>OZ020562.1:25237690-27637690 GCA_963971465.1 Lepidochitona cinerea
AGTAGCTTTAGTTTATGGATTACCCACCAGGGGGGCGCTTTTTTAAATAACTGTCTGAATAACTGTTCGGTTTGTTATTCGCTTATTATTCAAGATAGAAAGTCCAAATTTGCTGCACATACTAGTGATGACGTATACTATATAGCAGTAGCCTTAGTTTATAGATTACCCGCCAGGGGGCGCTTTTTTGAATAACTGTATGGTCTGTTATTCGCTTATTGTTCAAGATAGAAAGTCCAAATTTGCTACACATACTAGTGATGACGTATACTGTATAGCAGTAGGCTTAGTTTATAGATTACCCACCAGGGGGGGCGCTTTTTTGAATAACTGTCTGAATAACTGTCTGGTCTGTTATTCGCTTATTATTCAAGATAGAAAGTCCAAATTTGCTACACATAGGCCTACTAGCGGTGAAGTATGCTATATAGTAGTAGCTTTAGTTTATGGATTACCCACCAGGGGGGCGCTTTTTTAAATAACTGTCTGAATAACTGTTCGGTTTGTTATTCGCTTATTATTCAAGATTGAAAGTCCAAATTTGCTGCACATACTAGTGATGACGTATACTATATAGCAGTAGCCTTAGTTTATAGATTACCCACCAGGGGGCGCTTTTTTAATAACTGTCTGGTCTGTTATTCGGTTATTATTCAAGATAAAAAAAGTCAAAATTTGCTACACATAGGCCTACTAGCGGTGACGTATACTATATAGTAGTAGCTTTAGTTTATGGATTATCCACCAGGGGGCGCTTTTTTGAGTAACTGCCTGAATAACTGTCTGGTCTGTTATTCGCTTATTATTCGAGATAGAAAGTACAAATTTGCTACACATACTAACGATGACGTATACGCTACCGCAGTAGCTTTAGTTTATGGATTATCCGTCAGGGGGCGCTTGTTTGAATAACTGTCTGGTCTGTTATTCGCTTTGTATTTAAGATAGAAAGTCCAAATTTGCTACACGTACTAACGTTGCCGTGTACTATATAGTAGCAGCTTATTATTCAAGATAGAAAGTCCAAATTTGCTACACATACTAACGATGACGTATACTACATAGTACTAGTTTTAGTTGTATTGACCACGTAATCCATTGAGGCTGTAATAAAACATTGTAGATCTATGTTCCTTCATCAGATTTATATTTCCGTGATGTGTCCGTGTTTGTATAGGCCTACATTTGTTAGCTGATAATCTCACCAATTGCAAAACCTGGGCTGTTGATCGCATGTACTAAACGTACAACGTTTATTTTTTAATTACTATTTTAATTACACGGGTGGTATTTGGTAAAAAAAAATAATATCAAATACAGGCATGATACGCCATAACCTGTCCGGGTTTTGCCAAATGAAGAGATTTTGAGCCTAATGCATTCATAAACACAGGAATTACGAGAAGAAAGACAATGCATGTAGAAAAATATTATGCCAGACGTAATTATGCCAAATATAATTACTAGTTACTGTCAGAAGGTTACTGAGGATTACCTGAATACTTTAAATGAATCCTTATAATTAATCCTTTTTAACAAGTAAGCTATAGACTGTCGTTAGTTTACGTTTTGTGAAATTTTCCAAGGATAAATTATCACTGTCAGAATAAGTTTATGTCGAAGTCCGAGATTATAATTGAAGGACAAGATTAGAGAAGCGGGAGTGCGTCAAAGTCTGGCTTTTTTTAGGACGTTTTCTCGATGTTCCTGCGTTTATGAATATAACTAGATGAAAATATCCATACTTGGAAAACATCGACTGCTTGTGATGTGTACCAATATTCATTAAAGTAATTAATGCTTAGTTTTTTAGTTATTCTTGATGAAACAGGAGAGGGCGATTTGTTGTCCACACGATATGGTTTTATATCAGATCGCATGCAAATGGTTGATATTGTTGATTTATGGTTTTAATAAGTAAAACGCAATGATATGTATTTTTTATCGTGTTTTACTTAGCAAGTGAGCCATTTCATAAAGTATAACACGAAAATAAATCTTGCTGTATTTTTCATCGCGTCGTAGATTTTGATTTAGCCTGGTTGAGTATGTATAACGCGATGTCCCTTCTCGGCCTGATAAGATTAAAATAATAAAAGTGTAACTCGGTGGAAATTGCAAAGTATTTCGCGGTGCAAATTCCGAAGCATTACGCAACGGTAATCATCAAGTAAGACGCTATGGAAATTCCAAAGTAAAACGCGATGGAAAATCCTTTCGCTCCTCCCCCACAAAAGAGCGCACAGCTAACGAACTTTCATTTTCTGACCTATAATAAGTTAGACAGCAGGTCGTGGTTAGCAGTTCGTTATTCCAGAGGGAGCAGTCATTTTTTTCTCTGAAATACCGATTGGCTTATTAATGCAGATAAAAAGGTTTAATTCACTACACATACTTACAACGGCGTATACTATATACAGTAGTATCTTTACTTCATAGATTACCCGCCAGGGGGCGCTTTTTTGAATAACTGTATGGTCTGTTATTCGCTTATTGTTCAAGATAGAAAGTCCAAATTTGCTACACATACTAGTGATGACGTATACTGTATAGCAGTAGGCTAAAGCCTAGCGCAGACGAGAGGCGCCGGCTGAGCTACAAGGCACGCGTGGCCAAGGGAGCAGCTACAGATTTCAGCGCAGACGATGAGCTCTCGGCTGAGGCCAGTTCACAATCTAAAATAGAGATTGATCCTTCTGCCATTCGTTGAGATATCAACTCTAAAACGATTGAGTGACATGTTGCTTTACAAAGGGAGACCACTGCTGTCCACGTCCTTAAAATTGTAAACAACGACACGTGACACGGATAGTTGGCTGGGTTGTGTAGAGAGATATTCGATATAATTCTGGTAGGTAACGTTTAAGCCGCCGACAACCTGTTTTGTTATATTGATTGCTACTCTCCTAATACATATAATATACCATGAAATACCTTGAAGTCGATATCACATTTTGCCTTGACATCCATGGGCGCTGCCATCTTGTTTTTAATGTATTTAAGAGCTGATGTAGTGCCGATTATATTTTTGATTTTTAACAAGTATTTCTGCCCTAAGAACCTGCAATGCAGCATATTATGATAGGGTTACATGTTTGCGAACAGAATAGAACAGAGAAAGAAATAGTATATAGATTAAAAATTCTCAGTAGATTTCTTGCAGTTAACTATGCGCAAAATGGAGTGCGACGGCTCTCGAGCCATGTCTCGAGTTGAAGATCTCGTAGAATGGCACGAGATCTCGATTGGCCAGTTCATTGTCACCCAAGTTCACTGATCTACACAAGTGTCACTACCCGTGTTACGTAATATTCTAAGTGGTCACATGATTTAATAGGCACACGCGATTGGACTATCCCTCCTCTCAGTTCAGCGGCAGCTTACGTTATGCGCACACGGTGAGATTCTTGCCACGAGAGGCAGAAAATATCAAACATGCTAAATACTTTCCTCACCGCCTCGAGAGGCGAAAATCTCACCAAAATTTACGCGCACACGGGGGAAACAGCTTAGCTCTCAGCCACGCGTAGCCGGCAGCTCAGCCGGCGCCTCTCGTGTGCGCTGGGCTTTAGTTTATAGATTACCCACCAGGGGGGGCGCTTTTTTGAATAACTGTCTGAATAACTGTCTGGTCTGTTATTCGCTTATTATTCAAGATAGAAAGTCCAAATTTGCTACACATAGGCCTACTAGCGGTGAAGTATGCTATATAGTAGTAGCTTTAGATTATGGATTACCCACCAGGGGGGCGCTTTTTTAAATAACTGTCTGAATAACTGTTCGGTTTGTTATTCGCTTATTATTCAAGATAGAAAGTCCAAATTTGCTGCACATACTAGTGCTGACGTATACTATATAGCAGTAGCCTTAGTTTATAGATTACCCGCCAGGGGGCGCTTTTTTGAATAACTGTATGGTCTGTTATTCGCTTATTGTTCAAGATAGAAAGTCCAAATTTGCTACACATACTAGTGATGACGTATACTGTATAGCAGTAGGCTTAGTTTATAGATTACCCACCAGGGGAGGCGCTTTTTTTAATAACTGTCTGAATAACTGTCTGGTCTGTTATTCGCTTATTATTCAAGATAGAAAGTCCAAATTTGCTACACATAGGCCTACTGGCGGTGAAGTATGCTATATAGTAGTAGCTTTAGTTTATGGATTACCCACCAGGGGGCGCTTTTTTAATAACTGTCTGGTCTGTTATTCGGTTATTATTCAAGATAAAAAAAGTCAAAATTTGCTACACATAGGCCTACTAGCGGTGACGTATACTATATAGTAGTAGCTTTAGTTTATGGATTATCCACCAGGGGGCGCTTTTTTGAGTAACTGCCTGAATAACTGTCTGGTCTGTTATTCGCTTATTATTCAAGATAGAAAGTACAAATTTGCTACACATACTAACGATGACGTATACGTTACCGCAGTAGCTTTAGTTTATGGATTATCCGTCAGGGGGCGCTTGTTTGAATAACTGTCTGGTCTGTTATTCGCTTTGTATTTAAGATAGAAAGTCCAAATTTGCTACACGTACTAACGTTGCCGTGTACTATATAGTAGCAGCTTATTATTCAAGATAGAAAGTCCAAATTTGCTACACATACTAACGATGACGTATACTACATAGTACTAGTTTTAGTTGTATTGACCACGTAATCCATTGAGGCTGTAATAAAACATTGTAGATCTATGTTCCTTCATCAGATTTATATTTCCGTGATGTGTCCGTGTTTGTATACATTTGTTAGCTGATAATCTCACCAATTGCAAAACCTGGGCTGTTGATCGCATGTACTAAACGTACAACGTTTATTTTTTAATTACTATTTTAATTACACGGGTGGTATTTGGTAAAAAAAAATAATATCAAATACAGGCATGATACGCCATAACCTGTCCGGGTTTTGCCAAATGAAGAGATTTTGAGCCTAATGCATTCATAAACACAGGAATTACGAGAAGAAAGACAATGCATGTAGAAAAATATTATGCCAGACTTAATTATGCCAAATATAATTACTAGTTACTGTCAGAAGGTTACTGAGGATTACCTGAATACTTTAAATGAATCCTTATAATTAATCCTTTTTAACAAGTAAGCTATAGACTGTCGTTAGTTTACGTTTTGTGAAATTTTCCAAGGATAAATTATCACTGTCAGAATAAGTTCATGTCGAAGTCCGAGATTATAATTGAAGGACAAGATTAGAGAAGCGGGAGTGCGTCAAAGTCTGGCTTTTTTTAGGACGTTTTCTCGATGTTCCTGCGTTTATGAATATAACGAGATGAAAATATCCATACTTGGAAAACATCGACTGCTTGTGATGTGTACCAATATTCATTAAAGTAATTAATGCTTAGTTTTTTAGTTATTCTTGATGAAACAGGAGAGGGCGATTTGTTGTCCACACGATATGGTTTTATATCAGATCGCATGCAAATGGTTGATATTGTTGATTTATGGTTTTGTCTTTGATTTCAAAGTATTTAAAAGTTATTATATTGATCTGACGGTTGATTTTTGAAGTGGTTTTGTAGTTGATAACCGATATAACATTTTAACAGCGTTGCAAAATGATCACCATTGCAATGTTAGATTTGGGACTTGCAAAAGCAAAAGCAGGCTGATGACCACATGTAGGCCTACTAAACGTGAAGCGTTTGTTTTTTAATTAAGCTTTGTTATTACACAAGTGGTATATTGGGTAGAAAATTTAACAAAGAAAGAGATGGCACTTCTAAGGCTCTCAGAAATTTGATACGCCATAACCTGTCATTTTTTTGTCGGCCAAATGAGATTTTCAGTTTAATGCATTCATAATCACAGGAACTAGAAGAACAAAAAAATGCAAGTAGAAAAGTATGACGGCAAACTATGAAGTACAATAACTAGTTACTGTCAGAGGTTTACTGAGGATTTTTGAAGTGGTTTTGTAATGGCAACCAATATAACGTCTTAACTATGTTGCTAAATGGTCACCATAGCAATTTAGGGTTTTTCGTTTGCCTTAACTCGGGGATTACCAAATGGTTACCATGGCAATGTAAACTTTTTTTCAACGTTTTTTAGTGGTTAAAAATTGTTCATGAAATTTTTCACAGATTTACCAGAAAGTAAAAATACTAGCTGTGCACTTCTATCTGAATTAAAGTTATATTTAAAAAAAATGTATTTGTCTTGTGCCCAGCCCTTCACATCGAGCACAGTCGAACATAGTTTTGATTTGTACCTATTTCATAATTTCAAAAAGTTAATACTGGGTAAAAACTATCGGCCTGAGCATTCGGACTTTCTATCTTGAATATTAATAAGCGAATATAGACCAGACAGTTATTTAAAAAAGCGGCCCCTGGTGGGTAATCCATAAACTAATTCTACTACGGTATAGTATACGTCATCGCTAGTATGTGTAGCATATTAGGACTTTCTATCTTGAATAATAAGCGAATAACAGACCAGACAGTTATTCAGACAGTTATTTAAAAAAGCGCCCCCTGGTGGGTAATCCATAAACTAAAGCCACTACGGCATAGTATACGTCATCGTTAGTATGTGTAGCAAATTTTGACTTTCTATCTTGAATAATAAGCGAATAACAGACCAGACAGTTATTCAAAAAAGTGCCCCCTGGCGGGTAATCTATTAAGTAAAGATACTACTGTATATAGTATACGCCCTTGTAAGTATGTGTAGTGAATTAAACCTTTTTATCTGCATTAATAAGCCAATTGGTATATCAGTAAGAAAAATGACTACTCCCTCTGGAATAACGAACTGCTAACCACGAACTGCTGTCTAACTTATCATACGTCATTTGCTGCCGGCGTATGCAAAGTCAAGAGCTCTTCTTTTTTGGAGGCGAGAAACGATTTTCCATCGCTTTATCATCGCGTTTTACTTTGGAATTTCCATTTGGAATCGAGTTACACTTTTATTGTTTTAATCTTATCAGGCCGAGAAGGGACATCGCGTTATACATAATCAACCAGGCTAAATCAAAATCTAAGACGCGATGAAAAATACAGCAAGCTTAATTTTCGTGTTATACTTTATGAAATGGCTCACTTGCTATGTAAAACACGATGAAAAATACTTTTCGTTGCGTTTTACTTACTAAACCGCCTATATTTTGATCTCAGAAACGCTATGGTAAAGCGATGGTTAATATTTACCATCGCTTTATCATCGCGTTTCCATCGTGTTTGTGGCTTATCCTAAAAAGAGAATTTGTACAATAAAATGCAACGGTAGTCCCATAAAAAGTCTTTCAAGTCGCGTAGTGCAAGCGAAATCAGACTTTATTGGAAATACTATGGAAATGCGATGGTAAAGCGATGGTAAGTATTTACCATCGCTTTACCATCGCATTTCCATAGTGTTTCTGAGATCAAAATGTAGGCGGTTTAGTAAGTAAAACGCGATGAAAAGTATTTTTCATCGTGTTTCCATCGTGTTTTACATAGGAAATGAGCCAATTTCATAAAGTATAACACGCAAATAAATCTTGCTATATTTTTCATCGCGTCTTAGATTTCGATTTAGCCTGGTTGAGTATCTATAACGCGATGTCCCTTCTCGGCCATCATATCGATTGCATAATGTGGCTTCTACGTATTCTGTCTTAGTCTATACCTTTGTTCCCTTCCGCTCCATAACTTGAAGAGTTTTGATCCGATCTTGACAATTCGTTCAGACTATATACCTTATCGGCAGACGGTGTGTCGTGTACCATTTCTGACTTCACTCGTTGCATACTATGGCAGCCATATAGGATTATGTAATATTCCCATCCGCTCCATAACTTCTAAAGTTTTGATCCGATCTTGACGATTAGAGTATATACCTTATGGGCAGACGGTGTTTCACGTACCATTTCTGACATCACCTGTTGCATAATATGGCAGCCCTAATGGATTATGTAATATTCCCTTGCGGCTCCAGAACTTCTTTCGTTTTGATATAATCTCTCCAATTCTTTTAGAGTATATATACCTTATAGGTAGATGATGTGTCGCATACCAAATTTGATTTGGGTACACATATTTTTTGTCTGTTTTCAAGAGCTTTTTTATCAGAAATGTGTACCCGATGTTTAAAGGCCCACTTGCCGCCGTAGCCTGTTTAAATTTGCTAAGAAAACCAATTTACATGAGCTTACTACGACTAATACCACTAAACTTACACATAGGACACATAAAACATGTCTAGTTAGCTTTAGACTGTAAAAATGGGGTGAAAAACAAACGAAGAATCGAAGCCTGATTACAACAACAACGATCAGTGTCGGTCAACTTTCGTGTTGGATTACCCTCCTTTCAGGCCTTTGTATCTGTGGTTAACACTCAAACAATTACCAGCAGGCTTTTCCAGTCGCTGTTAACCGATCGTCAGTCTGTATTTCTCAGATAAATAGGCCTACGTAAAATTACACTGTGCCGTTAGTTCACTCACTCGACTGAAACATAAAATCGCCAATAGGGGGCAGATCGGTTTGTTTACGTTCCGGGTACGTAACAATTCAAATTTTCAAATTCAAATTAAAAATACAAACTGACGTCCAAACTTTTAAATTTTGGTAAAAATAGAAAGTTCCTAACTTATATTGTTTGGGAAAAATACAGAATACGGTCTTTCTTTTTTAATGTAAACAATATTCCTGATTTTCGCGGCAAGTGTGCCTTTAATATATATATATATCAATAAATAAAAGATAAGTATCTGCCCAGGATTAAATATGAAAAACGAAAAGAAATGACACTGACAACGGAAATTCGTTACCGGTTTCACCACGTCATTGGTGGCTCATCAGACGTTTAATGATTCAAATTTAACGTTCATACAGTTTATATACAGGTTACGTCATACAATTACGTCAAATCCACAGTTGAACAGAACGTTTTCCTTCGTTCAGTTTGACGTTGTTCGTCATACAGTTTGATTTTAAATATTTGTAACGTTCATGCACAACAAGTTACGTCGTACAATGACGTTAAAAAGAATATAGTCCGTTATGCTGTTAGAATTTAAAAATAACATACATACATTTTTCCGGAAAAATTGCAATTTAAATGAACTACCAAATTGATTTTATTTAATTTTCTATTTTATATCAATGTATAGATACTATGGTTAAATTCAAATGCAATCAGTATAACGGAAAGTGTCAAGGTGACCGAAGAAAAAACATTGTATTCAATTCCATGTCAGTGTATGTTATTTTTAAATTCTAACAGCATAACGGACTATATTCTTTTTAACGTCATTGTACGACGTAACTTGTTGTGCATGAACGTTACAAATATTTAAAATCAAAATTTCAAGGGGAGCTTACTTTGTAATTCACAATTTAATTTTCCTCAACAATAGTTATCTCCCTGGAATAAGATTTTTTTATGTAGGCCCCAATTCCTATATCCAGCTATTGCTGTAACAATCTTTAATATGCGTAACACTGGTGAGATTGTCACTGTGTATTGCTATTTGTCAGTTAGAGTTATGCCCCTTTTTTCAACTTTCAACTTGTCAACCTCATTTTAGTGGATTGAAAAGAACTGCATCCGTTACCGAAGCAGACGACTGTCACTGGATTGTGAAGTGTCTGTAAATGTTGTTAAGTCAGGACTGACTTGATGTGAGGAACGGTTAGTGTAGCTAGGCTTGCTAAAAAAAACCTCGGGAGTACAGAGGTTTTTTTTTGTTTGCTCCGGGACGAAATAACGTTTATAAACTGCAACTTGGACTTCCACTGAATAATTTCTCCCACGAACCCCCGTAAATCCCGCCCCCTTCACACTGGTGTCAGAAGTGGGATTGTTGAGTAACAGATTGGGAAAGTGGGGAAAAGAATTTTTTTTAAGATGGCTACTGGAGGAGGAGATGGCGAAGCTCAGGCTCTTAGAGAGGAAATTGAGAGACTCAAACTACTGAAACTCTTACTCAGTATGCCCATGCATTGGTGTCCATCACTGAACAATTATCGTTACCTTCTGGTGAAAGTGAAGACCTGATTAAAGAGCAGTTTGCTGAGGGAGTCCGAAGTGTTGAAACGTAAACTGAGAAATAACCCCTCAATATCTTTTCGTGATTTACGAAAACTTGCCTTGGGGGAAGATGTCCGCGAGAGTGAGAGAGGTTGTGGCTGATCCTGAGCCCACTGTTGCTGCTGTCACCGTGTCCAAGAAGGATGTTGGGCCCAGGACATATGAAAAGAGGCTGTCTACAGCGTCAAAGATATATGGTTGCACCCCGTGACCAATATCAGGTAGAAAGTGTTTATTTTCAGAGCCCTGACAGTTTCTGACGCCAGACCTTGGGTCAGTGCCCTGAAATAAATTTGGAGGTAGGCGGCCAAAATGGGTCATTTTTATTAGACACTGGCTCTCCGGTTAGCACTGTCAGTGAGACTTTTTTCAGCAATAAACTCAGTAATCTTAATTTACAAAATGTCCATCACCTTAAATTAATTACTGCTAACGGAATTGAATTACCTTATTTAGGCTGTGTTGTTGTTGACATCAAATTCAAAAATACCATGTTGCATGATGTTGTTTTTCTTGTTGTAAAATATTCTGATTGCAGTGACAAGCAAAGGTCTGGAATTGTCGGCATGAACTTCTTGAGTAAATTACCAGGGTTTGAGTCAATTTTGTCATGTAATTCTATTTCAGCTGATAATGAGAAACATAGTTCAAGGTTTGTTAGGATACCTGACAATGGGGAAGTTTTGATTCCCTCCGCTTCTATTGCCAGAATTAAATGCACTGGGATTTCACCTGGTGATAATGTATTAGTTGAACCATTAACACAATCACAATTATCTAATCAACTAATTGTAGCACCAACATTAAGCAATGGGTTTGTTGAAGTAGCCAACCTGTCTGACAAAGATATTTGGTTACCACCCCGAACTAAAATAGGAAGGACTGAAACATTTTCCTCTGCAAATCTCTTCTCTGTAACGACAAAAGAAAACAACCAAGTAACTGATAATACTTTAAAGATTCTGCTAAAAGTATGCCTGAATTAACTAATTTTGAAGGTATCCCTGAAGAGTTGAAAAGAGCTCAAGATATATTTTTAGATTACTCTGATGTATTTTCTTCTGGGTTAGGAAAGGCACCAGGTGTTACTCACAGAATAACATTGCTCGACGACGTCCCTGTATCGTTGCCCCACCGCAGGATAGCCCCAAATCTTGTTGGTGAAGTAAAAGATCACCTTCAGGATCTACTTGAAAAGGGTGTTATCAAACACAGTTCATCCAACTATAGTGCTCCATTTGTCTCGCAAGAAAAATGGCGAGTTGAGAATGTGTGTTGATTATAGGCGGTTAAACTCTAAAACCCTGCGTGATGTGTATCCTTTGCCGAGAGTTGAAGAATCTCTTGATTTAATGGCCGGTGCTCGTTACTTTTCTACTTTAGATCTGAAAAGTGCTTATAACCAGATAGAGGTTGAACCTTCAGACAGACACAAGGCAGCCTTCACGACTCTTTTCGGGTTGTACGAGTTTACAAGAATGCCATTTGGTCTTACCAACGGACCTGCTAGTTCCCAACGTTTAAGGTCTTTTGTGTTCTCAGAGGATCTAATGGAACGCTTATTTGTGTACTTGGACGACATAATTGTGTGGTCTTCAACGGTATCTGAGCATTTAGATACAATAGAAAATGTTCTAGAGAAACTCCACAGACATGGTTTGAAAGCAGAAATTGAAAAGTGTCATTTATTTCAAAATCGGGTGACTTTTTTGGGACATACTATATCGGCTGATGGCATTGAGACCGACTCTGATAAAACTAAGGCAGTGACAGATTGGCCTATTCCTTCCACACTGAAACAGCTCAGATCTTTTCTAGGCTTCTGTGATACTATCGCCGTTTTTTTTAAATTTGCAGGGATAGCCTCACCCTTGTATGATATTATTGGGAAATGTGGAGAGTCGAGAAAAAATAAACATAAGTCTAAAGACTGTGACATCAGGTGTTTTGGGACGATAAATGTCAAGAGAATTTTGAACTGTTAAAAGATAAACTTCCTCCTATTCTCTGATTTTTCTCTGCCATTTGTTTTAGAAGTGGACACTAGCAACACTGGATTAGGTGCAGTGTTCAGTCAGCTACAAGATGGTCAGTTATGTGTTGTGGCATATGCTTCATGTGGTTTGAGGAAGCCGGAACGAAAAGCTGGCTACTCTAGTGAGAGAATAGAGTTATTGGCTGTTAAGTGGTCTGTGTGTAATAAGTTCCGTCCATACTTGATAGGTTGCAAATTCGTTATATACACTGACAATAACCCGTTAACTTACCTTATGTCTAAAAGTAAATTACCTGCGTTGGAACAAAGATGGGTCAATGAGCTGGCTGCGTTTGACTTTACATTTCAGTACAGATCTGGGAAAACAAATGTGGCTGCTGATGCTCTTTCAAGGGTAGTTAATGGATCCAGTGATGATCCACTTGATCTAGATAAAGAATTAGAGACTCAGATAACGTCCATTGTTGGCAGCATGCGATTACCAACCGAACTACAGGAAGTGAGTGTTAACCAAGTTTATGCAACAGTTGGGTCTTTGAATGTTGTTGGGCCACAAGCTACTTGCCTGCCTTCTTGGAATCCAGCCACATTGGCTGACCTACAGAAGAAAGATCCTATCATCAGTCGTCTAATACATTACTGGAACTTGAAACGCCTTCCTTCTAAAACAGAGAGAACACAGGAACCCCCTGAAGTTTTAGCATTCCTGAAACACTGAAACACAAGATGGTGTTCTGTACAGGGAGACTGAGGATAGGAACTCTTCTAAATTTCTACAAGTGCTCTTACCTGTCTGTCTAAGAGACAGCGTGTTTCGTGAGTTGCAAGACTTATGTGGCCACCAAGCAGCTGAAAGAACAGAGGCACTTGCTCGAAGGCGATGTTTTTTTTCCAGGTTTAACTAAGTATGTCGAAGACTACATCCGAAACTGTAATCGCTGTGTTCAAGGTAAAGGACCACACAGACCTGTACATTCTCCTTTGGGAAGACTAGAAGCGAATCGTCCTCTGGAAGTTATTTCAGTAGATTTTACTCTTCTAGACAAGTCTTCAAGTGGCATGGAAAATGTGTTGATCATTACAGACTGGTTTACTAAGTTCACTGTTGCTGTAGCAACTAGGGACCAGAAAGCCAACACAGCTACTCGAGTTCTTGTACGAGACTGGTTTACAAAGTATGGAGTCTCTCAAAGAGTCCATAGTGACCAGGGAAGGTGTTTTGAGGCTGGAGTAATATGTAAGCTGTATGGAATCAGGAAAAGTCGAACAACCCCTTATAACCCCAAAGGCAATGGACAAACTGAAAGATATAACCGTACTTAACACAATTTGTTAATAACCTTACCTGAAAGCAAGAAACGTAAATGGCCCGAATATTTAGCAGAATTGTGTTTTGCCTACAACGCCACACCACACAGTTCAACTGGATACAGCCCTTACTATCTTCTCTTTGGAAGAAATGTTACTCTGCCCATTGACAGATTGCTTGGATTGGACGACGATGACGCAGTGGAAGAAGACAATACCAGTAACATGTATGACAACTGGGTAACTCGTCATCAGTGTCGATTGTGGCAAGCAAGGCAACATGTTCAGCGGCAGTTGCAAGTGAAATATTTGAAACGGAAGCAACGCTACGACAAGCAGTTAATGAGTCCACCTATCATGGTTGGAGCTCAGGTGTATCTGCGACAACATCCTCAGGGATGGTGCAAGATTGTGGATAAATTTGGATCGAAACTTTATAAAGTTCTGGACAGAAACCAGGGAGTGTACACTATTGAATCTGCGGATGGAACAGGTGACTTCTGCTGTTAAGAAGACACCCGTCGTGAATAGAAGAATTTTTCGAGAATGTCCAAATTTTATGTTATTTGGGGTTTGACGTATGGTTGTTGATATTTGTTGATATATTTTTAGCATATCAATTAGATTGATTGGCTGTGTCGCACTCGAGATAATGGCTACATTAGTAGACTTTATGGTTGGTTCATTGGTTGGCTGATTGATGTTTTACGCACTCGAGGTTATGTCACTTATATGGCGGGGTTTAGTGGGGGAGGAAACCGGGCTCATTGCCCAGAGGAAACCCGTCCTCCGACCTTGGGCGAGTACCTGGCAACTCTTCCACATACGGTGACCGAGTGAAAACTCCACTCAGAAAGTTTTCAATTTTAATTTGGTCTGAGTGGGATTCGAACACGCGCCGCATCGATGGAAGTTCTGAGGGACGATCCCTCTGACCCACTGGACCACCGAGTGCCCTCGATACAATTTTGACCAAGAGCCTGCTTTAGGATACTATAGCCGAGAAATCTGGGCTCTGCTGAACTTTTTTTTTTTTCGTATTCGTCATATATATATGACGAATACGGAAAGAGAAAAAAATTCGGCAGAGCCCAGATTTCTCGGCTACCCTTGGGGGATGTGATGCCGCGCATGCAAAATATGAGAACGGTATATCTGGATCGATACTTGAGTCGGTTAACCCAGTAATTTTTTTTTACTGAAAACCAAAATGTTATTCAGAATTACACAATATTTTAATCATCAGGACGTGCTTCATGGCCTTTTGATGCCATAGGACTATACACAATTTGTAAACCGTTTCTCAATCGATACTTGAGTTATCCTGCTAACGTCGATGTTTGGCACACCGACAGAGTGAGCTGCTAGCCGCGGCTAAAGCACGGTAGTAAAAGATAAGGGAAAAACAAACCATGCACTTTTTATCAATTAAATTTTGAGAGGAAATAAATAATAGAAAATCCCGCAGCCTTGGTGGCTCAGAGTGATCGTCCCTCAGTCCAATACAGGGCTTCCATCGATGCGGCGCGGGCTCGAATCCCACGCAGACCAATTGAAAATTGAAAACTGTATGAGTGGATTTTTCACTCAGTCGCCGTATGCACATGGAAGAGTTGCCAAAGGTCGGGGGTTTCCTCTGGGAAATGAGCTCGGTTTCATGAGAGTATGTTAAAACGCCTCCTCTCGTTTTGAGTCAAAACGTCCCCTGCGTTAAGTCAAAACCGTCCCCCAATCTGTTCGAGATACATGTAGGCCTACTAACGGGATACACGACCAGCATCGCACACGTTAGCACAGTGCTGTAAATAAACCAATATCAACTTTTATGAAAAAATGGTTTAATAAATAATGAGTTATTACAATTTACAAGTAGTTACTGTGAAAAAATGGTTTGGTAAATAATAAGTTATTACAATTTACAAGTAGTTTACTATGAAAAAATGGTTTGGTAAATAATAAGTTATAACAATTTACAAGATACATATATACCTCCCCCATTAAAATTGGCAACGCCGCCATATAAGTGAAATAATCTTGAGCGCAGCGTAAAACATCAATCAATCAATCATTCGTTATTCACATTCTTGTTGACAGAATAGCCCACATTTCTTTTTTGTCACAGTAGGTCCATTTATTGTGAATTGTACATTTCATTTAGAAGTTCCAGCTGACTGGTTGATTGTTTGTTATTTTACAAGTACACGGGTTAATTTCATTACGGCTGTCGAGCATGCTAATTATTGAAATAGGCGAAACAAGCCACCGTAGATTTCACTACTATATTGATTGATTGTTTGGTGTTTTACGCCGCGCTCAAGATTATTTCCCCTATATGGCGGCGTTGCCAGTTTTATTGTGGGAGGAAACCGGGCTCTATGTCCGGAGGAAACCCACGAGTCCCGACCTTCCGTTAGTAACTGGCAACCATCCCACATAGGTCGTTCGAGAGAAAACCCAGTCAGAAAATTTTCCAATTTTTTTGGGGACTGAGTGGGATTTGAACCCGCGACCCATTGGTGGAAGGCTGTTCGGATTGAGCATCCAACGCTCTACCTATTGAGCCACGGAGGCCCCTTCAATAATAAAAATGCTGTAGTAAAAAATTATCCCGGGTAATATTTGTATAGAGTGTTTTAGTTATCTAACAATGGCGGACAGTGGCGGTGGGACTTGGAAAGAAGAAATTTTGAGTTCACTGAAACGAAGGAATAAAAAACAAACACGAGGTTTTAATGGACTGATTCAAGCCCGTACGTATTCAAATGTGTAACTGTCATATCAACCATTTAGGGTCAATTAGTGATTATGGCGCGGTAAATCTGAAAGTTACGTCAGTTTCTCTGATCATTTGATTTCGATGAGTCTTCTGACACTGACACTGACAGTGGCACTTGAATGATACAACAACAACATAACAAGATATGAAAAACTGCCTTAACAATTAGTTAGTGCTGATCCGTAATCGAGGTTTCTGTTTAGTTTTATGGGTGTACGCTTTATATAATGTATAGATATTATGAGTACCGTAGTTAATAAAAGGAAATAAATGTGTTTTTGATCTGAAAACTACCGGTAACCTTAGTCCGCAATATGTTGAGTGGATTGAAGGATAAATTCTGATACGCCCGCACGGGCTTCTTCAATTTCACGTCAACATAGGGTGCATTTGAAAAATCTAAGAGTTGCTCTCGGAATTTAAAAAAAATGATAACTCGCAATTTTTAAACATTACTCACCTAAAATTTTGTCAGAAAGCTTCTTTGACAATCCCTTCGTAGAGCTAAACCATCATATGTGACCTAAAAATCTGTTTAAATCTGTTCGCTAAGTTTGAATTCCGTCTGTGTTCACTAAAATTTTTCTCGGGCGATCACACCGCCATCTACCGCGAACTTTCAAATCATGCTCGCCACTACAACCGGTAACGTCTGTCAGGGAAAGTCGGTGATAACGCAAAGGGAATTTAAACTTAGCGAATTTCGTTGTTTGGCGATGTGTATGATCACAAATGATGGTTTAGCTCTACGAAGGGATTGTCAAAGAAGCTTTCTGACAAAATTTTAGGTGAGTAATGTTTAAAAATTGCGAGTTATCATTTTTTTTAAATTCCGAGAGCAACTCTTAGATTTTTCAAATGCACCCTATGTTGACGTGGTATTGAAGAAGCCCGTGCGGGCGTATCAGAATTTATCCTTCAATCCACTCAACATATTGCGGACTACCGGTAACCTAAGCTAAAGCTGACTATCCATGTGCGCGTATATACGTATGCGTAGTGCGTGAATTCACCATCGTAATGGCCGCCTCCATAATAAAAACCCGAAATCAGAGCACGACATGTTTTTTTCGATCCTAGGGTAGTGTACTCAAAATTTCAATCTGTCGATTTTATACTCACGCTATACTCATATTATCTGACATCTATTATGTAGTCAAGGTGGAACTCATTATCCGCCATTATTCAACCAGTCGCACCAGAGAAACCCTCCCAGACATTGGATGAAATGGGTTGTCAAAAACGCAGCCTTCTGTGCGCATGACCTACATGTAGATCGGTTGTCATGGTTGACATCAGATGTCCCAATGTTCGTTGGGGGTTGAGGTTGTGTTACAAGGATGTGAAAGTAAAATTATCTGCCATCATGCATCTGGCATGTCAGTTTGTCGTAGCCATCAGAGACATTTTGTGAATGTCTGTCAGTGTGCAGCCATAACGTGACTGGAGCAGACATTTACCTCCCTTGAATAGCTCTTGGTTTGAAGGTGTTGTTCTATAAAGCTATAAAGGGTTAGTAAAAAAATAAAAGAATATTTCGGTAATTTACCCATAAAGACCACTCAAATGCTCTGAAACATGTTGTCATGATGACAGGAAACTAAGAAACAATAAATAAGACTGAAGATAAAATTTAATTTGATGTCCAAAACGGTTATTCAGAAAGCGTGTCAGAGCCGTTATATTCTGACGACCAGGATATACCAGACTGGAGAGAACAAGTCTGATTTAGCTTGTTCAATTGAAAACTAACCTAGCCTCTTCTCATTACCTTCTTTTCGCTGTGCGCCTATATTTCCAATCGATTACAAACTTTGAAGGCTCTGGTTTTGCTGAAAAATCATCCTCTGTCCACGATTTTGGACAGATCTGTCAGTTTTATATTTTTGACAGTACATGTTTTTCCACAACCTGCGTGTTTCATTAGAAAAAAATCTGACCTTTTAAAAACTTACCTATCATGGCAAACTGTTGTAAGTTTAGCTCCTATGCTTGCTTCTCTTTTGAGTTAAGGTCATATCGACATAACCTGTACTCCATGCACTGAGTAATGTAGATGGGTAGAAGCCAACCGATTATCACTTTTGGTAAAAAAAAAGGGGCAAACAGTGTTAAAAAAATAAGCTACATGTATGACTGAGCATTGACATTGGCTATTTTTTTACTATTCCTAATAATAAAGTAGTCAATGTTTTGGAGATTGTTGCCATTATCATAACAAAACAATTTACTTTTTTAAAGAGTACAAATTAAACTAAAATCAGTTTATTACTGAAAATGTTAAACTTATCAGACCTACGATTATAAGACTTGGTTAGTTCTGTTTGCCACCAATGGGTCGTGGGTTCGAATCCCCAAAAAATTGGAAAATTTTCTGACTGGGTTTTCACTCGAACGACCATAGACTGATCCTGAGACATTTTGATACCTGTATACAGGTATGGGCGCCCAAACTCACAAGCAAAAAATCCGCCCATATTCTTAAAACCAACAGATTTTAATGTCAAAATAGCTTTAAATGTTGAATTTTGGGCCTGAGATGTTGTTTTGTCTTTTTGTGGGAACATTTTTAATCGAAATGGTATGCCCAAATTTTCCCTGGATCAGTCCCTGACGACCTATGTGGAATGGTTGCCAGTTACCACCGAAAGGTCGTGGGTTTCCTCGGGGCATAGAGCCCGGTTTCCTCCCCCAATAAAACTGGCTACGCCGCCATAGAAGTTAAATAATCTTGAGCTCGGCGTAAAATACCAAACAATCAATCAATAGTTCTGTTTGATAGTAATTGATGAATTGTTGCCTTATATGTTTTATTTCTGCTTTATTATGAAATAGAGAATCGTCTGTTGCCTTATGTTTTATTTCTCCTTTATTATGAAATAGAGAATCGTCTGTTTGAGAATGTGACTGTGTTGAGATCTCAGAATGTACAACTTACTGTGGAGGTGGAGAGGCTGAAGGAAGAGAATTTAACCCTAACATTGAAAGGAGATTCAGGGTAGGTAACTCTGGTAGATGGTATTCTATACAAAACTCTCACCTTTACCAAAGGTACAAGCAGAATGTGTCTCTGCATTACACATTTATAATAGACATTGAATCAGGGGCAGAGAACTTCTTTCGACCTCAATATTGGCACTGAAGATTTAGGTTTTTTTTAAATGATATTTGGAGATATATATATATTATATAATTAGTAGTGAGATATTGAGTTATACAGCTCGGATATAAGTGATATCACCACTTTTACTGATAACGTTTATATCATCACTGCCAGTGCCGGAACTATTTCCATTGGAATATTATCTTCTCATGATTGAATCTTTAATTTGTGAAAATTGCTAAAATTTGTAATCAAGTCTGCTTTTATATATTCTCGAACACTTCTCAGCATTATAAATTGGCTGTTAAATACTTTTACACAAACCAAATATATTTTTGGCTTTGGCCTTTCTGTGAAGTGTGATGCTTGCCATATTATATTTATAACCTAGGCCTAGCAGCAGCAGGACTCGCTAAACGAGAAAACGTGAAGTAAATCCACCCCACTCTAAAATGTAAATAAAAGTGTTAGGCCTACAACTGGAGCATCAAAATTGCTTTTTTTAAACAAAATGTATCGAGAACTGACGCAAATCATAGAAAACGAAGACTGTGGGATACGGCAACCAGTGCATGCTGATCGTTACAGCCGTACGCTCGCTCTGTCTAGAGTCTACTGGCTATCACGTCAGTGTAGAAGAGCCGACTCGATTGATTTTGATAACAAACAATTACATGTAAAGATCTAATTTATCGTAGAACATTTCTACACACATAATCTAGTAAATCTTCATTTTAAAATAATAAAACCTTGCCACTTAAAATTTTAATATAAAACTAAACAAAAGAAAATGTCAAGTTCAACTTCACCGACGATGACAGACCTGGATGTTTGTCGTCGCGCGCACACCTTGTGTCCTTCCGCGCAGACAAACGCAGGTTTTTCCCTCCGAAATAAGTATACTATTCGAACTGTAATTTGTTTCATGAAATCATTTTCCATCAAAAAATTGGAACTGCAACATGGAAATAAGAACTTTGGATGCAAATTTATAAGTTTTTATTGTGTTGAACCCCCAAACGGTGCGCTATTTTATCCTACGCCGTGCATGTATATGTGTGATGAGCCCAAATGTAGGTCATTTTCTAGGTCAACTGACGACAGCGAATTGTTCAGTTTGTCGCAGAAAATACACGAAAATCTCACTAATAATTATATAATAAATAGAATAATTGTTGTTTTATCGGTAAATATCATTTATATTTCATCTCGTGGATAAACAAATCTTGTATTTTCACTTTTGGCTTGGCCAATCGTGAAAATACAGATTTTTTATCCACTCAATGAAATATAAATGGTATTTACCGATAAACAACAAATATCCATATATATTTAAGAACACTATTACACACGGGCTCAGGGAAAATCTCCTTGTCTAGACTAGAAAGGTTCAAATGCTATGAAAATTAATTACTTTTTCATGAGTCTTGCTATTAAGAGAAATTATTTTTAAAAATTGGAAAATTTTAAACACCATACTGGAATAGGCCTCCATAATTATATTAACATGGCCAGTAAGTGTTATTGGAGTCAAAAAACAAACTATGACGTACAGATTTCTTTTCTAATAATCGAATCCTTATGAGGAAAAAAGTGGCTGAATCTTTATAAGAAATACGGTATTCGCCTTTTGTTTGGCGATGGATAAAATGTGAAGGATGCTTCAATGACTGATGATTTACTTCTCTTAATGTCCTGCACTGTAATTTTTGCATTAATATTCTGACGAAACAATATATAAAACTTTGTAACCTTAAAATATCCAGACGTCATTATTTTTTTAAGGGGAGGTAACAATGAAAAAAGTCAAGCATTGGAACAGAAATTATATAAACTACAAGAAGAACTTACAGAACTACATAGAAAAACTGGACAGGTTTGTTATTTGTATTATTATTTGGTCAAAGTTATATTCATCCCTAATTTTGAATGAGATGTAAAACATCAATCAATAAGCCATGTCTCTGCACACTCACCAGTAAGATGCAGAATAAAGTTTGCATTTCAAAGAGCAGACCATTTTCTGATCAATCAGCCAATATATTTTTATCTGCCTGCGAGGCACTACCTTTACTCGCCGGTAAAACACAGAATACTGTGTACATTTTTAAACAGCAGACCATTTTCTGTATTTTTCTCCACACAAGAAAGTTGAAAAGTTTAGGCGTCATTTTCTATCTTAAATATGAAATAGAAAATTGGAATTGTTTTGTACCCATAATGTAAATAAACTCCTAGCTTGGGCATGTTCACAAACACCATAATCAAGTGAACTGTGCAAGTGAGCTAATGATACAGTAGGATTTTACTCAGACTTTATCTGAATTAATCTGGTTTGAGAGACACAAAAAGCCTGCAGATAACATTGAGATTTTACATGTAAACTACAGACAGTGAAACATGAGTTGATTGGTAATCACACACTTCAATTCCAATATGCTTTTACACGTACGATTATGCATTTTTTTTTAACATAACTGGACATACATGTATATATATATTTATATATTAGAAACTTGTCTCCATGGTTATTTTAGACAAGAAGATTTTCCCTGTGCCCGTGTGTTTTGGTGTTCAGAAATATATATATATATATTTTAACACTAAAACACACGGGCTCAGGGAAAATCTTCTTGTCTAAAATAACCATGGAGACAAGTTTTTGTTTAATTGTAGTGGTTTTACTTGTTCTAAGCTTGTGTAAATCAGCTCTCTAAACAAATGTCTGAAGGGCTGGTGTGGCGAGTGTGTCTTTAAGTATACTTGGACTGTCACTGTAACTTTGATATATCTGATACCTGTTTTGTCTACTTTAGAATGCTCAACAGATTATAGACCTTAATAATGTAGTTCAGGAAAAAGACAGAGAAATCCAGCAGAGAGATTCCAAGTAAGATATTTGCATTTTAAAGTGGCATGAGCTGCCAAAATGTTGATATTGTGACGTTATAACAGAATGTAAAAACTATTGGCTATTTTTCTCAAGAGGTATACTTTAGAAGCTTTTTAGTGCTTCTAGTCTCGGGAATGTACGATAAAGTATTGTTTTGAACTAACTATGGCTTAGAATGAATGAATGGTCGTCCCAGTTATTTAAATTTTGTTTACTTAAGTCTTTTCGAACACGTTTTCGGTTCGTACAGGCCACATGCTGTATGGATTTTCCTCATTCTAGTTTTTCGATGGTCTTCTAAACCTCTTGCTGTCGTGACGATCAGAAATTATGAAAAAAGTGTGAATATTGGCCGCTCATGCCACTTTAAGTTTTAAGGTAAAAGAATTAGGAACTAAGCAATGAGATGGCTTTACCTAGCACTTCAGCCATATGTGAAATGGGAATGCAGCGTTAAACATCAATCAATTAAAATGTGTTTTTTACTTAAATGACCTATATTCCCTGTTAATATTTAACTTTGTAACTTAGATGGTTTAGTGCCAACCTCAAAACTGGATGGTTGCCAGTTACCAACGGAAGGTCGTGGGTTTCCTCCGGGCATAGAGCCCGGTTTCCTCCCACAATAAAACTGGCAACGCCGCCATATAAGTGAAATAATCTTGAGTGCGGCGTATAACACCAAACAATCAATCAATCAAAACTGGAGTTTCTTTCAGTAAACCCATGTAGGACAGAAGGTCAGGTGTTTCCTTTTGGATGAAAAGTGTGTTTCCTCTTCCAAAAAATCTACAGCTTTTCTATAAATGAATTCCATTTGAGTATGTGATAAAACAGTCAATCAATCAAATAGATTTAAGAGGCCAGTTGGCTGAATGGATAATGTAGCAGGCATTTAGTGCTGGCGATAGGTGCCATCCTCTGGGATGTGGGTTCAATTCCAGTTTCGAGCGCACCCAAAATCGGTAGAAATATTTCTATATAACCAGAGTACTGCCAAACTCACTTTCTAAATGACACTAACTAATTCACCTCGTGAAAACAAATGCCTAAATATTTGTAAGTGCCTGGGTGTGTCAGGTTGTTAAAAGCAATTTCTCTGTTTTGATCCATGGGCTTGTGAAAATGAAAAAAAATTTTTCCTTTATTATCTCAGACTTTCAGATGCAGAAAGCAATATACACGGTCTCAGATCAGCAGTGAAAAATTTAGAGAAGACCATCTTGGAATTAGGAGATGCTAACCAGGTTTGTCTCAACAAGTTTGGCATGAGCTGAATTTACAGTTTTTTGTTATAAATTCTGAATGTCCAGGGAATACAAACTGGATTAGTTTGTTATGGATTGATAGCATAGTCCAAACTATACACAAAGAAAAAAGTTAAGCACCCCCCTGGAAAGTCTGCACCGACTGATAGAATCATTGGTGTAGGGAGATTGTTGGCAAACTGATGTTGCAGAAACGTATGTTAATTTCAGAAAATTAAGAAATAATAATGCTTTCTTTAAGAAACAGATTTGAATGGTTTGGTAAATCTCTGTTTAAGGTCATATAACTGAAACATAGTGTTACCACGAAATGTATAAATGGTTAAACTACAATGTTAACCTCATTAAAATATGTAATGAAAATAAAGTAAAATTTATTCTTTTCTCGTCTCTCCATCAATATCCGCTTTTGTATTCTGGTGAGAAATTTGTGTTGACACTAATTGAAATGAATGTATGATTTCAAAGGAAACAGACTGGCTGGCTGAACAATACAGACTCTCTGTGTTTATTCATTTCCATGTTACCAGCCCCATCATTGTGTGAGCATGTGTTGTTGTTGTTGTTGTAGTCCATGTTACCAGCCCCATCATTGTGTTGTTGTTGTTGTAGGTGGTCACTGATGAACACCAGGCACTCCAGCTGGCATACACGGCCTTAGATGAGAAATACCACAAACTACAGGGGGAAAACGTAGAGTTGGTCTCCAGGTGGATGGATCAAAAAGCTAAGGACGCTGACAAAATGAACGCAGAAAACGATACTTTTATTAAGTAAGTTTTTTTCTTTTTATTTTTGAAACCTCTGACACTTCTGGGGTTAGCCAAAACATTTATCAAGGGTGTCTATATTGGCTGACTGCTTAATAACTATGCACTGAACAGTATAGGTGTGAAGTCACACATGTCCCTACAAGGTCTAGTCGATCACTTCAAAGCCAGATTCCATCGACAAGTTGCTCTTCTGAAGAAAAAGTTCTGACTGAGGTTTTCGTTCATTCACCCTATGTTGAAGTAAAAAAATCATGAATATGGCCCAAAAACATCAATCAATCAATTATTTTGTTTGAGAGGCATTTAGAAGTCGGTAATAGTAACACAAAGGAAGAGATTTCTGGATAACAACTTCTTATTTATTGATGTTGGTACGTTTCGGTATAGATACTAATACCGTTTTCAACCAAATGTGACTAATCAACAAAATAGCAGAGAATTTATATGGATATTAATGAAGGGTTTGGCTTGTTAAACATACAGGTAAGCCGTTTGAACAGGTGATGCCCATTGGGGGGTATAAAGCCAGATAGAAAAATAAACATTTGATGTGGTAAGATAATCAGAGAGGTGTTACAAAAATATTGGCTGGCTGGTCAATTTTAGTTTTTTGAAAAGCAGATAAATTGTGAAATGGTTAAAAAAACAACATTATTTTTAAGGAGACAAATGAAGGCTAATCGCACAGTAAGTGTTTATCTTTTGTAAGCCATGATTAAATCATTGTATGCATCATGGCTTACAAAAGATAAACACTTGGTTGGCTGGTTTAGAGGACGCTGTCCAATCAGAGCACCCGACTGATATTTTGCACCACTGACGTCAGTGGATTGCACACGAGAGTAACAGCGGCTGTTCCACATTCCCCACACAGACAGATAGCGACTGTAGTCTGTTGACAAGTAAAGACTAAGTACAGATCGACGCTTATCAGAATTTTGCTCTTGTCATACGTGGACACGGATACGCACGCGAATAAAATTTTATGCGTAACAAAGATAAGTAGTGGGTAACAATACGCATGATGTAAAAAAAAGATGAATATTTGGGTAAATTCACTGCATAATTTACGCAAATACGCACGTTATCTGGGGCGCTGATACATGTTTGTCTTTTTAGTTTTTGTAGTTTCTCAATTTACATCATGACAATCAGTATCTATTTGAAAAAAGATTTAACTGCTGGTGGTGTATATTAACATGAAGTTTAAAGAGTAAAAGACCTAGAAGATTTGTGCTATGCTTTAAAAAAAGTGGTATAGGCCACATTTAGCATATTTCTTTTCTAATGGTCGAATCCTTATGAGGCAAAAAGTGGCTGAATCTTTAGAAGAAATACGGTATTTTAACTCTTAGCCACTAAGGTAACCTGAACTAAGGAGGCCTCGTAAAAGTCAGCCCAGCTTCTTCCCTCACTAAACTTGACAAACCTAAGTAAAAGAATCATGAGTGAGGCGTTAAATATCAATGAACATAATGGTGTTAATAGGATCTTTTTATTACAGACAGCGACAGGCCAAGTTACAGAAAGAGTTAGCAGAGGCAGCCAAAGAAACAATCCTTATTAATGAGAGAGTTGGAGGATCACCGTTAGTCACACCTATTTTCCAATCTGTCATCATACCAAGTACAGCAAAATGTAAATTTGTAAGTATGGGTTTTCTGCAGAATAATTCCATAATGAAGCAAGGTTTATTGTCATTGTACACTTTTTTATTTTCATTTATTATGTTTATTGTTTCAAGTAATGGTGGGGGGGGGGGGGCCTCCGTGGCTCAGTAGGTCGCTCAATCCGAACAGCCTTCCACCAATGGGTCGCAGGTTCAAATTGGAAAATTGGAAAATTGGAAAATTTTCTGACTGGGTTTTCACTCGAACGACCTATGTGGGATGGTTGCCAGTTACCAACGGAAGGTCGTGGGTTTTCTCCGGGCATAGAACCTCCCACAATAAAACTGGCAACGCCGCCATATAAGTGAAATAATCTTGAGCGCGGCGTAAAACACCAAACAATCAACAATCAATCAAGTAATGGCATTGGTTCTGTTGGTGAATTTATCAATGTCATTAATGTATTGCTGGTACTTGCTTGGTTTATAAATAAAATCCTGTACATCATTTCTTGATTGATTGGTGTTTTACGCAGCACTCAAGATTATCTCACTTATATGGCGGCGTTGTCAGGTTTAGTGGGGGAGGAAACCGGACTCATTGCCCAGAGGAAACCCCCCGACCTTCAGCTAGTAACTGGCAACTCTTCCATATACGGCAATCGAGTGAAAAATCCACTCAGAAATTTTTACATTTTTTATTTGGTCTGAGTGTGATTTGAATCCGTGCCACGTCGATGGAAGGCCTGTGTGGGAATGAGGGACAATCATGTACATCATTTCAAGCAATAGCATGTAGATGGAAGTTGTCAAGTGTAGTGATATCGATCAATTGTTTTCTCAAGATTATGTCACTTACTGATACCAAATTTAGTAGTGGGAAACTGTGACCCGTACTGCAGAGAACCCCAAACCTTTTTCTGCACGCAGGTCAGAGCAATCATGTCAAAAAACCTTTCAAAATTTGTTCCATTTTTTCTACAAAGTGAGTGAGATTTGATCAGCAATGAAAGGCTCGTCTTTTGAAGTCCCCTGAACCATTTGTTTTGACATTTACACTCCTCAAAAATGCTTGAAAAAATAATTTCAAAATATGAAATATAATTTACTGAGGTACATTTGTACTGTCTTATCCAATTGTGTTTTGCTAGGATGCTCATGAAGGGGAGGTAAATGCTGTCAAATGGAGTCCGTCAGGGAGGTTATTCGCTACAGGGGGGGCTGATAGAAAACTCAAACTATGGGAAACTCAAAGTGGTGAGTTACTCTCTAATTAAATTCAAAAGGGATGCTGTGTGTAAAAAATGAATTTTGAAATATTTTTTAACATGTATACATATTGTCAATGTACTTAATTCTCATTGTATGAATTCTATGTCTGCTTTATAATTTGAATGCTTTGTCTTCTTAATTTTCTATTATATAAGCTACTATTTCTAAATTAGAAAATTTTCTGACTGGGTTTTCACTCGAACGACCTATGTGGGATGGTTGCCAGTTACCAGCGGAAGGTCGTGGGTTTCTTCCAGGCACAAAGCCCGGTTTCCTCCCACAATAAAACTGGCAACGCCGCCATATAAGTGAAATAATCTTGAGCGCGGCGTAAAACACCAATCAATCAATCTATGGTTGGGCTCACTCAAGTTAAATAAAAACAAACATTTGAACCCGGGTCTTGATGTATGTAAATTAAAAATATAATTTGAAAATGAAAATTTTTCAGCAGACAAATTGTCAATATAGAGTAGCATAGTAACCGTGATTATATGGGATATTAGCAATTTTAATTTTTGGTTTCAGGTAAATGTGAGAGCAAGGGTCAATTATTAGGCAGCAATGCAGGTATCACATCGCTGGAATTTGATTATGAGGTAGATTTTAGATTTTATAAAACAGATAATAAAATGTTATCAATTGACATTTCTACCCGTGACAAACGTGGTCTAACGTTCAAATCGGTTTCCCAAATTCAGCAACACGCCTTAGTGACTTCATGATATTTGAAACATCACAAAGTGGCCACCAAGGGTTTGTGTAACCTTTTTTTAAAGTTATGCCGGTCTATGTGGCGTTCTCGTAGAGTGCTGAGTGACTCAGTCAGCAGAGTGATGGTCTCTGAACCCAACAGGCTTTTATCAATGGGTCTCTGACTAGAATCACACTCAGTACAATCAGAGCCCTGTTTGAAAGATTGAGGGGTTCCTGCCAGGGCCAGGCAAAACGCCGTCCACCCCTCACCTATCAACCATGCCATATCAGTGAAATGATGTTTATTGTGGTGGATAACATCAATCTATCAATGTTATGAGGAAAAGTTTCCTATGATCAAGAGAAAAAAAAAGCAAATATGCAATGCCAATTAAAACAACTCTGGTTGCCAGTTACCACAGGAAGGCCATGGGTGTCCTCCGGGCATAGAGCCCGATTTCCTCCCACAATCAAACATCAATCAATCAATCAAAACTGAGTGTCAGTTAGAAATTTCAAATGTTTTTATTCTGAATAAACTGATTGCCTTATGATGTCATTTGGGGTGTAAAGAGGGAATGAAATTGGCAGACAGAATGTATTCTTCAAAGAAAAAAATAGGCTTACAGTCAAGCGTGTTGCTACCAGGCTTGTAACAAAGGGATCACATCAAAGGAATTATCATTATATCCAATAATTTTCAAGTGACATTGTTAAGCTTCAGGGGGTGGCGTTTCACAAAGCCGTTTTACAGTGTGATCAATCACAGTTGCAATGATGTCATATCTCTTCATTATCCCACAGTATATTGAGCTCCGCTAACGCCTCGCCCAATATTCCATTTACTGATCCCATATATTTCCGTATCCTCCCTCGAACAAACCCTGTAACTAATGCTATGGTATCCATTGGTAAATAAGGTTTGTTTGCGATGTGACTGCATTGTGAAACGAGCCCCTGGTCTCTTGCCTGTCAAACTTCCAAGATTTAGGTCACGTATCTAGTATCTCATTGGAATATCTTAATAAAATTTTAATTTGGGGTTATCTTTAAAAAAAATTAAAAATTGTTTTTTTCACTTTTAGGAAAATTTGATATTAGGTGCTTCGAATGACTATGCCAGTCGTCTTTGGTCACTGGGAGATCATAGATTAAGGGTGAGTAGGATTTTAAACTATGAATTAATTTTAAAATGGCATGAGCTGCCAAAATTCACATTTTTTTTCATAATTTCTGATCGTTAAGACAGTAACAGTCTTTGAAGGCCATGGAAAAACTAAATGATTGGCGTTGGAATCAGGAAAATCCATACAGTATGTGGCCTGTACGAACCGAAAGCGTGTGCGAAAAGTAAACAAAATTTAAATAACCGGGACGACCATTCATTCATTCTAAGTTAAAGTTAGTTCAAAACAATACTTTATCATACATTTTCGAGACCAGAAGCACTATAAAGCCTCTGAATTATACGTCTTGAGGAAAATAGCCAATAATTTCAACATTTTGTTTTAATGTCAAAATATCAACATTTTGGCAGCTCATGCCACTTAAAATGAAAGTAATCTTTTCTTACAATTTCACTGGATTGTTCATTAAGGTTTAATATATTCTCTAATTATGTCATGTCACAAATTACCTGGTTGAAACTGAGAAGGTCACCATTGCCTTGGGTCCTCAGGCTGGAGCCTTGTGGTTCTGCTTTAGCTATGTTTACTGACAAAGAATGAAGGAACATTAAGTAGTATGTCAAAAACATTAGTCTTCCTGATGTCTATGGTCTATGGGGCCTGGTGTCCAAATTTAGATGCGAGTGGGTGGGGAGGGCGCTTTTTTGGTCGGTTGGTACTTTTGTCGCCATATAACCTAAGCTGTTGAGTGCGACCTTAAACAGTTAATCAGTGAACTATTGGAGTTTATTTATTTCAAAACTCCATAGTTTACCTAATAGTGCCTAATGTACATGTATTCCCTGAACCTGAGTGTTTTAGATCCCAAAATTTTAAAAAAGCGAATGAAGTAGAATTTTAATGATAACGGAGGAAAAAATCCCTGTTCAGATTCTGTTGGGTGAATATCCCAGTCTGTTGGTTGATGATAGGTTTCTCCCTCCTTGAGGCTCGGTTGATTGATTCACATTTTTGGCGGCATGATTATTTCACTGGTCTGGCGGCATTATCAGTTTTAGTTAGAAAGAAAACCGTTTTTTTTTTTCGCTTGTAGCAGACCCCCAACTTTCACCGTGGCTCAGTAGGTAGAGCGTTGGACGCTCAATCCGTAAAAGCTTTCCACCAATGGGTCGCGGGTTCAAATCCCACTCAGTCCAAAAACAAATTGGAAAATTTTCTGTGGGATGGTTGCCAGTTACCAGCGGAAGGTTGTGGGTTTCTTCCCACAATAAAACTGGCAACGCCATATAAGTGAAATACTCTTGAGCGCGGCGTAAAACACCAAACAATCAATCAATCAACCCAACTTTCACTAGTATGGCAGGATTGTCAGTTGAAGTCAGGAGGGAAACCATGCTCTTTGCTTGGAGCAGACTCCCAGCTTACGGCTGGTACCTTGCACCCCTTCCAACGTGGGTGCTTTAATAATATAAGTATGATTTGAACCTGGGGTTTTCATCAGTGAAAGCCTTGTGTCGATGGGATAGAGCATTGCTCTGCCAACTGAGCCACCAAGGCCCCCATTGGTAGACATAATTTTGCCATTTTTAAAGAAATTGGCCTCATATTTTGTAGAGTAATGAAACAGAAAGAACGGTTTTACAGCTATTTTGTTTTATATTTTTATTTCCCTGATTAAAATCTACATGTTTTTTTTTCTCCTGTCTAGCATACATTAACAGGACATAGTGGTAAAGTTTTAGCAGCTAAGTTTTTAGGAGAGGCCACAAAAGTCGTATCAGGCAGTCATGACAGAACCTTGAAAGTCTGGGATCTCCATAGTAAAGCATGTGAGTTGACTTTTTCTATCAATACCATTATGAAGACACTTTATTTTAAAGAAAATAGAAACCTCATGTAATTCAAGAAAAGAACATTTTAAACTTAAAATAATTTTTTTAGAAAAACGTAAATGACCCTATATTCACAATTTACTATTAAAAAGAAGTTAACAAATGTCTTTTAAATATTATAGGGAAAGGGTTCAATTAAAAAAACTTAATCAATAACCTTGATCTTGTGAAATTTAACCCCCCAAGGTACATATTAAGATTGTCGATTTCGGTTCAAATACATTGAGACTTGACTATGTAATGGAAATGTTTCCATATGTTTGACAGGTGTAAAGACGATATTTGCTGGATCAAGCTGTAACGACTTAGTAACAATAGATGGATTAAGTATCATCAGTGGTCACTTTGATAAACGAGTGAGATTCTGGGACCCAAGAACTGACACTAGCAGCAACGAACTCTCTCTACAGGGACGAGTTACCTCCCTTGATTTAACGCCAGGTAACAGTTTTATCTTGACAAGGTGTGTCGTTGGGCGGGTTAGTGGGGGGCTCAGTTGATATAGTGATAGTCGCTGATGCTGACACAAGTCCTCCATGGCTCAGTCAACAGAGAGATTGTCTCTCACACTGACACAAGCCTTCCATTCATCAGGGCCTCTGTGGCTCAGTCAATGGAGAGATTGTCTCTCACACTGACACAAGCCTTCCATTCATTGGGGCCTCTGTGGCTCAGTCAATGGAGAGATTGTCTCTCATACTGACACAAGCCTTCCATTCATTGGGGCCTCTGTGGCTCAGTCAATGGAGAGATTGTCTCTCACACTGACACAAGCTTTCCATTCATTGGGGCCTCTGTGGCTCAGTCAATGGAGAGATTGTCTCTCACACTGACACAAGCTTTCCATTCATGGGGGCCTGAGTAATGCTCAGGCTCAGTCAATGGAGAGATTGCCTCTCACACTGATACATGCCTGTCTTCCATCGGGGCCTTTATGGCTCAGTCAACAAAGAGATTGGCTTTCAAACTTATACAAGTTTTCCATTCATGGGGGCCTCTGTGGCTTAGTCAACAGAGAGATTGCCTCTCACACTTATACAAGCTTTCCATCCATGGGGGCCTCTGTGGCTCAGTCAACTGAGAGATTGCCTCTCACACTTATACAAGTCTTCCATCCATGGGGGCCTCTGTGGCTCAGTTAGCAGAGAGATTGTCTCCCACACTGATAACGCCTGTCGTCCATTGGGGCCTCTATGACTCAGTCAACTGAGGGATTGCCTGTCACACTTATACAAGCTTTCCATCCATTGGGGCCCCTATGGCTCAGTCAACAGAGAGATTGTCTTTCACACTGACACAAGCCTTTCATGTATGGTCATTATCACTCTCAACTTTCTTCAGATTTAAACCCAAGTTTAAACCCAAAACAATTAAGTATGGAAATATGTGAAAATTTTCCGACCACTTCTACATTGCCTTCAGGTTTATTGCAAAACCTGTGATTTATTGCAAAACCTGTGATCTCATTTAGACTACAATCAGGAAGTATTTTTCTTGCGTTCACAGACAAACTGACATTACTGAGCTGCACTCGTGACGATGCCATCAAAATAATTGACCTTAGAATGAACCAAGTCTCTGCCACATTCTGGTGAGTTGTTTGTTTGCTGGCTGGGAAATTCACTCGTGATTTACTGAAATACTTTTTCGGGTTCCCTACTTAATCAGATCCATCAGAGTGAGGATCAACATTTGGATTGATTGAGGTTTTACTTTGCATCCAAGATTATTTGCCAGGTTTAGTGAGGAAGGAACCAAGCTCTTTGCCCAAAGTATTGAAGGTTTGTATCGCCTTGAGGGACTATTGCTCTACCGACTGAGTCGCCAAGGCCTGCAACTAACTGTTGAGTTGATGCCATTTATAATTAGGCCTATAGTCTTGTGACAAGGGTTAAGGCCATCCTTTCAATATGATATGTATTTGTAATAGTTCATACAAACCAGTGTAAGGTTAAAGGGGCATGAACTACCAAATATGGGGAAAATTTGTTGAAACTGAATTAGCGAATTGTTCGTCAGTTTTATAAAGAAGTACAAAATACGAGCTTTCCAATCTTGGAGATAGTTGCTATAAGGAACCATCTCTAAAATGTACTGCCCTCAGGCTGGAGCATTGGGGCTCTGCTTTTATAGCCATATATGCTGACCCAGCAAGGAGGAACATATGCCACATACATTAGATCTCCTGACGTTCTATGGTCTGGGGAGCCTAATGTCAAAATTTAGATCTGGGTGGTTGAGAGGGGTGGGGGGGGGGGGCTGATCTTTTGGTCAGTTGGTACTTTTGTCGCCATATAACCTTAGCTGTTTAGTGCGACGATAAATCCCCAATCAATCAATCTAAAATGTACTACGGTAAGAATTCCGCTAATTCAAGTACTCAAAACATTACGAAAAGCACTCTAAAACTTTGAGACTTTTCGTTGGGTGTCTTACCTCCTGCATGGAGCGACCGATAATCCTATCGAGCAATTGCTATTGTTGTTGTTTTAGACCAAACATGGCAGAAAGCAGTCTAATAATTTGTTATCTTCACATTGCTCGTCCTTGAATTAGCGGAATTATTACCGTATGTACATCTTGGCTATTTGAATTCTCTCTGTTATGAGTAAACATCTTCAGCATGGGTAATTTTAATAATTAACAATATTTTATACATACAATCAATGATTGGATTATTTAATTTACCTTCCAGTGCTGATGGTTTTAAGGTGGGTTGTGATTGGACAAGAGCTATATTCAGGTAAACCATAACCACTTGTAAGACCCGTCATGTTGTTGTTGACTATCAATAAAAAATTTCTATCTAGAAATCCATTATCATCCTTTCATTATGATTTTACCATACAGAATACATATTTAAGTCTTTTGACAACAAAATGGGAGTTACGGTAATACCTGAGTTAATTAGAGGACTATGCATGTTGCTAAATCTTCAATAACAAAAAGGTTCTGAATGAGATTTAAACTTTCAACACATCTCAGTCCAGGGAGATGATTGACCAGCAGTTAATCCTTGAATGTTTTACAAGCTCTCTCTTGCATTAAGATGAGAATTTGCACTCTTCTACTTTTTTCCAGTACTTGAATTAACTCAGACATTACCGTACCATGTTTTTGTAAAATTAATGTAGATGAAAGGATAAATGTCAAGTTCCTTCTGTACACCTACACATGTAGCAGTGATATGTTAATGTAAATTGACTAAATATGTATTTAAAAAAAGCAATTGAAAATATGCTTCTGTCACCAATTAGGAAATATCTATGTATTTGACATTTGAATTATTTCATCGTTATTTCAACCAACCATGAAGTTGCTGTGGCTGAACATTGTTTGCGTATGACATAACAACAATAGTAATAATTTAAATGTCAACTATGACGTCACTGTGCTAAAGCCAATTAATTTCTGTATCTAGGCTGTAGAGAGAAAAATAATGCCTTGTAGGTTTTGTGCCTGAAATATCTTTTATTTTTGGCTGAGTTTGTTGGTCTATACGATGGATGTTTTTAAACAAATTGATTAACTAATAGGTCATTTAACTTGTTATTTATCCTTTAAAAATATTCTGAACTTCCTGTGTTGTTGTTGTAGTCCTGATGGCCAGTATGTAGTGTCTGGCTCCCATGATGGAAGTGTATTTATTTGGAACGTAGCTAAATCCAAACTAGAAAAAGTCCTCAAAGAACATAGGTATGTTAAACACGCCCATTTAGCTTGACCTTAACATTGATTGGTTGATTTTTTTTTAATAAATTGAACTCAAGATTATTTGACTTACATGTCGGCATTGCCAGGTTTAGTGAGGAAGGGAAACATGTTCTTCACCCGAAGCAAACCTTTGACCCTCGGTGACTCCTCAAGTACAATAACACAGAAAACCACTCACTGAATCTAAAGATATATATTTTTCAAAAGTTCAAATCGTTTGAGGAATGTGGGGATATTTCTGTACATCACTGCACTTATCTTTGTTTTATTTCAGTCATCCTGTGATAGCATGTAGTTGGCATCCCACTGGTTCATCCATACTCACTTGTGAAAAACAGCGCAAAGTCATTCTATGGTCAGACTATTGACATCATTCAGGGTCCGGTTCCCGAGATTTTATTCACACAATAAAGACCATTCAGGGTCCAGTTCTTGAGACAAGAATCCACACCTTCCCTGTGATATAACAGCAATCCCGCCGCATCGTTTTGGATTTGCCAGCTTTAACCAAACAGGAATTGTTGGAGGGTACAAAGTCCATTTAGTCATAAGGCCCTAATGTGTGTATTTTGTGCAATGATAGTGTTCCCTGATACACAATAATATAAGTTTTCAGAAAGCGTTACTTTTTCATCTTGTAGATAACTTTTTTCTCCATATGACATTTTTTCATTGAGTGAACCTTTGCTAGATGTTTGCATAGGTACCAGCAAAAGGACCTGGGTTTCTTCTGACAGTTGACCGGTATATTCTGACCATTGTCAGTAAAACCACTGATAGTTGACAGGAAAAGTCTGACAGTTGTCAGTTAAAACTGATAGTCGACAGGGAAAGTCTGACAATTTTCAGTAAAACCACTGATAGTTGACAGGAAAAGTCTGACAATTGTCAGTAAAACCACTGATAGTGGACAGGGAAAGTCTGACAATTGTCAGTAAAACCACTGATAGTTGACAGGAAAAGTCTGACAATTGTCAGTAAAACCACTAATAGTTGACCGATATATTCTGACTGCTGTCAGTAAAACCACTGATAGTTGACAGGAAAAAGTCTGACAGTAAACAGAAAAAAATCTGACAGTAAACAGAACTGAAAGACTAATATTCCATCTATGTTCTGAGCTTGCTTTAGCTTACAAAGTAAACAATATTCGCTCCCTTTCTTCGTTTCACCAGTCCAAAAAAAATTGGAAAATTTTCTGACTGGGTTTTCACTCGAACGACCTATGTGGGATGGTTGCCAGTTACCAGCGGAAGGTCGTGGCTTTCCTCCGGGCATAGAGCCCGGTTTCCTCCCACAATAAAACTGGCAAGGCCGCCATATAAGTGAAATAATCTTGAGCGCGGTGTAAAACACCAAACAATCAATCTTTGTTTCACAATAATTTTTGGAAATGGCCATAAAGATAGAAACACTAATCCATATGGCTAGTAAGATGTCAATAGGAAAAGTATCATGTTATAAACATTGTTATTAGGATAATATTCAATCCTTTAAAACGACAAATCATTGTAGAGCGGGGGTTTGAATCCCACTCAGTCCAAAAAATTGGAAAGTTTTCTGACTGGGTTTTCACTCGAACGACCTATGTGGGATGGTTGCCAGTTACCAACGGAAGGTCGTGGGTTTCCTCCGGGCATAGAGCCCGGTTTCCTCCCACAATAAAACTGGCAACGCCGCCATATAAGTGAAATAATCTTGAGCGCAGCGTAAAACACCAAACAATCAATCAATCATTGTAGAGTTTAAATTACCATTGTTGAATTAAATCTATTGTGAATGAAAGGGTATGATTCGACACATGACAGGAACCCATTACAAGTGATTCGACACATGACAGGAACCCATTACAAGTGATTCGACACATGGCAGGAACCCATTACATGTGATTCGACACATGGCAGGAACCCATTACATGTGATTCGACACATGGCAGGAACCCATTACATGTGATTCGTCACATGACAGGAACCCATTGCATGTGATTCGTCACATGGCAGGAACCCATTACATGTGATTCGTCACATGGCAGGAACCCATTGCATGTGATTCGACACTTGGCAGGAACCCATTACAAGTGATTCGACACATGGCAGGAACCTATTACAAGTATTTTTGTACATGTTAATGACAGTAGTATGATTAGAAAAATTGTGTGTTTTTATTTTAAACAATCTCTCTTCCAAAATGATCCAGTGGAGCAGGACGTAAAACCCAAATCACTCACTCCAAAATGATCCAATCAAAATAAAGGAAATCTGGTCATTTGCATATAACTGTTGAACATGAAATTAAGTTCAGATCATTGCTCTATAAAAATTATTATGCTACAGGAAATTGAATCCATAGATAAGGGTATATAATTGTCAGTAGTTGTCCTAATACATCCGTTTTTCATCTTATGACATTATGTTGAATGACTCAGAGGTAATTTTGGAAGGAAGGAGTTTTTCTCTGGGTGCAAAGTTTGTTTTCTCCTCAACTATATCAACCTATGCCAACGTACAAGTGAGTGTGACATACATTGATCAGTCAATCAATCAGATAGAAATCCTGGAGTAGTTGGGATGTTTTGTGTGTCAAATGTGTGATTTAGTGGCACATTGTTTTCATGAATTCCAAATCACAATAACTAATTGTAAATAATATTATGACGCTAGGTGAATCTGCTTTATAATAAATGTGCTCTGCCTCACCGTATGTGGCAGAGTTGTCAGGTGCTCATCAAAGGGTGGGGGTCTCAGGCCCCCTTCACTTAACCTGGAAACACGGCCATATAAGTGAATTTATATGGAGTATGGGGGAAAAAATCAATCAATTTTGTTCATAAAGAATAAATCAACTACAACAAATATCTTCATAATCAAATAATGAAGGTAGCTTATTTGTGCGATATTTGACCAGTTAGGCAGCTGTTAATTTATTTACTTTTTTAAAATAACTCTACCTTAGATATTTGGTAATGTTCATCTATATTGCGTGTTTGTTTGTTTGGGGGGGGGGGGGGGGGGGGAGAGAGATGTTCTGCCTGGCATATACACCCTGTTTACCTCAGCCAATAAATTTGCCCCATGATAAAGGTGATAAGTAACAATGTTTAACATCAATCAATCTATCTAAATTAAGCATTTAGACATGTTCTGAATTCCTCATTTTCTTCAATATTCCCTGTTGTAAACCAAAACTTAATTGAACTGAAAAATCAATATGTCAATTCTTAAGTTAAATATTTGCTGTTTGCTAACAGCCTCCTGAAACCACCCCTCCTTCCCCCAACAAATCATCCCCTTTGATATTTGTTATTAAGTGTATGTGTAACTTACAATATTACTGATGTATTTACTACATGATGAATGTATATTTATATCATGACAGGATTTATGTATTATAGACACCCAATATGGATTTCATCCTTTGTAAATATGACCTGTATATAGACAGATTATTATTCTAAAAATGTAATGTATATTTAAAAAAGTGTGCTCTGAGAAATAAAATTATTTCCTGCTATAAATTTACCGAATGTGATATATTATTAAATTACCCCCCCCCCCCCCCCCACTCCCTCCAAAAGTAGGTTATTCAGCCTAGTTTTCCCCAGGTATTAAGCCTCGTTTCCTCCAGGTATAAGCCTAGTTTGCCCAGGTATAAAGCCTAGTTTCCCCCAGGTATTAAGCCTCCTTTGCCCAGGTATTAAGCCTCGTTTGCCCAGGTATTAAGCCTCGTTTCCCCCAGGTATTAAGCCTCGTTTCCCCCAGGTATTAAGCCTCGTTTGCCCAGGTATTAAGCCTCGTTTCCCCCAGGTATTAAGCCTCGTTTCCCCCAGGTATAAAGCCTCGTTTCCCCAGGTATTAAGCCTCGTTCCCCCCTGGTATTAAGCCTTGTTTCCCCCAGGTATTAAGCATTGTTTCCCCAAGGTATTAAGCCTCGTTTCCCCAAGGTATTAAGCCTCGTTTGCCCAGGTATTAAGCCTCGTTTCCCCAGGTATAAAGCCTTGTTTGCCCAGGTATTAAGCCTCGTTTCCCCCAGGTATTAAGCCTCCTTTCCCCAGGTATTAAGCCTCGTTTCCCCCTGGTATTAAGCCTTGTTTCCCCCAGGTATTAAGCCTCGTTTCCCCAAGGTATTAAGCCTCGTTTGCCCGGGTATTAAGCCTCGTTTCCCCAGGTATAAAGCCTTGTTTGCCCAGGTATTAAGCCTCGTTTCCCCCAGGTATTAAGCCTCGTTTCCCCAGGTATTAAGCCTCGTTTCCCCAGGTATAAAGCCTCGTTTGCCCAGGTATTAAGCCTCGTTTCCCCCAGGTATTAAGCCTCGTTTCCCCCAGGTATTAAGCCTCGTTTCCCCCAGGTATTAAGCCTCGTTTCCCCAGGTATAAAGCCTCGTTTGCCCAGGTATTAAGCCCGGTTTCCTCCCACAATAAAACTGGCAAGGCCGCCATATAAGTGAAATAATCTTGAGCGCGGCGTAAAACACCAAACAATCAATCTTTGTTTCACAATAATTTTTGGAAATGGCCATAAAGATAGAAACACTAATCCATATGGCTAGTAAGATGTCAATAGGAAAAGTATCATGTTATAAACATTGTTATTAGGATAATATTCAATCCTTTAAAACGACAAATCATTGTAGAGCGGGGGTTTGAATCCCACTCAGTCCAAAAAATTGGAAAGTTTTCTGACTGGGTTTTCACTCGAACGACCTATGTGGGATGGTTGCCAGTTACCAACGGAAGGTCGTGGGTTTCCTGCGGGCATAGAGCCCGGTTTCCTCCCACAATAAAACTGGCAACGCCGCCATATAAGTGAAATAATCTTGAGCGCGGCGTAAAACACCAAACAATCAATCAATCATTGTAGAGTTTAAATTACCATTGTTGAATTAAATCTATTGTGAATGAAAGGGTATGATTCGACACATGACAGGAACCCATTGCATGTGATTCAACACATGACAGGAACCCATTACATGTGATTCGACACATGGCAGGAACCCATTACATGTGATTCATCACATGACAGGAACCCATTGCATGTGATTCGTCACATGGCAGGAACCCATTACATGTGATTCGTCACATGGCAGGAACCCATTGCATGTGATTCGTCACATGACAGGAACCCATTACATGTGATTCATCACATGACAGGAACCCATTGTATGTGATTCGTCACATGGCAGGAACCCATTACATGTGATTCGTCACATGGCAGGAACCCATTACATGTGATTCGTCACATGGCAGAAACCCATTGCATGTGATTCGTCACATGGCAGGAACCCATTACATGTGATTAGACACATCGCAGGAATCCATTACAAGTATTTTTGTACATGTTAATGACAGTAGTATGATTAAAAAAATTGTGTGTTTTTATTTTAAACAATCTCTCTTCCAAAATGATCAACTCAAAATAAATGAAATCTGATCATTTGCATATTACTGTTGAACATGAAATTAAGTTCAGATCATTGCTCAATAAAAATTATTATGCTACAGGAAACTGAATCCATAGATAAGGGTATATAATTGTCAGTAGTTGTCCTAATTATGGAATGCCAAAGCGGAAAAAATTCAACATTTGCAATTTTACCTTCAGCGTCTCGATTTTTTGTTCAACAAAACAATATTTTTCCGCTTTGGCATTCCATACCTAATACATCCGTTTTTCATCTTATGACATTATGTTGCATGATTCAGAGGTAATTTTGGAAGGAAGGAGATTTTCTCTGGGTGCAAAGTTTGTTTTCTCCCCAACTATATCAACCTATGCCAACGTACAAGTGAGTGTGACTTACATTGATCAGTCAATCAATCAGATAGAAATCCAGGAGTAGTTGGGATATTTTGTGTGTCAAATTTGTGATTTAGTGTCACATTGTTTTCATGAATTCCAAATCACAATAACTAATTATAAATAATATTATGACGCTAGGTGAATCTGCTTTATAATATATGTGCTCTACCTCTCCATATGTGGCATAGTTGTCAGGTGCTCATCAAAGGGTGGGGGTCTCAGGCCCCCTTCACTAAACCTGGAAACACGGCCATATAAGTGAATTTATATGGAGTATGGGGAAAAACATCAATCAATTTTGTTCATAAAGAATAAATCAACTACAACAAATATCTTCATAATCAAATAACGAAGGTAGCTTATGTCTATATAACATTGTGCGATATTTGACCAGTTAGGCAGCTGTTAATTTATTTACTTTTTTCTATAATTCTACCGTAGATATTTGGTATGGTAGCAATGTATATCCCTATTGCGTGTTTGTTGACGGGTGTGTGGGCAGGGTTGGGTTGCAGGAGCGGTATTTGTCATTTAGAAAATTATACTGGACATTAATTTGGCCCTGAAAACTTAAAGTGGCATGAGCTGCCAAAATTCACTCTTTTTATAATTTCTGATCGTCAGGACAGTAAGAGGCTTTGAAGGCCATCTAAAAACTAAATGATTGGCGTTTGAATGAGAAAAATCCACACAGTATGTGGCATGTACGAACCGGAATAGTGTTCGAAAAGTAAACAAAATAACCGGGACGACCATTCATTCATTCTAAGCCAAAGTTAGTTCAAAACAATATTTTATCGTACAATCTCGAGACCAGAATCATTGAAAAGCTTCTGAATTATGCATCTTGAGAAAAATAGCCCATAATTCAACATTCTGTTTTTACTTAAAAATATCAACATTTTGGCAGCTCATGCCACTTTAAAAGATAATATCCGTAATATTATATAAATGTGTTATGTTCTGCCTCGCATATACCCCCTGTTTACCTCAGCCAATAAATGTGTCCCATGATAAAGGTGATAAGTAACAATGTTCAACATCAATCAATCTATCTAAATTAAGCATTTAGACATGTTCTGAATTCCTCATTTTCTTCAATATTCCCTGTTGTAAACCAAAACTTAATTGAACTGAAAAACCAATATGTCAATTCTTAAGTTAAATTTTTGCTGTTTGCTAACAGCCTCCTGAAACCACCCCTCCTTCCCCCAACAAATCATCCCCTTTGATATTTGTTATCAAGTGTATGTGTAACTTACAATATTACTGATGTATTTACTACATGATGAATGTATATTTATATCATGACAGTAATTATGTATTATAGACACCCAATATGGATTTCATTCTTTGTAAATATGACCTGTATATAGACAGATTATTATTCTAAAAATGTAATGTATATTTAAAAAAGTGTGCTCTGAGAAATAAAATTATTTCCTGCTATAAATTTACCGAATTTGATATATTATTAATTTATCCCCCCCCCCCCTACTCCCTCCAAAAGTAGGTTATTCCAGTCAGTGTCAAATGTAGAGGTAAGTTACTTACTATTCTTGTGACCTTGACAAAGGTATTAAGGCTAGTTTTCCCCAGGTCTTAAGCCTAGTTTGCCCAGGTATTAAGCCTCGTTTGCCCAGGTATTAAGCCTCGTTTCCCCCAGGTATTAAGCCTCGTTTCCCCCAGGTATTAAGCCTCGTTTCCCCCAGGTATTAAGCCTCGTTTCCCCCAGGTATTAAGCCTCGTTTCCCCCAGGTATTAAGCCTCGTTTCCCCCAGGTATTAAGCCTCGTTTCCCCAGGTATTAAGCCTCGTTTCCCCAGGTATTAAGCCTCGTTTCCCCCAGGTATTAAGCCTCGTTTCCCCAGGTATTAAGCCTCGTTTCCCCAGGTATTAAGCCTCGTTTCCCCCAGGTATTAAGCCTCGTTTCCCCCAGGTATTAAGCCTCGTTTCCCCCAGGTATTAAGCCTCGTTTCCCCAGGTATTAAGCCTCGTTTCCCCAGGTATTAAGCCTCGTTTCCCCCAGGTATTAAGCCTCGTTTCCCCAGGTATTAAGCCTCGTTTCCCCAGGTATTAAGCCTCGTTTCCCCCGGGTATTAAGCCTCGTTTCCCCAGGTATTAAGCCTCGTTTCCCCAGGTATTAAGCCTTGTTTCCCCAGGTATTAAGCCTCGTTTCCCCCAGGTATTAAGCCTCGTTTCCCCCAGGTATTAAGCCTAGTTTCCCCCAGGTATTAAGCCTAGTTTCCTCCAGGTATAGGCCGAGTTTCCTCCAGGTATAAACCTAGTTTGCCCAGGTATAAAGCCTAGTTTCCCCCAGGTATTAAGCCTCGTTTGCCCAGATATTAAGCCTCGTTTGCCCAGGTATTAAGCCTCGTTTCCCCCAGGTATTAAGCCTTGTTTCCCCCAGGTATTAAGCCTCGTTTCCCCAAGGTATTAAGCCTCGTTTGCCCAGGTATTAAGCCTCGTTTCCCCCAGGTATAAAGCCTCGTTTCCCCCAGGTATAAAGCCTCGTTTCCCCCAGGTATAAAGCCTAGTTTCCCCCAGGTATAAGCCTAGGTTGCCAAGGTATAAGCCTAGTTTTCTCCAGGTATAAAGCCTCGTTTCCTCCAGGTATAAAGCCTTGTTTCCCCCAGGTATAAGCCTAGTTTGCCCAGGTATAAGCCTAGTTTTCTCCAGGTATAAAGCCTAGTTTGCCCCAGGTATAAAGCCTAGTTTCCTCCAGATATAAAGCCTAGTTTCCCCCAGGTATAAAGCCTAGTTTCCCCCAGGTATAAAGCCTCGTTTCCCCCAGGTATAAGCCTAGTTTGCCCAGGTATAAAGCCTAGTTTTCTCCAGGTATTAAGCCTTGTTTCCCCCAAGTATAAGCCTAGTTTTCTCCAGGTATAAAGCCTAGTTTCCCCCAGGTATAAAGCTTAGTTTCCTCCAGATATAAAGCCTAGTTTCCCCCAGGTATAAAGCCTCGTTTCCCCCAGGTATAAAGCCGCGTTTCCCCCAGGTATAAGCCTAGTTTGCCCAGGTGTAAAGCCTAGTTTTCTCCAGGTATTAAGCCTAGTTTCCCCCAGGTATAAAGCTTAGTTTTCTCCAGGTATAAAGCCTCGATTCCCCCAGGTATAAAGCCTCGTTTCCCCCAGGTATAAAGCCTAGTTTCCCCCAGGTATAAAGCCTAGTTTCCCGCAGGTATGGGCCCAGGTTGCCAAGGTATAAGCCTAGTTTTCTCCAGGTATAAATCCTCGTTTCCCCCAGGTATAAAGCCTAGTTTCCTCCAGATATAAAGCTAGTTTCCCCCAGGTATAAAGCCTAGTTTCCCCCAGGTATAAAACCTCGTTTCCCCCAGATATAAGCCTAGTTTTCTCCAGGTATAAAGCCTAGTTTCCTCCAGGTAAAAAGCCTAGTTTCCTCCAGGTATAAAGCCTCGTTTCCCCAGGTATAAAGCCTAGTTTCCCCCAGGTATAAAGCCTAGTTTCCCGCAGGTATAAGCATAGGTTGCCAAGGTATAAGCCTAGTTTTCCCCATGTATAAAGCCTCGTTTCCTCCAGGTATAAAGCCTAGTTTCCCCCAGACATAAAGCCTAGTTTCCCCCAGGTATAGAGCCAGCCTAGTTTCCCCCAGGTATAAAGCCAGCCTAGTTTCCCCCAGGTATAAAGCCTAGTTTCCTCCAGGTATAAAGCCTAGTTTCCTCCAGGTATAAAGCCTAGTTTCCTTCAGGTATAAAACCTAGTTTGCCCCAGGTATAAAGCCTAGTTTGCCCCAGGTATAAGACTAGTTTCCCCCAGGTAGTTAGCCTAGTTTCCCCCAGGTATAAAGCCTGTTTCCCCCAGGTATAAAGCATAGTTTCCTCCAGGTATAAAGCCTAGTTTCCCCCAGGTATAAAACCTAGTTTCCCCCAGGTATAAAGCCTAGTTTGCCCCAGGTATAAAGCCTAGTTTCCTCCAGATATAAAGCCTAATTTCCCCCAGGTATAAAGCCTAGTTTCTTCCAGGTATAAAGCCTAGTTTGCCCCAGGTATAAAGCCTATTTTCCTCCAGGTATAAAGCCTAGTGTCCTCCAGGTATAAAGCCTAGTTTCCCCCAGGTATAAAGCCTAGTTTCCTCCAGGTATAAAGCCTAGTTTTCCCCAGGTATAAAGCCTAGTTTCCCCCAGGTATAAAGCCTAGTTTTCCCCAGGTATAAAGCCTAGTTTCCTCCAGGTATAAAGCCTAGTTTCCTCCAGGTATAAAACCTAGTTTGCCCCAGGTATAAGCCTAGTTTCCCCCAGGTATAAAGCCTAGTTTCCTCCAGGTATAAAGCCTAGTTTGCCCCAGGTATAAAGCCTAGTTTCCTCCAGTTATAAAGCCTAGTTTTCCCCAGGTATAAAGCCTAGTTTGCCCCAGGTATAAAGCCTAGTTTGCCCCAGGTATAAAGCCTAGTTTCCTCCAGGTATAAGCCTAGTTTCCTCCAGGTATAAAGCCTAGTTCCCCCAGGTATAAAGCCTAGTTTTCCCCAGGTATAAAGCCTAGTTTCCTCCAGGTATAAGCCTAGTTTCCTCCAAGTATAAAGCCTAGTTTCCTCCAGGTATAAAACCTAGTTTGCCCCAAGTATAAACCTAGTTTCCTCCATGTATAAAGCCTAGTTTCCTCCAGGTACAAAGCCTAGTTTCCTCCATGTATAAAACCTAGTTTCCCCCAGGTATAAAGCCTAGTTTCCCCCAGGTATAAAGCCTAGTTTCCCCCAGGTATAGAGCCTAGTTTGCCCCAGGTATAAAGCCTAGTTTCCTCCAGATATAAAGCCTAATTTCCCCCAGGTATAAAGCCTAGTTTCTTCCAGGTATAAAGCCTAGTTTGCCCCAGGTATAAAGCCTAGTTTCCTCCAGGTATAAAGCCTAGTTTCCTCCAGGTATAAAACCTAGTTTGCCCCAGGTATAAGCCTAGTTTCCCCCAGGTATAAAGCCTAGTTTCCTCCAGGTATAAAGCCTAGTTTGCCCCAGGTATAAAGCCTAGTTTCCTCCAGGTATAAAGCCTAGTTTGCCCCAGGTATAAAGCCTAGTTTGCCCCAGGTATAAAGCCTAGTTTCCTCCAGGTATAAGCCTAGTTTCCTCCAGGTATAAAGCCTAGTTCCCCCCAGGTATAAAGCCTAGTTTTCCCCAGGTATAAAGCCTAGTTTCCTCCAGGTATAAAGCCTAGTTTCCTCCAAGTATAAAGCCTAGTTTCCTCCAGGTATAAAACCTAGTTTGCCCCAAGTATAAACCTAGTTTCCCCCATGTATAAAGCCTAGTTTCCTCCAGGTATAAAGCCTAGTTTCCTCCAAGAAACCTTGTAATTCATCCATGTAAGTGAAATACTCTTGATTACAGCGTAAATAAACAATCATTGATCGAGGACACTAGCCATCATTTGGTCCCATATTCTTGTACGTTCAGGATTGTTATTTTGTTGATGGCAACAAAGAATGCCTCGTATGTAGTTTTGTACCATTAAATCATTTCCAAAACTGTTGCCTTTTTGTAAAACCTGTTATAAAATGTACTGCACTCATCAGAAATGTATTTCAGAATGTAGGCAGGTGTTACCAAGAGCCCTGCTGCCTCCATTACTGCATTAATAAAATGAAATAACCTTGACTCCTTGAGTGTCGCGTGAAGGCACCAAACACAATCAACAAAACAGAAATCTAAAACACTTTAATACGAACTTCGACAATAAACCAAACACAATTCAATAAGTATTTATTACTATGTTTTGGTTGAACAGCCTCTATATAAATGTGAATTATAATTAGTCACTGTGACAAATGACAAGACCAATCATTTTTATGGACATATTCATATAATTTTCCCCTGAGACATTAACATATCAGTTTCTTAATATATACAAAGAAAAAAGTTAAGCACCCCCACTGGAGAGTCTGCACCGACCGATAAAACCATTGGTTTAGGGAGATTGTCGGCAAACTGATGTTGCAGAAGCGACTGTGATCATAAAGGGCAACATTCTGGCAATAAGAAATCACCATTAATGGCAATTAGCGATACAATTTATTCAGGATATCGTTAGCCAAATCAAAAGAGTATTTTAACAAAATAAAAAGATGCTTGTAAGTATGATACTTCCGAGTCCATCTGGCTTCAAAGGGCGAACATATTGAAGTAAAACTGTCACTTTGAGTGTGTAGAACACATCCCTAGAGCAGAAGGTCAATAGCGCGTATAGCCTCCATTAGCTTCCAATTTGCAGTTCATCCCCCCAGTGAGACGTTGGATCTGTTGAAGGATTAATTTTGCTTTTATAAACACTACAACACTGCTGAATGACTATCAACAGCTTAGAACACAGCAAAACATCGTAAACAGGTTTGCATTTTTTTTTTACAATATGAAACTTTTGTTGTGTACTATTTTAAGGTCAGTCATTCAGTAGATACATGACTTTACATTGATTTAACCAGACAACCTCAGTGTGGAACGATAAGCATTCCTTGATTGCATGGGGCAGCAGGAATTTGTGATTGATTGACTGATTGATTGATTGGGGCTTAACGTCGCACTCAACAGCTAAGGTTATACGTCGACAACAGTACCAACCGATCAAAAGATCACCCCCCCCCCCCTGTTTTTACAATTACATTTATTTTCAGCTTCATTAGCAACTAATCATAACTTAAATAATAATGTGAAAATAGCCTTTATAAATCATTCCATGCGACAAGTATAACAGGCTTTGAATTTCATGTAATTTAAGGCAATCATTTTTTAAGGTCACATTGTTAAATAAGCTTAGATAAAATAACACAAACATAACCCTGAGGGACGGAGGCCACTATGGTGGGTATTACAACAAGTTAGACAATGGCCTCCTTCAGAATTTGAAATGTCTTCACAGCCCACCATCCTGATCGTCATACCTTTGTTTCTCCAGGTTATTTGATTTCGCTAAGCTGAAACTGGCCTTAAACATGGGAGCCCAAATTATCGTGTTCAATAATTAATCGTAATCAAAGGTTCATCAAACACCATACTCCTTGAGTAAATTGCCAGCAATCACCAGTCTCTGTATTTCACTAGTTCCTTCGTAGATCTCCGTGATTCGAGCATCTCGATAATGTCTCTCTGCAGGCATCTCTGTAACGTATCCCATCCCACCTAGGATCTGAATGCACTGAAACACAAGATAATAAGTATTCAGGATTCAAGAAGCTTAAAGTGGCATGAGCTGCCAAAATTCACACTTTTGTCATAATTTCTGATGGCCAAGACAGTAAGAGGCTTTGAAGGCCTTCAGAAAACTAAATAATTGGCGTTGGAATGAGGAAAATCCATACAGTATTTTGCCTGTACGAACCGAAAACTTGTTCGAAAAGTAAACAAAATTCAAATAACCTGGACGACCATTTTTAATTTACTGAACGTAAAAACATCAGCACTGTTATGCTATTTTGAGACAGAACTAGCTGACTACAATTGCAATACTTTAACTTCACAACTTAGTCGTCTAATCAGCTGCCAGACTACGTTCTTTGCCATCTCTACAACGATCTACACAAGCCAAGCAGACAGCTCAATGCAGCCTGTCATGTTTTTTCAAAAGGTTGATTAACAAGCCAGTATAAGACTTTTAGAAAAGTTTGAGAGATTGTCTTTAGATATCAGGGACTCAGAATGAGCGAAATTAACCTAGGTTTAAATGGCAGACTTTCAGACTTGACCAATTTCTCTTGTGAATGTGTTGAAGAGCTGAACTAGTCAAACTGCTGTCTTGCTATGATTGATTGATTAATTGGTGTTTTACACCGCGCTCAAGATTATTTCACTTATATGGCGGCACTGTCAGTTTTATTGTGGGAGGAAACCGAAAATGTGCCCAGAGGAAAACCACAACCATCCCACATAGGTCGAGTGAAAAACCCAGTGAGAAAATTTTCCAATTTTTTTTTTGACTGATTGGAATTCGAACCCGCGACCCATTGGTGGAAGGCTGTTTGGATAGAGCGTCCAACACTCTACCTACTGAGGGCCCCGTCTTGCTGTGAGGATGGCTATCAAGAAGAAATTTAGAAATCTTAAGAATATGGTACCATTGGACATGAAAATTTACCATGCCTGTAAAATATTGACTTGTTTCTTTCCTTTCTGTCCCCTAAAAGTTAATTGTGAATGACAAATCCTTTGACAGTATATTCAGTCAGAAAAAAAATAATACTCTGACATTTTTTCCTCTAATTTGTTTTCCAAAAGGAGGTAAAATTTCAACAACCCAACACACACGGACTATCATAGCCGCCATTTTGTGACTGACACAACTTTGCACTTTTTTTTATTTAATTTCTTCAAACACTGAAGATTTTCACCGCTGTCATTTGTTTTATTAACCAATGAAACCTCAGAAAATATAAGCCTAAGTCATTAAGAAAAAAAAATTTCATTGGATTATACTTTTGGAAACCCCAATCCTACACTACTTTTACTCAATCATGTGTTATGCTGTTTATGGCTATACATGCGAGGAAATTTAATGCAGGTAGATAGAGAGGGCTAAGCCACTTACGGGGACGAAGGCTAGAGTACAGGCACTGACCTGAGACGATCGGGTAGCCATTGCCTTAAGTGGGGAAGAAAACAATGCACTTTCTTGGTGGCGAACATCATTCCAATGAACTGAAGTGATACTAGTTTTACACAAAAAAACACTGTCTTCGTCAAGTATCTCCAACCCTTCCACATGGGTTGATGACCCCCCCCCCCCCCCTTACAACAATGCTGGACTTACCTGATGAGCACAATATGTAGCAGCTTCTGAAGCAGCTAACTTGGCCATGGCAGCTTCCTACAAACCCAAGAAGATAATATATTGATACAGGACTGTTGCAAAGTTCTAATGAGAACTAATTAAGGCATCACCGTAAAGTACGTTTTTGTGAACCACACAAGCCGGTGTCTTCATCAAGTGCAATAATAACAGTTATTAACCCTAACATAATTTTTGGTGAACCACACAAGCCGGTGTCATATATGACTGTTGCAAAGTTCTAATGAGAAATAATTAAGGCATCACCACAAAGTAAGTTTTTGTGAACCACACAAGCCTGTGTCTTCATCAAGTGCAATAATAATAGTTAAAATGGGACCACATCTATAGAGAGTTTCAAACGGACCACATTTATAGAGAGTTTCAAACATTTTTCGATAACAAGTTATCATTTCATATAAAAGCAAATTAGTGCAGATTGACTGAGGCTGTTGAGGAAACTGTCATTGTTATATCAAACGAATCGCAATTGGGCTGACCTATTTTCCTGAATGTTTGCCCTAGGGTGCCTGATAACCCTTCCACATAGGGCCATCAAGTAAAAAAAACATTTAGAATTTTTTTCAATTTTTGGTGGGACTGTGTGGGATTCTAACCCATGGATGGATTGATTGATTGGTGTTTTATGCCGCACTCAAGATCATTTCACTTATATAAGGGCATTGCTGCACATTGGTTTAGCAGGGGAGGAAACCATGCTCCTTGCTCGTAGGAAGCCCCTACCTTCGTTGAGTACCTGGCAACTTTTCCACATGCGACCATCGAGTGAAAAATCAACTTTAAAATCAAGTTTTATATGGTCTGAGTGGGATTTGATGTCACACTGCATCGATGGAAGACCTGTGTTGGACTAAGGGACTATCACTCTAACTGACTGAGCCCCTGAAGGCCCCCAGATGGATGGAAGACCTGTGTTGGACTAAGGGACTATCACTCTAACTGACTGAGCCCCTGAAGGCCCCCAGATGGATGGAAGACCTGTGTTGGACTAAGGGACTATCACTCTAACGGACTGAGCCCCTGAAGGCCCCCAGATGGATGGAAGACCTGTGCTGGACTAAGGAACTATCACTCTAACTGACTGAGCCCCTGAAGGCCCCCAGATGGATAGAAGACCTGTGTTGGACTAAGGAACTATCACTCTAACTGACTGAGCCCCTGAAGGCCCCCAGATGGATGGAAGACCTGTGTTGGACTAAGGGACTATCACTCTAACGGACTGAGCCCCTGAAGGCCCCCAGATGGATGGAAGACCTGTGTTGGACTAAGGGACTATCACTCTAACGGACTGAGCCCCTGAAGGCCCCCAGATGGATGGAAGACCTGTGTTGGACTAAGGGACTATCACTCTAACTGACTGAGCCCCTGAAGGCCCCCAGATGGATGGAAGACCTGTGTTGGACTAAGGAACTATCACTCTAACTGACTGAGCCCCTGAAGCCCCCAGATGGATGGAAGACCTGTGTTGGACTAAGGAACTATCACTCTAACTGACTGAGCCCCTGAAGGCCCCCAGATGGATGGAAGACCTGTGTTGGACTAAGGAACTATCACTCTAACTGACTGAGCCCCTGAAGGCCCCCAGATGGATGGAAGACCTGTGTTGGACTAAGGAACTATCACTCTAACTTACTGAGCCCCTGAAGGCCCCCAGATGGATGGAAGACCTGTGTTGGACTAAGGGACTATCACTCTAACTGACTGAGCCCCTGAATGCCCCCAGATGGATGGAAGACCTGTGTTGGACTAAGGGACTATCACTCTAACGGACTGAGCCCCTGAAGGCCCATAGATGGATGGAAGACCTGTGCTGGACTAAGGGACTATCACTCTAACTGACTGAGCCCCTGAAGGCCCCCAGATGGATGGAAGACCTGTGTTGGACTAAGGAACTATCACTCTAACTGACTGAGCCCCTGAAGGCCCCCAGATGGATGGAAGACCTGTGTTGGACGAAGGGACTATCACTCTAACGGACTGAGCCCCTGAAGGCCCCCAGATGGATGGAAGACCTGTGCTGGACTAAGGAACTATCACTCTAACTGACTGAGCCCCTGAAGGCCCCAAGATGGATGGAAGACCTGTGTTGGACTAAGGGACTATCACTCTAACGGACTGAACCCCTGAAGGCCCCCAGATGGATGGAAGACCTGTGCTGGACTAAGGGACTATCACTCTAACTGACTGAGCCCCTGAAGGCCCCCAGATGGATGGAAGACCTGTGCTGGACTAAGGGACTATCACTCTAACTGACTGAGCCCCTGGAGGCCCCCAGATGGATGGAAGACCTGTGTTGGACTAAGGGACTATCACTCTGTCCGACTGAGCCAAGGCATGTGTCCGACTAAAAGATTAATGCTCTGCAAACTGAGTCACCTATTACCCCAAAATAAATATATGGTATCCAGTCATTCCCTACCTTGGTATAGTTGAGACCTTTATCCTTTAAAACAGCTGACTGCCAGGTCAATAACCGTGCACTTTGAACTTTAACCTCCATATCAGCAAGTTTCATCTGTTAGGAGAAAACATTAGTTGAATCATTAAAACGGCACTTTTTTAATCAAAAACGACAACAGGCAGGAGTTCGGAAGATATAAGTGATCGTAGGCGTAAACCGATCTCACAGAAAATATACAGGTAGCAAGTTTTCAATGAACATAAGATTGATTGATTGGTGTTTTACACCGTGCTTAAGATTATTTCACTTCTATGGCGGCATTGCCAGTTTTATTGTGGGAGGAAACCCAGTCAGAAAATTCTCCAATGTTTTTTGACTGAGCAATGAACATAGGATATGCAGATTTGTGATAAAACGTTTGCTGGTTAGATTCCCCCTGTGGATGATTACCTGAATTGCCTGTAATTTGGTGATAGGAGCTCCAAAAGCATTTCTCTTGGCAGCATATTCTACAGCACAGTCTATGGAAGCCTGTAACAAACATGAACACAATTTATTACAAATATTTCTAGATTTACTGAAGGAGCGCCTTGTACATTGTCGGAAACCACGATTCAAACTTACGCTCACGCTCACTTTACCCGTGGGACAAGTGGAACCAAATTCGTCGTTTCTAATTTAATATGCATGTGGACTTTGATTGGTTCCGCCACAAATTTCCCCAATCAGAATCGACGTTACGTAAGCACCCAGCCCAGTTCAAAACAAAGATGGACGACAGTAAATGGGCGTTTCCAGAAAATGAGGCTTTGAATCGCAATTGACCCAGGGGTAAAAGGTGAGCTTGTTGAGAATTTAACCCTGGGTATCTGAGGATGCGCCTTGTATGACCTGGGACAAAAATCCAGGCCTTAGAAAAGAACCCACGACACATAGGGTTAAAGGAGATCCCGAGAACAATATTAATATTATAAAATGAAGAATGGAGATTCATTGCTTGATGTTTTACGGCACACTAAGATTATTTTATTGAATGGAAAAGGCTCTTTGCCTTGGAGAGATCAAGTGAAAACCCACGACCCATCGATGGAAGGTCTGTGTGTGTAAGACTGTTGCTGGCAAACTAGGCCATCAAGACCCCTGATAACACAAGATTGTTTGATTGATTGATTTCTGGTTAATATCACACTCAACAGCTAAGGTAATATGGTAACTAGTTGACTAAGGAATTGACTTTGCAGTGACCTACCTTAATATTGTAAAGGTTCTTAACACGTTGACTGCCGACTACGAGATAACTCGAAGTGCGGGGGCTCTCCCATTTGCCATTCAAGCTTGTTACGCGTATGGCCAATGTCTGTTAACTGTGCTATTTTTAGCAACACACAGAGTGGTTTCCCTTGATGCTTTGTGAAAAAAACCCAAACTGAGATATGTTGTATCTGGCAGTGAGATTTAACCGTTAACCGTTACTGTTAAGCTACGAGATAATTTGTACCAGCAGAATCCGGTGCGCCTGTCATTGCGAGATATCTCATAGTCTGCAGTCAACGTGTTAAAGTGACATAAGCTACCAAAATTATAGTAAATATCCTAGATGGCTTAGTCGGTAGAACGATAGTATCTCAGCCTTACACAGGCTTTCCATAAATGGGCATAGAGTTTGAAGCCCGCTCAGTGCAAAGAAAAATTTGTAAACCCACCTGGGCAATTCCTAAAGCTTGTGAGGCAATTCCAATACGACCAGCATCTAATGTTTGCTGTTACAAAAGAAAAAGAGCACCAAAGTAACAATCAGAATTGATACAGCAATAAGAATTTAACTGCTACATTTGGAAATCATTGTTAAAACATATATACATATTTTTGTGAAAAAAAAAGTTATTCTAGACAAAAGGTATTCCCAGCACCATTGTAAATATATATAAAAAGGTCCAATGGTTCTATTGATTGATTGATGTTTTACGCCGCACTCAAGATTATTTCACTTATATGGCGGCGTTGCCAGCTTTATTGTGGGAGGAAACCGGGCAAACCCACGACTTTTTCGGTGGTAACTGGCAACCTTCACACATAAATCATTCGAGTGAAAACCCAGTGAGAAAATTTTCCAATTTTTTTGAGGGGGACTGCGTAGGATTCGAACCTGTGACCCATTGATGGAACTCTTTGCTAGAATGACACTAGACCTTTGGCAAGTACCTCAAGTGAAAATCTCACTAAGAAATTTTCATAAGCATTCACTACTGAGTAACTTGATGATATATGGGTTAAAAAGATTACCCACCATAGCTATTTTGAATCCCATGCCCGGTTCACCCAGCATGTTTTCCTCGGGTATCACACAATCTTCAAATATCAGATTACATGTCGATGTGGCACGAATACCTAATTTGTCTTCTTTTTTCCCTAATGACAAACCTTGGCTGGGTTTCTCCACAAGAAATGCACTAATGCCCTAAAAACAGAAATGTCACGAAAAAACATGGGCACTGATTACTCACAAGTATATTTCAATAGTTGATATTTCGTGGAATGGCAATCAAGGCCGACTTTGATTTTTTAAGAAGCTACTGTACATATAATGCTTAAAGTGGCATGAGCTGCCAAAATTCACACTTTTTGCATAATTTCTGATCGTCACGACAGTAAGAGGCTTTGAAGGCCATTGAAAAACTAAATGATTGGCGTTGGAATGAGGAAAATCCATACAGTATGTGGCCGGGGCGAACCGAAAACGTGCTCGAAAAGTAAACAAAATTTAAATAACTGGGACGACCATTCATTCATTTTTAGCCAAAGTTAGTTCAAAAGAATACTTTGTCGTACATTTTCGAGACTGGAAGCACTTAAAAGCTTCTTAATTATATGTGTTGAGAAAAATAGCCAATAATTTTAACAATCTGTTTTATCGTCAAAATATCAACATTTTGGCAGCTCATGCCACTTTAAAGGATAAATGCCAAATTCTTTTTATGAATACCTGGCGGTGATTTATAATTGTAAATTGAGTAAACATGTATCTAAAAACTTAATGTTGAAAGAAAACGAACTCCCAGTGTCAAAATATACATATCTTCCATCACCAATTGGAAATATCTTCACATTTGACGTCATAGTTGACATTTGAAGCTTTTGGTGTCATTTATTAAACCAGCCATAAAGAAGCCCTGGCTCAACGTTGTTTGTGAATGTCAAAACAATAGTAATATACATATCAAATGTCAACTGTGACGTCACAGCGCTAAAGCTAATTAATTTCCTTATCTAGGCTGTAGAAAGAAAAAAAAATTCCTAGTAGGTTTTGTGCCTGAAATCTCATTTTGCTTTTGGCTGAGTTTGTACATGTAGGTCTATACGATGCATGTTTTTAAACAAATTGATTACCATATAGGAGACATTGACTTTAACTTGTCATTTATCCATTAAGTAGATTCCAAACTATTTGCTTTATTGCTCTGCAGACTAAGCCACCGAGGTTAAATATAAGGTAGTAGGTGTTAATAAAACATTAAACTAAGGAGCTATTTACCTTATGTTTTTTAGATTTGTCAGTGGTGGCAAATACCTGTAGAAAAATAGAAAATAAAATTAATTGCAATGAGGAATTGATTCATTGATGTTTTGCAGTGCCATAAAGATTATTTTTTCTCAGATTCCATTTTCTTCGCATTAACTAGGATTTGAACCATGGCCCATCAACCGAAGGCTTGTGACCGTGTGTGAGACTATGGCTCTACCAACTGAGCCACCAATACCCTTATAGAGAAAGACAATCAGATTCAGATCATGGCTTCACAATTATACGAACCAAACAATGTATTAAATAAGATTGATTGACTGAATGTATTAAGTAAGATCAACTGACTTTTATGTCACAGCAACAAATTTTCGCCTACGCCTATGTTGGCAGGTGTATCGGTGATAAAGGTGTTGTTGGTATCTTCCTCAATAAAGATACCATGACCTTGTAAATTCTAAACATGTTTAAATCATATTAGTTGACTCTCGACTAAGGAGACTTGTTGAGTAGCGTTTAGTGTGACCACTACCATAACTACATGTAGTTTTAAGTAATCACAAACGACTTGTAGTGTGACAGAGACCAAAGAATCTGCAAGTGTTGAGGAGTTTAAACTAGTGCATATATTGTCTGATTGATTGATTGATTGGGGCCTAACGTCGCACTCAACAGCTAAGGTTATATGACACCAAAAGATCACCCCCACCCCTCTCACACACCCAGATTTAAATTTTGACAATAGGCCCCACAGACCATAGAACATCAGGAAGGCTAATGTATGTGGCATACTTAATGTTCCTCCTTGCTGGTTCAGCATACATGGCTAAAGCAGAGCCACAATGGTCCAGCCTGAGGGCCATATATATTGAAACTATAGCAGTTCAAAGTAAACTTACTACTGTGGCTTCTGCTTCATATCCATTAGTTATCCAGCTTTTGGTGCCATTCAGCACCCAGTGTTTACCATCAGATTTGGCTACAGTAGAGGCTGCCCCTGCATCACTACCATTCCCTTAACAAGGAAGGAGAATAGACTCATAAACAATCATTTTTGATTGATTAATGTTTTATGCCACACTCAAGATTGGTTCTCACTTATATGGCGGCGTTGCAAAGTGAAGGGGGGACGAAACTGGGATCTTTGTCGAGAGGCAACTCTTCCACATAGGGCAACAGTGTTTAAACAATAATACACACAAGCCGTAATATAGATACTCAAACTTTTTGTCCTGCATTATGCTCTGATAGTAATAATATCTCTCAAATGTTGGATACATAGTTATGCTACATGTATATTGCTACAGCCTACAGTCACGTGGGGAGTGTAAGTTTCTATATAGCTGCCATGTTGCTGGCTCTTCTTGTCACTTCATAAATTTCAGATCATTCCTACAAAATATTATCTTAGTTAGATCAAAATCTCTTGGACTAAACTCCCCATACCTCCAGCAATTATTATAATTTGTTAAAGTGATTTCATTTATTCATACATAAATGTATTTTTGTTTATGTCCATGTTTGTTCATCTCATTAGTTTCATCTCGGTCATTTTCATTTTATTCGTTTTAAATATGTCACTTTCTGTGAACTCATTTTTTCATGCAAGCTGAAAGTGTCACTTTATTGTATCAATGAATAACTTACAATGTTGACAAATGTTTCCCATCGACAATTTAGTAAACAGCAAAATGTAACATAAAGGTGAAGATGAACAAAATGTTTTATTGTAACAATGTTTGTGTAGCCTTTTTTATATTCCAATGTACATTGTATTGTATATGTAGCGTAAACATTAGTACAAGCCGTTTAGTGCAACCTGGTCACGTGGGGAGTACATTTGCGGCATGTTTGTAAACTCATGACTATCTTTAATAAACGCCTATATGCATTTGTATAGGCTTAAACTGAAAAAAAAAAAAAAAAAAAAAAAAAAAAAAAAAAAAAAAACAATAATACACACAGAAAATCATCATGATGAAGACAGATAAAAACATTTATGTTCAAAGGATAGTTTGTATTGAATTTTAAGCAAAACTCAAATAAAACTAAAATTTTATGATACATGTAGCACTGTTAGATTTGGGAAGAAACCAAGCAAAGATCTCAGATGAAATTTATAAAACCATTCGATGATCCGAATAGTAACAATAAAAAGTTTCTAATTTGCTCTTATTGGGAAGCAAGCTAACAATTATGAATACGAGAATTTTATTTTGAGGAATATCAACATTTTGGCAGCTCATACAACTTTTTCTTACCAGATGAAATATAAAATGAGAAGGCCCACATACCTGGCTCACTAAGAGCAAAACAACCCACTCTTGTTCCGTCTAAGAAAGGAGCCAGAAATTTCTCCTTCTGTTTCTGATTACCATATTTTAACACAGGACCCAGGTACAAGGACTGAAAATATCAACAAGAGCTTTCTGGTTAAAGGGTAATAATCGTTGGATCAACAGACTGATCACTTACTGACATAATAGACTAAGAAGGGATAAAATGGGGCATGAAAATTCATCTGTACAGAAAAGTATATTTATGATCACTAAAACACACGGGCACAGGGAAAATCTTCTTGTCTAAAATAACCATGGAGACAAGTTTCTAATTGTGTTAAAAAGAGGTATATCATTTAGACCTTTATACCCCATAAATTGTTGTAATAAACCAAACCTATGATATTTCATTAGGTTGACGACTGACAGGAGCTTAGGCTTGGTCAGTAGAATTTTCTGGAATCCTTTTGTAACACATGTGTCTCGCTACAAATGAGTTAACCAAGCGATCACCTCAAACTAGATCCCTCTTCCATCCCATAATTTTGTTTGAGTGACGTCCTTAGGCTTTCTGTCTATTGGGCCCGGTTTCCTCCTACAGTCAAACTGGCAACACCACCATATAGGTGAAATAATCTTGAGCACGACGTAAAACACCAAACAATCAATCAATCAACCTGTCTATTGGGTGAGAGAGATGTACTAAGATACACTGACATAATCCCTTTCATAAATTATACAATGTTCATTTAGAATGAGGCAATTTGGTGACGTCAAAATACTGTGCAATAACGACAGAGAGGGAAACGGTTGATACTCAGGATGACAGAAAAGTGACTCTGGTAATGTGAACAAACTTGGATATCAGAAAGCAAATGAATATGACAAACATTCAACAAGATGAATGCTGAGATTCCCCCAACAAAAGCAGCTGATTTGGTAGTATAATGATGTCACAGCATTGTTGAGAACAAAACTGGCAAGAGAACTAGTTATTACCCAAATACTACCTTTGCAATCTGACAATATCCATCAATGCATCAACGCCTAAGGACTTTCTATTGGAACACTTGAGGCTATTTTACCCAAATTAAAATTTATGTTTTATAGTTTAACACATGCACGGTGTGATTTCTTCCCTCTCATTTTTTTTAAGAAAAATTTCTTTGAGGTGAGGTTAACAATTTTTTCAAGAAAAGCAAATTTTGTCGTAATAAAATAATATCAAAATTAATCTATAAATTCTAACATTAAAAGAGACAAAGACAAAAACCCCTTCAGCAAAGACAAAGTATTGTGTTTTTTTAAACCGTGACTTACATTATTGACACTCATTATACAGCCTGTTGAGGCACAGCCCCGACTGATTTCCTCCATAGCAACAGCATAGGCCAGGTAGTCCAGTCCTGTCCCCCCTTCATTTTCAGGGACTTCTACACATAACAAACCAAGTTCACCAAGCTTTTTAACCTGAAAATATAAAAAATATATCGATTGGTAATATAGAGCTATGTACAGATGTATGTGTATGCTCAACTCAACACAAGCCTCCCAGCGATGAGTTGCATCCTTGTGATGGGTTGCATCCTTGCTGTTTAGACATGTGTCAGTTTATCAAGGTTTAAATACAGAAAGAAATTAGAAATTATACTACCGGTGTGAAAAGGGTTGGGGTTTATCACCTAAGGTGTTGGTTTACACAGGTTGTTCAAAAATAAATATATATGTCAAAGCTGGGTCTATTTTCAAATGTGAAAAATTCTGCATAATTAACCAACGTTCAGCGGTATCGGATTATGCAATAAACACCAAGACGAAGGTATTAAAGTCGATTCTACCCCGATAATTGAGAAAAATGAGGAAAAAGTGACCTGTTGTTGATTGCCGTTCCTTTTCCCTCCCTCGGCAGAGTGGGAACTTTTAACCAATCAACGATAAGCTTTGGTCACGTGCAACGCTTGACCCAGATATTTTGAAGCAGAATGACATAATGTCACTATGGCTACCGCTTTGACAGGCTGGGTTGCTGACGACGCTAGCGGGGGAAATGTTGTGAAATCAACCCTTTGGTGACTGTATACGTTCATGACAGCCCAGTTTTCAATATAAAAGGACAGAATATAACCACACTCACAACATTATCAGGTTAAATCCTTCATTTTGTATGATAACAAGCAAAAGATCACTTCTTCCGGGGGAGGTAAACCTACCAGCAGATGATGCACTACAGACTCGATGTTGTTTGAAAAGTCATCTCTACTTAACATGTATATTTGCACACGGCACGCACATGCAGGAGGGGTAGAATTGGTGTTTTACGCCCTGCTCAAGATTATTTCACTTAAATGGCGGCGTTGCCTGTTTTATTGTGGGAGGAAACCTGGCTCTATGCCCGGAGGAAACCCACGATCTTTCATGGTAACTGGCAATCCTTTCCACATACACTGTAGGTCGTTCGAGTGAATACCCAGTCATTTTCCAATTTGTTTTTGGACTGAGTGAGATTCGAACCCCCGACCATGTTAAATTGCTGGATTATTGGGTGTCACAGGGTCTCCAATAGACGAGTGGGCACCTCTGTATGAATCCTTGTTGTATAGACTCTTGTCATTACCTGTTCCTTTGGATAAGTGTGTGTTTTGTCAAGTTCACTGGCAATGGGAATGAGTTCGTTATCGGCGAAATCTCGACATGTCTTTTGTAACATCTGATGTGTTTCTGGGAGAGATGTGAAGCTAGCCAAATTCCTTCCATGATTTCGCACTAAAATAAGAAAATAAAAATAATTTTATTATTAGGGGCAAAATTTCAAGATGGGTGTTAGATAAATGCTTCACCACAGAGATAACAAAATAAAGTTAAGTTTGTGTTTGGAAATGTTACCCCTGAATTGCTGATGATTGCTACATGTATATAGTAGGTGCAAATGTTCAGAGTTCAATTCTGGATAGGACACAAAAGTGAATTCTTGAAGGATCAAATGGGATGTATGTAAAGTTTGGGGCGATTCTAAAGAGTTACATGTTTTTAATATATCACGTCCTCCACAGGGCTGTTTCTCAAAACATTTACGCCCAACGTAAGTTCAATGCAAGGCCTAACCAGTAACTGTTTTGGCAACATATACCTTCAACATTGCCTTACAACCAGGCGCAAAGTTATGACCAGGCACAAAGTTACGACAGTTGTAAGTGTGTTGAGAAACACAACCCAGCTCTGTAGCTCCGGCATGTAGCGTTAATGTGAGGCCCGAAGGACCGAACACTACAGAATGTAGCCATGTTTCAAAAAGGAAACTTCCTGAATGGTTGGGACACAGTGCTCTCCCCTTACCCCTCTATTTAATACATATTATATATACTAAGGGAAGAGCACTCCGTGTACCTGTGGTTTAGAATACAAAACATTGCTGCCGTGTTTGCGAGAAAGTCTACGAACCAGCTCTAGATATGGATGTAATGCAATAACTTTGGCCTATAGTTTGACAAAAAGGGAAATGGATATCAAGACAGAAAAGGTTGGTCACTCATTTTAAGGCATGAATTGCATCGGTGAAAGATTTTTTCGAAAGAAAAAGGGGTCGATATACAGTTGAATCTAGCCCCAGATGACTATCCTGCTATTCTGTTGTATACAACAGAATGGCAGGATAGTAACCTGGGGCTAAGTTGAATCGTAAAGTAGAACGGTAGAAAATGGTGTCCATTCTACAATCCTGAGCTCCAGCTCATTAGAGGATTGTTTACTACAATTACCAGCTATGTTGCCAGTGTTGGCCACACACCATCAATTTTCTTTGACCATAGATTAGAGTTTGGATAGGGCTATAGAGTATATAGTTCAATTTACCGAACTTATGGTGATATTACATATACCAACGTTCAGTCTACGAATTCTGAAATGCTGGTCGGTAAAGTCCGACGCACTTTTGTCGGAAATCACAAGCCATGAAAATAATATTGTAACTGCTCTGTATGGAAAATTCCTACCCCAGACTTCTTTAGAACCCATAAAAGATTATTGTTGTCCTCTTTTATTTATTTTTATTTATTTTATTTATTTGGCATGCACCGTTTGACCCAGTTCGAACGTCACGCAAAATGGCGGCAAAGTCTCCAAGAAATGACAGTTTGTTGTTGTTTAAGACCAGATGTAGGCCTACGCCCTTTGGCTACATGTAATAAAAGCGGACAAGAATAATCTTTTATGAGTTTTAAAGAAGTCTGAAGTAGGAATCGTCCATATCGGGGAGTTACAATAATATTTTCATGGCTTGTAATTTAAGCATCATTTCCACCTTGTATTTCAAATTCGTATACTGAACGTTGGTACCGTTCCGTCACACGTTTTCGTGGTACTCACGTTTTCGTGGCAACTATTTATTTCGTTGTATTTCCCGATCGCGTGCCGATAACCTGCACCAATCAGTGTCATTTCACTTTGCAGACGTCTGCTACTTTGCTGAGTGAAAATGTTCTGTATTTCTTCAGTCTGTGTAATTTGTTTTCTCAACTTGCCCAAATATTCTATTTTTGCTTCTTTTAACATAATGCCATATTTTTGGTAGAACTTTAAGTGCTCGTGCTTCGTAAATTTCTCTCCAAAGTTGAGTAATGAATATGTATAGGCAATCAGACGTGCGTGTCAACACTTATCATGTGATATGAATATGCAAGAGTTGACCTAAATACAAATATATGGAAGACTGTTTGGGTTACATCTTATATGTTTTTTAATTATAAATAAGATTTCTCATATAGAAAACAAAGTTCCTATCGGACTTTCAGTCCTACCAACTACCTGGTGCTTACCAAGAGGTGACAGAGAAGGATGTGTCAGTGAATGAATTTGTAAATATGTGTAAATTGTTGTAAATTGAACTTGAAGCATGCCATATTTGGTGGGCTGATGTTACAGTGGATCATATGGATGGATATAATAACAGTAAAATTGTATCTAAAATTCTGTTTGTTTGGCTCTGTATGAACACTCAGTGGATTTTGACAGGAAATTACAGGTCTCTAGCACACAAGAACAGCTGAAAATTATAATATTGTGCCAATGGGCTTCCATAGATTGACCCTATAACATATACCACGAAAACATGTGACGTCATTTCAAAGCTGAAGACAATGGCTTCCAAACTTTAGCGGCAATGTTTGGATTTTTTGGAAACTATTATCAGCGTAATATTACTATCGAAATAGTGAACAGAAAGCTGACTTTCATTAAATGTTGTTGCTTTCCTCTTTGCTCTCCTCGTTTCTCTATGCGTAGCGACCGATACGCTAATACCACGAAAACCCATGACGCGATGGTATATGTAATATCACCATAAGTTCGGTAAATTGAACTATAGAGTATAGTATAGTCTAGATTTAGATTTATATACTTTTTTTTGTTGTTAAACCAATACAACGAAAGTTAAAATGCCAATGTTGGGTATAGTAGTCTTGCAATCGGTCTAAACTCTCAAGGAACAGAATTTCTCCTTTTTTTCTGAGAATTATATAAGTTTTGACCACTTGACCAACACTGTCAACAGCCAAAAAAAACTTACTAGCACTATCGGATTAACAAGAATTGCAAAAAGCGGGATAAATGCGAATTGAAACCTTGTGCACAGGTATGCAAATTGCTTAAATGAATGATGAGAAAAACTTGAGAGACAGAAAATATTCTTACATAGCGAAACCGATGAGTGAAGCAGACGATGAACTTTACGCAGCCTTCGGACTCCAGCCATGATTGAAATGTTACTACCTTCTAACACTGAAGATCTCCATACTGGGCCGGTTTACGGCCGAGGTCCCTGTGGGATTCCCGTTAATAAAAATGTAAATATGGACCTGTTTCGATTTTTTCAAACAAATAACCAAAAACAAAAATTCGCTCATACAAAATAAGGTATAATAAATGATTTCGGGTTTATTTAAGAACCAACAATCCTCTTATTGTAATCAACGATAGCCCGTATTTTGGAAAATTGTGGTCCTCCCTCGTAAGCCTCATTGACGACAACATGCGTCGGGTTTAGATTACGTAATAGTAACTTAAATAACAAGTGCGCGTGAAATGACAGCTACCCAAACAAAAAACGAAAGCTAAACGCAAACTTTGCCAAAACACGTCAACTGAAAAAGCATTTGTCACAGCATGTTAAGATAAAAAAGAAAACACAAAATACATCTGTAGTCCAAACCAAATGAAAATAATGTTTCCAATAAAAAAACTGCCAAAATTAACACTTTAGTTTTTTCATGTACAATAAGAAGAGGCTTTGAAGGCCATCGATAAACTAAATTAGCGTTGGAGTGAGGAAAATCCATACAATATTTGGTTTATATACAAACCGGAATTGTGTTCGAAAAGTAAACAAAATTAAATTTTTAAATAACCGGGACGACCATTCAATTCATTCTTAGCCAAAGTTAGTTCAAAATAATTCTTTATCGCACATTCTCAAGACTAGAAGCACTTAAAACTAAATAAAAAGCTTCTGAAAAATTGTATGTCTTGAGAAAAATAGCCGATAATTACAACATTCTGTTTTTACATCAAAATATCAACATTTTGGCAGCTCATGCCACTTTAAAGTTACATATTTAAAAATAAAATATTTACGAAAGAAATTTTAGTTGGTGGTATATTTATGGGATTAAAACTATCAAAGAATAAAACTTGAAGCACGCATTACCGGTACACATTATGAAATATGCTTAAGCGGGTAATTCAGTGAACTTCCAAATTCAATGACATAAGGTGGGTGGAGAAAAACGGAAGTTGTGTCCAGTCAATCCATATGGCACATAAATGCTACCAACGCAATTTTATGTAGAAACTAAATTACAAAGTATCAAAAATGTCAATTTAACTTCTGGATGACTAAAGGAACACATATCAACGCATTTTGATTTCTAAAACTGACGGAAAAATTGCGACCCGCATGGGCAGGATTGTCTGATCGCGGCTTGATGAAAACGGCTAGCTCTGGAAGAGCGTCTGAGACAGCATAAGATAACAGAAACACTTCCTCTTTCAACACTGCTCGACAAATGAATATAATGGTGAGTAAAAAAAAATATTTTCGCGAAAAAGCTAATGTTGAATATGTTTAATGGACGATTTGTGTTAAGTGCCGAGTCGTGTTTAGTGTTTGAGACCGCCTTACATGATTGCCACTCGACTGGCGTGCGTCTGTCTGCAGTCGGAAGAAGAGACTGGCAGACGTCAACACAAAAGGATTGTAATGTGAAGAAAGACCCTGTTTTGGGACATATTATTCTATGATGCTTATGTCTTTAACTTTTCGCGATCCATGCGCATTTTTTGGTGTTAAATTTGGACTATGGCATCCTCGTATTATCTTAAATGTTTATATTGTATTTCTTTATAAGAAAATCAAGTGTCACTCAGTCACTTGTCAGTTGTGTTTATTTATAGCCCGCGTCATCCAAAGCTTAGCCCACTGTAAACTGCTAATGCTAGACTCTTCCGACCGCTCAGTCAGTGAGTCAGTCAGCATGTCCTATGTAAGTTTTAGTTTGTAGGCCTACTCCTTTCTACTAGTTAACAGGCTCCCGGAAAGCAAGTACTAGTGCCCTAAAAAAAGTGATTTGTTTGATGATAGTCATTTTTTTTTCTTATCTTTTCTATCTCATTGACCGGACCCAAGGTTTGAGTTTTTATTCTGTCAAGTTCAACACAATGTCTAGAATTCCATTTTGTTATTTTATATCTGCAATGCCGTATTTTGAAAACCATTTCTTGTCAGTTTGTCCTTGCTCCGGTGCGAATATAGAATACGTCCGTCACCTGGAACTTACAGTAAAACACATAGTTTCCTTTCAAATATTCTGTACAATACCTTAAGGAACTCCCTAATCGGAAAATCCGTCTTTACTTGCACAAAATTCGTCTACATTTACTAAATTCGCCAATTTCACTCTACACACAAGCAATTCCAAACACACGTCTCGCCATCTTTGCTTCGTTTAATGTATGAGACAGGACAATGTACGAGCTTGCCTAAATACGAGTCTCTCCGCCAGTGTTCAACTTCAACGTACGTATTCTATATCCTGTCCTTTTTAATTTCTTCGTTATTAAAAATTCATATAAAAAAAAAGAAAAAGAAAAACTTAGGGGGTTCTAGGGGGGCTTGCCCCCCTGGCTATCATAAAATATTTACGATCACCGACCATTTCTTATTGACAGAAGAAGTTTTCAAAGTGACGGACGTATTCTATATCCTGTCCCTTGCTCCTTTCAAAATTCAAATTACTCATAAAAGATGAATTTTAAAAGGTGTGGTACAAAAGGAAATAATACAATTTCATAATGACTCAATCATCTAAAAACTGTCTTTTTTTGGGTTATCACTTGAGGTTATCACTACTTTTGTACTACTTAAAGCTAGTCAGTGGAACAAATGGATTTTAAAATAAAATAAGTTACCCTAGTTGTCAAAATGACAAAGTGTTTTTTTTTTTTGCGTTCTAACAAAATTGCTAATTCTGATCATTTTGACGTCAGCTTATAGAATGCTGCTTAGTAAGCACAGATGCTGGCAAGGAAATCTTTGCTATGAACAACTTAGCCCTGGGGGCTGTTTCACGAAGCCGTCGCAAAGTGCGATCAATCGCAGTTGCCATGACTCCTTATCTCTTCACTATGGTATCCATTGGCAACTACGCTTCGTTTGCGATGCAAATGCTTTGTGAAACGAGCCCCAGAGCATAGTATATGCGTATACGTATGTGCCTCTGCATATGCGTTTTTGTATTAAGTACGTTTTTATACATCCATATATGCGTTTGTTTCCATCCGTTTTTCCTCTTCCACCATGCTGGCATGACATACATGTATAAACAGTACGTGCCTGTGTGTTATAGTGGTTGTTTTAGACAAGAAGATATGCCTATATGTTATAGTGTTCCAAAATATAAACCCTACTGTAATAGAGCAACGTAAGCACTCAGAGAATGACAAAGACTTCATGTTTAACTCAAAATATTGAGTTGAACATGAAGTCTTTGTCATTTCTTGCTGCTCTATTACGCTAGACTAATCAGTGGGAATTTGAACATAAACCCTACATTGGCCTTAATCCAGTTGGAGATCGTGGGGCTAATAGGCTCCATTTTCATCTAGCTATACGACAAGATGTATGATTCCAGCTTTCAGTCCTCATAACTCTGAAAGCATATAAGTGTAATGTTGAGAATATGACGAAAGGGAATTTTAAAAATAAATGTGCATGAGATGGATATGGTGATTATTTTATAACCACCAAAGATGTTGAAAGAAAGAAAACTCTTGCGTATGGATTTACAACTTCTTGCTTTATTGGGAACACGACGTTTCGGTGTAGCTCCTAACACCGTTATCAAGTGATGAGTAACAGATATGTAAGATGATTATTTATACTAAACTATAACAAAGGATAAAGGATATAACAACAAGCTCTTAAAACAATAAAGCACATAAATGGAGAAAAGGGTTTAAACTCTGTGGGGTTCTCTTAAAGGAAGGGTCCATTTTAGCGTTTCACTAGTATGTTCTGAAAGAGCAGTGTTTCCTGAGTCTAAAACAGCAATCCAATAAATTTTTCGTTGATTTGTTAGCGTGTAACGAACATTTGAAAAGTCCATGGTCGCAGGCATTCGATCGCCATGAGCCCGTTCTTCGGCGCATCCATTTTCCCCGTATTTTTGCCCAATCAAATTCGAGCACCGGGCCGACCTTTGACCTGATCTAGTAAACCAATGATTTGGCAGAGAAATAAAGTCTCCCACAATCCTCGGCGTTTGTTTATTCGCTTAACTCTGTCGCCATGTTTCTACGTCTAAAACTACCTCCACATAGAAGAGTGGATCTAAAAATAGCGGCCCTCATATGATGCAATAGACAAGCCAGGAAAATGGCGACACTGATAAGAACCAGAGGCTGACACTAGTCAATATCAGTTTACTAATTTCAGGGTATTTTGCGGTAAGAGTCGTTATGTGCATTAAGGGTTTTGGTGGGCATTCTGCTAGTAAGGTTGTGTCTATTTCTGAAGTTTTCTATCCCTTTAAGATTAATAGATCATAAATGTTAGGGATAAATAGTCCTTGGTCTCTGTTCATTATTGGCTTAATCCTCTTTATGTGAATGGCTTCAAGTAGCTTTCTTTTCTTCCAGCAGCTTTGGTTAGTTTCTAAGATTTGTGTTTTGTCCCATTGAATATTGTGTGTGGGGTTTGCCTGGATATGGTCTGAGATGGCTGATTTGCCATCTAATTTTAACACAGATGTTTGATGTTCTTTTACTCGTATGTTGATGGGCCTGGATGTTTCTCCTATGTATAGGATCCCGCAATTACAGTTAATTTTGTACACAGAGCCTTTAGGTGGGTGTGGCGTAGTCATCGGATTTTTCCCAGTAGCATTAAGAATGTTTTTTTTAACTTTGGTGAAGTGGAGAAGCTGGTTTTGATACCGGCTTGTCGTAGGAGTCTGGATATGTGGTAGGAGGTCTTGCCTATGTACATGTACAGTATGGTATTGATATTCTAATGTTCGGTTCATCAAACTTGGTATTGGGAGGCTTCTTGTTTTTTGTTGCATTATGTAAAGCTTGACTGACGACTTTCTCGGGGTAATCATTGAAGGTAACAAATACTGTGTTGAGATGTTCTAGTTCGGTTTTGGGGTTGGTGCTGCAAATTTCAATGGCTCGTTTAGCTAGGGTAGTGATAATGCCTGTCTTAGTCTTGGTTGGATGGTTGGAGTTGAAATTTAAATATTGATCGGAGTGTGTTGGTTTCCTGTAGACTTCGGTTGTGAGGTTGTCGGCTTTACGACATACGAGAACATCTAGAAATGGCAGTTTCTGTTCCTTTTCTTCTTCCATGGTGAATTGTATGCGCACGTTTTGTTGGTTGAGGTGTTGTAGGAGATCTTGAGGATTGGATGTTTCATTTAAGATAACAAAGGTGTCGTCAACTTTTCTCATCCAAAATAGAGGTTTCATGGGTGAACAGCACCAAAGATGTGTATAAGATCACTGTGTGCCTTTTGTTTGGCAGAACAGGAGCCACTATGATAATAAGGCCAGGGAACACCTCAGAAGATGACATAAAAACACGGATTCCCCCCCATGATCTGCTTACATTTAAACACTTTAACATAAACATGTAACATTAAAATATGTAAATACGTCATGTATACACTCAACTTGAATCAAGCCTTGTGTAAAAAAAAGGGTTTCATATCTCACATTTTCTCTAGTTAGCTAAGTATATATTGCTCAATTAGCCACATCCTTTAACAAGCAATTAAATCACCATGCTTTATTAAACGTTATTGAGGATTGTCTATCTGATCGGTGTTATAATTATGAGGTGTGACTTTTACTAATTGCCTCTTGTTAATTTAATTTGATTTGGATATATATTTATGCATGGTAGAGATAGTGATGCAATAAAGAAAAGGCCAACTTACTGTAAAAGTTTTCTTTTGCTTTGCTATGAACATTCAAATGCCACTTCATTTAGGTTCAACTGACCTCCCCTATTTCTCCAAACATTTCCGCCCGATATAAGTCCAATGCAAGGTCTGCCATGGCAACATATGATACCTTCAGCATTATGTTATGAAGCAAAGTTACAACCAAACAGGCTTAAGTGTGTTGAGAAACCGCTCCCTGCACCCAGTGTCTCCGTTTCGTATCGACGGAAAAACCTTTCCGTGTCCAATATACAAATTTTAGTGTATGAAAAACCATATACCGTCTCAATTTATTGCCTCACGTCTCATATCCTCAATACGACTTTTCCCGTCCCAAAGACGGGCAGCTGGCTAACACTATGCCTGCACCCATACATTGTATATATGTTATCTGACCAAATGTTCAAAATGTAGACATATTCAACTTAAATTTCTATGTGACGTCATGATATTAGTTTGTCTTGCCTTTTTAAACGCTGGCCCAGCTATGGTGCTCTTGCTGTGAGGTCAATTGCCGAAGTCTTTAAAGTGGCATGAGCTGCCGAAATTCACACTTTTTTCATTATTTCTGATCGTCACGACCGTAAGAGGCTTTGAAAGCAATCGAAAAACTAAATGATTGGCTTTGGAATGAGGAAAATCCATTCAGTATGTGGCCTTTACGGACCGGAATAGTGTTCGAAAAGTAAACAAAATTTTAATAACCAGGACGACCATTCATTCATTCTAAGCCAAAGTTAGTTCAAAACAATACTTCTCGAGACTAGAAGCTCTTAAAAGCTTCTGAATTCTACGTCTTTGGAAAAATAACCGATAATTATGTTTCAACGTCAAAACATCAACATTTTTGCAGCTCATGCCACTTTAAAAACACACTGGGTCAGTTAAAATCCGTAAACTTACTAAATTAGTAATATAAATGTGATTGATATTGATGTTATTCAGCGGTGATTGTGGGAGTGTTGAGTGGTGTGTGGCAGGATGACGGCCATGTTTCATCATAAAGCCATCTCACGAATGAAAGCCGAGGATCTCTTATTGGCTGTGAACGAAGACGGACGATTTCTTATCAGAGACAGCGAGACTTTTCCAGGGGCACATGTTTTATGTTTGCTGTAAGTGTTTTACTTAAAGGATTATCATTACAAATGATTGATTGATTATTTATCAATAATTATCCTGGATACAAGATTAACTAATGCACTGTTGCTATTTATCTGTATTTTGTTGAGATTTTTGCTGTTTATACAAAAATATATATATTTCTTATTGTATTTGAGGCCTCTCCCTCTAAACCTGACAATGCTGTCACATAAGGGAAATACTTTTGATCGGGCGTAAAACATCAATCAATGCTGTATTTCTACATGTATCTCAGTGCCTGCATGTATTTTATTTTAGATTTCGAGGTCGAGTTCATCAATATCGTATACTACCCACAGCAGATGGAAAACTGACAGTTGCTGTAAGTCACTCTCTGCATCTTCTCACCTTCTCGGTCTAATTAATGATATACAGCTGATTAACCTTTATTACACTGGCAGAATAATTATTTCATTGTATTATACCGTAAATAGTGAAATATTCCTGTTTTTTGGCAAGGTAGATTTTATTATTTTTGTATATAGAAATCAATTAATGTTAACAATTACTCTGTTAGGAGCAGTATTGTACAAAAGTGAAGAGACAAAAACCGTGTTGTTAAATCTCTTCTTTTTACTCCAACAACTCACTGGTATGAAGATAATTACGTAATACATTATTATGAAATGTATCCTTTACACATGCAGAACCACAAAAAAATTACTGATATGGCTTAAACTTTACATGCATTTTTATACGCCCGGCTTGAAAAGCGGGCTGTATTATGGTATCATCTCCGTCCGTCCGGCTGTCCGGCGTCCGCTTTCCCCTTCCGCTCCATAACTTCTAAAGTTTTGATTCCATCTGCACAATTTTTTCTGAGTATATACCTTATGGGTGGAAGGTGTGTCGCAAACTATTTTTAACATCACTGGTTACATAATATGGGAGTTATATTGGATTATGTAATATTCCCTTCCGCTCCAAAAAAAAAAAATGTTTAAATACTCAATTATCAGAATTTTCAAACGATACATTATCTCCTTTTATATCAGCTTACAGAAAAGGTTACAGTTGTCAATATGCTTTATTGCGAATCACTGAAGAATGGCGCAGATCTCTTGATAAAGGTGAAAAAGTCACCTCTCTACAAATGGATTTGTCGAAAGCTTTTGATTGTCTCCCACACGATTTATTACTTGCAAAACTTAACGCATACGGTATATCCAAGAAATCTGTCTTATTGCTATGTTCATATTTAAGGCACAGATGCCAACGTGTTAAACTCGGAGAAATCAAAAGCGCTTTTAGATACTTAGAAAGGGGAGTGCCCCAAGGGTCTGTTTTAGGTCCTGTTTTGTTTAATTATTTTATAAATGACATTACTTACTGTATTCACAATGTTTCACTGCTTAACTATGCTGATGATAACTCGCTTAGCTCATCTAATCAAAGTCTATCCATCTCTCTACAATTTCTATCAAATGCAACAGGTAACTGTCTAAGATGGTTTAACGACAACAAAATGCAAGCTAACCCAAACAAATTCCAGCTTATGGCGCTGGGAAGCAAGGAGAAAATTAAACTCCAATTGAAAGACAGTCTTGTAGAATCAAACCAAAATGTTAAACTTCTTGGAGTAACATTTGATAATGACCTGAATTTTACCAGTCACATCAATACTGTTTGTGAAAAAGCAGGTCGGCAGTTGAATGCTTTATCTAGACTGTCCAGAATTCTGAATATAAATGTCAAACTAGCAGCCCTTAGATGCTATATAAGATCTATTTTAGAATATTGTCCACTTGTGTGGTACCCTACAAAAGTTACGGACATAAACAGATTAGAAAAACTACTGGAGAGGGGCCTTAGAATTGTGTACATGGACTTCAGAAGTCCGTATGAATACTTATTAGAAAAGTCTAAGATGCCTAGTTTACACTTAAAGAGGAAAAGGCTTCTTGCCATCGAAATTTACAAAGCTTTGCATGGAAAAAGTCCCTCGTATATACAAAGCATGTTCGTAGAGAAAAATACGTCTTATTCTCTGCGTAAATACAAAAATCTAGTTGTACCACTTACCAAAACTACCAAATTTGGTCTCAATTCTTTTGTTTACATGGGATCCACATTGTGGAATAGCCTACCAAATGAAATAAAAATGTCCCCAGACCTAAAATGCTTTAAAAACAAGATAAATAATTGGAAAGATTAATCATTAAATTTACTGTCTCCCAAATTATCTGGCTTTTATTTAATCTTATATGTTATCAGTATTAACATACTGTTCTGTGATTTTTATTGTAACATAGATGATGACAGTCAAATTATAAATGTATATATTTATTTATTTATTTATTTAATAATATTTGCAATTCATAACTGTTTTGTCACAAATTTTATATGCATATTATCTAACAAAAACAAAAAAATACAAAAAATACACCAATATACACATATACAAATGTTTTTTACTATAATTTTATCCTATGTACATACATATATTTTTAATTAATAACCTCACTGTTATTCAATTGCACCACCATTTGTATATTTTGTTGCTCCTTGCATGTAGTCGGCAATAATAGCTTCTTGCAAGCTAGTGTTTTTTGTTATATATGTAAACCCCGACTCTAAATAAAATATCTTATCTTATCTTATCTTATCCATAACTTCTAAAGTTTTGATTCCCTCTGCACAATTTTTTCTGAGTATATATCTTATGGGTAGAAGGTGTGTCGCGAACTATTTTTAACATCACTGGTTACATAATATGGGAGTTATATTGGATTATGTAATATTCCCTTCCACTCCCTAACTTCTAAAGTTTTGATTCCATCTGCACAATTTTTTCTGAGGATGTAGCTTATGGGTAGGTGTGTCAGCTTCCTTGGATAATTTAGTGATAGCTATGATGGCCAAAACCTAAAAAGTTTAGAATTATAATTATTTCTCTGTTTTAAAGGCTCTTCAATTCAGTTTTATTACCCATATGGTAAAGCAAATATAGCTGCTTAAAGATATGTCTGACAATATTCATAAACCTGGTTGTAAGTGTAAACAGATAAGACTTGTATATTTACACACCATTGACCATCTCAGAGATTAGGCTCTGTTCAAATATACCTATATAAAATGTGGCAAACATCCTGGCCAGTGATGTCTTCAGCAAGTGATTTAACCCACTGACCAGTCAGAATTAGCTGGACTCCAAGCTGAAGACCTGGACATTTAACACCAGATGAGATTTCATATTTGAAGGATCCATTGCATATATTCAAAAATATATATATGGAAGGATTTGTTTTTGTATGGCTGCAGTGACTGGGCCTTACCGGGCGTATTTTGGGTTTCCCGAAACTCTTGTTCTTGTTTTCTATATTCCACGAAACCTGTGTGGCTAACTAGGTACTAAAAATCACTTTATCCCCTACATGTATGTGGAAGGGATGCCACATGTGTTTGAATTGTCGTTATCTGAAACTACATGTAGGCTAAAAAGAAAATGACTATTTTTTTCAAATTAGAAACTTTTTTGTGGTACTTTGAGAATGAGCTTTAAATATTGTCTCTAACTAACTTAGGCCTTAAATTAATCAATATTTGGAACCCTTATTTTAATTTGTATACTTCTAGAGTACTATTTCAGTTCGCACATACCGCAGACAGCATGGATTTTTCTCATTTCAACGTCAAGCGTTAAGTTTTCAATAGACTATAAAGCCTGTTATTGTCCTGGAAATCAGAAGTTCTGAAAAAAAAATTAATTTTTGATAGATTGTGTCACTTATGTTATCTTGAGTAATGGTATTTTACATTTTAGTCTGAGGCTGGTGTCAGTGGCCCAAAGTTCTGTGATCTCATTCAATTGGTTTCGGAGTACCTACAAAGGGGAGAGAAGAATGGTCTGGCATGTGCTCTGAGAAATGCAGTAGAGGTAGAGGGGCTGGAGGAGGGGGATCGAGAATCCGGTACAATATTTAATCCTTCAATTTAATCTTTCAAATTTAAACAAAAATTTGACTCCACCATCTTTGATCATCCAAGAGATCAATGTAGCTTGTTCAAAACTACCTAATTTTGTGATGTTGTCATGGCCATTTTAAATAGCCGAAGTATTTGGCGTATGCATGCCCCTCCACATAAATCCCTGGTACATATATTATGTCCATTTCTCCATGATATACATGTAAGTGAAAAAAATCTGAGCCAGGCTTTAAACTCTAATCAATCAACCACAAGATTCATTTTTTTCTGATTTTTTTGTAGATGATGAAGAAGAGTTTGAGACGGTGCCGTCTTCATCAGCAGCCAATCAAACAGGAGATGTCGCCTACGCTAGCACAACAAGCAGCAAATCACCATCAGTTATTGCCAAAGAACGACTCAATCACAACTTCTCACAAATCGACCTATCCAGGTAAACAGTTTAATGTATCCATGACTTTAGACTTCAGGGCCCTGATTCACAAAGCGGCGTAGATGTATTTTTTGCGTAACTCTCATACTAACGTATCTCTACAGTATGGGTTGCTATGGCAGTTACGTGAAAATTTAAGCTACTTCGCTTTGTGAAACAGGGTCCGGAAATCAGAGGTTATGATTAGGACTTTGTGTCTGAATCTCAGGCCTCTATTGGACAATCCCCAACTTACCAACGTTTTCAATAGCATGTCCTGCGGGCTGATCGTCAAGAGATCTACGCCTCACCTTTACGACCTTTCCTAACTTAGTGTTGAAGGTATACGTTGCTATGACTGTTACACCATACCTTGGACTTGCGACTGACATGCACCTGTCAAGAAACAAACCGCTAGTTTTCCCCTTGAGTTATTAAAGCCTAAAGGAGTCGTACCAACGAATTATTGAATACTTTTACTTACATGTCTAGCCCAGAAATAATGGAGTGATGGGGGGGGTCAAATTCACACTTTTTGAAGAGCTTATCTTGTCTTAAATTTCCTGTCTTTACCAAGTTAAACCTACGATAGAAAGTGTGTCTAAAACTGTCAGACCAGTTGACGACAGATCAGCTTTCCCTTATCAGGCTCTTTTTTGTGACTTTGTAGAATTCCAGTATTTCATTAAGCGTAAAGCGTTCACATGAGTTGGCACTGTCAGCAAAACACATATTAAATTTTGATTAGCCAATTGCCCACTAAGAATTGCCCAATGTCTACCTGGCTTTATAATTAGTCCACTTCCCTGTTTCAGATGTGATGGGGATTTCATCAGCTCTCTACGTCACTACAGAGATAGTGGAATCTATAAAGATGCTCAGGCCTTCAGACAAGATGGAGAGACTGTGGCTTTAAAAGAACTTGATGGATTGATAGCCTCATCAGGCAATATGCTACAAAGGTGTGTAAATTGCTCGTTAAATGGAAATATTCAACTCAGTGGCTGAGATATTACGCTGGCCAACAGAGATGGAATGGGTTCCTCGTTATTAAAGTGAAACAATGTCGGTCAGAGAATCACTATGAGTCAATTGATCTACCAATCCCCCTATATGATTGAAATAATTAGAGCTGGTTTGTTTTTGGCGAAAAATCCCAAACATGTATAAGAAGAAGGAAAAACAGCTTACTGAAAATATCAGTGTAAAAATGACTGATTATTAAAATGTATTTCAAGATCGGTTGTTCCCTGAAAATGTCATTATAGGCTTCTTCATATTTAATGATGTAGTACTACACTGTAGATTATTTCTATATCAAGACAAGTATATATTTTTTTTTCAAGGCATTTCAAACTCTAACTTCCCTTGACAATTGAAATTCATTTAAAAAGTCAATTGTTTCATAAATTGTCTTCATCCTTTATTGAATAGACAAAGACTTGTAATGAATACTCAAACAATAGGAATCGGATATTAAACAAATATTCTTAAAAAGTTTATGTTTTATTTTGGTAGGGAACTGGATATGTTTATTATGAAAGTTAATATTTGCTATGAATTATTCTCTGGGAAAACTGAAGAAGATCCCCCTGTTGAGGTACGTAATACAATGTATAAACGTATTCACATTAGAAACATTAAGGTATCTTTAAAAACTTTCAAGTCTTGAGAGATGTTAGATTTAGTTTCTCTTTTACCTGGGGGCCTCCGTGGCTCAGTAGGTAGAGCGTTGGACGCTCAACCCGAACAGCCTTCCACCAATGGGTCGCGGGTTCAAATCTCCGTACTCCCTCCAAAAAATTGGAAAATTTTCTGACTGGGTCTTCACTCGAACGCCCTATGTGGGATGGTTGCCAGTTACAAACGGAAGGTCGTGGGTTTCCTCCCACAATAAAACTGGCAGCGCCACTATATAAGTGAAATAATCTTGAGCGAGGCGTAAAACACCAAACAATCATTCAATCTCTTTTACCTTTAGTAGAGTTGTTGTTGTAAAATTTAGATAACTTCATTTTGATACTAATGGGAAACGATTAAGGCATCACCACAAAGTAAGCTGTTTATGAACAACACAAGTTTTCGACACCTGTACCGGTCGAACAAACAACTTACTTTGTGGCGATGTCATAATCATTTTTCATTAGTTTGGAACCTACGTTTAAAGAGAGTTTCAAACATTTCCTTCATTTTGATAGTTTGTGATATTAAAAGTATTAAGCTATCGCGAGTTTTATGTTGCAAAATGCTTGCTTTATATATTTTATTCCCTTCACACTTCAAGGTCTAAATATAAGCTAAAGGTTTATTTTATATTGAATGTTTTGATAAAGAATGCTTACCTTATTTATTGATTTTGGCGTACTCATGTACCAAGTACAGAGCGATATTTTTTCACTGAGACTAAAGCCCGACTCAGGTCGAGTTAAGCTCCGATCCGATTGTCTGCGATTGAGTCTTAAGACCGTTCATGTCGACTGCAACTGCTTTATCGTTCAGCCAAACGATTTCCAACTGATCAGTCTCAAGCCCTGCTCAGGTCGATGCGATTAATTGATCGGAAGGAAACTTCGTCACCATATTCGGCAGACTGGCACACCACTAAGAATGACGTAACAATACGTCTTTGACCACGTGATGAAGTATAGGTCGCTGATTGGCTGCGACCTTAAGACTGATCGATAAGAAATAGAACATGTTTCTATCCTTACGACCGTAAGACTGATCAGTCTGAGACCGATCTGAAGAGTATTTAGGCCGCTCATTTCGACTGATTGATCGCAGATTCACTACAGACTCTGACTGGAGCTTACGACGATCGGATCTTAACTCTACCTTAGCCGGGCTTTAGAACCTTCCATCAGTGGCACGGTTAAATCCCCTCTCAGAGCAAAGAAAAATGAACACATTTCTGAACATGGATTTCACTTGGTTGCCCTATGTGGAAGAGTCGACGGTTCTCCCTCACTATACCGGGCAACGACCATCTCAAGCACAGTCAACCTAACCAATTATTACTGATTTTGCTCTGTTTATTTCTATGTTCTCCTCTCTAGCAGAAGGATGGTAGTATGTTATCAATGGTGGAGAGAAAAATGTCACGTTCTGCTATCAAAATAAGGAGACTTCAGCAAAAGGTATTGAATCAAAACTTCTGTAGGAATCCCATATAATTTTAAAAAATAGTTCCTCAAGGGTGATTAAAATATACCAATGAGCAATATAGAGTTTATTCTGTCCACAAAGCAATTGCATCGCAAAGAAAGCCTAGTTACCAATGTATACCATAGGGAAGAGATGCGACGTCATGGCAACTGCGATTGATCGCACTTTGCAACAGCTTCATGAAACGGCCCCCTGTGTATATAGCTCTTATATTTTAAATCTTGGGCCAGTTCATCCCTTCATTAAATGATGGTAAACTAAGGCCATAAAACATGTCTGTCTTGACCATTGGATGTGTTCCAAGAGAAGATGACGATACAGATAAATCAGCACTGAATGTCGTCAGTTGAGGAAATTTCTAGGCAGAGTGATAGTCCCTTAGTCGGACACGGGCCATTTCCATCAATGCTTCGCAGATTCAAATCTCACCCATACCAAATAGAATTTAAAAATATCTGAGGTTATCTTTCTGTCGACCGAGCACCATATTTGGAAGAGTTGCCACGTACTCAATGAAGGTTGGTGGTTTCCTATGGTCAAAGTGCTCGATTTTCTCCACCACGAAACATGGCAACGACACCATATAAGTGAAATAATCTTGAGTGGGGTAAAGTATCAATCAATAAAGATAAGGGTTTCACTGTTACAGGCTGAGGCGATGATACGAGAATTGAGTACTGGACCTCCTGAGGAACTAGAGGAACCAGAGGAGACAGATGATTCTGCTGTTGTCTCCAGAGAGAGATGGTCCTCAAGATGTAAACGAGGAACCCTAGAAATACCAAAGACACCTTTCGAGGTAAGATTGACGCAAATAATTGTTTGTTAACGTAGGGAAGAAGAAAAACCTGAACATCAAAGGCCAGGACCCTGCGGTGTAGCGTAAGTTTTCACGTAACTGCCATAGCAATCCATACTGTAGAGATACGTTAGTATGAAAGTTACGCAAAAAATACATCTACGCCGCTTTGTGAAACTGGTCGCAGGCATTGACATTACCACCACCAGTTTGGCAAAATATTACAAAACATTAGACAAACCCAGTGTGTTGTTACTGTAACATGAGAAATATTATAACTTCACAAAAGTGTCTCACTGAATGTGCTGAACCTTATCGGACATTCGCACTGAACTCTTGGCTCTGAGGGAGAGGTCAGTCGGAGGGTGCCGAATGAAACAGGTATCGAAGACCTAGAGCCTGTTTCACAAAACGGCGTACATGCTTTTTTTTTGCGTAGCTTTCATAGCAACGTATCTTTACAGTATGGGTTGCCATGACAGTTTTGTGAAACAGGCCCCTGACATTCAGACACAGACTGTTTCTCCAAAGATCTGCTCCCGACATACGTCTATTGTAAGGCGTAACTGCCCTTGATACAAATGCATATATCTTCAACATTCTGTGTTGAGTTTTCACTGTACATGTCTCCCCACCCCACCCCCACCTTAAACTTGACAACGCTGCTTGTTAATGAGATACCCTGGCATAAAACATCAATCTTATAGATTCATTGGGGACTGGGCGAAGTGTTTAAGTTTTTTATTGCTTTGTTGTGAGGAAAATTTAATATTCTGCTTAAGGACTTCATTTAAAAGGCGTCCTGTCTTAAGATCTCAACCTTCACAGGGGGCTAAGTTGCATAGTGAAATTCAGTGTTTCACAAAGATGGCCGAATGTGGAAGAGTTGCCCGATGCTTGCCGAAGGTCAGGGGTTTCTTTTAGTTTACTCCCTCGCAAAATCTGACAAGGCCGATAAAACAAGTTAAAAAAAAATCTTGAGTGCGCTGTAAAACATCAATCAATCAATCAACCTTCAGAGTAACCACTGTTATGTCATAATTTATTGATAATGAGAAACCACTGGTATAGTCTAATTACTATTTCTTCATTAAATGTTTGTTCTGAACATATGTAATCAGTATGCACATGATTGAAATGTTGTTTGTGTGTGATTTAGGTGAAGGCTATTAAACATGGTCGTGTTGCTGGTAAAGTAACACTAACTGTGGATATCCAAGCTGGTAAACTGTTTGCTGTTAAACCATCTAAAGAAGTATTTGATGATAGTAACACCTTTCCATATGATAAAAGTAAGTACCTTTGTTAGTCATTTAAGCCTTTACATCTGTATATATACCCTGTATGGCATTTGTAAATATGTTTATCTCTTTTTATTTCTTTATGTATGAGTAGGTCTTTTTCTCAATTGGATTAAATTTCACTCTTCCAAAGAAAATAGTAAAATTTCTGAGTGGATTTTGGCCAAGATGGAAAAGTTACAAGAGTTATATAGTTGTTGGGAAATGGCGTGGTATTAAAAATGTCGTTCTTTGCAAAGGAAAGTGTATAATACTTGCAATATATGTTGCCAACGTTATATCTTAATTCAAGAAAAAAGTTATTCTATTTGACAAGCCATGAAGCATCACTTTTTCCCTGATCAATTAAGAGTGAAATCAGTGTTTATTTAAGTTTTTATGTGATATTTTACCAATAATATCTAGAATGAATGAACTTAAAATAAAATAAAAAATTTGTCACATTGTAGTTTTACAGTTGATAAAGTCTACTAAAGACCATTCTAGACTTGACCTAATTCTGGACGGAAAGAGGAAATACCTGTACCAGTTCAGTGATGTTCACGCTCGAGAGAATTTCTGCCAGCAGGTCCTGCAGATGAAAAGTATGCACTCCACAGAGGCTGGGGTGGATCAAATCTCCATCTTCATTGGTACCTTTAACATGGGTAAGTATTGTCAACTTGTCATCCCATTGTGTCCTGCCGTCATGCCATATCTCCATGAAAGTAATGTCCCTTGTCCATTACCCAGACGTAGCCATCCTATGCAGTTAACCAAATCTCAAACTGCAAAGCTCCGGTATGGGCCTCCTCCTCTAGTGTGTCCCTTGCCCATTACCCAGACGTAGCCATCCTATGCAGTTAACCAAATCTCAAACTGCAAAGCTCCGGAATCCTGGAAGACATCCAAAGGTCAAGGCAGACATGTGTTGTGGCCTTAGTTTACCGTCATTTGCTGGACGGATGAACTGGCCAAAGTTTGTCCCATCTCGCCCTAAAAGCAGGGATAAAATTCAGGTGTCTCACGACCTGCAAGTTATTTAAAAAAAAACATATACATTTACAATTGAATAAATTTAAGTTGACTGAGGAGCTGCTTGCATCCATTTGATTTGCATGCCAACACTGTGTATATACTTTTTTATATGAATAAATGCTGTGTTTACTTCATATAGGCAGTGCCCCTCCCCCTGGTAATCTTAACCAATGGCTTCAGGGAACTGGCAAAGGGAAAGTTCGAGAGGCAAAAGTATTCTCACGGATTCCTCATGACATCTATGTCATCGGCACACAGGAGAGCGCATTGACAGAAAAAGATTGGGTCAACACGCTGAAACTCATCCTTAAAGGATCGTTTGAAATTGAAATGGAAACGGTAAATTTTTTTTTTTTACGTTTATTTTTGTTATGTGATATTATGACAACTGAGGCTTTCAAAAATATTGACAGAATTACAGCCTCTCGAATGTTTGAGTTTTTTTTTTTCTCAGATATACCAGTAGACAGCTTATGCTCACTCAAGTCAAATTCTCTCTATTTCTCTGGGACACTCCTTAAAGTACTTGTATCGTTAGCTTGTTTAGAATACACGACTATAATTCAAATCTATCAATGCCATTGTGTGCATGCCGAGACTTCGCATTCCCCGAAATTTGCTGGTATATGTACTTGAGAAATCCAATTTTACACTTCAGGTTAAAGATACAAAATGATGCCAAAACTTTAGCAAAACAGAAAGTTCGTAACTTTTTCTGTCCGGGAAAATCCAAAAATTGTCTTGTTTTCTACGTTTCATGTTAAAGATACAAAATGATGCCAAAACTTTAGCAAAACTGAAAGCTGATAACTTTTTCTGTCGGGGTAAATCCAAAAATTGTCTTGTTTTCTACACTTCATGTTAAAGATACAAAATGATGCCAAAAATTCAGCAGAACCAAAATCTCATAACTTTGTCTGTCCGGGAAAATCCAAAAATTGTCTTGTTTTCTACACTTTACGTTAAAGATACAAAATGATGCTAAAACTTTAGCAAAACAGAAAGCTCCTAACTTTTTCTGTCCGAGAAAATCCAAAAAATTGTCTTGTTCTCTACACTTCATGTTAAAGATACAAAATGATGCCAAAACTTAAGCAAAAAGCAAAATCAAAAGATTGTCTAACTCTAAAGCCGGGCTCAGGTCGAGTTAAGATCCGATCCGATTGTCTGTGATTGAATCTTAAGAGCGTCCATGTCGACTGAGACTGGTTTATCGTTCTGCCAAAGGATTACCGACTGATCAGTCTTTAAGCCCGCTCAGGTCGACGCAATCAGTTGATCGGAAGGGAATTTCGTCACTATATTTTGCAGACTGGCACGCCACTAGGAATGACGTAACAATACAACATCTTCGAAACGCTGAGAAAAAAATGATCACGTGATAAAGTATAGGTCCCTGATTGGCTGTGACCTTAAGATTGATCGGGAGTAAATAGAACATGTTTCTATCCTTACGATAGACTGGTCAGCCTGAGACCGATCTGAAGAGTCCTAAGGCCGCTCATGTCGAAAAAAGTTCTCTGACTGATTGATTGCAGATTCACTACAGACTGGAGCTTACGACGATCGGATTGGATCTTAGCTTGACCTGAACGGGGCTTTAGAGTGTGTCTAACGGAGATTTACCTTATATTTCAGGTTGATGTTTGGAGTTTGTGGGGAATTCGCCTGGTGATTCTGACCAGACCTGAACATGTACACTGTATTAGTCATGTCCAACATGCTTCAGTTAAAACGGGTATCGCTAACAAACTAGGTCAGTAGATAAATTTATACAGGCATCTTCTATCCCTTTGTTAAAGTGGCATGAGCTGCCAAAATGTTGATATTTTGAGGTTGAAACAGAATGTTGAAATTATTGGCTATTTTTCTCAAGACTTACAATTCAAAAGCTTTTAGTGCGATAAAGTGTTGTTTTGAACTACATGTAACTCATGCCAGCTCATGCCACTTAAACTTTTCTTAAATTTACTTTATATCTAGTCTTTTTGTATGCCATGTTTAGCTGATGTACTTTGTATAATTTGCAGGTAACAAAGGTGCTGTGGCCATATCCTTACAGTTCAATGGAACAACATTTTGTTTTATCTCATCACATTTGACTTCAGGGGATGAGAGAATCTTAAGGTGAGATCTTGGGTGTCTATTTATTAGACTTTGGCAGAAATGATTCCTTGGGTTTAGAACTTTCATTGACCTTACATTTTATTTGTATTAACAAATAACAGTTGGATTTGTGAGATGGAGTGGTTGCTAAGTACACAACTTTCATTCAAAACAAGAGTTAATCTGTGACCAATATGCTAAAGACCAGCCCCGATAGCTCAGTCAGTAGAGCGTCCACTTCAGGCCTGGGAGATCCGTGTTCAAGCCTGGGTCGAGTCAGACCAAAGACTTTAACAGTGCTAGCTGCTGCTGCTTCGCTTGACGCTCAGCAATAGGAGTTAGAGCAGCGACTGGTTGGCCCGGTGTCAGTATACTGTGACTGGGTGAGGGGGCTTGCTGGTTGTCTTAGGCAAGTCGTCTCAGTGAGGCAGCAGCAAAAAGAGCGGTGGAAATTCGCCCTGCAACAAGGAGACAACGTCTTCATATAACTGAAATACTGTTGAGCAGGACCTAAAACCCAAATCACTCACTCACTCACCAATACGCTAAAGCAATAGTCTATGACACCAACACAAGTCTTCCATGGTTAGGTTATGGGTTGGTTTGCACTCAGTCCAAAGGAAAATAATCCCTATGTGGTGAATGGTAGCCAGTTGTCTTTTGGGTCCTGTCTTACAAATGTGGCGTTATGATCAGCATTGGGTTGAAACATTGACCAGTTGCGACTAGGGTGTAAGCTCATGTAGTTTTAACACTGATTTACGTCTGACGTAACTTATGCCAGCTTTGTAAGATCGGACCCTGAAGTCGCAGTAGCCTAGGTTTTCTCCCTAGACTAAAGCTACCAACACCTACATATAAATGAAATAATTTTGACCAAGACTAAGCTCCTGTCAGTCGTCAACCTAATGAAATATCATAGGTTTGGTTTGTTACAACAATTTATGGGGTATAAAGGTCTAAATGATATACCTCTTTTTAACACAATTAGAAACTTGTCTCCATGGTTATTTTAGACAAGAAGATTTTCCCTGTGCCTGTGTGTTTTAGTGATTATAAATAAATAATTTTAAGTGTGGCAGAAAACTACAGTCCTGTACAAGTCAGTGTCATGGTTTTTTTTGCCATCGGAAATAATATGACCGTCCAAAAAATGCTATTTTTGTATTTTTCAGACGTAACCAGAACTACAAGGACATAGTAAAGGGTTTCCAGTTAGGTTTAAAGTCCCTCAGTCTGTTTGACATCACAAATCGCTTCCAGCATGTATTCTGGCTTGGGGACCTGAATTATAGAACTCAGGACAACATACATCATATTTTACGAGATGTTGCCGAACACAAGATAGAGGCGTTACTAAAACGAGACCAACTTAACCGAGCCAGGGAAAGAAAAGAAGCATTCTGTGCATTTAGTAAGTTCTTTCATTCAAGCTCTGTTTTGGCTTTACGATAATAATATAAATGTGGTAAAAATTGCTCAAATAATGTTAAATTTTTATGTTAATGGATTTTCTTACCTCTGTTAATTAGTTGACAGATTTCAGAAATTACAAGCTCGAAATTGTTTACATCAAGTTAGCGAGCAAAGTTTATCCAAATAGTCCAAAAGCCAGTTATTGAATCTTTGTTGGGCACACCTGGGGAGATGGGAGGCACTGGGAGAGAATGGGCACACTTTGGGAGACAGGGATCACTGGGGAGATGGGAGGCACTGGGAGAGAATGGGCACACTTTGGGAGACAGGGATCACTGGGGAGATGGGAGGCACTGGGAGAGAAGGGGCACACTTTGGGAGACAGGGATCACTGGGGAGATTGGGAGGCACTGGGAGAGAAGGGGCACACTTTGGGAGACAGGCATCACTGGGGAGATTGGGAGGCACTGGGAGAGAAGGGGCACACTTTGGGAGACAGGCATCACTGGGGAGATTGGGAGGCACTGGGAGAGAAGGGGCACACTTTGGGAGACAGGGAACACTGGGGAGATTGGGAGGCACTGGGAGAGAAGGGGCACACTTTGGGAGACAGGGATCACTGGGGAGATTGGGAGGCACTGGGAGAGAAGGGGCACACTTTGGGAGACAGGGATCACTGGGGAGATTGGGAGGCACTGGGAGAGAAGGGGCACACTTTGGGAGACAGGGATCACTGGGGAGATGAGAGGCACTGGGACAGAAGGAGCACACTTTGGGAGACAGGGATCACTGGGGAGATTGGGAGGCACTGGGAGAGATTGGGCACACTTTGGGAGACAGGGATCACTGGGGAGATTGGGAGGCACTGGGAGAGAATGGGCACACTTTGGGAGACAGGGATCACTGGGGAGATGGGAGGCACTGGGAGAGAAGGGACACACTTTGGGAGACAGGGATCACTGGGGAGATTGGGAGGCACTGGGAGAGAAGGAGCACACTTTGGGAGACAGGGATCACTGGGGAGATGGGAGGCACTGGGAGAGAAGGGACACACTTTGGGAGACAGGGATCACTGGGGAGATTGGGAGGCACTGGGAGAGAAGGGGCACACTTTGGGAGACAGGGATCACTGGGGAGATTGGGAGGCACTGGGAGAGAAGGGGCACACTTTGGGAGACAGGGATCACTGGGAAGATTGGGAGGCACTGGGAGAGAAGGGGCACACTTTGGGAGACAGGGATCACTGGGGAGATTGGGAGGCACTGGGAGAGAAGGGGCTTACTTTGGGAGACAGGGATCACTGGGGAGATGGGAGGCACTGGGAGAGAAGGAGCACACTTTGGGAGACAGGGATCACTGGGGAGATTGGGAGGCACTGGGAGAGATTGGGCACACTTTGGGAGACAGGGATCACTGGGGAGATTGGGAGGCACTGGGAGAGAATGGGCACACTTTGGGAGACAGGGATCACTGGGGAGATGGGAGGCACTGGGAGAGAAGGGACACACTTTGGGAGACAGGGATCACTGGGGAGATTGGGAGGCACTGGGAGAGAAGGAGCACACTTTGGGAGACAGGGATCACTGGGGAGATTGGGAGGCACTGGGAGAGAAGGGGCACACTTTGGGAGACAGGGATCACTGGGGAGATGGGAGGCACTGGGAGAGAATGGGCACACTTTGGGAGACAGGGATCACTGGGGAGATGGGAGGCACTGGGAGAGAAGGGGCACACTTTGGGAGACAGGGATCACTGGGGAGATGGGAGGCACTGGGAGAGAAGGGGCACACTTTGGGAGACAGGATCACTGGGGAGATGGGAGGCACTGGGAGAGAAGTGGCACACTTTGGGAGACAGGGATCACTGGGGAGATTGGGAGGCACTGGGAGAGAAGGGGCACACTTGGGAAGACAGGGTACTTTGGGGAATGAAGCTCATTGAGGGTAGAGGGGATGGTTCATTAGCCATTAGTATTTCTGACTGTTTGTTTTCTTATTCTGACAGATGAGGAAGTCATAACTTTCATGCCAACATATCGAGTAAAGAGGGGAGAACAAGATTGCAAAAAATATGAGTGGAAAAAGTTGAAGAAAACAGGGGTAAATTAAAAAATCAAAATTGTCCACATTTTTGCTGTGCAGGTCTCAAATTCTGTTAAAATCTAAGGTTACACTTTTTAGGTCTCTGTTGAATTTTGCTTTGCTTTAAACTCATTTTCTGTGAGAAAGAGGCTTAGAGATAAAAAGTGTGTGACTGGGAAGCTTCAATAGAACATACGGTTCTCTATGGCTCAGTCAGTTAGGATGACAGTCCCTCCGTCCAACAGATCAATGCGGCCCTGGTTCGAAACAAATAAAAATTTGGATTTTTCACTCAACGGCTGTATGTGGGAGTTCTCGTCAAAGGTTTCCTCCATGCAAAGAGCCCGGTTTACTCCCCCACTAAAGCTGGCAACGCGGCCATATAAGTGAAATAATCTTGAGTGCGTCATAAAACATCAATCAATCAACCATGGCCCACTTAGTACAATCCAGTGAACATCTCAACAAAAGATGTCAAGTTTGACTTCCATTTCTAAAAAGTTCCGACTGCCTTCTGAATGGATCTACATTTTGTGGACTGGATACCAGTAACCAATGGATATTTGTATTGTTTCAGCCGGCATTGAGCCTTCTTTCACTGTAAACAAAAAATTGTGTATGTCTAAAAAACCCCTATAAAAATGCATTTTTTCCTCAAGGTGTTGTCACTTGTCAAATTAAAGTTTCAAATCACTTGTATTTGTCAATTTAAAGTTTCAAGTCACTTGTATTTGTCAATTTAAAGTTTCAAGTCACTTGTATTTGTCAATTTAAAGTTTCAAGTCACTTGTATTTGTCAATTTAAAGTTTCAAGTCACTTGTATTTGTCAATTTAAAGTTTCAAGTCACTTGTATTTGTCAATTTAAAGTTTCAAGTCACTTGTATTTGTCCATTTAAAGTTTCAAGTCACTTGTATTTGTCAATTTAAAGTTTCAAGTCACTAATATTTGTTAATTTAAAGTTTCAAGTCACTTGTGTTTGTCAATTTAAGGTTTCAAATCACTTGTATTTGTCAATTTAAAGTTTCAAGTCACTTGTATTTGTCAATTTAAAGTTTCAAGTCACTTGTATTTGTCAATTTAAAGTTTCAAGTCACTTGTATTTGTCAATTTAAAGTTTCAATTCATTTGACTGTTTCAGGAGAGAATTAACTCCCCTTCTTGGTGTGATAGAATCCTATGGAAATCTTACCCTGGAACTTTTGTGGAAAATACAGCTTATGGTCAGTAAATCTCAGACTACCAATAAACAATAGACAATATTATGAAATTTAATGGCATTTTATAACAGACTATCCTGGGGCTCGTTTCACAAAGCAGTTGCATCGCAAACGAAGCTGAATTGCCAATGGATACCATATTGAAGAGATAGGATGTCATGGTAACTGCAATTGATCGCACTGTGTGACGGCTTCGTGAAACGACACCTCTAACTGCTGTTTAGGGAGGGGGATCAGTGGCTTTGTCAGTAGACATATACATGTAGTCTCTCAGTTTGACTCAAGCCTTCCATCGATGGGTGACTGGTTTGAATCCAACTCAGTCAAACACGAAATTAGAAGATTGTCTTAAGTTGTTTTTTTCACACCCTCACTATTTTGTGCTCACCCAAAGTTTTAAAACTTTTGAGTGTGAGATTAAACTTTAAGAGCTTGTTCTACTAAGCTGCCGTTTCACCTGGTGGGTGCAATTTGCGTTTGATTGTATAAATTTGCGCAAGGTGACAGGTTTGGAGGCAAAACTCCATGCTGTAAGCCATGGCTTTACAGTAACTTAGTAAAAAGAACCCAAGAGGGCTATTTCTCCAAAAGTTTACGCCCTTTGTATCTACTGGTCGTATTGTAATGTTCAAGACATGACAGTTATGCCTTGCATCAGGCTTATGTCAGGCGGAAATTTTTTGAGAAACATCCCCCTTGTTATCAAGTAAAAATCAAAAAATTCCTAAGTGGAGTTTTCTCTTGATCGCTGTATGTCGGAGAGTTGCCAGGTACTCGTCGAAGGTCGAGGTTTCCTCCAGGCGATGAGCCCGGTTTCCTCCCCCACTAAACCTGGCACTGCTGCCATAAAAATGAAATAATCTTTAGTGCGGCATAAAACATCAAGCAATTATATTCACAACCTATCAATCAATCTACTTGCAGGTGCGACAGAGCGAGTAGCCACGAGTGACCATAAACCTGTATTTGCCTCGTTCAACGTTGGCATTGCCTCCCAGTTTGTTAATCCTGGTGTTACAATATCAATGGAAGACAGCAGTAACACAAGGATCATTTTTCATCATATTGAAGCCAAAGTAAGAAATCTCCTCTAATTACTGACATAATACTGTAAACCATTCTTTAAACGCTCATCTTGGAGGGAAAGTGACCACTTCAGACTAGTGGTTTGACCTAATCCACCATAGTTATGTGAGCAAATGGAGCACACAGTGGTGATTCAGAGCCAGATTTAGTTGCTTAATATTGGTGCTTATCACTGCCATAACTGTGTAAAGCAGTTGGCTGCTCTATACATTGTCTTAAATATGGGGAATTTGTTTCAGGTGTTGTGGAGGGGAGGAGGGGGGCGGGATTGCTTTTGGCAGCATATCAGCCATATATATGTATGATCACTAAAACACACGGGCACAGGGAAAGTCTTCTTGTCTAAAATAACCATGGAGACAAGTTTCTAATTGTATTAAAAAGAGGTATATCATTAAGACCTTTATACCCCATAAATTGTTGTAACAAATCAAACCTATGATATTTCATTAGGTTGACGACTGACAGGAGCTTAGCCTTAGTCAGTAGAATTTTCTGGAATCCTTTTGTAACACATTGACAATGGTTACGCATCTTGACCAATTTACTGCGCCAGATTTCAATGTAACTACATATTACCAAAGAGAGTAGATTGACAAGAGTGGTCACTTCATCCAATCAGCATGGCCGACATGTTCTTCTGGCCCCCTAGCGGAAGAGTAGTCCGACTGCACACGATTCGACTGTAGTTCAAATTCAAAATGGCGCGGACGATGTGACCACTCTTGTCAATCTACTCTCTTTGATATAACCCATGCTGTTCCTTTAGAACACAAGCACTAATAAATACAATATTTTTGTCAAAGTTTATCCATTTACTCCATCTAGCAATGGGTTTTGGGGTTCAAATCCCTCTCAGGGTAAAATTGAAAAAAAATTTAGTATGTTTTTCACTTGATCATCCTACCACTATGTGAAAGAGTTGCCTGCCAGGTACTTGTCACAGGTCAGAGGTTTCCTCCAGCTAAGAGCCTGGTTTCTTCCCCACTAAACCTGGTAACGACCCAGCAATAAATGAAATAATCTTGAGTGTGGTTTAAAACATCAGTAAATCCATCTGTCTTGAGAAGAAGATTTGTTTATTTGTGATTGTTTCTGTAGGTGAAGACCAGCTGTAATTTATACTTCTACATAGAGTTCTTCTCCACGTGTTTAGCAGGTTAGTTAATGGATGATATATGGACACCCAGTTCCCTCAAAAGTTGTCATTGTTTATCTTAAATGTTGAGACCAGTTACAGAAGCCTTCCGTCTGTGGGTCAATGGTTCGAATCCTGCTCAATGTAAAGCTAATATGAGTTTAATTAGTTAGTGTCTTGTAGAAACTGAGTATAACAGTATTCTCGTTATTACATTTTCTTGAAAAATGGCAGAAATTCTAGCGATTAAGGTTGAAGTCCGAAACGGGAATCGAAACCTATCGCCAGCAAGAAATGCAGCCTGTCTTATCCTTTCAGCCGACCGGCCTCCTCTGTCGGCTGAATGGACAAGCTGGTTGGCTGAATGTATAAGACAGCCGGCATTCATTACCGGGGATAGGTGCGATACTCTGGGACCCGTGTTTGATTACTGTTTCGGGCATCACCCTAAACCAGTAGAAGAATTTGTGCCAGTTTTCAAGAAAATGAAGATTAAAAAAATAACAGAAGAAAAGAAAATATGGAAAAAATTCTGAGTGGGTTTTCACTTCATTGCCCTTTGTAGAATGGATGTCAGGTACCTGCCAAGAATATTGTACTGGGCTTCTATCATTTTAGCACTAGGGCCCCTGGTCAAGTATATTCATAATAGACCCTAAGATAGGAGTTTTTCAAAATTGGAAATTTTGTTTTGGGTTGAGGAATTTTTCTGATCATAGTTTTTTCTTCATAAAGGGACCTTCACAAGTAAACAGAATAACAAGTTTGAAACAAAGGAAGTAACTGGAATGATCTGCAGTCCCATCTGGCCAAGCCAATGTCTACCAGATAAGGTAAGCATTCAGAAAAATGCTTCTCAATTACCACCGAGCCTGATGACGTCACACAGATTTTCACAGAGTTATGAAAACAGCAGGCTATGTACCAAACTGCACGTCTTTAAGTCAGAAGCACGACAGATAAGAGCTGTCAAAAGATCCGGCGCCTTTTAGGTCATCTTCTCGATACAATATTATTCCTTCCGCCATTTTGTAAGATTATGTGAATATCCCTCAATCTCCCAAAATGCTTTGCGCGTAATTTCCCAGTGACGTCATCAAGCAATTGGTCAATTTGTTTTTCTTTCAACAAGCTGGGGTCCTATACCTAACTCATAATGAAGACCATTTGATGTTCAATTTGCTAAAAGCCTTCCGATCGTAAGTCGCAGGTTTGAATCCCACTCGACACACTCATCACATTGGTTGTAGTAAAACAGCTTTCTTATCTCTCCAATCCTATATCTCAGATGAAACTAAGTTGTTCTCATTGTATTATCAGATGATCCCTCTATTTGGTGACCGCGATTTCCTGGAAGATCAGCATATTTTATTGGCCGTTAGGGCAAGGGATGGAGATAACGAGTCGTATGGTAAGTTTGTCAGGAACCTCATGATTATTTCATTTTCTTGCTGCTCTTTTTAGTACATAAATATAACTTATGCTTATAGGAAACTTCCTCTTGGGTACTACATGTACCTAATGTGATGTCAGAAACGCCATATTATGGGGTGTTGTTTCTCAGTTAGTAAGGAGTGGGACAGCATCTTTCCGAAGAACTTAGGGCCAGTGTTTCAAGGCTCTGTTAACTTAACAACAGGTTAAGATATAAGAAATGTTTGAAACTCTCTTTAAACGTGGGTTCCATACTAATGATAAAAAATTAAGACATCACCACGTAGTAAGTTGTTTTTGAACAATACGAGCCTTCGACACCTATACCGGTGTTTTCGTCAAGTGTAACTCACTTGTTACACTTGATGAAAACACCGGTATAGGTGTCAAAAACTCGTGTTGTTCGAAAACAACTTAGTACGTGGTGATGCCATAATAGGGCGTTTCCATAATATGGCGGTTATCATTATGCCGTTCGTGAATATTGACTTTCTCATGAAACAAGCTATCTTTTTCAAAATGCCTCTTTGAGGCCTTTACACCAGCCACCAACTGACATCGAAATCCTACTTGGTCAGAGATTTGTAAAATTCTGAGTGGTATTTAATTTGAAGGGATGTCCTCTGTGATTAATCTCCATCAAACCTGAGAATGACATGTTTTTTTTCTTCTCATGATTACATAATGTAGAAATAAACTAAAGAATGTCGACTCTTAACAGTTTATCAGATAGAGGAAAATTAGTAACTTTTTCACAACCCATGTAGGAACCTGAAACCGACAGTAACAATGAACCATAAAATAAACTAATTGCTCATTAATTGTACACTGTTTGCTGAAAACTGACCTACCACCTTTCATCCAAAGTTGATCAAAGCTTAGTTATCTATTTAGCCGAAGTTTTACCAAAAATGGAAACAATTCTACACAAATAGTCCCTTGTATCAATTGACCAATGCATTTATTGCCTCATGACCCAGATAACGACCATGCAGAAATCACACTGATTACAAAATTCTGTTACAGGAGAATGTGCAGTTGCTCTGAAGAACATGTTCAGTCCGACCCCTCTACCGTTCTCTGGGATGTTGACTCACCAAGGGGAGGAAACTGGCAGTATTAGGTATGCTATTTAAGCCAACATCTGATAACCATCATCTGAGGATTGATTGATTGATTGTTTGGTGTTTCACGCCGCGCTCAAGATTATTTCACTTATATCATGGCGGCGTTGCCAGTTTTATTGTGGGAGGAAACCAAGCTCTCTGCCCCGAGGAAAACCACGACCTTCCGCTGGTAACTGGCAACCATCCTCGTCTGCGGAATCATGTGTCTGCATATAGGGTTAGTCTGTTTCTATAGCAATAATGATTTAATATGAATTTTGACAAATTACTCTACATGTGTGTGTGCTGAATGATGAAACTACCCACAGAAATGATAACTTTGAGTTTCATTTGTAAGATGTTTTCACTCGAACGACCTACATGTATGTGGAATGCTTACCGGAAGGTCGTGGGTTTCCTCCAGGCATAGAGCCTGGTTTCCTCTCACAATAAAACTGGCAACGCCACCATATAAGTGAAATAGTCTTGCGCGCGACGTAAAACACTAAACAATCAATCAATCATTTGTAAGATCTGTTTTTTGTTGCTACTGGAAATTGCTTGCTTTTTAAAGAAACTTATTGTGTTGTAACTATGATTTTCCAATTTATAAAGAAAAATGAGAAACTCTAGATAGCAAGAAAAAAAAAGTATCTAATGACTTCTTGGTCCTATGGAGAGGTTCTCAGTCTATTAAACTGAAATCCACACACGATAACACAAGCTTTCCTTCGATGGGTTGTCAGTGTGATTCCCATCAGATGATTGGTTGATTGATTGATATTTTACGCCGTTCTCAAAATTATTTCACTTATGGTTTAGGCGGGAGGAAACTAGGCTCTCTGCCCATAGGAAACCCCCTTTTTCAATACGGTACATTCCTTACTCTGGGATGCAGGTTTGATTCCAAGTTCGAGAATTTCTACCATTTTTGTAATTCCAAGATTAAATTAAAATAATGTTATACTAACTCTCTGATCTTTATTCCAGAGGAACCTTACATGTGACTACATCTGACAGAGCTGCTGAGGTCAGGAAATCTACCAGGAAAACTTATGGTTAGTAACAGCTTTATAACATGTATAAGTGCAGCATCACATGGACCAAAATGTCCCTTTTGATTAGTTAAATCCACCAAACAAATATGTTAGAAAATCTATTATTCATTTATTTAAACATAACTCAGCTCATGATCTATTAAGTTAGATTTAGTCCGTGTTTCTGACTCCAAAATTACTATTTTTTTATACTGACGGCCGTATTTTGGAGTCAGGGCTCACTGCAATAAAAAAGTCGGAGTAGACTGCACGCTTCTGCTCAGGCAGTTTGCGGTCAGATTTAGTTAGTAAATAACAACATAACTGTATAATTTAGCCTTTTTTAAAGTGAATTTAACGTTTAAACACTGAAAAAACGCTAAAAAGTGTTACTTCATCAATGACGGAGAGTTTGAGATTTGGAGAAGGCAAAAGTGAATTCAGAGGTAGAATCGTCCATATCAGGCATGGGTAGGTAGCAAAATTATCCATGAATGTGATTATGACCGTTTAGACACGATCTGAGTAGGGTATATTGCTATTCCCTTGTCTATATCAGACCACATACTGCCCGCTTCTGAGCGGGCAGCCAACTCTGGGTTTTTGATTGCAGTGAACCCTGACTTCAAAATACGACCGTCAGTATAAAAATAGTGATTTTGGAGTCAGAAGCCCGGACTAAGTTAGATTATATGAAGTGCAGTGCATGATTTTGAAATATTCCCATTGATAATACCTACTTCTGTACAATAGACACTGCTGAAAACACTGAGGAAGTTGAGTGTGCCATCCTTGGATACTCGGGGTTAAATTCTCAACAAGCTCATCTTTTACCCCTGGGTCAACTGCTATTCAAAGCCTTGTTTTCTGGGAACGCCCATTTACTGTCGGACCAATAAAAAATGCTCTTCTAAACGATGGAACTCTTAAATTTTTGAGACACGTTTATCGAATTGAAGTGTCAACCGAAAAGTCGTCCATCTTTGTTTTGAACACTGCCTGGACGCTTACGTAACGCCGATTCTGATTAGTGAAATTTACGCCACGGCGGAACCAATCAAAGTCTACATGCATATCAAATTAGAAAATACTGATTTGGTTCCACTTGTCCCAAGGGTAAAGTGGGCGTGAGTGTAAGTTTTAATTGTGGGTTTCCGACGCTGAGGCCATGCATGCACGCTGCATACTAAACAGACATCTGGAACAGGGCATTGCACAGGAAAATACGTAGAACATTGGGGACAAGATTTTTACATTTTTTGTGTAAAATGCATGTTGTACAATTAGGTGGAATATGAAAATTATCCCCCTCCCGAATTCTTCAGTTTTCACCTACTAAAGAGCTGATCGTGATGAAGATTTGTACACATTCCTATGGGTAGCAAACCACTGAATTTATCAGTAAAGCTTCAAGTCCTATTAAACAGAGAGATTTTTTTATACTGGTTTTTCTGTTTTTATAGAGTTGGTAGTTGTTGATACAGAGTATCATGACCCCGAAGATTATCTGCCTGACACACCCCCTTTCTCTAAGGGTAGGGAGAAGTGTGACCCCGCACCCAATGACAGGGCTCCTCTACAGAAAACTGCCAGTGCAGACTCCGGCACCCTGGTCACCAAACCCGTTGAGACAAATGCTGAAACGGAAGCCAAGAAACGTCATAGCACGCCCATTACACTGGAATCCCCGCTTTACGAAGAATCCTCATTGGACGAGAATGATACTGAGAATGAAGAACAGCCGCTAACCAATGGTACACCAGCACCTTCATTACCACCACGAAACAAACCACGCCTCCTCATGGGTCAGTCTAGTTTAAACCAAAGTCAAGTGCTACCAGCCTCTGTAAATTCTCCTACATCTCCAGCAAGATTAGGTGGTGGTGAGAGCAGGGGAGATAACTCCAGTACAGCTGCTCCTCCCCCAGTGCCGTCTAGAGCCCCAGCGACTCTGTCTACAACAGGGATACAGGACAGACCACCGCCTCCTATACCAAAAAGAACAAAACAGGTTAGTGTCAGTTTTCTCTTGAAATATATGAAACCGATCAAGTATCGTATTTCTTCTAAATATTCAGCCATTCTAATGGCCTAAATTTTCCCTTGAGTTAGACAAAAAAGGGGACATGGAGTTGTGTTTAAGGATAACCGTTTTCACACACTGCTCAGCGGGTAATATTGCCTTAAATTTCCTCTAATGGGCAAATTTGTCTGGCCTCATTTAGCATATATCTTTTCTAAGGTTCGAATCGTTATGAGGAAAAAAGTGGCTGAATCTTTGGAAGAAATACGGTAAGGAAACTCGCTTCTGTAGCATGGGTTTAGAGATATGCATGGCTGGTAAGATGATCTGAAAGCTACCTTGCTCTGTAGCTGAAGGAAATCGGCTAGATGAATGTAACTCATGTCACATTCATGTACAATATTCAACAAACAGAAAAGTGATTCTGCACAGCAGTAGGGCATGGGAGTTTCCCGAAAGATTTCCCAATATCCGGTGACAGATGAGGCTTTCTGTCACTTCGATTGATGTATTTTGTTCTTAAATGTCCGAACCGATCGTCACATCCGAACGCTATAAAGGCTTGCCACCTGCGCAATGGATGCGCCAGTGACAGGAAATTTGTAGAATTCTTACAATGCACTCGCTCCCAGTTGGTTGCTTGGCTTTATGGCCATTGGGATTGAAAAAAATTTATTTTATGATTTGTATCTTTTTTCAGGAAAGTTATCCAAGCGCAACAACAGACGGGCGTTATGATGGCTTAGTTAGACCCAGCTCCGTTGATGAATGGTTGCGGGGTCTAGGCCTCCCACAATACATTGCTCTCTTCCTTAGCAACGGGTGGGACACTCTGGAATTTCTTGGAGACCTTTCCGAGGCGGATTTAGACGCCATGTTTATTAGAGATCAAATCCATCGAGATCGTATTATGGACAGTCTGAAATTGATGAAGTTAAAAACGTGATCCATGTCTGTGTTAAAGTTGGTGATTTCTTCCTTCTATCTTCAGTATTTATTACTTTAATATTACTATAGCCAGCCATTGTCACACCTAACATACTAATTGCTGGTATCAGATCCTTTCATTCATTAACTGGGGTTAGTAAGAGGAACTTCTGTCTCTCTCCAATGTATTTATTTATATACCCAATCTTAATCATTTTAAAAATCATCATTAAGTCTTCATCGTATACTTTTTTTTTTACTTAATCTGTGTAAGGGATGATCAAAAGTAATTTCATTGTTATTTAAAGGGTCAGTGACTTACATGTTAGCACTTGTAACCTGGGTATAGCTCTTTTAAGTTCACTGAAAGGTCCAGGTAAATTGTCTAGCAGACTTTTCTGGCAGACTTTTCCTTAGGCCCCAAATTGAAATAGTTAGGCAGTATGATCCAATATTGAAATAGGCAGTATGATCCCATATTGAATAGTTGGGTAATATGGCCCCACTTTGCCTTTTCTGAGGTAAATGGCCTCCCGTTGCCTTTGTTTAGGTAAATGCCCCCACATTGCCTTACATAGGTAATGTGGCCCCACATTGCCTTACATAGGTAATGTGGCCCCACATTGCCATTGTATAGGTAATGTGGCCCCACATTGCCATTGTATAGGTAATGTGGCCCCACATTGCCATTGCATAGGTAATATTGCCCCACAATGCCTTTGCATAGGTAATAGGGCCCCACATTGCCATTTGCATAGGTAATAGGGTCCCACATTGCCGTTGCATAGGTAATAGGGCCCCACATTGCCTTTACATAAATAATATGTGCCCACAATGCCTCTGCATACATATAGGTAGTATGGCGCACATTACCTGTACACGTAGTTAGCTGTTAAGATGTTTGATAAGAAATCAATCATGTTTACTACATGTCATTCAATCCCTGTATTGTCAATACCAAAGAGCTTTAATGGTTTTATACTCATTTTGTGTGCTGGTTATTAATAGTCTGCATAATAGATTAAAAATAGTAGGTGAAATTAAGGGTAAAATATACGTTGTTTATGCAATGAACTGATTGCGTATAGAAGTCATCAGCTTTTGTTGTAATGTCTTATATAGGTATTAGAAGGGGTTTTGTCATGGCAGACGCAAACCTCTGTATGTAAAAGTATGTGTGCAGTCATATACATATGTGACGAAATAAAATCTTATAAGCTAGCCCCCCATATATACCCACAATTCAACTCATCAATTTCTAGTTAGATCATAATGCTGGAAGTCAACTAACAAAAAAATTAATTAAATTTTAAATATTAAGAAATAATGCTTAATCTCATATGGAAGGCTTTAATTGTTCATTTAACATGTTCATAAACAGTTTGGAATTTTATTCTATCATGCTTTTGTTTTTTAAAAGTTTTCTGATGTATTTTTTATGACTATTCTACCATGTATACAAGTTCAGGTATAACTATCTATTCCATAATTGTTTACGCTTAATCAAAATGTTTCAATGTTCTATCACAACAAATATATCTACCTTCATGTAGACTACGACTTGAATTCATATACCTATAAGGTTTTTCCCCAACAACAACTGTACCCTGTATATGTATGATTTTGAAACTTACTGTGCATCATGTAGACTACGACTAAAAATTCTTATGCTTAATAGTTTTTTTTCCAGTTTTTTTTTTTCTAATGACGTAATATGGTGACGTGGCAATAGAAGTCAATCCTGCACTTAGTTGGCAAGCCAAACAAAATGGTACTCCACTTTCTAAGGGCCTCTAAGCTTGTTACCAACAAGTGACTTAAAGTGGCCTGAGCTGTAAAAATGTTGATATTTTGACGTTAAAACAGAATGTTGAAATTATTGGCTATTTTTCTCAAGACGTATAATTCAGAAGCTTTTTATTTCTTCTAGTCTCAAAAATGTACGATAAAGTATTGTTTTGAACTAACTTTGGCTTAGAATGAATGAATGGTCGTCTCGGTTATTTAAATTTTGTTTACTTTTCGAACACGTTTTCGGATCGTACAGCCAATCATTTAGTTTTTTGATGACCTTCAAAGCCTCTTACTGTAGTGACGATCAGAAATTATGAAAAAAGTGTGAATTTTGGCAGCTCATGCCACTTTAAGAAGAGAGGGGAATTCGATGTAATATGAAAGACTATGTAATTACAGCAGTGTAATATTTCTGCATGAGGTCACGTCACATGGTCGTATTAAAAAACTGGCAAATGAACTATATGAGAGACAAGACATTTGTTTTTTATACCTTTGTAAATTTTGAAGATACACCCCTGATGGTTAGTTTTAACAGAAGTGTCTACATGAAGTTTTGGACAATCTATTCTCTTCAATGAGCTTTTAAGATATACTTGCAAGCCCAAAATATTGATAGCCTTATACTGCCCACTGAAGTCAACAGTGTTTATATTTTGAGAGCTTTCTTATGATTGGCCTGTATGCCTATTTATTATTTTTTTTTTGTTGCTTATTGTACATTTTTTTCATTTGTGCCACTGACTAACTTTTATTGTACAATTTATTTCTATACATGAACTGTTTTATTCGTTGTCCCATGTTTCCTTTTTTCAGGGTGCTGGAGTAACACTCAAACAAAATCTCCAGGTTGCTCAAATTATCTCCCCTTGACCCTGTCTTATTCATCCAAACCTTCATATACTATATATATGTGTCCAGATTAAAACACTAAGCAGATTGTCACACTGTGGAAACCTAAATGGACTGGGGGCTGTTTTGCAAAGCTGGCGTAACTTTACGTCAACCGTTACTACTATGACAACGTATCTCTTAAGTATTGTGACGCCATGGTAATTACGTCGAACGTAGCTTGCGACTGCTTTGTAAAACGGGCCCCAGGAGTATTGGGGCATGTCTTGGACAGAAGCATCCATGCCTGTCCCGTCCCATTAAGCTAATGAAAGACACATTAGTTATAAATCCGCAGAGTAAATTTGACAGATATAAAAATTTCATCTTTTGAAGGGGAGTTGGAAAATTGTCTTGCTAGATTGCTGTCTTTTTTTATATATATAAAAGCTTTTTCAAGCAGTGTTTTTGTGCTAGCATTCTGTTTTCGTGTTGATTTACATGTAATTACTGGGGTCCCCCCTCCCACCCCGGGACTTTGTGTATAAAATATTTTTATCGCTAACCTAATCTAACTTAATTATTTTAGGTGGATGTAGTATTTTTGACACCTTTTAAAACTGAACGAGAAAAGAAGGTTGTTATTTTGTCACACAATGGTTACGTAAACATCTGAACTAAAATCGTACTTATTGACTCATCGGCTAGGTAAGGTGTCATGTGACCGGGTCAAATGTTTGACAACGTCCCACAAATCCAGCCTGACCATTTTGCGACATTACAAATTTATTTCATTTTTTTTTCATTTGCTTTATTCACCTTTTGATATTTTAAATCATATGTTAACAGCAAATTTAAGAAAGGCGGGAATAAAGTCGTGAAGACTTGTTCTATCCCTCAATGCATATATGACAAATGCATATTTCCAACGTTTTTGGATGTTTGACCTGAGCGCATGGCAATGAAGGATAAGTCAATAGAAATGTCTGTAACTATATATTGTATATGAAACATTGTACATGTAGATGTTTGTGTCAATTGTGGCGTCGTGTAAATAGTGTTTATATGGGCAAACTGCAATGTAACTGTATAGCAAGGTCAACATAACCTTATTGTGATAATCCTCAACCTAGATTGAAATTCGCAATGTCCTTCAAGTTGTTTTTCCATTATGTTATTGTTTCAAAAGAAAGCACAATGTCCCCCATGGTCGGCCTTCTTGATGCAGGCTTCTGATGCAGGCTTTGTAAAGATGTGTCACAAGTTTGAGCTGCCAGGAACTCGTCAAAGGTTGGGGGTTGGGGTTTCCTCCGAGCCCAGTTCCTCCCCCCACCCCACTAAACCTGGTAATGCCGCCATATAAGTGAAATATTCTTGAGTGCAGCATTAAATACATCAATCAAATTATTTTTAAAAATGATTTTTTTAAGATTAAATAACCCATTTAATTAGACGTCTTTGAATTTGATGACATTTTATTAAAGAAGATGTTACACAAAACTTTTATAAGGGCATCGGGAATTTTTTTCTGGTTTTTGTATATTTGAGATGGTCCCCACTTTTGTGTAAAGTTTGTATTAAACCTTGATTGTGTATTAGTGTTTTAATGTAACATATCTAGCCATCACTAGTAATTTAATTATTTTATGTGTAATGTTTATGTCCAGTTTGTTTTCACTTGAATGAAGCTTTACTTTAATACCAGGCAGCAATTGAAATTTCCATTTAGTTTTTATGAGTTTTAAAAATCATTAAAATTTTTTAATTAGGTTTTTAGTATTATGGAAGATTGATCATGATTACGGAATAATTAATTGATTGCTTGCCTTGCACATTCTACAATAGCTCAAAACCTAAAAATCAACTACTATACATCTTGTTTATCTTTAAATAAATTGTTGTGCAACACTGGAAAAATAAGACACTATAATTTAAGTGTGTGTCTTGACACATTGAAGAGATAGTGGGATGGATAAGTCAAGACTTGCAGGGAATCTGATAATGCTGTTAAATTAAGTTTAACATTGAAATTCATCTGCCTTGTCCACTTGGCCAACAGGCCTCCATGTTTCATCTGCCCTTTCCACTTGGCCAACAGGCTTCCATGTTTCATCTGCCCTATCCACTTGGCCAACAGGCCTCCATGTTTCATCTGCCTTGTCCACTTGGCTAACAGGCCTCCATGTTTCAATCTGCCCTATGCACTGGGCTAACAGGCCTCCGTGTTCCAACTGTCCTATCCACTTGGCCAACAGGCCTCCATGTTTCATCTGCCCTATCCACTTGGCCAACAGGCCTCCATGTTTCATCTGCCCTATCCACTTGGCCAACAGGCCTCCGTGCTCCAACTGTCCTATCCACTTGGCCAACAGGCCTCCATGTTTCATCTGCCCTATCCACTGGGCTAACAGGCCTCCGTGCTCCAACTGTCCTATCCACTTGGCCAACAGGCCTCCGTGCTCCAACTGTCCTATCCACTTGGCCCACAGGCCTCCGTGCTCCAACTGTCCTATCCACTTGGCCAACAGGCCTCCATGTTTCATCTGCTCTATCCACTGGGCCAACAGGCCTCCATGTTTCATCTGCTCTATCCACTGGGCCAACAGGCCTCCATGTTTAATCTGCCCTATCCACTTGGCCAACAGGCCTCCATGTTTCATCTGCCCTATCCACTTGGCCAACAGGCCTCCATGTTTCATCTGCCCTATCCACTGGGCCAACAGGCCTCCATGTTTCATCTGCCCTATCCACTTGGTCAACAGGCCTCCATGTTTTATCTGTCATTTCCACTTGGCCAACAGGCCTCCATGTTTCATCTGCCCTATCCACTGGGCCAACAGGCCTCCATGTTTCATCTGCCCTATCCACTTGGCTAACAGGCCTCCATGTTTCATCTGCCCTTTCCACTTGGCCAACAGGCCTCCATGTTTCATCTGCCCTATCCACTGGGCCAACAGGCCTCCATGTTTCATCTGCCCTATCCACTTGGTCAACAGGCCTCCATGTTTTATCTGTCATTTCCACTGGGCCAACAGGCCTCCATGTTTCATCTGCCCTATCCACTTGGTCAACAGGCCTCCATGTTTTATCTGTCATTTCCACTTGGCCAACAGGCCTCCATGTTTCATCTGCCCTATCCACTGGGCCAACAGGCCTCCATGTTTCATCTGCCCTATCCACTTGGCCAACAGGCCTCCGTGTTTCATCTGCCCTATCCACTGGGCCAACAGGCCTCCATGTTTCATCTGCCCTATCCACTTCGCCAACAGGCCTCCATGTTTCATCTGCCCTATCCACTTGGCCAACAGGCCTCCGTGTTTCATCTGCCCTATCCACTTGGCCAACAGGCCTCCGTGTTTCATCTGCCCTATCCACTGGGCCAACAGGCCTCCATGTTTCATCTGCCCTATCCACTGGGCCAACAGGCCTCCATGTTTCATCTGCCCTATCCACTTGGCCAACAGGCCTCCGTGTTTCATCTGCCCTATCCACTGGGCCAACAGGCCTCCATGTTTCATCTGCCCTATCCACTTGGCCAACAGGCCTCCGTGTTTCATCTGCCCTATCCACTTCGCCAACAGGCCTCCATGTTTCATCTGCCCTTTCCACTTGGCCAACAGGCCTTGGTGTTTCATCAACCCTTTCCACTTGGCCAACAGACCTCTGTGTTTCATCTGCCCTTTCCACTTGGCCAACAGACCTCCGTGTTTCATCTGCCCTTTCCACTTGGTCAACGGGTCTCCCTGCTTCTTGCTAAACGTAAGCTATTTTGTGCTCAATGTTTGATCTTATTTTCGAAATCTTTTAATGTGCTAACAAATGTCAATATAAAAATTATAATTTTGATCCGTCTCTATTTGTTTGATTGTAACAGACCACCTGGGCTGGATATTCAAGCTTTTGTAGATACTGATTTTAACATTCAAATGTGCCCTACCAATTAAGATATCAAAAATAATATGACATATGAAGAGGTGCATTTTAGTAACCACTGATATTTAGCATGTACATGTATTGTTATCTGCACTTCTTTTTGTTTTAGAAGTTCAAATCTGTGTTTACTTTAAATTCAATGTAAAAATTTTCCGTCTCATTTTGTTTATAATTTAAATAAGATACATGTAAACTTCATTTTTAAAGCACTGTTTGAAAGCTGCAAAGTAAGTGAATTATGCCATTCTGGCTCTTGAAGAAATGGGTATTTTAAAGTCTTGGCACAAAATAATTTCTAACATTTGTTCTGTTCTTTTGTTGGTCTGCTTTTTTTTTCCTTTAAGAATTTGTTTTATTTTTTTAAATTGCTTTGACTGACTAATTTCTTATGCTCAATTAGTTATCTCTTATCTGTTATGTATCAATATATTTGAAGGGAAAAAAACATAGGCTTTATAACTTAGTATTTAAGCATAATATATATTTTTGTTAAAATACTAGTAATTGATGATATTATTTTGATACCAGCTTTGTTTTTACATTTTTATTTGTAAGCTTTTATATATTTTTTTCGTATACATGTTTTGTTTTTATTTTGAAACCCCTTACCATATCTTTAGTGTCTCCGACATAGTCATAGAAAATCATGTTGAGGAAAACTAGATCGACCCCGCATATCCAAACAGGTCATGTATTAATATGTAGCCTACATTCCATCTGTTTTCTGTACAAATCCGGCCCCCACTGTTTACTGCACTGTATATAATTATTCTTCCAAACTCAAGTGTCCTCTGTCCATGCCAAATGTGAAATACAGACTCCATATTCTTACCTTTACTTGTTTGAAGTTATTTGGTAACCGGGACCCTGTTTCACAAAGCGGCGTAGCGTAAGTTTTCACTTAACTGTCAAAGTAACCCATACTGTAGAGATACGTTAGTATGAAAGTTACGCAAAAGATACATCTACGCCGCTTTGTGAAACAGGGTCCAGGCATTTATATGTATTTAAGATTTTCTGAGGCAGCACAATTGAATCAAAATATATGACCAGATGGGCTGAGAATGGTATTTACGGCCGTTTCAATCTTACTTTTACCCCTGCGCTGATGACCTTATGTAAATCTTAGAAATATACACAAAGGGAAAAGTTAAGCACCCCCTGGAAAGTCTGCACCGACCGATTAAATCATTGGTGCAGGGAGATTGTTGGCAAACTGATGTTGCAGAAACGATTGTGATCATTAAGGGCAACATTCTGGCGATATTAATATAAGAAATCCCCAACAATGGCAAAAGCTATACAATTTATTCAGGATTAGCCAAATTAAAAGTGTATTTTAACAAAATAAAAAGGTGCTTGCAAGTATGAAACTTCATAGTCCATCTGGCTTCACAGGGCGAACATATTAAAGTAAAAATGTCACTTTGAGTGTGTAGAACACATCCCTAGAGCAGAATGTCAATATCGCGTATAGCCTCCATTTACTTCCAACCTGCGTTTCATCCCTCTACAGCTCTAGTGAGACGTTGGATCTGTTGAAGTCCAGTATTCAGTCGTGAAGTCCCCAATCCATAACTGAGCCCACTCCATAAGGAACATATGGATGGATGCTTTTGGGTGTATACGCGGTGTTTTTGTGGCTCCAAACCCTCGTTCGCCCATCCGTGACGTTGAGCAAGAAACGACTTTCGTCTGACCAATGGATTCTTCGTCCTCGAATTCCAATCTCGTCGCGCTAAACACCAAGCCAAACGTATCCTTTGAGGACTCCTTGCAATGCGTTTCTCACGGTCCTTGTGCACAGACGTCGGTTGGGTAGCCATTGCGGCTTCAAAGATGGACTTGATGCAAATGAATGACGTCGTACCTGTCGTATCCGTATTGTGATGTTACAGGTGGCCGACCCGAGGGTGCATGTCGGTCCTTCGCCAGCACCAGTTTAACTGTGTTTTCTCACCAATCTGACCAGCCCCGATAGCTCAGTCGGTAGAGCGTCCGCTTCAGGCCTGGGAGATCCGGGTTCAAGCCCGGGTCGAGTCAGACCAAAGACTTTAACAGTGGTAGCTGTTACTGCTTCGCTTGGCGCTCAGCAATAGGAGTTAGAGCAGCGACTGGTTGGCCCGGTGTCAGTATACTGTGACTGGGTGAGGGGGCTTGCTGGTTGTCTTCGGCAAGTCGTCTCGGTGAGACAGCACCTAAAAGAGCGGTGGAAATCCGCCCTGTCACAAGGAGACAACGTCTTCATATAACCGAAATACTGTTGAGCAGGACGTAAAACCCCAATCACTCACTCACTCACTCACTCACCAATCTGCTTATCACTGAATAATGGTAGCCTATTTGACGCCCGATAGCTTTGTAAGACATCCCTGCGGAGTGCATACCGACAATTTGCCATTTTTGCCCCTCTGATATCCTCCTTTGTGCCATGTTCACAGAAGATGAGTCCACGTTGCACAAAAGTAAACCGACCTTAAAGAGGCACGAGCTGCCAAAATTCACATTTTTGTTCATAATTTCTGATCGTCACGACAGAAGAGGCTTTGAAGGTCATAGAAAAACTAAATGATTGGCGTTGGAATGAGGAAAATCCATACAGTATGTGGCCTGTACGAACCGAAAACGTGTTCGGTGCCCCTTTAAGTACAAAACATATAAGGGGAAGCATACTGAATTTGCGTAATTGCACGAAAAAAACATTTCATGTCTCATTACATGCAGTTTTTGCGTTACTGTCACACATGAATTGCCATAATCGTTCAATAGAAAATCATTCTTATAATCATCATAACTGGCATTACAGTTAACATTAATGCAGATTTATAATAATTAAAAAAAATCAAGTGTGCTTCATAAAAAAAGACGTTTTGCTAAAATGATTTTCAGAAATATTCGAAATCCGCATGTTAAAATCCCAAGGGAAATATTTCCACTGGGGTGAAAATTAAAATGATTTCTAGAATCACGTGATTCCCACCGCGTAGATTTGTTCGCAAATCGTTTTACTTATGTATGATATTTTTACAGTACAAACTTGATTATCATTGAGATATACATAATCTCTCATCTCTATGATGGCCGAGGGTGGACATCGCGTTAGACATTACTCTCGAATGATAACCGGCATATGTAATAAAAGTGTAATCTATTTTTCAATTCATGTTGCAAAGTTAGTGGCGGGGGCACTTCATTGCATACCGTAAACTGGGGTAACTTTGAACGGCGGGGTATTTTTGAAAAGTCAAAGATGAAAATCTAAATTTTTGCTATTTGGTAACAAATACTAAGAAAAGTGGTAATAATTATATGTTTTTAGCCTTTTCACCATCGAAAAACCGTTACCCCAGTTCACGGTACCGCAGATATAGCCTGCCTGTTCCCTCCGACGCGTATGCTATATCGGAGGGGTGCAAGGTACCCCTTACATATTTCAGAACACTAAAACACACAGGGAAAATCTTCTTATCTGAAATAATCATGGAGACAATTTTCTAATTGTGTTAAATAGAGGTATGTCGTTTAGACCTTTATACCCCATCATAAATTGTTGTAATAATCTAAACCTATGACATTTCATTAGGTTGACGACTGACAGAAGCTTGGCCATAGTCAGTAGAATTTTCTGGAACACTTTATAGTACATTGACAATGCTTACGCATCTTAAGCAAGAATATCGACAGACTGAGATTGAGCCCTATAGGATCATGTGAAAAAGACATTGACAATTTTGGTCCTATATTTAATATGTAAAATCTGTACAGATATACTTCAAGCGTTATTAAGCGAGAAGGGCCGAGTAAGCATATCTAGAAAGGTGAAACCACGCAGATATTCCGGTGGGATTCGCTATAACGGTTAATATTGATGAGATCGGATGGAATGCAATTGGTCGTCTGACGCTTCTCAACCGGGCTTTGTTTCATAAATGGGGTCGTTTTAAGCGATATACCAGATAAGCTAATCAAGTGGCTAAATGGTGAAAACACGCAAATGGTCGGATTATCCGATGGGATTCGCCAACGGTTAATATTGATGCTACGGGGATCTGTGCAACCACAGCATTCAATACACACCCGGCCGCTAGTCAACCGTTATATCAAACTCATTTGTCTGACATTGTTCAAGAGAGTTTAGACATTATATACTGTCTGTTTATATAGTCTATTGATTGTCTGAGCTGAAATATTCAAAACTATACAGACATCATTCTTTGTTTATAGGTCGGCAAATTACGACCGCGAAGGTTCGAGAACGTCAAATGTGGAAAGTGGAAAGTACAACATGAACATCATGTCACCACAATTTATGCACAAACCAACCAGTCATAATGGCCTGGAACCTGTTTCACAAAGCGGCGTAAATGCATTTTTTGCGTGACTTTCATACTAACGTATCTCTACAGTATGGGTCGCTATGGCAGTTACCAAAAAATGCATTTACGCCGCTTTGTGAAACAGGACCCAGAAGACCCGTTTAAAATTAAAAAAGACATCAGTATATTCCAATCCCAAACGTGTGAGAATCTTGTTTGAGTATATTGGACTAAACACTGTTGCATATAGTTTGGCCACGTATAATGCTGCAGAGCCTCACATCATTTACATCTCCATCGAAACGGACGAATTTCCACTTCAAATTCAAGGTACGACAAAAACGTTCACTTTGGAAATCCTGTAAGTAAGTAAATGACAGGTAAGAACGGGTTTCCTCAGCCGGAAGATTTTTCATAATTTTGGATATTCATTGGTCGTCGACCAGGTACCGACCAATAAATACCCAAACATAAATAACTTGGACTGCTTACCATTTTGAAATTGAACTGGAAATAGAAAATGGAAATTTAAATACTAAATTAATGGAAAAAGACAAGACAATCGCAGTAGAAGCCAAATGCAATTGGATAACACGGGTTGTCGAACAACAATTTTATACATTCACCTTGGATCGTCCAACTTCAGTCAAGCGTGATATTGATTTATTTCTCTGAATGGGTGATTTTACGGAGTTTTACATCCAATTATCCCTGTATGTCTTATACTGGATATTAAAGTCCAAGGGGCTGACATCAAGATAAAGATGGGGATCGTTATCAACAGTCCCAGATGATCAGACCATTCAGAAGTACTGGGCCAGAGCTCCTCACTGACGATATTTGACTCACGGTGTACGCAAAAATACATTTACTTCTTTGTCGGTAGTGGAATAGTGGAAAAACAAAGATATCAGAAATTATTCGTTGAAATAAGGTTGAATGAAGGTACATGTTGCAACGGACCTAATGTACCGGAGAAGGCCTATATATACTCGAGGGATCAACATGACAGACGGAAAGCATTCTGCACAGAAACGTATACAGCACTCTAAAACTTCGGGGATTTACGTGCGTATCAAAGCCGACCGGTAGCGAGCGGAGATAGCCTAAGGGAGTGCCGACTGACGTATACAGGTGTGAGTCATACAAAGGCTTGTAACGAAGCGGCAAATTAAAGTGGCATGAGCTTCCGAAATTCACACTTTTTCCATAATTTCTGATCGTCACGACAGTAAGAGGCTTCGAACGCCATCGAAAAACTAAATGATTGGCGTTGGAAAATCGATACAGTATGTGGCCTGTATTAACCGAAAACGAGTTCGAAAAGTAAACAAAATTTAAATAACCGGGACGACCATGCATTCGTTCTAAGCCAAAGTTAGTTCAAAACAATACTTTGTCGTACATTTTCGAGACTAGAAGCACTAACGAGCTTCTGAATTATACATCTCGAGAAAAATAGCCAATAATTTCAACATTCTGTTTTAACGTCAAAATATCAACATTTTGGCAGCTCATGCCACTTTAAATATCCCATATTCTTTTTTCAAGTGATGTCATTAGGCCTCAGACTGATTGCAATTGGACGTCACCTTGTTTTGGACGTTGGGCGTAAATCGTTTTAGAAACAGTCCTGGGTCAGTGCCCCGTCTGATTGTTACCTTGTCCTAATTGGGGACCTTCTATCCCAGCGCAGATCGTCAGGCATCGTCGGAACCCACGATTAAAACTCACGCTCACGTTGAGAATTTATACCTGGTCATCCGCGGATGATGGTCAGTATAAACCAAGTATTTGAAGACTGTTGAATCGGAAAAGTATTAAAATCTGTAGAGCTTATATGAACCGAAGATGATTTGTAGATTAAATCCGAAAACAAGATTAATGTTTTACGCCACACTCTAGTCCGGGTTTCTGACTCCAAAATGACTATTTTTTATACTGACGGCCGTATTACGACCGTCAGTACAAAAAAAAGTAATTTTGGAGTCAGAAACCCGGACTAGCCACACTCAATACAATTTGCCTTGTATGGCGGTGTTGCTATATATATAGGTTTAGTTCTGGTTTAGTGCATGGAAAAGGATATCGGGCTCTTCCCCCATAGTTGCATTATGAACTTATATCTGGTCTCGAGCAGCCACGTGCAAATAGAGACTGATATCGGATATCCAAACGTTATGTAGGTAAAGTTCAAAGGGGATCAGATTTAATAAGTGAGTCGTGACTTCTGCATAAAAATGATACAATAGTTTGAGAGGCCTTGGAAGAAGTGTTGGGTTTCACAAGCACCCTGCACTTCGGGTGGACCCATACAGGCTATACCCAATCATCATCGGAACACAAGATTAAAACTTACGGCTCACGCAAAGGTGAGCTTGGGCTTGTTGAGAATTTATCCCTGGGCATTCGAGGATGATACTCAATGTGTTATACATAAACTATAGAAGACCCCATCGTCAGTGCAAAAACTACAGTAAGAGGCTTCGAACGCCATCGAAAAACTAAATGATTGGCGTTGGAAAATCGATACAGTATGTGGCCTGTATTAACCGAAAACGAGTTCGAAAAGTAAACAAAATTTAAATAACCGGGACGACCATGCATTCGTTCTAAGCCAAAGTTAGTTCAAAACAATACTTTGTCGTACATTTTCGAGACGCATAGTTTACGCATCTTAACTATGGCAAGAACATCGGTGGACTGTTATATGTAACGGTTTGAGCGTGTTTTCGGATAACACTGCTGTTTATCACAGGCAGGCCTACACATGTAAAACGCCCACGTTTCACTTAAAATGCACAGTGTTTTTATCCGAACGGTTAGCACGTTTTTTTCGAAGTCCCTCAAGACACACTTTATCAACACCTTTCCTGGAAAAGATTGATTGATTGATTGTTTGGTGTTTTACGCCGCGCTCAAGATTATTTCACTTATATGGCGGCGTTGCCAGTTTTATTGTGGGAGGAAACCGGGCTCTATGCCCGGAGGAAACCCACGACCTTCCGTTGGTAACTGGCAACCATCCCACATAGGTCGTTCGAGTGAAAACCCAGTCAGAAAATTTTCCAATTTTTTGGACTGAGTGGGATTCGAACCCGCGACCCACTTTCCTGGAAAAGTGTTTACCATGACACTCTGATGTTTTATAGGAAAAGGCTGACATTCCCTTATATGTAATGTTTCCAAATACTATAAAACGAATGTTAAAATGACAATAGCGATAAACAAAAAGGCGATCAACAAAGTTAAATTTAAAGAAAAGATACAAATTCGTCAAGAAGATATTAAACAAATAATTGTATTATACAGGAATACTAATTAGTTAACTCGGTTACATTCATAAACTAATGGGAGACAATATATACACAAGGAAAAAAGTGAGGCACCCCATGCTGAAATTATTTATTATAAATCTGCATTAATGTTAACTGTAATGCCAGTTATGATGATGATAAGAATGATGTTCTATTGAACGATTGTGTCAATTCATGTGTGACAGTAACGCTAAAAATGCATGTAATGCGACATGAAATGTTTTTTTCGTGCAATTACGCAAATTCAGTATGCTTTTCCTTAAATGTTTTGTACTTAAGGCCGGTTTTGTGCAACGTGGACTCATCTTCTGTGAACATGTCACGAAGGAGGATATCAGAGGGGCAAAAATGGCAAATTGTCGGTATGCAATCCGCAGGGATGTCGTATAAAGCTTTTTAGGCTACCATTATACTGTGATAAGCAGATTGGTGAGAAACATGATGAAACAGGAAATAGTAATTCGTGGGACGAAATAGTAATTCGTGGAACGAAATAGTAATTCGTGGAACGAAATAGTAATTCGTGAAACGAAATCTTTTTAGAGCTTTTTTTTTTTTTTTGCATGTCCCCTCTACGTACGGTTCCGTAGATCCCACTGGTACGACGTCATCCATTTGCATCAAGTCCATGTTTGAAGCGGCAATGGCTACCCAAAACGACGTCTGTGCACAAGAACCGCGAGAAACCGATTGAAAACTGCAGGCCTGAGGGCAAGGAGAGCCCTCAACCCCCCCCCCCCCCTTCCCCTTATTGTCAGATCGCAATCAACGGATACGTTTCTTGGTGTTTAGCACGACTAGGTTGGAATTTGAGGACCCGAGGAAGAATCCATTGGTCGGGCGAAAGTAATTTCTTGCGCAACGTCACGGATGGGCGAACGAGGGATTGGAGGCATACAAACACAGCGTATACACCCAAGAACATCCATCCATATGTTCCTTATGGAGGGGGCTCTGTAATGGTTTGTGGGGGGGGGGGGGGGGGGGTGCATCTCTCATGACTGCAAACTGAACTTGGAATGTTAACCGAAAAGTCGTCCATCTTTGTTTTGAACACTGCCTGGATGCTTACGTAACGCCGATTCTGATTAGTGAAATTTCAGCCACAGTTTTGTGGCGGAACCAATCAAAGTCTACATGCATTTTAAATAAGAAACGGTGGATTTGTTTCCACTTGTCCCACTGGTAAAGTCAGCATGATTGGGATAGGATGGACAGAAACATTCAAGCCCAAGATCCTCCTGTACAAGATCTGCAGGTATTGGAAGCCGCTATTGACCTTCTGCTCTAGGGATGTGTTCTAAACACTCAAGTAACATTTTTGCTTCAATATGATCGCCCTGTGAAGCCATGCAGATGGACTCTGAAGTTTCATACTTACAAACATCTTTTTATTTTGTTAAAATACACTTTGATTTGGCTAACGATATCCTGAATAAATTGTATAGCTTATTGTAATTAATGGTGATTTCTTATTGCTAGAATGTTGCTATTTATGATCACAATCGTTTCTGTAATATCTGTTTGCCAACAATCTCCCTACACCAATGATTTTATCGGTCGGTGCAGATTTTCCAGTGGGCGTGCTTAACTTTTTTCTTTGTGTATACAATACAACGATACGACGTAATTCAACTATATAAATAGTCTTCTGTTTCAGCGGGAAAATTCAACAGCGAATAAATTTCCTGAACATCTCCCTTAAATATCACCATAGTCACTGACAATTGCTTGATGGCGTAACTTGGAATTTACGCGCAAAGCATTTGGGGGGATTGAGGGATGTTAACATAATTTTAAAATATGGCGGGGAAAAAAAATACTGTATCGAGAAGAAGACGTAAAAGGCGTTAAGTTTCCAGAACATTGAGGGAATACAAACAGGTTATGTCATTAATGTTTTCCAAAAAAGTGACATCTACCAATAAACAAAATGGCGAACTGAGGTACGTTTTACCCAGAAAGCTTTGCGTAAATCCATGTGACGTCATCAGGCTCGGTGGTAATTGATTGCATTAGTCCACAAAAGCAAATTGGCTACAGGCCTACACTTTAAAAACAAGACTTACACAGTCCGTTTTTTTTAAATGAAGCCGAAGATTGAATAAATACAAACTCATTGAGTCTACTATAGTTGACATATCCTCAATTTTGATGTAAGATATTCATAGACCTATTAAAGAAAAAAAAATCAAACGAAAGGAAAGAACCCGAACACAGATACATTAAAACGGTATTCTGATACAGATTAGGCCTATCGTTTTTTAATTAAAATACTTCATTGATTTAATTAGTTCTGATGAAAAACAGATTGACGCGAAATCAATTGACGATCGAGTGCTTTATGAAATTTGTTAATTATTATGAAAATTGCATGCCGGACATCCGATTTGTTTACTTATTATGTAGTAGGGGCCGAACATTTCAAGTTTAAACAACAACAAATGATGTCCAGTATTAAAGGGCACATATTACCATTACTTGTTTTACAGTACCAGTAAATCCCCGGGTCGGGGCCCAAAGGAAGTTTTTGAAAGCGGTTCAGCGAGTTGACAACCCATGCCTAAAGCGCGAGAGTCTATGAACCGTCACGGAAGCTACAAGGCAGCAGACGGACAGAGATGCCTTTTGCGTAAATTTCTGAAGAAAAAAAATCCCCATTTTTTTAGATTTAGGAATACTGACAGCAAAATAAATGAGCATATTAGGCCGAAAGACTTTGCTATAGGCCAAAAGACTTCGCTTTAGGCCAAAAAATTTCGCTTTAGGCCAACGTTCAGAGCTCTCGAATTTTCGGTTCTTTGCCAGCACAAATAAAACTAGAAGGTTTTGGTATCAAAACATATGCTCCCCCCTCCCAACATACACAAACACGTATCAGACAATTGCACTTCGTGCTTTTCAATATATTAATTGGGTTTAACAAACAGACAAAAAAAAAACCTTGATGACCTACACAAAGGTAGCCTATATCAGAAAATGTTCACTGCAGTTCAGCCCAAACAGCAACCAATGGAAATAACCGAATGGGAAAATGGCGTTACCAAAACTATACACATGACAAACTTGATGAACCCATCAATAAATCTTCATTTTTGTTGAGGAAAGTTTTGCAAATTGGTTTTAAAGATATCCTACCGACAACAGCCGATGAAAATATCCGAATTGAAGGCTAACGGAAGAACGGACGGACGTACCTAGACCATATCACTCGAGCAATTAGGCCTACCATTAAGGTCCCCACCATTAAGCTAAGCGTAAAATTTTATAAATTTCTGACCAGCTGCTAAGGGGATAACATGCAGACAAGAACAATCGACGAACATGTCCAAATTGTAGGCTAAAACCGACAAACGTACCGACAGCAATGTTGATCAATTACGAATGACCCCACCAATAAGCTAGCCTACAAAAAAATCATACAATTTTGGTCAGCGGTTCTGGAGATGTCTTATTCTTGTAAACATGCTCTAGTTGCCGGACAGCGGACGATGGTCAGCACAAGTAGGCCCTACAGTAGGCCTATGTCCGCGGCCAAAGCTTGACATCGTTTGCAAAACTAGGCCCGGCCTATATCTGCTATTTTATGCGCTTTTCGGCTTTTCCACCACAGCCACATTGCCTGCCTTCGTACGCTTACAGCAGTCGACCGTACACCAAAAATTAAGGTTAGCGCGGCCGCATAAAGCTTACAAGTGAATTTTTTTCCTCTGCCGATCGACGGGGTCTATCAAACCTAGTCCGCAATATGTTGAGTGCATTGATTGGAGGATAAATTCTGATACGCCCACACGGGCTTCTTCAATACCATGGTTCTTCAGTACCTAATGGTATTGAAGAAGCCCGTGCGGGCGTATCAGAATTTATCCTTCAATCCACTCAACATATTGCGGACTAGCCTATAAGGCTATATCAAACCATAATAATTCCCAATCACACAAACCCCAAACCGCCAAACACAAGAAAGTTTTCCGTGACGGTGAAAAATATTGATCTTGAGTGTGGCGTTAAATAGTTCACAAATCAGAAAGATTCTCCAAACGACTCGCGCTTTATCGACAAATGAAGCGCGAACATTGTCCAGCAGAGAGTTTCACGCGTGGATGGGCGAGTCCCCGTATCAGTAGGAAATCCCTGCTATGACGTCAGTACATGCATTAGTTGTGGTCACGTGATCAATATTGCCCGGAAACCTCGCCAGATGCAGTACGTAATGATGTTCAATTTGCTTGCATATAAACCGTTTTAATCAGGCTGGAGGTGAATATTGATGCTTATCCATTTGGCAGAGTGTTACTGTAAGTCTATGCCAGGATTAATAGGAGGCCGGTGGATAGAATTTGTCGAAATCGTCTGAAATCGTTGGGAAGCTGCGTGTGACAGTGTTGTTGTAAAGCGGGCAGCCATGTCGCTCTGCTCTTCAACACGGTAGAGAGAAGCGGCTACTAACAAGTAACATCACTGGATATTCGCTGAGAATCGACTGACTACTGGATCTATCGATCCCTGGGTTTAATGGGCTGTGCCTAGCTACCTTCAACTGTGACAGGATATATAGCTATATTGGATATATACCTGAGCTGCCTGTAATTACGCTATATCTCCAACGTATAATTCTGACAGGGGCGTTATTTATAAGTGTTCACGGCAATAACCACTCACTTGGTACATATTATAGTGTCGTATTTTACTGAGTGATTTATATTGATAGACGACTTTATGACGTTTTTCTGATGAATTTTCCCGGTTGAGCGGTGTATTATGGTGACACACCTGGCTATCTCCATCAGCTGTTTTCCCCGATATAGACTCCTCTCAATGACACACTGCCAATAACAATAGTCAATACTATTGGGTTTTATCCGAATAATCCATTTTAGGGTTGTTTTACTTAAATTTGAAATCCTATTTAAAATTTTACAGTGACAATTAACACGTATCATCTAACCCCCAGTGTTTGTTGCACCATTCAGTCTTCAATTTATAATAAACTGACATTGTGTTAATTTGAATAATTTATTGCTCTAATGGCAAGCCCCGGAGAAAACGGCCCAATGTCTTCACCGAAAACAGACTCCGTCAAACGACAAGGAACCAGGTATGTAATTTTTTGTTTTTAAATTATTTTTAGGATAAACATTTACTATTTAGTAAATGTTGTAAAATGGTTTACAACAATTTGAAATTCAAGTAAATGATTTACTTGAATTTCAAATTGTAGTAAATGATTTACTTGAATTTCAAATTGTTGTAAATGATTTACTTGAATTTCAAATTGTTGTAAACCATTTTACCCCTTTTCATCTGCTTAAAATGGATAGTGTTAAACACAGGCCTGTCAGTATTGATGTTGGTTACATACTCTTGATATACCGATACATGCATGCATGATTTCAGTATTTAATCCTACTGACTATGGATGATACCCTGGGCGTTAGCCGAGAAATCTGGGCTCTGCCAAATTTTTTTTTATTTTTAAGCCAGCCAAATATAAAATAAGCCCTCTAGACCAAAATTCCTGGCTACCCTGGGCGTATATTCATTTCATCCAGGGTCCTAGTAAAATAGTGTGTCCAAAATAAATATTGTCTACATTCTTCACAGAAATGCGTATCCAAAATGACCTACTTTTGTATCTTGACCATGTTATATTGCTGGATTATTATGGTGTCCAAAATGATGAATTTTTACCACAGGGTGTCCAAAACATGCATGTACACACAACTCTAGGTGAGCCCATGCCTTGCACTGTGTAACTGTAAGGTTGTCCAGAATATTCCTATTTCAGTTGTTTACAGAGTGTTTTTTTCCCTTTGACTCTGGCTTCCAGCTTATACACAGAAACAAATGACCACGCTCCATATTTAATAATCTGGCATTCGTTTAATTGGTCAACATATACCATCTGCCTGCAGCCATATTTTCTTCACTAGTCTATGCAAGAGAACCTTGAAAATCAGTATGGGAAGTTATCTCCCCTTGTATTAAGGGATAATATTTATATATCATGACCTTTGACCGTGGCAGTTTTGCTGACCATAGTACATTTTGTAGGTAAATTTGAGGTATTTTACCACCTTTAAAAGAAGGGGTACGGTAAGAATTCTGCCAATTCAAGTACTGAAAACATTACAAAAAGCACTCTAAGAGGTTGAGACTTTTCGTTGGGTGTCTTACCCTCCTGCATGGAGCGTCCGATAATCCTATCGAGCAATCGCCATTGTTGTTGTTTTAGACCAAACATGGCAGAAAGCAGTCTAATAATTTGTTATCTTCACATTGCTCGTCCTTGAATTAGCGGAATTCTTACCGTAAACTAAAGAGCAATGTATTCAATGTCTACCTACATATAAAAAGCTGAAGATAGTCTTAGATTAATCAGTATTGAATGTCCAAATGTGTCTTTATGTGGTCCAGGAATCCTGCTAGATTTAGAAAAAATAATAATAATCAATAAATAAGGCTTTGTGGGGTAATTCTCTGGTTTAAATTGTCTTTTATTGAGTACCTTATCTGGAAGATATTAATCTCTTGTGGTATTGGACTACTGCTTGATAGACTGGCTAATATTAGAAGTAGCACTTAGTGGGGGTCATAAAACGCATCATAGGAAGAGCCTGTAATTAGCTTAGGATTTATAAACGACCATGTTATTAACTTAGTTCAATACGACTTCAAAGGCTGGCATACTCGCTAGTAAATGGCAAAAAAAAAGTTGACCGTTATCTTTATTTTTAACAGATACGTCATACTGTACATGTAGTTGTAAGTTTGGCGCTTTCTATTTTTTTCTCAAAGTTGCTGATAGCATTATGTATTTATGATTTGAACTTCAAATTTGATTCAGATAGCCAAAATGTTAACCAAAATGCTAACCAGAACCTTAAGGGGGGATGAGCTGCCGAAATTCACATTTTTTTCATAATTTCTGATCGTCATGACAGTAAGAGGCTTTGAAGGCCATCAAAAAACTAAATGATTGGTGTTGGAATGAAAAAAAATCCATACAGTATGTGGCCTGTATGAACCGAAACGTGTTCGAAAAGTAAACAAAAGTTAAATAACCAGGACGACCATTCATTCATTCTAAGCCAAAGTTAGTTCAAAACAATACTTTATCGTACATTTTCAAGACTAGAAGCACTAGAAAGCTTTGAATTATACGTCTTGAGAAAAATAGTCAATAATTTCAACATTCTGTTTTAACGTCAAAATATCAACATTTTGGCAGCTCATGCCACTTTAAATTTATTGTGTTAAAAAAGAGGTATATCATTTTGACCTTTGTACATTAAGTTATATTTATGAGCACTAAAACACACGGGCACAGGGAAAATTTTCTTGTCTAAAATAACCATGGAGACAAATTTTTAATTATGTTAAAAAAAGAGGTATATCATTTAGACCTTTGTACATTAAGTTATAGGTGTACAGTCATGATCTGTCATACAGGTGATACAGGTTTATAAAAAGGCGATCACTTTAAAGAAAGACCCCTTTTGGTACGCCACATGGCAGTTCACATTTTTCCATTAACACCACTAGGCTTCAAGTCTATCAACAACTCCTGGGACTTGTAAAAATCACCTTAATCTGTCTCCTTCTTCCAGGAACAAGATTACGAGTCTTCTGACACAGAAATTGGTTTCACCGACTGTGTGTTAAAAGGGAAGCAAGTACTTCCCGGGGTTTTATTTTACTGGAAGCCTTGTTTTATTGGATTGGTGTGTCAGCATTTCTCAGTCTGTATTGATCAATACATCCAAAGAAACTCGATCAAATTGTCTTTTGGCACTGATGCTTCTAAATACACTTGTCATCCAACTATTGCATTGTAAATGATGCTCCCTGTTAAACAATGTTCACATTATTCTAAGTATCAAATCTTTCAAATAATTTTTTTGTTTGTCGAAACGTCGTCAGCTGTTATCCATAAGTAATTCTTCACTTTATTCTAAGTATTTGGCATTAGTATAATTCTGATGCCAAACATCTTCAGAAAATCATAAAAGCTACAGATGCTTTATTAATCATAGATGAAGTGGATTGATCACAAACTGCTGTAAAAATTTTAATTATTGCACTCTCAGTCTCTGTATTAACCACTGCCTAGTCCTAATCTAGGCTGATTTTGAACTCCATACATGTATATGTGCTTTGAGTGTCTGCATTTTGGGCACCCAAAGCAGTATATAAGAAAAAATTGTTGTGATCGTTGCTTTAAATATTGAATACAAGTAAAAACTGTTCTGCAAAGTATTTAAAACACAAATACTGTAGCCATATTAGACAGAAATTGTGGTTTAAAGTAGGAGTTCTCTCCATACAGCTCCATGGGCCCTGGGATGGTATTATCCAGCCCTACTATGGGTGCCCAAACTTTTGCCCTAGGTTATGCCCTTCAGTGAGAAATCATATGTTAAGATTACATGCAGTTTATTATATTCTTAGAGGACATAATATCTGTGTCAACTATTTGCTTGATTCCCAATAACCATTTTGCCAATGTTATTTCCTAGAAATAATTTAAATCAAGGATTAACAGCTACAACATGGAAAATTTCTGAAGCTATGGTAAGAATTCCGCTAATTCAAGTACTCTAAAGAAATTGTGAGCAAGAAAAACATTCCAAAAAGCATTCTAAAAGTTTGAGACTTTTTGCTGAGCGTATGTTCAGCAATATAAGTCTATTAGTATTAAATGAAAAACCTGCAGTTCTGGGAAAATTGTATTAGTTATAATGCTATTAGTATTTTATAAAGAAAATACCCTGCACATCAGGGAAGATTGTATAAAATGTCAAATTTCCCAGCCCAAAATATGGGTAATTTCATTCAACTTGTGTGATGTGGAGCATCTAATTCTTTAAAAACTCTATGTATGTAAAAAAAAAAATCTGATATACATGTGATTTTTGTGAATTAATTATAAACCCTGAAATGACTATGTATGGTGTAAAATTACTATGAATTATTCCAGCTTACTACAGCAGTGTGTAGTTACCAGACTAATTTCAATTCTAATAGACCTTGTGACATTTTGTACTTGGCTGATATGAAAGGTCATCATCCGTTAAGCCGTCACCAGATAATACATTCATTAACATAGGGGCTTACTTAATCCATTGGTTGCCATGGAAACAGATGTAGGTACAAATTTTACTGATCTACATGTATATCAAAGCTGCATGAGATGCCTTCAAAATGACATAATAACTATCATTATAAGGCTTAAGGTGAACAGCTCTTGAATCTCTTTTTCTCTCAATATCTGGACCCTGTTTCACAAAGCGGCGTAGCGTAAGTTTTTACGTAAATGCCTTAGCAACCCATACTGTAGAGATACGTAAGTTTGAAAGTTACGCAAAAAATATATCTACGCCTCTTTGTGAAACAGGACCCAGAACTTTAGTCCTGAATTCAACTGATATGTTTAAGTTGGTTGCATTTGCACTCTCGCAGGTCTTGGCATTGGGATATTTTGGGATTATATCTGACCGACTCTGGCCTTATATCAAATAACCTGGAGGGTTGGAGTGTATAATTTTCTTACGTTACCCTGAATCTTTTACTAGTTTAGTTAAATACACACTGGCCTGCAGAATACCCTCTGAGTTAAAATCAGTATGGAGACTATTTCTTGAATAATCATAATATTTGCTTTATTTACATGTTTTATTTTACCTTAATAGTGTTAACATGTATGATGAAACTGATGTCGTATAAATCCTGGAGGTGGACAAAACTCAAAGCTGTTTGAACAAAATTGTCATTTAGTCCCAGTTTGTGAAACGGATATTGATTCAGGGCTTGAGCTGGAAAGCAATTCTGAAAAATCTGACAGGTCATTAACTGAACTTAATCCACGTGTAATTCTGACCTATTGAACTGATTTATTGAAGTCTATGTCTATTCACTTGTCATACTCACTGGAACGACATATGTGGGATGGTTGCCAGTTACCAACGGAAGGTCGTGGGTTTCCTCCGAGGACTGAGCACGGTTTCCTCCCACAATAAAAATGGCTACGCCGCCATATAAGTGAAATAATCTTGAGCGCGTTGTAAAACACCAAACAATCAATCAATCAATCACTTGTCATACCACTGATGTTTATTCAGACACTTGTCACACTGATGTATTGAAGTCTATCCAGACACTTGTCACACTGATGTATTGGAGTCTATCCAGACACTTGTCACACTGATGTATTGGAGTCTATCCAGACACTTGTCACACTGATGTATTGAAGTCTATCCAGACACTTGTCACACTGATGTATTGGAGTCTATCCAGACACTTGTGACACTGGTGTATTGAAGTCTATTCAGACACTTGTCACACTGATGTATTGAAGTCTATCCAGACACTTGTCATACTAATGTATTGAAGTCTATTCAGACACTTGTCACACAGATGTATTGAAGTCTATCCAGACACTTGTCATACTAATGTATTGAAGTCTATTCAGACACTTGTCACATTGATGTATTCAAGTCTATCCAGACACTTGTCACACTAATGTTTTGAAGTCTAGCCAAACGCTTGTCACACTGATGTATTGAGTCTATCCAGACACTTGTCACACTGATGTATTGAAGTCTATCCAGACACTTGTCACACTGATGTATTGAAGTCTATCCAGACACTTGTCATACTAATGTATTGAAGTCTATTCAGACACTTGTCACATTGATGTATTGAAGTCTATCCAGACACTTGTCACACAGATGTATTGAACTCTAAACAGACACTTGTCATACTAATGTATTGAAGTCTATTCAGACACTTGTCACACTGATGTATTGAAGTCTATCCAGACACTTGTCACACTGATGTATTCAAGTCTATTCAGACACTTGTCACACTGATGCTTTGAAGTCTATCCAGACACTTGTCACACTGATGTATTAAAGTCTATCCTGACTCTTGTCACATTGATGTATTGAAGTCTATCCAGACACTTGTCACACTGATATATTGAAGTCTATTCAGACACTTGTCACACTGATGTATTGAAGTCTATTCAGACACTTGTCACACTGGTGTATTGAAGTCTATCCAGACACTTGTCACACTGATGTATTGAACTCCATCCAGACACTTGTCACACTGATGTATTAAAGTCTATCCTGACTCTTGTCACAGTGATGTATTGAAGTCTATCCAGACACTTGTCACACTGATGTATTGAAGTCTATCCAGACACTTGTCACACTGATGTATTGAAGTCTATTCAGACACTTGTCACATTGGTGTATTGAAGTCTATTCAGACACTTGTCACACTGATGTTTTGAAGTCTATCCAGACACTTGTCACACTGATGTATTGAAGTCTATCCAGACACTTGTCACACTGATGTATTGAAGTCTATCTTGACACTTGTCACACTGATGTATTGAAGTCTATCCAGACACTTGTCACACTGATGTATTGAAGTCTATCCTGACTCTTGTCACACTGATGGATTAAAGTCTATCCAGACACTTGTCACACTGATGTATTGAACTCCATCCAGACACTTGTCACACTGATGTTTTGAACTCCATCCAGACACTTGTCACACTGATGTATTGAACTCCATCCAGACACTTGTCACACTGATGTATTGAACTCCATCCAGACACTTGTCACACTGATGTTTTGAAGTCTATCCAGACACTTGTCACACTGATGTATTGAAGTCTATCCAGACACTTGTCACACTGATGTATTGAAGTCTATCCTGACACTTGTCACACTGATGTATTGAAGTCTATCCAGACACTTGTCACACTGATGTATTGAAGTCTATCCTGACTCTTGTCACACTGATGGATTAAAGTCTATCCAGACACTTGTCACACTGATGTATTGAACTCCATCCAGACACTTGTCAGACTTATGAATTAAAGTCTATCCAGACACTTGTTTTGACACGAGCTGCCAAAATGTTCACATATACATTTCTTTTGAAATTATCTGCTTTTTGTCCCAAAAAGTACAAATTTGAATGTTTCAGAGCTACTGTACTGGTCTAAAGAATGTACATTGACTTCACTGCATAACCTAGGGCAAAAGTTTGGGCACCCATAGTAGGGCTGGATAATATCATCCCAGAGCCCATGAAGTCTGCATGGAGAGAACTCCTACTTTGAATCACCATTTCTGTCTAATCTGTCCCCAGTATTTATATTTTAAATACTTTGAAGGACAGGTTTTACTTGTATTCAATATTTACAGCAACAATAACATTTTTTCTCATACCCTGGTTTTGGCGCCCAAACTGCAGACACCCAAACCCCATATATGAGGTTCTAAATCAGCCTCATTTAATAGGTCTAGGATGTAGTGTTATAAACTAGCTTAGATCTGCATGTGTACAATGGATGAACGTTCACATTTCGTCACTTTCTGATCCATATTATCTGTTTGTTTGAGTGGCATTTAGAAGCTGAAGAATACAGTAACACAATGGAGGCTATATGGATTACAACTTCTGGTTTTATTGGGTTGCAACGTTTCGATGTAGATACTAACATCTTTATCAAGCAAAGTGACAGGTAAACCAAGACAAGTACAATATATACAGTGAGAAACAGCAGGATTATAAACATTAAAATTAACAACTGGCTTCATGGCAAGGGGTGAATGGCCTATGGTTTTACAGTAATGGTCTCAAGGAGATAATTACACTAGCGGGGGGGGGGGGGGGGGGGGGTATTGTTGATAATGTTGTTAACTAAAGGATTAAACTTTGTACCTGTTCCAGCAAGAATAAACAATGACGACTTTGTGGCTAACGTCGAACGTGGTCTCCAGCAGCTAGCCCCAGGAGGTAATACTGATTATCTACGTCATCAAATTGCTAAATTAATAAAATCCAGTAAACCACAAAAGCCAAATTTATCCAAAGAAGAACGCAAAGCAGTGTTTGAACTGAAAAATAACAAAAATATTTCCATAGTGCCGGCTGATAAAGGCAAAGCGGTTGTAGTTATTAATAAATCAGAGCTGTTTGAGATGGTTGATCAAATACTCAGTGATGGAACAACCTATAAAACTTTGAAGAAGGATCCCACACAGGTTCTCAACGCCAAACACAAAACCACTATAAGGATATTGAAAGAAAGAGGAGAAATTAACTGGCAGCTTCAACAAAAACTCATCAACCAACACCCACGTGCCCCATATGCACGTGCCACAATTAAAGTCCACAAGAACCCCATGAAAGCCAGGCTACTTGTTTGCAGCCAAGACACGGTATTCTACAATACAGCCAAATATCTTAGTCAGGTGCTCTCCCCACTCGGAAAAACTGCTACATCCTTTGTCAAAGATTCCAGTGATTTTTGCTCAAAACTCACCCCTCTGCGTGATGCTGATCAACTGATTAGTTATGACGTAGTTGATCTTTTCACTAACGTCCCGATCGACGAAGCCTTAGAGATAACACGCCGTCGGATAATTGAATCCCAAAGTATCCTCTCCAGCCCTCTTTCACCAGACAGTATCATTGCCCTAACAGAGAGCTGTATCAAATCCACATATTTCACCTGGGGTGACCAGCTCTACGAACAAATACATGGTCTACCAATGGGATCCCCGCTGTCACCTATTATAACCGAAATACTCATGACCAACTTCGAGGACCAGGCCCTTTCAAATGCCCCCTTCCCCCCACTTTGCTGGCTTCGCAAAGTGGATGATGTTTTCGTTGCCATCAGCAAAGACAATGACCCGGAACATCTCCTACAACATCTAAACAAGCAGCATAAAAGACTACAATTCACCATAGAAAAAGAAAACGACGGACAAATCCCCTTCCTGGATGTCCTGATCACTAGATCCGAATCCCAAACCCAACTCCAAACCAGTGTATACCGAAAACCGACTCATACCGATCAGTACATACACTATAGCTCCAATCACCCGACACAAGTAAAAAATGGAATCATCACTACCCTCAAAAAACGAGCAGTGAACATATCCTCAAACTCCCAGGTCCTCAACAACGAAATAGCCCACCTAAAGAAGGTGTTCACAGCCAACAACAGTTACCCTACAGAAATGGTTAATCGCAATATTCACCAGGCTATGAAAGAATCAGGACAATCCAGACAAAATCAAAGAGACCCATCACCTTTTCTCATAACCTTGCCATTCATAGGAAAAATGAGCTACCAAATCCGAAGACTTCTAAAATCATTAGCCAATATCGACACTGTTTTTTCTACAGGAAAAAGCTTAAAAAGCCACCTCAATGCCTCTGGAAAACGACCACCATCTGTGAAAACTGACCCTAAAGGCTGCATCTACCAAATCATATGTTCCTGTGGTGCCCACTACATTGGGGAAACAGGCCGCCCCCTCAAAAAGAGAATTAAAGAACATGAAGCTTCTGCCAAATATGGTGACACGAAGTCTGCTATCTCCGAACACTTAATTTCCCACCCAAATCACCAAATTGTCTGGAAGGATGCAAACATTCTTAAAACAAACATCAGTAACACCACCACCAGGAAACTTATGGAAGCCATCTTAATAAGAAAAACAAAACCAGAACTAAACCGAGACCAGGGCTTTTTTATCCCTACTGCTTATGATGACATTATCAACAATACCCCCCGCTAGTGTAATTATCTCCTTGAGACCATTACTGTAAAACCATAGGCCATTCACCCCTTGCCATGAAGCCAGTTGTTGATTTTAATGTTTATAATCCTGCTGTTTCTCACTGTATATATTGTACTTGTCTTGGTTTACCTGTCACTTTGCTTGATAAAGATGTTAGTATCTACATCGAAACGTTGCAACCCAATAAAACCAGAAGTTGTAATCCATATAGCCTCCATTGTGTTACCATATTATCTGTGTTACAGCCCACATACTATATATGGCTTTTCCTTATTCCAACACCAGTGATTTATTTTTTTGATGAGCAAATCCTATTCTGTCTGGACAATCAGAATTTTATGAAAACGGTTTGAATTTTAGCAGCTCATTTCACTTTAAAGAACAGTTGAACAGGTAGTATTTCTAAACTAAATTCTACCATATTGGGAATACAGGTGTTTAGACAATTTTTAAAGAAACTTTTTATCGACAGATTGTGTTCACTAATTATACCAAATATGTATAATTATACCAAGGCTTAGAGTATACATGTATAATGTGTATGTCAATGGTGGTGGTTTAACCAAGGGCAGATGGTGTCCTATATAATATGTACATATAAACCCATAATTGACAAAGGCTATTATTCTTGTCCACTCTCTCTCTTGGGCATTAAAGTATTAGGGTTGACAAATCAGCTTGAATAAAGCCCCTTATATTGACTGATTAGTGTGTAATCTCTTTGTAAGTCAATCCCACTCATTAAGGGTGGGGTGAATCTAAAAAGGTTACCTGTGGTAGAATCTCGTTAGTAGGTGACTCAAAATGTATCAAATATAGCTCACCTGGCAGATGTAGTTTAATAACAAGTCCTGATGCCAGGGAAGGGATAAGCTGACCACTGATTTTTGTACAGTTTCAAATCTGTATATTAGAGTGGCATGAGCTGCCAAAATGTTTATATTTTGACGTTAAAATGGAATGTTGAAATTATTGTCTATTTTTATCAAGACGTATGATTCAGAAGCTTACTAGTGCTTCTAGTCTCGAAATCGTACGATAAAGTGTTGTTTTCAACTAACTTTGGCTTAGAATGAATGAATGGTCGGCCCGGTTATTTAAATTTTGTTTACTTTTCGAGCACATTTTCAGTTCGTACAGGCCAGATACTGTATGGATTTTCCTCATTCTAACGCCAATCATTTAGTTTTTCGATGGCCTTCAAAGTCTCTTTCTGTCATGGCAATCAGAAAATATGAGAAAAGTGTGAATTTTGGCAGCTCATGCCACTTTAATAACAAGTGTTGATGCCGGGGAAGGGATAAGCTGACCACTGATTTTTGTACAGTTTCAAATCTGTATATTAAACTGAGGAACATAGTTAGAGGTTTTGAATTTCTTCAGTCATTTATGCTTTGGAATCCTAATGTGGGGCATGATTGCTCAGTTGGAAAAGCAATGGTCTCTCAGTCCAACACAGGCCTTCCATCGATGGGACTAAGGCTTGAATCCCACTCAGTCCAAAAGAAAATTTGTTATTTTATTAAGCATGTTTTTCACTTAATTGTCCAATAGAAAGGTCGCCTGACTCGGCTGGTACCAACCTAACGTTGGGGTTTCGTATGGTTAAAGAACTGTCCACTATAAGCTTGACAATGCCATCATACAAGTGAAATATTCTTAGTTTCAATGTCTTGGTTGGACACATAATCTTGGTCAATGAATATGTGTAACAGCAGCAGCTACACATGTGACTCCCCAATTTAAATATATATGTTTTAGATCGAACTAAAAGTTTGCCTGGCTTATACTAAATAGACCCTTGGGCAATAGCCTCTGTGTATGGCAAAATGACGCTACATTAAGTTTTTGGATCACTCTGACTTTGAAATCGTGCTCGTTTGGTCTGTGACACAATGTGATAAAGGCCTGCAACAGAGAAAAGACGTCAATGCCATACAACATAAGAAAGTTCAGAACCAAACAGATATTGAAGTTTCCAAAGAGTCTACATGTAACCTTGGTATTGATTTTCTTCTTAAAAATCTTATGAACATGTATTTTTATTTTTGTAGAATATAGAGGAATAAAAAATTACATTAATTTAGTTTTAGTATTTTTATAATATAGAGGCATAAAAAATAACATTACACTATTTTTTTTTTATAATGTAGAGGAATAAAAAAATACATTAAATTATTTCTATTTTTTTAGATTATATAGAGGAATAAAACAATACATTCAATTAAATAACTGTTTGTAGATGTTTACAACTTTTCTACTAAGTGCAGGTATATAGAACATTTTTGTAGTGAAGAGTCAAAATTTTCTAAACAAAAAATGTGTTTTATATAGGGTGTGTCCCTTCTTGATGTGTTTGTCCACACCCATGTGTTTTATACCTATACAATCATCAGCACTTAGTATACTGCCAGAATCCCATCTCAATGTGCGGTCAAGATCTCTCTATATACAGACCACACCCTGTATCTGTATCAATACTTACATTACATGCCGAAAATCACTATGTGCCGTGAACTGATCAAAATTGTGACTTTTTCATACATTACGCATGTCAAGAGAAGTTGTGTATTCTCGTTATTTTGGGATTACACTTTCTTGAAAATATGGTAAAATTCTCCTACCGATTTTTGGGTAACTCCCGAAACGGGAATCGAACCTGGGTCCCAGAGTATGGCACCTATTGCCAGCACTAAATGCCGGCTGCCTTATCCATTCAGCCAACCGGCCTCCTCTAGAGAAGTTGGGTACCTTGAAAAACTAAAGGATTGGCGTTGGAATAAAAAAATATTGGTATTGAAGGCCAGAAACCTGTATGAGCCAAAGATGTGTGCTAAAAATGAACACAATTCAAATAATACTAAATAGGGATGTATATATACATGTAAAGTAAATTTAAAGTGGCATGAGCTACCAAAATTCACACTTTTTTCACAGTTTCTGATCGTCATGACAGTAAGAGGCTTTGAAGGTCATCGAAAAAATAAATGATTGGCGTTTGAATGAGGAAAATCCATACTGTATGTGGCCTGTACGAACCGAAAACGTGTTCGGAAAGTAAACAAAATTTAAATAACCGGGACGACCATTCATTCATTCTAAGCCAAAGTTAGTTCAAAACAATGCGTTATCGTACATTTTCGAGACTAGAAGCACTTAAAAGCTTCTAAATTATACGTCTTGAGAAAAATAGCCAATAATTTCAACATTCTGTTTTAACGTTAAAATATCAACATTTTGCCAGCTCATGCCACTTTAAGAAATTTTGCTGTTCAGAAATTGATAAACTACCTTAATGTACATCTTCAAGATAGGTATTAGCGGAAAGCTCTTTTTTTGTGCTTCTGAATGTACATCTAACTAATTCAGTTTCAACACAATTAGAAACGTGTCTCCGTGGTTATTTTAGACCAGGAGATTTTCCATGTGCCCGTGTGTTTTAGTGATCATAAATACATTGGTATTAGCGGAAAACTCTTATTTTGTACTTCTGAGTGTACATTCAGCTGAATTCGACTTAATTATCCGTATATTTGGCAACTTACGTCACTAAAACAAGTGAGAATCTTTATCAGGGCATATTAAAGTACATACATGGCTGGCTCATTATGTCGTTTTACTGATTGATAGTATTAGTATAAGGTTCAAAGCAATTTGTTAACTTAGCCGTCGACCAATATCTTGGTTGAGTGGAGTTGAAGGGGGCAAGTCGTTATAACTAGCTTTGAAGTGTTTTTGACTGCTGTAATGTGATGATGGCATCAAAGCTACAGGTCTATGCTACACTGTATATGCTCTTTAAACCCACCCATACATGTACCTTAATTAGTAGATCTTTTTAGTTTCACGCTCTACTTCCATCAACTTTGATAGAATCATGTTCAAATAGAACCAAAATCCATCCCTTCATTTTGTTCATTTAGGTACAAATAATGTGATGATATTGATCACATGGGATGCCAAGAAAAAGTAAAGAGTCCAGGCCTGTTCTCACTGTGCGATTTGTCGTAGAGATTAAAATGGATGCATTTGATTGGTTGATAAATCATATTGACCAATTAAAAGTATATCCATTTTAATCGCATCATACAAGTCAGTACGACAAATCGCACAGTGAGAACGTGCCTTAAGACTGTAATCCTTTCGAAACAAAATCATGACAGCGTATATTATTGATAAATTGATAATGCTTTACTGCAAGTTATACTCCTTAATGTGTAACTTCTTATCTGAACACTGTCACTTGATCAGGTATAAGTACTGTACATTTATAAAACTGGATGTTTTGTTTAAAAAACATTTGCTGTACTTTTACAGGTATCAGCTGCTAGGTTTTTTTGTACCCCCAATACACATATGTGTGAATCTTATCTCCCTCACCGAATGCTCTACCAGCTTTTGAAGACTGGTGATTTTAGTTACGCAGTTTCAGCAGAAACCATCTGTTGGCTGTATTTACGGATAATGTTCTGGTTTAATTCGTTCTTTGCACATGGCTTATCTCCCTTATAAACAGGCATTGCAATCGGTTCTAAACATACACACCATGTGACTTCTACAGCTTCTGCTAATTGGTTAACCCACTGCAGTTTGACCCTAAAAGTAAACATGTCATTCTCCATGTTTCAGGATCTCATTGAATTTGTAATAATGGCTGTTTTTAATTTGTTCTCGGTTTACAAGACCCTGTTCTAATTATGTAAGCTCATTCCAAAGAAAAAAGGGAAAAAACGATTGCTGGTTAAAGGGATAGACCCTCAGTCTAACACAGGCCTTCTATCGATGCAATGCGCGATCGAACTCCCCTTGGACCCAATTAAAATTGAACATTTTCTGAGTGTATTTTTAACTTGATCGTCGTATGTGGAAGAGTTGCAAGGTAGGCCTACTCACCAAAGTCAAGGTGACAGTTCCTGTTGACAAAGAATCCGGTTTCCTCCCACCAGTAAAACCTCAATCCATCAATCCAAAGAAAACATTCTGAGTGGGTTTCGACTGTAGACTTTTATATATATTATATTTATTATATATTATTAGGGAACAGGTCAGATAATTTCGGTGTCGGTTAGAAACCTTGAATCAGTTCTGTATATTGAAATGCTGGGAACCAACCAGTACCAATGTTAAGTTTCGTTATACATCATACCATATACTGACTTACATGTACATGTAGGTAATAGATTTTCGTTTTTATACGCCCGGCTTGAAAAGCGGGCTGTATTATGGTATCATCTCCGTCCGTCCGGCAGGACGGCAGTCCGGCAGTCCGGAAGTCCGGCAGTCCGGCAGTCCGGGCGTCCGCTTTCCCTTCCGCTGCATAACTTCTAAAGTTTTGATTCCATCTGCACAATTTTTTCTAAGTATATACCTTATGGGTAGAAGGTGTGTCGCAAACTATTTTTAACATCACTGGTTACATAATATGGGAGTTATATTGGATTATGTAATATTCCCTTCCGCTCCATAACTTCCAAAGTTTTGATTCCATCTGCACAATTTTTTCTGAGTATATACCTTATGGGTGGAAGGTGTGTCGCGAACTATTTTTGACATCATGCATTGCGTAATATGGCAGCCATATTGGGTTATGTAATATTTACTTTTTCTCTCCATAACTTTAACAAATATGATCCGATGTTTTCAAATCTTTCATGTTACATACCATATTAACAGACAGTGTGTAAAAAAATTGTTTATGATATCAACTATTACAAATTATTGGATTATGTACATTCCCTTTTATTCTTACTTTCATTTTCATGAAAATAACCTTTAAATTATAAAATGGCTTCTACTTTTCCGATTCTCATCAAAAAAGGATTTTTTCAAACTGCAATAATGTTTCTAAATTGATTAAAACTATTCTTAAATCAATATATAATGTTTTAATCAAATGAAAAATACATATAAGGATTAAAGTTTTATCTACAGACCAAGAGATAAGTATCCCAGCTTTGGTCTATTTACCTTGTCAACTTACAGTTAGCTCTCAGTCTCTAGAGCTTTTATGGCCTAAAGATTTATGGCCTCCATAAAACAGTGTGTGACATTAGCAATGGATCCATAGCCAAATCTAATGTAAATCCATTTGGTCTATGATAAAATTAGAAGTAATAACCTGTAGGTATTTGGGGAGATTTAAAATATTGTCAAGATGTCTATGGTGAAAATTATGCCAATGTCAAACACTGATAAAATTAAATGTTGGCTTTTAACATGCCCAACTGTTATATATTTTTTGTAGCCAAATAATGTAGATAAAAAATATTATGAGAAAAATTGTCAAATCTATTTGAATTGGTGTGAGCTGCGAAATTGCCAATTAATTACATTTGTTTAAGTATGATTAGTAAATTATAAACTGCTTTTCTAAAAAATTTAAACCTTTTAGTGCAACCTATATTGACAACAAACAATGTTTAACATCATGATTTAACAGCAGCGAGAATTGATGACTTGTACATGTACCGTGTACAAATCTTGTTAATAATTGTTGATCCAAATAGCCCATTTTAAATTTGATACAGATGGATTTTAAAGGTTTTAGTGGTAATATTTCATTTTGCTGACATAACATCACCTTTTTACCACGCTTCACCTAATAAAACTGTCATTGCCGCCATATACATGTAAGTGAAATAATCTTGAGCGCGGCGTAAAACACCAAACAATCAATCAATCAATCATTTACCAAGCTTCAACCTCTTCCCTCTGAATTTTGAAAATTAAATTCAAATAAATATAGAAGGATTTGTTTTGGTATGGCTGCAGTTACTGTGCCTTTCCGGGCGTATTTTGGGTTTCCCGAAACTCTTGTTGTAGTTTTAGAACATCAGTTACAACAGGCTACCTGAACCGACCATTATCGTCAAATTGTGTTAAAGGGGGTATTTCATATAGACCTTTGTACCCAATCAAAATGTGTGGTTTAACAGCCGAGTGAAAATCGCCGTAAGACGTCTGTTGATTGGGAGGGGGGGGGGGGACGTACTACTCTTGCACACTAAGTTGTAGAAATGAATTTCTACATCTGCCTCAGCTTTTCTTGTATGACAGTTGTTTTTTGTCCTACCCAGAAAATAGATTTCATGTGAGAATAGGGATGAAATATCAATATGAAACATTTCCAGCATCACCTTGTTATACGTGTATGTAATGTTGGATTGCAGAAAAGCCATAAACTCCCTGTACATGTATGAACTATTCAGCTTCATGTGAAATTTATACAGAAGCTGTTTTGTTAAATGGCCACCATCCAGTTAGTGTTTATCAATAGTCAGAGACTTAATGTTTACATTCAGTTAATGTTCTCTATAACAGTCATCTCATATTCCATTGCCTCTCTATATACCACACAGAGGTTACATTGTTCATTCCCTAGCAACCTTTTAAACAACGACAACGTTTTCATTTTAGTAACTTTTTGGGGATGGTTGCCAGGCACCAGCATAACATGTAAGGGAATAATGTTATGTTAGGGTTTCTTCAGGATTTTTGTATACGGTAAGAATTCCGCTAATTCAAGGACGAGCAATGTGAAGATAACAAATAATTAGACTGCTTTCAGCCATGTTTGGTCTAAAACAACAACAATAGTGATTGCTCGATAGGATTATCGGTCGCTCAATGCAGGAGGTAAGACACCCAACGAAAAGTATCGAACTTTTAGAGTGCTTTTCGTATTGTTTTGAGAACTTGAATTAGCGAAATTCTTACCGTATATTTGGAGGTTGGTCCCAGAAAATTGCGAGGTTTTAGTAGAAGTCGATTTTAGAGCCAACTAAACACTTTATTTTAGTTTTAAAATCTTTAAAATGGTGTCAATTGTGCGAGAGATAGAATGCAAAGTTGCTGAAATCTCCCACCCCCTCCATTTTTCGGGGAGGGGAAGGGGGGGGGGGATCATTCCTAAAGAGATATCCCAAATCCAAGGACTTTTTGCGATCAATCTCTGTCGCCTGTTTTAGCATACTGTTTAGAAATATATGTACATGTATGTGTATTGAACCATGTATTTTGCCTGGAATATGTACCCTTTCGGCTTAAGGGTTGACACTTGCACAGAAGCCTCGCTGTCTTTTAAAATGACGCTAAATTGAGTTTTTGGATCACTCAGACGTCGGAATCATGTAAAAGAGGTGTGCATAAGAGGTGTGCATAAGAGGTGTGTCACAGCGACTGCAGCAGAGACGTCAATGCCATACAATTTGCACAAGGTCTTAAAAACCCTTTTCTAAGGCGAAAGGGTCTCTTCACCTTTAAGCTCTAAAAATATTCTACCAGACTGGTAATATTGTTTATATAGCAGAGATAACCAGATGTCATGTTTAAATATAGTAACAAACTTGGTCCTGTTATCGTAACTATATGCCTAGTTTTGAGACAGTCAAATCATGCACTCATTTCACCTCTGAAATGTCTAAAAATAGATAAGGTTAACTTTTCATTTTGATAATGGACATGTGGTTTTGGGTTGCATACTATAGGCTGAATGGAGGAGAAAAACACTTTTACCCAAGAACTCACCTGGAATATTTGCATTACCTGGATAATTTTCAAAAGGTGAAACTTAACTTTTATTTGGATAGAGAGTCCTATATTTTGGTGTATTGTGATATTTCTTCATTTTTTTAATTGTCAGTCTATCATTAAAACTGGTTTTGCACTAAAATCTATGACCCAATGAATGCATGAACGTTTTCTAAGTTTATTGGGGCTCAGTATGTAGAGCGTTGGACGCTCAATCCGAACAGCCTCCCATCAATGGGTTGCGAGTTCAAATCCCACTCAGTCCAACAAAAACAAATCAGAACATTTTCTGACTGCGTTTTCACTCGAACGACCTATGTGGGGTGGTTGCCTTGCCAGTAACCAGCGGAACGTCGTGGGTTTCCTCCGGGCATAGAGCCCAGTTTACTTCCACAATAAAACTGACAACGCCGCCATATAAGTGAAATAATCTTGAGCACGGCGTAAAACACCAAACAATCAATCAATCTAAGTTTATTAAGCTTTTATTTTAGAAAATTAGGCAAAACAAATTAAGGATGCACTATTATTTACGTTTACTCTTACTTTCCGACAATGACTCATCTAAAACTGGTCTGAAATAAATGTCAGCTGATCAAAGTATACCTGTTTGTGCAGAGTTCACTAATTTTAACTTAGAATTACAAAGAAGGCCGGAATCAATAAAACCTATGTATTTTTAGTTGTTAAATCAGAGCTTTTGTATGATAGATCTTTAAAGTATTTTTGTTCTGTCATCATATATTTCATCATGGTTATTTTAGTAAAACATTTCTCTGAAATAATGAGATTGATTCCCAGTTCTGAAAAACATCGACGTTTTCTCACTGAGCTTTCATCTATATTTTGAGCTATGGTTTAAGGTTGGATCGTGCGAACTGCCAAGCCTACTTGTTCGCACTACGCAAGGAAGAAAATGGCAGACATCAAAGTTTGACAGCCCCCTCCCTCCTTAAGTTGCCCACAATGCAACTCATTGGCTTCATATGGCTTATTCCCAAATATAGATATAGTGTTTCTAGTTTTTATAGTGTTTTTTTTTTTTGATAGCTGCTATCAGTAATTTCCCTGATGATGATTGGAGCTTGCTTTCGAAACACTGTAAAAAACTTCATCGCATGAAAATTTAAATACACATGTCCTAATGGGCTTGGTTTAAGCTCTGCATGTATAAGAGAATCTACATGTAACAAGCAAACCGTTCCCAACAGGGCCGGGTAGCTCAGTTGGTAGAGTGGTGGGACGGTAACCCTAAGTCGTGAGTTTGCTTCTCACCCTGGCCCGGAATTTTTTCCGGGTCAATTAGTGTTGGTTATTTACTAAAACTCCTTTAAGAAGACAAGAAATAGACCATCCTTCTAATATTGCCTATCTTCGTCTTTAAGTGCACATAGTCAAGAGGTTGATTTTCTGTCTAAAAAGAGCCCCGGAGACTGAGGTCTGCCAGACATTTAGCCGGCTTTATTCCCCTTCGTTAAAGGGACACGGCCAAGAGGTGGATTTTCTGTCTAAAAAGAGCTCTGGAGACTGAGGTCTGCTAGACATTTAGCCGGCTTTACTCCCCTATCAATTTGATATGGAGGAAAATTGGAATGAGTAAAGTCAAATGATTCTGTTTGTGGTCATATGGGTCCATGAGATGTGTAGTCTGACGAGACAAATATCTGACTAGGATGTCCGTATAATCCAATAAACGCCATTGTGGTGAGTGCCTGGTACCCGAGGGGTTTGTTACACCTGGTAAAATAGCTTATAAGAAAAGTTATCTTGATTGTGTGGCAAAACATAGATATACGTGTGTATATCTTAAAAAAAACTGTCTGGTTAAAAGAGAAAATGTCCAAAAATTGAACAATTTAGAGTGGATTTTTCATTTGTGGAAGAGTTGCCAGGTAGTTGCCAGTGAAGGTCGGGTGGTTTCCTCCACCAAAGTGCCTGGTCTCTTACCTTACTAAACCTGGCGCTTCCGCCATATACTGTAACTTAATAAGGGAAGCAATCTTAAGTGTGGCGTTAAACAATCAATCAATGAACCAAAACAAAATTGAACCTTTGATATGGCTCAGAGTCTGTTGTTAAAGGGGTGAATATAACTTATTATCCCACCTCACACTGAATACTTCCTGTTGATTGGTTCAAACCAGTCACGTGGAGACCCTGTATATTTCCATATAACGTCGCCGTGCTGATCCATACAGGGCGACTACCATATATGGCTTGTGACGTCATGTCTAGACGCTTGCCAGTCGTGTCTGTTCGTGCCATACACATTAGAAAATACCTTTCGGAGTTCACTTTCTGCCTTTTATGAAAGTCAATTTTCAGAAAGAAGGCTTGAATATCGTACAAGTTAGGTTTTCAGTGGGATAAACAGTATATTGGGCTCGGCTAACGCCTCGCCCAATATCGGTTTACTGACCCCATATTTTTCCGTATCCCCCCTCGAACAAACCCTGTAACTAATAATATTTTGTAATAATGAAATAAAAGCCAAAATAGCAATGTCATCTGGTATCATATAACCAAATACACCCATACACTGCACTTTAAGATGCATAACCATTGTCTCTGTGTTACAAAAGGATTCCAGAAAATTCTACTGACCAAGGCTAAGCTCCTGCCAGTCGTCAACCTAATGAAATATCATAGGTTTGATTTGTTACAACAATTCATGGGGTATAAAGGTCTAAATGATATACCTCTTTTTAATACAAATAGAAACTTATCTCCATGGTTATTTAGACTTGAAGAAGATTCCCTGTGCCCGTGTGTTTTAGTGATCATAAACATACACTGCAGAGTGTACATGTACATGTATCATCCAACAAAATCTCTCTGGTTGATTCTTTGCAAGCCAGAAAACATATAGCTCAAAAGGGAAAGAAGTAGAACTATGTTTGGAACGTAACATCTACAGATAAAATCTGTATTGTTTTTTTAAATGACTGCTGTTTTAACTTTTTAGAGAGTTGAAAAAAAAACTAATCCAACTCCACAAAACCTGCAGTAAAAGAACATGCAATATCCGTTTTGATTTTTTCTGACGCGCTACCTTGCCGGAGGCAGTCTTTGAACCCTAATCCCATTTCCAGCTCTTTCAGGATAGCAAATCAGTGTTGTACAATCAATAAAGGGACATTAATCTCAGTTTCCATGGTAACGCAGCCATTTTGTGACGGTCACCATCCATCCATTACTGTTGTTAATTGTAGACTCTGCCACCTTCTGTCACTCATCTGAAATTGATTCTAATCAATGTTTTACCTCATCGTAGGCTTCCGGAAAATCCTTAAATAAACTAGATGCAAAATCAACTCGCAAAAAATGAAGTAAACTTAGAAAAAAGTGCATTTGGTATTAGATGCTATAGGAAAGTGGGTAAAAAGGGTGAAATAGCCGCATGTTTTACGTCATGAGGAAAATATCAATTATAATGATTTGTTCTCAAAATAACTTACACAAATTCAGCATATTTTAAACCCATTTTAAAGACTGAAATGACTTTTTCCAGAAGTATTGAGCCTTGGGGAAAGTAAATTTTAATGAAATGTCTTCAAGACGAAACTAATGTTGTTATATTTATGACCACTAAAACACACGGGCACAGGGAAAATCTTCTTGTCTAAAATAACCACGGAGACAAGTTTCTAATTGTGTTAAAAAGAGGTATACCATTTAGACCTTTATACCCCATCATAAATTGTTGTAATAAAATTCATTAGGTTGACGAATGTTGTTATAAGTATACACGTTTCTTGAGGAGGAATTTGTCAAAATTGTCCATCACTGCGGAGCTGGATATCCGTATTGATTATTTATGAACACTAAACACACAAGCACAGGGAAAATCTTGCTATCTAAAATAACCACGGAGACAAGTTTCTAATTGTGTTGAAAAGAGGTATATCATTTAGACCTTTATACCCCATCATAAATTGTTGTAATAAAGTACACCTATGATATTTGATTATGTTGACGACTGATTTATTGATGTTTTACACCGCACTCAGGATTATTTCTGGCTTGTATATTACGTCATATCAGAGCCGCTATTTTTAGATCCGTGATTGAAGTATACCTTTACATGTACACTACTTTGTATTTTTGCTACTGTGAATGTACTTTTGCTTTGATAACTACTGTATCTGCTTCTCATTAATTATCCTTCCCGATTTGTCTATTCACTTTTCTACTTCTAAGATTTTCTCATTAATTATCCTTCCCGATTTGTCTATTCACTTTTCTACTTCTAAGATTTAAATCATCATATTATTTTATGTGTGTATAAATATCTATTTATTTTGTTTTCTTTGTTTCTTTTTGTACAAAGTAATGATATGTCTTCTATTCCTGTAATGTTTAATGTACTTCGTTCTCTGGGAAGAACGGCGTTAAGCCGACAGTCATTTATTTGTATTTACTACCCTCAGAAAATAAATTTTATATACGATAAATGCTTTGAAAAACCGTCTAGATAGGGTGAAACTAGTTAGCGTAAACCTAACAGTTGCGTTTGTCATGTTTTCTTTCTGAACATAATATTTTGCCACACACAAAGGCAGTTTTCTGCAGCTTTTTCTATTATATATACTGTATATATATACATTTCTTTGAGTGAAATTTTACATCTAGCAAAATGGCGAGGCCATTTTCAGCCAAATCATTGGTTTACTAGATCACACAACTCTTGAATGGAGTAACACACTTCAATCTCTGGAAACTTTCAATTGTTCATTATTCGTTAACAAAAGCACAGAAAACGCATTGCATTGTTGTTGTAGACTTTGAAAACACTGCTCTTTCAAGGTTAGCGAAATGGCCCCTGCGTTTTATTCCAACACCCTCCCTCAATCCTCATTTGTTCGTTTCAAGCTAACATAAATGACATTTGATTACAAAATTGTATTTTGGGGCGGGGGTGGGGGTAAAAAGACTTTGAAAATTGTACTTTTTAGTATATCAGTTTTAATACTACAAGTATTATTTTAATCCATAGGTATTTTACTGGGAATAGAATAAGAAAATAAAATCTGAACCAACTTGTTTAAGGCAATTTTGACACCAATTTACTAATCTATCTGTGACGCTTCAGCACAATTTTCACGGAGAAGCGAGGCTATCGGATTCTGAATACGCCTATCCTTTGACCCCTGACCTTTGTCTGAAGATGATCAATAAAGCCAATCTGCTATTTGAGTGCCACGAGCATCGGAATGATCAGATGATGTACAACTGTGTCCGTGCACTCGGGTGTGATTCTTAATTAACCAGTTAATATGATTAATCTTAATCTATTGACAGCTAATTAGTGGATTTGACAGAAGCGCTTTTGCCAAAACATTAAAAGGTCAAAGTTGAACAAGCTGGTTAGACAGAAATTATATAAGGCCTCTTCAAATTGCCGTATGTTTAAACTGATTGCCATATATGGAAGAGTTGCCAGGTAATCGGCAATGGTTGGGAGTTTCCTCAGGTTAAAGAGCCCGGTTTCCTTCCCCACTTGACCTAGTCATATAAGTGAAATAATGTGTGCAGCGTAAAACATCAATCAATCAATCAAATTGCCATATTTTTCACTTCATGGCTGTGTTTGGAAGAGTTGCCAGGTACCCGCCGAGGGTTAGGAGTTTCTTATGGCCAAAGAGCTTGGTTTCCTTCCCCACTTAAAGTGGCATGAGCTGCCAAAATTCACACTTTTTTCACAATTTCTGAGTAAGAGGCTTTGAAGGCCATCAAAAAACTAAATGATTGGCATTGGAATGAGGAAAATCTATACAGTGTGTGGCCTGTACGAACCGAAAACGTGTTTGAAAAGTAAACAAAATGTTTTAATATCAACATTTTGGCAGCTCATGCCACTTTAACCTAATCAATCAATCAATCAAACTGTCGTTTTTGAAGTAATTATTGTGTGAATTCTTTTGTTATAAATTCTGATTGTCAATAGAACGAATACCTTATTTGAAGAAACTTGAAAAACCAGGACTTTTTTTGAAAGTAAACGTGATGATCCACCATTCTCGTGAAATTTAACCAGCGTAACCGACCATCGTTTAGTCAGCAAAATTTAGCGTAACTGATTAAATTAAAAATAAAAATAAATTTTTTTTGTAAACAGTTATTGAGTTTTGACAAACATTGGTTGGTTTTCTGAGGTTAGCGACTCCCTTACCCTTAAATAATGGTATTTTTTGTGGTCAACACAAAGTGACAATTCCAAACACTGACCTTTATAAAGAAAGACAAACATAAATATTAAACACAATCTTCAGTTGACAGGGAGGAAGACAGTCTTCGCTTCGAAAACGCATTACGTCCAATAGAGCATTAACCAAAGCTAGCCTGTTTTGTAAACGGCTTTGCTTAAATCTTTCTAAACTCTTTCTTCATTTGCGCTTTTCCAATAGTCCTTAAGCGCTTTTCAGCAGATTTTGTTTGTTTTTCTCATTAAAAGATTTGAATATTTCAAAGATATCGCAATTATCAGTGGAAAGACTGCTGCAAAGCTGAGGGAATTTAGGCTACGACTGTTTCACGTTGCCTTTTCACGGCCGAGTCTGTGTGTTATCTTTCATTTTCAAAGCGGACAAGTCAAAGTGACATTGTTTTGCGCCTGACTTGAGTTGCATGTACCGATGGCGTACTGATAACATATTAGAACCTGTACATAATCCATTTTGTTCACTGCTCTCTTAGTTAGCCTTTCCTGCTTTTGACGGTGACTTTTCAGATGAATTTTTTTTTAGTAACCAAACAAGCGTTCCCGTGAAAAAAAATGTCCTGAAAAACTAATGAATTGATCTGGAAATGAAAAATATTGGTAAATATTTGTGCAGATACATGTAGCCATCCAAATTTAAATAGACGAACTGTAGGAGTTCATTCAAGAGGGTTTTGGTGGTCGTAAAACTACCTGTACCTCTAAACGTACCTCTGCAAGATTGGTCAACAGATAGCTCTTATTTTTAACTTTTTTTTTTGAAAAAAATGAATGACAATTAGCTCATTTCTGTTTAAACAATTTTTTCGCTATAACTTTGGCAACTCGTGTAAGCTATTTTAAACAGGGAGCCATTATTATCAATTCTCTTACCTTCTCCATGATAAAATACAGAAAACCGCTTGTCCTAAATGGTTCCATTCGTAACTAACTATAGTCAAACTAATTTCAGTTAACATTATTTCACCTGGCAGATAAAATTGCTGGAAGGGGGGAGGGGGGGGGGCACTGTAAATATAGCATGGGGGGGGGGGGGGCACTGTAAATATAGCAGGGGGGGGGGGCACTGTAAATATAGCATGGGGGAGGGGGGGGGGGCACTGTAAATATAGCATGGGGGAGGGGGGGGCACTGTAAATATTGCATGGGGGAGGGGGGGGGGGGGGGGCACTGTAAATATAGCATTTGGTTCATAACTCAGTGGCATATATATGTTATATAAATATAAAGTGTTAATTACAGGGCTTGATGGTGTAGATAATGGCCTATCACATAGCCAATAGACATTTGATACCTGTCTCCTCCACCAATCACTGCTTATCTCCATCTGGAATTAACAGTAATTAATTGATTACTGGGTAGAGAAATCAATTGGGAAGGGTTTGTTGGTTGTATGTGATTTTATGTTGGCCATTGTTATTGCAATCTTCGCTACATGACTAGTGCTACATTCTCTGTGAGTTTACATCTACCTGAACAATGACAACTAAAACAAGGTGAGAATCTGAACTTGTCTTCTTACATGTACTTATTTTTCTTCAGAAGATATTGCCTGTGTCAGTGGGTTTTTAAAGTGACATGAACTACCCAAATATTGACCATTTTCCGCAATAACAAATTGGTATAAAATTATTGGCTGTTATTCTAAAGAAAAGCTTTGTAGCGCTTCTAGTCTCAAGCCTGTAGGCCTACATTAAACTGACATGGGCTGACAAATTGTTACAAATTTTCTGTTGAAAATGAAATTATTTCCTATTTTTCTCCAGAAGAATACACTTTAAATTAGTCTTTAGAACTTAGGCCTAAAATTAGTGAATGTACGTCTGGATTTAAATTTTATTAACTTTTTTAGCACTGATATGGTTTCTACTAACTTGTCATAGACTGAATGCATTTTCTTCAAAACAATTTGATGCTATGACAGGACTGATAACTTCAATGTCAGTCAGACAGGAAGATTAAATCTTTGCTGTATGTTGAAATACTTGGTTAACAGATTTTCGTTTCTGTAGTTTTAGAACAATAGGCTACTGGAACCAATTGTACATACAGTGAGATCCTATGGCCTGCATGACGAGCTAATATCAGACCATTAGAATGCTAAAGTGGCATGAGCTGCCAAAATTCCCACTTTTTTCATAATTTCTGATCGTCACGACAGTAAGAGGCTTTGAAGGCCTTGGAAAAACTAAATGATTGCCATTGGAATGAGGAAAATCCAAACTGTATGTTGCCTGTACGAACGGAAAACGTGTTCGAAAAGTAAAAAAAATTTAAATAACCGAGACGACGATTCATTTATTCTAAGAAAGAGTTCATCGTACATTTTCGAGACTAGAAGCACTAAAAAGCTTCTGAATTATACGTCTTTAGAAAAATAGCCAATAATTTCAACATTCTGTTTCAACGTCAAAATATCAACATTTTGGCAGCTCATGCCACTTTAAATCAATCAAAACTTATTGCTCTATAGATACTACTCACGAGTTATCTAGTTGGAAATTTAGGTAAATATTCATGTGCTTTTTGTCTTACCCATTGATTCAACAGAAAGAGGGGACCTCCGTGGCTCAGTCCGAGCGTTGGACGCTCAATCCGAACAGCCTTCCATCAATGGGTCGCGGGTTCAAATCCCACTCAGTCCGAAAAAATGGAAATTTTCTGACTGGGTTTTCACTCGAACGACCTATGTGGAATGGTTGCCAGTTACCTCCGGAAGGTCGTGGCTTTCCTCCGGGCATAGAGCCCGGTTTCTTCCAACACTAAAACTGGCAACGCCGCCATATAAGTGAAATAATCTTGAGTGCGGCGTAAAACACCAAACAATCAATCAATCAACAGAAAAAGAGTTCTCCGTATTTGAAAACTTAATGACATATAACTTCAACACTACGCTACAAACAGTTGCAAAGTTGTGTCAGGTTTGGTTCGAGGAAGTCCATCATCCAGACCATTTTCTTTCCCCCTCAGTTTTATAGTACATGTTCAGTACTTTAAACATTATATACTCCCCGCTCAATTTTATAGTACATGTTCAGTTTTTATACGCCCGGCTTGAAAAGCGGGCTGTATTATGGTATCATCTCCGTCCGTCCGGCAGTCCGGCAGTCCGGCAGTCCGGAAGTCCGGCAGTCCGGCTGTCCGGCGTCCGCTGTCCCTTCCGCTCCATAACTTCTAAAGTTTTGATTCCATCTGCACAATTTTTTCTAAGTACATGTATATACCTTATGGGTAGAAGGTGTGTCGCAAACTATTTTTAACATCACTGGTTACATAATATGGGAGTTATATTGGATTATGTAATATTCCCTTCCGCTCCATAACTTCCAATGTTTTGATTCCATCTGCACAATTTTTTCTGAGTATATACCTTATGGGTGGAAGGTGTGTCGCGAACTATTTTTGACATCATACATTGCGTTATATGGCAGCCATATTGGGTTATATAATATTTACTTTTTCTCTCCATAACTTTAACAAATATGATCCGATGTTTTCAAATCTTTCACGGTACATACCATATTAACAGACAGTGTGTAAAAAAATTGTTTATGATATCAACTATTGCAAATTATTGGATTATGTACATTCCCTTTTATTCTTACTTTCATTTTCATGAAAATAACCTTTAAATTATAAAATGGCTTCTACTTTTCCGATTCTCATCAAAAAAGGATTTTTTCAAATTGCAATAATGTGTCTAAATTGATTAAAACTATTCTTAAATCAATATATAACGTTTTAATCAAATGAAAAATACATATAAGGATTAAAGTTTTATCTACAGACCAAGAGATAAGTATCCCAGCTTTGGTTTATTTACCTTGTCAACTCTCAGTCTCTCTGGAGAGATTTATGGCTTTGGCCTACATAAAACAGTGGGTGACATTAGCAATGGACCTATAGCCAAATCTATTGTAAATCCATTTGGTCTATGATAAAATTAGAAGTAATAACCTGTAGGTATATGGGGAGATTTAGAATATTGTCAAGATGTCTATGGCCAAATAATGTAGATAAAAAATGTTATGAGAAAAATTGTCAAATCTACTTAAATTGGTGTGAGCTGCGAAATTGCCAATTAATTACATTTGTTTAAGTATGATTAGTAAATTATAAACTGCTTTTCTAAAAAATTGAAACATTTTAGTGCAACCTTTATTGACAACAAACAATTTTTAACATCGTGATTTAACAGCAGCGAGAATTGATGACTTGTACCGTGTACAAATCTTGTTAATAATAGTTGATCCAAATAGCCCATTTTAAATTTCATACAGATGTATTTTAATGGTTTTAGTGGCAAGATTTCATTTTGTTGACATAACATCACCTTTTACCAAGCTTCACATAATAAAACTGGCAACGCCGCCATATACATGTAAGTGAAATAATCTTGAGCGCAGCGTAAAACACCAAACAATCAATCATTTACCAAGCTTCAACCTCTTCCCTCTGAATTTTGAAAATTAAATTCAAATAAATATGGAAGGATTTGTTTTGGTATGGCTGCAGTTACTGTGCCTTTCCGGGCGTATTTTGGGTTTCCCGAAACTCTTGTTTAAACATTATATGCTCTGCCCTCAATTTTATAGTACATGTTCAGTACTTTAAACATTGTATTTTCCTACTCAATTTTATATTAGATGTTGTTACATTAAACTTCTGAAGGGCCTAATTTTTTTAGAAACAGCCTCCATGTGTTTCCTATTTCCTGTCTCAAGTGGTCAGTCATGTTAATTTGTCACATATGATGCCCTCCAATTAGAGACCACTGTGGGGAAACTATGAAAAGGGGTTCACAGGTTCCAGCAGATTTGCACACCTATCATGGTTTGAAGCAATTTGTATGTCTCTGTGCAATAAGTTGACTATTATAGCCCTGTTGTTTGATCCCCCCAGCTGTATATTATACCATTGTCATACCTGCCTATTGATTGCAGGTGATAATGAGAGTTCACTGCAGGTTTTTCACATTGATTTCTACAGCTTGTACCTGTCTCCAGCCGTGTTATGTCAGTTATATCAATATCGGGAATCTAAGCTGTAGTAATTGTAAACATTGTAGCTTCTGTTAGGGTTTCATAAATCCCAATAACGTCCTAAGGCGATGCATTTACTAAGGTTCTATATGGAAGGGTTGCCAGGTACTTGTCAGACTTTGGTGGTTTCCTCCAGGCAAAAAGCCTGGTTTGCTCCCACACTAAACCTGCCATCATAGTAATGTATACCTGAAATATTCTCATGTACATAATCATAAAATATAATCCATTCGTTCTACTGACTAGTTTTATGTAATACACAAGTAGTGATAACCTCAAAAGCAACACTTTCATGATGACTCAATATTTCGGCATTTATTATGCCATCTTCAGGAGAGTATGGCAATATGGGTCTCAAAATGAGAAATGGGGTGTCCAGTTTGGGTCTGTTGTGAAGCTTTTCCAAGGGCACCAATGTTAAAACTTCTAAGATACATGAAGAGTGCCAAAAAAGATCATATCTAAAGTACTCCTCTGCATCATGCAAACATATAGCCTGATTATGATATTTGTTATGATATTGTCACGAAATGCATATACATATATACAAAGTATGAAGTAATTTCCAGCAATACAAACAGAAATAACCTTTTGCCGACCAATATAAGATCATAAATTTTCCTTGTGTCCATGTGTTTTAGTGTTCATAAAAATATAGTATCACAAACTTTATGCTCAGTCGTTAAAAAAAAAACTATCTGCAAGCAAATTTATACTAGCAGATGTGATCAGAAATATTGTGAAATGAATGATTTGAATAAAATGATTTACATGTTACATGTATGCTAAACAATGGCAGGGCCTCATAGAGTTCCCAATTTTTGAGGCCGTAATCTTGAGTATTCAGTTTATTCCAAGTAGTATTTAGTATTTTAGTAGCCTGAAATTGAATAGTTCCTTGCTAAATTAAATGTAATTAAGTTTTTATGGGGTTAACTGAGTTTTTATATTACTTTTGAGGCAGATACATGTATTCAACCCCTAAACTTGACTTCCAGGAAACACTGATAGGCCAATATTTTCTAATCTATGTGACATGTAGAGCATGTGACCAAAAGTGAAATTTTTACATTGACAAAAGTTTATATGAAAAAACAAACCCAATAAATTCATGAGTTATTTTTTGTCCACCAGGTATATGTTTCTTTGTGCTAGTGTTTTTTAAATCAAGCAAAAAAAAAAAGAGAATATTTACTTTGTATATACTTATTGTCATACTATTTATAATGAACACTTCATGTGTCTAAATGTCAACATTGATATTGAAGCAAAGCTTGTTTTATTTTCCTGTATTGCATGCAAGGGTTGTTTTAATGCTACTATTACAATAGCATCTTGTTCACTGAAGGTGAAAGCTCTAACATGGCCAAAGTTGACTTTTATGGTTTGTGTTAATGGGGTATTAAGCCGGATACTAATGGCTGTATATATGAAGATGGAGCGTTAATGGTAGCGGTTGGTATTAACAACTTGTTCCTGTCTCTACATTGATTTGACCATCAGACCGTTATCTAGCTTAGCAGGATACAGATACAGAGCGTGGAATCCGCCAATAGGGCTTGCCAGTTTTGGGATATCTGGGGACAGATGACACGCTATTAAAAACAGTTTTGCCTTTTTTGGTGATGTAATAATTCTATTTGCAGTTTTTTGTTGGAATCTCACTCAGCCCACCTAGAAAACTAAAAAAAAAAATCTGTCTGGGTTTTTTAATTGATCGTCTTATATTGAAAGCTTGGCAGGTATAGGTATATGCTTGTCAAATGTCATACATTTACCATTGAAATAATGTTAAATGTAGCGTAAAACATCAAGCACTTTATCCACATCAATCTTTGTAAAATAACGCTACTTTAGGGTGACTAAAAATTATGGCCTGAATGTTGCATGAAAGTGGAAAAAATGAAATCTAAGCTTTATGTTCTGGGCAAAAATTGTTGTAATGTTTGAAATTGAAACGGCTGCTTTTAAGGCAACCATGGCCTACAATATACATGTACTTTGCCATGTTATTAACAGCTTTGGCATGTTCCGTCTTTGCTACATTTACGTGTAATTCCTCATTTTGAAGTTAACTCATTCATAGCTCAACTTTTTCTCTCCTGTTCATGAGTGCCATACAACCCTCATATTCAAGAGTGCCATACGACTCATTTTTAGGTTAACTCATTCATAGCTCAACTTTTTTCTCTCCTGTTCATGAGTGCCATACAACTCATTTTGAGGTTAACTCATTCATAGCTCAACTTTTTTCTCTCCTGTTTATGAGTGCCATACAACTCATTTTGAGTTTAACTCATTCATAGCTCAACTTTTTCTCTCCTGTTCATGAGTGCCATACAACTCATTTTGAGGTTAACTCATTCATAGCTCAACTTTATCTCTCCTGTTTATGAGTGCCATACAACTCATTTTTAGGTTAACATATTCATAGCTCAACCTTTTCTCTCCTGTTCTAGAGTGCCATACAACTCATTTTGAGGTTAACTCATTCATGGCTCAACTTTTTCTCTCGTATTCAAGAGTGCCATACAACTCATTTTGAGGTTAACTCATTCATAGCTCAACTTTTCCTCTCCTGTTTATGAGTGCCATACAACTCATTTTGAGGTTAACTCATTCATGGCTCAACTTTTTCTCTCCTGTTTATGAGTGCCATACAACTCATTTTGAGGTTAACTCATTCATAGCTCAACCTTTTCTCTCCTGTTCTAGAGTGCCATACAACTCATTTTGAGGTTAACTCATTCATGGCTCAACTTTTTCTCTCCTGTTTATGAGTGCCATACAACTCATTTTGAGGTTAACTCATTCATTGATCAACTTTTTCTCTCCTGTTCATGAGTGCCATACAACTCATTTTGAGGTTAACTCATTCATTGATCAACTTTTTCTCTCCTGTTCATGAGTGCCATACAACTCATTTTGAGGTTAACTCATTCATGGCTCAACTTTTTCTCTCCTGTTTATGAGTGCCATACAACTCATTTTGAGGTTAACTCATTCATAGCTCAACCTTTTCTCTCCTGTTCTAGAGTGCCATACAACTCATTTTGAGGTTAACTCATTCATGGCTCAACTTTTTCTCTCCTGTTTATGAGTGCCATACAACTCATTTTGAGGTTAACTCATTCATAGCTCAACTTTTTCTCTCCTGTTTATGAGTGCCATACAACTCATTTTGAGGTTAGCTCATTCATAGCTCAACTTTTTCTCTCTTGTTTATGAGTGCCATATAACTCATTTTGAGGTTAACTCATTCATAGCTCAACTTTTTCTCTCCTGTTCATGAGCGCCATACAACTCATTTTGAGGTTAACTCATTCATAGCTCAACTTTTTCTCTCCTGTTTATGAGTGCCATATAACTCATTTTGAGGTTAGCTCATTCATAGCTCAACTTTTTCTCTCCTGTTCATGAGTGCCATACAACTCATTTTGAGTTTAACTCATTCATAGCTCAACTTTTTCTCTCCTGTTCATGAGTGCCATACAGCTCATTTTGAGTTTAACTCATTCATAGCTCAACTTTTTCTCTCCTGTTCAAGAGTGCCATACAACTCATTTTGAGTTTAACTCATTCATGGCTCAACCTTTTCTCTCCTGTTCATGAGTGCCATACAACTCATTTTGAGTTTAACTCATTCATAGCTCAACTTTTTCTCTCCTGTTCAAGAGTGCCATACAACTCATTTTGAGGTTACCTCATTCATAGCTCAACTTTCCCCCTCATATTCAAGAGTGCCATACAACTCATTTTGAGGTTAACTCATTCATAGCTCAACTGTTTGCTCTCCTGTTTATGAGTGCCATACAACTCATTCATAGCTCAACTGTTTCTCTCCTGTTCATGAGTGCCATACAACCCTCATATTCAAGAGTGCCATACGACTCATTTTTAGGTTAACTCATTCATAGCTCAACTTTTTTCTCTCCTGTTCAAGAGTGCCATACAACTCATTTTGAGGTTAACTCATTCATAGCTCAACTGTTTGCTCTCCTGTTTATGAGTGCCATACAACTCATTCATAGCTCAACTGTTTCTCTCCTGTTTATGAGTGCCATACAACTCATTCATAGCTCAAGTTTTTCTCTCCTGTTAATGAGTGCCATACAACTCATTTTGAGGTTAACTCATTCATAGCTCAAGTTTTTCTCTCCTGTTCATGAGTGCCATACAACTCATTTTGAGGTTAACTCATTCATAGCTCAACTTTTCCTCTCCTGTTCAAGAGTGCCATACAACTCATTTTGAGGTTAACTCATTCATAGCTCAACTTTTCCTCTCCTGTTTATGAGCGCCATACAACTCATTTTGAGGTTAACTGATTCATAGCTCAACCTTTTCTCTCCTGTTTATGAGTGCCATACAACTCATTTTGAGGTTAACTCATTCATAGCTCAACCTTTTCTCTCCTGTTCTAGAGTGCCATACAACTCATTTTGAGGTTTACTCATTCATAGCTCAACTGTTTCTCTCCTGTTTATGAGTGCCATACAACTCATTCATAGCTCAACTTTTTCTCTCCTGTTCAAGAGTGCCATACAACTCATTTTGAGGTTAACTCATTCATAGCTCAACTTTTCCTCTCCTGTCCAAGAGTGCCATACAACTCATTTTGAGGTTAACTCATTCATAGCTCAATTTTTCCTCTCTTGTTCATGAGTGCCATAGAACTCATTTTGAGGTTAACTCATTCATGGCTCAACTTTTCCTCTCCTGTCCAAGAGTGCCATACAACTCATTTTGAGGTTAACTGATTCATAGCTCAATTTTTCCTCTCTTGTTCATGAGTGCCATACAACTCATTTTGAGTAACTCATTCATAGCTCAACTTTTCCTCTCCTGTCCAAGAGTGCCATACAACTCATTTTGAGGTTAACTGATTCATAGCTCAATTTTTCCTCTCCTGTTCATGAGTGCCATACAACTCATTTTGAGTTTAACTCATTCATAGCTCAACTTTTTCTCTCCTGTTCAAGAGTGCCATACAACTCATTTTGAGTTTAACTCATTCATAGCTCAACTTTTCCCCTCATATTCAAGAGTGCCATACAACTCATTTTGAGTTTAACTCATTCATGGCTCAACCTTTTCTCTCCTGTTCATGAGTGCCATACAACTCATTTTGAGTTTAACTCATTCATAGCTCAACTGTTTCTCTCCTGTTCAAGAGTGCCATACAACTCATTCATAGCTCAACTTTTTCTCTCCTGTTCATGAGTGCCATACAACTCATTTGGAGGTTAACTCATTCATAGCTCAACTGTTTCTCTCCTGTTCAAGAGTGCCATACAACTCATTCATAGCTCAACTTTTTCTCTCATATTCAAGAGTGCCATACAACTATGAAATACTCAATACCTTAAAGGGGCATGAGCTGCCAAAATGTTGATATTTTGACGTTTAACCAGAATGTTGAAATTATTGGCTATTTTTCTCAAGCCGTATAATTCAGAAGCTTTTTAGTGCTTCTAGTCTCGAAAATGTACGATAACGTATCGTTTTGAACTAACTTTGGCTTAGAATGAATGAATGGTCGTCCCGGTTATTTAAATTTTGTTTACTTTCGAACACGTTTTCGGTTCGTACAAGCCACATACTGTATGGATTTTCCTCATTCCAACGTCAATCATTCAGTTTTTCGAAGGCCTTCAAAGCCTCTTACTGTTGTGACGATCAGAAATTATGAAAAAAGTGTGAATTTCGGCAGCTCATGCCCCTTTAAGGTCTCGGTGGGTTAAATTGGTTGTCTGTCCCCCCAGTAATGAGACCCTTGGGTTGTAACAATTCCTGTTTACATCATCATAATGTCGCTTATGTTGTGAACTTTTACTTTTACTAATGAACATCAATGCAGTGTCAACTGGGACCAGTTATATGGGTTTGACCTTATGATATTGTATTACATTTGCAATTTAAATAAATTTAAGGGATTGGCTTTTGTTGTCAAAATGCCAATTGTCTGGTAATATACTAAAGATCATTCAGCTGAATGTTGGAAAACAACTCATTGGTCTACAGCTCCATCAATGCTCATTTTCTGTAGACTGGCACGACTTGCCAAATATAGGGAAAATTTAGTTGAAACAGAACTAATTGGTTGTCAGTTTAATCCAAAAGTACAAACTAAGAACTTTCCACTGATACAAATTTTGGAAATGTACTATATAGCTTTTATAAGCAATAAAAACCCTAATACAATGTTTGCAGACCAACTCATGCATCCCTGCTATTTGAGTTTTGTTCGTTATTAGCACACATTTTCGGTTCATATAGATTACTAACTTTATTGTTAGTCTTATTGTACAAGATACTGTATGTGAAAGAGTTGCCAGGTACTCGCCAAAGGTTGGGGCTTTCCGTCGGGGTTTCCTCCCCCACTTAAGCTGGCAACTCCGGCATATGAGAAATAATATTGAGTGCGTCAGAAAACAGCAATCAATCAATCAATTATTGTACAATACTAGTACACCAAATCGCATAACCTGAATGCTTGAATTTTTTTCTCCTGTAATTCGGTGAGAAATACATGTAAAATAGGTTTTTGTATAACAAAGAAGTGCTGATATGGCCTTCATTTCAAATAAAGTAGCTCTGTGTTGTTCTCTGACTAAATGAAAAGATATCTACTTTTAGACGTTCATCCATCAATACTTCGAGATTGTTAGGCTTTGATTATACATGTTTCAGCCAATAAAAACAGGGCATGTCCTTGTCTGCCCTTCAGACAACCAAGACCATAATTGGCATTTTTAAGGAGGCAAAATAATTGCCGCAGACATTGGGTTTTTATGTGACAAAACACATTTTTTACAGCATTTTTTCATGTTTCTGTCGATAACTTTGTCTGTGGTGTTATTATTGCTGTGCCAGAAATCAGACAGAGATGTAATTAAATGGCTTTCAAGAGTTATAATGAAATTGTTAACATTGCAGCTGTTTTTAATCAATTTGACTTTAATTTTTGCAGCTTGTTTTAATCAAACATATTTTGTTCTCTTCCAGAGTCTTTAAGAAGAGCAGCCCAAATGGAAAGGTAAGTTTGTCTTAATTCAGAGTTTGGTGTCAATATTGAACATATTTCATGTAACTAAAGCCTAGTTTCGTAATCAAGAGAACCAATTTAGGCAAATAATTACCTCAGAGGTTTTGCTACTGCATGTACATTCACCTCATTTATTGATTGATTGATTGTTTGCTGTTTTACGCCACACTCAATATTATTTCACTTGTATGGTGGCGTTGTCAGTTTTATTGTGGGAGGAAACCAGGCTCTATGCTCGGAGGAAACCCAAGACCTTCCGTTGGTAACTGACAACCATCCCACATGTTTTTTCCAATTTTTTGGACTGAGTGGGACCCATTGGTTTACCTCATTTAGATAGGCTTTTTATGGGGAGATCCATCAAAGTTAGATATTTGTTTTTTTCGTTCAAAATGAACGAACAAGCCTCCCATCGATGGGTCACATGCTTAAACCGGAATCCAAGAAAAATGTTAAAATTTCTGAGTGTGTTTTTCACTAGATCATTATATGTGTGAGACTTGCCCAGTACGTGTACTTGTTTAAGGTCTGGGGTTTCCTCCTGGCAAAGAGCCCTCTTACCCCCCCCCTCCCCCCCTCACTAAATTCAGAAATTAAATTGAAATAATCTTGACTGCATTGAAAAATATCAATCAATCAAATGATGTGCTCATGTTTTAAATTCAGAAATTAAATTGAAATAATCTTGACTGCATTGAAAAATATCAATCAATCAAATGATGTGCTCATGTTTTACAAAGCGCTGTAGATGTATTTTTTTGGCGTAACGTTCATAGCAACATATTTCTACAGTATGGGTTGCTTTGGCTTTTATGTAAACACTTACGCTACATGTACATGTACATCACTTTTTGAAACGGACTCCAGCAGTTTAACAATTTTACCAATTTGAGACCGACTGATTTCATCACTTTTAACATGGATAGATAGTTTGAAAATTGAATATTGGTACATCCTCTGAATAAAATAGTATAATACTTTATTCAAATCCTCATTCAAATGTATTGTGAATGTCCTGTAAATCACAGTAGCCCTGCAGATTGATCTTAATAAATAAACCCAAATTCTCAGGGAGCATCAAGGAAAAGACAAATTCTCAACCAAGAAAGATCGATTATTTCTAAAAATTCTTAGTGTTGAGACAATGAGATATGTTGATTTTGATTAAAAAACTATGATTTGATTTGAAAAAAATGAATTCATGTAGTTTATGGTCTGTATGAACTGCAATCGTGCTTTAAAAGTGACATACCCACCTTTTTAACAGAACTAAAAACTTGTCTCCATGGTTATTTTAGTCGAGAAGATTTTCCCTGTGCCCATGTGTTTTTTGTGTCCATAAATAAATGAATATAACATACATTCTCAAGACATAGTAGCACTGAGAGCTTAATATACCTTAACCTTCTTGGGAAAAATAAGGGAGAATTTAAAAATTTTGTTTTAAAGAGAAAGTATAAATATTCAGGCAACTTATGCAACATTAAAAAGTAACAATGCATAAAGTTTTATTTATGCATTTGTACACACACGATTACAAATTGTCGGACAATGTTAAATTGTGGAATTTACGGCTTGTTCGATATTCCTAAATGTAAATGTCTTGAATAAACCCTATAGAGACTAATAGACAAGGAACATTACTTTAGGGTTTGTTGTCTCCCAAACCAGCCAAGAAGCAGTGTTTAGGAAATAACAATAAATTAAACAGATATAGCATTGGCAGCTTCCTATTTTTATAGTCTTTGCCTCCGAAGGATGAGAAAATCAATGTGTATTTGGTTCAAATATGATGGATGTTTCTGAGGGGTTACATCCTCTTTTAACAACATTTTTACATCCTTTAGCAGTCGGTTTTATTCCACCAATATATGTACTCTCAATTTTCTCATAAACTGCACATAAAGCCACTCAGAGAAAATGGTAAATGTTCTACTGAATGTCAATAGTTCACTCGTCTTGGTTAAGAACCCGTAGCTGCCAGAGTTTTGTTGCAAGACTTTCTATCTAACATTTTGTACCATCAGATGTTTATCAAAGTGGCATGAGCTGCCAACTTCACAATTTTTTTAATTTTCATATTTTCTGATTGCCAAGCCAGATTTGGTAATGGCACCATATAAGTGAAATAAACTAGAGTGTAGCATCAAACAGTCACAGGGCCTCCGTGGCTCAGTACTAGGCAGAGCGTTGGGCGCTGAATCAGAACAGCCTTCCACCAATGGGTCGCGGGTTCGAATCTCACTAAAAAATTGGAGAATTTTCTGACTGGGTTTTCACTTGAACGACCTATGTGGGATGGTTGCCAGTTACCTCCCACATTAAAACAGACAACGCCGCCAAATAAGTGAAATAATCTTGAGCGCGGCGTAAAACACCAAACAATCAATCAATCCATCATTTTGTTGGTTTATTCAAAATTTTGTTTAAGATTTTTGAATAAAAATCATTGTATAAAATAAAATCATATTAATGTCTACCAACACTCAAACACACGGGCACAAAAAAGATTTCTCGACTAAAGTAACCATGGAGACATTTGTAGGTTAATATATATGTGTGGACTTTACTGACAATGCGCCTTTGATAATATATTGAGTAACACACATGTTTTTTTTATGTGGGTGTCATGGTTGTCAGGGTCACTGGAAATAATTGTAGGTTCATCTTGGCTTTCCTGCTCCAGTAAACCAACAGGCAATCCTCATCTTATAGTCCCTAGTCAATGCCCTTGACTGTGGCGTAAAACACACAACTGTAATTGAGGGCATCTAAGGGATTTTAAATAATGATTCATTAGTAGAAATTGTCTGTTTTAACCATTAAATTAATTATTTGTCAAACACTCTGAATTATTGGGTTAGCTTTTTTTTTTCCATGGAGGCAAACTTTTTGAGAAATAATTTTGGGATTGAATTTTCTGTCTTGTGGCATGAGCTGACAATATGTTCATATTTTGACGTTAAAACAGAATGTTGAAATTATTGGCTATTTTTCTGAAGACGAATAATTCAGAAGCGTTTTAGTGCTTCTAGTCTCGAAAATGTACGGTAAAGTATTGTTTTGAAGTGACTTTGATCTAGAATGAATGAATAGTCTTCCCAGTTATTTAAATTTTGTTTACTTTTCGAACACATTTTCGGTTCATAAAGACCACATACATGTACATGTACAGTATGGATTTTCCTCATTCCAACGCCAATCATTTAGTTTTTCGATAGCCTTCAAAGCCTCTTACTGTCATGACGACCAGAAATTATGAAAAAAGTGTGAATTTTGGCAGCTCATGCCACTTTAAGTAAATGGAAAATTTATTGACATTTATACTCCTAATATGATAGGATTGAGGAACAAATTGAGAACCTTTATAACAATTTTAAGAAGTTTTTAGGGACAACTTTTTAAAATAGCTCTATTTAAACTGACAAAATTTTTCAGATAAAATTTAAAAAATATCTGCTATTTTTCTGTAGAAGTAGGCCTACATGAGTATTTTTTGTACCAGTGTCAAGAAAGTAAATTAAACTAGTGGTAAAGATTCAATTAAGAATAAAATGAATAAACATCATCTAGGTTATCTAAAACATTTTTGTACATATTTTCGAATGGTGCAGTTGACAGGATTTTTTTATGCCAACATCAATCAAATGAAGACAACGATTAATATGGATACTTCTTCTTAGTTTATTGGGTGACGACGTTTCGATGTAGTTCTTCATTTGTACTTCCAACTTCTAAATGCCATTGGGGCCTCCGTGGCTCCGTAGGTAGAGCGTTGGACGCTCAATCCGAACAGCCTTCCACCAATGAGTCGCGGGTTCGAATCCCACTCAGTCCAAAAATTGGAAAATTTTCTAACAGGGTTTTCACTCGAACGACCTATGTGGGATGGTTGCCAGTTACCAGCGGAAGGTCGTGGGTTTCCTCCAGGCACTGAGCCCGGTTTCCTCCCACAATAAAACTGGCAACGCCGCCATATAAGTGAAATAATCTTGAGCGCGGCGTAAAACACCAAACAATCAATCAATCAATCTAAATGCCATTGAAAGATTCCACATCAATCAGTTACTTTTCCAATGAGCATCAAATGGTTGTGTTCTCTTCATCATTGAAATTCCTTAGAAAAATTAAGCCTGTTCGCAGCTCATGTCAGTTTCAAATATGTACATGTATGAACTCTATTATAGAAAAATGCTCTGTTTTCAGTAATCTGCAAAACTGACCGCAGGAGGGTTACTCTTTTCTTCGCCCATTTCTAAGAAATTTTTCTTGATGAGCTTACATCTAAAATTTTTATCCTTTTGCCCATGAAAGAAGAGCTAACGTCTTAAATTTTTATCCTTTTGCCCATGAAAGAAGAGCTAACGTCTTAAATTTTTATCCTTTTGCCCATGAAAGAAGAGCTAATGTCTTAAAATTTTACCCTTTTGCTCATGAAAGAAGAGCTAACGTCTTAAATTTTTACCCTTTTGCCCATGAAAGAAGAGCTAACATCTTAAATTTTTACCCTTTTGCCCATAAATGAAGAGCTAACGTCTTAAATTTTTACCCTTTTGCTCATGACACAAGAGCTAACATCTTCAATTTTTACCCTTTTGCTCATGACACAAGAGCTAACATCTTAAATTTTTACCCTTTTGCCCATGAAAGAAGAGCTAACATCTTAAATTGTTACCCTTTTGCCCATGAAAGAAGAGCTAACATCTTAAATTGTTACCCTTTTGCCCATGAAAGAAAAGCTAACATCTTAAATTTTTATCCTTTTGCCCATGAAAGAAGAGCTAACATCCTAAATTTTTATCCTTTTGCTCATGAAAGAAAAGCTAACATCTTAAATTTGTACCCTTTTGCTCATGAAAGAAGAGCTAATGTCTTCAATTTGTACCCTTTTGCCCATGAAAGAAGAGCTTATGTCTTAAATTGTTACCCTTTTGCTCATGAAAAAAGAGCTTTACTTTACACCTTATTTTATTACCAGCTTCAACTTTGCCCATATCTTAAATCGTTACCTTTTTGCAATATTGAAGATTAGATGTTCAAATCAGAATAATTTCTAAACTTTGAACCTTTGGGAAATGGGTAACTGACTGTAACCACATACAGACCGGCAAAACGTCACATTATATTCATGGATACTTGTTTAATTGTATGATAATTGTTCAAGATTTACTTCACGACATCCAGGTTTAGTAACCTCCCTTGTTCGCCTTCTCCAATTCTCAGGCTGATCAAACTCTCGTTAAAGGTCATAGCCATAAAGAGGCATTGGGTGGTACATTTGTCTGCCGTTCTAGTGAAGAGATGGGTCGTTATCGTATCATCTGTCGAATCTCCCCAGCCTCATTTCACTCGGTTTCATTCCTGTTTTTCAGATAACTACGTATCTGGGCAAGCGAGATTTTATTGACCACTTGACTCACACTGACCCCATTGGTAAGTTCTCTGTTACTATGGTAACCCGCTAACATTTTTACTATCTATAGTTTATTTGATTGTAGCCTTTTTTATCTGGTTTGTTTTAACCTTTTTTTCTTGAAACAGAAATAGCACACTGAGCTTTATAGATAATCAATACAAAGATTTCTGTCTTTATTTGACAAAGTCCTCAGTGTATTTGAATGTAATCATTCTAATTTTGTGTTGGATTTGTTTGTAAGCTTTGTTTGAAGCAATTTACTGGCTCGATTTTATAATCAAACTTGGAATCAAAATGGTACATAAAAATTTTTTTTTTTTTAAAATAGTGATATTGATAAATGTAGAATTAAAATCAAACTTTCTGAAAATTTATGTGTTATTTTATGAATTGAGGAAAAGCTATCATCAATACAAAATAACGAAGCTTGGTAAAATAGGAAGGCAATAAAAGAAAACAAGCGTTTACCTGGTATTTGATTTAAATATCAGTCAAACAATTTAATTTTCTTTTTCATTTCATTTCATTTCATTTATTCACCTTTGAAAAAAGATACAAATAAAATAATAATTGAAGTCATTAATCGGCGGGAATAAAGTCCAATGGACTTGTTATATCCCAGTAATAAAAGCATGTTATAAATTAATAGGTCATACATCGCAGGTGCTATAAACTTAAATAGTATTTTTAAGGAAACATCTAATTTTTAGCAAAGTTGACACAATTTTCTGGACAATAAAATTCTATAAAGGCTAAAACCATCACAGAATGTTTAACTTGATCATTTTTGTTTGTGCTTTTTTTTGCTGTTTGCTTACAATTGAGACTTGATTCAATTTTATTATTTCAATAATTCAAATACTTCTTGAGATTTGCACTTTTGCTAACTTTTAAATAACACAAAAATGTGTTAACAAGGTCACATGATTCTCTCCTAGCTTTTCGGTCAGTATTTTGAAAAATTGGGCACTGGCTTTCCTGAAATTCAACCCAAAGAAAAAATACTAATATATAAGACCAAGCTATCAGATAATAATTTGAATTGGAGAAATTGTCTGACTCACTGATACATTTATTATCGTTTTATGTGCTTTACACTGTGTTGTACATGTTTTTGTGGTTTATCACCCTACAGCTGTATGTCCATAGCTCTTGAGTGCGGCTTCAAAGTGGCATGAGCTGCCAAAATGTTGATATTTTGACATAAAAACAGAATGTTGAAATTGTTGTCTATTTTTCCCAAGTCTCAAAAAATGTGTGATAAAGTATTGTTTTGAACTAACTTTAGCTTAGAATGAATGAATGGTCGTCCCGGTTATTTAATTTTTTTTTACTTTTCGAGCACGTTTTCGGTTCGTACAGGCCACATACTGTATGGATTTTCCTCATTCCAACGCCAATCATTTAGTTTTTCGTTGGCCTTCAAAGCCTCTTACTGTCGTGACGATCAGAAATTATGACAAAAGTGTGAATTTTGGCAGCTCATGCCACTTTAAATCCCAATCAACCAATAGACTGATTGCTTACTGACGTCATAAGGATACTAGGATAATACGGAAAGTTGTGCCCTGATAAGCATGCTGCTACCAGGGCTGGTAGCTAAGAGGTCACTACAAAGCCAGACCCCCACAAATATCCTATAAATTAATTTTTCGAATGGCATCATTAAGCTTCTATTATATTTTGGTTTTTACGTAACTGACATTATCCTAATTCAGTCCCATCACATTGAAGTCAAAATGCTCTGTATAGGCGGTCAATGGTTTCTTCGTTTTATAAACATAATGAGTTTAACCACTGTGAATAACTTTCAAGTCTCCCGTTATACCTTATTTGTATTATATATTAATTGATTTTCTAAATAATAAATTCCTAGGCCAAAAGACAGCCCATAATGTTTGAAGTTATGAACAAGTCCCAATACATGTTTCTCCAACAGAAATAAACCAAACTGTGAAAATCTCAGGTGCTATTTGTCAATGATGTGGATGATTTGGTATGAACCAGTGTCCTCTCTCGTCCACTAAATCTTGCAACAATGCCACATTAGTGAAATAATCTTTAGTGAGGTGTAAAACATCAATTAATCAATCTAATGTGATATCGTACCGGTCACCGAAGGAGTGTGTAACCTTGTTAGCTAAGTCGGCAGAGGCCTAGTCTCTCAGTTCGACACAAATCTTCCATTGATCGGAGCGATTCACACTCGACCCAAAGAAAAAATTCTGAGTGGGTATTTTACTGGGTAACCCGATGTTGAAGAGTTGACAGGTACTCATACAGGCACATTAACCTGTATTCTCTTTAAAGTGGCATGAGCTGCCAAAATTCTATTTTTTTTCATAATTCTGATCGGCACGACAGTAAAAGGCTTTGAAGGCCATCAAAAAACTAAATGTTTGTTTGTTTGTTTATTTCACCATATAACATTAAAGTAAGAATAAAAATTGTACATAAAATAAAATGGCGGGAATAAAGTCCTGATTGGCGTTTGAAGGAGGAAAATCTGTACAGTATATTTCCTATACGACCGAATTAGTGTTTGAAAAGTAAACAAAATTTAAATAACCGCGACTATCATTCATTCATTCTAAGCCAAAGTTTGTTCAAAACAACACTTTATCGTTCATTCTCGAGACTAGAAGCGCTAAAAAGCTTCTGAATTATACGTCTTGAGAAAAATAGACAATAATTTCAACATTCTGTTTTAACGTCAAAATATCAACATTTTGGCATGCTCATGCCACTTTAAATACACCTACTGATATAATGACATTAAATGGCACACAACCATGAATCAAGTAAATCATCTCAAATTAATCGTGTTATTTATTCGTGCACTTGCATGTGCTATCTCTGTGCTAGGGCTTTATAGATTTGGTAATATATTGTATGTTAAACTAAACAAAACAAAACTACATTTACAAAACAACGGGCCTTAATCTCTGCCACGAATTCATGAAAATTTTCATTTTCTGTTCTAGAACTTTGGTTTGTGGATTTAGGTGTATTGTTTTGTGTAACTAAATTCATTGCTGTGTTGTGTTGTATGAATCTGATTTCAGATGGAACAGAAAACAGAAACTTGGAAACCATTAACTTTCTTGGTAGATTCTTATCATTATTTTATATTAAATTAGTTGCCTTATCAATTTGGTTATGGGATTATTTTAAACTCTTTATGGTGTTAAATTTTTTTTTTACATTCAGGTACTTTTGAATCTAAATATTTAATTTTTATCATTTTTTTTTTGTCAATTTTTTTTTTTGTTGGTTTATGAGCTGGTTAGGTAGATTGCTTTCTAGTTTTGTAATTATTTCATTTTGCATGAATAATTAATGCTTTGCATTAAAGGATATGTCTACAATTATGTACCTTTAGTGTGGTTTTAGAAATTAGATATTGGTTTTAGTTTCTTAGCATCTAAACCTGAACTTCAAAGGTTCCTGAAACCTGAAATGTATTATTGAAATTTAAGTTATCCCCCCCCCCCCCCCCCCCTCTACAAACTTATCACCCCCACTGATGCCCAGCGACATGCATCTGGGCATAAAGCCCTTTCTCTAACATAACCCATCTAAAGCTTGCCACTTATGCCACTCTACATGAATGAAATATCATGGGTTTAGCTTATTGATAACATCAAGTTATCATGGGGTATAAAGGTCTAAATGATATACATCTTTTTAACACAATTAGAATCTTGTTTCATGGTTATTTTAGACAGGAAGATTTTCCCTGTGTCCATGTGTTTTAGCGCTCGTCAATATAAAATCAGTTATTTGAGGTTAGATACTTGAGCAAAATACTCTGTATTCAGGTGTAACGTTAAACAGTTTGTGAATCTTTTTCAAGATAATTGTCAGAAGGCTATTGAAATTAGGGGAACCTATTTTGTGAAAATCTACTTTGTGAAATTTGACCTTCTTTAGATAACTAATACAGACAAAGCAATGTGTCAAGGAGGTCTGTATTTTGAAAAATTGGGCACTGGCCTTCCTGAAATTCAACCCAAGGTCTGTATTTTGAAAAATTGGGCACTCGCCTTCCTGAAATTCAACCCAAGGTCTGTATTTTGAAAAATTGGGCACTGGCCTTCATGAAATTCAACCCAAGGTCTGTATTTTGAAAAATTGGGCACTGGCCTTCCTGAAATTCAACCCAAAGAAAAATTAAAAAAAAATTTCAATGATAACTGTATGTGGAAGAGTTGCCTGTACTCATAGAAGGTCTCCTGTTAGTAAAAAGAACCTTGTTTCCTCCCCAACTAAACATGTCTACGCTACCATTTTAGGTAAATGCTCCTGAGTGTGGCATAAAACACCAAACAATCGCTGAAATTCAAAGCCTGGGTCTGACTCTTGTGTATCTACATTGTACTTTTAGATATACTTAAAATTTCGTTCCTCTACTTTCCAAGGCTTATACATGTAGTACTTGTTTAAGGTTTTCGAAAATTAAAATTTGTTCAGCTTTTCGCATAATGCACTTTTAGAGCCTGAATTTCACCCAACAGGTCCATTCTCCATTGGCACTACATTTTGTATGGGATATCATGTTTGTTATTATCCTATCTGTATCAAAGTCATTGAATAGCAGCACATAGCACACAGCTTTTCATTAATTGCATTTTTATGCCTACATGTATACTGCACTGCACACTAATATATTATAGTAACTTATGATATAAACGTCAAAATGTTATTTAACATATCTGGTTGAAGTAGACTGTTACTAGAATACTAGATGTTTAATAAATGTATATAATTATGTGTATGAAATATATATAGTAAAATGTCTGTAGCTATGTTGGTATTTAGATGCCCTACTTGGTTATATTATTATATGGCGCTTTTTTGAGTCCCAGAATTTCAACTACATGTACATGTAGGTTGAAAAGTATTTATACTCATACCTAATTAAGCTTGGGGGCCTCCGTGGCTCAGTAGGTAGAGCGTTGGACGCTCAATCCGAACAGCCTTCCACCAATGGGTCTCGGGTTCGAATCCCACTCAGTCCAAAAAAAAAATTGGAAAATTTTCTGACTAGGTTTTCACTCAAACAACCTATGTGGGATGGTTGCCAGTTACCACTGGAAGGTCGTGGGCTTCCTCCGGGCATAGAGCCCGGTTTCCTCCCACAATAAAACTGGCAACGCCGCCATATAAGTGAAATATTCTTGAGCGCGGCGTAAAACACCAAATAATCAATCAATCAATCTAATTAAGCACCCTTTATAGACTGTCTCCAAATTATCTAGGTCCCCTCCCCCCCACTAAACCTGGCAACACTGCTATATAAGTGAAATAATCTTTTGTGCAGCGTTACACAAGGTAATGGTCTACAAATTACCTGGGGTCCAATAACTCAATTTGTACAGTTTTATTCTGACATAAGGATTTTAATTGGTTATGTCTTTATCAAATTGGGCGGAGGGAAGGTAAATCTATGGTTTAAGTGGACCTTTCACAGCCAAACGAATTGTACATTGTTTTTCACCCACTTTCTTGATGCCAACGATTTTTGTCTGTTTTTGTCTCAAACAATTCAAACTAACATATGATGCTGGCCTTGACCTTTCCACAAGCAACACAAAGGTTACCAAACAGATCATTAATGTCACACTACCACAAGCGACTCAAAGGTTACCAAACAGAACATTAATGTCCCACTTCCACAAGCAACACAAAGGTTACCAAACAGATCATTAATGTCCCACTTCCACAAGCAACACAAAGGTTACCAAACAGATCATTAATGTCACACTTCCACAAGCAACACAAAGGTTACCAAACAGATCATTAATGTCACACTACCACAAGCGACTCAAAGGTTACCAAACAGAACATTAATGTCACACTTCCACAAGTGACACAAAGGTTACCAAACAGAACATTAATGTCACACTACCACAAGCGACTCAAAGGTTACCGAACAGAACATTAATGTCACACTTCCACAAGTGACACAAAGATTACCAAACAGATCATTAATGTCACACTTCCACAAGTGACTCAAAGGTTACCAAACAGAACATTAATGTCACACTTCCACAAGTGACACAAAGGTTACCAAACAGAACATTAATGTCACACTACCACAAGCGACTCAAAGGTTACCGAACAGAACATTAATGTCACACTTCCACAAGTGACACAAAGATTACCAAACAGAACATTAATGTCACACTACCACAAGTGACTCAAAGGTTACCGAACAGAACATTAATGTCACACTTCCACAAGTGACACAAAGATTACCAAACAGAACATTAATGTCACACTTCCACAAGCAACTCAAAGATTACCAAACAGAACATTAATGTCACACTTCCACAAGCAACACAAAGGTTACCAAACAGAACATTAATGTCACACTTCCACAAGCAACTCAAAGATTACCAAACAGAACATTAATGTCACACTTCCACAAGCAACACAAAGGTTACCCAACAGAACATTAATGTCACACTTCCACAAGCAACACAAAGCTTACCAAACAGAACATTAATGTCACACTTCCACAAGCAACTCAAAGGTTGCCAAACAGAACATTAATGTCACACTTCCACAAGCAACACAAAGGTTACCAAACAGAACATTAATGTCACACTTCCACAAGCAACACAAAGCTTATCAAACATTAATGTCACACTTCCACAAGCAACACATAGCTTATCAAACATTAATGTCACACTTGCTCTGGGATTTATATACTGTAGACTACTTACATATTGTGAATAGACGCTTTGTTTGTGGAAATCGTAACTTGTCACTGTAACTCAACACATGGACAATCACATAATCTATACCTTCCACTTTTCATTTCTGTCAATATTCCATTTCATTGATTGTTGTAGAGTTTATACAGAAATTGTTTGTGGGATGGGTCTGAAAGAAATGTATGCTGTAGGCTGAATGTGGAGTTTAATTTTTATCCGTGTCATTAGAAAACCACAGGAAATGTGCGAATTTTGCCAAAGTGCAATATGCAAATGTTTAGTCCCTGGAGCCTGTTTCACAAAGCTGCGTAGCGTAAGTTTTCACGTAACTGCCATGGTAACCCATACTGTAGAGATACGTTAGTCTGAAAGTTACGCAAAAAATCCATCTACGCCGCTTTGTGAAACAGGCCCCTGATCTTTTGGAATCCAAGTAACTTACCATGTGGGTTTTGTTTGGAAGGGGTGGAGGTTGGGAGTTTATTTTTTTGATTCAAAATACAAAGCAATACATTTGGTACCTAAAGCGTACATATACCTCAAATTAAACATTAACACACTGTTCTCTTTTTATTGGCCACCAGATGGGGTTGTTTTGGTTGATCCAGAATATTTAAAGGAAAGGAAAGTATTTGCTCATATTTTGGCGGCATTTCGTTATGGTCGTGAAGATTTGGATGTCCTTGGGTTGACCTTCAGGAAAGATTTGTTCCTGGCGTCCATGCAGGTCTACCCGCCATTAAAAGACCAACAGAAACCTCTAACTCGTCTACAGGAACGCCTCATCAAAAAACTCGGACCTAATGCTTACCCCTTTTATTTCGAGGTGAGTTTTTCTTCTCTTTTCATTCTTCATTCGTTCGTAAATATGGGTTAAAAACTTGACCAAGAATGGATGCAAGGAGCCATGCCAAACAACAGTTACATCACTAACATGTGCCCCCAATGTTCTCAAAGACAAGCAGAAAATTCCAGAAAAAAAGGTACCCACAACGCCGCTGTCGAAAGTCGAATTTTCTTCTTAAATCAAACATGAAAAATAATCACAATTTGGAACCTGGCAAGTGTTCCACATGTATGACAATCAAGTGAAAGTAATTCTGTTGAGAATACGTAGATGATATTGGGGACTAATACACTCACAGCTAATCAGAAATTCTCGAAAAACACCAAAACAATCACTTTGTTTGACTATTTAACTGTGTCTCTTTCCATCCTCTCATTGGTCTGTCCATCCAGAGGGCCGTTTCACAAAGCCATCGCACAGTGCGATCGATCACAGTTGCCATGACGTTGTATCTCTTCACTATGGTATCCATTGGCAACTAGGCTTTATTTGCGATGTGACTGTTGTGTTGTGTTTTGGGGCCATACTTGTGAGAATAGACCAAAATAGGATTACCTGTCTTCTTACCATCGAAACAAACATTAACATTTTATTAATATTCCGTGTGGAATACTGGTAGCTTGATATTTCATTCTTCATTTAATTTGTTGTTTTACAAAGTGATTTGGTTAAATTCACTTAAGTAGAGATAAGGCGCCCGTCCTAGGTTTCTTTGGTTAGTATTCTTACATGAATTAGTAAATTAACCGACACTGATTTACTAATTTACTAATTCAGTAATTTCCCTGATGATGATTGCAGCTTGTATTCTTCCATGTTCAATAAATCTACAAGTTGTACTTTTATAAATTCTGTTGTTATTCCATAGTTTGGCGTCACAATAACCTAGATATTTCTAGCAGGGGTTGTGTAATGGGGAAGTTATCAGGATTGTCATTTAAGATATAGCCTACGAGGTAGTTAATTAGGCCTAAAAGATATCCAGGTCATATTTGATAGCCCCGTGCCGTGTGAGAAAACGGGATTAATATGATGTGCTCCATCCTGATTGGATGATAAATAGTGAAGAAGACCACATGAGACTCATATCTTGTCACCGAGAAACCAAACTTAGGAATTATTGATGAGTTTGCCATTTACTGAGAGATTTTCTTCCAAAATATTCCTCCGGGAAGACTGTAAAGATTCTGTCTGTTAACATTATGTTGTCCAAAGTGACTGTTTTACAATGTTATAAGAGTGTATGGGACAGCTACAAGCTAAATCAATATGGCTTCCGATTTCAACCTTTTTCTGTCAAGTCATGCATATTTAGCGTTGTTATTCTTTCCCCTGGCTGTTTTTTTTTTTGCAGGCTATTGAATTCACGGACCATTTTACATATTTTAAGGTTGTGAATAACTCAGTAAAATTTTCGTAGGAATTTGCATCTTTTCATATGTTCCAAGCACTATTGCATGTGTCGGATGATTCTATATGAGTTCTCTATATAATGTGCCTACGTAAAAACATAGATAAAACAATAATCAGATAATTTCCTTTTTAGGCTAAGTTTGATCGCGTCTGCAATTTCATTTTTTTTTTAACATTTAAAATTAAAGATAATTGATTGATTCCTGATTAACGCTGTATACAGGATTATTTCCCTTAGGCCCATTTGCACAAAGCACTCTTAACTTAACAGGACTCTTAACATATCTCTACAACATGGAAAGTTTACAGGCCCTCTTAAGTCCCATGTTGTAGACATACACTAAGAGTACTCTTAGTTAAGAGCGCTTTGTGCAAGTGGGCCCAGACTCTTTGCTTGGAGGAAAGGCCCTACCTTCGACGAGTATCTGGCAACTCTCACATATACGTTGATTAAGTGAAATTTAATAGATGAAGATAAGGAGCGATAATAAGAGAAGATATGTTTTCAATCTGGTTAAAAAGGGCAACCCTGCTGATACTGTATCAAAACAAAAAAAATGCATCTCCGAAAACTGAATCCTTAGTTGAACATATATTATATTTGTAATACAATTAGAAACTTGTCTCCATGGTTATTTTAGACAAGAAGATTTTCCCTGTGCCCTTGTGTTTTAGTGATCATAAATATTATATTGTAAAAAATGAGGTTTTCATATCATTGTTATATATGAATAGTATGAATCAGTCTGAATGATGATTTCATTAAGAACTGTTTAAAACTCTCTTCCACGTGGGATCCATTCTGGAAAGAAAAGTCATAGCCACAAAGTGAAACACTTGTAGCTATTGACTTTGGAGGGTCTTTTGTTGGCGACGTTATGCCCGAATCAGTTATTATTTTTTTTTTGTATGCACCTGTGACCTAACATTGCCTTCTCGCTACATTCGCTGTGTTCAAGGAAAAAATTGAGGGTCACAGATACAGGTTTTAAAGTTCTGTTAAATCTTTGATTGTCTTACTTGTATATAATTTTCTTTCAAATTCCTGAACCATGTCCTGAAGAGTATTCTCGTTATTTTTTTGGGATTACACTTTCTTGAAAAATGGCAGAAATTCTTCTACCGATTTTGGGTGAAACCCGAAACGGGAATCGAACCCAGAGTATGGCACCTATCGCCAGCACTAAATGCCGGCTGCTTTATCCATTCAGCCAACCGGCCTCCTCTAAAAAAGGAGGTACTGTAATTGACTGGTAGATACTACAGCGGATATTTAGTACCCCTCTGGTAACATAATTGACACAGCTTCCATTGCTGAATGCATGAGTTAAGTTAGTTAGTGCCTTTTAGAAAGTGAGTATAACAGTATAAAATGGCAGAAATTCTTCTACCGATTTTGGGCGGGAATCGAACCTGGGTCAAAATCGGTAGAAGAATTTTTGCCATTTTTCAAGAAAGTGTAATCCCAAAAAATAACGAGAATACTGTTATAATCACTTTCTAAAAGGCAACTATATAAATCCTGTCCTGAAGCCTGTTTCATCAAAGGGCTCAGCGTAAGTTTTTTTAAACTGGAACTCGTGACAGCTATGTAAAAACCTATGCAACACTGCTTTGTAAAACATGCTCCAGGAACGAATTATTGCTAGCTGTTTTAAAAAAACAAAGTATACAGGGTGAATATTCGAATACACATAAAGATACGTCAGATGTGAGTTGTCCTGCCCTGGACACATGTTGATTCTTGTCTCCGCTAATGGCGTCACTCTAAAAGAATTGCTTTCACCTGTAATTCCCTTGGGGGCTCTTCATCCGATTATCGAGAGTTTCTGATTAGCTGTGAGTGTATTAGTCCCCAATATCATCTCCGTATTCTCGACACAATCATTTTCACTTGATTATCATACATCTGGAAGACTTACCCAAATTGTGATTATTTTTCTCTTTATGTTATCAAAACATGTTTGATTTATGAAGAAAATTCGACTTTCGACAGCGGCGTTGTGGGTACCTTTTTTTCTGGAATTTTCTGCTTGTCTTTGAGAACATTGGGGGCACATGTTAGGCATGTAACTGTTGTACAAAACTTGTTAGAAGGTAACTTAAAGTGGCATGAGCTGCCAAAATGTTGATATTTTGACGTTGAAATAGAATGTTGAAATTATCGGTTATTTTTGTTAAGACGTATAATTCAGAAGCTTTTTAGTGCTTCTAGTCTCGAGAATGTATGATAAAGTATTGTTTTGAACTAACTTTGGCTTAGAATGAATGAATTGTGGTCCCGGTTATTTGAATTTTGTTTACTTTTCGAACACTATTCTGTCTCATATAGGCCGCACACTGTATGGATTTTCCTCATTCCAACGCCAATCATTTAGTTTTTCCATGGCCTTCAAAGCCTCTTACTGTCGTGACGCTAAAAAATTATGAAAAAATTGTGAATTTTGACAGCTCATGCCACTTTAACATTCCCATGAGCTTACCAAATATGGAATTTTTCATGAACTTAATTTTGAAGTAAATAAACACATACACATACAATTAAAAATTCATTGAAAAACTTAGTTACTAAATTGAACTAGTCACCACATGTTTACTTTATTTGATGCTCCAGCCCATTCCATACTAAGATTTCTTGATTGTCAATATATTCTCAATAGTGGAATTCAAAGCCTTTCAGGAGGACACTGTGTGTCTGAGGCAAATAGCAATATACAAATAGTCCCTTTAAGACGGTGACCAAGGGCTCGTTTCACAAAGCAGTCGCATCGCAAACAAAGCCTAGTTGCCAATTGATACAAAAGTGAAGAAGTCATGGCAAATGCGATTGATTGCACTTTGTGGCGGCTTCGTAACTTCGTGAAAGTTATTTGAGGAGAAGTTATGTAGTTATTACTATAAAAGTTTTTAACAAGATAAGAAACTTGTCTCCATGATTATTTTAGACAAGAAGAACTTCAAATCCAAATTAATACCACAGTCATGTTTTCAATCAAATCAGTGAAGTAAGCAAAATGAAATAACATTGTTGTTTTGATATTCCAGCTGCCTCATAATGCCCCAGCCTCAGTCACATTGCAGCCGGCGCCAGGAGACACAGGCAAGGTATGTGCATTTATAGTTTGTGACTCTCCTCTTAAAGGGGGAGAAAACAAAAAATCACTTTAGGGTTCTGAAGAAGCGCGCTAATGTTTCCTTGCCAAACACATATTTTTGCGATTTTTTTACACCTGACAGTGAAGTTAATAAAAGATCACAATAAGCAAAACAAATTGGTCAACTTTCAAAATCTGCCATTTAAGCCTAGGTTAAATTCATCCTCTTCAAGGCCTTCGTAACTCTCCGATATGCCACGCATACCATTTTTGTGCTAGCCACATATTCCTCAAAGCTTCCTTTATAATTTAATGTAAGTTTTGAGAAACTGAAAACAATTTTCTGGGGATAGGAATGCTTTGAAGACAGTGAAATTAACCTGAGTTTAAATGGGAGATTTTGAAAGTTACGGTATTTTATAAACTGCATCATGTCCCATGAAAAAAATAGCAAAAATATGTGTTTAGTACCATTGGAAAGGAAAAATAAGCGCGCTTCTTCTGAAACGTAAAGTATTATTTTTGTTTTCTTCCCCTTTAAATTGTCCTGTTTAATGTAGGAGACTATCTCTCTACCAACTGTTCCACCAACCATCCACCCCCGTCGTTTCACTGGAACCCCCAGCGATGGAAGGGATGTCAACAGTAAGAGACTCTCTACAGACTTAGCCAGTGAGGCTGTCCCCAAAGAATGAACAAAATGGTGAACAGCAGTTGTTGGAATGAAACAATAAAGAGGTTGACCTAATTACATAAAATATGTCTGCATTTGAACAGATTTTTCACGTTTTCTGGTTTGTGTATACGATAAAAACTTGCGTAAATTAGAAACATCTGGGGGAACGAATAAAGTGCTTCTTTATATTGGTTGTAAATATACATTTTAAAGATATTCAAACTTTTGTTCATTTTGACTGTATTCTTGTATATCGAAGTTTTGGGTTACGCATATTTAAATGTACATTAAGCCTCTAAATTCAATGGCCTATTTACCTCATTAACCATGTTATTGACTTCCATTTCTCTTTTTGTTAAGTTCATATTTCATTTACATGTAAGCATGGTCAAATTTAACAATTTGGCGTGTTTTGTGTAGTGTTGACTTAATGTTTATGGTTGATTTATTTCTGTTTCTTATTTAGCCGTGTGGAGTGGATTATGAACTTAAAACATATGTGGCCGACAACATGGATGAAAAACCTCATAAAAGGTACAACAAGCTCTTAGTGTTCCTGATTTTATTCTCAGTATTTTCACACAGATCTTCGAAGGCTGTTTTTATTGAAAAATCTGTGAGCGGAATACAAAATGAATTCAGTACCTTATATGGACTGGTTGACAAGTACGATAATGTCTGAGTTAATTCAAGTGCTGGAAAAAAGTAGTAGAGTGCAAATTCTCATCTTAATTCAAGAGAGAGCTTAAAACATTTACTGCTGGTCAATCATCTCCCTGGACTGAGATGTGTTGAAAGTTTAAATCTCATTCAGAACCTTTTTGTTATTGCGGATTTAGCTACATGCATAGTCCTCTAATTAACTCAGGTATTACCGTATGTGTCAAAGGTTAGAGTCCGTTTCCTGCCCAAGAAACCTGGCAACGCCGCCATGTTAAAGCTTTTATGAACAACCTTTGGAAATATGTTCTAATTTGCGATAAGTGTGTTGTAGAACATGTACTTTAAAAGTCTGACCAAGAAGAAAATTAAATTTTGGTCGCAGCACATTCAAAATTCAAGCTACATTTGCTGATCTACATTGTTTACGAAAGTTAATTATCACAGGGACTTATGACGTCAGACAAGACCCTCACAACGATGACGTAACATACGATTTCTGCTGTCTCAGTACGTCATCATAGCAGTTTGTACACATCAAAGGTCGTGTATGAAGTCATTTTTCCGTGTAGTTACGGAAAATAAGCATATTGCCTCCCTGTTCTTTTTTTTGACTTTCAGGGAACTAACGCGAACGTTGTTTCGTTTCAATTTATGTTTTTCAAATATGCATTAAGTCCATAAACAGACACAACCAGTTTTGAATCCTGTTCATAACTCTTTATTATGCATCAATCAATCAATCAACCTAATGAAGGATTTCTTAACTCCTCCATTTCTCACAGCCAGGTTCCTCTAAGAATCCGTTAACCTAGAGCAATTGTTTTAAAATGGCATGAGCTGCCAAAATTGGACTTCAACATGAGAAGTTGTACACTTGAATTACTTTGAAAAAATAAAGGATTGGCTTTGAACTACCAAAAATTGGATAAAGCTGGTAGCCTACACAAACTGAAGACGTGTGCTAAGAACAGACAAAGTTCAGTTTTGGGGGTTTAGCTGCTTATAAAACTACCCGTTTCCTTCCCCACTAAATCTGGAAATGCCACCATATAAGTGAAATAATCTTGAGGAAGGTGTTAAACATCAATCAATCAATCTTTGTCTAACCCATTTTTCCCACGGACATTTTAGGCATATTTGTTCTTAATTATACGAAGATGTAGCTGTTATCAGCTCGGCTTTTCTGAGTAAGAATATCTTTGTTGTTAATGATAAAAAATTAAGACATCACCACGTAGTAAGTTGTTTTGAACAACACAAGCTTTTGTCAGCTGTACCGGTGTCTTCGTCAAGTGTAACTGACACCGGTACAGGTGTCGGAAGCTCCTGTTGTTCAAAACAACTTACTACGTGGTGATGTCTTAATTTTTTATCATTAGTATGGAACCCACGTTTAAAGAGAGTTTCAAACATTTCTTATCTTTGTTGTTGTTGTTAGGAACTCTGTACGATTGGCGATCAGGAAGTTGACATACGCCCCAGAACAACCAGCCCCACAACCCAGTGCTGAAGCTGTGAAGGAATTTATGATGAGTCAAGGGAATCTCAAATTAGAAGCCTCTCTAGACAAAGAGGTAAGAATAGTCCATTGTCTTACCCTGTGAACTATATACGTGGAATGGCTGTCACATGACCTTTGTGTTCCAGCAGACATCGTCATTACGAGATGATAAGGAGATGATGAATGGATCAAGTTTGATCATGTACGGTACATGCCCATCTCATAGAAATTGTGGTGATTTTTAGAGCGTAGCTCAATGGTCTCACCCTTCTTCAGTTAAACTTAAGCAGTGAGAATTACACTAGAGACCTGTTCGCGCGTTGGAACCCTGGGTAGAACAAGCAATATCTGTTTTTTGAATGCAGTGTTACAACTCTCAGGAATTGTGAAATCTGCGAAGAAGTGGTACATTTGTCTCACCGGATTGATTAATGTTTTACGCCGCACTCAATATTATTTCACTTATGTGGCAGCGTAAGGTAAGTTGCCAGGGTAAGTTTGTGAGGAAACACCCTACCTTCAGCGAGTACCTGGCTAACTCTTTCACATCAGCGATCAAGTGAAAAATCCACTCAGAAATTTTTCAGTTTTATTTGGTCTGAGTGGGATTCGATCCCACGCCGCAAGGATGGAAGGCCTGTGTCGGACTGAGGAACAATCACTCTAACCGACTGAGCCACCAAGGCCCCATGATTTGTTGTTATGAGCACATCCTATCCCAAATTAATGAAAGCCTCATTTACTGAGCGGGCCTCGGGGGTCCAGTGGGTTAGAGTGATCATCCCTCAGTCCCACACAGACCTTCCATCGATGAAGGGGTCTCGGTGGTTCAGTGGGTTAGAGTGATCATCCTTCAGTCCCACACAGACCTTCCATCTATGAGGGGGCCTCGGTGGTCCAGTGGGTTAGAGTGATTATCCACAGTCCCACACAGACCTTCCATCGATGGGACCCAAGTTCAAAGAACACTCAGACCAAACAAACAAAAATTGAAAAATTTCTGAGTGGATTTTTCACTTGGTCGCGGTATGTGGAAGAGTTGCCAGGAACTAACCAAAGGTCGGGGATTTCCACCAGGCAATAAGCCCGGTTTTCCCCGCCACTAAACCTGGCAACACCACCATATAAGTGAAATAATCTTGAGTGTGGCGTAAAACATCAACCAATCTATCAGTCATTTCTTGGCTAGGGTTTTGTATCCTGATCTGCACAGTGACTTCATTTCTATCAAGCTCTTTGTATTTTTTGTATCAAGGTCATGTGTTACTGCTTTTGGTGGCCCCCAGTTGATAAAAAAGAAATAGTATACGGTAATGTCTGAGCTAATTCAAGTGCTGGAAAAAAGTAGAAAGTGCAAATTCTCATCTTAATTCAAGAGAGAGCTAGTAAAACATTCAAGGATTAACTGCTGGTCAATCATCTCCCTGGACTGAGATGTGTTGAAAGTTTAAATCTCATTCAGAACCTTTTGTTATTGAGGATTTAGCAACATGCATAGTCCTCTAATTAACTCAGGTATTACTAAGTAATGAAAACTAATGTCTTTTTCCCCTGCAGAAATACTATCATGGAGAGAGCATCGCGGTCAATGTTCTCGTCGACAATAACACAAATAAAACGGTCAAGAAGGTCAAAATCTCAGGTAAGGGGATTTTTTCTACACTCTTTGGACTAAGTCACCTGAATTTCATAACAAATTTATAAAAAATTATTAATCATAAAAGGAAACCTGTGTATTTTATTTTAAGTAAAATTTTATAAATATTTATAGGATAAATACTGTGTGGAAGCATTTTTGTTGAAATATTTTGAGACATTTTGGGGAAAAGATATCTTCCGAAACAGATTAAATCTTTATTCAAATTAATTATGTGTCTACTTAACGTAAACTCATGAGTATTATTGATTTCTATATAAAGCCTGGTTTCTTCACCGACTAAAACATCAATCAATCAATTAAGTTTTGCTTTCTGATTTAATTATTTTTACTCTACACCCTCTACAGTTGTACAGGTTTTGTTGTAATTTTAAAGGTCTTGATGATAATCGAATAACTTTACATGTGATTTTCAATGGGCTATGTGGGCCTCAGTGGCTGAGTACTCGACCTCGGTGGAAAGAAATTTTTTTTGTAATTGATTGCCCTATGTGGAAGAGGTGTCGGGTCATGACTGAATATATCATTCAGACAAAGAGCCTGGTTTCTAACACAACGAAACCTGACAATGTCGCCAAAGTGAAATAAACTTGAGTGCGGCATTAATGGTTACTGGCGCCTTAACTGGTTGCTTATCTCTCTGAAAGGGGGCCTCCATGGCTCAGTAGGTAGAGCGTTGGACGCTCAATCCGAACAGCCTTCCACCAATGGGTCGCGGGTTCGAATCCCACTCAGTCCAATAATTGAAAAATTTTCTGATTGGGTTTTCACTCGAACGACCTATGTGGGATGGCTGCCAGTTACCAATGGAAGGTCGTGGGTTTCCTCCGGGCATAGAGCCCGGTTTTCTCCCACAATAAAACTGGCAACGCCGCCATATAAGTGAAATAATCTTGAGCGCGGCGTAAAACACCAATCAATCAATCAATCTTTCTGAAAGGTTCAGTCGGTAAAACGATAGTCTTTCAGCCTGAAAGCGGTCTTCCATCAATGGTTTATGAATTCAAATCAAGACGGTTGACGAATTATGGGGATATTACATTGCTTGGACGAAGTGCACTCAAGGGTGCTTTATAAGCCAAGATTTTGTACTTCAATTTTAAGAGCCTACAAGTATAGATTTAACTCTCCGAACCAGTCTCAGGAATGTGGGTGGTGTTGAAGGTGCTTAAGCCAAGATTTTGTTCTTTCAATTTAAAGAGCCTGCAAGTGCAATATTTTTTATAGTTAACTCTTGCAAGCGGGCTCAGAAATGTGTGGGTGGGGGTGCGAGGGAGAGGGTGTTGTAGGTGCTTAAGCCAAGGTTTTGTACAATTTTCAATTTAGAGAGCCTATATAAAAAGTTAATATGGTGTGTATATTTGGCCTGGGTTTTCAGTGACCCAGCATGCAGACATCGTTCTCTTCACACGAACCTCCTACAGCTGTGCCGTGGCTGATTTGGAGAGCGCGTAAGTCCTGGACACAATCACCAGTCACTCAATTATCTCCCCTTATATACCATATGTCGATCTTTTGTTTCGTAGTTTTCACCAGAGTATTCTAGGGAAGGTTTGCATCAGTCATTTCAAATGTCTAATTGAAGCAGAATTCAAAACTATTGTTGAAGTAACAAATAAATAAAATCTTCTTTGTTGACTCGTTTCTGTTTTTTATTTTTATAAAACATACATTTTTGTAATGACATGCTGCAAATCTTCCTCCAAGAGACAGTCACTCCCATTGGTCAGGAGACCAGCACCATATCATCTCAACCTTTTTTTTATTGGCTGAGAATGCTCACTCTTTTTTTCTGTTTGAATAGTGACTTGATTGGTCTGTATGTGTTTTTCTTTCCTGTACAGTGAGGCAGTTTGCTGATATTTGTTTGTTTTCCACCGCTCAGTACAAGTGCACAGTGGCTGACACGGAACGAGAGTAAGTTACCCGTCTGTCCACTGCTCGCTACATTATTGTGCTCGCCTTCTGCGTTTCCATTTGCTTGTAGTGAGAAGTCTCTCACCGCCTAATTGGAATGCGGTGTTAAAAACAAATAAAAAACATGGTAAATTGAGTGATGTGATAAATACCAAAGACATGCTGACTTCTGCTGCAATTACAGTCTACTTACAGTCTACTTATTGGCATTAATAACCAATCAGAGACATGCTAACTTGACTGTGGCATTAATAACCAATCAGATACATGCTAACTTGAGTGTGACATTAATAGCCAATCAGACATGCTTACTGGAGTGTGGCATTAATAACCAATCAGAAATGTTAACTTGAGTGTGGCATTAATGACCAATCAGAGACATGTTAACTTGAGTGTGACTTTAATAACCAATCAGAAATGTTAACTTGAGTGTGGCATTAATAACCAATCAGAGACATGCTAACTTGAGTCTGGCATTAATAACCAATCAGAGACATGTTAACTTGAGTGTGGCATTAATGACCAATCAGAGACATGTTAACTTGAGTGTGACATTAATAACCAATCAGAGACATGTTAACTTGAGTGTGGCATTAATAGCCAATCAGAGACAGGCTTATTGAAGTGTGACATTAATAACCAATCAGAAATGTTAACTTGAGTGTGGCATTAATAACCAATCAGAGACATGCTAACTTGAGTGTGACTTTAATAACCAATCAGAAATGTTAACTTGAGTGTGGCATTAATAACCAATCAGAGACATGCTAACTGGGGTGTGACTTTAATAACCAATCAGAGACATGTGAACTTGAGTGTGGCATTAATAACCAATCAGAGACATGTTAACTGGGGTGTGACTTTAATAACCAATCAGAGACATGCTAACCGTGATGTGGCATTAATAGCCAATCAGAGACATGCTAACTGGGGTGTGACTTTAATAACCAATCAGAGACATGTTAACTGGGGTGTGGCATTAATAACCAATCAGAGACATGTTAACTGGGGTGTGACTTTAATAACCAATCAGAGACATGTTAACTTGAGTGTAGCATTAATAACCAATCAGAGACATGTTAACTGGGATGTGACTTTAATAACCAATCAGAGACATGCTAACTGGAGTGTGACTTTAATAACCAATCAGAGACATGCTAACTTGAGTGTGGTGTTAATAACCAATCAGAGACATGCTAACTGGAGTGTGACTTTAATAACCAATCAGAGACATGCTAACTGGGGTGTGGCATTAATAACCAATCAGATACATGTTAACTGGAGTGTGACATTAATAGCCAATCAGAGACATGCTAACTTGAGTGTGACATTAATAACCAATCAGAAATGATAACTTGAGTGTGACTTTAATAGCCAATCAGAGATATGCTAACTGGAATGTGGTGTTAATTACCAACGTTGACTTACTTCAGTGCAGCGATAAACACGAACATATTTTAATTTAAACAACAATGACAAACTTGATATACAGCGCAGTGATGAAAATAGACCGTCTTAATAATAAGAAACTAATGAAACAATCGAATTGTCTTTTACATTCTTGACAATGTCCTCTTTGCAGTCTCAATCACTTCACTTCATCAGGGGACATCACTCATCCACAGTTATTCCCCTTTGTCATAGTCTCCCCCTCAAAGCACTGTTCACTGCATGTTTGTTTCTGTCATTGCATGTCTATCTTCACATTAATTCCACAGAAAATGTTTAATTTGAGTGATAAAATACCATTTTGTTACAAAGCAGTGCTCTTTGGCATGATTTTATCGTTTTTAAAGCTACAAAGACTTGAATTTGTTTTCCGATCTCCATGTCTGTGCTAAACTGGTTCAAATTTCAATTTTCTAGTTTACAATCAATTTTTAAACAATTTCGGTTCTTCTACCATAAAAAGTGTTAATTGTTCTTTTCTAATTGGTCTGTTTGCAATCCATAATTATTGTGTTGGAAGGTAAGTCAACAGTGGAAAAAAATGTTAGTTATTATTTTTGACCTGAGCTAACCATTTAGCAATAATTCCTTGATACTATTCAATTTTTCTTTTTTTCAAAACGTCTTTACTTTAGATAGTACTTCTTTCAATCAAAAAAATCAAATTGTTATTCCATACTCTTGAGTATGTAACCTAGAAGAGAATTAAGCCGTTATAATGGGTATGTGCCGTTGTTGCTTAACTTGATCGCTATATGTGGAAGAGTTGCAAGTTACTCGCTGAAGCTCCAGGGTTTCTTCCCGGCAAAGAGCCTGGTCTCCTCCCCCACTAAACCTGGCATTGGCAACGCCGCCATAAAAGTGAAATAATCTGAGTGCGGTAGATCTTACATCTTTAGTTAAGTCAATCACATACATGTATTATTCTTCAGGTGTTCAATTTATTAGCAGTTTTGTTCTTTTCTTTTTTTAAGGGATGGATTTCCGATACAGCCGAGTCAAACAGGATTCTGTAAAGTGTTTCACCTAACACCATTATTGGCAAATAACAGGGATAAAAGAGGGCTGGCTTTAGATGGAAAACTCAAACACGAAGACACAAACTTAGCTTCTTCAACAATGTAAGTCCTGTAAACTATAAGTATCAGTAAGCGTATCACACACATTCTAAAATATGGCACAAAACAATTATTGTCATTCAGTACATAGATAGTTGGACTTTCAATCCAAACCGTCTTTTTTCAATGGGTTGTCGGTACGATTCCCAATACCAGGTACGAACAGGGAGTAGAAGGTTTGATCCAGACATTGAGCTGTGAGCTAGCATGGGGCCTCCGTGGCGCTCAATCCGAACAGCCTTCCACCAATGGGTCGCGGGTTCCAATCCGACTCAATCCAAAAAAAAATTAAAATTTTCTGACTGGGTTTTTACTTGAACGACCTATGTTGGATGGTTGCCAGTTACCACCGGAAGGTCGTGGGTTTCCTCCGGGCATAGATTATATGAGTGGCAACTCCATGATTAAATCTCCCAAAACTTTGTCAATTTAAATAAATTGAATTGTCTCCTTCTTCAGAGTGAGTGACCCAAGTCAGAAAGAGAATCTGGGTATTGTTGTCTCATACAAGGTCAAGGTCAGACTGATACTAGGATTTGGGTCAGGGTAAGTAGGTCACACCTTTTCTATCTCCTCGATTATTAGATGGTGGTGACATGATTATAGTTAAAATGTAACAAAATTTTAGTATTGCAAAATAGAGAATTAACTAGAGAAAATAGATGTTTATATTTCACAAAAAAACTAAACCTGTAAACAGTATTAATCATAGTTGCCGAAGCTATCTTCAACTAACAAACAGGTTTCAGATAATTGTTCACAATTCTTATCTGTGAATGTGGACGTAACAGTAATGCAAAATTATTACCTAAAAATTAAGGCTTAATGACCAATCACCAAGCGACATAGAGTAAGTTTTTACGTAACTAATATGACAAACCATACCTTTAAGGAAACAGGCTCTGAACGCTTCGAACGCAATTCACACTCCTCAAGAGACGTCATTCTTCTTAATATGTGTTGTCCATAGAAGTGAAATAATCTTTCAATTTTATTTATTGTAAGCCTCAGTCAATGTATGAATCTTTTTATTGTAAATATTTAGAAAATATCTATTTTTTATTTCAAACCGTGAAGTCAATATATTTAATTATATTAAACACTTGTGTAATTGACAGTGATTTAGCTGTGGAGTTACCATTTACCTTGACACACCCCAAACCATTGGAGACGCCCCCTCCATCCAGATCTGCCAGTATTGCACCCTCAGAGGGCGGGGACGCCCCTGTGGACGCCAACCTTATTCAGCTTGATACAAAGTAAGGCACTTGATTAAGAATACGTTTGACACTTTAAATTGTGTTTCACATCCGCTCAAAATTGATTATCTGGTTCTCAAAATTGATTATCTGGTTCTCAAAATTGATTATCTGGTTCTCAAAATTGATTATCTGGTTCAAAATTGATTATCTGGTTCTCAAAATTGATTATCTGGTTCTCAAAATTGATTATCTGGTTCTCAAAATTGATCATCTGGTTCTCAAAATTGGTTATCTGGTTATTAAAATTGATTATCTGGTTCTCTAAATTGATTATCTGGTTCTCAAAATTGATTATCGGGTTCTCAAAATTGATTATCGGGTTCTCAAAATTGATTATCGGGTTCTCAAAATTGATTTTCTGGTTCAAAATTGATTATCGGGTTCTCAAAATTGATCATCTGGTTCCCAAAATTGATTATCTGGTTATTAAAATTGATCATCTGGTTCTCAAAATTGGTTATCTGGTTATTAAAATTGATTATCGGGTTCTCAAAATTGATTATCTGGTTCTCAAAATTGATTATCGGGTTCTCAAAATTGATAATTGGGTTCTCAAAATTGATTATCGGGTTCTCAAAATTGATTATCGAGTTAATGGTAGGGTGGCAGATTCACCTATTTAATTTAAGCATATATCAATATTATATATATTATGTACATCTATAAACTGAACTTTCTCTGTGGATAAGAATTTAAAAAAATTAAAATTTGGATTGTAACACACTTTGTTTTTTAATTTTTTCAGTGGTGAAGCTCTTTATGGAGATCGTGATGATGACTTCATATTTGAAGATTTTGCTCGATTACGTTTAAAAGGCCACGAAGGAGATGACACGGAAGCTTAGATGACCTCATTGCAAAAACTCTGACATGTTTTAGATGCTACGGTACTTAGCTAAGGCCCCCACGGAAGGACAAATATGTACTCGAAGGAACATACGATATGTTCTACGTGTATGTTAGCGCCACAAGCCGTGTTTGTGAACGAGGAGCGGGCAGTGGACAGAAAGCTTTCATTGGAAGAAGGATAACACACAGATATATTATGTTTAATCATAGAGCATTTACTATTTCTTTTCTCTGTTGTGTTTCACTGGTAATTGTGAGTAGTCTTTAGATGTATTATACATTGGACAGATTTTAACTTATCTCTCGTTTTATACTACATAAATGCCTCGATGTTATGTGATACGGTAGTGTACAAGTGGATTGTGTAGGTCCCCTGTCTCGTACCTCTACCTTGATTTTAACCCAAACTGGAATAACAGTCTTCTTAGATTCCCTCACAAATATGGACTTTTTAAGGTTTCCTTTTAATAAGAATTCGCCCAAGGGACATAACTGTGTTTTATTTAGAGTTGACCTAATTAATATAAACTTGTTTCCTATTTTAGAGATTGTTCAAGGGAGATAATTATGTTACATGTAGAGTTTAGCTGTGAAGTTGGACTATTATCTACACAGTGAATGTTTTTACAATAATGTTATAAATTGTAAGTTTAACATAATGTCTATATTGGATAAGTAATACTGAGATGTCAATCATTATTTTAGCCTGATCCTTAAATAATTATCAGCTTATCTTGCCTTTACTGCTCTATCCAAATAAAATATAAACTCTATTTTTTTGTTTTTAACTTGGCACAATTCACTGACTTTAGTTTTATTCCTGTGGTCATTCTGTTTTCTAGATTGTCCCCACGTCTTTAACAATTTTGTAGACTCTCTCTATGATGTTGTCTTTCTTTGACTCTCCACAATATTTTGCTTTGTTGCAAGGGGAGGTAATTTGCCCTCATTGTTAACCTCCAGTCAGCTGTTTGCCTTGACTAATTAGTAGATATTCTTAAATTAATATTTAGACAAATGAATTTAATTGAAAACTTGTGAGGTAAAAATAGAAACAAGGCCAGGTTTGAGCAGATTAAATTGAATGGTTAGGCCCTATTTTGAAAACATTGTTTTAAGTTCAATTCGTTTGGAAGATTGTTTTTCATACATCCTGTTTTGCACTACGCTTGATTATTTTTCCAGTTGACTAAGCTAACGGTCCTTATTTTATTTTTCATTTTTTAAACAGATTAAAAATGTTTCAACTAAGAAATGCCAATATCTAAGTGCCATGTTTAGTTCAAACTTTTAATCTAAGTTTTAATCTAGTCATAATAAAAAAAACGGTGGCATGATTTCGTTTTAGATTTTTTGTGTTCCATTTTCCCTTTTCAAATCTATTTATGAATATAGGGAAACAAAATTTCTGAAAAGACTATTAAAGCATAGATCATTTTTTCCAGGGGCACTTTCTCTTTTATTCTGGTATTTCATTTTGATAGAACAAAACAAACTGCAGCTCTGTTACAGATGCATTATAGGTGTCATCAATGACGTTTTTTTGATTTTACAATAAATTTTGAAAGTCTTTTTTCAGTGAAATTGACAATGTTTTAAGTAGTTAGTTGAGAAATCTTGGCTGAGGGAGAAATCATTTACAATTATAAAAAAAGTCCATCAAGCGAAGTTCGTGAAACATGTGTAACATTCTTTTGTTTTTTTTTGCACTAAATTTTTAAAACTGCAACATTGCTACAGCATTGATAAGGATCAGCCCATGATGTAACAGAAATGTACTGTTTGAAATGTAAAATGTCAAAACCATGGATGGCTATAATCTTTCATGCATGCTAGTTAATATAAGATTTTAAAATTCAGATTACTGGGCCCTGTCTTACAAAGGCTGTGTTTATATGAACATGGGACTACATTGTGCACTGGTCTGGGTCCTGTTTCACAAAGCGGCGTAAATACATTTTTTGCGTAACTTTCATACTAACGTTTCTCTACAGTATGGGTTGCTATGGCAGTTACGTGAAAACTTACGCTACGTCGCATTGTGAAACAGGGCCCATATCATCAGGATGTAAGGTCCTATAGCTTTAACATTTGAACGTCTGACTTACATGTATGTTATGACAGATTCATCAGACGGGGCCGTTTCACGAAACGGTCACAAAGTGTGATCAATCACAGTTGCAACTTGCCATGACGTATCTCTTCACTATGGTATCTATTGGCAACTACGCCTCGTTTGCGATGCGACTGCTTTGTGAAACGAGCCCCAGATTTGACCTTACAGATGAAGCGAAAGAGAACGACGTCACTAGCCATGGAAACGAGCCCCCGGACCTTGATACAGGGATCAGGCTTATTAAGCTGATGGAAGCATGTAACTCCACCATGGACGAGTTACGACAAGGATGTATTTTCCATTATTTTTTCAGATTTATGTTCCGCATAGCTTATATACCAGCCTCGTATGTCAGGACCCAGAAGAGCTTTTATTCCCTTGCACCCACCCAAATCACCTTTACCCCCACTACACGTTTACCCCCATTAGCCCATTGTCTACATTAGATGTACTCCCCTGTATAGGGAGCGCAGGTCTCATAAGAATTATTACGAGATTTTGTGATATCCGGCGACATTGACACATGACGCCATTAGGAACGTATTTTAACGCACCAAATATGTGGCACATGTTGTTGTCAACCTTGGTTTTGACAGTTTATATCTTTAAAATCATAATAACTATACCATGAGTTTGACGGATTGATGTATCACATATTGTCATGTGTTATTTTGGTTATCTGTCCCTGGTTTTGTCCACAGGTATCAGTTTATCATTGTCAAAATAGTATTTATGTATCAGCTAAGCTTAAGATGAACAAGTTTTAAAAAACATTTAATTGAAATGGCATTCTGATTTAAATTACACATGGATCGTAGGTTCCAATCCCACTGTTTAAAAGACGCAAATTTGAAAAAAAAATTCTTAGTGTTTTTTCCCCATTGATCACCCTATGTATTTACGGTAACGACTTGCCTCCAATGAAGACCCATGTTGTTTTGACGATAAACATGACTGACAATGTTGACATATAAGTTTATAATGTTAGTCTGCTGTAAACCTTTAAACGGGATCCGTTGGAAAAAAAACGAAAATCTTAGATAATTTTATTTCAAGGTAAACAAACCAGCTCAGGCTATTTTAAAGATCAGAGCTTCCATGGCTTGGAAGGACCCTGGGCCCGCATTGGTTTACCAGAGATGTGCTTCGCGGTCCCTTCCATTTAATACACATGCACTGTTAGCCAAAACTTTGACCATACTCAATAGCTCTCGTTTATGGCCAAAGATAATTAAATCACCACTTTATAACGAAGGTACAACCCATAAAACGAAAGCTATTGAGTGTGGTCAAAGTTTTGGCTAAGGCACTGTATACTATTAAAGTGGATATGTGTCTACGTATAAGATAATGCTAGCAATGCTAGTTCACTGTTCCGATTTGTTGTACCTCTTTTTGAAAAAGCATCATTTAACCTGCTTACTTGTATTTCTGTGTTAAACAAATTAAGGTTACATGAAAAAAGAATTAATCAAATATCGCCAAGCCAGTTATACGGGCACATACATTGTTAAATTTATTTTAAATTTTCACTTTAACTATTTTTAAGTAGGTCATTCTCTTGTTAATTTGAACATTCATAATTTTAGTTATTATTACTATGTAAAGTACATGTAGGTCGATGTTTCTATTTATTTTAACTCTGTCATTACATATGCAGGTTTTGGTCGACCCGTTTGTAATATTTATTAGCCTGTATTGCTTATGCACATTTGAGTATCTTAGTTAGTCAATGAGCAATACCGATTTATGTGAAATAATTTGGGGTGATATAAAAATGTTAAGGGTTTCAGTGTGTTATTTTCTGGGATTCAGATTTTGTAAATTTGACACAGTCCCCCAGATTCTTTATGAATACCAGTGGAATTTCTGTTTGTCAATCAGAAACAGTCCCTAAGATTCTGTATGCTCATGTTTTCACAGATAAAGTATATTGTTGAATGGTGAAAGTGTCGTTTTTCTTTATTATATGTTTGTTTTCAATTGTCTAATAATTAGGTCTCCCCCAACGTATGTGGGCCGGACTGTGTCTGTCTTGTCCGTCAACTGGGCAGAAGTTTTTACACCTTATTTGTGGGGTCCTTTTGTAATTGAGGGGCATCCGTGGCTCAGTAGGTAGAGCGTTGGGCGCTCAATCCGAACAACCTTCCACCTATAGGTCGCGGGTTTGAATCCCACTCAGTCCAAAAATTTGCTGACTGGGTTTTCACTCGAACAACCTATGTGTGGGATGGTTGCCAGGTAAAGCCGTAAGGTCGTGGTGGGTTTCCTCCGGGCATAGAGCCCGGTTTCCTCCCACAATAAAACTGACAACGCCGCCATATAAGTGAAAAATTCTTGAGCGCGTCGTAAAACACCAAACAATCAATCACCTTTTGTAATTGATCACATTTTCATGTCTGTATATGTGTCCGTTGTTCCGTTAGTCTCCAATTAGATATTTTCAATAGTTGTTGCTTGTCTGGTATCCCATAGGCAGCTTCTCGGAATTGTCATTTATATATTTATAGTGGGACCTTTGTAATCCGTCAAGTTTTGGTGAATTGCACAGCGATTCGAGACTTCTGAGTTTTACACGATGGCCAGATCAAAGCCTGCTACATTTGCTGCTCTGATGAACATCTGTGTAAACAATGTTCAAAATATACCTGTTATTAATGTGCCGCCCATAGTCACATTTCAACGGCCTGCCGTTCAATATCTTATGGTTAATAAGTTAGGTAAATATGCGTAAATTTGTGTGACTATCCCATGAACCTCCTGTATGCTCAATTGCTAGCAAAAAGGGATCTGTAACATAATAAACTTTTAAAGAAGGTGGTAATATTCAGGCAATGTATATGTCTGTTGTACAATACTAGCCTACGGTAGTCAAAGCCTCCGTTGAGCCTTTTTACTTTAAAGTGGCTTGAGCTGCCACAGTTCACACTTTTTCATAATTTCTGATTGTCACGACAAGGCTTTGAAGGTCATCGAAAAACTAAATGATTGGCGTTGTGATGAGGAAAATCCATACATTATGTCACCTGAACGAACCGATAACGTGTTCGAAAAGCAAACAAAATTTAAATAACCGGGACGACCATTCATTCATTCTAAGCCAAATTTGGTTCAAAACAATACTTTATCGTTCATTCTCAAGACTAGAAGCACTAAAAGTCTCTGAATTATACGTCTTGAGAAAAATAGCCAATAATTTCAACATTCTGTTTTAACATCACCATTTCAACATTTGGGCAGCTCATGTCCCTTTAAACTTGTTTGAATTCATCTACTATAATCTTGGCCATACCTATGCTGGCCTTGCAATACTAAAACACAAATGGTATAATAGTTTTTTTTCACATCTTCCCGGGTGCAAGTTCAAACGCAAATACTAGTCCGCGTTTCTGACTACAAAATGGTTATTTTTGTCGGGAACCCGGACTAGCTACATTCTATGGTGGCTAATAGCGTCCTCGAAAGGTCGAAATATGGCGGTTTAATCAAACCGCGGCCTTTCGAGTTATCTGCCAGATAAAAAGTAGAAACGTCGCGGTAAAAACAAGAAACGTACGCCGCGGTGGAAAACTCGAAAGCGCGACGTTTTGACCTCGACAATCTACCTTTCGACCAGCGTGTTGTAAAGTCCGACTTCTAAATAAATTATATCGATGGCGGTCAAAAGCTTCGGCGCTGTTAACCGCAACATTTCGACATTTTGGCTTTGTAATCTTTAAACCGGAAGTCGAAACAGCTGATAGGGGTCACAAAGCACACCCAGGGGAAAATAACACACAAAAATATCTGGAACTTCTTTATAACCTAGACAAAAGTGGCAATTACAAGTGCAAAACCCAACCTCAAGTCGATATAAGGCTACGCATAGGTACGGAAGAGCTCGTAAAGCTAAAGCATGGGTCGTCAAAGCTGTGAGGACCACCGTTTACACCCGGCCCTTGACCGACAAGGTGCTCCTATCCGAGTGACACTTTGTACTTTGGCTTTGAACTATATTTTCGTTTACTTAACACTTAGACAAAGGGGGGGGGGATCCACTTCTATATCATATAATGCCCCCCCACACACACACACACGCACACCCAATGGACATCGAGGAATTGGGCAATCCACTTCTGCATATAGCTCTGTGAATCGCAGGCCAATAAAAACGCGAAATTATGATACGCTCCCCGGTGACCTATCCAGTGATGTAAAAGCGCCAATAGCTGCTCTTTTACTCTCCGAGAGGACATGCTGGATAAGTGTTCCTTTGTTTGGATCTTAAATGGTTCTCATCCCGTTTCCATTAGTGGCATTTAATCATTCTCATTGCTTCGGTGGCACTTGTGTGAATCCACTGATAACCGTAACTGCTCTTCGTTTTATGGTCTTCGCTTCTGCTCCACAAATCTTAGGACTGGACAAATATTTTCAGCTGTAACCTGCAGAACGACAATTCCTTCTTCGTCAAAATGGGACAAGCAAGTAATAGCAAGGATGTTCATCTTGTACTTGCTGTTGCTGGGTACTCACTTGAACAGCATTTGGCACAGGCATTCTTCAAGTAAAGTGGGGCGTGAAGCTGAATTTTAGAAAAAAAAACAAAGTTTGTACTGTCTTAGTTTCTGAAATACAACCGCCATCGTTGAATGTGTTCATCCTTTTTCTTACCAAAACATAACACAACACCAACATATACCAAAACGTCGTCAACCATTTGGTCACGAATCACATTGTGTATTAGGCGCTGATACGTTGCACGGGTGTTGCACAATCCGAAGGACATCCTTTCTAGCTTATGTGTGTAGCTAACTAAGTTTTATGTTTAATATTTTCTTATACGTTTACTTGATGGTATGCTAATCTCATGCATGTCTATGGCCGAAAACAATGTTGAACCAACTATGCCATCCATAGATTCCTTAATCATTGGGGCATCAATTCTGGACTTGGTTTAACAGCCAACACATTCTTAATTCCTATGACTGCGGGCTAAAACGACATGGCAGCGACATTCACTGGCACGAATTTATTTCCTTATTCAACATTTGATCGAAATATTCTTTGACATCGTTCAACTGACTGTATGGAATACGTCGATATGGAATGCGAAAAGGACAATCATCTTAAGTATGTTTCTATAGAATGTTTTATCAAAATGGCCATATGTTATGAAGATCGTTGGGACTTTTGGCAAAGATACATGGATACTGAGAGCTTATAACATGCTCGATGTTGGCCATTGCTATTACAAATGGCTGGATGGCTTTCGTATGGAGGCAGCAAAGTAAGGTGTCAACCGACTTAGGGTCCAATCCTCATCGAATTTCTCATTTTTTTTTTGTTGGGGGGGGGGGGGGGGTGCATTGTTTAGCCAAAGGGAGAGAATTAAAAAAAGGGCTCACAAAAACAGGGCCCATAGAGTAAAATGATTAAAAAATGAGTGTACTATCGCACAATCTTTAAAAAAAACCTAACATCTCGCCTTCATTTACAGACACAAACGTGTTGTGCTCGTCAGATGTCTTCGGGAGCTTTTCGAAAGAATTGCGTTCAAATATGAAATATAACCATTTCATTAGAACAGCCAGGGGTTCGGTAATTACCATCCAGACTGGATTACAACCTGACCATTCAGTAACATGACCGTGACAATGACAGTGGCCAACACCTTTGGAGGCTTTCTTTAACAAATCAAATGTTTTTGATAAAGTTCGATGCCGTGCGTGTTCTTGGCTATATGAACGTAAACAATGTGCAACAATGACAATCAATCTTATCAAAGATCTGATTCATTGTTAAACGTTCCGGGAACATGTTGAGGTTGTGGAAATGTATGATATATTCGACTCTTTACATCCAATATATTTAGAGTGACGTCATTAGTCTTCAAGTCTACATAGATCCTTTTCTACTTTTTATATTTAGGGTTATTTACCTGATTTAGCTGCGCGCCCTACACACTTTCCATAGAGCTCTGCACGTGAGTAGGCCTATATTATCGACTGTTTGTTTTTACGATGTTTGACAACGAGAATGACTGCACGGAAAATTACTCTTTAAATGTAATTTTTTAATCGGAAATTAAATCAAATTGTGGTCCGTCATCTGAGATTGATTAATTCCAATATGTTTCTACTAATCTGAAAGTGAACGAAAAACCATGGCACACTAAATATTACCGAACAAATATTTTAACACCGCTGGGAGTCCGGAGACAGCTCAGATTACTTCAGGCCCTGTTTATAGGATATATACTACATGGATGACTTTAAAAAGAACATCTTTTATTAACTAGGGGTCTATAGTTTATGCCCATATGACTAGTGTTCATATTCGAGTAGCCTAATATTTTATTACTGAGGGAAAATAATTTCTTTGGTAATGCCCCAGTCACAAATCAGTTGCGATGCGTCGGCGATGGGTAAAACCCAGGAAATTTTAACAAAATCTTGAGACAGATTCCACGATTTTGCACCCGTCGGACGCTTGTCACCGATTTTTTAGGCATCGCCACAGTCGTCGCGGTCCCCAACCTTGAACTGTAAATTTTAAGATTGCTCGCAAGATTTGTCACCCATTTTGGCCATCCAAGACACAATCTCCGATGACCTACGATGCCCTCCGATTAATCGTTGAAGTGACTGTTGTGTTCTATGTACAACCAGATGGGGGATACCACGCTACAATGTACAGGAAGAAATACAGATGCGAGGTCAGAAAACCCTCTTTTCCCCCACATATACTCAGGATGGGGGGACAATTAAAAGAAAAGACCCTCGCAGATATCGTCTCCCGCATCGGAGGCTAATCCCACGATTTTTCGACAAAACCGGGTCAAAATCCTTGAAAAAATCTCAGACAATGTGACTGCTCCACTTTTATAAGGATTATTGATAGGATTGTTCAAGGATTCTTTATTTTCTACGACGAACCCCGGCCAAAACTTATCCCCGACAGATCGCCGACATTGTGACTGGGCCATACTTAGAGACCAGACCCCGATTCAGATTTCCCAGACGGGCAGCGATATGAAAGAAATGTGTAACACCCGGATCATCGTCACCATAGAGTTACTAAAAACTCGGAACCTGTTTCATAAAGCGGTGTAGCGTCAGTTTTTACGTAACTGTTGTGAAAACCCATACAGTAGAGATACGTTAATTGCTGTGATAATTACGTAAAAACTTAGGCTACGTCGCTTTGTGAAACAGGCTCTCGGTGTCTTGCTTCCAAACAATGATTGGTCATGTACCACCAGCTTTATATACTGAACCACAAAAAACAAAACAAAAAAAACGTCACTCCTTTTTGGATATTGATAATGGCCCAGTCACAATGTCGGCGATCTGTCGGGGATTAGTTTTGGCCGGGGGTCGTCGTAGAAAATAAAAAATCCTTGAACAATTCTATCAATTATCCTAATAAAAAGGAGCAGACACATTGTCTGAGATTTTTTCAAGGATTTTGACCCGGTTTTGTTGAAAAATCGTGGGATTAGCGTCCGATCACCTCCGATTGCATCGGTAGCGATCGGAGACGATATCTGCGAGGGTCTTTTCTTTTAATTTCCCCCCCACCCTGGGTATATGTGGGGGAAAAGGGGGGTTTTCTGACCTCGCATCTGTATTTCTTCCTGTACACTGTAGCGTGGTATCCCTCATCTTGTTGTACATAGATTAGATTAATCGGAGGCCATCGTAGGTCATCGGAGATTGTGTCTGGACTGGCCAAAATGGGTGAAAAATCTTGCGAGCAATCTTCAAAGTTGGGGACCGCGACGGCTGTGGCGATGCCGAATAAATCTGCGACAAGCCGCAGGCGTCCGGAGAGCGCCTCCGACGGGTGCAAAATCGTGAGATCTGTCTCATGATTTTGTTAAAATTTCCCGGGTTTTACCCATCGCCGACGCATCGCAACTGATTTGTGACTGGCCCATAATCAGTGTGTTTCAAATAGATGTAAACAATACACTTATCAAAGGAATGATTCCAAATTTGACATGATTGATCATCATCATTGGCAGACAAATGTTAGAGAATTTCAAGTGAAAGTGAGGACAGGTGGCGCCACAGTGCGATCTGGAAGTCAATAATAAGTATGGCCACCATGGGCGTTGATTACAGCGTTGCATTGTCTGGACATTGGAAGGATGAGACGGTTAATAAAGATGATAGGAACTTGGTCCTCCTCTGAATCTCATCCCACAAGTGTTCTATCGGATTTAAGTCTGGACTGAGAGCAGACCATTGAAGAGTCTGTGTGTTGCTTTGACGGAGGAAGTCTCTCGATGCTCTGGCAGTATGGGCTCGTGCGTTCTCCTGCTGGAAGACATGGTTTCCATGACGAGCAAAATGGGACACGATGAAGGTCTCAGCTTCCTGATTGATGTAGCGGGCAGCTGTTACACCATTTCCTCTACCAGGACCAACATTCTGGAACACCATAGGGCCTAGTTTTTGATTCAGTGCTATAGCACCCCATACCATAATGCTGAGACCTCCCCACGCGTCTCTTTCCAGAACACACTCATCTGCAAAGCGCTCCCCTCGTATACGCCACACTCTCAGTCACCCATCAACCGTCGAGATGCAGTACCGACTTGCATCGGAGAAGACTACAGTTCTCCACTCCCGGTGACGCCAATTCCGATGCTGTGTGGCCCATTACAGACGAGCGTAGCGATGTCGAGCAGTGAGGATCGGACCCCTAGCTGTAAGGCCTGTGACATCTGACATTTGCCTGCCTCAAACGTCTGCGCACCTTGTCGTCGCTGATTGGTCTCTGGTGATTGCCAATGGTTGTCCTTGCAGTTTACGCAGCTGTAGCGAAGCGGTTTTGCAGGTGCTGACAGACAATCTGTCGATCTTGCCTCAACGTTGTTACAGGCGGTCTTCCACTACGAGGACGGTCTGCTGTGCTTCCAGTGGCTTGAACCCGTTGCTGCAGGCGATATAGTTCGGACTACATGGAAGTGGTTTGCCACAGGTCTTGCAGCCTGGCCAGCATGAAGTCTTGGTCTCTCTGCTCCCGTGGCAGTCGTGGCATGTCACTATACTGTCAAACTGTGAATGATTCAGTGCATGTTCGGTGGCTTTTTTTTTATAGAGATGACACAGGTCGCAACACACGTGCATAATTGTGACCTTAATTCAGGCAAAACCAACCGAAACAGCACCCCTTTGACGATGTGTTTTGCTCATTAATGATACTAATTAATGATACTAATTAGTAACATGATCAGAAGGACAAACTTTCTTGACCACTGGCTTCAAACTAGTCCGGGTTTCTGATTCCAAAATTACTATTTTTATATACTGACGGCCGTATTTTGGAGTCAGGGTTCACTGCAATCAAAAAGCCGGAGTTGACTGCCCGCTCAGAAGCGGGCAGTAGGCCCCTATGTGGTCTGATTTAGACAAAGAAATAGCAATATAACCTACTCAGATCGTGTCAAAACGGTCATAATCACGTTCATGGATAATTTCGCTACCTACCAGTGCCTGATATGGACGAGCAGGATCGGCCAGTAAACATTATTCTTTCTCTGAATTCACTTTTGCCTTCTCCAAATCTCAAACTCTCCGCCATTGATGACGTAACACTGTTTAGCGTTTTTTTCTCCAGTTTTTATATGTTAAATTCACTTTAAAAAAAGGCTAAATTATTAATGAATGTCTTACTGACACTATTTGAGTTATTTATGTTGTTATTTTCTATCTAAATCTGACCGCAAACTGCCCGATGATCAGAAGCGTGTAGACTAGCCTACTTCGACCTTTTGATTGCAGCTGACTCCAAAATACCACCGTCAGTGTAAAAAAATAGTGATTTTGGAGTCTGAAGCCCGGACTAGCTTCAAACTAGGTCTAGCAAGGATATTAAAAGAGAAAAATTATTGAAAAGTATGAATGATAATGTATGCATTTAGCAACATTTGAATAGGGTGGCGTTTCTTTTGCGGTTCAGTATAGTTTTGGAGCTGGACGCCGATTCTGACGGTGATCAAGATTTCCCACATTGCGATTATAAAATAAAACATTTAAAATTTGGCGTTTTTAGTTGCTAGAGATGTAATGATTTGTACCTAAACTAAAGTGGCATACATATGCGGTGAATATCAGATCTGTAGCTATTATAGTTTGGAAGAGTTTGGCATTTCTATTTACTAACAATTAATGACTGGTACACAAGTAGGCCTAGTGTTATTCCGAAAAACGAAAACTTCATATTGACTCAATATTTCGACTTTTATTCAGTCATCATCAGGAGTGAGGTACATTAGCAACAACATTGGTATATATACAGGTAAAAAACAAACAGATTAAGCAGTGATATAACAATATTAGGAATGGCCTTACAGATTTACAAACTTATTATCATTATTACATATGCACGTTGACAAAACAGATAAAGACAACAGATTAGGGGAACAGCAGGATCTAACTGGCATGGCTTGGGGATATTAACAAAGAGGTGCAGACAGTCTTATCTTAAGAATTAGGACATAGTTCATCGAAATAAGACAAGTTCTTTAGATGCTTTTAATCCACTGTTTAAGACAGGGCTATTTCTTCTAATACACAGAGCTTCTCTGAACAGGATGTCTGACCAGTGATAAGATTTATCAATAATTACAGTGTTAATAAGAATAAAGTCTCAAAGTGTGGGTGGACTAGGGTCATTTAAATTGTCTGGTAATGATTGCAAGTTTTTCAAAAACATAAATTCTTCACAATTAGAAACATGATTGAAAATTTCACTGTTTTTATTTGGACTGCTATGTTCTTTAATTCTTGTAATAAGGCATCGGTCAGTTTTACCAATGTAGTCTGAGCCACATGCTGGGCACGTAAATTTATAAATAACTGAGCTTTTGTAATGTTTAGGGGTCGGATCTTTAGTGTTTGTAAAAAAGTTAATTTTGGTGGTCTGCCATTGGAAAACAAAGTTGACGGGTTTGATTAATAATTTACGAATTTTAGATATAGATTTTTTAACAATAAATTCTCCTCTTTTCCCAATGTATGGGAGTCTCATCCAAATTTTATCAAGTTTCTCATCAGATTCTTTATTTTTAGGACCAAATTTAGGCATGCATTTTCTTAGCAATTGTTGGGCAGTAGACTTACGATATCCATTCCATGATAAAAACTTTAAAATGTTCTTACATTCTGTATTAAAAGATAATTCGTCAGAACAAATTCTGAAGGCTCTATAAATCAACGATCTAACCCAAGCTGTTTTCCTTACCCATGGTTCATAACTGTCAAAATGTATACCAGTATTTGTTGGTTTTCTGTATATTGTGGTGGAAGAAGATGAAAATGATATATCTAAAAAATGAACAGTGTTATTATCTACAAATTCCTCTTTGGTAAAATTAATAGAAGGATGAAAAGAATTAAGCTTAGCTAAAATATTCTCAAATTCGCAAGGCTTGGCAAGAACAAGAGTATCATCCACATATCTAATATAAAATTTTATCAAGTCAGAGGCTATCAATTTATCCACTATTGTTAATTCCAGTTCCGTGAGAATGATGTTGGCTAAAACCGGACCTAGAGATGAACCCATAGTTACACCATCCATTTGTTGGTACAATGGTTGTTGACTGAAAACGGGGTCCTCATACATGTATCTTTAATTAACTGGGGTCCTCATACACTGTATGTATCTTTAATGACTGGTCCTTTCGAATCGACAACCGAGCTCTCTAATCAGCCTCGCTTTGAACATAGATTTATATGGCGGGTGAATGGTTATGTTTTCGTTTGAAGCCTTCAAATATTTTAAATAAGTTTCGTGGTTGGCTGTATTTCTCAATGGTGCCATTATCCTAACGAGCAGACGATTTATCAAGGAAAGAAGATTTGACCCTGTGATTTGACAGATTGTCACTGATTTTTGGTGAGATTACCACTTTCGTAACCATGTCTGATCATGTTTGTTTACACTATTACAACAACAACAGCACACTATTACTACTACTACTAGTACTGTACTACATAAAATAATAAATGCCAAGTTCTTTCTGAACGCCAAGTGGTAAGGTGTAGCTGTAAATTTACTAAATATATATTTAAAAACATAATGTTGGAACAAAACGAACTTCCAGTAAGGTCCCAGGGTGTCAAAGAAAAAGCGAATGAAAATATGAATATCTTCGGTCAGTAATCAGAGCTATATTTGTATTAGTTGGAGATCTCCAAACTCTGTGGTCAAAGTTTATGATGATGGGTGACCAACAGAGTTGGAGGACCTGCCATATTGAAACATGTCGATTTACCGAAACAAAACTATTTCGCTAAATTTCTCCTAATTTTAAACAATGCAACCGGCTCAAACTTTACACACATTCAATTCGATCTTTTAGTTCGCCTTTTCACCGAAAAAAAGCGTTCAAACACTCACATTTGTGTTGTATCATCGTCGTTTTACCAAGGACAGCCTGAATCTCCCGCTCGCCTCCTCCATTTTACTTCAACTTGCAAGTTAACTTGGGCAATGTACGACCTATGAGAGCCGTGCTTTCGTATTTTCTTGATAAACATACGAGTTCAAGTGAAGTGTTATTTCCAATGCGTACAACAACATACGAAAGCGCGGCTCTCATAGGTCGTACATTGCCCAAGTTAACTTGAAGTAAACGAGGAGACGAGCGGGAGATTCAGGCTGTCCTTGGTAAAACGACGATGATACAACACAAATGTGAGTGTTTGAACGTTTTTTTTTCGGTGAAAAGGCGAACTAAAAGATCGAATTGAATGTGTGTAAAGTTTGAGCCGGTTGCATTGTTTAAAATTAGGAGAAATTTAGCGAAATAGTTTTGTTTCGGTAAATCGACATGTTTCAATATGGCAGGTCCTCCAACTCTGTTGGTCACCCATCATCATAAACTTTGACCACATAGTTTGGAGATCTCCAACTATATTTGTATTTGACGTCCTTCTTGACATTTGAGCACTTTCGTTTTCATTTCAATCAATCACTAAGATCAGCGCTCCAGATAACTTGCTTACTTGCGTAAATTACGCAGTGAATTTACCCAAATACTTTTATTTTTTTTCACATCATGCGTATTGTTACGGACTACTTATCTTCGTTTCGCATAAGATTTTATTTGCATGCGTATCGTATCAGCGTATGACAAGAGCAAAATTCTGACAAGCGTCTGTACTCTACTTGTCGTCAACACACTACAGTCGCTATCTGTCTGTAGGGGGAATGTGGAACACCCGCTCTTACTCTTGTGTGCAATCCACTGACGTCAGCGGTGCAATATATCAGTCAGGTGCTCTGATTGGACAGCGTCCTCTAAACCAGCCAACCCAAACAACGTTCTCTGTTGATTCTTGTTCGACTGCATTTAGGAAAACTAGCTATGAACCGACAATGTCAAAACAAAATTTGATTCTCGCTTTCAGACCAAATATATCGAGGATGATTGTTTAGTGTCACAAGGTGCGGTCCCAAATTTCAATATTGGTAATTTTCAAAACCTCTACGTAGCTCAGTGCTATTCCATCCCGTGGGACGACAGTTAAACATATCATTCGCCGTATATTTTTATAAATATACCTTGATATTAGTCATTTAGACAATGGCTTTCGACTTTGAAATTTACCATCAGAAATGACTTTTTTACGTTCTTGTTTGCTCCAGATAAGCTGAGTGGGCTATGTTACATTTTTGTGCATGAAGCAGCCTCTGTGTTAATTATGCCACTGCCATATCATGTGATATGGTAATGATATATGCAAACAAAAAATTAAGTTGCTGAATAAAAAGTTGTGAATGGAGCTTTGTGTTTTGTTTTAATAATTCAATTAATTATTTCTAAAGCCCTTATCATTGGTCTATCGGTGTTAATATGCATCAAGTTTAAAGAATAGAAACAACATTTCATGCGCTTCGAGGTTACTCGAGGTTAACTCATTGAGGTTACAGTTTTACTCATCATTGCCTATTAAAAGGCATGAGTAAATACCCTTCAGGCTGAAAAATTAAGTGGAGCACTGACTAAGATGCACCTGCTCAACGTTCGTCGTGTATGATGTCAAAACAATGTTAACAGGACTTGCACAGAATGAATATCGGTAAAATGTGTGCTTCTACTGTTGTTTATATATAAAGATGAGGTTTCCAAATGCCCATTGGTAACTTTCCCAGCTCCCGCAGACCATTGTATACAGGGTTTTATTTGAGAATTCCAATGTCTGCTTTGTTGTGGTCAATGACCACGAAATACAACATTGGACACACTTAGACACCATGCAATCTTCCTTTTACTCCGAATCTACCTTCAACCATGAAATTTCTAAACTATCAACAGACGAAGACAACTTTTCCCTCCTACATATGAATGTCCGTAGTCTACGGAAGCACCATGACGAAATATCTTCTCTCCTTTATAATCTGAACTTAAATTTTACTATTCTTGGTTTTTCTGAAACATGGTTAGACTCCTCTTCTGAACATTTATATACCTTTCCAAATTACACTTCGGTCTCTAACTCTAGAACAAAGCGGCAAGGAGGCGGAGTTACCTTATTCCTAAATAACAATGTTACATCATTCAAAGTTCTTGAAGACATATCTCACCATGGTAGCCAATTAGAATTTGAGTCACTCTTTGTTGAAGTTGAAGCCCAAAACACTTCTGCTATAGTTGGTGTGATATATCGACCGCCGGGTAAATACATAACCTCCTTTAATAACGCGCTTTCTCAAACCCTTAAAAAAATCCCACCAAATAAAAAACTGTTTCTTCATGGGGACCTCAACATAGATCTCTTTAAAACGCAACAACATACTCCGACAAAAGAATTTTATCATACTCTTACATCTAACTATATCTTTCCACAAATAACCAAACCAACTAGAGTAGGGCAAAATACGGCGACACTGATTGACAATATATACACTAATGAACTCGAGACACCTATAATTTGTGGCATACTCCTTACAGATATCACGGACCATTTTCCCATCTTCTCTGTCCACAAGCCCTATTGCAAACGACCAACTCAACCCCGACCATCCTTTACTTATCAACCTATACTCCCCGATAGTCTTCAAGCCTTCACGGAAAAATTATCCAGAGTTTCGTGGGCAGATGCTCTATCCTGCAATAATCCTGACGAAGCTTTAAACACATTCAATAACAGATTCACACAATTGTACGATGAGACATTTCCTATGACCACCCTACCGATAAGAAAACAAAAATAAAGAAGCCATGGGTCACCAGAGCTATTCTTAACTCAACTTATCACAAAAATATCCTCTACAGACAACAACTGCGATCAAACAACTTACTTGACCGAAAAAAGTACCGACAATATCGTAATAAACTAAATAATATCTTAACCAAAGCTCGCAAACAATACTTTGAAACTAAACTCACAGAAAGGAATGGTAACATACAGTCTACATGGAAAACTTTAAATCAATTAATGCAAAGAAACAAAAATACCGCTCTACCGAAATCATTCAACATCAACAGCCAGCATGTTTCAGACCCCCAAGTCATCTCACGCAAATTCAGTGAACACTTTGGTTCTATTGCACAAAAATTAAAAGACCACATTCCAAACTCTGACTCAGATCCATTAGACTATATACCGTACTCTTTCAACACTAACTTCAATTTTGATCCCGTATCTTTACAAGATGTGCTCTCCGCAATCCAATCACTGAAGTCTTCATCTGCAGGACTCGCTGATATAAAGCCATCAATACTAAAACACGTCTCGAATTACATAGTAGAACCTTTATCTCATGCAATTAATTTGTCCTTCCAAACTGGCCTTTTTCCTGACTCATTGAAATCTGCTAAAATCATTCCTGTATACAAAAATGGTGACAATCAAAACTTAGAAAATTACAGACCTATTTCAATACTTCCTGCTGTTAGTAAAATATATGAAAGACTGGCTGCTAATATGATAACTATCCACCTTGAAAATAATAATATTCTGTCTCCAAATCAATACGGGTTTCAATCCAACCACTCAACCACATACGCAGCTCTTTCGCTCTATAAAAAGTTAATTACCGCTACAGAAAATAAAATGTTCACTGCCATTACGTTTCTTGACTTATCAAAAGCATTTGATACTGTTGACCCCGAGATCCTTCTGAAAAAACTGTTTCATTACGGCTTCCGTGGCCTTTCGAATACCTGGCTTAAAAGTTACCTAACTCACAGAACCCAAACTACCTCCATCAACAATACTCTGTCCTCACCCTGTCAAATAACATGTGGTGTTCCCCAAGGGTCAATTTTAGGCCAAATATTGTTTCTTACCTACATCAATGACATAACCTTCTCCTCCAGCATCTTAAACTATGTACTCTTCGCCGAAGACACCAGCGTGTCATATTCTTCTACCAATACAACTGACCTCATCAACACATTAAGCAACGAGCTTCAACGTATTGTACATTGGCTACATACAAATAAACTCTCCTTAAATGTGACCAAAACTAAATATATGATCATTAAACCAACCCACAAACTTCCTCCTGCAGACCTAGGACATATATCAATAAATAACATACCTATTGAAAAAGTAAAGGCATTTAAATTTTTTGGAATTATATTTAATAACTCGCTCACCTGGTCAAATCACATCCACAATATTGCTAATAAAATATCATGAAATCTAGGTCTGATAAAACATATACAACAAAGCCTTAATCGTAAAGCACTATACATCCTCTACAACTCATTGATACTACCATATTTATCCTACGCTAATCCACTTTGGGGCAACACATATACTACACATCTACAGCCACTTTTCCTTCTTCAAAAACGCGCCGTCCGTCTCATAACTTTTTCCCACAGATTAGAGCACACTCTTCCATTATTTAGACAATTAAAACTTTTAAATATTTTTGACCTAAACACATACTTGTCTACGATATATGTTCACAAATTTTTCTACCACCATCTTTCCCTACCTTCAAGATTTGTCAACTACTTTACCCGTAAGACCGACATTCATCAATACCCGACTAGACATCACACTTCTCTTCTATACGTTCCGTACTGCAAAACTGACCTGTCAAGACACACTATGTGTGTCAAAGCCTCTAAGTATTGGAACTCGCTTCCACCAAACTTCAGAACAATTACCTCCCTTTCACTATTCAAATCAAGATTAAAGGATCATCTTCTCAATGTATGTCACTAAGTACAGCTCGCATCACCATTATATAGTATCTTACGAGTATCTTTCTTTTCACTACTATTAATTACGACTTCTTTAGGGATAAAACAAGTCCACTTGGGGCTTTATTCCCGCCACAATTTCATCTATGAATTGTGCAACTGTATGATATCACGTGGTGAATAAAAAATTCAATTCAATTCAAAAGAATTGATCGTGCAGTGGAGCCTTTTCTGGCTGCGTGTTTGGTCTACTTTTGGCTGTTTGTTTACTGACTGTCAGACACAAAACAATAGCAACACGGGATTAGTAACTCGTTAAATGTACATTTTTGGCGGAAAGTTGACTGATCGCTCTGTATTTCAATCTGAAAGTCACCGGAGAGCCACAACAAAAAAAAAGCAATGTCTACTTTTAAGTCTATTAATTTCTGTATAGAGGTCGTAGATAGAAAAGGAATGCCTAGAATTTTGTAAGTTTTGTCCCAGAAATCAAATAAACTTTTTAGTTTGTACAGTATATGTTCGAAATCAAACTGATTCCAAAATAGGATGTATTGTGTTAAACGTGCCATTTATCCTTTAAGGTGGAGTAATAGCTTTTAGAACCGAAAAGATGCCTTTGACTCTTCATTTGTTTTTCACCGCCATTTATACGTTCTAAACCTAACTGGCCATGTCTGCCCTTTATATGTGTTTAATTTTAGTTGTAGTAAACTCGCTGATATTATTAACAAATGTCAAACAGGCTTTGGCGTTTAAATATAAAAATATATAAAATATAAAAAAATTAATATTTCTACCCTGAAATTAAATGTTTTATTCATTATACGGACTGGATACTGGGCCCTAGAAGGGATTTCTATCAATCCTTGGTTACGTAAAACCTTGAAAGTCATGGATTTTGCACATGTAAATCTAGGTTGTGAATATCTTTGTGTTGAATTCACCAAAATGAAGATATTGGCCAAACAGGAAACATATTTATCCTTTCACAGCAAATTCTCTGACTTACATGGAATAATTTTATTATCCCCTCGTGATATAATTCAGGGTCGAGAGAAAAGTAAGGGGGGGGGGGGGGGGGGGGTTGTAGATCATATAGATGTATAACGATCATTCTACCCCTCCTGTATGTGCGTGCCGTGTGCAAATATACATGTTAAGTAGAGATGACTTTTCAAACAACATCGAGTGTGTAGTGCAACATACCGGCCGGTAGGTTTACCTCCCCCGGAAGAAGTGATCTTTTGCTTGTCATACAAAATAAAGGATTTAACCTGATAATGTTGTGAGTGTGGTTATATTCTGTCCTTTAGTATTGAAAACTGGGCTGTCATGAACGTATAAAGTCATCAAAGGGTTGATTTCACAACATTTCCCACGATAGCGTCACCAGCAACCCAGCCTGTCAAGGCCGTAGCCATAGTGACTTTATGTCATTCTGCTTCAAAATATCTGGGTCAACCGTCGCACGTGACCAAAGCTTATCGTTAAAAGTTCCCACTCTGTCCCGGGGGAGGGAAAAGGAACGGCAATCCTCAACAGGTCACTTTTTCCTCATTTTTCTCAATTATCGGGGTAGAATCGACTTTAATACCTTCGTCTTGGTGTTTATTGCGTAACCCGATACCGCTGAACGTTGGTTCGCACCTCGTCATACCCCTCGAATGCTGCGCATTCTCGTGGTTTGACTCGGTACGAACCAACATTCAGCGGTATCGGGTTACGCAACAAACACCGCTACGGCGGTATTAAACTCTTAATTATATCTCTCTGTCTGTCTGTGGGTCTGTCTGTCTAATCATTTCTTGTCATCGCATCTCCTCCCATGGTTTTTATTGGATTTTTTTCTTGGTTGACATGCTGGATTGAATGCAGAGATGTGGACTTATTCTGGTTGCTTAAAAGATTTACTGCCTTGTTTTTTTTTAGGGGATGTGTCGTCTTCTGATAATTCTTGTTAAGACTTAAAAAGGAAAGAATTCCATCTAAAGCCGGTGCACACTCACTTAATAGAGAGTAAATTAACAGCTGCCTTAAAATAAAAGTAAGCAGAACTTTCAATCCAATGATTTTAAAGAGATTGTTAGACTTAAAACTAAGTTTTTAATTATTATTTATATATACCGTTCGTCAGAATGAAAGTAGATCATCCATGTTGAATTTGGCATACTCATAATTAATTCACCAAAAGTGAATTCCTTACCTGCCTCCTTGTTTAATAATCTAACGACCAGTAATTATCAGAATGGAGATAACGAGTTGGATTTAACCTGTTGAATTAACTCACAATATGCTTACAGATTGCTATAGTGAAGTATAGTCAAGGCAAAATAATACGAGTTGCTAGGCAAATATATACATATTTTTTTTAAAGCCCCATAAAAACATGAATTTGTGTTCGTAAACAAGGGGGACTAAAACGATAAGCTAATATTATTTTAGTAATAGGAGTGATCGCAAAAACCAGGGCGTTATATTACCTATAATGTAGGATTTTGGTAGTGAACGTTAAAGAATATCACAGCTAATTTATTACTATCTAAAACCTATAGCAATTCGGCGTGTTAGTTTTACCAAAATACTGATGATTTGTTGCCAAATTATCTTTTCCAGAAAATTCTACTGACTATTAAAGGCCAAACTCCTGCCTGTCGTCAATCTACATGTAATGAAATATCATAAGTTGTGGTTTATTATAGCAACTTTATGATTGGGTATAAACGTCTAAATGATATGCCCCTTTTTAACCCAATGAGAAACTTGTCTCCATGGTTATTTTAGACAAGAAGATTTTCCTTGTGCCCGTGTGTTGTAGTGTTCAAAAATTTAAAAACATTATTGGGTATAACGGTCTAAATGATATACAGTACCTCTTTTTAACACAATTAGAAACTTGTCTCCATGGTTAGTTTTTACGAGAAGATCTTCCCTGCGCCCGTGTGTTTTACATGTAGTGTTCATAAATATATCAAAAACATGTATTTCAATAATTGGTCTTAATAGAAATCATAGATGAAGTAGTTGATTGCATTGAAATGAAGTTCGTGCCACTGTGTGACGCTGCCATATGATTGGCTATTTCAGTACCACATGACAAATAAATGATAATAAGAGGACATCAGATTAATTTTTCATCTTGTTATTTCAGATATTGTTTTTTAAATGGAATTGTAAAAAAAGAGGGACATGAGATTCCAAATATAGGGAAATTTCATTGAATTTGAAACAATAGACCTTTTCGGTTTAGAATATTTTTTTTATGAGGTTTGAATGGATTAAATGAGCACAATTTCAACCTCAGATTGTTTGAAAAACTCAATAAGGCGTCATTTTGCTATACACCAAAGCTACAGCGCAAGCGTCAATTCTTAAACCGAAAGGTCCTATCAGCTTCATTGTAATTTGTTTGTCATTTTTATCAAGAAGAAAAACTAAGAGCTTTTCTAATATACGCTAGAGGGATTGTGGTTATTTGCATTAAAGTGGCATGAGCTGCCAAAATTCAGACTTTTTTATAATGTCTGATCGTCCCGGCATGTTAGAGGCTTTGAGGGCCATCGAAAAACGAAATGATTGGCGTTGGAATGAGGAAAATCCATACAGTATGTGGCCTGTACGGACCGAAAACGTGTTCGAAAAGTAACCAAATTTAAATAACCGGGACGACCATTCATTCATTCCAAGCCAAAATTAGTTCAAAACAATACTTTATCGTACATTTTCGAGACTAGAAGCACTATAAAGGTTCTGAATTATAGGTCTTGAGAAAAATAGTCAATAATTTCAACATTCTGTTTTAACGTCAAAATATCAACATTTTGGCAGCTCATGCCACTTTAAGGTACATGTAGCTTTTATAAGCAACAGAAACTCGAAAGCTTACCATACACCCTGGCTTTTTCAAGTTTGACATCTTTGAGGGTTAATGACTTTAACAAGGTTCTTAACTCAAAGAAAATCCTTAAGTTTTAAAAGGTTTGTTGTACTTGTACTTCAATGTACCTCAACTTCTTTTCAAAAGTAGAATTTATGAAGAAACTCGCGAGTCGTGCCACTTTAAAAATTTTGAAAAAAAAAAGGTGAAGTATGCCCTTATAACTCTTTTCTTTATGTACGTAAGGGAGACAACCATTGGCAAGCAAGTTTCATTTTTTCAAAATGATGACATTGGTTGGGGGACAGGTTGTTGACTAAAACCCATGGATCATCACCTCTTGTGATGCTAAACATAGTTTATGCTCTACATGTATTTGTCTTTCATTACAGTTTTTAGGACATCAACTACAATGTAGAATCTACTAAGGGGGTAAATAATTTACAAATTAATTAACTCCTGATGATGGCGAAATAAAGTGCCGAAATATTGAGTCAAATATGGGTCTTACATTTTTCAGAGTTATGCTACTTACTTGTGTACAAATTAATTAGTTCTCATTCGTTTAAAAAGAAAGGCAATCCAGCTAAATCTAAATAGAGCAACGTAATAGCTTTCGATAGATCTGCAGTTTATTCTTACGACAGATCTGGCCAAGAAAAGCGTAAGTTTCAATCATGTCTCACTTCAGCTCAAGCTATTAATGCAAATTGGCCTGCATATTCCATCGTTGAAGTGTTTTTGTCCGCCATTTCTTCTGAAGCTGCCAAACCCTTTATGTGTACAATTATCACTTTAAAACTGGTATATATTGTTCACTCCTCTTGGTATCAGATGAAAATAAAATTTGCAACCTACCCTTATTTTTTTTTCGGCAACAGTGTTGGAAAATCTTTCAATGGCATTAAGAAGTTGAAAGGTTACAATAACAACTTCTTGGTTTATTGGGTGACAACGTTTCGATGTAGTTCTCAAAGTCGTCATCAAAGTCAATGATTGGGGTTTTACAATGAAAAAAAAACCCCAAACAACCAAAAGATCACCCCCACATCCCATCCACGCACTCACAGCCAAATATAGACATTACCCGCTACAGACCATAGAAGGTCAGGAAGGCTAATAATGTATTTGGCATACTGAAATAATGTTCATCCTTGCTGGTCAGCATACATGGCTAAAGAGCCACAATGCCCTATACAGAGCCACAATTCCCCATACCGATGGCGATCTGTGAATTGATTGCTTGGCAAGCCCTTTGAACTGACATGCTCGACTCCACACCTTTGCAGATTAATTTCTGTTTAATTCCTCCAATGATGTCATTAAGTAATCTTATTTTTTTCTTTCTTATTTCCCAGGCTGTAGGGATGGCTCTGAAACCTGTGTTAAAGTCTAAAGTAGATGAGTTGTTTTTACGCTGGCTGAGCGAACCTGAAGTGCAGTCGGTATTAAAACAAAGTTTACGTCAGATTGTGAAAGGGGAGGCAATTAGTCAGCCAGTAACGTCTCAGAAATCAATCACACGATGTCAATCACCCAGGTTAAGACCGGCATCGCCTCCCTTTTCTCCTCCTCCGTCGAAACTGAACAGTCCTCGAAGTCCAAGACGGTCAACAGCATCCAAAAAGTCAAATCACAACAACAACAGTAAGGTAAGTAAAATAGCTCTGACCAACAGTTACTTACAAGGTATCAAGAATTATATTACACTCTTGGTTACTTTAATAATATGGATATATGGTAACAGAGGCAATGAAGCACCTTGCATGTTTAAACAACATTGCACAATTATATAGGGCGAGTTCATTTGGAATTTAAACAAATTTAAGGCTGTCGAAAGTCAACCCTTATTCCTCGGTCAGCTCACTATCGAATGTCACCTCTGGATTTGTTGATGGTTTTAAAACTGTTTTCCTCATCTCTACAATATTGAATGTTTAAAGGAATTCTGTATTTTTGGCGTGAGATTTTATTAAGATTTGCTGAATTTTCTACTTATTATAGTGGATTAAACAGATTTTCAGTACAGCCGTACTGTAGTAATTAGAAAAATTTGCCATGGCAAAAAAAAAAAATGCTGACCTAGATTGGTTTTGCGACAGTCGTCAGCACGACACTTTTAGAGATTCACATATCCTTTTATCCTGTTGATGGTGGCAATGAAACTTCTGAGCTAAAATAGATTTAGGTCTGTAATGAGGACAGCTTTTGCAAAATGCCGTCACTAAGGTAATTACTAGGGCTGAAATACAAAGGCACCCCAATGTATCACCACCCCCTAAATGCCCTCAAATTTCAGAGTTCTACAAAAAAAATGAAAATAGATTTATTGATTGACGTTTTACATCGCACTCAAGATTATTTCACTTATATGGTGGCATTGCCAGGTTTATTGGGGGAGGAAACCTCGACCATTGGCGAGTACCTGACAACTCTTCCATATAGGGCGACCGTGTGAAAAATCCACTCATATATTTGTCAATTTTTATTTGGTCTGAGTGTGATTCGAACCCGCGCCGCATAGATGGAAGGTCTGTGTGGGACTGAGAGACAATCCCTCTAACCCACCGGACCACCGAGGCCCCTCATTCCGATAGAGACAAACTGCTCAAAGTTCCAAAGGTTATCCTAGTGGCTTGGTCAGTAGAGCAATAGTCTCTTATACTGACTTGGGTCTTCCATCAATGGGCCATAGGTTCAAACCCCACTCAATCCCAAGAAAATTTCTGAGTTGCTTTTTCAGATGATGTGACATAAGACACCAATAAATCAATCAATCAATGATTAAAAATGAGAAAGGTTTCTACATCCAGTCCATAATTTAAAGTGGCATGAGCTGCCAAATCTCACACTTTTTTCAAAATTTCTGATCGTCACGATAGTAAAAGACTTTTTAGGTCATCTAAAAACTAAATGATTGGCGTTGGAATGAGGAAAATCCATACAGTATGTGTCCTGTACGAACCGAAAACGTGTTAAAAAAGTACACAAAATTTAAATAACCGGGACGACCATTCATTCATTCTAAGTCAAAGTTAGTTCAAAACAATACTTTATCGTACATTTTCGAAACTAAAAAGCCTCTGAATTATACGTCTAGAGAAAAATAGCCAATAATTTTAACATTCTGTTTTAACGTCAAAATATAAACATTTTGGCAGCTCATGCCCCTTTAAACTGTATTTATGTTAATACAATTACATGTATCATACCCAGGTTATAGCTTACTGCTTGCTATTTGCTTTTTCACTTGATATGACCTAAGACACCAATAAATCAATCAATGATGAGAACGTTTTCTACATCCAGTCAATCATATAAAATGTATTTATATGGATGCAAATATCATATCAAGGTTTTACATGTAGCCTACGGCTTGCGTGCAAAATGCAAATTTGACAGAACTTTTTTTTCAGATTTCTGTCTTTAAGCCTGTACCATTCTATTCACTGGGATTAAGTTACAATGTATTCACCTGTCTGAATTAACAATTTCTTTCTGCCACTCACTCCTGAGTAGAGAGAAACTTAACTAACGGTTTGAGGTATATTTAGGTGTTTAATAACCAGAGTTATTTGAAGGTTTCTCTCCTTGCTCCACTAACCAGGGTCCCTCATCCCAAACCAACCAGACAAAAACTTGCCATACTCAACAGGAAATCTATTTAGCGTAACAGATTGTTAACACTTGACTGTCACTACATAAAGAAACTATTTTGTGTTCATGTAGTTTCCTCAGCTCAGCGATTATACTCTTGATATAGGCAATAACGGCCACCTTTACAGGGAACAGTAAATTAAACAACCGTTTGTTGTTTACAAATTTTTAAAAACAATCAGAAAAGAAGACAGTAAAATATTTGATATTTCCAACCGTTTGTAGTTTACAATTTTAAAAAAATCAGAAAAGAAGACAGTAAAATATTTGATATTTTTCTAACATGATACTTCTTGAATTGAAATCTTGACAATACTTTGTTTCATTCATAATATGTAAATTTTGTGTAGTACTACGCATACATGTGGCTACTTGACTTTATAATAACAACAAGATTAGCGTGCAAGACACCAATGGCTGTGTCCCTATTGAAAGTAAATTTAAATTTCATTGTGGCTGATTGAGGTCTTGCTTTCAAACTGTTGCATTCTTTTGTTCAATATTGTGAGCTGCTATTCACATGACTGATAATCTAAATCATATAAAGGTATTTTATGGCTTGGCGCGTTTGGCGCTCTGAATCATACTTTCAAAGCACTTTGACAAGGGGCTTACACTGGAGTAAACAGCGTGCCCATACAGCCTCTACTATTATACTGTACTTGTTCATATAAATACATTTAGCCAGGGGCCATAAAACTTCTACCTGTTGTCAAAAACAAGTTCTGATTTTTTTTCCTTTCACGACTTGTCTTATTTTAGCTTAACACATACATATGATTTGGACACTATCTTTAACACAGTGAACTAAAGAATAGTTACTCCGGAATTTTCTCGTATTTACAGTGTGGATTATCAGCATATTAATATTGTTATTCGCCTGTAGAAGTTACCTGCTTTATCAAGCACCTTTTCAAGTAATAAGCCTCCTATTTAGGGAGGTTCTGAACGTGAGTCTGGATTATCTTCAGATTAACATAATCCCATTGGATTAGATAACTATCTGAAGATCTTCATGGAATTAACTGCAGAGTGATTGTCACAATGTCAGCCTGGATTATCTATGGGTTGATTAGATAATTATTTCATGATCTTCATGGAATTTACTGCTGTGTGATTGTCACAATTTCAGCCTGGATTATCTATGGGTTAACATAAATCCCAACAAAGGATTAATAGTTAATTATCTGAAGATCATGGTAATAACAGAGTGAGTGTCACAACATTTGACAGCCTGGATTATCTATGGGTTAACATAAATCCCAAAGGATGAAATAATTATCTGAAGATCTTCATGGAAATAACTTCTGGATGATTATCATAACTACAGCCTCACCCGGATTATCAATGGATTAGTACATAATATATACCTCACATCCCAATGGATAAGTCCTTTTGGAATTATTTTGTATACTTGATCTTGGATTATTATTTCCGGAGAAATAACCTTCATGGTATAGTCACATACAAATAACCCTGTTTCTGGGCTTTGTCCCATACATCCTTGTTGATTTTAACCTGCAAAATCAAATGAGTTTTGATTCTCACTTCTTGGAGAGATGAGTTGGCATAATCCTAATGTAGTAAATTAATTTGTTTAAGAGGTTAATTGTTACATTACATTTGACGTTCAACGCTTTTTGTGTGAGCAAAACTCTCAAAATCTACAATTTATTGGTTAGAGTGGATATTTCAGCCCAGATAATTTTCCTGATAGTGGGGATCCTGGCATCCGTTCCACAGATTGTAATGCTGGCAACCAACCGATACTCTTAGTTTCTGCAATATGTCTTTATATATGGACCTTCCATGATGGGTAGCAGGTCCGTGTGAACAACAGTTGCAACATGCTACCTGGACTCCTGGTTAGCTTGATATCGAATTAAATGTACATCTATGCGAGCAATCTATATAGGTTATAGTTTAGTGTCCATTTAAATTTAACCGTTATTTTCCGGGGATTAATTGAGACCAATTAGTAAATAACCATTTATTTACTACATTTGCTTGAATCATTACACATTTGCTTGAAGCATTGCACATTTGCTTGAATCATTGCACATTTGTTTGAATCATTGGACATTTGCTTGAACCATTGGACATTTGCTTGAATCATTGCACATTTGCTTGAATCATTACACATTTGCTTGAAGCATTGCACATTTGCTTGAATCATTACACATTTGCTTGAATCATTGGACATTTGCTTGAACCATTGGACATTTGTTTGAATCATTGCGCATTTGCTTGAACCATTGCACATTTGTTTGAATCATTGCGCATTTGCTTGAATCATTGCACATTTGCTTGAATCATTGGACATTTGCTTGAACCATTGCACATTTGTTTGAATCATTGCACATTTGCTTGAACCATTGCACATTTGTTTGAATCATTGCACGTTTGCTTGAACCATTGCACATTTGTTTGAACCATTGCACATTTGCTTGAATCATTGTACATTTGCTTGAACCATTGCACATTTGCTTGAACCATTGCACATTTGCTTGAATCATTGGACGTTTGCTTGAACCATTGCACATTTGTTTGAATCATTGCACGTTTGCTTGAATCATTACACATTTGCTTGAATCATTGCACATTTGCTTGAATCATTTGCAATTAATTTACTAGGTACTATGATTTTTTTTAGTTTAAACATCATCATGGGATGGAAGGGGGAGGGGGGTGGGTACTTATATTATATTTAAAAATATAACAACCACCTAGTAGGTGACCTAAAACAGGTTCACCAAGTTGAATAGTACTGCCTGAAGGGTAAATATGTCCAGCAATTAGTTAACTGGTTAAGGATCTCACATTTCTTCTCTTAATGAGGCATCCTTCTTGTAAATAGTAACAAAAAAAGAAAAGAAAAAATAGTTTAATGTAAATATGCTTGATGTGATGGTGAAATGAGTTGTCCAGTCCAGTTTTCTCTCATTAGTCCGAGGTACTGACTGTCATCTTAGATATTGACAGAAAAATAAATATAAAGGATAGGTCTAAGTAGTGCTTGGTCATCTTCAAAGAGCGCTTGACATTTAAAGGTTGATGGACAAGTGATGAAGTGATGCTCACTCCTAATTTTGACCACAGGCAGTTAAAACAGGATTTTGTATGAATGTAATGATAAGTGTTTGTGTATTTTTTATAACCGACCTCCTTAGTTCATCTACATGATGATGACTCATGTACATTTGGTTACTTTAGACCTTTATACACATTCACATTATATAGTCTATTACATGTACATGTACCATGTCTTATCAAGGAATGGCTTTTACTAAAGAGGCCTTTTCAATGGAATAGACCTGACGCCTAATGACATCAGTGGATACGATGGAATTGCATTGTGGGATACAAAGGGGTCTTTTCTTTTGAATTCATACATGTAGCTTTTACTGAGGAGACATTTTCAATGGAATAGACCTGACGCCTAATGACATCAGTGGATACGATGGAATTGCATTGTGGGGTACAAAGGGGTCTTTTCTTTTGAATTCATACATGTAGCTTTTACTGAGGAGACCTTTTCGATGGAATAGACCTGACGCCTAATGACATCAGTGGATAAGGTGGAATTGCATCGTGGGTTATTATACGCCCGACGTCGGTCGTATTATGGTATCACCAGCGCCATCCGTCCGTCCGTCCGTCCCGGATTCCCTTCGCTCCATAACTTGAAGAGTTTTGATCAAATCTTTACAATTCTTTTACAACATATACCTTGTGGGTAGAAGGTGTGTCATGAACCATTTATGGCATCCTCGATTGCATAATGTGGCTTCTACATTGGATTATGTTATATTCTGTCTTAGTCTATATCTTCGTTCCCTTCCGCTCCATAACTTGAAGAGTTTTAATCCGATTTTTACAATTTTTTGTACAACATATACTTTAGGGGTAGAAGGTGTGTCATGAACCATTTAGGACATTGTCGATTGCATAATATGGCCTCTACATTGGATTATGTAATACTCTGTCTTTTTATATCTTCGTTCCCTTCTGCTCCATAACTTGAAGAGTTTTGATCCGATCTTGACATTTTTTTCAGAGTATATACCTTATGGACAGACGGTGTGTCGTGTACCATTTCTGACTTCACCCGTTGCATAATATGGCAACCATATAGGATTATGTAATATTCCTTTCTGCTCCATGACTTCTAAAGTTATGATCCGATATTGACGATTGTTTTCAGAGTATATACCTTATGGGCAGACGGTGTTTCACATACCAATTTTGACATCACCTGTTGCATAATATGGCAGCCATATCGGATTATGTAATATTCCCTTTCGTCTCCAGAACTTCTTTCGTTTTGATATAATCTCTCCAATTCTTTCAGAGTATATCTACATGTAGCTTAGGTAGATGATGTGTCACATACCAAATACGATTTGGGTCCACATATTTTTTGTGTGTTTTCAAGAGTTTTTTTTTATTATCAGAAATGTGTACCTGCTGTTTAATATATATATATATATATATATATATATTAATATATATCAATGCTTTTTTTAGTACACTTGGTCCATAGTAACACTGGAAGCCAATTAATTTATACATGTACATTCTGAGACTGTTTTCTTGGATAGTTTAATGTGCACTATAATAAAAAAAAAGACAATTTTTACAGCTTTATTACCCATCTGGTATTTATCAGAGGGGCTGTTTAAATAGAGATAAGGGTACAATGACATCCACTGAAGTTGAGGTTTGTATATTTACGCACCATTGTATCAGTGGTCAGCCTGAAGATTGTTTGCTTTGTACTAAAACCATTACAGCCAAGTCCAATAGAACAGTGAATTCAAGAATTTTAAGCTATTGCTCCTTTCCAAATATGGAACATAATAGCAATGTCAAAACAGCCACAATATTTCAGTTTTTGCAATTAAAATGTGATTGAATTTACCAGAACAGATAACATACATGTATGTGTACTATAAACGTACTGGTATTTAGTTGCAGCTTCATCAAATTCAGAAAAGAAAAACGTCTAATGTGAACAAGAAATTTCAATTGATGAAATTAAAACAAATGTTGTATTAAATGTAAGGTTGTTAATCGTAGCGGTTTGACTTTGCCACGGCGGGCGTATGTTGAGTTTACTTAAACTCTTGTAAAGGGGATATTTTCTTTTGAATTCATACATGTAGCTTTTACTGAGGAGACCTTTTCAATGGAATAGACCTGACGCCTAATGACATTGGGTAAGGTGGAATTGCATCGTGGGATATAAAAGGGATCTTTTCTTTAAATTCATTGTTTTTGCTAATTGCATCGTGGGATATAAAAGGGATCTTTTCTTTAAATTCATTGTTTTTGCTAACGAGGCCTTTTCGATGGAATAGATCTGACGCCTAATGACATCAGTGGATACGATGGAATTGCATTCTGGGTTATAAAGGGGATATTTTCTTTTGAATTCATACATGTAGCTTTTACTGAGGAGACCTTTTCAATGGAATAGACCTGAAGCCTAATGACATCAGTGGATAAGGTGGAATTGCATTGTGGGTTATAAAGGGGATATTTTCTTTTGAATTCATACATGTAGCTTTTACTGAGGAGACCTTTTCAATGGAATAGACCTGACGCCTAATGACATCAGTGGATACGATGGAATTGCATTGTGGGGTACAAAGGGGATATTTTCTTTTGAATTCATACATGTAGCTTTTACTGAGGAGACCTTTTCAATGGAATAGACCTGACGCCTAATGACATTGGATAAGGTGGAATTGCATTGTGGGTTATAAAGGGGATATTTTCTTTTGAATTCATACATGTAGCTTTTACTGAGGAGACCTTTTCAATGGAGTAGACCTGACGCCTAATGACATTGGATAAGGTGGAATTGCATTGTGGGTTATAAAGGGGATATTTTCTTTTGAATTCATACATGTAGCTTTTACTGAGGAGACCTTTTCAATGGAATAGACCTGACGCCTAATGACATCAGTGGATAAGGTGGAGTTGCATTGTGGGATATAAAAGGGATCTTTTCTTTAAATTCATTGTTTTTGCTAACGAGGCCTTTTCGATGGAATAGACCTGACGCCTATAAAAGATGCCACACGTTTAAGTGGAAAATTGTATTGTGGGGTTTTAAGGGGGTCTTTCTTTGAAAGCCCTTGTAGTGACGCGCATGACTGCGGGCTGTCCTATACTTTACTGGGATGCCTTGTTAAACAAAGTTCCACTGAAGCAGGGAAGAGATTAGGCATATTGTGATATCCTACCGGTTTCTGTAACCATATGACATGTGGGAATAATTTGTGATCTTAAGGATGTTGTTTTATATAAACCTTATGTTACATGTTATGTACAAAGTTTGTTCGTATTCATTATATTCAGATGCTTTATACCAGCCATAGGATTTCATGGGTAAGACCGGTTCCGGTAGCCTGTTGTTAATGTTCTAAAACTACAGAAACAAAAATCTGTTACGTATCACGAAAGCCAGTAAATGGTGTGATGCATAACAAAAGTAGCATTGGTACTGGTTGGTCCGCAGCATATACAAGTGGATATTTCTTCCGTCGTAACTTTGCACCTGGTCGTAATATAATGTTGAAGATATATATTGCCCTGACAGTTACTCCTTTCATTGGACGTCGGGCGTAAATGCTATAGCTGATTGGTTAAAGGAGGGGAAATCTCTAGAAATACATAGGGATTATCGTCGATAACAACCTTCAAAGTGCTTAAAACATTTCATGTCAATTACCTCCAGTGACCCTCAAGACAGAAGTATGTCCTTTCAGTGGCTTTTCTGTGTAGCCATTTTTCCGTTTTAGGATGACGTGATGTTGGTATAGCTATTTTTAGATCAATAATGACGTATTTTTACCGCTCTCTAGTGTATAATGGTAAATTTAGGTCCAAAAAAACATGGCGACAAATTTGAAGTGGGAAGATTGTCTCCGAATATATAGGTCAGTATGCAACCCCGCGCCATTGCTAAGCCAGCCATTGGCTAAATTGCATCACATGACTATTCTATAACGCACTTAATTTTTTATTCAACAATAATTGGATAAAACTAATGAAAAAATGGTTGCGGCCTTGTGAACGGCCTATGGAGCTTATTCTATATTGTAACGCCACATTCAAATTTCAATTACTGGCTTACGAGGGGATAAAACATACATCGGACAGTTGTTTTGGACTAAATGAACTCTACTCTTTCCATCTAAATTAGTCTAAAGCTTAGATTTTCTTTCCCTTTAACATGTTACATGTATGTCCCAATGAAACACAAATTGTGTTTATTTCGTCAGCAAAAGTTTTTTATCTAAGGTTTCTTCCATAATATTTTGTTCCCACCAATTAATAGTTATCAGGTAACAAATATTCATTTTTGCTCGCATTTACTTGCCTTGCAAGTAGTGTGTCCAGGAAAAAGTCTATCCGTGTTGACGGGACAGGTGTTTTAATTTCTCTGATTGTAAAGTTTATACTTTTATTCCAAAGTATACTTGAATACATTCATACATGTTGTTGCCAGTTGGTCAGGTGTTTTAGTTGCTGAAATCTGGACCTATTTATAGTTATAGTTTATATTTATAGTTCACTATATTCCAAAATAAACTTTGAGGAATTGAGATTTATCACATTTCACTGTGCTGTGATGCCAAAATTCGGACCTTTTTTAACCTAAATTCCAATTGGCATGAGAAGTTGAGCATTTGAAATACCTTAAAAAACTAGAAGATTGACATTGGAATAAAAAATATTCGTTTAGTGATTAAGGTGTACCAGACGAAGATTACATGCAGTTGATGCCTGTGGCTGTATGTTAGTGGCCCAAGCCAGCACAAGCTTGTATCGGTGGGTCAGGGTCAAAACCCCCGGTCAGTAGAAAGAAAAATGATGATTTATTTTAGACTTCATCGATTGACCTATGTTTTGTGCCACCTGAAGGTGATGGGGTTTCCTCCAGACAACACCCCCCCCCCCTCCCAACCCTTTCGCCTACTGAACATGCCAACATTACTATACAGATGAAACATAGTCACAGTGTATTTATTTGAATGTTTTTGGATTAAAGGTTCACCCATTCCCCCAGGGATAAATGGGTAATGTTAACTGGTAAACCTATTTTCCCTAACATATGGACATAGTTAATGATGTAGTTTCCTGTAGGCTGCTGATAGTTGATGTTACACTAAGGCAGTGATGTAGCTACCACCATATGGTTATCATATCAATACGGCCCCTAACAGGTTTTTACTTACATCAAAACTCTAATGGAGATTTGCTCTGGGATGTACATCAGCCAATCATAAAAAATGTTTTTTAACACTGCCATTTGATATTTAAGTAAATTTATTCCGAAATTGTAAGGTTTGCGAAACTGAATTTTTTATTTTTTTAAGGGTTTATCTTTTTACAAATTGTCTTAGATTTTAATAATTTTGACGTTAATATAATTAAACTCTGTTGTCTTAACATTATAAATAAATAACTTTTGAGTTACCTGGATCCATGAAATCCATCAATTTTCTGACTCAAGAATTTCAGTATTCCAAAGTTTGGAGTTAAAAATTAATCAATATTGCTGTTCAGAAAAACCATAGTTTTAATAAGAATCAAATTATGGGTTTAATTCAGTTTATTGGAAAGTTGGTTAGTTTTGTAAAACATTTGGTTATATTTCTAGAGTTTTATTTGTCATGAAGTTTCAGTTAATGATCAAGAGCTTTAATATAGAGTATATCTCTTGTAGAAATCCAACTGCTATCAAAAGATGTAGATATTTATACAAGTTATGTTGGCTCAGACAGCCCCTTGCCCTTTCCCCCTTCTGGTAGTCAGACTTGTGGTACTAAATCTGAAGTAGTAGATGCTATATATGTAAGAGATAGCCCTTGTGAGTAAGTTCATCTGCTGTATGTCTTTCTACCTTCCCACAGCAGTCCTAAAACCAGCCCCTCAAGGTCAGGCCAGGCTCCCACTCAGTATTAAAGCCTCTACATACCCTGGCTCTGTTAACTCACTTTCTGTACTTTTGGTAATATTACAGATTCCTGGATAAAACCGAGAGAAAAAACTTGTTTTATCATCTTGGAAATACTTTATTCTTGTGGCTAAAGACTTGATGTTTTCCTATGTGTATCTGAGACAGTAAAATGCATTGGTTGCATGTGTACTTGTACATGTTATATTGCTTTATAAATGTGCCATTACTTCTACAAGACTTGAGGCCTTAGCAAAGGAAACAAAATGGCTGACTATTTTCTGTGATGTGGTACAAGGGATGTTTGAATAGTGGAACTTTTCTTGGATTAAACTGGATTTTAGGATTCCAGGATGATGTGAACATTTTAACAGAAGTGCCCATAATTCATATTAATGGATTATCAGCCAAGATCGGCAAAATTAAACGGACACAGGATCTAGCATTCATTTCCTATCAATAGTGTTAATTTATGAATCAGGAAGTTGGACATTTCAGTTTAAGGAAATACCTGACTTTGAGTTTTGTTGTGGGCAAAAAACGTTAATATCATGATTGCGCAGAAGGTTTTGACTTGTTGTCGCTCGGATTATGGTTAGTTTTCTAGATCGGCTCGATTATGACGCAAGATCATGGACACGTACCGTTTAAGTACGTCTACTCTAAATTAACTATCTATCACAATTTGAAGATAGACTTGCAATGGTATCGCTCAATTCATCATTGTATCGCATGTCGCCTTGCGTCAAAGACACCTGATAAAGCAGTCAAATGTGGTGCGTTTCATCATGGATTCTGCACAGCCCCGCTCTTTTTACCGAGACCTGCATCCACGGAGAGTGTGGTCGCTGTCAACTGTAAGGAACCAGTTCCTGTTGCCGTGGTTCTTAAACCAGGATCAGTTGTCCACAAACCTAAACAACTTCAAAATCAGGTGATCTCACGAGAGCCAACTTTTAAAGATCTGCAAGTCGAAGTGGATAGAATAGAACCAGAGGACAATTCACCGAATGTGATTGTCCTGGAAAAATTGAGTCCCGTAAAAACAGATGTTATAACTCCCCCTCAGGTACAGTAGTCACTTGGTGTTTGATCTGTGTATTGAGTTAAGAGTTTAGCATCAACATATTGCTTAAGTGATACGATGAGATCATATGAATTTACATCTAATATTGTATGAGTTTACATTGCTTTGAAAGGCCGTATATTATCAGCATCATTCAAGTCCGATATGGACTTTCAACCTAACGATGACGAAATTGTTTGCTTATCTCATCCTAGCCTATATGCTGAGCTGAAGCAAATGGCTGTATAGCATTGCAAGCATTACCATATACCGCAGGCGTAGAGCGACTTAGTACTGCATCGCTCTACGTCTGCGGTTTATTGTAATGCTTGCAATTCTATTGGTTGTATGGAACATTTCATTAGGACCTCAGATCAATTAAGTCAGATAGAATGTTACACATCATCAGAATGACCGTGATTGAACTGTAACATTATGGATTGATATTGATTGGCTTTATGGTTTAATCATAGGGAGCGCAAGTATCATAAGAATCATTACGAAATTTTGTGATATCCGGTGACAGATGATGCCATTTAGAACGTTTTTTGATGAAGTTGGAATTCTATTTGACGTATTTTGTTCCATAACGTCAGATTTAAACGTCATGTTGGAACGAAAAACGCTCAGTCACATGCGCAATGCAGTGCCGGTCACAGGAAATATGTGGAATTCACACGTGACAAGTTTTGTTTAAGACATTTTTTCCCCTTCAGTCAGTGAAACCTGTCCAAATCGACCCCTTGATAAACTCAAACCCTGTCCAAATTACAGACGGTATACCCAAGTAACTTTTGCATTAGAAAATATTAGAAAATGACCTTGATAAACTGGTACCTTTCTTTCCCCTAGACATGCTGGTGTATAAATGTTTCTCTGTATTAGACGAGCTATGAAAAGTGTTTTATGGGCCTTGATTCAGGGAGTGTGGGGGGCCTCCGTGGCTCAGTAGGTAGAGCATTGGACGCTCAATCCGAACAGCCTTCCACCAATGGGTCGCGGGTTCAAATCCCACTCAGTCCCAAAAAAATTGGAAAATTTTCTGACTGGGTTTTCACTCGAACGACCTATGTGGGATGGTTGCCAGTTACCAGCGGAAGGTTGTGGGTTTCCTCCGGGCATATAGCCCGGTTTCCTCCCACAATAAAGCTGGTCTGAGCTCTCAGTAAATGAGATGTTCAGCAAATAGGGAGCCTGATACGTAATAACATTTTACCAATGGGTATCTTAAGTTTAATGGTGTCACTGTAAAAATTAGGCATCATTTCAAAGGGTCTGGCTTTGTAGTGATTGCTGTTATAAGCCGTTGTCACCTCATGCTTGACTCTATACCTACATGTAGATATATGTATGAACGCTACATTCTATCTTATTATCCCAATGACGTCACTAAGCAATCAGTCAATTTGATGTCACGTGTTTTTTTGGGATGCCTCTAGATGCTGATCAATGGTTAAAGAGAACAGTTATGCTCATTTCAAACTTAGTGATGTCTTCCTATAAGAAAGAACCGAGTCTCTCAGTGCAACTTCAGCCTTCTATTGATAAATCGAGGCCTCAGTGGTCCTCAGTCCCACACAGACCTTCCATCCATGCTGCACAAGTTCTCAGACCAAATAAAACTTGAGTTGAGTTTTCACTCGGTGGCCGTATGTGAAAGAGTTGCCAGGTACTCGCCGAAGGTCGAGGGTTTCCTCCAAGCTATGAGCTCAGTTTCCTCCCCCACTAAACCTGGTAACGCCGCCATATACCGCTAAACCTGGCAACGCCGCCATATAAGTGAAATATTCTTGAGTGCTGCTTAAAACATCGATCTATCTATTGATGAATCACTGCCTGTCCCACTCAGTCCCGAAGACGACACAAATTGTTAAGGTCCCGATAAGGTTTGACATAAGTTTGCTTTGTTCCCTAGGGAAATTATCTTACACCCCTGTACCAGGGATAAATAACAAATTTAATTTATTGTTTTTTGTTGTCGGCAGTGTCCTTGGCCACTTCATTTTGAAGCCCCCTAGATAGCTAAGTATTCTCTTAGACTTTACAAAACAGGGAATCGGGTGGGAGGGGATGGGGGCTAATAGTGTGCTAGAGGGATTGTCTCTCTGACCCAAACAGGCTTTTCATGGCTGCGACACCAGTTCAAAGCACACTCAAACCAAATAAAAATGGGTAAATGTCCAAAAAGTGAATTTTTCGTTCCCTTGACGTCTAGTTGCCGGGCACTTGCCAGAGATCGGCGGCTTTCTCCGGGCAAAAAGCTAAAGTGTAATATGTATGGCTCACTGGTAAACATAAACGTCCAAAAAGTGTTAAATATGGGACTACTTATGCAAGATCTCATCTAAGACGACCAGCCCCGATAGCTCAGTCGGTAGAGGCAGCACCTAAAAGAGCGGTGGAAATCCGCCCTGCAACAAGGAGACAACGTCTTCATATAATTGAAATACTGTTCAGCAGGACGTAAAACCCAAATCACTCACAATCTTAATTGTACATGTAGGTTAGATGTAAATACTGCAAATGTTTTTTTCTTTTTCCCTAACTGATTACTGCACATGTACATGTATCTACTGTACCTATATGGTATTTGAGAAATTTGTTTCCATTTTTAGCGCTGTGGTCCTAGATTACTGATAAGTCTGTATGTTGTACTTTCAGCTAGTCAAGGATAAAGATATAACTGTACCCAGTAGAGAAGACCTTTCACCCAGACATACAGATCTTACTGTACAGAGAGAAAATGTCAAGAACATTGATGCAAAAGTCGTCCCACGCCCAAAGTCCACTTCTCCCCGCACCCAGTCCGTCCACTCCAGATCCAGTATTCATATCCCCACGTTTTACTTCCCCATGGGTAAACCTACGCCCACGGAGGATCCAGAATCTGTCCTACAAAGAGTAGCCGAGGAATTTAGCAAGTTTGATGGAGGGAAAGTTTACAAAAATCAAATGACAGTTGTAACAAAGGTATATCATATCATTTTCATTTCAATCATTTCTTGTAGAACACAGTTTTAAAATTGCCTCTTTGAATGTGTAGAGTTTTACACTGGGCTCAAGATTATTTCACTTTTATCGCTTTGGGGTGTTTTTGAATCCCACTCTGTCCAAAAATTGGAAAATTTTCTGACTGGGTTTTCGCTCGATCGACCTATGTGGAATGGTTGCCAGTTACCAATGGAAGGTTGTGGGTTTCCTCTGGGCACAGAGCTCGGTTTCCTCCCACAATAAAACTGGCAACGCCGGCATATAAATGAAATAATCTTGAGCCCGGCGTAAAACACCAAACAATCAATCAATATTTGGGGTGTTGTCATTATTACTAAAACTGGTTGACGCATCAAGATAGGGTTACTGGACATACTATGATGGATGAATGGTTACCAGGCACACATAGAAGCTGAGTGGTTTACTCTGGCACAGGGCCTATAAAACTGTTAAAATCTTGAATTTGGCTCTAAACATCAATCAATCAAATCTCAGGTTCAATCTCAGTCTACCAATATTCTTACCATAGCTCAAGATCTGTAAGCATTGTCAATGTATTACAAAATGTTCTACTTCAGAAAATTCTACTGACAAAGGCCAAGCTCCTGTCAGTCGTCAACCTAATGAAATACGTCGGTTTTAGTTGATTACAACAACTTATGATTGGATATAAAGGTCTAAATGATATACCTCTTTTTAACACAATTAGAAACTTGTCTCCATGGTTATTTTAGTCAAGAAGATTTTCCCTGTGCCTTTGTATTTTAGTGTTCATAAATAAATCAATCAAACGTAGCATTTATTCAGAGGAATACATTTTGGCTCATTGTTAGAACAATTGCACATGTACATGTATGTATGGTGTTCTATTTGGGCGACTTACACAAACGCGACACGGTACTCGACGTCAACCTCCGCGTTGCGCGTCAAGTTTTATAATGTTAAAAGATAGACAGTGAACTTGTCGTCGCGCTCTACTGCGCGTCGAGTTGGAAAGTTCAGGGCTTTATGTCCTTTGCGCATGTGTGGGGACCATTCATTATTATATATCAATAATTTTAATCAAACGTCTATTCCAATGTGCAGGCTATTAAAAAATTAGCTTTCAAACCGCTATTTTATGGTAAGTCGTTTGTTTTGGAAGCAAATTAACTTTCATCTTTAAAAACTGAGAATTTAATTCTAGGGTTCGTTCACAAAAAGCAAAGTATATAAATATCATCGATCAGATTTATTCACTGAGCTAAATTCATCAGAGAGTCGTCATGATTATTTGTGTAAGTCGACGCGCGTCTGAGAAGTGGCCCAAATAGAACACCATATGTATGTGTGATAACGGGATAAAGAATATTGATGTTCATATTGACCCACTGCCAAGGTTAACCGGGTTACATACCCAGTCCATAAAAATTATATATTGATTGATTGATTGGTGTTTTACGCCGCGATAAAGATTATTTCACTTATATGGCGGCATTGCCAGTTTTATTGTGCGAGGAAACCGGGCTCTACGCTCGGACTTGGAGGAAACCCACGACCTTCCGGTGGTAGAAATTATATAAAAGATTTATTAAGTGTACCATATTTTTTCTCCAGTTTTTGCCAGGTTTCTGTTTAAAAGTATGGTTTATAAGCTAGACCTCAGACTGAAAAAAAAATGTATACATTTCCTGATCACATAAACTTCTCCATGCTTATATTTTTCTCCGTGGATTTTTGTGAATCTTTCTGGACTACTAACGTTAAGAATTCCGCTAATTCAACGACGAGCAATGTGAAGATAACAAATTATTAGACTGCTTTCTGCCATGTTTGGTCTAAAACAACAACAATAGCGATTGCTCAATAGGATTATCGATCGCTGCATGCAGGAGTTAAGACACCCAACGAAAAGTCTCAAACTTTTAGAGTGCTTTTCGTAATGTTTTGAGTACTTGAATTAGCGGAATTCTTACCGTAGTTCTACCTTGGTTTTGTCACCAATAGTACTACTACATGTATTAGTGACAGCACCAAGGTAGAAAATATCTTAAATCGTGGAGCACAGAGAACAGCCTGGCTTGTTGGATTTGGCAGGAATTAATAAATGACTTATTGAAGCGCTGTAAAGTGTGCTTTAATATAGCCTGGCATTATGCTTCTGTTTGTGTTTTCCCCCCCTAGGCCTGTCGGTTACCTCTGTATTGGAGAACGGCTTTATTTCAAGCGTCAGGGGGAGATAAGCAGGGATATATCACTGTTCAAATGTACACAGCAATGTGGAGAAAGTAAGACGCTTTATCAAATCAATCAATAAATGATCTTCATTGTTATTATTTTTCTTAAGAAATACAAATTAGAAGGTTTTTATTGAACTCTTTAGCCACAAGAATATATGCTAAAGTTTTGTTTTGAACTAATTTGGATGTAAATTGCATGAATGTTTCTTGTTTCAAATTAAATTTTGTTTCTCTTCGTACTGTTCTCAGTGCCAGTTACCAGCGGAAGGTCGTGGGTTTCCTCTGGGCACAGAGCCCGGTTTCCTCCCACAATAAAACTGGCAACGCCGCCATATAAGTGAAATAATCTTGAGCGCGGCGTAAAACACCAAACAATCAATCAATCATGTTCTCAGATTGTATGTATTTCCCTTATTCCATGGTCAATCATTTAAATTTAGAATCAACTTTCAGTCTTGGCAATGAGAATTAATGAAAAAAAAAAATTGCCAAATTTTGATATCTCATGCACAAGGTAAAAAATTACAGAATTTTCATGAAGCTTTTTTCATTGGCTAATCAATTGAATGTTGCCTATTACAGATTAGTGCTGGGTTGCCATGACGATGCAGCAAGGTTTGTTTGGTTACTCGCTAAAGACAGCCAGAAATACTTGGAACACGAAGACTTTCTGCCTATAGTTCAGGTAATTAGTTGGCCCCATACGCTTTGTCCGTATCTAGCTCGTTAGTCGCATTTTGGTGACCCCTGAATAAGGCATACTTCCTATTTATATCCAAGAGAGTAGATTGACAAGAGTGGTCACTTCGTCCAATCAGCATTGCCTATCCAATCAGCATTGCCTATCGGAAGGGTGTTCCGACTGTACACCATTCGACTGTAGGGCGCCCCCTACAGAAAGGAGGTTCCTAATCATCGAATCGTGTCAGTTCAAATTCAACATGGCGCATACGAAGTGATCACTCTTGTCAATCTACTCTCTTTGTTTATATCTTGAAGTTATAGAGTTCATACCTGTTTTATTGCCATCTTCCCTTTACCCATAACTGATACAACCAATACGTCTGCATGGTTACAACGGTTAACACAACCCTTCCATCAATGAGTCTCGGGTTTTAATTTCATTACAAAAATTCAGATCAAAATTGACCAGTGTGGAAAGGCTGCCAGTTTAGCAGTAGAAGGTTGGACCTTTCCTCCGTAAAACTTTCCTGCTCTAGTAAGGCTTGCTATAGAAATGATATAATAACCATCGATCACTCAAATAAATAATCAAACCAAGCTTTTCTCCTTTTGTATCCATTTTGGGAATTTTTGTTACATGCTGGTATGTCTAGGTTTCTTACATTTGACAGGATGTAGTTGACACTCACCCTGGGTTAGGATTTCTACAAGAGGCTCCAGAATTCCACTCCAGATATGTCAATACAGTAAGTTACAATGTGCCCTTTTCTGTTCCCATACAAGAATCTTCAGTCAATCAGGACAGACACAAGCACCCCATCGATGCTTCACACTTTCCAATCCCACTCCAGGAAAATTTTTATAATTTCTGATTGTTTTTTTCCCTTGCCCTATGTGAGAGAATTACCAGGTACCATTAGTTTGGCGAAAAATATTAAACAATCAATGACCAGTGAGTCAGATTTATATTATAAAGGGAAACCTGTCCAACCAACACCTTCATGAATCATTGGTGTTAATGTAACTTTTATTTCTTTATTATTTTATTAAATCTTGGTAGGGAGGTCAGGTATTTTCTCTGGCCAATGATACCATATAAGTGAAATAATCTTGAGGGCTTTCCTCATATAGATTATTCTTTGTATCGTGATGTGTGTTGATGTAAACAAAAACAAAAAACTCAAATAAACTCGTACATCTCGGCTGTTTGAATTTTGTCCTTTTAAGCGCATATCTTTAGTTCGTACGGGTAACTGGCTTTATCGATAATTTTTATGTCGATGTGAATCTTAGTTTTCCAATTTACTTCGAACACTCAACTTCACAATTAGAATTTATGAAGAAGAAAAAAACAGCTCATGCCACTTTAAGTTTTGTTTACTTTTGTCATTTTTTTGCCCACTTTAAAATTTGTTCTGACATTTTTTTCAGGTCATAGCTCGTATATTTTACACAGTCAATAAATCCTGGTCGGCCAAAATCACCTTACCGGAGTTGAGACAAAGTAACTTCTTACAGGTAAGAAATTCCTTGATATCCCACTCTGGAAAATTTTCTGACTGGGTTTTCACTCGAACGACTGATGTGGGATGGTTGCCAGTTACCAGTGGAAGGTCGTGGGTTTCCTCCCATAATAAAACTTGCAACGCCGCCATATAAGTGAAATAATCTTGAGAGCAGCGCAAAACACCAAACAATCAATCAACCTTGATACCCAGGTCAGGTAACGACTACTGATACAATGTACAATAAAATAAGTACTAGTGTCACCAATTCATTGTATTTCTACTCACCAATGGGTCACAGGTTCAAATCTCTCATAATCTCTGCCTGGGTTTTTATTGACTTAGATGTGGAAATGGAAATGCTGACTGTTGAAGGTTAATACTTTTTCATTTGGTATAAGGCCAGGTTTCTTCTAAAATTAACTTTCTCAACACAACAATATAAGATTTACTGGGTTTCTGTTAACTTTCTCAACACAACAATATAAGACTGACTGGGTTTCTGTTAACTTTCTCAACACAACAATATAAGACAGACTGGGTTTCTGTTAGGTTAACTAGATGTAGATTTGGAAAGGATAGTTAGAAAAGGTTGGTGGTTTCTGGCATAGTCCGGTTTTTTCTCGAGGAACACTTTGTAACACCGCCATATATGAGAGGTTGGGCTACATCAATTTTGTTTTCTTCACTTGTTTTCGTTAATCCCATACAGTTGTATAGGTGTTGGTCTGATGTTAATGTCTAAAACCAAAACACATAGGACAACTTGTACTACTTTGTGCATGGTGATGTTTAATATGAGCTTTCGAGAGCAACTACTCTCATCATCAGAAATTACAGCACACAACGTACGGCATGGTAAAACAGACAGATGAGAGTAGTTGCTCTCGAAAGCTCATATTAAAGGCCCACTTGCCGCCGTAGCCTGTTTAAATTTGCTAAGAAAACTAATTTACATGAGCTTACTACGACTAATACAACTAAACTTAGGACACATAAAACATGTCTAGTTAGCTTTAGAATGTAGAAATGGGGTGAAAAACAAACGAAGAATCGAAGCCTGATTACAACAACAACGATCAGTGTCGGTCAACTTTCGTGTTGGATTACCCTCATTTCAGGCCTTTTTATCTGTGGTTTGCACTCAAATAATTATTAGCAAGCTTTTCCAGTCGCTGTTAACCGATCGTCAGTCTGTATTTCTCAGATAAATAGGCCACGTAAAATTACACTGTGCCGTTAGTTCACTCACTCGACTGAAACATAAAATCGCCTATATGGGGCAGTTTGGTTTGTTTACGTTACGGGCACCTAACAATTCAAATTCAAATTAAAAATACAAAGTGACGTCCAAACTTTTAAATTTTGGTAAAAATAGAAAGTTCCTAACTTATATTGTCTTGGAAAAATACAGAAAACGGACTTTCTTTTTAAATGTAAACAATATTCCTGATTTATGGGCAAGTGTGCCTTTAAACATCACCATGTACAAAGTAGTACAAGTTATCCTATGTGTTTTGGTTTTAGTAAAACCGCTCCATAGAAGAATCTACATGTATGTTAATCTCTGTTTTACAATATTACAAATGTACTTAACCACATGATCAGGTGCTCACGGCATGGTTTTACGCAGCACCAATCAATCAATTGTTCTTATCCCCCCTTTACTTTAACTGTTTGCCCATATTATGTTTGCAGACATTAGCCCAACTTGAAGATGAAGAAGACATAAATCAAATAACCGACTATTTCTCCTATGAACATTTCTATGTGATCTATTGTAAGTTCTGGGAGCTGGACAAAGACCATGATCTACTGATTGACAAAACTGATCTCTCAAGGCATAATGACCATGGTGAGTTCTCTCCCTTAGTCTGACATCTTCTTTTTGCTTGTGTGCATTTTTTTTTTTTGGGGGGGGGGGGGGATACTTCTCATTATCACAATGGATGCGAGTCAAAATCAATCGATACGAGTCAAAATTTGATCTCTTGAAAAAAAAGATGAGAATGTATAGTCTAAACAAAGCTCACAATCTGTTTTGCTGAACTACAAATTAAAGACTGCATTTGTTTTGTAGCTATTTCATCGCGAGCCATTGACAGGATATTTTCAGGAGCTGTTACTAGGTAATTTTCTTTGTCTGGATTTTTTTTAACGCTTGCTGAAAATTGGGACTACATGTAGTATTAAATTATTGAAGTAGCACAAGCTCTAAAAATGTGCAGTATTTTCATAAATTTTGATTGTCAACATTAACTGGGTTTGAAGTTCCTCAAAAAAACCAACCCTCTGATCGGAGGCATTTTGGCTTTGCTTTAGCCATGTTTGCTGACCTAGAAAAGAGGAACTCTAAGTATGCCACATTCAAATCCTACTGTGTCCAAAGAAAAAATATCTGAGTGTTTTATTTTTGGCTCTTGAAATGTTAGCTACATGTAGGTACTAGCTTAAGGTCGAGAGTTTCCTCCGTGCAAAGAGCTCAGCCCTTTAAGTGTAACAGTCTTGAGTGTTGTGTAAAATATCAATCAAATAACTTGTTTGAGACGAGGCATTTAGAAGTATGGTATTAGTATCTATACCGAAACATACCAACATTAATAAATAAGAAGTTGTTATCCAGAAATCTTTTCTTTTGTGTCAATCAAATAACTGCTAATTTGTTTTGTGTAGAGGGAAAACTCAGAAAGAGGGAAAGATGACGTATCCCGAGTTTGTATGGTTTTTACTCTCCGAGGAAGATAAAAGACACCCTAGAAGGTTCGTTTTTGCATTTATCCTGCAAAAATGTTTATTTCAAAAAAAGTATTTTTTTATCCAAATTAGATTATTTATGGCTTTAAATTTAGAGATGTGTGAATAATTTCAGAAAAAAGTTAATTTATCTCTCTTGGCACAGCAATGGCATCTCTAACTATCAAATAACTGAATGGGACGTATGTATGGGATTTTACTGAAATAGATGCCACTATTGAGTGTCCAAATTTCAACACTTAACCCTTTTGGTGAAACCTATGTTTTCTCTTGTGGAGTATTGGTTCCGGGTGATGGACCTGGATGGTGATGGGGTCCTCTCTATGTATGAGATGGGGTATTTCTGTGTAATATACTCTATGTTTGTTCATACAATGTGGAGTATTGGTTCCGGGTGATGGACCTAGATGGTGATGGGGTCCTCTCTATGTAGGAGATGGAATATTTCTGTGTAATATACTCTATGTTTGTTCATACAGTGTGGAGTATTGGTTCCGGGTAATGGACCTGGATGGCGATGGGGTCCTCTCTATGTATGAGATGGGGTATTTCTGTGTAATATACTCTATGTTTGTTCATACAATGTGGAGTATTGGTTCCGGGTGATGGACCTAGATGGTGATGGGGTCCTCTCTATGTAGGAGATGGAATATTTCTGTGTAATATACTGTGTGTTTGTTCATACAGTGTGGAGTATTGGTTCCGGGTGATGGACCTAGATGGTGATGGGGTCCTCTCTATGTAGGAGATGGAATATTTCTGTGTAATATACTGTGTGTTTGTTCATACAGTGTGGAGTATTGGTTCCGGGTGATGGACCTAGATGGTGATGGGGTCCTCTCTATGTATGAGATGGAATATTTCTGTGTAATATACTCTATGTTTGTTCATACAGTGTGGAGTATTGGTTCCGGGTAATGGACCTGGATGGCGATGGGGTCCTCTCTATGTATGAGATGGGGTATTTCTGTGTAATATACTCTATGTTTGTTCATACAATGTGGAGTATTGGTTCCGGGTAATGGACCTGCATGGCGATGGGGTCCTCTCTATGTATGAGATGGAATATTTCTGTGTAATATACTCTATGTTTGTTCATACAGTGTGGAGTATTGGTTCCGGGTGATGGACCTAGATGGTGATGGGGTCCTCTCTATGTATGAGATGGAATATTTCTGTGTAATATACTCTGTTTGTTCATACAGTGTGGAGTATTGGTTCCGGGTGATGGACCTAGATGGTGATGGGGTCCTCTCTATGTATGAGATGGAATATTTCTGTGTAATATACTCTATGTTTGTTCATACAGTGTGGAGTATTGGTTCCGGGTAATGGACCTGGATGGCGATGGGGTCCTCTCTATGTATGAGATGGGGTATTTCTGTGTAATATACTCTATGTTTGTTCATACAATGTGGAGTATTGGTTCCGGGTAATGGACCTGCATGGCGATGGGGTCCTCTCTATGTATGAGATGGAATATTTCTGTGTAATATACTCTATGTTTGTTCATACAGTGTGGAGTATTGGTTCCGGGTGATGGACCTTGATGGTGATGGGGTCCTCTCTATGTATGAGATGGAATATTTCTGTGTAATATACTCTATGTTTGTTCATACAGTGTGGAGTATTGGTTCCGGGTGATGGACCTGGATGGTGATGGGGTCCTCTTTATGTATGAGATGGAATATTTCTGTGTAATATACTCTATGTTTGTTCATACAGTGTGGAGTATTGGTTCCGGGGGATGGACCTGGATGGTGATGGGGTCCTCTCTATGTATGAGATGGAATATTTCTGTGTAATATACTCTATGTTTGTTCATACAGTGTGGAGTATTGGTTCCGGGTGATGGACCTGGATGGTGATGGGGTCCTCTCAATGTATGAGATGGAATATTTCTGTGTAATATACTCTATGTTTGTTCATACAGTGTGGAGTATTGGTTCCGGGTGATGGACCTGGATGGCGATGGGGTCCTCTCTATGTATGAGATGGAATATTTCTGTGTAATATACTCTATGTTTGTTCATACAGTGTTAGGTATTGGTTCCGGGTGATGGACCTCGATGGGGATGGGGTCCTCTCTATGTATGAGATGGAATATTTCTGTGTAATATACTCTATGTTTGTTCATACAGTGGGGAGTATTGGTTCCGGGTGATGGACCTAGATGGGGATGGGGTCCTCTCTATGTATGAGATGGAATATTTCTGTGTAATATACTCTATGTTTGTTCATACAGTGTGGAGTATTGGTTCCGGGTGATGGACCTGGATGGTGATGGGGTCCTCTCTATGTATGAGATGGAATATTTCTGTATAATATACTCTATGTTTGTTCATACAGTGTGGAGTATTGGTTCCGGGTGATGGACCTGGATGGTGATGGGGTCCTCTCTATGTATGAGATGGAATATTTCTGTGTAATATACTCTATGTTTGTTCATACAGTGTGGAATATTGGTTCCGGGTGATGGACCTGGATGGTGATGGGGTCCTCTCTATGTATGAGATGGAATATTTCTGTGTAATATACTCTATGTTTGTTCATACAGTGTGGAGTATTGGTTCCGGGTGATGGACCTGGATGGTGATGGGGTCCTCTCTATGTATGAGATGGAATATTTCTGTGTAATATACTCTATGTTTGTTCATACAGTGTGGAGTATTGGTTCCGGGTGATGGACCTGGATGGTGATGGGGTCCTCTCTATGTATGAGATGGAATATTTCTGTGTAATATACTCTATGTTTGTTCATACAGTGTGGAATATTGGTTCCGGGTGATGGACCTGGATGGTGATGGGGTCCTCTCTATGTATGAGATGGAATATTTCTGTGTAATATACTCTATGTTTGTTCATACAGTGTGGAGTATTGGTTCCGGGTGATGGACCTGGATGGTGATGGGGTCCTCTCTATGTATGAGATGGAATATTTCTGTGTAATATACTCTATGTTTGTTCATACAGTGTTAGGTATTGGTTCCGGGTGATGTACCTGGATGGGGATGGGGTCCTCTCTATGTATGAGATGGAATATTTCTGTGTAATATACTCTATGTTTGTTCATACAGTGTTAGGTATTGGTTCCGGGTGATGGACCTGGATGGTGATGGGGTCCTCTCTATGTATGAGATGGAATATTTCTGTGTAATATACTCTATGTTTGTTCATACAGTGTGGAATATTGGTTCCGGGTGATGGACCTGGATGGTGATGGGGTCCTCTCTATGTATGAGATGGAATATTTCTGTGTAATATACTCTATGTTTGTTCATACAGTGTGGAATATTGGTTCCGGGTGATGGACCTGGATGGTGATGGGGTCCTCTCTATGTATGATATGGAATATTTCTGTGTAATATACTCTATGTTTGTTCATACAGTGTGGAGTATTGGTTCCGGGTGATGTACCTGGATGGGGATGGGGTCCTCTCTATGTATGAGATGGAATATTTCTGTGTAATATACTCTATGTTTGTTCATACAGTGTGGAGTATTGGTTCCGGATGATGGACCTCGATGGGGATGGGGTCCTCTCTATGTATGAGATGGAATATTTCTGTGTAATATACTCTATGTTTGTTCATACAGTGTGGAATATTGGTTCCGGGTGATGGACCTTGATGGTGATGGGGTCCTCTCTATGTATGAGATGGAATATTTCTGTGTAATATACTCTATGTTTGTTCATACAGTGTGGAGTATTGGTTCCGGGTGATGGACCTGGATGGTGATGGGGTCCTCTCTATGTATGAGATGGAATATTTCTGTGTAATATACTCTATGTTTGTTCATACAGTGTGGAGTATTGGTTCCGGATGATGGACCTCGATGGGGATGGGGCCCTCTCTATGTATGAGATGGAATATTTCTGTGTAATATACTCTATGTTTGTTCATACAGTGTTAGGTATTGGTTCCGGGTGATAGACCTCGATGGTGATGGGGTCCTCTCTATGTATGAGATGGAATATTTCTGTGTAATATACTCTATGTTTGTTCATACAGTGTGGAGTATTGGTTCCGGGTGATGGACCTGGATGGGGATGGGGTCCTCTCTATGTATGAGATGGAATATTTCTGTGTAATATACTCTATGTTTGTTCATACAGTGTGGAGTATTGGTTCCGGATGATGGACCTCGATGGGGATGGGGTCCTCTCTATGTATGAGATGGAATATTTCTGTGTAATATACTCTATGTTTGTTCATACAGTGTTAGGTATTGGTTCCGGGTGATAGACCTCGATGGTGATGGGGTCCTCTCTATGTATGAGATGGAATATTTCTGTGTAATATACTCTATGTTTGTTCATACAGTGTGGAGTATTGGTTCCGGGTGATGGACCTGGATGGGGATGGCGTCCTCTCTATGTATGAGATGGAATATTTCTACGAAGAACAAATGCAGAAAATGGAAGCTTTAGGAATTGAGAAACTACCATTTCAGGATGCACTGTGTCAGGTACCTGAGTTAATATAAAACTTGATTACAGTAATGTCTGAGTTAATTCAAGTGCTGGAAAAAAGTAGAAGAGTGCAAATTCTGATCTTAATTCAAGAGAGAGCTTGTAAAACATTCAAGGCTTAACTGCTGGTCAATCATCTCCCTGGACTGAGATGTGTTGAAAGTTTAAATCTCATTCAGAACCTTTTTGTTATTGAGGATTTAGCAACATGCATAGTCCTCTAATTAACTCAGGTATTACCATAAGTTGTCAAAATAAGTTATTTTTCATTTGAAGTAAATTAAAATAATCAGTAAGCCGTTCAGTTGTTCGAAGCAAAACTGTTCATGAAATGTAAACAAAATGTTCATAATCAAGATATATGTTCAATATTCAAGGCCTAAGTCACTTTCAGACACTATCTTTACGTTTTTCAGTCAGCATAAGTTTGCAGCCCCGACCACTTAAGGTTATGGTTTTTATTTGACCTTGATGGAATACCCTGTTGGTATTGTTGTTGACAGTCAAGGGCAAAGAATGCATCTCACATGCATCCAGAAAGCATGTAGCTTGCGCAGAAAAATTCATACAATATGATCGCTGTAAAAAGAAAGAGAAGAATGAAAGTAATTTATTGTTTAGAAATTTACTTTTGTAATCAATTTGGTAATATAATCACGCCTATTCTATAAGCAGCAATGCACATATAACCCGCACACGACTATAACCCGCAGGGCGTATTTCACAACACTTATTTTACGTATAACCCGCGGGTTATTTGCGTGAAAATACGGTAATGTCAAAAATAAGGACAATACATTTATCATCACAAACTTTTTTTATTGTAGATGCTAGACCTGGTGAAGCCCAAACGAGAAGGGCAGATAACTCTGAGTGACCTCAAAGCTTGTAAATTAACCAACATCTTCTATGATACGTTCTTCAACTTAGATAAATTTCTGGACCATGAACAGAAAGATCCCTTTGCTAATGTGCGGGTAAGTTTTCACAATGTCACAAACGTTTTACAACTGATTGGTTTTCAGAATTGTTTTTTGGTTTTTTAAATTTGTTAATTTGTTTTAGCATTTAAAGTGCTTTTTTATATCATATCTTCCGACTTTGGTTTCACCCATAAATTTAATGTCTGAGACCCTATGTTGTTGTTGTTACAGGATTTGGAACTAGACGGGCCTGAACCGTCAGACTGGGAGAAATACGCAGCAGATGAGTATGAGGCTCTGGTGGCTGAGGAAGGGGCTGCCGAACAGGACGTGTAAGTTTTCTATGTCCTAAATGGCGAGGGAAATGTTAATTATCTCACTAAACTTCATATCTTTTAAGCATTTTCGGTATCTTCTGCAGAATGTCTCTATTTTCGTTGCGGCTCAGTCGATTAGAGTGATAGTTCCTCAGTCTGACACACGCCTTCCATAGGTGGGGCGCTGGATCGAATCCCAGTACCACCCAATACAAATTAACTAATTTCTTAGTGGAAGGTCGAGCGTTTGCTCCGGGCTATGAGCCCAGTAAACCTGGCAACGATGCCATAAAAGTGTAATAATCTTGAGTGTGGTTTCAAACACTAATCAATCAATCAATCAATGTATATTTTCTCAATGTCACTCAAGCATATTGGATATATTCCCTGGAGACATATGTTCCCTGGAGACATATATTCCCTGGAGACATATATTCCCTGGAGACATATATTCCCTGGAGACATATATTCCCTGGAGACATATGTTCCCTGGAGACATATATTCCCTGGAGACATATATTCCCTGGAGACATATATTCCCTGGAGACATATGTTCCCTGGAGACATATATTCCCTGGAGACATATATTCCCTGGAGACATATATTCCCTGGAGACATATGTTCCCTGGAGACATATATTCCCTGGAGACATATATTCCCTGGAGACATATATTCCCTGGAGACATATATTCCCTGGAGACATATATTCCCTGGAGACATATATTCCCTGGAGACATATATTCCCTGGAGACATATATTCCCTGGAGACATATACAGTAGAACTTGCTAAGATCGACACCTCGGGGGACCAAGAGAAATTGTCGGTATAGACACTATGTCGGTATATTAAAAATTAAAAACTGATATACACACAAGAAATGTAATGTGAGTGGACAGTTGTTTCTTGGCTTTACCGTCGTTTGTTTTATAATTTATGCGTGCGCGGATTCAGTCCCCTCCCAAAGCTTTTCTGCTTGGCGGTGATAAACGGTCAGATTGTTTTTACAAGCCCGTCAGACGCATGTCGTGTCAGATTATAAACGATGGATTAACATTGAAAACATTGGGTTTGGACTTAAAACCCAAGTCGATGTTCAGAATAGACAAGTGTCGGTGTTTGTCTATCTATTTGACCTGTAGATATTTCCGGACCGCCTGAACCGGTCGAAGTTGACAAGATGTCGATGTTTAGATGTCTCGGTCTCGGCAAGTTCTACTGTATTCCCTGGAGACATATATTCCCTGAAGACATATATTCCCTGGAGACATATATTCCCTGGAGACATATATTCCCTGGAGACATATTCCCTGGAGACATATTCCCTGGAGACATATGTTCCCTGGAAACATATACTCCCTGGAGACATATACTCCCTGGAGACATATATTCCCTGGAGACATATATTCCCTGGAGACATATGTTCCCTGGAGACATATGTTCCCTGGAGACATATGTTCCCTGGAGACATATATTCCCTGGAAACATATATTCCCTGGAAACATATATTCCCTGGAGACATATATTCCCTGGAAACATATGTTCCCTGGAACATATATTCCCTGGAGACATATATTCCCTGGAGACATATATTCCCTGGAGACATATATTCCCTGGAGACATATATTCCCTGGAGACATATATTCCCTGGAGACATATGTTCCCTGGAGACATATGTTCCCTGGAACATATATTCCCTGGAGACATATATTCCCTGGAGACATATGTTCCCTGGAGACATATGTTCCCTGGAGACATATGCTCCCTGGAGACATGTGTTCCCTGGAGACATGTGTTCCCTGGAGACATATGTTCCCTGGAGACATATGTTCCCTGGAGACATATATTCCCTGGAGACATATATTCCCTGGAGACATATATTCCCTGGAAACATATATTCCCTGGAGACATATATTCCCTGGAAACATATGTTCCCTGGAACATATATTCCCTGGAAACATATATTCCCTTGAGACATAAATTCCCTGCAGACATAAATTCCCTGGAGACATATCTTCCCTGGAGACATATGTTCCATGGAGACATATATTCCCTGGAGACATATGTTCCCTAGAGACATATATTCCCTGGAGACATATATTCCCTGGAGACATATATTCCCTGGAGACATATATTCCCTGGAGACATATTTTCCCTGGAAAGATATATTCCCTGGAAAGATATATTCCCTGGAAACATATATTCCCTGGAGACATATATTCCCTGGAAACATATGTTCCCTGGAACATATATTCCCTGGAAACATATATTCCCTTGAGACATAAATTCCCTGCAGACATAAATTCCCTGGAGACATATCTTCCCTGGAGACATATGTTCCATGGAGACATATATTCCCTGGAGACATATGTTCCCTAGAGACATATATTCCCTGGAGACATATGTTCCCTGGAGACATATATTCCCTGGAAACATATATTCCCTGGAAACATATATTCCCTGGAGACATATATTCCCTGGAAACATATGTTCCCTGGAACATATATTCCCTGGAGACATATATTCCCTGGAGACATATATTCCCTGGAGACATATATTCCCTGGAGACATATATTCCCTGGAGACATATATTCCCTGGAGACATATGTTCCCTGGAGACATATGTTCCCTGGAACATATATTCCCTGGAGACATATATTCCCTGGAGACATATGTTCCCTGGAGACATATGTTCCCTGGAGACATATGCTCCCTGGAGACATGTGTTCCCTGGAGACATGTGTTCCCTGGAGACATATGTTCCCTGGAGACATATGTTCCCTGGAGACATATATTCCCTGGAGACATATATTCCCTGGAGACATATATTCCCTGGAAACATATATTCCCTGGAGACATATATTCCCTGGAAACATATGTTCCCTGGAACATATATTCCCTGGAAACATATATTCCCTTGAGACATAAATTCCCTGCAGACATAAATTCCCTGGAGACATATCTTCCCTGGAGACATATGTTCCATGGAGACATATATTCCCTGGAGACATATGTTCCCTAGAGACATATATTCCCTGGAGACATATATTCCCTGGAGACATATATTCCCTGGAGACATATATTCCCTGGAGACATATTTTCCCTGGAAAGATATATTCCCTGGAAAGATATATTCCCTGGAGACATATGTTCCCTGGAGACATATATTCCCTGGAGACATATATTCCCTGGAGACATATATTCCCTGGAGACATGTTCCCTGGAGACATATATTCCCTGGAGACATATATTCCCTGGAGACATATATTCCCTGGAGACATATATTCCCTGGAGACATATATTCCCTGGAGACATATATTCCCTGGAGACATATATTCCCTGGAGACATATATTCCCTGGAGACATATATTCCCTGGAGACATATATTCCCTGGAGACATATATTCCCTGGAGACATATATTCCCTGGAGACATATACAGTAGAACTTGCTAAGATCGACATATTCCCTGGAGACATATATTCCCTGGAGACATATACAGTAGAACTTGCTAAGATCGACACCTTGGGGGACCAATAGAAATTGTCGGTATATTCCCTGGAGACATATATTCCCTGGAGACATATATTCCCTGGAGACATATATTCCCTGGAGACATATATTCCCTGGAAACATATATTCCCTGGAGACATATGCTCCTTGGAGACATATATTCCCTGGAGACATATATTCCCTGGAGACATATATTCCCTGGAAACATATATTCCCTGGAGACATATGCTCCCTGGAGACATATATTCCCTGGAGACATATATTCCCTGGAGACATATATTCCCTGGAGACATATATTCCCTGGAGACATATATTCCCTGGAGACATATATTCCCTGGAGACATATTTTCCCTGGAAAGATATATTCCCTGGAAAGATATATTCCCTGGAGACATAAATTCCCTGGAGACATAAATTCCCTGGAGACATAAATTCCCTGGAGACATAAATTCCCTGGAGACATATATTCTCTGGAGACATATATTCCCTGGAGACATATATTCCCTGGAGACATACACTGTATATTCCCTGGAAACATATATTCCCTGGAGACATATGTTGCCTGGAGACATTAATTCCCTGGAGACATATATTCCCTGGATACATATATTGCAAACTCTTTTTACTGAAACCTTGTTTTAACGAAAAGTAAACAAAGACATAGAGATTATCATTTTATGCTTAAATTTTTTTTTTATGAAATCTATTTTTTTCTCTCCTCTAAATCTTGATTACATCCAAGTCAACAAACGGGTGTTAAGTTGGTGTTTTCCTCCCTTCCTTTCAGGCATTACGAGGATGACTTTGAGGCTGATGAGGATGGTCTACAAGAGGATGTGATACATTTAAATCCTCAGTCTTTTGAACCACGACCCCGGGCCACAACACCTGAGGATGATATCTATGATTTTACCCCCCATGATTTGGGCTATTAACATGTAGAGAAGGCATGTATTATGCTGATAGCTCCTTATACTGACTGAACAACACAACACAGTGTTATGCTGATGGCTAATTAAACTGACTGAACAACACAGAACTTTAACATGAAGAGAAGACATGTGTTATGCTGATGACTCCTTATTCTGTTCGATTTCTCGAAGAACAACACACAACTTTAACTCACACATTGAGAGTTACAGTAAAATAACAAGATTATTTAACATGCATTTAGATACAGAATGAAATTTGGTATACAGTCAGTTCGGTTGATGTTCGGGTTTATCAAGGTGTCAGTATACACTGTATGTGTCTGTCGCTTAAAGAAGCATTGCACTTATAGAATTCGGAAAACAATTTGTTTTGCTACAATTGTCATCTAGAAAATAATAAGTTATTAACTTTGTCTCCACTCCATGTACTGATGACTTGCAGTGGGATTTCAAGAACAGCATTCATGGCAACCCAAAATTTGAGTTTCTCATTGTGTGTAAAAACAAATTTAATTTGAATTCTGTAAATTCTGTACAAAGTTATTTAATTAATTTTTTATTTATTTTTCATTGTGAAGCATTTTTTATTATGGTAATATTTATTGGATTTTGAAAATGCTTTCATTTGGTGGGTGGGGGGGGGTGGGGGGGGGGGGGGGGGGGGTGGATCAACTCTTCTTGCTGAATGTAAAAGTTACAGTAGGTGACGTTTACATATTAACTCTCAATTCGCTCACTGCATGTTTGTAATGGGCCGTTCGACTATAGTAACACCTAGTAGACAAATTCCGCCACTCATTGCCAAACGTTCTCAAAATCAATTTATGCTTTAGTGCTAGTAGTTACTTTTTGTGAACTTATGGAATATGGTCATGGGGAGAAAAGAAATGACATTTTTTATAAATATCTCCCAATCTATTAGAGATGTAAGTTGATGTATTTATCAACACTAGTACACATAGGCAAAGGGAAAATCTTCTTGTATAAAATAACCAAGAAGACAAGATTCTAATTATGTTAAGAAGTGGGATATGTCATTTCGACCTTTATACCCAATCATAAGTTGTTGTAATCCATGACAGGCCTGTCATTAAGAATAGACTGGGGGAGCTACAACATGCTCACCCAAAACTGTCAGGGTGACCTGAAACCGGTAGGGGGAGTGATAAACAGGTCTCCTCAGATCCCTCTGGGTTGTGTGTGGAGGGGAAGGAGAGCAATCACTCTCCCTGCACGATATTTCATTAGGTTGATGACAAACAGGAGTTCGGCTTTAGTCAGTAGAATTTTCTGAAATACTTTGTAATACAATGCTTACACATCTTCAGCTTTTAGTAAGAATATCGGATTGAAGTTTATAAATAGACAAGAATAGGAGTATAAATAGATTGAAGATGCCACAGTTGCTGGCTAGTTCATTCTCTGTTAGGGTTGTGCTGTTAAGTTCTAGATAGACCATGTTAGTGGACACCCTTCTCCAGATGCATGTTATTCGTTGCCCTTTTGGGGGATTTTGCCTATGAGCGAAAAAAAAACAAACTCCTTAGTGTTGTTGGTGATGGAATAAGCCCTCTTACGGATGAGATCAGCAGATGCATGAAATAAACCTGTCTTCGTTGCTGACGTTATTCCGGATGTCTTCTGGGATGGTTGCCAATTATCAGCGGAAGGTCGTGGGCACAGAGCCCGGTTTCCTCCCACAATAAAACTGGCAACGCCGCCATATAAGTGAAATAATCTTGAGCGCGGCGTAAAACACCAAACAATCAATCAATCAATCAATCCGGATGTCTTCAATATGTCATTGCTGACTCAGCAAGGAGGAACATTAAGTATGCCACAGGCACATGCATTAGCCTTCCTGGGACGTTCTATGGTCTGTGGAGCCTAATGTCAAAATTAGGCTCTGGGTGGGTGAGAGGGATGACCTTTTGGTCAGTTCGTACTTTTGTCGCCATATAACCGTAGCTGTTAATTGCGATGTTAAGCCCCAATCAATCAATCAATCAATCAATATGTCATATCTTGTTAGTTAGGATGATCAGAAGAGAAATTTCTGACCAGTTTGAGCTGATTTTATTGAGTTACTTTTTGTCACTGGTTTTCTTGCTTGAATCTAAGGTTGCCCCTCAATGTTTGGAGGTTTCCTCACCGTCTAAACCAGGCAATATCACTAGATATGTACCAGAAATAATTGTGAGTGTGGTGTAAAACATGAATATATCAATCTTGCTCGGATAAGCCAGCCATTTATCTGATTTGTTAGAAAGTTGTGGAAGTGGAAGCCAGTAAGAATGAAACTATATGATATATTTATTATGGGAGTATAAAGTGTATGTACGAAATGATCTCCGGTACTTTCCTCACATGACTGATAAATGTAGGTCCTCTTATAAATATAGTATTTATGAACACACAGTGAAAATCTTCTTGACTAAAATAACAATTGAGAAAAGGTCTTTTAGACCGTTATACCCAGCCATAGGCTGTTGTAATAAACCAAAACCCATGATTTTTTATTAGGTTGAAGACCGGCTGGAGTTTGACACATATACGTATAATAGAAGTGCATTAGAGGACGTAACACTAACAGTCATTTGATGAAAGTGCCTGTGCAAACCAAACCATATTACATATGGTAATATGTTACTGGATGATTGATTGAGTGTGAGTGAGTGATCAATGATGTGAATAAGACAGGAGACAATAGTACCTCATTCAGAGTTAGTGATGGTAATATGTTACTGGATGATTGATTGAGTGAGTGAGTGAGTGATCAATGATGTGAATAAGACAGGAGACAATAGTACCTCATTCAGAGTTAGTGATTCAATGTGTATTCTATATGGTGTAATCATTGTGTGTGTTTGTGTGCAGTGGTTTGCTATAGCTATCTTGAAAGTTAATTTAGTTGTTAGTATTTTGCATTCTCTTTTGGAAGTTTGGTATTTTTGTTGCCATGTGACCTTAGCCATGTGACCTCAATCAACCAATCACAATACTATATTCATTTTTCAACTTCTTAGCTATTGAGTGCACCGTTTAACCTCAATCAACCAATCACAATACTATATTCATTTTTCAACTACTTACATGTCTTCCATCGATTCATTCATTGACAAAGGCTTAGCCCTGGATATTTGAAATAGGATGTTTATTTGGTCCTTTATCGGGAAAGTACCCATCAAACAGGTTTTCTGCCCTATTCAATTTTTCAAGCGGGTTTTACATTGTATAGAATACGTTCTATGTTTTGGAATGGACTGTGCTGTCACCGTGCATGAGGCGGGGCCTTTTTCTTTTTAGGATGGGCCTTGTTAACTCAGTTGGTTAGAATGATAGTCCCTCAGTCCGATGTAGGCCTTCGAGTGATGCGGCGTGGGTTCGATCCCACTCAGACCAAATCAAAATTTAAAATTTCTGAGAGGATTTTTCACTCAATCGCCGTTTGTGGACGAGTTGCCAGGTAGTCACCGGAAGTCGGGCGCCTGTCTTACACAGGTGGCGTAAATTTGTGCATAGGCATACAACATGGACCGGTTGCGTCCAGGGCCCAATTTACTGGTTTACGTCCGATGTAACTTACGCCAGCTTCGTAAGACAGGGCCATGGGGTTCCTAAACTAAACCTGACAATGCCACCAGTCAAATAATCTTCATAAAACATCAATCAATCTTTCTGGCACGACACTCAGTTCTGATATTGGGCAACAAAATACAGTAAATAAAATTGCAACATTATCCAAATGTTCTTAATCAGGTCACCTCAAATGAAAACATCTTCAGGAAAATTTCAGTCTGTGTTGGCAAATTTCGAACTACCTTAAATGGCTATATAAAAACTGTTTTACGATGTTTATTGATGTGTCTTATAGCATTGTTCATGGTGGAACATTAAAATTATTTTTGTTGACTTCAACGAGTGTGCTATGATGTCTGGATTTTTGGGGTGCTATTTCTTTCACGTTAGTTGAAGAGCTATTTATATCCGTCCTTACTCTCGAACTGGTGTGGCGTTTTGATAATAATTGTATACGTTACCAGATAGCCTTATTACTGGATGTCTTGTTCGGTAAAAATTGAACAACCTGCACTTTAACATAGAGATTGTGTTAACAAAATCATTAATGACAATTCATCTGTTATGCAAACTTGCTTTTTGTAATCACCTACCTGTTCAATTGAATGATTGCCATACATTTTATGATTAAGGTTTTTTCTATCTTGATAATCCACCATACCTGTAATTGTTTTGACTTCTTTGGACATATTTCAAGCTAAGATATAAAACTCGCTTTGAACTAATGAGAAATGATTATGGTATCACCATGAAGTAGGTTATATGTGAATAACACAAGCTCTCAATACCTATGCCGGTGTCTTTATAAAGTGCAACAGTACTTCAAGCTGTAATTATAACCGAAATACTGTTGAGCAGGACGTAAAACCCCAATCACTCACTCACTCACTCAAGCTGTAATATCTTGATTATACAAGATAAAAAATGTTATGGATTTCTTAGAAACTGCATTTGTATCAAGAAAATTCAAGACTCCAGTTGCATTCAGTAGAAAATATGTCGAACAAACTGCCTGGTCCCTAGTTAGCTGTAGTTAGGTAATGGCATGTTCTGCAAGAGATAAATTGCTGAGTGCTTTAACTAAAATAATAAACTGGTCTCATTGATAGTGTTTGTTATTGAAACTAGAATGTATTTAAACAATGATTTTGTTGACTATCGATTGTTATGACACATTTGTTATTGTTAGTAAACATTTCACCATCAGTCATCATAATAAACCATCCAGATATTTAGATAAACTTGGAAAGTTTTCTGTCTTCTTTTGATTCTTGATTCTTTGACTGATTGATGTTTTACGCCGCGCTCAAGATTATTTCACTTATATGGCGGCGTTGCCAGTTTTATTGTGGAAGGAAACCGGGCTCTGTGCCCGAAGGAAACCCACGACCTTCCGCTGGTAACTGGCTACCATCCGACATTAGGTCATTCAGTCAGAAAATGTCCTAATTTTTGGACTGAGTGGGATTCGAACCCGCGACCCATTGGTGGGCGGCTGTTCGGATTGAGCGTCCAACGCTCTACCTACTGAGCCACGGAGGCCCCCTTTAGTTCTAGAGGAAACGCTTTCAAGTGAAAACCCCACTCAGAAAAGTTGTAATTCATGAGTTTGGATTGACTGGGATTCCAGAGACTCCTAGCTGGGTGGACTGTGTTGGACTAAGAGACATGCTCTATGAAGTGAACCCCTTACAGGACAATTAGCCAGTCTCATATAACATCAATTGAATTGATTGTTTGGTGTTTTATGCTGCACTCAAGATTATTTCACTTATATGGCGGCGCCACCAATCGGTCGCGGGTTGGCAAATTTTCTGACTGGGTTTTCACTCGAACGACCTATGTGGGATGGTTGCCAGTTACCAACGGAAGGTCGTGGGTTTCCTCCGGGCGTAGAGCCCGGTTTCCTCCCACAATAAAACTGGTAACGCCGCCATATAAGTGAAATAATCTTGAGCGCGGCGTAAAAACACCAAACAATCGATCAACATCAATTGAAGATATCTTGGGAAATCCAGAATTGACCTAAAATTATGTAATATTTATACTCACGCAATGACGTTTGGGGGAGGGGGTGTATGAATCAGAATCCATCGGTCTGTAAAAACAAACTTGTCAGGGCTATTGACTTTTACACTTTCAAGAATCTCACCGTTTGAGAGAAACCTTGGGCTGGCAGCTGAGCTTAGAGGCGAAAAAACAATTATGTGTGCCGCTCATGCAGCCATGCGTGGCTCTTAGCTCACAAATCTCTCCCAGCTACCCACCCCTTTGCGCTGGGGTCATTCCATGTCATTTCAGCCGGCTGTTGCGCTGACCCATTTGGATTTTGTTGAAAAAATTCACAAAAATTATTTGGCATGTATTAGGAAGGTTTCCCAAGTTATGTGTGCCTATTAAACATGTGGCTCATAGCTCACAAATCTCCCCCAGCTACCCACTCCTTTGCACTGGGCTTCAGGAAAAAATCTTCTCTGCCGCGAATAAAATAAATACATAATTTCACTAATATGGCTACATTGCCATGTGCACTACAATGGGGAAGGGGCATCAAGTTGCGCTCATAAGAACCTTGACCTTCCAGCAATACCTGGCTGGTATGATCCATTCCCCATAAATTTCCCAATTCAAGTTCCGGTTGATTGGTGTGCGGGCCTCCAAGGCTCAGCGTAAAACCCCAATCACTCACTCACTCACTCCAAGGCTCAGTAGGTAGAGCGTTGGACGTTCAATCCGAACAGCCTTCCACCAATAGGTCGCAGGTTCAAATCCCACAAAAGAAATTGGGAAACTTTCTGGATAGGTTTTCACTCCACAAAACAACTGGCAACGCCGCATATAAGTGAAATAATCTTGAGCACGACGTTAAAAGCACCAAAAAATCAACCAATTGATTCGGGTTCAACAAAAAACCTGTGGAGGGTTTCGGCGAGTACCTGAAAATTCTTCCGCAGGGGCCTCGGAACTCCAACATCCAATAAAGAAACAAATTGAAATATCAGATAACTTCTACAAAATGTATATTTCCCTAAAATAAAAGCATGAATAATTTACAAGCGTGCAGCTAAAAAAGAGAAGCACATAAATAACAAGGAAAACAAACTTGTGTAAAAAGGAAAGACAAGAGGAGAATTAAAGCGTGTACAAAGTCATTATTCAAATAAAGACAAGAGGAGAATTAAAGCATGTACAAAGTCATTATTCAAATAAAGTTCTAAGACAAAAGAGGAATAAAAAATTCAAGAAAAATGACAAAATAAAATTTAACCGGATTTCAAATTTCTTTAACAGTCAAAAATGTTCTACATCATACACAAAACTAAAATATTTCATTTGATTTTCTTACTTTTCCGTTCATTTCATTCAATTCTCTATTATAGTTTGGTGGTCACAGAGGCTATTGCCCAAGTGTCAATCCTTAAGCCCAAAGGGTCTTCAGTTTAATTTGATCTGAGTGTGATTCATAGCCACCCACCATCCACATGTGGCTGGGTGGGTGAGTGTGATTCATAGTCACCCACCATCGACCTGTGGCTGGGTGGGTGAGTGTGATTCATAGCCACCCACCATCGACCTGTGGCTGGGTGGGTGAGTGTGATTCATAGCCAGCCACCATCGACCTGTGGCTGGGTGGGAGAGTGTGATTCATAGCCACCCACCATCGACCTGTGGCTGGGTGGGAGAGTGTGATTCATAGCCACCCACCATCGACCTGTGGCCGGGTGGGTGAGTGTGATTCATAGCCACCCACCATCGCCCTGTGGCTGGGTGGGAGACTATCGCTCTGTTGACTAAGCCACATTGAGACACAGTCCTATGGACTCAACAAGCTTGTACAGGAGTTAGATATAGCCTAGACTTCTGGAGACAAGTGTTTTTCCAAATTTTTTCCAAGTTTGGGCCAAGTCACTATTGGACCTACATCTCACAGAAAATCTAAACCTCAAGGATAAGTTGTCTTCAGTGTTTGTGTGCAGGGTTTACAGATAAAGGAAAAGAAAGTATCACACAGTTTTCCTATATTACTACACCGGCATTGTGATTAATTGATTAATGTTTTACACTCAAGATTATTTCACTTATATGGCAGCGTTGCCAGATTTAGTGGAGGAGGAAATCGGGCTCATTGCTCGGAGGAACCCCTGATCTTCTTACCGGGCAACTCTTTCTCGAACGGCAATCGAGTGAAAACTCCACCCAGATTTTTTAAAGTTTTATTTAGTCTGAGTGGATTTTGATCCCATAGATGGAAGGTCACTCTAACCGACTGAGCCACCGAGGCCCCCCTCACCGGCATTGTGATATGATCATGATAAAAACTTTCAAGAGACTAATTTGTTGGAAATAATATACATAATAACAATAATTATATTAATAACATTTTATAAAACGTGTGTTAAATTAAATTACTAAAACTAAAATGGCAACAAACATATGAAATAAATTAAAAAATGTGAGTAATAATATAAAAAGTTAGTAAAATTGTAAACAAAGCTTAGACTAGACCATGGTTGATGAATCTATGATAATTAACAATAATTAAATAATGCCTAGTTCATTTATTATCGTTATTTATTGACGCTGTCCACTCGGCAGTAATAACATGTGGTAGAGAGAGACACCCTCTTCAAGGATATTTGCTTAAAAAAAAAAATTCTGGCTTATGATGCACAACTCATCAGTTAATCTGCTATCTTTATATTAAAAATGTGAGAAAATTTAAATTTTTTCTCTCATTCTTAATTTTAAAAAAATCTTACACATATTATGCAGTGAAATGGGGAAAACATTGAAAAAGCACAGGTCAGGGTTTAGCGTTGAATTTAAAAATTGGAAATAAACCTTCATAGCAGATTTTATTGGTCAAGAATGTAACACAGGGTTGTTTTCAGAGCTATAACTATTGTCATAAGCCACCAGAGGTTGTACAATCTGATTGGCTACTCTGAGAGAGGCTATTAGTGGAAGGCTCTCGTTGACCTGAGGTCGGATGTTGAAAGCTTCTTTAGCTTAAAGTACTTATGAAACATAACTGAGGATATAGATAATTTAACTATGGTTCAAAAGTCTGGATGTTCAGCAATTGTAAAACTTTTTTTCATTGGTGGTCGTCAGCTCTGTTTCCGAGTATTTGCGTCTGGAAAATGCTTGTGCAGCCGTAAATTGTGCGAACAAAACCCTCGGCCATCGCTGTAGCGATGACGTCATAGTGATGACCAAACAGAGCATTGACAGCTATAACATGGCTGTCAGTATTAAATCTACCGATTTGTGGTTAGAAGAATTGGAGGATACGGGGGGAGAAACGACCGATATTTACAACCTGTACGACTTCGAAATGTTGGCGAAAGATAGTGGAGATGAGCAGACCGTATGGAGCAACTGGTGATAAACAGCGACGGTGTAAACCCAGCCGTTCTGGAAGCTCGTAACAAGCGTGCCCGAGTTTCGGAATGCCGTTTCGATGCTGAGAGTCCCGTAGCGTATATCTGACGAACGGTTTAATTAGGGATATTAGTGGGGTTAAGCCTTCAAATCTTCGAAATTACAGAGAATCCGTTGTCATTAAAAAATCTTACTAGTAAATACATGTTTACAACTGTCATTTTTACGATAAGCCACGCTTACACTAGTTACAGCGTAACAACAACAACGCTTATTAAAGGGATAGAAAACTCCAGAAATAGACACATCCTAACTAGCAGAATGCCAACCAAAACCCTTAATGCACTTAACGACTCTTACCGCAAAATACCCTGAAATTAGTAAACTGATATTGACTAGTGTCACCCTCTGGTTCTTATCAGTGTCGCCATTTTCCTGGCTTGTCTATTGCATCATATGAGGGCCGCTATTTTTAGATCCACTCTTCTATGTGGAGGTAGTTTTAGACGTAGAAACATGGCGACAGAGTTAAGCGAATAAACAAACGCCGAGGATTGTGGGAGACTTTATTTTTAGAACAATGTCAGCGAATTAACCCCCGTCATTTCTCTGCCAAATCATTGGCTTACTAGATCAGGTCAAAGGTCGGCCCGGTGCTCGAATTTGATTGGGCAAAAGTACGGGGAAAATGGATGCGCCGAAGAACGGGCTCATGGCGATCGAATGCCTGCGACCACGGACTTTTCAAATGTTCGTTACTCGCTAACAAATCAACGAAAAATGTATTGGATTGCTGTTTTAGACTCAGGAAACACTGCTCTTTCAGAACACACTAGTGAAACGCTAAAATAGACCCTTCCTTTAATATTATGTTAGGCAATAGCCGAGAAATAGTTAGGCAAGTGCACTGGAAATAAATTAATTAGTACCGATGCTTTCTTTTTTGCCTCATTACTTTTAGAACTATGGTACTATTTACTGCCATGGCTGTTGTATATATTTATGAACACTAAAACACACGAAAATTTTCTTGACTAAAATGTCGTGGCACTTGCCTCAATTAACCATGGTACACTGACATTGACATGTCCGTACTATTTAAATGTAATGTTATTCACTTCAGAGGGGTTTGGACCCGTTTAACTGGGTGAGTGGCTTGTAGAATCTCAGATGATATAAAGCGCTCGAATGTTTGAATCCAACTCAGTTCAAAGGAAAAACGTAAGACAAATTTCTGAGTGGGTTTTTTTTAACTCGATCGCCCTATGTATAGTTGCCAAGGTGCTTGTTAATTGCTAAAGGTCGGCGGTTTCCTCTCCCCAATAAACCTGGCAACGTTGACATATATGTGAAATAATCTAGAGTCCTGCGAAAAATATCAATCAATCTAAGATTTAACCTTTTGTATTTGTTAAAGAGCTACATAATCCATTAAGGCCCAAACAATCTATTATTTTGAAGAAAAAAAAGTATGCCTGCATTCTTCAATTGCTCACACTAAGAAGAATGATTATTATACTGATAGGATTTTAAGAGCAATTTGATCAGGAATGTAGCAACACCAACTATTTACCATATATGTAAAATGTTTGAGCAGTTGCACAGGCTAATATGTGGTCGATTGTGTGTATCATACTTTTTAAGGCCATAGCCGTGAAAAACGCGTCCGGTAGACACCATGTATCAGCCTTAGGCCAAATAGAGAAGTCTGAACAATTTAATTACTAATTTATTACATCATAATTATCGAAGAGGCTCCTAAAGCTTAAAGTGGCATGAGCTGCCAAAATGTTGATATTTTGACGTTAAAACAGAATGCTGAAATTATTGGCTATTTTTCTCAAGACACATATAATTCAGATAGCTTTTTAATGCTTATAGTCTCGAAAATGTACGATAAAGTACTGTTTTGAACTAACTTTGGCTTAGAATGAATCGTCCCGGTTATTTAAATTTTGTTTACTTTTGAACACGTTTTCTATGCATACAGGCCACATACTGTATGGATTTTCCTCATTTTAACGCCAATCATTTAGTTTTTCGATAGCCTTCAAAGCCTCTTCCTGTCGTGGCGATCAGAAGTTATGAAAAAACTGCAAATTTTGGCATCTCATGTCATTTTAACATTTTATTCATGAAGTGGATGAGGTTTAATTATTACCATTGAATCGGCATGTCTAAATAAGAGCATATACAAGGGAAGTAAAGTTTGGTCAACATTGGGACTCGCACAAGGATTACCTGGCTCTGATATACCCAATTGTACTATAACAAGTTGATCCACTTATTCTAGGTACCAGTAGATGGATGGAAAGTGGTTAAGCAGGTCATGGGGAAATGATTATGTTTTCTTACATGATAACTTTGAAACAAAACATAATAAAGGATAAGTAAATTTTATTTACACAAGAATAACATGTTTAAATAAGATGTTGATTTATTGGGTTCAACTTCAAAGGTTTAAATGTTCCACTTAAGAAGATCTACTGGCAATGCAGTCAGTAAATTTGTCTTTATGTGTTGGAGATGTGGGTGGGAGTTATTATACAATAAACTAAAGGCTTTGAAAAAGGCTTAGTTATATCGTCATTTTGTTTCAAATTAGTGTCCCATGGAAGTAAACCACCAATCGGCAAACCATGTGCCTTCTCACACAATGACCTCTGCGTTGCTCTTTGAGTGTGCTGTGCTGTGTTTTCTCAGTACCGGTAATTGAGAAGCCATGGAACAAATATCTGTTAGTTGTTGAAGTTTGCCCTTGGTGACATTTTACACTCATGTGTGTAGAAAAGGAGCAGGGCTTTACTGATCGAATTTATGCAAGAATACCACAGAGAAACAGGATATTTCCCATCAAGTATTTACCGTAAATAAAAAGTTATCTCACTCTGTGTCTCTTAAAATAGACTTGTGTCACGGTGTCTATTGATCCATTTTGACTTGCAGAAAAAAGAAATTAAAAAGCTGGATCACCCTAGCCACAAAAATACAAATGTTGGCTATTGAAGTTCTGACTGTCTTTGGTGCATTTCAACACAGTTGACACGTGACTTTTAAAACATGAACAATGAGTCCAGGGTGGCAACACAGATGCAACTGTTCAGGTTAATATTGTCACCACTTTTACTTCCCCGAAGTGCCCTTCCACATTTGAAGTAGTGCTCAAAAACCTACAAAATAAATATTATGATAATCATTACCACCAAATGACAATCTATGTAACAAAATATAAACAAAACAAAATATAAATGATCTGACCCCTGTCCCAAGTTACCTAAATAGCAAACAAAACATAAGATTCGTATAATACTATTTCAGAACAGTAATGCTAATTGCGAGCCAATAAGAACTCCGTCAGATCAAAGAGTTTGTCATGACCAACCGATAAATAAATAAATAAATACACACACCGGTAAATGTAATATTGCTGAATTTGCAAAATGAGCCCTCCTCCCTCAATATATTCTGATGCTCCTCCTTATTTTACATCACATATGACTAGACATTTACTTCTACTACATGTAGTTCTAGCTAGCAGTGAATATCACAATCCCATATGAGGTTAATCATTATTTATCATAGCCAGGAACCTTATGAACCTTGACACCCAGTACAGCAACCAGATTTCATTTTTTTACAGTAACTGTTGTTACGAAGTACCATAACTAGTTAGTAGTAGTAACTAGTAGTCCAGCTTACAAGAATTTGACAATGAGTGAATGACAAAGAGTAAAATAATCTTATTTTTTTATATTTTTTGAAGTCTGGCAGTAGAAATCTGAACACAAATACAGAGGTATAGACCGTATATCTTGTTGAACTTCGGCTGCACATCAAAACTTAGAGTTACACATCAAATGTCAAAATGTTCTGTCACGTCGCTGTTACTGTTTGGCGTTAGGCGCTGGTTGTTGTTGTTGTTAAAAGTTTGAACGAAAGTTGAACTTACTTGTCTCCGGTTATGTTGATTCACAATTAAACAAACTGCCGATATTTAGCATCTATTGTGGGGACTGTTGTTGGCAACAGCTTCCTACTGCCGCAAATTTCTTATGTCATTGAGATCTGAGACTGAAACCAATCGTCCCCGAAGATACCGAGTGAGACTGACTGAGTGCAGGCGAGACTCGAGGAAGAACGAGAGGGTACACAATCACACAGGAGTCTGCACACGAATGAAATCCATGTCCTTGCATAATTATTCCATCGGTGAATTGCCCTTTTTAATGTCTGATGCATATTGTGTCCCCATTTCAACGCAACATCAACCACACGACATCGTGGTACCCAGCAACAGCTATCGGTAAACCGCAATGATTTAACTTCCCGCCATATTCGGTCATCACTATGACGTCATACAAACACAAATCGTGAAGCAGAAAAGTTCGCATTTTTGATGCAGGTTTATCACTCAAAATTAAAGATAAATTAAATATTTTTGGGGGTGGGAAATGTGTCAGAATAATTTTTCATAATATATACTTATGTTATTTGGGGAGAACAAAGGTTTGCTTTTTTCAATTCATAAGGTCTTTAACAGCTTGTTAGAAGACGTCCCCTAACCAAACATTTTCTTTGCACAACTGGGACCTAAGAGACACGTCGAAAAACGTTCTCCGACTGATTGATAGCAGATTCACCACAGACTGGAGCTTACGACGATCGGATCGGATCTTAACTCGACCTGATCGGGACTTAACACTCTAAGGATGAGCCACTGTAACCCCCACATCCCTTAGGTGCCATCATTCTAAAAGTCGTATGGCTGAAATATCCATGTCTCAGAGAAAATATCAACTATAAACCTCCAAAAAGGTGTCAAATAACAAATGATAGATAAGAAATAGTATAATAAAATAAAAATAAAAAACAATAGTACAACAGGTATCTATTTGCAGGTACCTATGAAATGAGAGTTCTATGTCTTTTATCAACAAGTATACTGACATTGCCAGAAAAAGTGGTCAAATAATAATGTAATTTTATGACCACAGAATTTAATTGCACAAACGAGAAATTAATATTAAATAGAACTAAAATATCTGCAACAAGTAGTAGAGGTATAACAAAGAACAAAAAAAAAAATCACAGTGTAAATGGGGCCCCCCAATCAATCGATACAAGGGGGCCCCTAAGTCAAACGGTACATGGGGGCCCCTCAGTCAATCGATAAAACAAAAACCTAAAACATTAATAGGTTAATATCTAGAAGATGTTGAACAACACTTAAAAATGAGAAATGATTATTAAAGGCATCACCACGGAGTTAGTTGTTTGTGAACAACACAAGCTTTCCACATCTAAGTGTAAACCAGTTTCTTTATCAAGTGTAACTTAATACTTAATACTTCAAAACATTGACATAAATACTAAAGAAAAGAACAAATGTGTAAAGTGGCCAATCAGTGAAAGGTAATCTGCAATCATCATCAGGGATATTATTGAATTATTAAATATTACTGCCTTAGTGTTAGTAAATATATTACAAGCGCAGCATCCAGAAAAAAAATAATACTATATTGTTTAAATATGAACTCATCAAATATTTTACAGAAATTATAGGTGGTAACTTTTTTTAGGCAAGACTTTCGATTGGTTGATTAATGATAAAGTTGACCAATCAAATTCCCTGATTCATCACATAAATTTATGAGGATTTACACTAATATTAACTAAGAATAAATTACTAAATTCTAATTCAAACTAACTAACAATACCTTTATACAAAGTTGACATACTGGTAGCTAAACCTAAACTTACACTTTTAGTCTAAAGTTTTAAAATTATTGCATTTGGTTTTATAGAAATAATATTTTGTCACAAGCCTTTGTATCTTCCGGAAGACTATGTAATTTATGGCCTAATATTAAAAATATCTGACATGTCAAGCTGCTTTCAAAATTGACTGGACCAAATGCACTTTGACTGTATTATTGTTAATGACAAAAAATGAAGACATCACCACGTCGTCAGTTTTGTTGTTCAAAAACAACTGACGACGTGGTGATGTCATAATTTTGTATCATTAGTACGTTTAAGGAGAGTTTCAAACATTTCTTGTATTATTGTTGTTGTTTTTATATACTAAATATTGTTTGAGGGCTACAGGGTAGACCAATTTCCCAGTTGAATGTGTGTTTATATTTTGTATACTACAACTCTTGAAATAAAGTTTAATTATTATTATTATTACTTCATATAGACCTAAAGACTTATGACATGGCATAAGAATGGTTAATTTCTTTGTGGGACATGAAAGGGCTCTTGCTTTAAAGTGACCACCTTGTTACATTGCGTCATAGTGACACACATGAATGCATTGCAATTCTTTCCTGCGCAGAATACTTTGCATCCGCCATGCTGATCCCCTCCTACTCTGATGATGACATTAAGTAATTGGTCTTATACTTAGCTTATTTCATATCATGCAAATAGGGAGGGGGGCGATAGGTTACCAAAAATGATCGGTAGCTTCTGTTAAACACATAACGTGAGATTGTATCGCATATGAACTGTTAGTTAAGTTTGCCTTATAAACCTCAAGCAAGCTCAGTTGTGGTGAGGAGGGATTGATGAACCTTTATCTTCAAACGGTCGTATGTTTTCTGAAGTCTAACGAGGCAGAGTTTACACAATATCGTAGTCCCGTCGGTTTCGGACCATCGTCAAATACATGACCTAGATGAGCCCCACAATCTGCACACTTGGCTTCCACTCGAGTCAGACCTAGAGAAAAAGAATGGAAGGAGTATTATATTAAAAATCCATAAAACACACGAGCACAGGGAAAATCTTCTGGACTTAAGAATGTCTAGAGTATTATACATAGAAAACAGTATTCAAAAAGCGTTTACGTACTGTATATTGTTTAAATCTTCAAAGTCTGTATTCACAGACTTTAAATAATAAATTTCTGGTTAACTAACTAAGCATCTTTATTCCAAGAGTGGTACCTAACTGAAGGTCAGGCATTTCCTCCGAACAAAGAGCCCAGTCACCCCCCTGGCAACGCAGTCAAATAACTAGGATAATCTTGAGTGCAGCGTAAAAGAACAATAAAACAATCAATCTTTATTCCACAGCACAGTGTTACATGTGCAATGTATGTATCAAGTTTATTTCCTTGTCCAAATCAATACAATAAAGGAAGCCAAAGAGACAATAGCATTAAGTTAATTACATTTGCAGCATGTAATTACAATTTTGATAATGGACTGACCTTGTGATACGTCATCTTGTATTCGAAGTTTACCCTGTTTAACCACATCATAGAAGGACGGCCACCCAGATTTGGATTCAAACTTTGTCTCCGAGGCAAACAGTTGATTACCACAGACAATACAGGTGAATACACCTTCTTCTGTCCAGTTCACAAACTGACCACTGAATGCCCTAATAAACAACACATAAAGAATGTGTAAAGAAATTGTCAATATGACAAATGAATCAAGAATGAATAGGGCCAGCTTTCAGCTATTTTGATATATAATGTGTTTGATAACAGAGCAATAGTTAAAACAAAATTGACTTTTCACTGGGTCTAGGGACTATGTCTAAACATTGTAAGTTATCAGGTGTAAGTTGATCACAGAATTTGGGGTTCATTTGACCTTGCCAGGTAAAAAGTCACAACCCATGTACTTGTGTGGAGTCCAGTTGAGTGTTTTTATAGGCATTACTAATTTACTTTTAAGTTCTTTGTTTTTTTGTTAACATCACATGGGACCCTTTTCATTGCATTTAGGGAGATCCAGGTGAAAACATAGGGGTCAGAGATGCAGACTTTATTGATTGATTGCTTGGTGTTTTACGCCGCGCTCAAGATTATTTCCCTTATAAGGTGGCGTTGCCAGTTTTATCGTGGGAGGAAACCGGGCTCTATGGCCGGAGGAAACCCACGACCGTCCGTCGGTAACTGGCAACCATCCCACATAGGTTGTTCGAGCGAAAACCCAGGCAGAAAATTTTCAATTTTTTTTTGGACTGAGTGGGATTCGAACCTGCGACCCATTGGTGGAAGGCTGTTTGGATTGAGCGTCCAGCGCTCTACCTACTGAGCCACGGAGGCCCCCCAGGCTTTATTGAAGGATAAATATCTTTCTGATCACCCAGTGATGTGTAACTGTAAATTGACTAAATATGTATTTAAAACATAATGTTGAAACAAACAAGTTTCCTGTGAGGTCACAGTGTGTCAAAGGAAAAGCGATTCAAAATACAGTGTATGCATATCTTCCTTGTATTACATGTACGTCGCCACAATGATAATGTAGATATTAGATGTCAACTATGGCTTAACGACGTTAAGCTAATTAATATCCGTATAGAAACCAAGAGAGAAAAGGAATGCCTAGAATTTTGTGCTAGAAATCTAACCGAGTTCGTACAGTATGTTCTTTAACAAACTGGTCACATCATTCAAGGGTCTAATAAAACTATTCCTTAAGAAGCCAATCAAATTCTCTGTCAGCATTATGCATCTAAACATTCAATGAAACGACATCATAGTATATGCAATTTAGGATTCTTGTGTACATAGACTATGAGATTTCGGTACATGTAACACTTTCAAAATAGAGCATATTCAAGCCTACTTTGGAATAACCCAACTATATATTTGCTGCAGATATGAAGAGAGTCCTTTGCTGATTTTTTCCCTGGAATGAAACAATAAGTAACACATCTCTTGGCAATATTCTAGTTATTTTGGGGATTACACTTTCTTGAGGGCGATTGGCTGAATGGATAAAGCAGCCGACATTGAGTGCTAGCGATTGGTGCCAGACTCTGGGGCACGGGTTTGATTCTCGTTTAGGGGGGTCACCCCCGCCAAAATCGGTAAAAGAATTTCTGCCATTTTTCAAGAAGTATAATCCCAAAAAGAACCAGAATAACTCACTTTCTAAATGACTTTAAGCGACAAGTTTATTTTTCTGGGGAATTATTTGTGTTGAATGTAGATCATAAACATCAAAATATAAACATAAATTTGGAAATAATTTAAAGGCAAATGGTGTTTACTTCTCAGTGCCTTTTTCCTGTGTTACTCTATACTGGATAGGGGACAATCTGGACTTCAGCTCATCTTTGGAAAATGTACAAGATGGACTGTTTTTGGTTTCCTTCGATGAGGCCTTGAGTTTCTCAATCTTCGGGGAGACCTCATTTTTGGCGGAGACAATGCGTAGGATATTCATACGGACAGGCAGGTATTATGTGGAAAACAGTTCAGACGCATACAGCCTAAATGAGAAGTCAAAACAGAAGATAATAAATTGATAATATAAACTGATATGCTATACAGTACCTGTAACTGATATACCTATAAACAACATCCATTCCCCTATTCATAATAAAGATTCACACAGTTCGAAATTCCTCATATGTTGATGTTGAAAACTGGACTCAACATCCAGGGCATGGTTTGTGAAGAGGAAAGAAAAATAGGTAATTCAAACCAGTTTACCAGCTTATAATTATATAGACAGTCACAAACAACAGAGAAAAAAAAGTCTGACCAGTTGAGAGGCGGATGTTTAAAGGTTGCTCTTGTGATATCTGCTATTTTATACTAGTCCACAGGTCTGATGTTAATTTAAATAATAATTCAGACAATTATTGGAAATGGAATGAATGTTGAAATTGAAATGTCACAATTTAACAAAGGAACTAATTGTAGAAAAACAATGTTCATACTCTGTGAGTTGCTCTGCCGGAGTGCCTGGTAGCTCTCACATTAACACTACTGTATACCGCTATATAGTATAGGCTACTTACTGGAGTCTTGTCAAATAAACTGAGTCAGTCATGAAGAACCCATATCGAAATGTCAACCAGGTAGCCTAAAAGTAAGACCGTAAGAGTCATGTCTGGATTGGTTTCTGCAAGTCACTTAGTCAGCCTGTCATCAGTTCAAGGCTACAGAATCCAGACTAAACAATACATCGTTGGAAATATCCAATTTCTTTGGCCAATGTTTATTGATGTTGCGCTGTGCCACAACATCGGTATACTTTGGCCATTTAGAATACAGAGATTTGATATTTACACTAGTTTGGCCTACAGTGTGGCTACACGGATAATGACAGCGTTGTTGTTGTTTTGGATTTGTCCATATACATTGCAAGTTAATACCAGATAAATCCATATCAATATTTACCTTTGCTGTTGATGACAACTTGAGACGAAAGGTTATTCAATATTGAACGAACAATGCGGACAAACTGACAGAAAACAAAACAACCTCCGGCATTTTTTCTTCAAGAAACTTCTTTCTGCCCCATCTTTCCTTTTTCGGAGATTTATGTCAGTCACGTGACTTGAAATGCCACAACAAAAATCGGAAAATGTCACAATTTTTAAGAACTGCTCGATCTTGCCTGTTAAGCTGATGGCAAGTTTACATGAGTTTATTTTTCAAAGCTCTAGATTTTTTTTTATCATTGGTAATCTGGGAGAGTTAGCCTAATCTCTAAAATTCAGAATCATAATGACTTTCTTCATAAAATCCAATGTTACGTCCTTACTAAGTGTCCAGAAATCGACACTCACTCTTAAGCGTATTTATTTAATATAATTTATCTCTTTTGTACTTCGTTTTGCTTTCAATATTGAACTTCCACCTGTTTCACAGTTGATTAACAGGTTGGGGAAGGTCGTCGATCGGCGAACATCAGGTGAACATAAAATGATAAAGTAAACCAGGATAGAGACACACGAGTGCTGCTACATAAACTTATAAAGGAATGTTACAACTTACAGTTTAAACTACCACCAGTAACTTAGTAAGACAGTACCAGTACGGTAATGCTAATTATAATATATTAATATTAAAAGGTGTCATGACAGGGAAAATATTGTTGAGTAAACAGGTTCGAAGGAAAACCAAGACGTGTCAACACTACAGCAATCATCAATTATTGATGCATCTAAGGGGAAAATGTTTTAATATGATCAACCCTTTTTGTGGGTGTCGAGATAGCCCGGATTTTCGGTCCAGAGGGTGACTTATTTTCAATTTGGCTGGTAATGTGAATCACCTATGACGAATACAGAAAAAAAATAACAATAATTTGGCAGAGCCCAGATTTCTCGGCTAGGTGTCAAGAGTAATCCATTATCCGTCGATCAAGCCCATATGTCTGCAATCCCGAGAAGATTCTAAATTAATTTGTAACACAAAAGCATTTCTTATCCCTCCCATCTTAATCACAGCTTTATGTAAGTCTTAATTCTAATTCTTTTAGCTCTACTGAATGATTGGATCCTTCCTGACGACTGTCAATGAAGTCAACTGCCTGACAAATGCTTCAGATTTCAACTTATGAACTATCTTCCCCATCTTAGAGGCTGTGACTATTAAAGGATGGGAGTAACGGGACTGTGGCAGTTAATACAGGAGGTGGGTAGGCCTGTACGACTGGAAACACTGGAGGGAAAAGTTTTAGCTGTTGATATCCTTTGTTGTTTTGCTTTAATTCTGTAACATCAACTTGACATTCCAAGCATCACAGTCATATTTCTAACCTCCCCCACACTGGGTAAGATCAATTTAGACAGGCTAGGCCCTTAACATTTTTGACATAAAAGGAGAATTTTAAAATCGGAAACTGTCCTGAAGTTTATTAATGGCTTAAAAAATGTCAATTTAATAGGACACCCAAAATCAAATTTGTTGCTAATGCCATGCCACCCTGGCTCGATCTCTACCCCTCATACATGCACACACATTAAAACCCCGGAATTTATCGGGTCCCTGTTGGTTCTGTTAGAGTGATAGTCCCTCAGTCCGACACAGGCCTTTCATCTACATTGTACATGTACATGTATGTGGCGTTGGATCAAATCCCACCTCAGACCAAATCAAAATTGAAAAATTGATGAGTGGATGTTTCACCCGCACGCCATGTGTGGAAGAGTTGCGAATTACTCGCCGAAGATCGGGTGGTTTCCTCCGAGTAATGAGCCCGCTTTCCTCCCCCACTAAACCTGGCAATGGCATATATATAAAGTGAAATAAACTTGAGTGTGGCACAAAACATCGATCAATCAACCAAACTTAAATATATCGTTGGATACAAAATTATATTTAATAAGCCATTGAAGAGTCTTGTTCGGAGATTACAAAAATTAAATATGAAAGAAAGGTAACACAAAGTCATTTAAAAAACAAAAACAAATAAAATATTAGGTTTGTAGAGATGTTTTTGTCCTTAACATTACTAAGATGTGAGTATATGGCTGCACCAAGCTGTGAAGGGAATGCGTGACAAGGGAGGCAATCCTGTACACAATGCCCATCTGATCAGTCTCTTTAACAAAGTCTGTAAGCTATTGTTCTACAGGGTAAAACCGGTCTTTGTGTTTGATGGCGGTGTTCCAGCTCTCAAGAAAAAAACTATGGTAAGATATAATGGATTGGAAAATTTTCTGACTGGGTTTTCACTCGAACGAGCTATGTGGGATGGTTGCCAGTTACCAGCACTGAGCCCGGTTTCCTCCCACAATAAAACTGCCAACCCCGCCATATAAGTGAAATAATCTTGAGCATGGCGTAAAACACCAAACAATCAATCAATGTAACAAAATTCCTAACCCTCTAGTGAACTACATATTTCAGTAAATTTTATTCTCATTTATTTTTTGCAGGCTGGCCGTAGAGAGAGACGTGAAAATATTGAAAAGGAATCTCAGAAAACGGCCAAGAAATTGCTCAGTACGTATTTGAAAAGCTACGCTCTCCAACAAGTTAACGGGGATGCCCCTCCTGAACCTCTTAACCTTCCATCCTCGTCAAAAAATGAAGCCGACATGTTTGAGTTACCTCCCATTCCTACAAGGTAAGAGTCCATCGATTAAAAAGACGAAGCTGTATTTGCAGAATTGATTTAAAAGGATACACTGTCTGAGTTTGTCATGATTCTCAGTTGACCGTCAGATTAGATTGATTGTTTGGTGTTTTACGCCGCGCTCAAGATTATTTCACTTATATGGCGGCGTTGTCGGTTTTATTGTGGGAGGAAACCGGGCTCTATGCCCGGAGGAAACCCACGACCTTTCGTTGGTAACTGGCAACCATCCCACATATCGTCAGATTAGAAGAAAATGATGAAGTTATCAATCTTGAATGAAAGAGCGTAAGTCGACTTTCTGCCATTAATGTAGATTTTAAGAGTTATTTAGGGAATTCCCTGCTGCTTTGTTTTTTGTCTGACATCTGTAAACAAATACCTAGTTGAGAATGTACCTCATGCAGAGCCAAAAAGCACCTGTACCGCACCACGGTCAGTAAACAAAGCAGACAAAGGAATCCCCAAATGAAACTCCCTATCCCGCAGTCCGTGGGAGCTCCGAAAAAAAGCACACATTTCAACGATATTTGTTCGCTGGTTCCAGCCAAGTCCTCGTTAAAGCAATTTTTTTCAGTCTTTCCTTGGACTGAGTCATGGAGTGAAAAATCCCCACAGAATTTTGGCAATCTTTCCTTGGACTCAGTGGGATTTTAATCTTTACCTCATTCATGGAGTGAAAAATCCCCTCAGAATTTTTTCAATCTTTCCTTGGACTGAGTGGGATTTTAATCTTTGCCTCATTCATGGAAGGCGTGTGGCATTTGGACATTGAGATTAAAAGATTAGTATGTTAAACTCCACAATAACCCCAGCTTCTGAATGCTAATCCATGAATGTATTTGACAGGTCTAACTCCTTGGAGTACATAGACAGTTCATCAGAGGATGATGCCCCTTATGTAAGTTTATATAAGTAACATTTCCTACATCTATCATTATCGGAATTGGAAAATTTTCTGACTGGTTTTCACTCAAACGACCTATGTGGGATGGTTGCCAGTTACCAACGGAAGGTCGTGGGTTTCCTCCTGGCACAATAAAACTGGCAACGCCGCCATATAAGTGAAATAATCTTGAGCGCTGCGTAAAACACCAAACAATCAATCAATCAATCATTATCAGCCATTAGCTGGGTGTGGCCATCATTTGTACAAACTACTTGTAACCTAAACAACTCAAAAGAAAAGTATGTGGAAGAGTTACCAGGTATTCGTCGAAGGTGGGGGGTTTCCTCCGGGCAATGAGCCCTGTTTTTCCCCCCACTAAACCCGGCATATAAATTAAATAATCTTGAGTACGGCGTAAAACATGGATCAATCAACCAACCAGGATAAGAAATAGTTTGAATATGCAGTGAAACCTGGGTAATTAGAAATTAATCAGGACTTGAAGATTGATTGATCGATTGATTGATTTAGCTTTACCCTGCACTCAATTTTATTTCACTTATTTGGCAACATTGCAAGGTTTTACTGGGGAAGGAAACTTTGATCTTTGTCCGTAGGTAACCCCCAACCTTCGGCAAGTGCCTAGAAACTCTTTCATATGAATGTAAAACCAAATCTATGGATTGGTTGATGATTTACAAGACACTTAAGATTATTTTCCTCAAATGTCACCATTGCCAGGTATAGTGGGAAAGGAAACCGGACACTTCGCTCTAAGGAAACCCTGACCTTCTGCAAGTACTTTGCAACTCTTGCACATACGGCGATCAAAGGAAAAATCCACTCAGAAATTGCTAAATTTTTATTTGGTCTGAGTGAGATTGAAATCTGTGCCGCATCGATGGAAGGCCTGTGTCGGACTGAGATACTTGCTGTGTCGGACTGAGATACTTGCTGTGTCGGACTGAGAGACTTGCTGTGTCCCAAGGCCTTATGAGTTTCATTGGTTTATTATAAAAGTTTGTCGAACATACAGTATTAAACCGTGAGATGAGTCTTCAATAACATTATTTTGTTTCGTTTGATAATGTTTCAATTAGATAATAGCTGCTTTTTTTTTCAGAGCTACTTTCAAGATGTTCAGAATGTTGACATAGATTCTGAAGATTTTAAAACTTTGCCGTCTGAACTGCAGCATGAAATACTTACAGAAATTAAAGACGTGAGAAAGACCAGATTTCAGAACACTCGTCAGGAGTTGCCAGAGGTAGGGGGTGGAGCTTCTCAAAACTATAGGTCTTGTTGAGATTTCTGGTTTTCTTCATCCTTAATAACCTGGAGCCTGTTTCACAAAGCGGCGTAGTGTAAGTTTTTACGTAACTGCCGTAGCAACCCACTCTGTAGAGATACATGTACGTTAGTAAGAAAGTTACATGTACGCAAAAAATACATTTACGCCGCTTTGTGAAACAGGCCCCTGGGGACTGTTTCTTAACACATTTACACTTTACCCCCGTCGTAACTTTGCGCCTGGTCATAGCGTAATGTTGAATTTATATGCTGCAATGACAGTTAGGCCTTGCATCGTAAATGTTTTGAGAAACAGCCCCCAGAACATCTATGGGTTAAGATATATCAAATGATTAGGACTGTCAGTATAGCCTCCAACCAGTGGGACATGGGTTTGAAACCGTTTCACAGACTATTTTCCGACTGGGGTTTCTCTTATCTCTTTCTTATATGGGATGTTTCTATGTGGGATGGTTGCCAGTTACCACTGGAAGGTCGTGGGTTTCCTCCGGGTATAGAGACTGGTTTTCTCTCGCAATAAAACTGGCAACGCCGCCATTATAAGTGAAATATAATCAATCAATTATATGGGATGTTTGTGAAGCCCCTGTATCATAGAGGGCCTCAGGGCAAAACACTCAATCAATCAATCGTATTTGTTTAACATTTGAAATATTGCTCCACACGGTATTATAAGGTGGCTGAGAATAAAAGGAAATCAAAGAGTCTGAACTATAGAGAGAGTGCGGCTTAAAACATCAATCAATCAATCAATCAATCAATCCTCAGAAATATATTTTTGTTTGTATTGATATTGAGTTCAAACAAAGCTTAAAGTGGCATGAGCTGCCAGAATTCACACTTTTTTCATAATTTACAATTGTCACGACAGTAAGTGGCTTTGAAGGCCATCAAAAAACTAAATCATTGGTGTTGGAAAGAGGAAAATCCATACAGTATGTGGCCTATACAAACCAAAATAGTGTTCGAAAAGTAAACAAAATTTAAATAACCGGGACGACCATTCATTCATTCTAAGCCAAAGTTACATTTTCGAGACTAGAAGCACTAAAAAGCTTCTGGATTATACGTCTTGAGATAATAATTCAATAATTTCAACATTCTGTTTTAACGTCAAAATATCAACATTTTGGCAGCCCATGCCACTTTAATGCTGGAGTGATGAATTAATTGACACATTGTGGAATCCGTCAACATTTTGAAACATTTCTCTTTCTAGGACACCAATGATTTCTCATCTTTTCAAATCAAGAAATTGTTAAGACAGAGTAAATTATCCTCTCGGATTGAAGATGTTCGTAAAGATATGAACCGTGAACAGACAGGGGAGATAATCGGTGACGTAGATCCTGATTTCTACGAGATGTGTGAGGTTGACAGCAGAAGAATTGTCTCTGACCACACCTCTCATTACATACTTGTTAAAGGACTTGCTAAGAAGAAAAAACAGGTTGGTGTTAAAATAGCTTATCAAAAAATAAATATTTGGTCACACTTATAAGAAAATGGAATGTTGTAAGTAGAAACATAAAGTACAATAAATATGTTAGCTGGTCAGATGAGCCGGAAACTCTCCAGACGAATGTCTATATTAGAGTGGAATTGATTGTGTGGTTTGAGGACGGTGTAACATGTTACAGAAAATAGGGCCAACATTATCAAGAATTTATTTATCAGGGGGTTGTTTAACAAAGCTGGCGTAACTTTATGCTAACCGTAACTACTATGACAACGTATCTCTTAAGTATTGTGACGCCATGGTAATAACATCGGACATAGCTTGTGACTGCTTTGTAAAACGGACCCCAGGTAACAGATTTCCTAAAATTTAGGACTAATTTTGAAGGACACATTGTTAAATTGGATGAAATAACACTGTCTAAACAATAAGAGAGGAAGGCAAATAAGGTTGGGATTTAAGGCAAATTGGGCATGATCTCCCTGAATTTAAGGCCTTAATTATTTCTGACTTTTCTTACAGCTGGAGACAATTAAACAGCAGGAAAATGCTCGACTGGAAGATCTGAAAAAATATTTTGAAGAAATTAAGAAAGATGAGCCAAAAGAGGAAAACCAGTTGACTGAAGATTTACAAAGGGAAGGAACTCTGCATGAAGAAATCAATGAAATAAACTTTAATGATTACGAACAACATGCCTCACAGAAGTCTGTTTTAAAGACAACGGATAGAAGAAAATTAAAATCTGTGATGAAACAAGAACGTACAAAACTAAGTTTTAGAAATAGGAAAAATGAAGACAGTTCTGAAAACAAAATAAAAAATAATATTGATTTAGAACTTTATCCACCACCTTCAAATGCTGTGGATATTACAGTTGACAAATTAGAAAACGATGACGCTGGTCGTATGGATAACGGGGACTCAAGTAGCAGCATTGCTGGAAAACTACGTTCGCATCAACCTGCATGCTTACGTACGGAAAGGTTTACAAAAAATGTTGAAAGTAATGAATCTATACCAGAATTAGAGGAGATAGGATTGTTGGGTTGTGTTAAAGTTGAAAATGCTAATAGCAATAAAATTTGTAATGTAAATAGTGCACTAAATTCTAATGAAGGAGAAAACTTGGCAATCATTTCTGATGGTTTAAAAAGTGACGCATCCAATATAGATGAACAGGCCAATGTAAATTTGACCTCAAAAAGTGACCTATCCAATATAGATGAACAGACCAATGTGAATTTGACCTCAAAAAGTGACTTGTCCAATATAGGAGAACAGACCAATGTAAATTTGACCTCAAAAAGTGACTTGTCCAATATAGATGAACAGGCCAATGTAAATTTGACCCCAAAACGTGACATGTCCAATATAGGAGAACAGACCAATGTAAATTTGACCTCAAAAAGTGACTTGTCCAATATAGGAGAACAGACCAATGTAAATTTGACCTCAAAAAGTGACTTGTCCAATATAGATGAACAGGCCAATGTAAATTTGACCCCAAAACGTGACATGTCCAATATAGGAGAACAGACCAATGTAAAATTGACCTCAGAAAGTGGCGCATCCAATATTACGCTATCTACAAATACAGACTCCAGTACTAAGGAATACAACCATTGGTTGGACGCCAAACAAAGCACTTTACAAGAAACTGGAGATTCTATTCCTGCCAATGTTTCTGCAGTTACAGACGATTCAGTTATTGGTGACCATAGACTCGGAAACTCAGAACAAAAGTTAGAAATGCAAGACTCAAATGCAATCTCAATTGTTGGTAACAATTTGGCTTCAAGTGGCGATGACAACGTAAAGTCCCAGAATTCAATGGATGGTAAGGAAGTGTTCCCTCGTAAAGCTGCTGTCATTGATAATGAAACGGGCAATGTTTCTACGTTAAATGATGTCTCAACTGTGAAGCGCAAAGATGAGGTCACCTGCATACCAGCAGTAACAATACCACCAGTTATAGACTCCGGGGACAGTGATGCAGGTACATGAGTTTAACATATCTCAAAAATCTAAATCTAAATTAGTTTCATATTTATGAACACTAAAACACACGGAAAATCTTCTTGTTGAAAATAACCATGGAGATATGTTTCTAAAAAGGGTATCTCAATTTTACGCCTCTATACCCAATCATAAACTCGAACGGCCAATGTGGGATGGTTGCCAGTTACCAACGGAAGGTCGTGGGTTTCCTCCGGGCATAGAGCCCGGTTTCCTCCCACAATAAAACTGGCAATGCCCCGATATAAGTGAAATTATCTTGAGAGCGGCGTAAAACACCAAACAATCAATCAATCATTCTCATGCTACAAAAAATTCTGTGTTTCTAAACCCCATTTTTTAACTGTTTCTGCCCGTTAATCACTTAACTGCCCTTTAACTATCGTGTTTGAAAACTCATAAAATACATCAATCAATCATCTTCCAAAAAAAGCAAAGCGCTATCAAATCCCTATACTTTTAGAAGTTGGCTACCTACCACCGTTGAACAACTTGACTCAATAATTCAATAATTCAACTTGAACTCACCTGACTGTCAACATCCATAAAAGTCTTGATAGATAAAAATGAAAAGAACAATCAAAACCTAAATAATGTTTGAAAAGAAATTGAATGTATTTTAGCCTAAGTGTTCTCTTTACGAGAGATATGTTTTTTTTGTTGACAGTGCCTTTGGGCTCCAATTAAAATCTAGTAGTTATCTCCAGATGTGTGTCCAAAAAAAAAAAAATTTTCGGACTGGGTTTTCACTTGAACGACCTATGTGGGATGGTTGCCAGTTACCAACGGAAGGTCATGGGTTTCCTCCGCACATAGAGCCGGGTTTCCTCCCACAATAAAACTGGCAATGCCGCCATATAAGTGAAATAACCTTGAGCTTGGCGTAAAACACCAAACAATCAATCAAGATGTCATTGAATAGCTATGAACTGACTTTTATCCTATTGTCAATTTTCTAGACAATTGAATATTATTATTATTAATAATTTACAGATGACGACTTTATAAGTCTGTCTGAGGAAGAATTTACCGATCATCCACTAACAGGATCAACCGACATCCTGCAGGCACGATCAACCAGCATTCCTGCCATGGAAAGAGTGGATATTTCTGATTGGCCAGAGGCAAACACAATGGACTCTGACATTGAAGATTTTGACTTTTTACACCAAGACAAACAAGTGTCTGATGAGGAAGATGAAAGTATTTCTCAGGAATTTTCGGCTCAGCTTCAAACTTTGTCTGAGGTACTTATAGACCTGGGAGCTGTTTCTCAACACCGGCGTAACTTTGTGCCTAGGGGCCGTTTCACGAAGCCGTCGCACAGTGCGATCAGTCGCAGTTGCCATGACGTCGTATCTCTTCGCTATGGTATCCATTGACAACTATGTTTCGTTTGCGATGCGACTGCTTTGTGAAACGAGCCTCAGGTCGTAACGTAATGTTGAAGGTATATGTTGCCATCACAGATAGGCCTTGTGTTAAACTTCCGTTGATCATAAATATGTTGAGAAGCAGCCCCCTGAAGCCTATTGGCATCACTTGTTTTCATTTAAGAAGAAATTTGGGATCTTTCTCCAAAGAAAACCCCCAACCTTTAACAGGCAAACCTTCAACATACATGTATAGGGCCATATCATTGGTTCAAATGAACAAAGACCTTCAACCATTGGGTACGGTAAGAATTCCGCTAATTCAAGTACTCAAAACATTACGAAAAGCACTCTAAAAGTTTGAGACTTTTCGTTGGGTGTCTTACCTCCTGCATGTAGCGATCGATAATCCTATCGAGCAATCGCTATTGTTGTTGTTTTAGACCAAACATGGCAGAAAGCAGTCTAATAATTTGTTATCTTCACATTGCTCGTCCTTGAATTAGCGGAATTCTTACCCAGTCAAGGATATTAGCCAGTAAAAGGTTGAGAGTTTCATCATCTTGACAATCAATCAATCAACCAATCATTGCCATCAGCCCCATTACATTGTAAATCTGGTGTACATTTATTTCGTCTCGAAGAGAGGGCTGTTGTGTGTCAGTCAGTGAAGTACCAGCCACTCACTCCAATACAAGCCTCTAGTCCTACTCTGTCCAAGGAAAATATTTTGCTTGATCGCTTTACGTGGAAGCTGGTACCCGTCCTGTAAAACTACCATATATATATACAGGGCATAATCTAGCCCTGATATAATTGAAGCCATCTTGAATGGGACATAAAACCTCAATCAATCTTATGGAAAATGCAAACCTTTTTCTGTTTGTTTTACAGGGAGGACTCGCTGAATTCCGTAACCAGCTAGATGAAGAAGTGGTTGCGTTACAATCTCAACAGGGTAAACAACAACGACTGGCTGTATCCATGACTGACCAAATCTACACACAGGCTCAGGTATAAAAAACTTGGGAGATGTGTGCGTGTGTAAGGGGTGGTTATCATAACTATTGTACATTAAAAAATGCAACTTCTAATCGTGTTTTTATTTTTTGTGTTAAGGAGTTGTTAGAGTTGTTTGGTCTGCCCTATGTTTTGAGCCCAATGGAGGCAGAGGCCGAGTGTGCGTATTTGGAGAGGGCTGGTTTGACCCAGGGCACCATTACAGAGGATAGTGATATCTGGTTGTTTGGGGGACAGAAGGTTTACAAGAACTTCTTCAATAAGAGTAAACTTGTACAGTTCTACAAAGTGGAAGATTTAGTCTCCCAATATGGTCAGTAATATTTGGTCAGTCTTTTCATTGTAACTTGTTCTGTATTCCCAATCTTGGTTGATTGATTGTTGATTTTCTACACTTTTTTGGCCAGTCTTTTCATTGTAACTTGTTCTGTATTCCCAATCTTGGTTGATTGATTGTTGATTTTCTACACTTTTTTGGCCAGTCTTAACATTGTAACTTGTTCTGTATTCCCAATCTTGGTTGATTGATTGTTGATTTTCTACACTTTTTTGGCCAGTCTTAACATTGTAACTTGTTCTGTATTCCCAATCTTGGTTGATTGATTGTTGATTTTCTACACTTTTACATGTACAGGGGAACAGGAGTCTCTAAACGAAAATCTCCTCAATGAAGCCTGGCCTGAAGTATTGAATTTTTCGAAGCACCAGTTTGGCCTTGGTTGAATCAAATAACCAGAAGAAACAATTAATGCACGTAGACCAAGATGGTTGGCAGGGAAACCCACTGGCATTCATGGCCTTACTTAAATTTGAGACCTGTCACATCTTAATGATCTCATCATACATGTACCATGTTTTTGTCATGTGTCAGTAACTGATATTAGTGTGGCCAATGTATTTCTTTTGTCGATGAATTTTCACTCAAACGACCTACATGTATGTGGGATGGTTGCCAGCGGAAGGTCGTGGGTTTCCTCCAGGCACAGAGCCCGGTTTCCTCCCACAATAAAACTGGCAACGCCGCCATATAAGTGAAATAATCTTGAGCGCGGCGTAAAACACCAAACAATCAATCAACCAATCAATCTGTCAATGAAGTACCACTTGATCATGATGACGATGAGCCAGCCATAGACTCAAGTACAGCACCGTAAGTTATTTGGCGAAACCAATAAACCAACATTTTCAGACATTTGTCCAAATTTGGAATATTATCACCATTGACTTGAAATATAATTTTTTTTATCAGAATTGAGCCGTGATAATTTGATCAACCTAGCGTTACTATGTGGGAGTGATTACACCGTTGGTATCCAAGGGGTCGGGCCTGTTACTGCAATGGACATCCTTCGTGAATTCCCCGGGGAAAAGCAAGATGGCCTTTGTCAACTCAAGTAAGTAAAAGGCATAAACTCAATTTTGTTTTCATTTTGGCAGGGCTAATAGTCACTTCGACACAGGCCTTCCATCTATAGTTTGTAGGTTTAAATCCCACTCTGTCCGCAGAAAAAATGTTTTTTTCATACGATCCTGTACATGTGCCTGGAAGAGTTGCCTTGACTGAAGTGCCTTGACTGAAGTGCCTTGACTGGAGTGCCTTGACTGAAGCGCCTTGACAGGGGACGCCTTGACTGAAGTGCCTTGACTGGAGTGCCTTGACTAGAGTGCCTTTACTACTTGACTGGAGTGCCTTGACTGGGGACGCCTTGACTGGGGACGCCATGACTGAAGTGCATTGACTGAAGTGCATTGACTGAAGTGCCCTGACTGGAGTGCCTTGACTGGATGCCTTGACTGAAACACCTTGACTGGAGTGCCTTGACTGGAGTGCCTTGACTGGAGTGCCTTGACTGGAGTGCCTTGAATGAAACACCTTGAATGAAGTGCCCTGACTAGAGTGCCCTGACTGGGGTGCCTTGACTGGAGTGCCTTGACAAGAGTGCCCTGACTGGAGTGCCTTGACAAGAGTGCCTTGACAAGAGTGCCTTGACTGAAGTGCCTTGACTGGAGTGCCTTGACTGGAGTGCCTTGACTGGGGTGCCTTGACAAGAGTGCCTTGACTGAAGTGCCTTGACTGGAGTGCCTTGACTGGACGCCTTGACTGGAGTGCCTTGACTGGAGTTCCTTGACTGGAGTTCCTTGACTGGAGTGCCTTGACTGGGGTGCCTTGACTGGGGTGCCTTGACTGGAGTGCCTTGACTGGAGTGCCTTGACTATAGTGCCTTGACTGGGGTGCCTTGACTAGAGTGCCTTGACTGGAGTGCCTTGACTGGGGTGCCTTGACAAGAGTGCCTTGACAAGAGTGCCTTGACTGAAGTGCCTTGACTGGAGTGCCTTGACTGGAGTGCCTTGACTGGGGTGCCTTGACAAGAGTGCCTTGACTGAAGTGCCTTGACTGGAGTGCCTTGACTGGACGCCTTGACTGGAGTGCCTTGACTGGAGTTCCTTGACTGGAGTTCCTTGACTGGAGTTCCTTGACTGGAGTTCCTTGACTGGAGTGCCTTGACTGGGGTGCCTTGACTGGAGTGCCTTGACTGGAGTGCCTTGACTGGGGACTGGAGTTCCTTGACTGGAGTTCCTTGACTGGAGTGCCTTGACTGGAGTTCCTTGACTGGAGTGCCTTGACTGGAGTGCCTTGACTGGAGTGCCTTGACTATAGTGCCTTGACTGGGGTGCCTTGACTAGAGTGCCTTGACTGGAGTGCCTTGACTGGGGTGCCTTGACTGGAGTGCCTTGACTGGAGTGCCTTGACTGGAGTGCCTTGACTGGAGTGCCTTGACTGGAGTGCCTTGACTGGAGTGCCTTGACTGGAGTGTCTTGACTGGAGTGCCTTGACTGGAGTGCCTTGACTGGAGTGCCTTGACTGAAGTGCCTTGACTGAAGTGCCATGACTGGGGTGCCTTGACTGAAGTGCCTTGACTGAAGTGCCTTGACTGGAGTGCCTCGACTGGGGTGCCTTGACTGAAGTGCCTTGACTGAAGTGCCATGACTGAAGTGCCATGACTGGGGTGCCTTGACTGACGTGTCATGACTGGGGGTGCCTTGACTGGGGTGCTTTGACTGGGGACGCCTTTACTGGGGACGCCTTGACTGGAGTGCCTTGACTGGAGTGCCTTGACTGCAGTGCCTTGACTAAAGTGCCTTGAATGGAGTGCCTTGACTATAGCCTTGACTAAAACCCCTTGACTGAAGTGCCTTGACTATAGCCTTGACTGAAGTGCCTTGACTGTAGCCTTGACTGAAGTGCCTTGATTGAAGTGCCTTGACTGTAGCCTTGACTGAAGTGCCTTGACTGTAGCCTTGACTGAAGTGCCTTGACTGAAGTGCCTTGACTATAGCCTTGACTGGAGTGCCTTGACTGTAGTGCCTTGACTGAAGTGCCTTGACTGAAGTGCCTTGACTGAAGTGCCTTGACTGAAGCCTTGACTGAAGTGCCTTGACTGTAGCCTTGACTGAAGTGCCTTGACTGAAGTGCCTTGACTGAAGTGCCTTGACTGAAGTGCCTTGACTGAAGTGCCTTGACTGAAGTGCCTTGACTGAAGTGCCTTGACTGTAGCCTTGACTGAAGTGCTTTGACTGAAACCCCTTGACTGCTTTAGTGTGCCATGGCTTAAAGCACCTTGATTAAAGTGCTTTCACTGAAGCGTCTTCAATCAAGAGCCTAGACTGATTTACACCAATGATATCATTATGCAATCATTCTGTTTGTGTTACATTTGATTGTAGGAAATGGTGGAAAAAATCTCATAAACAACCAGTCTCAATGTCGGACTCAAAACTCCGAACAAAATTACGACAAATCACCCTTCTTCAAGGTTTGCTATTTCTCACCGACAAATCAGTTGTTTCATCTTCTACATTTAAATCGTGGTTGAGTCAAAAATATATGAAATGTTTGAAACTCTCTTTAAACACAGGTGGCACACTTTCGGCACAGGTGTCTAAAGCTCGTGTTATTCAAAAACAACTGACGACGTAGAGATGTCTTAATTTTTTTATCAAAAATATATGTTGAGCAAGCGCCTTGTACAAATATGGCTGTGTCAGATTTATTGAGAAAAATTCAAATAACATGTGCATTATCTAATTATAATTTACATTTTGTTTATGATAGAGTCTTTATTGGGTTCATTGTTAAAGGAAACAGCTGTTTAAATTGTTCAGTAACAATTTCATCTGGTCTTGGCTATACTTGTAGTATATTCTTTAGTATAAATACATTTTCTTGCTATTTTTCAAAACCAAAAGGAAAAGATATGTTTTACAGCGGCATAATTGAGAAATGAGAGAGAATGACGTAATCAACACTAGAAACCTCTTTGATCTTTGAAATAAAATAAATATACAAATTTTTGAAGTGATATATTGATTTTGGAATTCTTTTCAATTTATTGTTTTCTCTGTCCATAAGGTTTTCCTGATAAGTGTGTAGTGGATGCCTATCTTAACCCTGAAGTTGATCCGTCAACAGAAAAGTTCACTTGGGCTATGCCGGACCTTGATTCCATTAGGCAGTATCCTTTTAAAGATTGGAGGGGGGGGGGGGGAGGGCTCAGAGGCTTACTTGGTAGAGCAATAGTCTCTCCTCCAGAGGCAGACCTTCCAGAATGGGCTGTTGGCTTGAATCCCAAAAAATTTCTGAGAATGGTTTTCACTTGATATCATTATCTATAGCTGAAATGCCATGAGCTGCCAAATATACGGTAAGAATTCTGCTAATTCAAGGACGAGCAATGTGAAGATAACAAATTATTTGACTGCTTTCTGCTATGTTTGGTCTAAAACAACAACAATAGCGATTGCTCGATAGGATTATCGGTCGCTCTATGCAGGACTGGAGGTAAGACACCCAACGAAAAGTCTCAAACTTTTAGAGTGCTTTTCGTAATGCTTTGAGTACTTGAATTAGCAGAATTCTTACCGTACACAACAGTTACCGGGTAGTTAAAACAGAATTAAGTAAATGTTTTTCATTTTTATCAATAAAATCAGAGCTTTCCTCTGATACCAATTGAGATAGTTGAATAAGCAATACAACCCCCAAATGTTCTCCTGCATCCTGACTATTGGAACTTTTATCACATACACTGTACCTGTGATTCATATGGTTTACTGGCTAAATAGATATAGGGAGCGCAAGTCTCATAAGAATTATTACGAGATTTTGTGATATCCGGTGACAGATGACGCCATTAAGAACGTTTTTGATGATGTTGCAATTCCATTTGACATATTTTGTTCCATAACGTCAGATTTAAACGTCATATTGGAACGAAAAACGCTCAGTCACATACACAATGCAGTGCCGGTGACAGGAATCTGGAAATTTGTGGAATTCACACGTGACTTGCGCTCGCTATTTTTTATTTTAAAGGTAATTGTTTAGTTTTAGCACTGTACTTCAAACGCTGAACTACTCTTGACAAACAGGATTTCTGATCTTGAGTGCGGCGTAAAACACCAAACAATCAATCTATCAATCAACAAACATGATTTCTGATCTTGAGCGCCGCGTAGAACACCAAACAATCAATCAATCAATCATCAAACAAGATTTCTGAAGAAAAATAAATTTATTTTTGGCAGCTTATGTCATTTTAAGTATTCATTTTGCTTTTCAAGAGATCAAACTGTTTCTTTAACTAGTTCAGTTATACACAACAAAATTTAGGATGGCCCAAAACCAAAACAGATGAGATCTTAGTTCCTGTGATTAAAGAGTTGAACAAACCTTCTGTAAGTTTTTTTTTTTAATTTATCACTATTTTTTGTCTCTTCAAAATATATGTCTGGTGATAATTGTCATGAGCACAATTTCTTGCATACAAGTGAAACCTGTGTACATGTAAACTGGAAACCTGTCCAAACCAAACCAATTTCCTGTTGTATCAAGGCATATGTTAAATTTGATGCAAACCAAATACCACATGACCTCCATTCCACACATATAGTCCATTAACTGAGAGAAAGCCTTCCACCAATGTGTCGCGGGTTCGATTCCCACTCAGTCCAAAAATTGGAAAATTTTCCGACCTATGTGGGATGGTTGCCAGTTACTCGCTGAAGCTATGGGGTTACATCTGAGCAAAGAGCGGCCTGGTTCCCTCCCCACAATGCCTACCAACAAGGGTGAATAAGTGAATAAAATATATATAACATAAATCAATCTATCATCAGCCAAAATCACGCATAATCCATTATGGAGAAGTTTCTCACAGTTTTCAGTTACCTTTATGTAGTACTGAGGCCTGTATGTTATGGAAGGTCTAGAAACTTGTCTCCATGGTTATTTTAGACTCGAAGATTTTCCCTGTGCCCGTGTGTTTTAATGATCATAAATATTTAAGGAATTATGTTACTTTTTTTTTCTTTCTTTACAGACCCAGGGTCGTATAACCAGTTTCTTTACCCCAGAAGTGTCAAACGTAAGATCCAATGTTAAAAGGACCAACAAGAGAGCAGCCACATCATCCAGTGCTAAAAGCAAGACCAAAGGTAGATTTCATCTTACATTCTTGATGTGTGTGGGGGTGGGGATAGGTCTGTGACTCAGCCCGTTGAGTGATAGCCTCTTGGTCAGACACTGCCCAGTTTCCTCCCACAATAAAACGGGCAACGCCGCCATGTAAGTGAAATAATCTTGAGTGCGGCGTAAAACACCAAATAATCAATCAATCAATCAATCTTAGTCAGACACTACCTTTTCATTGTTGTCTCGCAGGCTCAAACACCAATCAGTTCTAAGATTGAAATTAACAATTTTGGTGTTGGTTTTTCACAATTAATCATTTGATATTTGACGGCAAAAATTTCAACCAACACAAATTCCAAACCTATATTGGTGGCTCAGTCAGCAGTTTTTAAAAAGTAAATCGTGGAAGAGTTGCCAGGTACTTCCTCAAGGTCAAAGAGCTTTTAGTAAACCTACCAACGCATCCATATGATTGACATTTTATTGAGTAGGGCGTTAAACATTAATCAATGCGTGTAACATCATCCTATTGTCTCTGGCTAGCCTTGTCAAACTATCATATAAGTGAAATAAGTTTGGTTTAAATGTAAAACTCCAAACTAATAATTCCATACTGAAGGAATTTCACGTGCTGGTTTGTTATTCAGCTCATGTAAACCACCAGAATTTAACCTTTAAAGTCATATGCATTGTAGCTTCGTTATCTCCCAAAAACTAGAAATGACCATTGGTGGGGGGAGTCTGATGGCTCAATGGCAGAGTGATAATCCCTCAGCCCGACTCAGGGAAACCATTGAGGGTTTAAGGGATTGAATCCCACTCTGAGATTTTTAGTAGGATTTTTGACTCAGTCGACATATGTGGAAGACTTGCCAGGTACATGTACTCGCTGAATGCTCGCCAGGCGAAGAACCCCCCCCCCCCCACTAAACCTGGCAACGATGCATATAAGCAAAATAATCTTCCAATTTATGGGTTGCTCGATACCCAATGTAGAGCATGTGCTACCTGGTAATGCTGTTGTATAAGTGAAATAATCTTGAGTACTGTTTAAAACCTCAAGCAATGAAGCAGCCAGTGTGAGCTTGTTGAATTAGAATTCGTCCTAAAAAACATTCTTTTTAGGACAAAAAAGTTTGGCCATACAGACTATAATTTCTAGAAGTCCTAAAACGCTTTCTTTGATTCTTGATTTTTTATCCAGTGGTGGCAAAACCTGCATATGTTAAAAAGAAGATTCCCTCTGTTAAGGAAAGAGTCTGCTTGTCTGAAAGTAGTTCGGATGATAGTGAAGAGAGTACTAATCTTGAAGAAAATAATTCTGTAAACAGACCCCAAAGAACACAAAAAGTTTCCTTTGCCAAAGGGAAGAAACGTACAGCTCACACAAAGAAAAACGTCTCCCAGGCAGCCAAGAAGGTTTCAACGGATGATAGCAGATCAGTTACTAAAGGAAAACGTAATGTAGCAGAAACATCAGTGAATTCAACCAAACCAAAATATTCAAAACGTTCTCTCTCCTCGCACATGCCATTATAGGGAACTTGTTTGAACAATATCTGTTCGATTTTTGTTAACAAATCTTCTAATCTTTCTACATATTTAAAGTCTTCAATGGCATCACATTTTCCCACAGTTGAGAAGAGATTTAGTCAAAATATTGTCTGGGAGTTTTGCGTATTTAATCTCAAAACGTCTTCTCCTTTTTGATTCAGTTGATTGAATGATGCTATTGATTGGTTGGAGATTAATACCTTGTCAATATTTATTCCTTTATCACAATTGAGAGAAATTGCTAGGCATTTGATTGGTCGAAATGCCCAGAATGTGAGTCTGCATCTGAGTGCTTTCTGTGTATATATTGGATTCTGTATCACCTCGGAGTTCAGGGGCTCGTTCTACTAAGCTGGCGTAAGTTGCGCCAGTCGCAAATGCGTGTTAAGTTATAGGAACGTGCGCATGGTCGCAAGTCTGGAGGCGCAAGTCTGTGTTGTAAACCTATGCGTAACTTTGCGCCAGCTTAGAAGAACGAGCCCCTGGTGTCACGCACTGATATTACCACGGAGTGAAGGGTTTTGTGCGTCACAGCATTCTTCAGTCAAGACAAAATCATATTGTGACGTCAGTTTAGAATGTTGTTTCGTAAGCAAGGAACGCTATGCTTGTCGCCTGGGAAAAATAGTAATGTCAAGACACCAAATATCTTCCCGTAATAACTAATAATATATGGGATAATGTAAACAAAACTAAATGTTCCTTATGATTACTTGAATCCATTTGTACCACTGCACAGACGATGAGCACTTGGCTGAGGCAAGTTCCTGGTCACCCATGTTCAAAGTCTATAAACAGGGAAGTGTGAAATGTCGCATTACCCCATATTCAGGGCACTGGCGCTTTCAGCCTGCTTATACTCAATGAACTATATGCGTGGAATGGACACGTCTCATTGGCTGGTTTGGATCGTACTTTGTAAAATGTGCCGCCATTGACAGCTGATAAGCGCGTGCAGAACAGATCTGTATGGACGCTCTACTATCTCCTGGTAATGGCGGCATTCGAAGCATAGCAAGCGCCACGCGATCTCCCTTCCACGCATATAGTTCATTGCTTATACTACATTATGTGACGTTTATGCGCGGTAGATTTTGAAATTGTCAACGGTTGCGCAATTTCAAATCAGAAAATAAATTCATTCTCCACTTACTGTAGCCGCACACATGTGTCTCTATCCTGGTTTACCATTATATCCGTTGGCTCGATCGACAGGCTGTTCAAAAGCAAGGAGTCACGGGATGCGAGGATTCGTGTCGTGTGCAAAGGCCAGTTATTTTAAGATCTCGATGGGGAAGCCCCAATGAACTATATGCGGGGAATGGACACGTCTCATTGGCTGGTTTGATCTGACTTAGTAAAATGTGCCGCCATTGATAGTTGAAGCGCGCGTGCATAACAGACCTGTATAGAAGTCGCATCATTTCCTAGTAATGGCGGCATTCGATGCATATCAAATACCACGTGACCTCCATTCCACGCATACAATTCATTGGGAAGCCCTCCGAAAAAAGGTCACGTTACTTGGAAAAGTACCGGTAAAACCCGAATCATGTGATATGTTGTCGTTGTTCGAGGAGAGTTTGAAATCTGACGGACAAATTTTTGACACCGGTTTTTAAATTGAGGGATTTAACAGTTTAACAACGGAATTCGAAGAAATAAGCGGGTTCAGTGAAAAGAGGAATGTTTCAAAGGTATAACAGGAGGTAATAGCTGAAAGGTAAGTGAGATTAAGGATAGTTAAGACTTAGCTCGAATGTGTAATGCGAATAACCTCGACATATTTCATTTAAAAGCTGTAACTACACTTACTGCATCTATCGGCAATTCCAGTAACCGCAGTTCGGAGAATGCATTGGTTTTTATAAAAGCTTTACCGAACATGCGACTCTGATATCTCCATTTGGACTCAAATCGTTCCAAACAAGTCTTCTTGTCTCATTTTCAACTTTATGAAGTTCTTCGGAAACTTTAACTTTTGCTCCATCAAGTACTGTTATCATAAATAAAATGTTCGCCATGTTTTTTCTTATGCATCCCATAATAGTTCATATGAGAAAGTGAAGAAAAGCCACGCTTTCTGACTAACCGAGAGAGGGCTCTGTGTATGGTGACCTCTGGGTCAAACGGCGCCAATGCCCTCAACACTATGTAATGGAACGCTTCACACTTCCACATTCATAGACTTCTGGTGTTACCTAATATTTTAAATGGTCAGATGATTGAATAAGTGCGCGCCATTGGACTATCCCTCCTCTCTGCTCAGCCGGCAGCTTACGTTGTGTGCACACGGTGAGATTCATGCCACGAGAGGCAGACAATATCAAACATGCTAAATACTTTCCTCACCGCCTCGAAAATCTCACCAAAATTTACGCGCACACGGGGGAAACAGCTTAGCTCTCAGCCTCGCGTAGCCGGCAGCTCAGCCAGCGCCTCTCGTGTGCGCTAGGCTTTACGTTTTTCTGAGTTATGCTACTTGTGTATTATGATTATTTCTGTGTAGTGTTTTATACATACAGTATTTATTAAAAAAAAATAAATAAAGATCATTTTTTCAATCAAATGATTGATTTATTGTTTGGTGTTTTACTCTGCCCTCAAGATTATTTCACTGATATGGCGGTTTTATTGTGGGAAGAAACCGGGCTCTATGCCCGGAGGAAACCCACGACCTTCCGATGGTAACTGGCAACCATTCCACATAGGTCGTTGGAGTGAAAACCCAGTCAGAAAATTTTCCAATTTATTGGGGGGGACTGAGTGGGATTCAAACCCGCGACCCATTGGTGGAAGGCTGTTCAGATTGAGCGTCCAACGCTCTACCTATTCAATCAAATGAACATTTCTAGAATTAGATTTCAATGATTTAAATTAAATTAAATTAAAGTTCGTTCATAACTCGATGAACCGAAGAAACATTGAAGTCAGTCCTTATAAGAATACTTGAATTTATACTTTAAAGGGAATAATAATACATTACTTATATAATTCACCACAAAATCAGGGGAATCTTTATCGTAAACTTTAAGCAAAAACCGCGCCTTTCTCAATCGGAATAGGCGCGGCGTGAGATTAAGAAAGCAGGGCATTTCTAGTCAAAATTTACCCGAATGGCACGGCTTTTATCGAAAACTCGCCAGGTTAACAAAAGCCGCGCGTTTCTTAATCTCGAGCCGCGTGCTTTTGGAATACACGCCACACGAGAACTAGAGAACACGCACGCGTATTCTCGTGCCTAATCTCGAGTTTTCTAGCCGTCGAGATTAACAAAGTAGGACACTTTAAGTATACTTAAAGTGGCATGAGCTTAAAGAGGGAAGGGCCATCAGGTTGGCTAAAACGAATTTTCCCACACATGATATTATTTTTACCGGAAAGACGAATCCTAGAAGATGCCTCTGTCCAAATTTCATGAAAATCCTAACGTAGGTTTTCCCGTACGAATTAATTTTTCAAAGGGGGGCCCTACCAATTATTACAAAATATTTGAAAAACCGCCCAGATCCTCCCCGAAGTTACTGACATGCACATGCGCACTTCATTGTAAACAGTGTTGAAAGGCATGCCGAGCAAAGTTGGAGAGAATGACTCGAAGAAGTTGAGTGTTAATGACGGTAAAAACAAAACAGAGGCCGTAATATCCACAAAGTTTTCGCCCGAAAGCAGTTTGGAATACCTTTACTAACATTAGTGGATATGAAAAGGAGAGAAACAACGAGGATCGGGCGATAATCTGGCTTGCCTTCTTCGCTGCACTCAGGCGTCAACACAACGGTGCCTCTCACTCAGTACAGGTCTGTCAAATCTTCATTTTATCTTGTACATTTTTTGTAGGCCTCGTGTTACAAACAAAATTTAGCTTAACTTTATTTCTTTTCAATTTCATGCAGGGTGATGTATTGGTTAGATCATTAGCTATTGATATTTCATTCGGACAAACTAGCTGACACTGACAGTGAGAGTGAGTGGTAGTACTTGTACACTACAAGTACAATCGATGTTGTTGTGGTTGCAGGAAAGTTTCAATAAACAATACATGTATACCGTAGCCTATATATATGTCCAACCTTGCGTTTACTCACTGGCCTGCCAGAATGATATTAGTCTATGTGCTGCAAATGTCATCACTTTGAGCTCTGTTTTGTGAATTTGTCACTACATACTTTCATGGTATGTTTATTTCAGTTCAGAGTTAACACCTTAGCCCATCCCCAGGTGACTATCCTGCCATTCTGTCAGTGTTGTATTCTTTTGTGTATGACATAAAGCACCTAGTAAATCTGATATTTATTTTAGCACTGTAACTAAGAAAACCTTGTTTTAGTACTATTCCTATTTTTTATATTTTGCAGTGATATGAAAACAAAAGATGGAGCTGTAGGCCTATGGATTGTATTCTGTTGGGGAAGTGCTAAAAAATTGACTGAGGCAGAAATGAGGAGTTATTAAGATGTGGCTCACATACATTTAAATCTGTGCCAGCGTATTGACATTACAACTTCAACCTTACTCATTAGCGATGGAAAACCTTGCGAGATGGAGTATTAATTTGTTTTTGAAATAATCATTTTTGACTGGTCATGATGTTTAATTTCTAATCATCACCACTAGACTAGACTGCTAAATTCAGTGACATTAACTGAAAATGATTTCTACCTGGATATAGACATGTTTAAAATATGTCAAAACCAACGTTTGGTGGACTGGTAGTTATGGAAAAGCATATTCTTAGTGTACACATAATAAATTTGTTTTTTGGTGATTGACTTCACATTTAAATGCTTGAATTGTCAGAATAAAACTGTGTTCTTAACAAAGAACCTGTACGATAAATAATCTAGTCGGATATGTTTTATTTTGAAAATCTTCTGCAAATAATCTGAACTAAAATCATCTTTTAGGTTCTTAGGAAACATTCCACCAATTGGTTTTGATTTCAATTCCCACTTTCTTTTAAAAATGCTGGCTTGGTTTTCAACTTGATCACTGGCCCAATGTGCTATGTTGTCATGTTGTTATGGATAGTCAAGGGGTTTCCTCCCCAATAAACCTAGCTAGGCCACCTTATAAACGAAATAGTCCTGAGTGCGAATTAAAACAATGAATAAATCAATCTTAGAAACCTGCAAGTTCTCAACAATCACACTTGCGTACACATTCATATACCAGCCCACTGACCTCGATAGATTCATTCATGTCTGGAGTAAAGCCGAAACTCTCACCCTTTGGCAGGTACCTAAAAATCTATTCAATTTGGACTGAATTGGATTCGAACTTGGGACCCACTTGTGGAAAGCTGGTGATGATGTGAGAATCATCACTACACACAATCTCCCTTCTTCAAGCAAAGAAGGGGCCTCCGTGGCTCAGTAGGTAGAGCGTTGGACGCTCAATCCGAACAGCCTTCCACCAATGGGTCGCGGGTTCGAATCCCACTCAGTCCAAAAAATTGGAAAATTTTCTGAGTGGGTTTTCACTCGAACGAACTATGTGGGATGGTTGCCAGTTACCAGCGGAAGGTCGTGGGTTTCCTCCGGGCATAGAGACTGGTTTCCTCCCACAATAAAACTGGCAACGCCGCCATATAAGCGAAATAATCTTGAGCGCGGCGTAAAACAACAAACAATCAATCAATCAAGCAAAGAAAGGCGTTCGGCTCAGTTGTCAGAGTGATAGTCTCTTTGTTACTAGGTACTTACCAAGGGTCGGGTGTTTCCTCTGGTCAGAGCCCAGTTTCCTCCTACACTAAACTTGGCAATGCTACCATATAAGGGAAATACTATTCAGTGTGGCATAAATATCAATCAATCAAAGAAAGAAGGGACCTCGGCTCAGTTGGCAGAGTGATAGTCTCTTTGTTACTAGGTACTTACCGAAGGTCGGGTGTTTCCTCTGGGCTCTGGGCAGAGCCCAGTTTTCTCCTCCACTAAACTTGGCAATGCTGCCATATAAGTCAAGTAATATTCAGTGTGGCGTAAACATCAATCAATCAAAGAAAGAAGGGGTCTCTGTGGCTCAGTTGGCTAAGTGATAGTTTTTCAGTCCGACAAACACTTTCCGTTCATGGGTCGTGGGTTCGAATCCCACTCAGACCAAATAAAATTTCGAAATTTCTGAGTAAGTTTTTCACTCTGTCTGCCTATGTGAAAGAGATACCAGGTACTCGCTGAAGGTTGGGTGTTTCTTTCGAGAAGAGCTCCATTCCCCTCTCCAGTAAACTTGGCAACGCCACTATATAAGTGAAATAATCTTGAGTGTGACTAAAAACACCAATCAATTAAACAAAGAAAGGACCCCAATGGCTCAGTGGGCAGAGCGATGGATTCTCAGTTTGACCCAGGCCTTCCATCTATGTGTCGACTCGCGGCCTCGGGTCAAATAAATTTGAAAAATCTCTGTGGGGTTTTCACCCTGTCGCCCAATGTGGAAAACTTACGAGGAACTCTCCGAAGGTCAGGGGTTTCCTCCGACAGAGCCCAGTTTCCTCCCGCACTTAACTAATTTTCTGTGCAGCATAAAACATCGATCTATCAAACAAACATGGGACCTCGCTGGCTCAGTGATTCAGACATTCAAGTCATGAGTTGCAGGTTCGAGTCCAACTCCGACCAAATAAAATTGAAATATTTCTGAGTGAGATTTTTCCTCAATCGCCGTATGTAGAAGAGTTGACAGGCAATTGTCGAAGGATCAGGATTTTCCTCTCACACTAAACCTGGCAAGGCTGCCATATTAGTGATATAATCATCAATCCATCAAACAAAGTAGAAATGAAAACAAAATCTTTCTTTTTGTTATACATGTATATTTTATTTTTTTAAATGGACAGGAATCAAACTTTTTGATTCGTTTATTATGTTTGAAACCACATATCATTGATGAGCCTTATCATAACTTACGTACATAGCAAATGTATTATAAAGTCTCTTCCTAATAGCCCAAATAAGAAATTGGGCTTTCTTTTCTCACCCATTCCTTTTACTGAATTGTCTGTGTTGTTTATAAATAATCAGATCTGTACACTGGATTCCATTCAATTTTGTTTTCTTTGATCTTGCTCTTGAAGCAACTGAGAAATCTTTGAAACCTTGCATTAGTTTTGAATTATCCTCCAGTCAAGTTGTTCAAGACTGTTGAAAAAATAAACAACAGTGCACTGTCATTATTATGTAGTGAATTTTTTATAACATAAATTATAAAGTTTTATTTTAGATGATGAAAATCAAACCTTGAAGATGCATTTAGAGCAGTTTTACACCAAGTATTATACTGAATGGTTTTCTATGTCACACTCAATGTTATTTCATTTATATATGATTGATTGATTGTTTGGTGTCTTACGCCACACTCAAGATTATTTCACTTATATGGCGGTGTTGCCAGTTTTATTGTGGGAGGAAACCGGGCTCTATGCCCGGAGGAAACCCACGACCTTCCGTTGGTAACTGGCAACCATCCCACATAGGTCGTTCGAGTGAAAACCCAGTCAGAAAATTCTCCAATTTTTTTGACTGGGTGGGAATCGAACCCGCGACCTATTGGTGGAATTCATTTATATGACTTTGTTGCAAATTCAGATCGAGAGGGGTACATCATTTAAAATGTTCTCCGTATTACATACAGTTTGACTTTTGATTAATTGGAGAGTAGACCAAATACCCACAAGTGGGGTGGATTGGAATGACTTGACAAGTAAAATATACCATTCTTCAAGTCTATAGATGATTTGTAAATATACAAACCTATTACTTACTATACTATTTACGAAATTAGGCCTCTTGTATATGTACTTACTATTCGTATGCTTGTCCATTTGCATTCCACATTTACTACCTGTCCCACAATGCCAGTCAGTCATAGAACAAATCCACGCTTAGTTAGACTGAGTCAGAGTTAGAAAGAAAACAGATCGAGACGACGAGAGACTAGAACGTTTGTGGAAGATCTATTGGCTTCTAATTTCACCTTCAAATAAAACAAAAAATCACCAATAGTAAGGAAGTACAGGACAGATATAAATTGCCTTTTTTTAATAAGCTAAAACCACTGTGAAATAACACCGACACTCGATTTCGATCGACGTGTCGTTGTTGTTGTGATCTGCACACACACTCAGCTTGCACTACGAGGCTGGTATTTCATTTAATCATCCAAAGATTAGTCAGCCGCAAATCTGCGTTGGTTGCATAATTCCGATTATTCGACAAAACAACAAGAAATCAAGTGAAAATCAACTTACGCTTTGATATTCCTTTGTATTCAAACAGCTCCTTTCAAACATGTGACTTTGTTATGACAAGCAGACGGAAGACTCTACTGCGCATGTCAAGGCGGAGACTATAGAAATTCGTTTCGATAATTGACAGATGAACTTCATGAAGGAAGTTTAATTTTTACTCTAATTACTTAATTAAATCAATGAAACATTGGGTCATTAGTTAAGTTTGCCCACAACTCTCATTTACCACTAAAAACGATTGTGATTTGGACAAAGCCTATAACTTTACTGAAGCTCGTGGCCCTTCCCGCTTTAATGTTGATATTTTGTCGTTAAAACAGAATGTAGAAATTATTGGCTATTTTTCTCAAGACGTATAATTCAGAAACTTTTTAGTGCTTCTAGTCTCGAAAATGTACGATAAATGGTCGTCCCGGTTTTCGGTTCGTACAGGGCACATACTGTATGGATTGACCTCATCCCAACGCCAATCATTTAGTTTCCGGATTGCCTTCAAAGCCTGTTACTGTCGTGACGATCAGAAATTATGACAAAAAGTGTGAATTTTGGCAGCTCCTGCCACTTTAAGTGGTGTCTTTTGGTGGACATCCATAATTAGAGCCGTAAACAATACATCTAAAGAATTACTTGCTGGAGTTTTCTGAAAGTTTGTTCAGACTGTTGATCCCTTAATTGTATGGATATGTTGCACATTTTAGCGCTTATACGCTTTCTGAGTATGGCAGAAATTCGATTTGAACATAGGTTTAAAAGTAAATCACATATATCGCCATCAGTGCATGACATCAAATGTATGACATCAAACATTTATTAAACATTACTCAGCTCATACTTTATTTTTCTCTTATTTCTGCATTCCTAATTATAATTCAGATACACTTAGGGGTAACACACATCCATCCCATTTAAAACCTCTGCTCATTACCCAGAAGCGTGCAGTGCGCATAATTACCCTCATTAACCGACTCGAACACACGGGCCCTATTTTTAAATCCCAACAGTCTCTCAAGGAGTTCTTCATTCAACACTAATTATTACCCTTAAATTCATACATCACCCTGACAAGCTTGCAGATTTCTTTTCAACATTGTTCTTATGTATGTAGTATAAAAGTATCTCATTCTTTAAAGTGGCATGAGCTGCCAAAATGTTGATATTTTGAGGTTTAAACAGAATGTTGAAATTATTGGCTATTTTTCTCAACACGTGCAATTCAGAAGCTTTTTAGTTCTTCTGGTCTCGAAAATGTACGATAAAGTATTGTTTTGAACTAACTTTGGCTTAGAATGAATGAATGGTCGTCCCGGTTATTTAAATTTTGTTTACTTTTCGAACACGTTCTTGGTTCGTACAGGCTACATATACTGTATGGATTTTCCTCATTCCAAAACCAATCATTTAGTTTTTCGATGGCCTTCAAAGCCTCTTTCTGTCGTGACGATCAGAAATGATGAAAAAAGTGTGAATTTCGGCAGCTCATGCCCCTTTAATTTTTTGGATTTTTGAAAGTATCTAACAGGTAGGCAATAGTCCACAAAATAGAAATTTGGAACTTTCAATAAACGGAAGGCACGGTTGTCGGTCTTTAGATCCATGTATTAAAGGCCCACTTGCCGCCGTAGCCTGTTTAAATTTGCTAAGAAATCCAATTTACATGAGCTTAGTACGACTAATACCACTAAACTTAAACATAGGACACATAAAACATGTCTAGTTAGCTTAAAAATGTAGAAATGGGGTGAAATACAAACGAAGAATCGAAGCCTAATTACAACAACAACGATCAGTGTCGGTCAACTTTCGTGTTGGATTACCCTCATTTCAGGCCTTTTTATCTGTGGTTTACACTCAAACAATCATCAGCAGACTTTTCCAGTCGCTGTTAACCGATCGTCAGTCTGTATTTCTCAGATAAATAGGCCTACGTAAAATTACACTGTGCCGTTAGTTCACTCACTCGACTGAACCATAAAATCGCCAATAGGGGGCAGCTTGGTTTGTTTACGTTACGGACCCCTAACAATTCAAATTTTCAAATTCAAATTAAAAATACAAAGTGACGTCCAAACTTTTAAATTTTGGTAAAAATAGAAAGTTCCTAACTTATATTGTCTGGGAAAAATACAGAAAACGGACTTTCTTTTTTAATGTAAACAATATTCCTGATTTTCGCGGCAAGTGTGCCTTTAATCTCTTATCAATTGACACACCAGTATTATATCATATATTTGTTTGCTCCATTTAATTCATAGATAAAACATACACCACAATCAGTTATTAATTTATTAATAAATGCAAATAAAAACAAGTTGAGAAGTGGCGACGCTTGGGTACATCCATTAGACACTGACCCAATGCATGAACTATTGTGAGATGTCCCACTACTCCCTTAAGAGACCTCGCGTGCCATGTAAAAACAAAGTGAAATATTTATGAAGTTTTGAGAGTTCACTTTTAAAACTTAACTAGATCAAATGATCGTGATTGATACCTCATCTTTATATAAACAAAGGCAGAAAAGCACACATTTTAACGATATTGGTTGTGGGCACGTCTCTTTAAAGAGTATTGCACTTCTATGGTTGGGGAAATAGGATACATGAAAACCAGGATAAAGGGGCTACTATCAGTATCAATTAATCTCGACACCATGCATATAGTTTTACCTGGCGTATAAAATATTGTTTATCTATTAAATTACAATTATATTTCCGTCAAACTGAGATCTTTATTTACAAAAGGTAAACAAGTAAAAGGAAGTAATTTTTGACAAAGTACCCGTGTCTCTAGCCTGGATTTTCGGTCTAGAGGGCGACTTAATTTATATTTGGCTGGTAATGTGAATCACCCCCTATGAGGAATCCAGAAAAAAAAAATTTGACAAAGCCCAGATTTCTCGGCTACCGTGTCTCGTACACCATAGATGTCTAATATTAACTGCATTGGCTAAGCGCTACGTGTCATCTTGCTAGTTGACGGACAACACATTAAAAATTCCTACGGCCTAATAGCGTGCATTTATAAATCTGAATCTTATAAATGCCGCGCATTTTGTTCAATACCTCGCTCGAGATTTGTTTTGAAAAAATCGTGCCACAAGGCTCCATTTGCCTAACACGCGGCTCGAGATTACGAAACGCCCGGTTGTCGTTAATCTCGCGTTTTTTTTTTACAAAAATCGTGCCTTTGGCCACATTTTGCCTATTGGCATGCTTTTATAATCTCGTGCTGCGTGATTTATAAAACACGCGGTTCGAGATTAAGAAAGGCGCGGCTTTTGCTAATCTCGCAAGTTTTTGCCAAAAAAACCTATGGTTTTCCATAAAAATTGGGTTATTAGGCCACTGAAGTGAAAGATTACTGCTACATCTGTTTTAGGGGCCTCGGTGGCTCACGGCAGAGCAATTTTTCGGAAAAATCCATCGGAATGGGTTAGGACAAATTTTTCATCGTAGGTCAATTGATCATATAACCTTTAAAGTGGCATGAGCTGCCAAAATTCACACTTTTTCATAATACCTGATCGTCACGACAGTAAGATGCTTTGAAGGCCATCGAAAAAGTAAATGATTGGCGTTGGAATGAGAGAAATCCATAAAGTCTACTGTCTATACGAGCCGAAAAGTAACCCAAATTTAAGTAACCGGGACGACCATTCATTCATTCTAAGCCAATACTTTGACGTTCATTCTGGAGACAAGAAACACTAAAAAGCTTTTGAATTATACGTCTTGGGAAAAATAGCGAATAATTTCAACATTCTGTTCTAACGTCATAAATATCAACATTTTGGCAGCTCATGCCACTTTAAGTATTCGTCAAAACAACAACTTTATGAAAGTCAACCTGGCGCTTGCTCGCATTATCCACTTTTCTATTACTGTATTACACTCCGATAGAGGCATTGTTTGTTACATCGATCGTTTACTACTGGCAACTATTGGAAACGCCCCATGAAGCCTGTATCAGGGGGCAGTACAGTGTGAATCCAGTCGACAGGAAACGTCGCCATCTTGTCTGATTTCGTTAACATGGGGCTATTTTTTTTTTTTTTTTTAAACATAATTTATTCGTGCACAGTAAGCTAGAAGCTTATTGCGTGCAACAATTCGTACAGAAATTGGCAACATATGAAAAATTATTGAAGTTAAATAAAAATCTGTAACTGAAACTAAATGTAGTTTGTTTACCCTGACATAGATAAAGAAATGACATGAGATTGAGATTGGCCGTCCATACCGCGACACACGAATGGTCCAACATGGACGTATAAACTATAAATTAAAATCGTTTAGTTTTGTCAATGTAATTGCAAACTGCAATACAAATAGTTTCATTCATTTCTTTACTTACTTCGTGAGATCCATAAAGAAGTAAAGACGTGGAGATCACCCCAGTATATCCATTTGCTTCTATCTGCCTGTACATTCCCGTGCGCGGCAAGAGGAACCTCCTACACTCCAAGAGAAAATGCGACGCAGTCTCCATTGGGGCTAATTTGTGGAAATTGACTTAATGTTTTCGTTACTTGTTTCGTTTTCTTTAATTCAAAGTAGGTATACATATTAACGCACAGCGTGATGGCAGAATTTTAATATTTTTCAGTTAGCTTGAAAATTGTAGCCAAGCTGGCATGCGAAAATCTCGGCGCTATATATCCTGTAAAGGCGAACGAGGTCTATCTTAGCCACGTCTTAAGGAAATCTCGCGAGAATACGGTATGCCTTAGAGGCAATCGTATTCTCGCGAGATCTCATTTAGACGTGGCTAAGAGGTAAATCTGGACTAGGGTAATTTCTAATTTTAGGTCCTCGGGCTGGAGCATTGTGGCTCTGCTTTAGCCATGTATACTGACCCAGCAAGGAGGAACATTAAGTATGCCACATACATTAGCCTTCCTGACGTTCTATGGTCTGTGGAGCCTAATGTCAAAATTTAGATCTGGGTGGGTGAGAGGGGTGTGTGTGTTAGGGGGGGGGGGGGTGTCTTTTGATCGGTTGGTACTTTTGTCGCCATATAACCTTAGCTGTTGAGTGCGACGTCAAGCCCCAATCAAACAATCAATCAATCTAATTTTAGATTGGCCTTAGATGTTTTATCTGGACTGTAGGCCGGACTAGGGTAACTTCGAATTTTAGATTCAGTTCATGATTCCAATACAATTAGGGACTTGGCGACAGTCACACCTACATATATTTGTCCACGAATGATTTTAAATAAACATTGTTTAACTAATTCATACATAAAAGACTTATGGAAACCTCTTAGTAGATGTGAACATATAGTTTCGTCATTAATTAGGATATTCATAATATCCAATATACTGAAAAATGAGCCGACACTGAAAATTTCAGAAGAGAAACGAGTCCAACCAATATGCCTTGATAACCTCCCGCTTGAATTCATCGGGAAATGTCAAACTAAAAGTTAGGGGAACTAACTAAAGTTAAGCACCACACGGTTCGACAAAGTTGTCTTTTAGCACACATCAGCCGATTGTAGTGGTAACTAATGTATTTTTTTTAGGAGAAATTCGCGTCGGTCTGAGGCATGCAAGATCATTTTTTTAATATGGCGAGTGATCTGGGCCGTGACCGAGAAAGAGAAAAAACCTTGCACCTCGGCCAGGTCACACGGGAATTATACCGAATACGCTGCCCTTACTCTTCCTCTTCATAGGATTTCGGGATCGTCAGTGGCATAAATTTCTAAGTTTGTGTTCCTCTTATTCTAAATAGATTAGGGCATTGGGCATTCGCAAAACATCAACATAACAAAGTACTCACTAAACGTTCAATACATTACATGCGCAGGCGCGGTGACTAAGAGAATAAAATACCTTACTAGATTATACACGTTTCAAATGAAGTTCAGAATTACAACTTTCAACATCCATAAAGGAATATTTGAAAAACAATCCGAACAGAGATGGTTGTCACGACGATGATGGGATATAGGTCTTGGTTAATCTTCTTATTTAGTTTATTTTCAACTGTTATCTTGGGATTTGAGATAGCTTTTAATGTTATTAGCATCAATTTAAAGGAAACGTTCAACTTAACGCAAGTACAAGGTGAGTATTGAATTATGATTGGGTTGTTATATATTCATTAAAGTGGCATGAGCTGTCAAAATGCTGATATTTTGACGTTAAAACAGAGTGTTGAAATTATTGGCTATTTTTCTAAAGATATATAATCAGAAGCTTTTTAATGCTTCTAGTCTACGATAAAGTATTGTTTTGAACTAACTTTGCCTTAGAATGAATGAATGGTCTTCCGCGGTTATTTAAATTTTGTTTACCTTTCGAACACGTTTTCGGTTCATACAGGCCACATACTGTATGGATTTTCCTCATTCCAATTCCAATCATTTAGTTTTTCAATACACTTCCAAACCTCAGAAATTCAAAAAAAAAAAAAAGTGTGAATCGTGGCAGCTCATGATAACTTCAAACATGGACTAGGCATTGTAAAGCAGATGCTTTTCAAAACGAATGGTCTACTAAAGAATGTAAATGCTCTGGGCTGTCGTTTATTCCGTGAACAAACCTTCCATGGATGGATAACGGATTCAAATACCAATCATTCTTGGGAAACACTTAAGGCTATGTGTCGATAGAAAACCTGCGAATTCCTGAAATAATCTGGTCCCTTTAAATAAAGGCCTATAAAGCCAATACTTTTTAAACACTATTCCGGTTCGTATAGGCCACATAGTGTACGGATTTTCCTCATTCCAACGCCAATCATTTAGTTTTTCGATGGCCTCCAAAGCCTCTTACTTTCGTGAAGATCAGAAATTATGAAAAAAGCGTGAATTTTGGCAGTTCATGCCACTTTAAAAAACCCACAAACAAACAGAAAGTTAAAGGCACAACCTCAAATCCAGAACGCTGTTTCCATTAAATATAGCAGACGTTTTCTATGTTTTTCCCAGACAGAAAATGTTTGAAACTTTCTATTTTTGCAAAAAAATGGCAGTATTGGCTTGACTTTGTATTTGTAATTTGAAATAGGAAATTTGATCTGCTGGGTACACTTCCAGACTTCCAGTCTTGGCCTGTGCCCAAGCGTTCTAATTATTTAGCATGAGCTGCCAAAATGTTGATATTTTGACGTTACAACAGAATGCTGAAATTATTGGTTGTTTTTCTCAAAACATAAAATTCCGAAGCTTTTTAGTACTTCTAGTCTCGAAAATGTACGATAAAGTATTGTTGTGAACTAACTTTGGCTTAGAATGAATGAATGGTCGTCCCGGTTATTTCAATTTTGTTTACTTTTCGACCACATTTTCGCTTCGTACAGGCCACATACTGTATGGATTTTCCTTATTCCAACGCCAATCATTTAGTTTTTCGCCTCTTACTGATGTGACGATCAGAAACTATGAAAAAAGTGTGAATTTTGGCAGCTCATGCCACTTTAAACAGTCCAAGAGTGCTACCCAAGCTGGCATGTCCGGTAAAGGCGCACAAGGTCTATCTTAGCCACGTCTAAAGGAAATCTCGCGAGAATACGGTAGGCCCTAGAGGTTTTATCTCCAAGCGTGCTTACGGTAGAATTGTTTTACTGTCTTAATCGTAGAAAATGCAGCAGTATTTGGTGGGAGATACATAAAGCTTGCCGATAAATTTGAGATTGTAAGCTCAGAGTGTAATTTAACAGTGAAGTTAGGCGGCCTCTGGTTGATAGGTTATGTGTGGACTTCATTTGTAGGTATGCTTTTACACCACCACTATTTTAAACATAACTCTGACATACATATATTGCTTCATGTTTATTTATATTATATGTTATTAATCGAGTGTTTTCGTATTGCCTTGGTATTGGCCTGAGGGTGGCCGTATTGGCCCGAGGCCGCAGGCCGAGGGTCAATACAACCACCCGAAGGCCAATACCAAGGCAATACGAAAATACTCGATTCATAATATTTTTATTAATAGACTGTAGAAGTTAATTTAATGCAAGCTGTCAAGTTGAACAGGAGGTCGCCCACTTAACATTTAATGCATGCCCTAAACAAAATGACGTCCGACCTTTTTTGCGCTCTTTTTTTGTTCCTGGCTCAGTAGAGAAGTTTCTTCATCTGTCCTAAAACGGCAATCGGATTCACTTACAGTAGTTTTTTCTTCTAACTCTAGTATCCCGTCAATAAGACCTTGTACAACGCGCTCTGGTGTAGACATTTTGAAATCAACATCTGTCGTCTGCGTCTGTAAAACTCTGTGACATCACATGTTACAATTGCGTCTTACAGCCGCACTCGGTGAACTCGGCCAATATGACTTGAACTCGGCCAATATGACTTGAACTCGGCCAATATGACTTGAACTCGGCCTATATGACTTGAACTAGGCAATACAACCCTACGGCTAATACGAACTTGATTCGTCTGCTGATATTACCCGGCGGAAAAGGTCGTATTCGAGTAATAACTTGCACAGTCAATTAATAAAGTGTAGTAAGCTCGTGTAAATTCACTTTCCTCACAAATAAAGAATAAGACGAGGAAATAGCCTACTTTGGTTGGGCAATAGACTGTAACCTGGTTGGTGTTTAGAATGATTGCGCGTGTCGAACATCACTCGAACGTGAAGCTTCGTGAAATAAATATGTCGGTTAGTTCTGTCAGGTTGAATAATATCGACGGAAGTAAGTCACTTCATCGAAAAAAAATCTATTGAGCATATTTGTGCCAACAGGAGCTATTTATAGAAAGTAAAGTACATTTCTCGCCAATCAAGGTTCTACACGACCTGTAATTTCCGACGTGGGAAGGAGAAGTTGGTTCCAGGAGTGATTACCAGGAAATTAGGAACTTTGACTTATCATGGTGGTCGTATTCGTTATATTCATATCGACCATATGTTGCCAACTAGAATGGTTGAATCTGGCCCTGTGGATTCCGAGTTTTCCTCTTATTGCAGTAAATCATCCAATACCAGAGGTAGTGTCTACCCCTTCTAATACTATAATTTTCTCACTGGGTTTTCACTCGAACGACCTATGTGGGATGGTTGCCAGTTACCAGCGGAAGGTCGTGGGTTTTCTCCGGGCACAAGGCTCGGTTTCCTCCCACAATAAAACTGGCAACGCCGCCATAAAAGTGAAATAATCTTGAGCGCGGCGTAAAACACCAAACAATCAACCAATCAATCTAATAATATACAATCACAATCTATGTATGTAACACGCTGTGATAGAGACTTTCCTCAAGATATTAGGAATCTAGTAGGAATCATGTTTTTGAACTGAAACCTCCTCGACGATTAGATTTGTGAACAGATTTTGAATTAAACTTTAGAAGTAGTGTTAAAGTTAAATCGCTGAAGTTTAGTAATTTGACGCCTGTAAATTATTGAGGAGTTGTGTTGAAAGTTAAATGTTTATTGATATTTAGACTTTATAGTTAAACCATTTCTTGGTATACCTGAAAAGGAAAAACGTTATTTGCTCTCTGAATTTTCACGCTGCTGTTTATTGTATTTTGGTTCTTAAAGTGGCATGAGCTGCCAAAATGTTGATATTTCGACGTAAAAACAGAATGTTGAAATTATCGGCTATTTTTCTCAAGACGTTTAATTCTGAAGCTTTTTAGTGCTTCTAGTCTCGAGAATGTACGATAAAGTGTTGTTTTGAACTAACTTTGGCTTAGAATAAATGAATGGTCGTCCCGGTAATTAAATTTTGTTTACATTTCGAACACGTTTTCGGTTCGTACAGGCCATATGCTGTATGGATTTTCCTCATCAAAACGCCAATCATTTAGTTTTTGATGGACTTCAAAACCTCTTACTGTCGTGGCGATAAGAAATTATGAAAAAAGTGTGAATTTTGGCAGCTCATGCCACTTTAAGCCAAGCACACACAAGCGGATCTGGCTGAGCTGCCGACCAAGCATGGCTAAGAGCTAAACTGTTTCCCCCCTTGTGCCAGTAAATTTTGGTGAGATTTTTGCCTCGCAAGACGGTGATGTAAGTTAGGAATGTAGTCAAACGTTTCTCAAAGCTGTCAATTTGTACCACAGAACTAAAATTTTGCTTCAATGTTTGAACAAATCTCGCGAACATTTCACGCAAATTTTGAATTGCATACGTCTCTGGTCATTTTGAATGAGCATCAGCGGCTATGAAAACATATGACCCTGACATGGGCCAGCAAAGTCCACGTGGATGCGTTGCCATGTAGAACTAGGCTATTCCCACGGATGTAGGGGTGCATGCTGCGGCATGCGCTGGCGAACTTGGCAACTTTCACACGATTTAGCAACTATGAGCTGACATCTCATTCCTTTTACTGTAATACGTACTAATGTAAATAGCATTGTCGGACCAACCAAGTAACACATAATCCAAAACTTTTGACAAAATTGGGTCACGCTGCGTTGCCAAACGAATGTCATCACTCGGCACAGGTAGCTGCTCTATTTGTGACATATGAAATAAATCTGCCGCATACGGATCTGCGCCAGTTTCTTGAACGTCTGCGTTATCGTGTGCAGTTGTATTCTTGTATTCAGTTTCGTAGTTGTGACCAGACAGGAACCGTTGTAATCGCGCCGCAGTCATCGTGGGTATGCCTTTTTGCGGATGTAAAATCGTCAACAGCGGTTGGTTATCTGTCACCAAAGAAAACCTTCGTCCGTACAAGTAGTGGTTGAATTTCTTTATGCCCCATATCAACGCTAGAGCTTCTTTATATATCTGCGAATAATTATGCTCCGATACTGACAGTGAACGTGAAGCAATGGCGATTGGTCGCTCGCTCCCATCTTCCATAATATGAGATAAAACACATCTCACACCACACGACGAAGCATCACTAGCTAATCTCAACTGGTCTTGCGGATCACAAGGAGTTAACACAGTGTCAGTAGTGACAAGTTCCTTAGCTTTCTTAAATGCTTTATCACATGACATATCCAACACCGATTTTTCATTTTTCTTAAGCAATCTATGTAACGGGTAAAACAGTGTATCGCATCAGCACCAGCCCTGTGGCAGTGTGCAATGGACCAAGTGCTATCTGGCATTCCCAAAACACAATGCTTAAGTACGACATGTTTATAACTGGCAACACAGATGAGGAACATTTGGAATGAACATTTACCTGAAATCTCCAGTAAAACACATGGTAGCAATTGATTAGACCCTAAAGATTTTCAGGTCTCGGTGCGTTCAACATTGCTTGAATTTTCTCAGCGGTTTTCTCTAGGCCTTCAGAACTGATACGCCAACAATCAGTTATCCTTTCCTTGAAAAATTCACATTTGTTCAAGCTAATTTTTAGGTTTTGTTCTTGGATATGGGTGTTGCCCATTCACTATGCTGTACTTCAGTATTCCTGCTTTTTCAAGTCGATCAAGCTCATCCTCTACTGAGTCTCTCAAAGCATAAGGCACACTTCTTGCCTTTAAGAAGGTTGGACTAGCATTGTCCTTTAGCACTGAATCCCCTTTAATGTTCCAATTTCATCTTGAAAACATCTTTAAATTAACGTAGGAGAGTTTTAAGTTTCTCTCAATGTGACCTCTTTCACGACAAAATGTACAGGCTGCACTTTTAAATCTACAGTTATTACGGTTGTGTTGGTCACCACACCGCCAACATTCTTCTCTAGGTGGTCGAGGGTTATATTTCCTGGGGTAATTTTGAGCTGATTTTTTTTGATGAGATTTCTGTAATTTATTAACTTCTTTAACATTAGTCCCTCTAATTTATACAGCATCCTTAGCTGCAGCTTCCATAGAAACTGCTATTTCAATAGCTCTGACTAATGTTAATTTTGATTCAGACAGCAAACGCTTTTGAATGTTTTCTGATCTTATCCCCCACCAGTCTATAACGAATTCGTTCGTTCAATGTGTCCGCATAATATAATGTTGTGCCAGTTTTCTCAATTCTGTCACATAACCATTGACCGATTCTCCCTCTCGTTGTTTTCTTTCGCCAAAATCAAAACGTTCACTTATTTCATTAAGTTTGGGAGAAAGATGATTTTCCAAGAGTTGGATCAAATTTCCATAGGAATTTCTCGAAGGCTTTATCAGAGCAGTTAAACTGCGTAATAGAGTGTACATTTTGGCACCTATAAGGCTCAACAAGACCGGCACACGTTTTTGGTCGGTAACGTCATTCACTACGAAATACTGTTCCAGTCTTTCTACATAAGACGCCCACTATTCTACCGTATCATCATATGGATGAATTATGCCAATATAACCTGCCATCATTACACACAGGCACCAGAAATAAATAAATGGATACCTAGAGTTAATGTTTGTTGTCAACACGCACAGTCGAGGGCCAGTACAACAACAACATACAGTCTCTCACAGCGCGGCAAAGGCTCCCGAAGATCACTGAACTTCTCACAGCTGGACAAGGTTTATGCGAGATGCAGTCGGCTAAAAATCGTCGGCAAACGTCGAGCGGAGTCGTCAGTCAATACTTTTCATCAATTAAAATACATCTCGTCGCCCGTTTGTTACGTTTTGGTAACTTTTTTAACGTGGGTTAGAAACTTAAACTTTAACTCAAGATGGCTGCTGAATGAACACACGTGCTTATTGTACATTACACGCGTGATACAGAGTTGTAGGCGCGCGCATGTATAAATTCGGTTAAACTGTCAATACATCACAATCTTAACACGTCGTAGACACCCAATACAGCCTGTCATGTTTTCCCCAAAGCTTGATTTTCAACCCTGTTTATATTGCAGAGAAGTGTCTGTCTTTAGTTATTATAAGGCTACGAAATGATTGCCATTAACCAAAGTTTAAATTGGAGAATTTCGGAGAAATTTCTTGTGTGACACACCACCAAAGAGAGTAGATTGTCAATCTACTCTCTTTGACACCGCTTAGCCTTGCTTTGAATATGGCTGGCAAGTCGTTCTCTGCTAAAGCTTTGTTAATTGAGCACTGTTTGGCGAGCAAAACGCGTAGATATATGGGTTAGGTACCGACGGAAAGGAAACTTTACTGCGTCTGTACTGCATTTATTAATTTCTTTCCTTTCCCTCTCCTTTAACACCTTGAGTTCCATTCTTTCAATTGAATTGACCAGCCCCGATAGATCAGTTAGTAGAGCGTCCGCTTCAGGACTGGGATATCCATTTTCAAGCTTGGGTCGAGTCAGACCAAAGACTTTAACAGTGCTGCTGTTTCGCTTGGCGCTAAGCAATAGGAGTTAGAGCAGCGACTGGTTGGCCCGGTGTCAGTATAATGTGACTGGGTGAGGGGGCTTGCTCGGTGTCTTCGGCAAGTCGTCTCGGCGAGGCAGCAACAAATAAAAGAGCAGTGGAAATCTGCCCTGCCACAAAGAGACAACGTCTTCATATGACTGAAATACTGTTAAGCAGGACGTAAGACCCAAATCACTCACTCAATTGAATTGTATTAAGCCAGGAAAATGTCTGTGTGTCATTTTTACAGTGGAGATGATCTCCTCGGCGGGTTTGGTTGGAATGGGATGTTCTCTTGGCGAGTCATTTATCACCGAGAGATATGGATATAAAGCAGGTTATACCGCAATATGGATTGTCACTACAACTTCTTCATGTGCAATGTGGGTCACCACATTTTTCACAGAGTTTTTCCATGAATGGCCAGGTTTAATAGCCGTGGTTTACTTCTTTATGAGTAAGTATAGCTAAATACTTGAGAAAGAAATATCAATTTCCGATTAAACAACATGACAAAAAGATGATTAATGATAACGTGTTTAACTGGTATCTAGAAGTTGAAGTGCCTTATCTTTTTCAAAAATGCTTGATAGTGAATCCAGTATCCGGGTTGAACACTTCCTTTCAATATATTATTGAACACTACAGCACACGGGCACAGGGGAAATTTTCTTGTCCAAAATAATCATGGGGACATGTTTCTTATTGTGTGAAAAGGGGTATATCATCTACTTTCAATATACGTTTTCATAGATGTTTATCACTGAAATAATGTGTTAATGGTATTGGGTTGATTGATTGATTGATGTTTTATGCCGAACTCAATGTTATTTCACTTATTGGCGGCGTTGCCAGGTTTAGTGGAGAAGGAAGCCGGGCTTATTGCCTAGAGGAAACCCCCGACCTTCGGCGAGTACCTGCCAACTCTTCCACACACGACAACCGAGTGAAAAATCCACCCAGAAATTTTTCAATTTTTATTTGGTCAGAGTGTGATTTGCACCCGCGTCGCGTAGATGAAAGGTCTGTCTGGAACTGAGGGACGATCACTTTAACCCACTTGACCACCGAGGCCCCAATGGTATTGTGAACTCTAGAGAAAGGATTACCCTTGTCTGAATATGAGTAGATCCTATACTAATACAATTTGTACAATTAATAATGGCTTTCTGGTTATTTGTACACATCAAAACAAAGATCTATTCTTCTATGATTAAGATTAATCTGTAGATCAATTAAAATACAAAACAAAAGAACAATAGTAGACACAAACTTTGAATAATAGTTTTCTTTCCTTATATATAGGTTGTGGTCAAAACGCAGGAAGTACCCGCCTGGTTGCTATTTCATTGACGAACATATCGCCGAGTCACACCGGAAAGGTTGTTGGAATTTATTCAGCTTGTATTGCATCAGCTAAAATATTTTATGGAGTTTTATTTGACTATATATTAAACTATGATCTGCAGAAGTTATTCTTATGTGTCTCTTTAGCTACTGCTGTTTGTGTAGGCATTTGTTATTTAACCCATACGCCGAAATGGGAGGATGGAGACAGTGAATCACTTGCGGCACTGAAAACCTGCAAGGACTTGGAGCCAACAGACGAAACCTTTAATAATATGATCCAATCTAAAGATTTTCATATCATATTTTGGCCTTCAGTTATTTCATATGGCGTTTTGTTTACTTTAATGAACAATTTAACTTTCTTGTCCCAATCTGTGAGTGTACACGTTTCACTTTACACAGTTTACACTTTATCAGCTGTTATCGCTAGTGGGCGAGTGGCACTTGGTATAACTTTCGATTATATTGCCTCGATGAAGTGTAGATATATACTTTTACTTTGTGGGTGCTTGTCATCAGTCCTTGGTCTCCTTGTTGCGGTGTTACGCTTAAATGAAATATCAATATACGTCATCACGGTATTGTTTGGCGTTGGGATATCAGGGGGAATAACTCTACCGAATTCTCTTCTTTCGATCAGATTCGGTAAGAGTCATTTCCCCTTTATTATAGGATCTCATTATTTTATGACGGCTATGTCGTCTATTATCTTTCAAGTACTAATGGGGTTTCTCTACGACAAAAGTGTATTTTCTCACGCAATATGTCACGCTTTCTGTAAGTTTCATACATCTTTATTAATGCTTTTACTTGTTTCTTTGACCTGTTTTATCGTGCAATGTTTTGGCTTTCTGCAAAAATTAATTTAATAATTTTGTTATGTTTTGTGTTGGTCTTGATTTTCCACTTAATTTATATACTGTGAAGCTTTTTAAATTTAGAATAGAACTTTTTATGTGTAGTAAGTTTATGTACCTCTCTGGAGTTTTCGCTCGTCCTATTTTCTTATTTGATTGTTTTTGTAAGTCTTTTGTGTTTCATGTACAAGGCTACACATCCGTCTCGAAGGCTATTGTTTGTTAAGTTTGATAAGTTTTACTCGCCCCTCAAGTGTGTATACAATTTAGTTAAAAGGAAAGAAAACCCACGGAGTGATGGAAGTTAACCATAAATATCTGGTAAAGTACTTCAGATCGATACAATTCAAAAAGTCGCATTTGTATCCATAAAGAGTTAAACAGCATGTGATGGCATAACGTATAAGTCGGAGAGGTGACGCCACTCGCGCGTCAGGAAATGCACGCTTGAAATATTTGGGCTGACAGTAGTGTGCTTTACTATGACTATGACGAGTGTTCTCATAGCTTAAATATGTCGAGTGTCTCTAGCTATGTAATTAATGCTAATGCATGCTAGTCGGATTTTTTGGGAGTTTCAACAAATCTATTTAAATACGCTTTATTTGTATTTAGTGTGTCAGTTCGGGATCATCGGATCTGCTATATCAGTGAACTTTGTGAGTTCTCGGATTACAGTATTATATATCGTAACTCAATTCTTAGTTTGTAGAAAGTAAGTCATACTGATATATGTTTTCTTTCCACTGTTTGTCTAATATTTGCTTGTTAATAGGCTGCTCGATTTTTATATAAATCCTAATTTGTGCATAAGATCTGCTGATCGTTTTGTTATTTCTTCATTTATCATTGAGATTGCCATCAAAATTGGGGGCTTGTCCGGGATTTTTTCGTAATTCATTGAAAGGGATTGTGCTCGAGAAATTCAAAATTTAAGACTAAATTTCACTAGACTATTGAAATGCCTCATACAAGCAGATTTTATCTATTACGTTTGAGTTTAATTCGGACCATTTCAGTGTCAGATTAGGACAAATTTGACTCCTTAATGAGTAACGATTTTCTTCGGCGAATACTTGGCGCTAACCTTGAAAAATCTTCTTGCAAACAAATATTACACCGTTGTATTGCTATAAATTTAGTTGAGCTCGACGCGTTTGATGAAAGTGCATTGAGCGAATATTTATCTGTGTCGCATAAAACCATAGCTAACACAAAGAAAGAAAAAATAGAAAATAGGTACAGAAATGAAAATTACTAAACGAAAGAGAAAAATTACAACGAGAAAAAAATAATAACGGAAAACAGCTTAAAAAAGAAATGGAGGAAAAAGAATTGCACATTAAAGAGAAGGCAACTTGAAAATAACATCTAATAAATGTTCATCTCGCATATGGGACGAGATTATAGGCGTGTAAGATAGCACGTTTGACTGTTTTAAAACTTTTAGATTGCTCTTCCGATAGCTTTATGATAAGTACGCTTTGTAAAAGCATGGTCCAAAATTCATTCACCGGTACAATGGGTGTTGACCATTCACTATGCTGTACTTTAGTCAGTATTCCCGCTTTTTCAAATCGATCAAGCTCAGCTTCTGCACCAGGGTCTCTCAAAACATAAGGCACATTTCGTTTTGGTAACGATTATAACGTGGGTTAGAAACTTAGAATTGAACTCAAGATGGCTGCTGAATGAACACACGTGTTTATTGTACGTTACACGCGTGATACAGAGTTGTAGGCGCGCGCATGTATAAATGAGGTTAAACTGTCAAAACATCACAATCTCCACACGTCGTAGACACCCAATACGTAGAGATATGGGTTAGGTACCGACGGAAAGGAAACTTTACTGCGTCTGTACTGCATTTAATAATTTCTTTCCTTTCCCTCTCCTTTAACACTTTGAGTTCCATACTTTCAATTGAATTGACCAGCCCCGATAGCTCAGTTAGTAGAGCGTCCACTTCAGGGCTGGGAGATCCAGGTTCAAGCCTGGGTCGAGTCAGACCAAAGATTGTAACAGTGGGAGCTGCTGGTGCTTCGCTTGGCGCTAAGCAATATGAGTTAGAGCAGCGACTGGTTGGCCCGGTGTCAGTATAATGTGACTGGGTGAGGGGGCTTGCTCGGTGTCTTCGGCAAGTCGTCTCGGTGAGGCAGCAACAAATAAAAGAGCAGTGGAAATCTGCCCTGCCACAAGGAGGCAATGTCTTCATATGACTGAAATACTGTTAAGCAGCACGTAAAACCCAAATCACTCACTCAATTGAATAGTATTAAGCCAGGAAAATGTCTGTGTGTCTGTTTTACAGTGGAGATGATCTCCTCGGCGGGTTTGGTTGGAATGGGATGTTCTCTTGGAGAGTCATTTATCACCCAGAGATATGGATATAAAGCAGGTTATACCGCAATATGGATTGTCACTACAACTTCTACATTTGCAATGTGGGTCACCACAATTTTCACAGAATTTTTCCATGAATGGCCAGGTTTAATAGCCGTGGTTTACTTCTTTATGAGTAAGTATAGCTAAATACTTGAGAAAGAAATATCAATTTCCGATAAAACAACATGACAAAAAGACTATTGATGGTAACGTACGTGTTTAAGTGGTATCTAAAAGTTGAAGTCGCATCTTTATCAAAAATTCTTGATAGCGAATCCAGTATCCATGTTTATCATTGAAATAATGTGTTAATGGTATTGGGTATTGCCCGGAGGAAACCTCCAACCGTCGACGAGTACCTGCCAACTCTTCTACATACGACAACCGAGTGAAAAATCCACCCAGAATTGTTTCAATTTTTATTTGGTCTGAGTTTGATTTGAACCCGCGCCGCGTAGATGAAAGGTCTGTCTGGAACTGAGGGACGATCACTTTAAACCACTTGACCACCGAGGCCCCAATGATATTGTGAACTCTGGAGAAAGGATTACTCTTGTCGGAATATGAGTAGATCCCATCTTAATAGGTTTTCTGGTTATTTGTACACATCAAAACAAAGATCTATTCTTCTATCATTAAGATAAATCTGTAGATCAATTAAATACAAAACAAAAGAACAATAGTAGACACAAAATTTGAATAATAGTTTTCTTTCCTTTTATATGTTGTGGTCAAAGTGCCGGAAGTACCCGCCTGGTGGCTATTTCTTTGACGAACATATCGCCTCGTCACACCGGAAAGGTTGTTGGAATTTATTCAGCTTGTATTGCATCAGCTAAGATATTTTATGGAGTTTTTTTTGACTATATATTAGACTATGATCTGCAGAAGTTATTCTTATGTGTCTCTTTAGCTACTGCTGTTTGTGTAGGCATTTGTTATTAAACCCATACACCGAAATGGGAGGATAGAGACAGCGAGTCACTCTCGGCACTGAAAACCTGCAAGGACTTGCAGCCAACAGACGAAACCTTTAGTAATATGATCCAATCTAAAGATTTTCATATCATATTTTGGCCTTCGGTTATTTCATATGGCGTTCTGTTTACTTTAATGAACAATTTAACTTTCTTGTCTCAATCTGTGAGTGTACACGTTTCACTGTACACAGTTTACACTTTATCAGCTGTTATCGCTAGTGGACGAGTGGCACTTGGTATAACTTTCGATTACATTGCCTCGATGAAGTGTAGATATATACTTTTACTTTGTGGGTGCTTGTCATCAGTTCTTGGTCTCCTTGTTGCGGTGTTACGCTTAAATGAAATATCAATATACGTCATCACGGTATTGTTTGGCGTTGGGATATCAGGGGGAATAACTCTACCAAATTCTCTTCTTTCGATCAGATTCGGTAAGAGTCATTTCCCCTTTATTATAGGATCTCATTATTTTATGACGGCTATGTCGTCTATTATCTTTCAAGTACTAATGGGGTTTCTCTACGACAAAAGTGTATTTTCTCACGCAATATGTCACGCTTTCTGTAAGTTTCATACATCTTTATTAATGCTTTTACTTGTTTCTGTGACCTGTTTTATCGTGCAATGTTTTGGGTTTTTGCAAAAATTAACTTATTAATTTTGTTATGTTTTTTGTGTTGGTCTTCATTTTTCCACTTAATTTATATACTGTGAAGCTTTTTTAATGTAAGAATAGAACTTATTATGTGTAGTAAGTTTATGTACCTCTCTGGAGTTTTCCCTCGTCCTATTTTCTTATTTGATTGTTTTTGTAAGTCTTTTGTGTTTCATGTAAAAGTCTACACATCCGTCTCGAAGGCTATTGTTTGTTGTGATATGTTTTTCTCGACCCTCACGTGTGTATAAACTATTCAATTTAGTTAAAAGGAAAGAAACCCCACGGAGTGATGGAAGTTAACCATAAATATCTGGTAAAGTACTTCAGATCGATACAATTTAAAAAGTGGCATTTGTATCCATAAAGAGTTAAACAGGATGTGATGGCATAGCGTATAAATCGGAGCGGTGACGCCACTGGCGCGTCACGAAATGCACGCCCGAAATATTTGGGCTGACTTAGTGTGCTTTACTATGACTATGACGAGTGTTCTCGTTGCTTAAATATGTCGAGTGTCTCTAGCTATGTAATAAATGCTAATGCATGCTAGTCGGATTGTTTAGGAGTTTCAAAAAATCTATTTAAATACGTTTTATTTGTATTAAGTGTGTAAGTTCTGCACTCAGTAAAGCTTTTTGGATGCTTTTAACCTGTTTATTATTTTGAATTTACAAGAGTTTTATTCTGTGGATTTATATTTCGTGATCATCGGATCTGTTATACCAGTTAACTTGAGTTCTCGGATTACAGTATTGTATATCGCAAGTGTCAATTCTTAGTTTGTAAAAGTAAGTCATATTGATATATGTTTTCTTTCCACTGTTTGTCTAATATTTGCTTGTTAAAAGGTTGCTCGTTTTTTATATAAATCCCAATTTGTGCATAAGATCTGCTGATCTTTTTGTTATTTCTTCATTTATTATTGAGATTGCTATCAAAATTGGGGGCTTGTCCGGGATTGTTTCGTTATTCATTGAGAGGGATTGTGCTCGAGAAATTCAAAATTTAAGAGTAAGTTTCACTAGACTTTTGAAATTCCTTATGCAAGCTAATTTTATCTATCACGTTTGAGTTTAATCCGGACGATTTTATTGCCAGATTAAGACAAATTTGACTCTTTAATCAGTAGCAATTTTTTTCGGCGAATGCTTGGGGCTAACCTTGAAAAATCTTCTTGCAAACAAATATTACACCGTGGTATTGCTATAAATTTAGTTGAGCTCGACACGTTTGATGAAAGTGCATTGAGGGAATATTTATCGGAGTCGCATAAAACATAGCTAACACAAAAAAAGAAAAATAGAAAATAGGTACAGAAATGAAAATTACTAAACGAAAGAGAAAAATTACAACGAGAAAAAAATAATAACGGAAAACAGCTTGAAAAAGAAATGGAGGAAAAAGAATTGCAAATTAAAGAGAAGGCAACTTGAGAATAACATCTAATAAATGTTCATCTCGACTATGGGACGAGATTATAGGCGTGTAAGATAGCACGTTTGACTGTTTTAAAACTTTTAGATTGCTCTTCCAATAGATTTATGATAAGTACGCTTTGTAAAAGCATGGTCCAAAATTATTTCACCGCTACAATGGGTGTTGACCATTCACTAGTGCTGTACTTTAGTCAGTATTCCCGCTTTTTCAAATCGATGAAGCTCAGCTTTTACTGGGTCTTTCAAAACATAAGGCACATTTCGTTTTGGTAACTATTATAACGTGGGTTAGAAACTTAGTCTTTAACTCAAGATGGCTGCTGAATGAACACACGTGTTTATTGTACGTTACACGCGTGATACAGAGTTGTAGGCGCGCGCATGTATAAATGAGGTTAAACTGTCGATGCATCACAATCTCCACACGTCGTAGACACCCAATACGTAGAGAAATGGGTTAGGTACCGACGGAAAAGAAACTTCACTGCGTCTATACTGCATTTATTAATTTCTTTCCTTTCCCTCTCCTTTAACACTTTGAGTTCCATTTTTTCAATTGAATTGGCCAGCCCCGATAGCTCAGTTAGTAGAGCGTCCGCTTTAGGGCTGGGATATCCAGGTTCAAGCCTGGGTCGAGTCAGACCAAAGATTTTAACAGTGGGAGCTGCTGCTGCTTCGCTTGGCGCTAAGCAATAGGAGTTAGAACAGCGACTGGTTGGCCCGGTGTCAGTATAATGCGACTGGGTGAGGGGGCTGGCTGGGTGTCTTCGGCAAGTCGTCTTGGTGAGGCAGCACCAAATAAAAGAGCAGTGGAAATCTGTCCTGCCACAAGGAGACAGCGTCTTCATATGACTGAAATACTTTTAAGCAGGACGTAAAACCCAAATCACTCACTCAATTGAATTGTATTAAGCCAGGAAAATGTCTATTTTACAGTGGAGATGATCTCCTCGGCGGGTTTGGTTGGAATGGGATGTTCTCTTGGCGAGTCATTTATCACCCAGAGATATGGATATAAAGCAGGTTATACCGCAATATGGATTGTCACTACAACTTCTACATGTGCAATGTGGGTCACCACAATTTTCACAGAATTTTTCCATGAATGGCCAGGTCTAATAGCCGTGGTATACTTCTTTATGAGTAAGTATAGCTAAATACTTGAGAAAGAAATATCAATTTCCGATAAAACAACATGACAAAAAGACTATTAATGGTAACGTACGTGTTTAAAGTGGTATCAAGAAGTTGAAGTCATATCTTTATGAAAAATTCTTGATAGCGAATCCAGTATCCGGGTTGAACTCTTACTTTCAATATATTTATGAGCACTAAAACACACGGGCACAGGGAAAATCTTCTTGTCTAAAATAACCACGGAGACAAGTTTCTAATTGTGTTAAAAAGAGGTATATCATTTAGACCTTTATACCCCATCATAAATTGTTGTAATAAAGTAAACCTATGATATTTTATTAGGTTGACGACTGACAGGAGCTTGGCCTTAATCAGTAGAATTTTCTGGAACACTTTGTATTGCATTGACAATGCTTATGCATCTTAAGCTATAGTAAGAATATCGTCAGACTATATATTATGGGTTCATGGGAAAAGACAGTGAAAATTCCCCCATCCCCCCCCCACATACCCCTTTCCCAGAAAACCTAGGTAGAAGGCAGACAGGGGAGTTTAGCCCTGACCAGTATGTCTTTCAAACTCTTGTTCTTTTTATAAGCAATGACTGGCCTTTGGGTCACAGGTCGAGCAAGTTTACTTTGAAGTAGTTTCAATATACGTGTTCTTAGATGTTTATCATTGAAACAATGTGTTAATGGTATTGGGTTGATTGATTGATTGATGTTTTACGCCGAACTCAATGTTATTTCACTTATTGGCGGCGTTGCCAGATTTAGTGGGCGAGGAAACCGGACTCATTGCCCGGAGGAAACCCCCAACCGTCGACGAGTACCTTGCCACCTCTTCCACATACGACAACCGAGTGAAAAATCCACCCAGAATTTTTTCAATTTTGATTTGGTCTGAGTGTTATTTGAACCCGCGCCGCGTAGATGAAAGGTCTGTCTGGAACTGAGGGACGATCACTTAAACCCACTTGACCACCGAGGCCCCAATAGCATTGTGAACTCTGGGGATTACCCTTGTCGGAATATGAGTAGATCCTATACTAATACAATTTGTACAATTAATAATGGCATTCTGGTTATTTGTACACATCAAAACAAAGATCTTAAGATAAATCTGTAGATCAAATTAAAATACAAAACGAAAGAACAATAGTAGACACAAACTGAATAATAATTTTCTTTCCTTTTATAGGTTGTGGTCAAAGTGCCGGAAGTACCCGCCTGGTTGCTATTTCATTGACGAACATTTCGCCGAGTCACACCGGAAAGGTTGTTGGAATTTATTCAGCTTGTATTGCATCATCTAAGATATTTTATGGAGTTTTGTTTGACTATATATTAAACTATGATCTGCAGAAGTTATTCTTATGTGTCTCTTTAGCTACTACTGTTTGTGTAGGCATTTGTTATTTAACCCATACGCCGAAATGGGAGGATAGAGACAGCGAGTCACTCTCGGCACTGAAAACATGCAAGGACTTCGAGCCAACAGACGAAACCTTTAGTAATATGATCCAATCTAAAGATTTTCATATCATATTTTGGCCTTCAGTTATTTCATATGGCGTTCTGTTTACTTTAATGAACAATTTAACTTTCTTGTCCCAATCTGTGAGTGTACACGTTTCACTGTACACAGTTTACACTTTATCAGCTGTTATCGCTAGTGGGCGAGTGGCACTTGGTATAACTTTCGATTACATTGCCTCGATGAAGTATAGATATATACTTTTACTTTGTGGGTCCTTGTCATCAGTTTTTGGTCTCCTTGTTGCGGTGTTACGCTTAAATGAAATATCAATATACGTCATCACAGTATTGTTTGGCGTTGGGATATCAGGGGGAATAACTCTGCCGAATTCTCTTCTTTCAATCAGATTCGGTAAGAGTCATTTCCCCTTTATTATAGGATCTCATTATTTTATGACGGCTATGTCGTCTATTATCTTTCAAGTACTAATGGGGTTTCTCTACGACAAAAGTGTATTTTCTCACGCAATATGTCACGCTTTCTGTAAGTTTCATACATCTTTATTAACGCTTTTACTTGTTTCTGTGACCTGTTTCATCGTGCAATGTTTTGGGTTTCTGCGAAAATTAACTTAATAATTTTGTTATGTTTTTTGTGTTGGTCTTATTTTTTCCACTTAATTTATATACTGTGAAGTTTTTTAAATTTAAGAATAGAACTTATTATGTGTAGTAAGTTTATGTACCTCTCTGGAGTTTTCCCTCGTTCTATTTTCTTATTTGATTGATTTTGTAAGTCTTTTATGTTTCATGTAAAATTCTACACATCCGTCTCGAAGGCTATTGTTTGTTGTGATAAGTTTTACTCGCCGCTCACGTGTGTATACAATTTAGTTAAAAGGAAAGAAAACCCACGGAGTGATGGAAGTTAACCAAAAATATCTGGTAAAGTACTTCAGATCGATACAATTTAAAAAGTGGCATTTGTATCCATAAAGAGTTAAACAGCATGTGATGGCATAGCGTATAAATCGGAGAGGTCACGAAATGCACGCCTGAAATATTTGGGCTGACAGTAGTGTGCTTTACTATGAATATGCCGAGTGTTCTCGTTGCTTAAATATGTCGAGTGTCTCTAGCTATGTAATTAATGCTAATGCATGCTAGTCGGATTGTTTAGGAGTTTCAAAAAATCTATTTAAATACGTTTTATTTGTATTTAGTGTGTCAGTTCTGCCATCAGTAAAGTTTTTTGGATGCCATTAACCTGTTTATTATTTGGGGTGATATTCAGCTTGCTTATTTAACAGTGATTTATTTAATTTGTGCGTTCTATCTGGGCAAAGAGTTTACAAGATTTTATTCTGTGTATTTGTATTTCGGGATCATCGGATCTGCTATATCAGTGAACTTTGTGAGTTCTCGGATTACAGTGTTGTATATCGCAACTGTCACTTCTTAGTTTGTAAAAGTAAGTCATATTGATATATGTTTTCTTTCCACTGTTTGTCTAATATTTGCTTGTTAATAGGTTGCTCGTTTTTTATATAAATCCTAATTTGTGCATAAGATCTGCTGATCGTATTGTTATTTCTTCATTTATCATTGAGATTGCCATCAAAATTGGGGGCTTGTCCGGGATTTTTCGTATTTCCTTGAGAGGGATTGTGCTCGAGAAATTCAAAATTTAAGACTAAATTTCACTAGACTTTTGAAATTCTTCATGCAAGCAGATTTTATCTATCATGTCTGAGTTTAATTCGGACCCTTTAAGTGTCAGATTAGGACAAATGTGACTCCTTAACGAGTAACGATTTTTTTCGGCAATACTTGGCGCTAACCTTGAAAAATCTTCTTGCAAACAAATAATACACCGTGGTATTGCTATAAATTTAGTTCAGCTCGACGCGTTTGATGAAAGTACATTGAGCAAATATTTATCGGAGTCGCATAAAACATAGCTAGTACAAAAAAAGAAAAATAGAAAATAGGTACAGAAATGAAAATTACTAAACGAAAGAGAAAAACTACAACGAGAAAAAATAATAACGGAAAACAGCTTGAAAAAGAAATGGAGAAAAAAGAATTGCAAATTAAAGAGAAGGCAACTTGAAAATAACATCTTATAAATGTTCATCTCGCCTCTGGGACGAGACTATAGGCGAGTAAAATGGCACGTTGGACTGTTTCAAAACTTTTAGATTGCTCTGCCGATAGCTTTACCGACAAGTACGCTTTGTAAAAGCATGGTCCAAATTTCATTCACCGGTACAATGGGTGTTGACCACTCACTTGTGCTGTACTTTAGTCAGTATTCCCGCTTTTTCAAATCGATGAAGCTCAGCTTTTACTGGGTCTCTCAAAACATAAGGCACATTTCGTTTTGGTAGCTATTATAACGTGGGTTAGAAACTTAGTCTTGAACTCAAGATGGCTGCTGAATGAACACACGTGTTTATTGTACGTTACACGCGTGATACAGAGTTGTAGGCGCGCGCATGTATAAATGAGGTTAAACTGTCGATGCATCACAATCTCCACACGTCGTAGACACCCATTACGTAGAGATATGGGTTAGTTACCGACGGAAAAGAAACTTTACTGCGTCTGTACTGCATTTATTATTTTTTTCCTTTCCCTCTCCTTTAACACTTTGAGTTCCATTTTTTCAATTGAATTGACCAGCCCCGATAGCCCCGTTAGTAGAGCGTCCGCTTTAGGGCTGGGATATCCATTTTCAAGCCTGGGTCGAGTCAGACCAAAGATTTTAACAGTAGGAGCTGCTGCTGCTTCGCTTGGCGCTAAGCAATAGGAGTTAGAACAGCGACTGGTTGGCCCGGTGTCAATATAATGCGACTGGGCGAGGGGGCTTGCTGGGTGTCTTCGGCAAGTCGTCTGGGCGAGGCAGCACCAAATAAAAGAGCAGTGAAAAATCTGTCCTGGCACAAGGAGACAACGTCTTCATATGACTGAAATACTGTTAATCAGGACGTAAAACCCAAATCACTCACTCAATTGAATTGTATTAAGCCAGGAAAATGTCTGTATGTCTATTTTACAGTGGAGATGATCTCCTCGGCGGGTTTGGTTGGAATGGGATGTTCTCTTGGCGAGTCATTTATCACCCAGAGATATGGATATAAAGCAGGTTATACCGCAATATGGATTGTCACTACAACTTCTACATGTGCAATGTGGGTCACCACAATTTTCACAGAATTTTTCCATGAATGGCCAGGTTTAATAGCCGTGGTATACTTCTTTATGAGTAAGTATAGCTAAATACTTGAGAAAGAAATATCAATTTCCGATAAAACATGACAAAAAGACTATTGATGGTAACGTACGTGTTTAAGTGGTATCTAAAAGTTGAGGTCATATCTTTATCAAAAATTCTTGATAGCGAATCCAGTATCCGGGTTGAACTTTTACTTTCAAATATACGTGTTCATAGATGTTTATCATTGAAACAATGTGTTAATGGTATTGGGTTGATTGATTGATTGATGTTTTACGCCGAACTTAATGTTATTTCACTTATTGGCGGCGTTACCAGATTTAGTGGGCGAGGAAACCGGACTCATTGCCCGGAGGAAACCCCCAACCGTCAACGAGTTCCACATACGACAACCGAGTGAAAAATCCACCCAGAAATTTTTCAATTTTTATTTGGTCTGAGTGTGATTTGGACCCGCGCCGCGTAGATGAAAGGTCTGTCTGGAACTGAGGGACAATCACTTTAGCCCACTTGACCACCGAGGCCCCAATGGTATTGTGAATATTGGAGAAAGGATTACCCTTGTCGGAATATGAGTAGTTCCTATACTAATACAATTTGTACAATTAATAATGGCTTTCTGGTTATTTGTAGACACCAAAACAAAGATCTAAAACAAAAATCTGTAGATCAATTAAAATACAAAACGAAAGAACAATAGTAGACACAAACTGAACAATAATTTTCTTTCCTTTCATAGGTTGTGGTCAAAATGCCGGAAGTACCCGCCTGGTGGCTATTTCATTGACGAACATATCGCCGAGTCACACCGGAAAGGTTGTTGGAATTTATTCAGCTTGTATTGCATCAGCTAAAATATTTTATGGAGTTTTATTTGACAATATATTAAACTATGATCAGAAGTTATTCTTATGTGTCTCTTTAGTCACTGCTGTTTGTGTAGGCATTTGTTATTTAACCCATACGCCGAAATGGGAGGATAGAGACATCGAGTCACTCTCGGCACTGAAAACCTGCAATGACTTGGAGCCAACAGACGAAACCTTTAGTAATATGATCCAATCTAAAGATTTTCATATCATATTTTGGCCTTCAGTTATTTCTTATGGCGTTCTGTTTACTTTAATGAACAATTTAACTTTCTTGTCCCAATCTGTGAGTGTACACGTTTCACTGTACACAGTTTATACTTTATCAGCTGTTATCGCTAGTGGACGAGTGGCACTTGGTATAACTTTCGATTACATTGCCTCGATGAAGTGTAGATATATACTTTTACTTTGTGGGTGCTTGTCATCAGTTCTTGGTCTCCTTGTTGCGGTGTTACGCTTAAATGAAATATCAATATACGTCATCACAGTATTGTTTGGCATTGGGATATCAGGGGGAATAACTCTACCGAATTCTCTTCTTTCGATCAGATTCGGTAAGAGTCATTTCCCCTTTATTACAGGATCTCATTATTTTATGACGGCTATGTCGTCTATTATCTTTCAAGTACTAATGGGGTTTCTCTACGACAAAAGTGTATTTTCTCACGTAATATGTCACGCTTCCTGTAAGTTTCATACATCTTTATTAATGCTTTTACTTGTTTCTGTGACCTGTTTCATCGTGCAATGTTTTGGGTTTCTGCAAAAATTAACTTAATAATTTTGTTGTTTTTTGTGTTGGTCTTTTTTCCCCACTTAATTTAGATACTGTGAAGCTTTATAAATTTAAGAATAGAACTTATTATGTGTAGTAAGTTTATGTACCTCTCTGGTGTTTTCCCTCGTTCTATTTTCTTATTTGATTGTTTTTGTAAGTCTTTTGTGTTTCATGTAAAATTCTACACATCCGTCTCGAAAGCTATTGTTTGTTGTGATATGTTTTACTCGCCCCTCACGTGTGTATATAATTTAGTTAAAAGGAAAGAAAACCCACGGAGTGATGGAAGTTAACCATAAATATCTGGTGAAGTACTTCAGATCGATACAATTTAAAAAGTGGCATTTGTATCCATAAAGAGTTAAACAACATGTGATGGCCAATGAACTAGATACGTCTCATTGGCTAACTTTGATCTGACTTTGTAAAATGTGCCGCCATTGATAGTTGAAGCGCGCGCGCATACCAGATCTAGCAATGGCGGCATTCGATGCATATCAAATACCATGCGACCTCCATTCCACGCATATAGTTCATTGGTGATGGCATAGCGTATAAATCGGAGAGGTGACGCCACTCGTGAATGCACGCCTGAAATATTTGGGCTGACAGTAGTGTGCTTTACAATGACTATGACGAGTGTTCTCGTAGCTTAAATATGTCGAGTGTCTCTAGCTATGTAATTAATGCTAAGGCATGCTAGTCGGATTGTTTGGGAGTTTCAAAAATCTATTTAAATACGCTTTATTTGTATTTAGTGTGACAGTTCTGCACTCAGTAAAGCTTTTTGGGTACTATTAACCTGTCTATTATTTGGGGTGATATTCAGCTTGCTTATTTGTCAGTGATTTATTTGATTTGTGAGTTCTATGTGAGCAAAGAGTTTACAAGATTTTATTCTGTGGATTTATATTTCGGGATCATCGGATCTGCGATATCAGTGAACTTTGTGAGTTCTCGGATTACAGTGTTGTATATCGCAACTGTCAATTCTTAGTTTGTAAAAGTAAGTCATATTGATATATGTTTTCTTTCCACTGTTTGTCTAATATTTGCTTGTTAATAGGTTGCTCGTTTTTTATATAAATCCCAATTTGTGCATAAGATCTGCTGATCGTTTTGTTATTTCTTCATTTATTATTGAGATTGCTATCAAAATTGGGGGTTTGTCCGGGATTGTTTCGTTATTCATTGAGAGGGATTGAGCTCGAGAAATTCTAAATCTAAGGCTAAGTTTCACCAGACGTTTGAAATTGCTAATGCAAGCAGATTTTATCTATCCTGTCTGAGTTTAATCCAGACTATTTCAGGCAAGTGCCAGATCAGGAAAATTTGACTCTTTATTGAGTAACGATTTGTTTTTTTATGCGAATACTTAAGGCTAATCTTTAAAAATCTTCTTGAAAACAAATATTACACAGTGATATTGCTATAATTTTAGCTGAGCTCGACGCGTTTGATGAAAGTGCATTGAGCGAAGAAAAAAGAAATAAGTAAAAAAACTTAATAAGGAAGGGAGGAAAAAGAATTGCAAATTAAAGAGAAGGCAACTTGAGAATAACATCTATTAAATGTTCATCTCTCTTCTGGGACGAGATTATAGGCGAGTAAAATGGCACGTTTGACTGTTTTAAAATTTTTTGATTGCTCTTCCGATAGCTTTATGATAAGTACGCTTTGTAAAAGCATGGTCCAAAATTTTTTACCGGTACAATGGGTGTTGACCATTCACTAGTGCTGTACTTTAGTCAGTATTCCCGCTTTTTCAAATCGATGAAGCTCAGCTTCTACTGGGTCTCTCAAAACATAAGGCACATTTCGTTTTGGTAACTATTATAACGTGGGTTCGAAACTTAGATTTGAACTCAAGATGGCTGCTGAATGAACACACGTGTTTATTGTACGTTACACCCGTGATACAGAGTTGTAGGCGCGCGCATGTATAAATGAGGTTAAACTGTCAAAACATCACAATCTTCACACGTCGTAGACACCCAATACGTAGAGATATGGGTTAGGTACCGACGGAAAGGAAACTTTACTGCGTCTGTACTGTATTTATTAATTTCTTTCCTTTCCATCTCCTTTAACACTTTGAGTTCCATTCTTTCAATTGAATTAGTCGGCCTCGATAGCTCAGTTAGTAGAGCGTCCGCTTTAGGGCTGGGATATCCAGGTTCAAGCCTGGGTCGAGTCAGACCAAAGATTTTAACAGTGGGAGCTGCTGCTGCTTCGCTTGACGCTAAGCAATAGGAGTTAGAGCAGCGACTGGTTAGCCCGATGTCAGTATAATGTGACTGGGTGAGGGGGCTTTCTGGGTGTCTTCGGCAAGTCGTCTTGGTGACGCAGCACCAAGTAAAAGAGCAGTGGAAATCTGCCCTTGACACAAGGAGACAACGTCTTCATATGACTGAAATACTGTTAAACAGGACGTAAGACCCAAATCACTCACTCAATTGAATTGTATTAAGCCAGGAAAATGTCTTTTTGACAGTGGAGATGATCTCCTCGGCGGGTTTGGTTGGAATAGGATGTTCTCTTGGCGAGTCATTTATCACCCAGAGATATGGATATAAAGCAGGTTATACCGCAATATGGATTGTCACTACAACTTCTACATGTGCGATGTGGGTCACCACAATTTTCACAGAATTTGTCCATGAATGGCCAGGTTTAATAGCCGTTGTTTTCTTCTTTATGAGTAAGTATAGCTAAATACTTGAGAAAGAAATATCAATTTCCGATAAAAGAACATGACAAAAAGACTATTGATGGTAACGTACGTGTTTAAGTGGTATCTAGAAGTTGAAGTCATATCTTTATCAAAAATTCTTGATAGCGAATCCAGTATCCGGGTTGAACTCTTACTTTCAATATACGTGTTCATAGATGTTTATCATTTAAATAATGTGTTAATGGTATTGGGTTGATTGATTGATTGATGTTTTACGCCGAACTCAATGTCATTTCACTTATTGACGGCGTTGCCAGATTTAGTGCGCGAGGAAACCGGACTCATTGCCCGGAGGAAACCCTCAACCGTCGACGAGTACCTGACAACTCTTCCACCTACGACAGCCGAGTGAAAAATTCAGCCAGAAATGTTTCAATTTCTATTTGGTCTGAGTGTTATTTGAACCCGCGCTGCGTAGATGAAAGGTCTGTCTGGAACTGAGGGACGATCACTTCAACCCACTTGACCACCGAGACCTAAATGGTATTGTGAACTCTGAAGAAAGAATTACCCTTGTCGGAATATGAGTAGATCCTATCTTTATACAATTTATACAATTAATAATGGCATTCTGGTTATTTGTACACATCAAAACAAAGATCTATTCTTCTATCATTAAGATAAATCTATAGATCAAATTAAAATACAAAACGAAAGAACAATAGTAGACACAAACTAAATAAGTTTCTTTCCTTTTATAGGTTGTGGTCAAAGTGCCGGAAGTACCCGCCTGGTTGCTATTTCATTGACGAACATATCGCCGAGTCACACCGGAAAGGTTGTTGGAATTTATTCAGCGTGTATTGCATCAGCTAAGATATTTTATGGAGTTTTATTTGACTATATATTAAACTATGATCTGCAGAAGTTATTCTTATGTGTCTCTTTAACTACTGCTGTTTGTGTAGGCATTTGTTATTTAACCCATACGCCGAAATGGGAGGATAGAGACATTGAGTCACTCTCGGCACTGAAAACCTGCAAGGACTTGGAGCCAACAGACGAAACCTTTAGTAATATGATCCAATCTAAAGATTTTCATATCATATTTTGGCCTTCAGTTATTTCATATGGCGTTCTGTTTACTTTAATGAACAATTTAACTTTCTTGTCCCAATCTGTGAGTACACGTTTCACTGTACACAGTTTACACTTTATCAGCTGTTATCGCTAGTGGACGAGTGGCACTTGGTATAACTTTCGATTACATTGCCTCGATGAAGTGTAGATATATACTTTTACTTTGTGGGTGCTTGTCATCAGTTCTTGGTCTCCTTGTTGCGGTGTTACGCTTAAATGAAATATCAATATACGTCATCACAGTATTGTTTGGCGTTGGGTTATCGGGGGGAATAACTCTACCGAATTCTCTTCTTTCGCTCAGATTCGGTAAGAGTCATTTCCCCTTTATTATAGGATCTCACTATTTTATGACGGCTATGTCGTCTATTATCTTTCAAGTAATAATGTGGTTTCTCTACGACAAAAGTGTATTGTCTCACGCAATATGTCACGCGTTCTGTAAGTTTCATACATCTTTATTAATGCTTTTACTTGTTTCTGTGACCTGTTTCATCGTGCAATGTTTTGGGTTTCTGCAAAAATTAACTTAATAATTTGTTTTTTTGTGTGTTGGTCTTATTTTTTCCACTTAATTTATAAACTGTGAAGCTTTTTTAATTTAAGAATAGAACTTATTATGTGTAGTAAGGTTATGTACCTCTATGGAGTTTTCCCTCGTTCTATTTTCTTATTTGATTGTTTTTGTAAGTCTTTTATGTTTCATGTAAAAGTCTACACATCCGTCTCGAAGGCTATTGTTTGTTGTGATAAGTTTTACTCGCCCCTCACGTGTGTATACAATTTAGTTAAAAGGAAAGAAAACCCACGGGGTGATGGGAGTTAACCATAAATATCTGGTAAAGTACTTTAGGTCGATTCAAAAGTTCTGAAAAAGTGTCATTTGTATCCATAAAGAGTTTACAGTATGTGATGGCATAGCGTATAAATCGAAGAGGTGACGCCACTCGCGCGTCACGAAATGCACGCCTGAAATATTTGGGCTGACAGTAGTGTGCTTTACTATGACTATGACGAGTGTTCTCGCAGCTTAAATAGGTCGAGTGTCTCTAGCTATGTAATTAATGCTAATGCATGCTAGTCGGATTGTTTGGGAGTTTCAAAAAATCTATTTAAACACGCTTTATTTGTATTTAGTGTGTCAGTTCTGCACTCAGTAAAGCTTTTTGGATGATATTAAACTGTTTATTATTTGGGGTGATATTCAGCTTGCTTATTTATCAGTGATTTATTTAATTTGTGCATTCTATCTGGGCAAAGAGTTTACAAGATTTTATTCTGTGGATTTATATTTCGGGATCATCGGATCTACTTTATCAGTGAACTTTGTGAGTTCTCGGATTACAGTGTTGTTTATCGTAACTCAATTCTTAGTTTGTAAAAGTAAGTCATATTGATATATGTTTTCTTTCCACTGTTTGTCTAATATTTGCTTGTTAATAGGTTGCTCGTTTTTTATATAAATCCTAATTTGTGCATATGATCTGCTGATCGTTTTGTTATTTCTTCATTTATCATTGAGATTGCCATCAAAATTGGGGGCTTGTCCGGGATTTTTTCGTAATTCATTGAGAGGGATTGTGCTCGAGAAATTCAAAATTTAAGACTAAATTTCACCAGACTTTTGAAATTCCTCATGCAAGCAGATTTTATCCTCCACGTTTGAGTTTAATTCGGACCCTTTAAGTGTCAGATTAGGACAAATTTGACTCCTTAATGAGTAACGATATTTTTCGGCGAATACTTGGCGCTAACCTTGAAAAATCTTCTTGCAAACAAATATTACACCGTGGTATTGCTATAAATTTAGTTGAGCTCGACGCGTTTGATGAAAGTGCATTGAGCAAATATTTATCGGAGTCGCAAAAAAACATAGCTAGTACAAAAACAGAAAAATAGAAAATAGGTAAAGAAATAAAAATTACTAAACGAAAGAGAAAAATTACAACGAGAAAAAAATAACGGAAAACAGCTTGAAAAAGAAATGGACGAAAAAGAATTGCAAATTAAAGAGAAGGCAACTTGAAAATAACATCTAATAAATGTTCTTCTCGCCTCTGGGACGAGATTATAGGGGTGTAAGATAGCACGTTTGACTGTTTTAAAACTTTTAGATTGCTCTTCCGATAGCTTTAGGATAAGTACGCTTTGTAAAAGCATGGACCAAAATTATTTTACCGGTGCAATGGGTGTTGACCATTCACTAGTGCTGTACTTTAGTCAGTATTCCCGCTTTTTCAAATCGATCAAGCTCAGCTTCTACTCCAGGGTCTCTCAAAACATAAGGCACATTTCATTTTGGTAACTATTATAACGTGGGTTAGAAACTTGAACTCAAGATGGCTGCTGAATGAACACACGTGTTAAACTGTCAAAACATCACAATCTCCACACGTCGTAGACACCCAATATGTAGAGATATGGATTAGGTACCGACGGAAAGGAAACTTTACTGCGTCTGTTCTGCATTTATTAATTTCTTTCCTTTCACTCTCCTTGAACACTTTGAGTTCCATTCTTTCAATTGAATTGGTCAGCCTCGATAGCTCAGTTAGTAGAGCGTCCGCTTTAGGGCTGGGATATCCAGGTTCAAGCCTGGGTCGAGTCAGTCCAAAGATTTTAACAGTGGGAGCTGCTGTTGCTTCGCTTGGCGCTAAGCAATATAAGTTAGAGCAGCGACTGGTTGGACCGGTCTCAGTATAATGTGACTGGGTGAGGGGGCTTGCTGGGTGCAATAAAAGAGCAGTGGAAATCTACCCTGCCACAAGGAGACAACGTCTCCATATGACTGAAATACTGTTAAGCAGGACGTAAACCCAAATCACTCACTCAATTGAATTATATTAAGCCAGGAAAATGTCTGTGTAGTAGATAGTAGTTTGAGACTTGAAGCGCAGTGGCGGTGACGGCATTTTACTGGTCACTGCTGTCCAGTTTCATCGGTCACTTTAGAGCGGTTTCGATGGTCACTTTCGGCCATCACTTTAGGTCACTTTCGACCGTCACTTTAGGACAGTATGGATAGGTTTTGTAAAAATAACAGTCTGTATAAATCTGCAAAATAGTGTTGAGAGGTATAGAAACGGTAAAAGGGAGATAATCCAAGGCTAGAATACTTTGAGGTATTGGAAGAGTGACCTCCCTTGGGTACTGCGGCGATTCGTCTTCAAACGGGGATTCCTCGCGTAAAACCCAGACAGGTCTTATTGCACCACCGCTATGCCATGGGGATTTCCCATGACGTCAGGAGAACGGCTGTCGCTTTAGGACAGTGAGTGATAATGATGAGGGTTGATAGTGTTTCTATTATTAAATCTATAAATATATACTCTACATGCGTCAATAGAGAGATTGTGTAAAGCTATAATCTATTATACATCAGTTAGCTAGTAACACTAAATAAATACAAAGAATGATATTACAGTAACTGTAAACAGCATGTTTATCGTTCTAATTACCTGGCACCCCGACAAGTCTGGGAGGGTGATTACAGTTATTACAGCCGGCATAATGGTTTAGAATGTAGAAAATTAAACACCGCGATTAAGCTTTATATACTATGAACAAAGAACAGACTTTTAGAAATGCTCTCACTAACCGATAGGGAAAATGGTGTAGGTTAAAATATACATGAGCCTAACAGAAAAACATATAGAAACATAGTCACACAGGGGAATAATTATTCCAGATTTAGAAAGTAAGGAAATGAAACATCTGAGACAACTATCAGTGTCTGTTAGTGATATGGGCAAAATAGTACGTTTTTCTCCATTGTTTTTTATTTTTTTATTTTCGTATTTAGGTCTATCAATTAATACAACTGTGGTATTTTATATTTACTATGTTTTTTAAAGTTGATTTCGATAAAGTCCATATACCAAAAGATTATCAATTGACAGTCAGCTGTGTCGATATAGATCGATTGGTACTTAGCGATTCTCGCGACTTTGGTCATCGGATCTACTTTATCAGTGAACTTTGTGAGTTCTCGGATTACAGTGTTGTATATCGTAACTCAATTCTTAGTTTGTAAAAGTAAGTCATATTGATATATGTTTTCGTTCCACTGTTTGTCTAATATTTCCTTGTTAATAGGTTGCTCGTTTTTTATATAAATCCTAATTTGTGCATAAGATCTGTTGATCGTTTTGTTATTTCTTCATTTATCATTGAGATTGCCATCAAAATTGGGGGCTTGTCCGTGATTTTTTCGTAATTCATTGAGAGGGATTGTGCTCGAGAAATTCAAAATTTAAGACTAAGTTTCACTAGACTTTTGAAATTCCTTATGCAAGCTAATTTTATCTATCACGTTTGAGTTTAATTCGGACCATTTCAGTGTAGGTTAAAATATACATGAGCCTAACAGAAAAACATATAGAAACATAGTCACACAGGGGAATAATTATTCCAGATTTAGAAAGTAAGGAAATGAAACATCTGAGACGACAACTATCAGTGTCTGTTAGTGATATGGGCAAAATAGTACGTTTTTTTCCATTGTTTTTTATTTTCGTATTTAGGTCTATCAATTAATACAACTGTGGTATTTCATATTTACTATGTTTTTTAAAGTTGATTTCGATAAAGTCCATATACCAAAAGATTATCAATTGACAGTCAGCTGTGTCGATATAGATCGATTGGTACTTAGCGATTCTCGCGACTTTGGCCAGCGGGGCGTTAGATTTTTTGATAGGTGCTTCAACGAGTTAAAAGCTTATTCGAGCCGGGGGTCCCTTCGATGATTCTCATGAAGACGTCAGCTGTATAAGCCGAGAGTTAAATATCGATCACGTCAATCACCGCGAGCACCGCCCACTAACTATAGGATCGATCATTTATTGGAAGGCTAACGTTTAGTCCGAATAGGTTACGTGGGGTACCTGGTTCGAATTTTACGCGTAGATGTCAGTTCTAGGTTGTTACACGTGGACATATGATTCATGTACTAACGCAGTGTGGACAACAACAACAACGCTTAATAGAAATCCTGAAGGTAAGATTTCTTTTTTTAAGATTTTTAGTTTTGCTATAGGTCGTGGTAACATATTTGATGCGTGGCAATTCTATTGTGGTAAATAAATAAATAAATAAAAATAGATAAATAAATAAAAAGTTTTAGAAACACTTTCTTAGCGTATTTCTTTACGCCTTAAAACAGCGTCTTAACAGCTTCATTCTATTGTTTTCTATCGAAAATCTCTTTCTTAACGTCATTACCTATTTCATTTTTACACATTTTATTTCAATTTTCCTGATCCAAGTTCACATTTTGTCCCTGATTTACATCGAACTATAGTAATAGAACGCTAATGATATTTTTTCCAAATAATGATTTTAGACACACTTTCTAAACGTTATTCTTTACGTCTTAACTCAAACTCTCAACGTCCTAACGCATTCATTCTATTGCTTTCTACCGAAAATCACTTTCTTAACGCCACTAGCTATTTTATTTTTACACATTTTCTTTCAATTTTCCCGATCAAAATTCACTTTTTGTCCCTGATTTACATCCTACTATAGTACCAGAATGGTTTTGTTGACATCTGACACACACACCATCTGCCTATTACGTCATCCTATCGGAGAATGCTATTGATTTAATGATATGACGTTAATCGAGGATATTATTTTCCAAATTATGGTTTTAGACTCACTTTCCTAACGTTTTCTTTATGTCTTAACGCTATTGCTCAGCGTCTTAGCGTCTTTATTCTATTGTTCTTCACCGAAAACCACTTTCTTAACGTCATTTACTATTTTAATTTTTACACATTTTCTTCCAATTTTCCTGATCAAAGTTCACATTTTGTGCTCGTACTATAGTACGAGCATGCTATTGATTTTTTTCGACATCTGGTACACACCATCTGTCATTTATTACGTCATCCTATCGATTTTTTGGCTGGGTTTACCGGAAGCGCCGCCATTTTGACCGGAAGTGCATGCCGCCACATTTTATGGTGCCGCCGCTGCGCTCGTTCTCTTATATAGCTCTCTACTTACGTAACATCAATTATTAGACAGGTGAAGCGCATTCAAATGGCAACACTAACAACAAATTTTGGTTGAAACTGTGCAAAACATATCTGAAAAACTCTAACGTTAATTTCAACCAAATTCCGCTATTAAAAAAGCCGTCTGGTGAAATTTGTTACCATGCTGAACACAAAGCACAGCTTCTCAATGACTACTTTGCAGATATTTGCACAGTTGATGAATCGAATTCTGATGATCTACAATATTTGCCTGACAGTGCTGGTAACCGTTTATGTGACATAGTTATTTCAGAAGAAGATACTCTGAAGGAACTTAACGCTGTTCATACCAGTAAAGCTGTAGGGCCTGATGAAATCAGTCCGAAATTATTATTTGAAGCACGCTCAATTTTGACACCATGTCTAACCAAATTGTTCAACCGATCATTGCAATCTTGCAAATTTCCTACAGAATGGAAAACAGCAAATGTGACTCCCGTTTTCAAATCTGGTGATCCAAGCTGTGTTTCAAATTATCATACCATTTCTCTATTGAGCTGTTCGAGCAAAATATTTGAAAAAAAAACAAAAAAATTAAGTATGTGTTTGAGTTCATTAAAAACAGTATAGCACCATGCCAATATGGTTTCCTTCCAGGTAAATCCACTGTTCACCAACTCTTAGATATCTATTTTGATTTAATTAAAGCACTTGGCGAAGGCAAAGAAGTGATTTCCTTATTTTTTGACATATCTAAAGCCTTTGATCGCGTTTGGCACAAAGGATTGTTACTTAAACTTCGCAATATGGGCATTCACGACAACTTGTTAGAATGGTTTGCAAATTATTTGAAAAATCGAAAACAAAGAGTTGTTCTCAATGGATTGAGATCAACTTCAAATAATTTACAAGCAGGGGTTCCCCAAGATATGCTATTACCTCGAGGAAGTGAGGCGGCCACTTATGGCAGTTTTGGTCACAAACGGTGGCCACAAATGATCGTTTATATAAATAGAGTTAGAAGTCCAGAATAACTTACCAAAACACCAAAGTTTCATTTAGTACGTACAATTTTAATTCTTACCGCGCATCTTGTTCAACGTTTAATTAGTGCTGGTGACCAAAACTGCCATAAGTGGCCGCCTCACTTCCTCGAGGTAATAGCATATGAGAATTTTTTGCCATTTTTCAAGAAAGTCTCGAAATAACGAAAATACTGTTACAATCACTTTCTAAAACATACTAACTAATAAAAACTCTTATCAATTTAAATTTCCCTTGTGTTCTATTGTTTTAGAGTGGATAGAGGAAATCAATACGCTATTCTCCAACCTTTCAGAGGATTACAAAAGTGGAAACCTTGAAAACTGTGCAAAGTATTTCACTACCGATGCGAGGTTCATGGGTCCGATGATAGCTAGTTCATTTGGAAGAGAAGGTAGGGATTCAGTGCAAATAATGAAATTCAAATCTTGTTAATGTCGTATGGGCTGACAAAATGTGGATATTTTGGTGTTTTAATTTGGAAGCGCAATTCACAAGATTTTTAATAATACTAGTTTTTCTTCTACGGTCAACTTTCGTTTTTCCGTCTCAACTAAAATCGTAAAAAAGACAAAATAAAACACATTTTGTTTTTGACTTATACATTTATTGTAGAGCTTGTATCGAAAAACGAGATTTTGTCCCAATTGTCCGTGACATTCAAAGATTTGCTTTACTTTTGTGGAAATGGCGCAGTTTTTCAGTTTGAGACGAAGTTTATGAGATTTGATGGTTTACGGCTTGGAAAGTAAGTAATGATTTTTAAAGTTTTAAAAGTCTTACAAAATAAACCGCTGGCCAGAATTGAACGTCGCATTTTATGACAGAGGTTTTCAGATTTTTTTCTTCAAAGTTTTATTTGAAATTCAAGGCTGTTTATCTTCAATCTGTGTTGGTTGTTAATATCGATATTCTAAAATATGTCCCTTTGTGTCCAAGCATAGGATCATTCGACGTGTTCAGATTTCATTGGAAATCATTTAACCCGTACCTATATTCCAAACCCCGTTTTTTCTTAATAATCGGAATGAAAAAAATTCCATAAGCCGTGATATTTTTTTATGAAATGACTCAAAATTGATTACTGAGCCTATCTGAAAGCAGATTTAAATAACATCTTAAGGATTTTAAGATCACACGAGCTGCCAAAAGGTTTTTATTTGTCCATAAAACAGTATTATCAAGATAATTTTTAATGTTAAAGCTTTAAACTGACATATGCTAAAACGAATGTATGTTCCTTTATTTTAGATGTATTTAAATTTTGTTTAAATTTTGAGACGTACACTAACCATCAATTCATCTATTATGTTAATTTATCTTTCAGTGGGCTGGCTATTGTCCGGCATAGTTCTAAAGACAATGGTGTATTGGAGATTTCCTCGTTGTCCTGGGTGAACTATTTAACCATACCTGCACCTCAACGACTGATAGCGTCCTAACACTGGAATTCAAAAGACGTCTATTATTTATGCAATTTATGCAATAAATGCCTTAAAATGAATGACAAACCTTTTCTGTCTTGATATCCATTTCCCTTTTGCCAAACTAAAAGCTAGAGTAATTGCATTACATCCATATCTAGAGCTGGTTCGAACACTCTCACGCGAACACGGCGGCCATGTTTTGTATTCTCAACCATAGGCACACGGAGTGCTCTCCCCTCGATATATATGATATGCATTGGATAGAGGGGTAAGGGGAGAGCTACTTCCACCCAAAACCGTCGGCTCACCGAAAAAAACATAGCAAACTCATTCGTTATGGTCTTTTGAGAAAGCAGACCGTCATACTGAATACAGGGCGAGACATAGCAATTATTAGCTTAAAGGCCCACTTGCCGCCGTAGCCTGTTGAACATTTGTTAAGAAAACCAATTTCCATGAGTTTACTACAACTAAAACCACTAACAAAAAAACATAGGGCACATAAAACATGTCCAGTTAGATTGAGAATATAAAAATATGGGTAAAAACAAACGAAGAATCAAAGCCTGATTACAACAACAACAAGTCTGTTAACTTAGTGGTTAGATTACCCTCATTTTAGGCATTTTTATAAGTGGTTTGAACTCAAAAAATCATCGGCAGGGTTTTCTAGTCCCTCTTACCCGATCGTCAGTCTGTATTTCTCAGATAAAGTAAGTAAAATTATACTGTGCCATTAGATCACTCACACGACTCAAAACATTAGGGCGCTTATGACATGTCCATGTTCGGATTTTGTTTACATTGCGGGTACTTGATAAATCTAATTTTCAATTTCAAATGATAAATACTAAATGAGGCCAAAACTTTCAATTTTTGGTAAAAATAGAAAGTTTCTATCTTTTTCTGTCTGGGAAAAGTACACAAAATCACCTATTGTTTTTGATGTAAACAGTATTCTGGATTTTCGCGGCAAGTGTGCCTTGAACGTGTTCTTGGGTCTGTGCTTAATGCAATCGACAACAAAAGCAATGCTACAAGGCTACTCTAAACTTTGGTAATCCGTCGTACATTTAGTCCAGGTCTCGGACTCTAAAATGACTATTTGTTATACGGACGGTCGTATTTAAGTCAGGGTCTATTGCAATCAAAACGCCGGAGTAGACTGCTCGCTTTGGGGCGATGCAGTAAATGTTTTCCGATATAGACTCAAATCGTGTCAAAACGGCCATAATCGCGTTCATGAATAATTAAGCTACCTATCAGTCTTTGATATGGACGAGCAATGTCAGTCAGTAAATATTGTGACGTTTACACAAGTTGTTCTAGTAATTTTGTTCGGTTATGGTAAAGAATGACGAGTTCGGGAGAAAGGGAATATCTTACTTACTGGCAGTTGCTATGATAAATATTCGACACGTAAGGATGTTTAGCCACGGTAGAATAACCCAGGAATACCTTGTATTGAATGGGAATGAGACAAAGTTCAGCTCGATCATGTGCAAATCTGACAGTTACCGGAGTCAGCCATCTTTGCTAGGAAGACGATACATCCTCGTATAGCACAGTGCATTTGTTTTATATTTTATTGTCAGATAATGGCAAACACCGCAGGCTTTTTGTTTGACTGATAAGTCAAATACACTTGGATTACTTATGGAATAATTAAAGAGGCGAAGTAAAGTAATAATATCAAAATAGCCACTTCATTCCCGAAAGAGATTACGGTTTCAACACTCACGTGGTGGTGTTTGTCAGAAGAAAGTGTTCGAACCCGCGATTTTGATTGGTTGAAATTGACGTTGCGAATACTTTCACATGCCGGGACTGTATAAATTTAGTTGTTAAAACCAGAATTTCCACTCTGCGTCTTCGGAAAATTCCTCTGCATAGCTCCAGCTTTGAGTAGAGAGTAATACACAAGCCTAGCCTACTTCGTCAATCTCGGGGTTACCCAATACTGCACGTCGGGGTGGATTTATACTCACATAAACAGCCATAGGGGCCTACTACCACATACGGAGGTCACCCGTGTTTAAATATCGTGGTTACCCAATACTGCACGTCGGGGTGGATTTACATAAGGATTGACTTCAATGTTTCTTCGGTTCATCGAGTTATGAACGAACTTGCCCCTGTGCAAACTAAATAAATCAACGAAGCGGTTTATGGAAAGTTTACACAGGGGCCAGTTCGTTCATAACTCCATGAACCGAAGAAACATTGAAGTCAATCCTTATAATTTAATTACTATCACATATACTACGTAAAACAATAAACAATATTCACAGGGAGTGATATATTTTATTTTCAAGAATCAAAACAAACCAACGCGCGCAAAGCTACACTTGATGTCAAAGATCTCTGTCACGTGAGTCATAATCACAGGCAAAGCGACTGTACAACGTGATGACGTCATCACGCGTCATAGCGTTGAGTTTATCAGCGCACTCTGCTGACATAAGTTGGAACGTTTTCGTAAGCTGACATAACAAGTTGTTCTTTATTTCTTTGCAATCTGATCGAAATGAAAAGCAAATATAAGCATGTATTAAATCAACATATTTTCAAATTAATTGCTTTCTCTGTTTCAATAAATGGGCAGTAGGCCTATTGTTGTTCCGTCAGTGCATCACGTATGTCGTCGTAAAAATAGTCCGGAGCTGGTTCGTTTATCGGATTATGAACGAAAGCAGATAACCCAAACAAATTGCAGTATTCGCTGTAAACACACTGGAAATTAAATTATACTCACATATACAACCATACTACAACATAAGGACGTCACGCGTATTTAAAACTCGTGGTTACCCGATACTGTACGTCGGGGTGGATTTATACTCACATAAACAACCATATTACAACAAAAGGACGTCATGCATATCTAAATCTCGTGGTTACCCGATACTGTACGTCGGGGTGGATTTATACTTACATAAACAACCATACTACAACATACGGACGTCACCCGTATTTAAATCTCGTGGTTACCCTATACTGCACGTCGGGGAAGATTTATACTGACATAAACAACCATACTACAACATACGGACGTCACCCGTATTTAAATCTCGTGGTTACCCTATACTGCACGTCGGGGAAGATTTATACTGACATAAACAACCATACTACAACATACGGCCGCCACCCGTGTTTAAATCTCGTGGTTACCCAATACTGCATGTCGGGGTGGATTTATAATCACATAAACAACCATATTACAACAAAAGGACGTCATGCGTATCTAAATCTCGGGGTTACCCAATACTGCACGTCGGGGTGGATTTATACTCGCATAAACAACTATTCTACAACATACGGACGTCACACATATTTAAATCTCCGGGTTACCCAATGTTAGAAATCGAGGTGGCGATAACCATACCACAGCCTACGGACCATATTAGTTTATAAAACTTGGGGTACCCAACGCTGGAACTCGGGGTTAATTGACATATAAAGGAAACCTCGTAATCGACCAGGGGATTGGAACAGCATCATCCATACTAAATAAATGATTAATAACTCGAAGACGCTTTTGTTTCGATATATCTCAAAATGACATAGGTCCCATGCGGTTACAACAGCGGGGTCTTTTTTGAAACACTTGGTATTCGTCATTCTGATTCTAATCTAGAACCTATAAAATAGCTACTAGTTTCAAAAGTAATGCAAGGACACAGTCAAAGGAACAAAAAGATAAATATAAATATAAAAAAAACAACGTTTATCTGCTTTTAAAACATTTGTTATTTAAACAATATCGGTATTGTTCATTTGTTTGCCGTCTATAGTTATGGGAGACAACAGGTCATATTGGGAAATTTGCTGAACAAAGTTATCAGTTTGTAAGAAATATATCGGCGAGGTTATAAAATGACTAACGGTAAAAGGGAGTAGACACAGAGGTATTGTCATCGTTGAGCTAATTTTTACTAGCACGATGCGGTGTCTTGTATATCTGGTTTTTATTCTGTCTTTTGCCAGTGGTCAGGAAAGCAGAGCAGGTATTGTTTAAACCGGATTATTATTATTATTTATTCACCAAAGAACTATCAAAATAATTTCATTATATTAGAAACATGTGCCATTGGACAGTTTAAAATCTCTAACTGTTGTTTGAATTTGTGTGCCCGTTTTGAAACTTTTTTGGCGAAAATTATTATCCGTTAAATTAGCATGCGCTGCAATGTATAGGGAATTGATGTTGCAGAAACGATTGTGATCATAAAGAGCAACATTCTGGCGATAAAAAAATCACCATTTATGGTAATAGGCTATACAATCTATTCAGGATACCGTTAGCCAAATCAAAAGTGTATTTTATCAAAATAAAAAGATGCTTGTAAGTATGAGTCCATCTGGCTTTACAGGGTGAACATATTAAAGTAAAAATGTCAGTTTGAGTGTGTAGAACACATCCCTAGAGCAGAAGGTCAATAGCGCGTATAGCCTCCATTAACAATCTCCCTACACCAATGTTTTTATCAGTGGGTGCAAACTTTCCAGGGAGTATGCAATAGTTATTCATAGAAATAAATCTCAAGATCGTTTAACAGGTATCAGGTGGAAATAATATTAGCGGTTTCAATTCGAAGGTTTGTTTAGCGCTGTATATCTGAGTAAGACAATGCACTGTAAGATCTGAATTTAAAGTGAGCTGCCAAAATTCACACTTTTTTCGTTGGAATGAGGAAAATCCATACAGTATGTGGTCTATACGAAACGGAATAGTGTTCGAAAAGTGTTCTTTGCTTTCTGTGCCTATGCTTTGCTTTTCATTTGTTTGTTTATACTGTTTATTCATTTGTTTGTATTGTTTAAAAATGGCTTATGTTTCAGATTTACTATACCACTGTCACTGGTGTGTTACTGAACCTATACTCTTAATAACCCTGCTATTTAATGTCTCCCTACACTGAAGATCTAACTGTTCCACCCTCGAACCTTGCTGATTCCCTTCCATTCTCATCTGTTGAACATCTTCCCTCTTTTGATCACATTTCTCTCCATGTATCCTCTCAAATTGACCTTCAGACCATTGATAACATGTGTTTCCGTCCAATTCTACTCAATGATACCGACCATTCATCTATTCCCACTGAAGATAATCCCTATGAAACGTCCCATTGGAATAATATAAATTATCATCAGTCAAACTATTTCTCCGAACTATCTTTTATCTCCAAGCCAACTGTAGCATCATCCAAATCTCATTCTCTTTCCTTTTTGCACCTCAATGCCCGAAGCCTGAGTAAAAATTTCTCTGAGATTACAGGTTTCATCCATAATCTTCACTATCCTTTCTCCATTCTTGGCTTTTCTGAAAGTTTACTTAATTGCTCGACAAAACATCTTTACAATATTCCTGGATATTCTTGTTTTTCTTCTACACGTCAAGGCAAACGGGGTGGTGGACTGGTTCTATACGTAAATAACAGCCTGAAATTCTGCAAATTAAGGGAGGATTTAACATATATTGACGAGGAGGGGGATTGTGAAATAATGTTTATTGAAATTGATCTTTAGGATTCCAGTTACCTTGTTGGTATCGTTTACCGGCCACCCGGTAAAAACATTGTCAATTTTAACAATAAACTAAGTTCTCTTCTCACATCAATCCAAATAGAAAAAAAACATTGCATCCTTATGGGGGATTTTAACATAGATCTACTCAAGTCTGAAACCCATCGACCCTCTAAACAGTTTGTTGAGTTATTAAAATCTCATTATTTTTACCCCAAAACCTACCCGTGTCCAATCTCGATCCGCAACTTTGCTAGATAACGTTTTTACTAATTTTCATTCTGAAGATATAACCTCTGGCATTTTCCCTACTGATATAACTGACCACTATCCTGTTTTCCATATTATTAATACCTACCAAAATACCAATCCCCCACCTTCAAATTCAGGCACAAACTGGCGAATGCACGATGAAGATAAAACAATTTTTGTGAGTCATATATCTCGAATCCTTCACATGCATTACAATTATTTCAAGAACAATTCAGTTCCATATACAACCACTGTTTTCCACTAATCGAAACGAAACCTATAAAAAATAAAATAACTAAGCCTTGGATTACATATTCACTGTTAACCTCTATCCATGAAAAAAATCGACTGTATCGGATCCAACTGAGCACTAAACTTCCTCATGATCGAAAAAACTATAGAATATACAGAAATAAATTAAATAATTTAATTCGGATATCTAGAAAACACTATTTTGAATCTCAGTTTAACAAATATAATCACGATATAAAAAATACATGGAAAATTCTTAATAATATATTAAACAAGAAGCAAAACACTAATCTGCCAGTTTCCTTTAACATAGATGGATCCGATACAGCCGATTCCTCAATAATAGCAAATCAGTTTAACAAATATTTCAGCTCTGTTGCAACTACTCTTGATGGTAATATTCCTCTAACCCAACGCTCCCATCTAGACTACCTTGGTGCACCTTCCCAAAATGAATTTGTTTTCCGCCTGACTTCTGCTAACGATGTTAATGCCTGCATTTCTGAACTGAAGCTCTCGTCTCCGGGATTGGACGGAATTAGATCATCTGCCCTAAAACTTGTCTCGGAATATATTTCATCCCCCCTTTCTCATATAATAAATCTCTCCTTTTCCAGGGGTACCATACCATCCTCTCTAAAATCTGCAAAAATAACTCCTGTCTTTAAATCTGGCATAAGTAACAACCTCGAAAACTACCGACCCATATCCGTTTTACCATGCTTTAGCAAAATACTGGAGAAACTCGCCGTTCGTATGTTTATAGAATATCTGGAAACAAATAATATTATTGACGAAAATCAGTTTGGGTTTAGAGCTCACCATTCCACCACAGCTGCAGCATACTCTCTGTACAACCATCTTATAACTGAAAAAGAAAACCACAATCACAGTATCGTAATGTTCTTGGATTTGTCCAAGGCATTCGATACTGTGAATCATGAAATACTCTTATCTAAATTGAATCATTATGGTATCCGTGGAAACTCAAATAACTGGTTTAGAAGTTATCTAACAAACAGGTCCCAATGTGTCACTTACAATAATACCCTCTCTAAACCCAACAAAATAACTTGTGGTGTACCTCAGGGATCAATACTGGGGCCTCTTCTTTTTCTAACCTATATTAACGATATCACCAGGGTAACTGATATCTTGAAGATCACTCTATTTGCCGATGATACAAGTGTATGCCATTCTGGTAAAGATATAAATCACGTATCTAATATAATGCACATGGAATTAGAAAAAACTTCAATCTTGGTTATATACAAACAGATTATCTCTTAATATCCTTAAAACTAAATACATGGTTATCCAGCATAATTCAAAGACACTTACTAACTTATTTTCCGGTTTACACATTTCGGGTGTCAAAATAGAGCTAGTCCATCACTTCAAATTTCTTGGTATCATATTTAATGAGAAGTTGAACTGGAAATCCCATATCAATTATGTCTGCACAAAAATATCCAGGAATATTGGAATAATTAACCATATAAACAAATGTCTCAATAAAAAAACCTTATTTATATTATACTACGCTCTAGTTTTTCCCTATCTATACTATGGCAATACATTGTGGGGTAATACCTACTCTGCTCATCTTTATCTTTTTTTCTTTTGCAAAAACGTACAGTTAGAGTAATTAATATGTCCAAGAAATATGATCATACCATTCCCATTTTTAAGAAACTCAATATATTAAGCCTTCACGATATTAATCTGTACTCCTCACTCATTATAACCCATACATTCGTCTATCATAAAACTCAGTTACCATCCATTTTTCGACATAGCTTCACCCGATAATCTGATGTACATAACTACCCTACTAGAAACCAAAGCTTGAACCTTAATCGCCCTCTGCCAAAAACCAATCTATCATTGTATTCTCTTAAATGTAAGGCGCCTCTAGAGTGGAACAAGTTAGATATTCAATTAAAAACTATAAATTCTAAATCTCTTTTTAAAAGCAAACTGAAACAACATTTAATCCAAAAACTATACCTCGCCGTGACAATGCATAACACATCAGCCAAAAAAATCATAGAAAGTAAGTTTCAATTACATAAAATATAATTCACCGCCGCTTATTCAATATTTATATTTCTACATATATTGGGATAGAACAAGCCCCATGGGGCTTTATTCCCGCCAGTTTTCTCACTTTCCTTACTATATACTTTATCATCATCAAGCCATTGTTCTTTTTTTAATCTATATTGTATTTGTTTAATTCTCCTGGTGAATAAAAAATCAATCAATCAATCAAAAGTAAACAAAATTTAAATAACCGGGAAGACCATTCATTCATTCTAATCCAAAGTTAGTTCAAAACAATAATTTATCGCACATTCTCGAGACTAAAAAGCTTCTGAACTATACGTCTTGTAAAAAATAGCCGATAATTTCAACATTGTGTTTTTACGTCAAAATATCAACATTTTGGCAGCTCATGCCACTTTAAACAACTAGAATGTGTCTGTGTACCTGAATTAATATTTAACATTAAGACCAAATCAAGTTGAAAATGGCACAAATTCATCTACCAGGTCCCAGAGTATGGCCCCTCTGGTAACGTAATTGATTGATGTTTTACGCCGCATTCTAGTCTATTTCACTTATATGGCGGCGTTGCTAGGTTTAGTGGAACAGGAAACTGGGCTCATTGTCTCGAGGAAACCCTCGACCTTCGGTGAGTACCTAGCAACTCTTCCACATACGGCGACCGAGTGAAAAATCCACTCAGAAATTTTTCAATTTTTATTTTGGCCTGAGTGTGATTCGAACCCGCGCCGCATCAATGGAAGGTCTGTGTGGGGCTGAGAGACGATCACTCTAACCCACTGGACCACCGAGGCCCCTGATAATGTAATTGACACATCTCCCATTGGTGAATGCATGTGTTTTAATAAGTTCATGTTGTTTTCGATTGGCTGAATGGATAAGACATTCGGCATTGAGTGCTGAAATAGGTGCCATACTCTGGGACCCAGGCTCTATTCCTTTTACGGGCGTTACCCAAATTCGGTAGAAGAGGTTTTGCCATTTTCAAGCAAGTGTAATCACAAAAACTGCATTCTGTTATAAACACTTTCTAAAAGACACTTACTGATTAAAACTCGTATCAACTTGAATAAATTTAGATATTGTTTTACTGCTGTGTCTTTTCTCTTGTTTTAGAGTGGATAGAGGAAATAAAGACTCTAGTATCAAACCTTTTAGAGGATTACCAAAGTGGAAAGCTTGAAAACGCTACAAAGTATTATACTACCGATGCGACGTTCATGGGTCCGAGGAAAGCAAATCTATTTGGAAGGGAAGGTTTGGATCCAATGTACATAACGAAATTCAAATCTGGTTAAAGTCACATGAGCTGCCAAAATGTGGATATCTTGGCGTTCTAAAATAATCTAGAAATTATCGGTTATTTTTCACAAGCTTTTTAGTGCTGCTGGTTTTGAAAAATGCACTGCACAGTAGTGTTTGCACTAACTTTGAACGTTCGTCACGGTATTTGAATTCTTTTGACTTTTTTGCTCTTATAGCACATAGACTTTATGGATTGTCGTCATTCCACACACAATCGTGTTTTTTTTAGTTGACTTTCAAAGGCTCAGACTGTCGGGACCAGCAGAATTTATGAGAAAAGCACAAATTTTGGCAGCTCATGCCACTTAAATGAGAAACAATAATCTGCAAGCCAGTGTTAATTGTCAGACTCCATTCTTGTAGCATTCCTTAAAACAAAAATATCACTTATTGGTTGAATTAAGGGCATTGTACTTGCAATATAAAACATGTTCAAGTAAATAAAACAGAACAACGTTCCCTGAAACCCTTATGGTGATACATGACATTGATTAGTGAGTTTGAAACATTTTTCTTCTATGGTTAACTTTCGTTTTCCCCGTCTCAACTAAAATCGTACCAACAACAAAAGACAACTATAACACATTTTGCTTTTGACTTGTACATTTATTGTAGAGCTTTTATCGGGAAACCCTATTTTGCCACAATTTTCCATAAGATTCAAAGACTTGGTTTACTTTTGTGGAGATGGCGCAGTTTTTCAGTTTGAGACGAAGTTTATGCGATTTGATGGTTTGCGGCTTGGAAAGTAAGTAATGACTTTTAATATTTAAAAGTTTTACAAAATAAGCCGCTGGTCAGAATTTAACGTGGCATTTTATGACAGAGGTTTTGTTTGAAATTCAAGGCTGTTAATCTTCAATCTGTGTTCTAAAACATGTCCCTTTGTGTCAAAGCACACGATCATTCGATATGTTTAGATTTCATTATTAATCATTTGACCCCTACCTATATTTCAACCCCTGTTTTCTCTTAATGATTGGAATGAAAAAAAGTTTTCATAAGCTGGGATATTTTGTATGAAATGACAGATTCAAACAACATGTTGAACATTTTAAAATCACATGAGCTACCGAAAACTTGTTATTTGTCAATAAAACAGTAATTGGAAACAATCGTCTTTTTTCTACATACTTTTTAATGTTAAGTTTTTAAACTGACATAGGCTATAATGAATGTGTGTTCCTTTGGGTTAGATGTATTTATATTTTATTTAAATTTCATGACGTACACTCACCATTCGTTATCTATTATGTTAATTTATCTTGCAGTGGGCTGGCTATTGTCCAGCATAGTTCTGAAGATAATGGTGCATTGGAGATTTCCTCGTTGTCCTGGGTGAACTATTTAACCATACCTGCACCTCAACATGTTTCCAGAAAGATAGTTTTGTAATCTGTCTTCCGAAAAATCCATATGTGAGATAAAAACAAAAAATAAAATCATCGGTGCGTAATACAGAATAACATCTTTATGACCAATCTGCATTTAGTTGGTAATTTATTTTTGTAAAAAGTCAAGAATGCTTACAATAACAAAAAAATACTGTATTTTGCAGAGAAGATGGGTTTTTGGCTGCTAGTCACTGAAATATAACTTGTTTAAGTGGCGGTATTTTCGGAAGCAAATGATAATCATTATCAAAGAAATAAACTAAATAATTAAATAACCTACAATGAGTGGACCGAATTTTCCCTGTATGAATGCCGGTTGTTTATACTTATGACAGGTAAAACTAACAAAATTAAGCGTTGAGCACATAGCATATATCAAGGTATGGTAAAAATGTCTAAATGGTGGAGGTGCCTTGGTGATCCAGTGGGCTAGAGTGATCGTCCCTCAGTCCCACACTGACCTTCCATCGAACCACGCTCAGACCAAATAAAAATTGAAAAATTTCCTACTGGATTTTTCACTCGGTCGCTGTATGTGGAAGAGTTGCCAGATACTCGCTGAAGGTTGTATAGGCTTCCTCCGGGCAATGAGCCTGGTTTTCTCTCCCACTTAACCTGGTAACGCTGCCATATAAGTGATATAATCTTGAGTGCGGAGTTAAACAGCAATCAATCAATCCGATTTGTGGTGTAAAACCATAGGAAAAAAATTACAACTTAAACGAATCGATAAGAAATCTAAAATTAGAAGTTACCCTAGTCCTAAAGTCCAGATTTAACCTCTACAGTCAAAAGTCGCCCTTTTCATCGGGAAAATCCATTGGAATGGGATTGGAGAGTTCACCTATGAGGTAAATTGGTCATGTTACTGTTAAGTATACCACCAAACATCATGGAATTTTACCTGGTGTTTGATCGCATCTTCCCGGTTTTCTATTACCCTCTTACATCAAACATTTTAAACACTATATCAACTATTGGAAACGCCCAGTGGAGCCTATAACAGTGATCAGTTATTTACGCGAAAAATAACAAATTGGATGATGGATGCCAGAATTATCTTCTTGTAATAAAACTGCACCAGCAGCAGTGTCGCTGGCATCAAAAGCTAATTTAAAAATTCTTTAGGCCAGTTTAAATTCTCGGCTAAATGATAGAAATTATTTGTCAACATCTTTTTCACAAAATGGTGGAACTAATCTAATAATATGGGCTAATTCAAAGTTACAGTCCCTTTCAGACCTCTGTTTACTTTCTGAGTGTCTAATTCCCATCTCCCTGTCATTCTTAAGTTGTCTCTCTTACATTTTAAGTTCTCTCTCTCTAAATCCACGTCCCTTTTCAAGCTCATTCTCTCTAAATTCCCTTTCAAATTGTATTATTTCTTTTTCAATCTCTTTTTCTTGTTCCTTTTCCCTTATTTCTTTCTTTGAATTGATTTTTTCCTTTCTCTTTCATTTAGTAATTTCTACGTTTCTATTTCTATATCCATTTTTCTTGTTGTACTATCCATGATTTTTCTGATTCAGGTTAATAGACATTTACTGCACTTTCGTCAAACGCTTCGATCTTTTGAGCAACATCATGTTGTGATTTTTGTTCTTGAGAATATTTGTTAAGGTTAGTCCTAAACGCTCGCTTAACAAAAACAAATCGTTCCTACTTAAAGAATCAAAAACATCCTGATCGGGTGCTTGCATGAATTCGTCCGGATTAAACATCTGCTGGAATAGCAAATAGTAAATATGTAATTGAGTTTAGTTTTAAATTTGTTCCCGAGCACAATGTCGATCAATGAATTGCGAAAGATTCCCAGATTTAGCCGCCAATTTTGTTACGATACGAAATAAGAAAAGAAGTAGCAACAAAAAGACCAGCAGATTTTATGGACAAATTTCGATTTATATATACAAAAAAACAGAGTAACTTTTTTACAGGCAAATATTAAACAGACAGTTGACAAGAACATATAGCAAAATGAATTACTTTTACATACTAGGAACTAACAGTTCCGATATAAAAATCCGAAATCTGTCATTCGATTGAGAACAGTTAACTAGTATATCAGTATTGATCCGATGATCACGAAATATAAATATCCACAGAATGAAAATCCTGGAGTCACACTTGTAAATCAAATAAAAAATAATAAAATATTGTAAACGCACTGGTAAACTCTGTGTCCAGCTAGAACTTTCAATTTTGGTTGTTTTATTTTTCTTTGGCAAACAACCAAACTTAAACTTTGTTTGTGAACACAAAAGATCCGATTGAGAACTATTCACTGGTATATCAGTATTGATCCGATCATCACGAAATATAAATATCCGCAGAATGAAAATCCTGGAGTCACTTGTAAATCCACGGAATAAAATGTTGTAAACACACTGGCAAACTCTTTGTCCAACTAGAACTCGCATATCAAAGCCGAATAATATTCCTCTTAGTCTAGCACCCAAATATCCCATCGCTTAATAATTAACATACCTGAGCAGGAGGAAACTGACTGACTTATAATACTAACAGAGCGTCTTTTATATAGTCTCAAAAATTCCAGAATACTCCGACGAACACACATTATAATAAATTAGAATAGCTGCAGACCTGTCATAATCAAGGTTCGAGAAAGTTACTTGACTTCAGCAAATATAAAAATTATATAATTTATAACAGTCATCGGAATGAGCTGGCGAACGAACAATAGGCGAACAAACAACTGAGTTCGAGGAAATTCTGTAGACGTACATATGAAACACAAATATTTGCAAAAAAACTATCAAATAAGAAAATAATACGAACGAAAGCTTATTACAAGTCCATCAGTGAAAGTTCAGTTGATATTATTAGTTCGCTAAATTCAATAATCAACATCGCCTTCTCCAAACTTTAACTTCCCCGCCATTGATGATGTAAGACTGTTTTGCCGGGGTTTCCAGTTTTAACAAGTTTCATGCACTCCACAGCCAGCTTTATGGCTCACAAAGGTCGTTTTGACACTATTTGAGTAAGTTATATTGTTTTGTCACTGGCTAAACCTGACCACATACTGCCCACCCCGAAGCGGACAGTCCACTCAGGCATTTTGATTGCAAGGAATCCGGACTCCAATATACGGCTTTCCGTATAAAAAATAGTCATTTTGGAGGCAGAATCCCAGACTAGGCAGAAATATATAACATATAAATGAACTAAAGAAGGTTAGCTCTTCACTGTTTATCAGAACGATCAACTGTTAGTAACAACCCACTGCTGTGGGATTCACCCAAGTAGCAGCTCCATTTACTTCTACCACCGCCGTCCATCACACAATAGACAAATGTACCTCGAAATACCCACTAATTACTCGTCAATTGTACATTTTGTGCTTAAAATCGACCTACCGCCTTTCACTAAATGTTAATTCACTCTTATTTTTCTAATTAGCAGATTCAGTGTTATAAAAATGTGTACAATATTGGACAACGAGTCCCTTGAAAGGGACATGTTTAGAAAGACCGAAAAGAAGATCTCAAGAGCGTGCTTTTATGCTTTTGTTTATGAGGTTTCTGGGTGGTCATTGTTAGAAGTTGTCGCGAACCGCTTTGTTAGGAGTTTTATTTCGGGATTCCTTTGTTTCTTGGTGGTACATGTAACTATAAGAACTGACCTTTTTTAGTCATGCAAGCTTACAAATGACACAGGCTTGCCAGCTGCGCTTTTGACGTATTTTCTGCTGTTTGTCATGATAGTCAGACAGACTAATATCCCGAAATGATCTATATAGTTCTAGTTTGTGGTAACAATCGGGCATTTTTTTAACATTTAGTATTTGTCATTCTGATTCTAAACTAGAACTAAAATATCTACTAGTTTCAAAAGTAATTCAAGAACACAGTCAAAAGAAGAAAAAGATAAGAAATATTAATAAAAAAAAAAACAACGTTTATCTGCTTTTAAAACATTTGTTATGTAAACAATATCGGTATTGTTCATTTGTTCCCCGTCTATAGTTATGGGAGACAACAGGTCATATTGGGAAATTTGCTGAACAAAGTTATCAGTTTGTAAGAAATATATCGGCGAGGTTATAAAATGGCTAACGGTAAAAAGGAGTAGACACAGAGGTATTGTCATTCTTGAGCTACTTTTTACTAGAACGATGCGGTGTCTTGTGTATCTGGTTTTTATTCTGTCTTCTGCCACTGGCCAGGAATGCAGAGCAGGTATTGTTTAAACCAGATTATTATTATTATTTATTCACCAAAGAACTATCAAAATAATTTAATTATATTAGAAACATGTGCCATTGGAAAGTTCAAAATCTCTAACTATTGTCTGAAGTTGTGTGCCCGTGTTGAAACTTCAGGTTGCAACAGTACACCAGCTGTTTGTTGGTTGGTTGGGTGGTTGTTTTAGCTTATTGGCGGCGGTTGTTTGTAAATGCATGTCATCAATGTTTAGCACTGCAGATTATATATTCCTCTCCCAGCAAGTTCTGATCTCTTTCATAGACCATAAACTCCTATCAATGGAAAACAATACAAACGTATTAGTCTTGCAAATGGCGAAAAGTATTATCCGTTAAAGTAGCATGAACTGCAATACATAGAGGAACATTTCGAGAAACCCAATTGACCAATTTGTCAATTTTATCAAGAGGTATACAACGTGAGAGATTTTCTAAGCAGCAAAAACATTAAAATTTACTGAAACAAACCGGCTATTTTCCAGGGGGTGCTTAACTTTTTTCTTTGTGTTTTCTTCTTGGGAGATTGTATGCAATAGTTATTCATAGAAATAAATCTCAAGATCGTTTAACAGGTATCAGGTGGGAATAATATTAGCGGTTTCAATTCGGAGGTTTGTTTGGCGCTTTTTATCTGAGTAAGACAATGCACTGTAAGATCGCAATTTAAAGTGAGCTGCCAAAATTCACACTTTTTTCGTTGGAATAAGGAAAATCCATACAGTATGTAGCCTATACGAAACGGAATAGTGTTCGAAAAGTAAGCACAATTTAAATAACCGGGAAGACCATTCATTCATTCTAATCCAAAGTTAGTTCAAACAAATAATTTATCGTACATTCTCGAGACTAAAACGCTTCTGAATTATACGTCTTGTGAAAAATAGCCGATAATTTTAACATTCTGTTTTTACGTCAAAATATCAACATTTTGGCAGCTCATGCCACTTTAAACAACTAGAATGTGTCTGTATACTTGAATTAATATTTAACATTCAGACCATATCAAGTTGAAAAATGGCACAAATTCATCTACCGGGTCCCAGAGTATGGCCCCTCTGGTAACGTATTTGACTGATGTTTTACGCCGCATTCTAGTCTATTTCACTTATATGGCGGCGTTGCTAGGTTTAGTGGAACAGGAAACTGGGCTCATTGTCTCGAGGAAACCCTCGACCTTCGGTGAGTACCTAGCAACTCTTCCACATACGGCGACCGAGTGAAAAATCCACTCAGAAACTTTTCAATTTTTATTTTGGCCTGAGTGTGATTCGAAACCGCTTTGCATCAATAAAAGGTCTGAGTGGGACTGATGGACGATCACTCTAACCCACTGGGCCACAGCGGCCCCTACTAACGTAATTGACACATCTCCCATTGGTGAATGCATGTGTTTTAATAAGTTGGTGTTGTTTCCGATTGGCTGAATGGATAAGACATTCGGCATTAAGTGCCGGAAATAGGTGCCATACTCTGGGACCAGGGCTCTATTCCCTTTACGGGCGTTACCCACATTCGGTAGAAGAGTTTTTGCCATTTTCAAGAAAGTGTAATCCACAAAAACTACATTCTGTTATAATCACTTTCTAAAAGACACTAACTGATTAAAACTCGTATCAACTTGAATAAATTTAGATATTGTTTTACTGCTGTGTCTGCTGTGTCTTTTAAAAAGACATGTAAGACCGTATGCAATCACAAAGAACAAAACAAAAAACAGCATATTTTACATTTACATTACATCTTAACATGTTCTTAACAAGTTATCAAAATTTGACCAGTTTTTTTTCAAAAATAGAAAGCTTTTCATTTTTTATTGCAATGCATTTTTTTTGCTTTATGAAGTCAGTGACTGTAAACTTGAGTTCAGTGATTGAGGGTATTTTTTCCTGACACCTCGTTTTATAAATGTAATACGCAACAATTAACAGAATGCCATTTATAGCACAAAAGTATTTTGACCCATTTGCCTGACCCAGGATTAACTCCAGCCTATTTGGATTAAATATTGTCCCTGTTGATTGATAAATCCAGGTATTTAGTCGACCCAACACGACGGCGGTAACCCTGCAGTCAGCAAATAGATGTTCAATGGTTTCATTTGCTCTGCCGCAAAAAGTACATTTAGCTTCAGTCTTGATATTTATTTTGACCAAATATTCATTTGTTGCCAGGATTCGATGGTTTATCCTATATTGGAACCATTGAAGTTTTGTATTTTTGCAACATTTAGGTAGATGTAAGGCCAGTTTTCTGGTGGAATAATAATATCTGTCCATTTTCTTTGACTTGTCGGGGTTTGTTCTTGGATATTGATATATGGCCTTACATCCTTTCTTTTCTTTTAGAATTACTTTTAATTTCAAGGGTAGATTAAGATCTGTTTTTACAACCTTCGTTTTTAAAATCCGTAAAGAAGCCATGTAAGTTTTCACAGCACGGCATACTTTATGATATTCAAAATAGTTTGTATTTACATTATAGAGTTCTAAAAACTATTGATAATCCAAAAAAAATCCAAAACAGTCCAAAATATCCGGAATACAATAGACTTGTTTATCATACCATGAAGTATACATAATTGGTTTTCTATCAATGAGAATGACATTATTTTCCCAAATACTAATACTATATAAATCAGCACTAGAAAAAGGTTGAATTCTAGCATTGGTTTTCAGCCATGCTAATAAAACGTCATTCCAGAAACCATTTGAACGTGTATGACAAAGCTTTGATAAATGGTTGTCTCCCTTGTTTATGAGATCGACTATGGTAAAGTAATAACTCTCAAATAATGGTTTGTATTGTGATGTGCTAGTAGTTAATTTCCTTATCCAAGTAGTTTTTAACGCTGGTATGAAATCACACAGACTAGTCATTTTAGATCCCCATGTCTGTAAGGTTGCACAATCACAGTTCTCTTTACTTTATCAGGTTTTTTGCTCCATATAAACTGAAAAAATAGTTGCTCCAAACGCTTAATAACATTTTCGGATGGAGACGGTAAACATAAAAATAAATTATTTAATTTACTAATCATCAAGGATTTTAGTATTGTTATACGTCCTAATGGTGTCAACAAGCGTTTCGACCATTGTGATAATTCCCTTTCTATCTCTTGTATTCGTTTTTCAAAGTTAGATTCAACCATAGTATTCAAATTCACAGAGAAAAATATACCTAGATACATAAAATCGGACTGATCCCAATCTAATTTATACCTATGGTTAAACATTTCACCCCCAAACTTTTTACAGCCAATCCAGATACATTTTGTTTTGTTATTATTGACCTTTAGACCCGAGAGCAAATAAAACTTATTTAAAATTTGCAGTGACTCTTTCAAGGATTGTTCCGATTCATCTAACAGAGGAGTTGTGTCATCTGCAAACTGAGTCAATTTAAATTCACAGTCACCCACTTTAATCCCTTTAATTTTTGTATTCTGTTTTATTAATATAGATAAAATCTCAACACATAGCAAGAATAAATACGGTGAGACCGGATCTACAGCCTCGTGTGACTCTAAAAAAACTTGATAGCCAACCATTTTGTGTCACACATGCTTTAATGTCAGTGCAAAACAAATTAATCCATTTTTTAATAGAATCCCCGAAGTTGAAAGTATCTAAAACTTGAGATAAGTATTTCCAAGAGACTGAATCGAACGCCTTTTCAAAATCTATAAATATTAGAAGGCCTGGTAAATCCCTTGTATTTGTATAGCTTATGAGGTCGTAAATAAGTCTAATATTATCCCCTATAAATCGACCGGGAAGAAAACCTGATTGACTGTGTGGTATAAGATCGCTTATAACAGATTTAATACGGGCAGCTATACATCCTGAGGCTATTTGGTAAACAACATTTAATAATGAAATAGGCCGCCAATTTGTTAAATATTGTTTTGGCTTATCTCCCTTAGGAATGCAGCTAATTATCGCCTCGCGTTGTGTCTCCGATAAACACTCCCTTTCATACCCTCTATTTAATGATTTTAAAACAAATGACCCTATATCTTTATAGAAGAATTTGAAAAATTCCACAGAGAAGCCGTCTGAGCCTGGAGATTTTTCATTTTCTGCAAACAACTAAGCAATTCACTTGATGTTAATTTTCCTTCCAAATTTGTTTTTTGTTCCGATGTTAGACGTGATACCCCCAAGTTGTTTATTTGCTCAACTTTGTTATTTTGTTAAATTCAAAATCAATTGGTTGTTTTTGTTCGTTTAAGAGAATTACCCTTTCTAGTTCTAGTTCCCTTTTATTGCATGCTTTTTTCTTAAATGAAGCATAAGAGATTGTTTTTCCTCGAATATTCATTAAGAGAGTTTCCAGAAAAAGTTGATCATCGATCACAAATTGAATATCTTCCTCCAGAATTTTATCAAAATTCTCAAAGTTATAAATGGGAATCGCATATGATTCCATTGTCTCTCGGATGCACGTTTTGATTTGCTTGACATATTCTATATCATACAGTAAGCTGTTGTTAAATTTCCAAAGACCCTTTCCACGAGTAAACTCATTTAGTTTAACACTTAAAACAACTGCAGAATGATCCGAACGATAACTTGATTCAATCTCAATTTTTGTGATACTAGGGAAAAAACTTCCATTTATCAGGAAGAAATCGAGCTTGTTTTAGAGGGTTTCGACGCCGCCATGTACACCTCTGAAGGTGGCTATGAATAGCCCTAAAGGGATCGATCAAACCGTAAGTGTCCATCGTATCTAGGACAACTTGACGTGCTAGGGGATTGTTTATATGTAGATAGTGTTTACTGTCTAGCTCTGGGGACAACACAAGATTGAAATCTCCACATATTAAAACATAATTGTCTACATAAATTCGTGAAGAAATCAGGCTGTGTCTTTTCTCTTGTTTTAGAGTGGATAGAGGAAATCAAGACTCTAGTATCAAACCTTATGGAGGATTACCAAAGTGGAAAGCTTGAAAACATTACAAAGTATTTTACTGCCGATGCGACGTTCATGGGTCCCAGGAAAGCAAATCTATTTGGAAGGAAAGGTTTGGATCCAATGTACATAAATTCAAATCTTGTTAAAGTCGCATGAGCTGCCAAAATGTCGATATCTTGACGTTCTAAAATAATCTAGAAATTATCGGTTATTTTTCAAAAGTTTTTAGTGCTGCTGGTTTTGAAAAATGCACATTACAGAGTTTTGCACTAACTTTGAACGTTCGTCTCGGTATTTGAATTCTGTTTTAATACTTTTCGGACACTATTTTGGCTCGTACAACACAAAGACTTTGTGGATTGTCCTTATTCCAAAGTTAATCATGTTTTTAGTTGACTTTCAAAGGTTCAGACTGTCGGGACCAGCAGAATTTATGAGAAAGGTTCGAATTTTGGCAGCTCGTGCCACTTAAATGAGAAACAATAATCTGCAAGCCAGTGTTAATTGTCAAACTCCATTCTTGTAGCATTCCTTGAAACAAAAATATCACTTATTGGTTGAATTAAGGGCATTGTACTTGCAATATAAAACATGTTCCAGTAAATAAAACAGAACAACGTTCCCTGAAACCCTTATGGTGATACATGACATTGATTAGTGAGTTTGAAACATTTTTCTTCTATGGTTAACTTTCGTTTTCCCCGTCTCAACTAAAATCGTACCAACAATAAAAGACAACTCTAACACATTTTGCTTTTGGCTTGTACATTTATTGTAGAGCTTGTAACGGAAAACGATATTTTGCCACAATTTTCCATGAGATACAAAGACTTGGTTTACTTTTGTGGAGATGGCGCAGTTTTTCACTTTGAGACGAAGTTTATGAGATTTGATGGTTTGCGGCTTGGAAAGTAAGTAATGATTTTTAAAGTTTTTAAAGTTTTACAAAATAAGCCGCTGGCCAGAATTTAACGTGGCGTTTATGACAGATGTTTTCAGATTTTTTTCTTCACATTTTTTTTTAAATTCAAGGCTGTTTATCTTCAATCTGTGTTGGTTGTTTTAATATCGATATTCTAAAACATTTTCCTTTGTGTCAAAGCACAAGATCATTCGACGTGTTCAGATTTCATTGAAAATCATTTAACCCGTATACCTATATTCCAATCACTGTTTTCTCTTAATAACCGGGATATTTTTTATGAAATGACTCAAAAATGATTACTAAGCCAATCTGAAAGCAGATTCAAACAACATCTTAAACATATCAAAATCATATGAGCTGCCAAAATGTTGTTATTTGTCCATAAAACAGTATTTGGAAACTATCGTCTTTTTTCTAGATAATTTTTAATGTTACGGGTTTAAACTGACAAATGCTAAAACGAATGTATGTTCTTTTTTTAAGATGTATTTAAATTTTGTTTAAATTTTGAGACGTACACTCACCATCAATTCATCTATTATGTTAATTTATCTTTCAGTGGGCTGGCTATTGTCCGGCATAGTTCTAAAGACAACGGTGCATTGGAGATTTCCTCGTTGTCCTGGGTGAACTATTTAACCATACCTGCACCTCAACGACTGATAGCGTCCTAACACTGGAATTCAAAAGACGTCTATTGTTTATGCAATTTATGCAATTTATGCAATAAATGCCTTAAAATGAATGACCAACCTTTTCTGTCTTGATATCCATTTCCCTTTTGCCAAACTATAAGCATTACATCCATATCTAGAGCTGGTTCGAACACTTTCCCGCGAACACGGCGGCCATGTTTTGTATTCTCAACCATAGGCACACAGAGTGCTCTCCCCCCAATATATATTATATGTATTGGATAGAGGGGTGAGGGGAGAGCTACTTCCACCCAAAACCGTCGGCTCACCGAAAAAAACACAGCAAACTCATTCGTTATGGCCTTTTGAGAAAGCAGACCGTCAGACTGAATACAGGGCGAGACATAGCAATTATTGGCTTAAAGGCCCACTTGCCGCCGTAGCCTGTTGAACATTTGTTAAGAAAACCAGTTTACATGAGTTTTCTACAACTAAAACCACTAAAATTAAACATATAACATGTCCAGTCGGGCTTAGAATGTAGAGATGGGGATCAAAAACAAACGAAGAATCGAAACCTGATTACAACAACAACAGACAGTGTCTGTTAACTTAGTGGCTGGATTACCCTCATTTTAGGGCTTTATGTAAGTGTCAAATCTTATCCATAAGTAATTCTTCACCTTATTTGTATAAGTGGGTTGCACTAAAAAAATCATCGGCAGGCTTTTCTAGTCCCTCTTACCCGATCGTCAGTCTGTATTTCTCAGATAAAGTAAGTAAAATTATACTGTGCCGTTAGATCACTCACACGACTCAAAACATTAGGCCGCTTGTGACATGCCCATGTTCGGATTTTGTTTACATTGTGGGTACTTGATAAATCTAATTTTCAATCTCAAATTAAAAATACTAAAGGATGCCAAAACTTTCAATTTTTGGTAAAAATAGAAAGTTTCCATCTTTTGCTGTCTGGGAAAAATAAAGACAACCGCCCATTGTTTTTTGATGTAAACAGTATTCTGGATTTTCGCGGCAAGTGTGTCTTTAACGTGTTCTTGGGTCTGTGCTTAATACAATCGACAACAAAAGCAATGCTACCAGGCTACTTTGAACTTTGGTAATCCGTCCTACATTTAGTCCAGGTTTCTGACACCAAAATGACTATTTGTTATACGGACGGTCGTATTTAAGTCAGGGTCTATTGCAATCAAAACGCCGGAGTAGACTACCCGCTTTGGGGCGATGCAGTAAATGTTTTCCGATATAAACGTGTAATAGCATAAACCTACTCAAATCGTGTCAAAACGGCTATAATCGCGTTCATGATTAATTAAGCTACCTATCAGTCTTTGATATGGACGAGCAAGGTCAGTCAGTAAATAGTGTAATATCCCCTCTAAATATTTACACAAGCTGCTGTTGTAATTGACCAGTTCGGGAGAAATGGAATATTGGCAGGTGCTATGGTAAATATTCGACACCTAAGGATGTTTGGCCACGATAGAATAACCCATGAAACATTTTATTGAATGGGACAAAGTTCATCGTGTGCAAATCTGACAGTGAATGGAACCAGCCATCTTTGCTAGGAGGGCGATATACCCTCGTATAGTACAGAGCATTTATTTTATATTTTTGTCAGATAATGGTAAACACGTAATAATTACTGTTTAACTGATAAGCCTAATACCCTTGGATTATTTCTCGAATAATTTAAGAGGTGGAATGAAGTAATAGTATAGATATAGCCACTTTCATTTCCGAGATTACGGTTTCAACGCATATAATGTGGTGTGCGAGATCTTCAGAAGGAAGTGTACGAGGCCGCGATTTTGATTGGTTGAAATTGACGCGATGTTTGGGAATACTTTCACATGCCGGGACGGTATAAATTCAGTTGCAGAAGCCAGAATTCCTAATCTGCGTGTTCGGAGAGTCCTCTGCATAGCTTCAGCTTTAAGTACAGAGTAATATACAAACCTAGCCTACTTCGTCAATCTCGAGGTTAACCGATACTGCACGTCGGGGAAGATTTATACTCACATAAACAATCATACAACAACATACGGACGTCACCTGTATTTAAATCTCGGGATTACCCAATACTGAACGTCGGGGTGGATTTATACTCACATAAACGACCAGACTGCAACATACGGACGTCATCCGTATTTAAACCTTGGTGTTAACCAATGTTAGAAGTCGAAGTGAACTGGCGCTTACATAAAAAAGTGGCTGTCGCCATCAGGACCCCTCGGGTCTGGGCCAAAGAAGCCGAAGACAATTTGTTGAGAGTGAAAAACTACTCCGCATACATTTATCACATTTACAAGCAGTTTTTGGCTGATGGTTATGTAATGGGCATAACTCTTGAAAAAAAAAAACGTCCGAGCGAGTTGATTTTCAATAGGCTTCTTGTACTTGCTGTATTGAACAAATGTAGGAAGTTTTAAAAATGTGAGTAAAAACTTGTTGAGATAATGTGTTTACAAGGCTTTTTATAGCAGCTGTAATGTAAGGGACATAACTCTTGAAAAAATATCCGAGAGCTTTGATTTTCAATAGGCTTCCTGTACTTGCTGTATTTGCTGTATTAAAGTGAACACTTAAGTTGTAAGCTATGGTTAATTATTCTCAGATGTCAAGGTGACTGGGTGTCACTGAAACATGTGCACACCTGATATGCTGAACTGCTATTGGTGTATTTAGATCAAATAAACCAATCATATTGCCATTTGCAAGGTGTGCACATGTTTCAGTGACATCCAGTAACCTTGACATCTGAGAATAATTAACCATAGCTTCTTGTAGGAAAGTCATAAAAAATAAATAAAACATATTTTAGGACCATGTAGATATTGTCTTTAAGATGAAGTATACTGTATTTTACCTAAAGTGTTCACTTTAAACAAATGTGTGAAGTTTCAAAGTTGTAAGTTACAGACTTTTTTAGATAATGTGTTTACAAGGCCTTTAACAGCAGTGGTAATGTAAGGGGCATATCTCTTGAAATAGACATCCGAGCGCGTGGATTTTCAATTGGCTTCTTGTACTTACTGTATTAAACAGTGAGTACTTTTAATTATTTTTTAGATAATGTGTTTACAAGGTTCAATGGACAGACGGGCGACGGAGGCAACGCCAATACCCTTCAGGCAAAATTTGCCCGAGGGGTAATAACAATATGATAGCCTACGGACCATATCAGTTTAATAAGACTCGGGGTACCCATGCTGGAACTTGGGGTTAATTGACATATAAAGGAAACCTCGTGTAACATATCGACCAGGTGATTGGACCATCATCATCCATACTAAATAAATGATTAATAACTCGAAGACGCTTTTGTTTCGATATATCTCAAAATGACTTAGTTACCGTGCGGCTGTCTAAGAACAAACCAACAAAACAACAAACAAATATATTTGGAATAAATTCTGGCCACAGCTTTTATTAATTTAGATGAAAGGTGAGGCATACCAACCCGCACCGGGTATTGGGCATACCTCAAAATTATGAAAATAATAAATGTGAATATATGTGAACCCTGGGTCCAGTGGTTCCCACTATTCCAGCAACAATTGGACCAGATGGGCCCCAAGCATCAATGGACTGGTGGGTCCCAGCAACAATAAAAAGCAAGCATGCGTCAACAATTGAATGTAAACCAACAAATTCATGGTAAAAAGGACAAATTAATCCTGGTGACGCGTATATGCCAAATATCAGAGTACATTGTACCTCCCGTGGCCGACAAGGACAGTGTATCTGAAACAAAAATAGGTAGAGTCAATATTTCACATTTAATTATTTACACTATACTGTACAACTATCTAATGAGTGGGAGAGGAGGGTGGGTTTATCTTTTTACTGACAACACCTTGCCTTGTCCCTTCAATGACCGCAAAGGAAATGAAATTCCCGGAGAAGGTTCTTCTGGGAGTCAACTAAGGGGAACTCACCCGTGCAACAGATGTGCTTTACTTTTTTAACAGTTCCCTCCCCTTCACTGAAAGCCACACGAGTAATGTAGCTTTGTCTGAGACAACAGTGATTAGCGTTGAAGCAATAACCACAATTATAGGGCCTAACAGCTGGGCTTTTTTGAAACACTTGGTATTTGTCAGTCTGATTCTAATCTAGAACCTATAAAATGACTTCTAGTTTCAAAACTAATGCAAGAACACAGTCAAAGGAACAAAAAGATAAATATAAATATAAAAAACAACGTTTATCTGCTTTTAAAACATTTGGTATGTAAACAATATCGGTATTGTTCATTTGTTTGCCGTCTATAGTTATGGGAGACAACAGGTCATATTGGGAAATTTGCTGAACAAAGTTATCAGTTTGTAAGAAATATATCGGAGAGGTTATAAAATGGCTAACGGTAAAAGGCAGTAGACACAGAGGTATTGTCATACTTGAGCTACTGTTTACTAGAGCGATGCGGTGTCTTGTATATCTGGTTTTTATTCTGTCTTTTGCCAGTGGTCAAGAAAGCAGAGCAGGTATTGTTTAAACCGGATTATTATTATTTTTTATTCACCAAAGAAATATCAAAATAATTTAATTATATCAGAAACACGTGCCACTGGAAAGTTTAAAATCTCTACATGTTGTCTGAATTTGTGTGCCCGTTTTGAAACTTCAGGTTACAACAGTACACCAGCTGTTTGTTGGTTGGTTGGGTGGTTGTTTTAGCTTATTGGCGGCGGTTGTTTGTAAATGCATGTCATCATTTTTAGCACTGCAGATTATATATTCCTCTCCCAGCAAGTTCTGATCTCTTTCATAGACCATAAGCCATAAAACAATACAAACGCATTTGTATCATGGTTGCGGCGTTTTTCTTTTGATGAGCAGTCCTCGACAAATCCGATACCCAATGGACAGAGAGTGGGCGTGGCTTAAAAGCGTTGAATAACTTCCAGATCTGGAAGTTATTGTATGGCTCTCTTAACTGGGTATCACGACTTTCGGAATTCAAAATTTTCCCACGGCAAAAAAAAAAAAAGTTGCCGCGGAAAAGTTTATTTTTCACGTCAAAAGTGATTTCACCACGGCATTTTTATCCAAACAATTCGCACTGCTCTGTTAACTAAATGTGCATTGACAAAAGAAAAAATGTCAAACACTGTTCAAGAAAGATTTTTTAAATTTCTTCTTCGATTATCATAGAAACCAGCATAGAGAAAATGCTAACTTTGTCGTCTTACGTCTGACTCTGAACGGCCAATGAGACATAACTGACAGTTAGAGACATTCTGACGCCAGCCACCTAGAGAGTTGAACTTTTCAAAGTTGTGTTAGTGTGGGAATTGCGGTACATTGCATTTCTCCCAAAAAGCAGAACCTTTGACGTCATATTTAAATTAGAAATTAAACACTTAATTTTTCTGCGCCCCCCCCACACCCATTTGCAAAAAAAAAATTAAATGAAAAAAAAAATAGGCCTATATTAACTGCTTGGGAAAATGGACGTCTTCTTTCAGAGAGAAATACAGAAACACGTGGCTTTTTGTAATGTAAACAGTTGTTGGTATTATGGCAGCATGAATTTAAAATACCAGTATTGAAACCAATGAAAGAAGGAAAAATACGAAGAGAAAAGATCCCTGAACAAATGTAGAAACAAATGTTTTATTTGCTATATGATTTTGGCTGAAAGCCAAGAAAAAGCACCAATTTAGGCTTACTTGAAGGCAGAGATTTATTTGGTATGGCTATTAAATGTTTGCTTAAAGGGGCATGAGCTGCTAAAATGTTGATATTTTGACGTAAAAACAGAATGTTGAAATTATCAGCTATTTTTCACAAGACGTATAATTCAGAAGCTTTTTAGTGCTTCTAGTCTCGAGAATGTACGATAAAGTATTTTTTGAACTAACTTTGGCTTAGAATGAATGAATGGTCGTCACGGTTAATTAAATTTTGTTACCTTTCGAACACTATTCCGGTTCGTATAAGCCACATATCGTATAAAACTTCCGCATTCGAATCTTTTAGTTTTTCGATGGCATTTAAAGCCTCTTACTGTCGTGATGATCACAAATTATTGTCTGGGTTAGGCTCATACATTCAAACCCTTCGAAAATAGCATGCCTATCCTCTATCTCGGCACAAATCTTGTTGTCATAATTGTATGTCATAACCATCCTTTGTTTGATCAAACATTTCGATATATGCGTCTATCGAGGACATCTTGATTTTCTATTCTGAACTAACATCTTGCACCAAATTTCATCTTGGTCAATGTTGTAAACCTTTCTGATTGGCCAGCGTTTAAACACTCACTAGTTGATTGACAACGTCAATCATTCGTTCCATGATACAAGCACGTTATTGAATGGCTCCCTCGAGTATGGAAGAATTCTGAGAGGCGTCCTCGTGCTTCGCACTCGGCCTCTCAGAATATCTTCCATACCCTCGGGAAGCCATTCAATAACTCTAACTAGTCTTACAAATGGCGAAAAGTATTATCCGTATAAGTAGCATGAGCTGCAATATATAGGGGAACATTTCGTGAAAACGAATTGAGTAATTGTTTGTAAATTTTATCAATATATACAAGGTGAGAGATGTACATAACGGTAGTTTTTCTAAGCAAAACATAAGAATTTACTGACACAACCCGGGTATTTTCCAGAGGGTGCTTAACTTTTTTCTTTGTGTTTTCTTCTTGGGAGATTGTATGCAATGGTTATTCATAGAAATAAATCTCAAGATCGTTTAACAGGTATCTGGTGGAAATAATATTAGCGGTTTCAATTCGAAGGTTTGTTTAGCGCTGTGTATCTGTAATAAAACAATGTACTGTAAGATCGCAATTTAAACAACTAGAATGTGTATGTGTCTTCAATTTATGTGGCATTAAGTGCCGGAAATAGGTGCCATACTCTGGGACCTCTATTCCCTTTCGTTACCCGAATTCGGTAGAAGAGTTTTTGCCATTTTCAAGAAAGTGTAATCCACAAAAACTACATTCTGTTATAATCACTTTCTAAAAGACACTAACTGATTAAAACTCGTATCAACCTGAATCAATTTAGATATTGTTTTACTGCTGTGTCTTTTCTCTTGTTTTAGAGTGGATAGAGGAAATCAAGACTCTAGTATCAAACCTTATGGAGCATTACCAAAGCGGAAAGCTTGAAAACATTACAAAGTATTTTACTGCCGATGCGACGTTCATGGGTCCGAGGAAAGCAAATCTATTTGGAAGGAAAGGTTTGGACCCAATGTACATAACGAAATTCAAATCTTGTTAAAGTCACAGGACCTGCCAAAATGTCAATAATCTAGAAATTATCGGTTATTTTTCACAAGCTTTTTAGTGCTGCTGGTTTTGAAAAATGCACTGCACAGTAGTGTTTGCACTAACTTTGAACGTTCGTCCCGGTATTTGAATTCTTTTGACTTTTTTGCTCTTATAGCACATAGACTTTATGGATTGTCCTCATTCCATAGTCAATCGTGTTTTTTTTAGTTGACTTTGAAAGGCTCAGACTGTCGGGACCAGAAGAATTTATGAGAAAGGTTCGAATTTTGGCAGCTCATGCCACTTAAATGAGAAACAATAATCTGCAAGCCAGTGTTAATTGTCAAACTCCATTCTTGTAGCATTCCTTGAAACAAAAATATCACTTATTGGTTGAATTAAGGGCATTGTACTTGCAATATAAAACATGTTCCAGTAAATAAAACAGAACAACGTTCCCTGAAACCCTTATGGTGATACATGACAATGATTATTGAGTTTAAAACATTTATCTTCTATGGTTAGCTTTCGTTTTGCCCGTCTCAACCAAAATCTAACCAACACCAAAAGACAACTCTAGCACATTTTGCTTTTGACTTGTACATTTGTTGTAGAGCTTGTATCGGGAAACGAGATTTTGCCACAATTTTCCATGAGATTCAAAGACTTGGTTTACTTCTGTGGAGATGGCGCAGTTTTTCAGTTTGAGACGAAGTTTATGAGATTTGATGGTTTGCGGCTTGGAAAGTAAGTAATGACTTTTAATATTTAAAAGTTTTACAAAATAAGCCGCTGGCCAGAATTTAACGTGGCATTTTATGACAGAGGTTTTGTTTGAAATTCAAGGCTGTTAATCTTCAATCTGTGTTCTAAAACATGTCCCTTTGTGTCAAAGCACACGATCATTCTATATGTTTAGATTTTATTAATAATTATTTGACCCCTACCTATATTTCAACCCCTGTTAATAATGATTGGAATGAAAAAAAGCTTTCATAAGCTGGGATATTTTGTATGAAATGACTAAAAATGCAGATTCAAACAACATGTTAAACATTTTAAAATTACATCAGCTACCGAAAACTTATTTGTCAATAAAACAGTATTTGTAAACTATCGGCTATTTTTTTTCAAGATACTTTTTAATGTGAAGTTTTTGAAATGACATAGGCTATAACGAATGTATGTTCCTTTGGTTAGATGTATATATATTTTGTTTAAATTTCACGACGTACACTCACCATTAGTTATCTATTATGTTAATTTATCTTGCAGTGGGCTGGCTATTGTCCAGCATAGTTCTGAAGATAATGGTGCATTGGAGATTTCATCGTCGTCCTGGGTAAACTATTTAACCATACCTGCACCTCAACATGTTTCCAGAAAGATAGTTTTGTAATCTGTCTTCCGAAATATCCATATGTGAGATAAAAACAAAAACTAAAATCATCGGTGCGTAATACAGAATAACATCTTTATGACCAATATGCATTTAGTTTTTGTAAAAATGTCAAGTCAAGAATGCCTACAATAACAAAAATAAATACTGTATTTTGCAGACAAGTTGGGTTTTTGGCTGCTAGTCTCTGAAATATAACTTGTTAATGTGGCGGTATTTTCGGAAGCGAATGATAATCATCATCAAAGAAATCAACTGAATAATTAATAACCTACAATGAGTGGACCGAATTTTCCCTGTATGAGTGCCGGTTGTCTATACTATTAAACCCTTTAATCACTTATGACAGGTAAAACTAACAAAATTAAACGTTGAGCACATAGCATATGTCAAGTTATGGTAAAAATGTCTAAATGGTGGATGTGCCTTGGTGATCCAGTCGGCGAGAGTGATCGTCCCTCAGTCCCACACTGACCTTCCATCAAACCACGCTCAGACCAAATAAAAATTGAAAAATTTCCTACTGGATTTTTTACCCGGTCGCTGTATGTGGAAGAGTTGCCAGATACTCGCCGAAGGTCATATAGGCTTCCTCCGGACAATGAGCCTGGTTTTCTCTCCCACTAAACCTGGCAACGCCGCCATATAAGTGAAATAATCTTGAGTGCGGAGTTAAACAGCAATCAATCAATCCGATTTGTGGTGTAAAACCATAGGAAAAAATTACAACTTAAACGAATTGATAAGAAATCTAAAATTATAAGTTACCTAGTCCTAAAGTCCAGATTTAACCTCTACAGCCACAAGTCACCCTTTTCATCGGAAAAATCCATTGGGATGGGATTGGAGAGTTCTCCTAGGAGGTCAATTGATCATGTTACTTTTAAGTATACCACCAAACATCATGGAATTTTACCTGGCGTTTGCTCGCATCTACCCGCTTTTCTATTACCCTCTTACATTCAGCTAGAGCTATCGTTAGTTACATCAAACATTTTAAACACTATAGCAACTATTGGAAACACCCAGTGGAGCCTATAACAGTGATCAGTTATTTACGCGAAAAATAACAAATTAGATGATGGATGCCAGAATTATCTTCTTGTAATAAAACTGCACCAGCAGCAGTGTAGCTGGCACCAAAAGCTAATTTAAAAATTCTTTAGACCAGTTTAAATTCTCAGCTACTTTTTTTAAATAATAGAAATTATTTGTCAACATCTTTCTCACGGAATAATGGAACTAATCTAATAATATGAGCTAAATCAAAGTTACAGTCCCTTTCCGACCTGTGTTTATTTTCTGAGTGTCTAATTTCCATCTCCCTATCAATCTTAAGTTGTCTCTCGTACATTTTAAGTTCTCTCTCTAAATCCACGTCCCTTTTCAAGCTATTTATCTCTAAATTCCTTTTCAAATTGTATTATTTCTTTTTCAATCTCTTTTTCTTGTTCCTTTTCCCTAATTTCTTTCTGCAAATTTATTTTTTTCCTTTCTCTTTCATTTAGTAATTTCTGCGTTTCTATTTATTGATCCATTTTTCTGGTTGTACTATCCATGATTTTTTCTTATTCAGATTAATAGACACAATTCATTTTCGTCAAACACTTCGATCTTTTGAGCAATATCATGTTGTAATATTTGTTCTCGAGAATATTTGTTAAGGTTAACCCTAAACGCTCGCTTAACAAAAGCAAATCGTTCCTACTCAAAGAATAAAAAACATCCTTGCATGAATTTGCCCGGATTTAACTTAGATATGATGGATAACATCTGCTGGAATAGCAAATAGTAAATACGTAGATGAATTTAGTTTTAAATTTGGAATTTAGAATGTTCCCGAGCACAATGTCGATCAATGAATTGCAAAAGATTCTCAGATTAAGCCGCCAATTTTGTTACGATACAAAATAAGAAAAGAAGTAGCAACAGAAAGACCAGCAGATTTTATGGACAAATTTTGATTTATATATAAAAACAGAGTAGCTTATTGACAGGCAAATATAATACAAACAGTGACCAAGAACATATAGGAAAATGAATTAGTTTTACAAACTAAGAACTGACAGTTCCGATATAAAAATACGAAATCTGTCATCCGATTGAGAACAGTTAACTAGTATATCAGTATTGATCCGATGATCACGAAATATAAATATCCACAATGAAAATCCTGGAGTCACACTTGTAAATCCACGGAATAAAATGTTGTAAATACACTAGTAAACTGTTTGTCCAGCTAGAACTCACGGATCAAAGCCGAATAATATTCTTCTAGCATCCAAATACCCCATAGCATAATATATAACATCAATGAGCAGTTGGAAACTGACTGATTTATAATACAAACAAAGCGTCTTTTATATATTCTTAAAAATTCCAGAATACTCCGACAAACACATCAGAATAACATAGGATAGCTATAGACCTGTCATAATCAAGGTTCGAGAAAGTTACTTGACTTCAGCAAAAACTAATCGTTATATAACAGTCGTCGGAGTGAGCTGGCGAACGAACAATAGGCGAACAAATAATTGAGTTCGAGGAAATTCTGTAGACGTCCATATGAAACACAAATATTTACAAAAAAAGCTATCAAATAAAAAAACAATACGAACGAAAGCTTATTACACGTCCATCAGGGAAAGAAAGTTCAGTTAATATTATTAGTCCGCTAAATTCAATAATCAACATTGCCTTCTCCAAACTTTAACTTCCCCGCCATTGATGACGTAAGGCTGTTTTGCCGGGGTTTCCAGTTTTAAAAAGTTTCATGCACTCCACAGCCAGCTTTATGGCTCACAAAGGTCGTTTTGACACTATTTGAGTAAGTTATATTGTTTTGTCACTCGCTAAACCTGACCACATACTGCCCACTCCGATGGGGGCAGTCCACTCCGACATTTTAATTGCAAGGAATCCTGACTCCAAAATGCGGCCCTCGGTATAAAAGAATAGTCATTTTGGAGGCAGAATCCCAGACTACTCCGAAATATATACATTGTTTTGTCACTGGCCAAACCTGACCACATAATATAGAAATAAACTAAAGAAGGTTAGCTCTTCACGGTTTATCAGAACGATCAACTGTTAGTAACAACCCACTGCTGTGGGTTTCACCCAAGTAGCAGCTCCATTTACTTCTACCACCGCCGTCCATCACACAATAGACAAATGTACTCCGGAATACCCACTAATTACTCGTCAATTGTACATTTAGTGCTTAAAATCGACCTACCGCCTTTCACTCAATGTTAATTCGCCCATATTTTTTCTAATTAGCAGATTTGGTGTTGAAAGGGACATGTTTAGAAAGACCGAAAAGAAGATCTCAAGAGCGCGCTTTTATGCTTTTGTTTAAGAGGTTTCTGGGTGGTCATTGTTAGAAGTTGTCGCGAACCGCTTTGTTAGGAGTTTTATTTCGGGATTCGTTTGTTTTTTGGTGGTACATGTAACTATAAGAACTGACCTTTTTTAGTCAGGCAAGCTTACAAATGACACAGGCTTGCCAGCTGCGCTTTTGACGTATTTTCTGCTGTTTGTCATGATTGTCAGACAGACTAATATCCCGAAATGATCTATATAGTTCTAGTTGGTGGTAACAATCGGGCAATTTTTTAACATTTAGTATTTGTCATTCTGATTCTAAACTAGAACTAAAATAGCTACTAGTTTCAAAAGTAATTCAAGAACACAGTCAAAAGAAGAAAAAGATAAGAACTATTAATTAAAAAAAACAACAACGTTTATCTGCTTTTAAAACATTTGTTATGTAAACAATATCGGTATTGTTCATTTGTTGCCATCTATAGTTATGGGAGACAACAGGTCATATTGGGAAATTTGCTGAACAAAGTTATCAGTTAGTTAGAAATGAATCGGCGAGGTTATAAAATGGCTAACGGTAAAAAGGAGTAGACACAGAGGTATTGTCATTCTTGAGCTACTTTTTACTAGAACGATGCGGTGTCTTGTGTATCTGGTGTTTATTCTGTCTTTTGCCAGTGGCCAGGAAAGCAGAGCAGGTATCGTTTAAACCAGATTATTATTATTATTTATTCACCGTAGAACTATCAAAATAATTTAATTTTATTAGAAACATGTGCCATTGGAAAGTTCAAAATCTCTAACTATTGTCTGAAGTTGTGTGCCCGTGTTGAAACTTCAGGTTGCAACAGTACACCAGCTGTTTGTTGGTTGGTTGGGTGGTTATTTTAGCTTATTGGCGGCGGTTGTTTGTAAATGCATGTCATCAGTTTTTAGCACTGCAGACTATATATTCCTCTGCCAGCAAGTTCTGGTCTCTTTCATAGAACATAAACTCCTATCAATGGAAAACAATACAAACGTATTAGTCTTGCAAATGGCGAAAAGTATTATCCGTTAAAGTAGCATGAACTGCAATATATAGAGGAACATTTCGAGAAACCGAATTGACCAATTTGTCAATTTTATCAAGAAGTATACAAAGTGAGAGATGTACATAAGGGTAGATTTTCTAAGCAGCAAAAACATTAAAATTTACTGAAACAAACCGGCTATTTTCCAGGGGATGCTTAACTTTTTTCTTTGTGTTTTCTTCTTGGGAGATTGTATGCGATAGTTATTCATAGAAATAAATCTCGAGATCGTTTAACAGGTATCAGGTGGAAATAATATTAGCGATTTCAATTCGGAGGTTTGTTTAGCGCTGTGTATCTATAATAAAACAATGTACTGTAAGATCGCAATTTAAACAACCATAATATGTCTGTGTACTTGAGTTAATATTTAACATGAAAACCATATCAAGTTGAAAAATGGCACAAATTCATCTATCGGGTCCCAGAGTATGCCCCTCTGGTAACGTAATTGATTGATGTTTTACGCCGCACTCAAGACTGGTTCAGTGGGGGAGGAAACCGGGCTCGTTGCCCGGAGGAAACCCCGACCTTCGGTGAGTACCTGGAACTCTTCCACATACGGCGACGGAGTGAAAAAAATTCATTTGTTATTTTGGTCTGAGGGTGATTCGAACCGGCGCCGCATCAATGGAAGCTAACCCACTGGACCCACTAACCCACTGGACCACCGCGGCCCCTGCTAACGTAATTGACACATCTCCCATTGGTGAGTGCATGTGTTTTAATAAGTTGGTGTTGTTTTCGATTGGCTGAATGGATAAGACAGGCAATAGGTGCCATACTCTGCGACCCAAGATCTATTCCCTTTACGGGCGTTACCCAAATCCACAAAAACTACATTCTGTTATAATCACTTTCTAAAAGACACTAACTGATTAAAACTCGTATCAACTTGAATCAATTTAGATATTGTTTTACTGCTGTGTCTTTTCTCTTGTTTTAGAGTGGATAGAGGAAATCAAGACTCTATTGTCAAACCTTTTAGAGGATTACCAAAGTGGAAAGCTTGAAAACATTACAAAGTATTTTACTGCCGATGCGACGTTCATGGGTCCGAGGAAAGCAAATCTATTTGGAAGGAAAGGTTTGGATCCAATGTACAAAACGAAATTCACATCTTGTAAAAGTCACAGGACCTGCCAAAATGTCGATATCTTGGCGTTCTAGAAATTATCGGTTATTTTTCACAAGCTTTTTAGTGCTGTTTGCACTAACTTTGAACGTTTGTCCCGGTATTTGAATTCTTTTGACTTTTTTGCTCTTATAGCACATAGACTTTATGGATTGTCCTCATTCCACACACAATCGTGTTTTTTTTAGTTGGTTTTCAAAGGCTCAGACTGTCGGGACCAGCAGAATTTATAAGAAAAGTACGAATTTTGGCAGGTCATGCCACTTAAATAAGAAACAACAATCTGCAAGCCAGTGTTAATTGTCAGACTCCATTCTTGTAGCATTCCTTGAAACAAAAATATCACTTATTGGTTGAATTAAGGGCATTGTACTTGCAATATAAAACATTTACAAGTAAATAAAACAGAACAACGTTCCCTGAAACCCTTATGGTGATACATGACATTGATTAGTGAGTTTGAAACATTTTTCTTCTATGGTTAACCTCCGTTTTCCCCGTCTCAACTAATATCTCAACTAATATCGTACCAACACCAAAAGACAACTCTAACACATTTTGCTTTTGACTTGTACATTTATTGTAGAGCTTGTATCAGGAAACGATATTTTGCCACAATTTTCCATGAGATTCAAAGATTTGGTTTACTTTTGTGGAGATGGCGCAGTTTTTCAGTTTGAGACGAAGATTATGAGATTTGATGGTTTGCGGCTTGGAAAGTAAGTAATGACTTTTAATATTTAAAAGTTTTACAAAACAAGCCGCTGGCCAGAATTTAACGTGGCATTTTATGACAGAGGTTTTCAGATTTTTGTTTGAAATTCAAGGCTGTTTATCTTCAATCTGTGTTCTAATTATCTATTTATCGTCATACTCCATTCTTGTAGCATTCCTTGAAACAAAAATATCACTTATTGGTTGAATTAAGGGCATTGTACTTGCAATATAAAACATGTTCAAGTAAAAAAAAAAAACAGAACAACGTTCCCTGGAACCGTTATGGTGATACATGAAAATAATAAGTGAGTTTGAAACATTTTCTTCTACGGTCAACTTTTGTTTTCCCGTCTCAAGTAAAATCGTTTCAACAACAAAAGACAACTCTAACACATTTTGCGTTTGACTTATACATTTATTGTAGAGTTTGTATCGAAAAAAGAGATTTTGCCACAATTTTCCATGAGATTCAAAGACTTGGTTTACTTTTGTGGAGATGGCGCAGTTTTTCAGTTTGAGGCGAAGTTTATGAGATTTGATGGTTTGCGGCTTGGAAAGTAAGTAATGTTTTTTAAAGTTTTAAAGTTTTACAAAATAAGCCGCTGGCCAAAAGTGAACGTCGCATTTTAAGACATAGGTTTTCAGATTTTTTCTTCAAAATTTTGTTTAAAATTCAAGGCTGTTTTTCTTCAATCTGTGTTGGTTGTTTTGATATCGATATTCTAAAACATTTTCCATATTACCTATATTCCAAACTCCGTTTTTTTTCTTAATAATCTGAAGGAAATTTTTTTTCATAATCGTCGGGATATTTTTATGAAATGACTCAAAAATGATTACTGAGTCAATCTGAAAGCAGATTCAAACAACATGTTAAACATGTTAAAATCACATGAGCTGCCAAAATGTTGTTATTTTTCCTATAAAACAGTATTTGAAAACTATTGTCTTTTTTTCAAGATAATCTTTAATGTTAAGGTTTTCAACTGACATAAGCTATAACGAATGTATGTTCCTTTGGGTTAGATGTATTTATATTTTGTTTAAATTTTGAGACGTACACTCACCATTAGTTATCTATTATGTTAATTTATCTTTCAGTGGGTTGGCTATTGTCCGGCATAGTTCTAAAGACAATGGTGCATTGGAGATTTCCTCGTTGTCCTGGGTAAACTATTTAACCATACCTGCACCTCAACGACTGATAGCGTCCTAACACTGGAATTCAAAAGACGTCTATTATTTATGCAATTTATGCAATTTATGCAATAAATGCCTTAAAATGAATGACCAACCTTTTCTGTCTTGATATCCATTTCCCTTTTGCCAAACTATAAGCATTACATCCATATCTAGAGCTGGTTCGAACACTTTCCCGCGAACACGGCGGCCATGTTTTGTATTCTCAACCATAGGCACATGGAGTGCTCTCCCCTCGATATATATGATATGTATTGGATAGAGGGGTAAGGGGAGAGCTACTTCCACCCAAAACCGTCGGCTCACCGAAAAACCCCCACAGCAAACTCATTCATGGCCTTTTGAGAAAGCAGACCGTCAGACTGAATACAGGGCGAGACATAGCAATTATTGGCTTAAAGGCCCACTTACCGCCGTAGCCTGTTGAACATTTGTTAAGAAAACCAATTTACATGAGCTTACTACAACTAAAACCACTAAAATTAAATATAGGACGCATATAACATGTCCAGTTGGGCTTAGAATGTAGAGATGGGGATAAAAAAACAAACGAAGAATCGAAACATGACTACAACAACAACAGTCAGTGTCCGTTAACTTAGTGGTTTGATTACCCTCATTTTAGGGCTTTATATAAGTGTCAAATCTTTCAATCTTATCCATAAGTAATTCTTCACCTTATTTATATAAGTGGTTTGCACTCAAAAAATCATCGGCAGGCTTTTCTAGTCCCTCTTACCCGATCGTCAGTCTGTATTTCTCAGATAAAGTAAGTAAAATTATACTGTACCGTTAGATCACTCACACGACTCAAAACATTAGGGCGCTTGTGACATGTCCATGTTCGGATTTTGTTTACATTGCGGGTACTTGATAAATCTAATTTTCAATTTCAAATTAAAAATACTAAATGATGCCAAAACTTTCAATTTTAGGTAAAAATAGAAAGTTTCCACCTTTTGCTGTCTGGGAAAAATAAAGACAACCGCCCATTGTTTTTTGATGTAAACAGTATTCTGGATTTTCGCGGCAAGTGTGTCTTTAACCTGTTCTTGGGTCTGCGCTTAATACAATCGGCAACAAAAGCAATGCTACCAGGCTACTTTGAACTTTGGTAATCCGTCCTACAATTAGTCCTGGTTTCTCATTCCAAAATGACTATTTGGTATACGGACGGTCGTATTTACGTCAGGGTCTATTGCAATCAAAACGCCGGAGTAGACTGCCCGCTTTGGGGGCGATGCAGTAAATGTTTTCCCATATAAACGTGTAATAGCATTAAAACCTACTCAAATCGTGTCAAAACGGCCATAATCGCGTTCATGATTAATTAAGCTACCTATCAGTATTTGATATGGACGAGCAGGGTCAGTCAGTGAATATTGTGACAACCCCTGTCCCTGTTTACATAAGTTGCGGTTGTAATTGACCAGTTCGGGAGAAATGGAATACTGGCAGTTGCTATGGTAAATATTCGACATCTAAGGATGTTTAGCCCCAATAGAATAACCCAGGAAACCGTTTTATTGAATGGGACAAAGTTCATCGTGTGGAACTCCTGACAGTTAACGGAGCCAGCCATCTTCGCTAGGAAGATGTAGTATAGTACAGAGCATTCGTTTCATTTTTTTATTGTCAGATAATGGCAAACCCGAATGATTATTGTTTGACTGATAAGCCAAATACCCCAGGATTTGTCGAATAATTAAAGAGGCGAAATAAAGTAATAGTATGAAGATAGCCACTTACATTTCCGACAGAGATTACGGTTTCAACACTCATATGGTTGTGTGCGAGTTCGTCAGAAGGAAGTGTACGAGCCCGCGATTTGATTGGTTGAAATTGACGTGATGTTTGGGAATACTTTCACATGCCGGGACGGTATAAATTGAGTTGCAGAAGCCAGAATCTCCACTCTATGACATGGTGTGGCAATGTGGTCTGTTGGTCAAACTAAAAGAAATGGGCATCGGCGGTAGGATGCTGGGTTGGATTCAGGATTTTCTGAAAAATAGATTATTTAAAGTTCGTATTGGAACAGATTTCTCAAAAGTAATTTCTATAGCAAATGGCGTCCCTCAGGGCAGCGTCATCTCGCCCACTCTGTTCAATATAATGATCAATGACCTCCCTTCAACCTTAAACCCAAAGCTTAGTACATGCTTATTTGCTGACGACAAAGTGATTTGGTTTTCCAGTAGGGCTTTTAAAACTGCTATCAGTCATGTTCAGAGTGGACTGGATGACGTTGCCAAATGGGCTAGCCAGTGGGGGTTTAGATTCTCTACAATCAAAAGCGAGGCTGTCTTATTTACATACAAACGAATACCATCCACTTTAGTGCTTACCTTAGATCAGTCTCGAATTAAATGTTCAAACCAATTTAAATACCTAGGTGTTATTTTCGATTCTCGTCTCACCTGGGGTCAACATATTACTAATATTGTTCAAAAAAGTAAATGTGGCCTTAATTTGCTACGGTGTCTGTCTGCGACGTCCTGGGGCTCAGATAAATCCTGTTTACTTAATCTATATCGCTCTTTAATTAGATCTCACCTTGACTACTGTAGCGAATCTTTTGACTCTAGCTCTAATACTAATTAAGCAAAACTTGAATCTATCCAATGCCAAGCACTTCGGTTATGCACTGGAGCTTTGAGATCGACCCCATTACACGCCCTACAAGTAATTTGTGGAGAGTTTCCATTAGACATTCGGCGCATGGAACGAACACTGAAATTTGGTTTAAAATTAAGATCATCTTTATATAATTCAGCATCTTCTTGTTTAGAATCATGGAACTCCACTACTCCTCTTCAAAAAGACTCTCTAATAATATATCAATCTTTCATGCAGAATTATTTTCTATATATTTAGCATTGGACTGGCTAAAAAATCTAAAACCATTTAAAGCCGTCATTCTGTCAGACTCACTCAGTGGCCTCAAAGCCCTCAAAATGTTTTCATTTACTAAACCTTCTGCTTTACTTTATCAAATCCTGTTTGTATTCACTGAGCTATTCCATCTTGGTGTAGACGTTTCTCTCGAATGGGTTCCGGGACACAGTGGCATCCCTGGGAATGAACAGGCAGACATCTTGGCAAAGGGCGCCACATTACAAAATACAATTGACCATGTCATCCCTTTATCGGTTTGAGAATTAATTGCTATGAGTCGCACATATTTTTATAAACTTTGGCAGCAGAGGTGGGAACAATCAAGTAAAGGCCGTTTCTTTTATAGCGCTCAACCATCTATAAAATTCTCTAATATACCGTTTAATAACCGTAAATCTGAAGTTTTACTCTGCTGGCTTTTAACCGGCCACATACCACTCAACAAAAGATTCAACAGAACGTTAAATAAAACTGATGGAAATTGTGACCACTGTCTTGTTCCAGAAACCATTGACCATTTTATTTTTAACTGTAGCAAATACCACAGAGAACGAAACGTGTTATTAAATTCACTGAAAGATTGTGATATAGCCGTTTTAGATTTGAATCATATCCTTAACCCACCTAAAAAACAACGAAAAAAGTGCTTACAGCTGTTGTAAATTTTATCAACAAAACCAACAGATTCTATTAGTTAATTATTAAATATTACTACAGAGTGCTATATTTATTTCTTTTTTCACCTTAAGGTATTTATTTTAATTATCTTTTTTTTATTATTATTTTTTTAATTTTTTTTTATATATTTTTTTTTAATTTCTTTTTTTATTTTTTTTTATTTATTTATTTATTTTTTTTATTATTATTATTATCTTTGACCAATCTGCTTTTTCTTTCTATTCCTATCTTTTATTTTCTGACCACTAAGCTTATTTCAATTAACTTCTATCTGAACTCTAAAGCTCTGGTGCGAATGGTATTTTCTTATGAAAAACCGTATGCACCATTCAACCAACCAAACAAACAAACAAGAATATCCCGACCCAGTTTCTTGAAGGGTCACGAGTGGCATCTACAAAAACGATATTTGTAGTCTTACCTAAAACAATTGGAAACATTTAACTGCACTAATTAAACGTTGAATAAGATGCGCGGTAAGAATTTAAATTTTACGTACAATATGAAACTTTGGTGTTGTGGGAAGTTATTCTGGACATCTAACTCTATTTATATAAACGACCATTTGTGGCCGCCGTTTGTGACCAAAACTGCCATAAGTGGCCGCCTCACTTCCTCGAGGTAATAGCATATGTTCCCCAAGGATCCGTCCTTGGGCCACTTCTGTTTCTTCTATATATTAACGATCTCCCCAGCTCTGTACTAAATCCAATTCAGTTGTTTGCAGATGATACATGTCTTTACATTATTTCGGATGACCTTCTTCATCCGGACATCTTGTCAATTGCATTCTCTCTTGGGCTGAGCGGTGGAAAGTATCGTTCAATTCTAAAAAGACAGAAACTTTATTGTGCTCTAGGCGTCGCCAGCCCTCTGCTATTGATATCTCTTTTATGGGAAGCAGACTTACTCCCTATGCTACGCACAAACATTTAGGTCTGACCTTTAAACATCTTGGGAACTGGTCAAATCATATGGAAAATCTGATAACTTCTGCACATTTGAAAATATCCCTCTTTCGAGGAATAAAATATCGTTTGAATAGAAAATCTTTAGAAATTATGTACAAAACATTTATACGACCCTCTCTAGAATACGCTGATGTAGTCTGGGACAATCTCACAGACTTTCAGGTGAATTCTCTTGAAATTCTGCTAAAGAATTGCCTCCGGATTATCAGTGGCCTAACTAAAAGTGTAGCCAGCTCTCTTCTTTACGAAGAGACGGGATTTCATACACTTAGTATGCGTCGTAAGATTCATCGCTTGAATGTGTTTCACCTGGTGGCTACGAACCCTACTAATCACAATCTCCACAGTAAGCTACCCCAACGTGTATCAACAAGAAATCCTTATCCACAGAGGTCAAACAATAATTTTACCACTTTTTTTCTGCAGAACAGCTTCCTTTAGTAAATCATTTCCCCCCTCTACTTTGCGCGACTGGAATAGCCTCCCTGAGGATATTAAATCAATAATAAATCATTTAGAATTTAAAGAAAACTTTTTCGTGTTTTTCGTTTAAACCGGCCTCCGCTCTGGTACTACGTAGGAGACCGTCTTGCAAACGTCATCCTCTGTCGCATGAGAAATGGCTGCAGCTCACTCAATGATGATTTATTTAACAATTTTATTACCGATTCGCCAAAGTGCCTTTGTCAAATCTCAATTGAAACAGCCGACCACTATCTTCTTCATTGTCCTACATATACTGTCCAACGCTTAAAGCTAATTACTGATATACAAAATGGTGGATGTATTGATGATATAAGCACAACGCTCTTGTTGTATGGCTCTGCTGATCTAACATTTCTACAAAACAAATTAATAATGGAATCGGTGTGCAAATATATTATAGCTACCAAACGCTTTACATAGCCACCCCAAAGGGGCCCTCTTCAGACCTTGTCCAATGGTTTATATTTCACCTGGAATGTACAAATCTATGTTTTCGTGTAATATTATTTCTACTTCAGAATTTCATCATTTATGCTTATATTGTATATATGTAATAATTCAGAATGGATAGAATTATAATAATTTATTTATATAATTTTATATTTCTTTTAACGGATCAAACAATTGTAAATACGTTCTTTGAAAAAATTAAATGTCATCACGGTACACAGCATAAGCCTACGGCTTAAAGGTACAGCCATTTATTGAGCAATAAAGATGTTTAGAAAAAAAACAAACTTAACTGCATTGGCTAAGTGCTACGTGTCATCTTGCTAGTTGACGGACAACACATTAAAAATTCCTAAGGCCTAATAGCGTGCATTTATAAATCTCGTGCCTCGCATTTTGTTAAACACGTCGCTCGAGATTTGTTTTGAAAAAATCTCGCCATAAGGCTCCATTTTGCCTAATATAGTATTTTTAATAATCTCGCTCCGCGCGTAAAACACGCGGCTCAAGATTACGAAACGCCATGTAGTCGTTAATCTAGCGTATTTTTGGCAAAAAATCGTGCCTTTTGGCCACATTTTGCCTAATTGCATGCTTTTATAATCTCGTGCCGCGTGATTTATAAAACACGCGGTTCGAGATTAAGAAAGGCGCGGCTTTTGCTAATCTCGCAAGTTTTTGCCAAAAAAAAACCCCTATGGTTTTCCGTAAAAATTGGGCTATTAGGCCACTGAAGTGAAAGATTACTGCTATATCTGTTTTAGGGGCCTCGGTGGCTCACGGCAGAGCAATTTTTCGGAAAAATCTATCGGAATGGGTTTGGAGAGTTTTCATCGTAGGTCAATTGATCATATGACCTTTAAAGTGGCATGAGCTGCCAAAATTCACACTTTTTCATAATTTCCGATCGTCACGACAATAACATGCTTTGAAGGCCATCGAAAAAGTAAATGATTGGCGTTGGAATTGGAGAAATCCAGAAAGTCTACTGCCTATACGAACCGGAATAGTGTCCGAAAAGTAACCCAAATTTAAATAACCGAGACGACCATTCATTCATTCTAAGCCAATACTTTTACGTTCATTCTGGAGACAAGAATCTGTTGAATTATACGTCTTGAGAGAAAAATAGCGAATAATTTCAACATTCTGTTCTAACGTCATAAATATCAACATTTTGGCAGCTCATGCCACTTTAAGTATTCGACAAAACAACAACTTTATGAAAGTCAACCTGGCGTTTGCTCGCATTATCCACTTTTCTATTACTGTATTACACTCCGATAGAGTTACATGGATCGTTTCAACTACTGGCAACTATTGGAAACGTCCCATGAAGCCTGTATCAGGGGCCAGTTCAGTTTGAATCCAATCGACAGGAAACGTCGCCATCTTGTCTGATTTCGTTAACATGGGGCCAATTTGTTGAAATTGACTCAATGTTTTCGTTACTTGTTTCGTTTTCTTTGATTCAAAGTATAGGCCTATATATTAACGTTCAGTGTGATGGCAGAATTTCAATTTTCCGTTAGCTATGTCCTGTAAAGGCGCACGGGGTCTATCTTAGCCACGTCTAAGGGAAATCTCGCGAGAATACGGTAGGCTCTAGAGGTTTTATCTGGACTGTAGGACTAGGGTAACTTTTAATTTGAGATTCAGTCCATCACAATTAGGGACTTGGCGACAGTCACGCCTATTTGTCAACGGATGCTTTTTATTAAACATTGTTTAACTAATTCATACATAAAAGCCTTTGGAAACCTCTTAGTAGATGTGAAAATATAGTTTCGTCATTAATTGGGGGATTCATAATATCCAATATACAGAAAAATGGGCCGACACTGAAAATTTTAGAAGAGAAACGAGTCCAACCAATATCCCTTGATAACCTCCCGCTTGAATTCTTCGGGAAATGTCAAACTAAAAGTTAGGGGAACTAACCACACGGTTCGACAAGGTTGTCTTTTAACACACATAAGCAGATTGTAGTGGTAAATAATGTATTTATTTATTTATTTTTTTTAGGAGAAATTCGCGTCGGTCGGAGGCATGCATACAAGATCATTTTTTAAAATGGCGAGTGATCTGGGCCGTGACCGAGAAAGAGAAAACTAAAAAATCCGGCACCTCGGCCAGGTGACACGGGTATTATACCGAATACACTGCTCTTACTCTTCCTCTTCACAGGATTTCGGGATCGTCGGTGGCATAAATTTCTAAGTTTGTGCTCCTCTTATGCTATATAGATTAGGGCATTGGGCATTCACAAAACAACAACAAAACAAACTATTCACAAAACGTTCAATACATTATATGCGCAGGCGCGGTGACTATATGAGAATAAAGGACCTTACTAGATTATACACGTTTCAAATGAAGTTCAGAATTACAACTTTCAACATCCATGAAGGAATATTTGAAAAAAAATCCGAACAGAAATGGCTATAACGACGATGATGAGATATAGGTCTTGGTTAATCTTCTTATTTAGTTTATTTACAACTGTTATCTTGGGATTTGAGATAGCTTTTAATGTTATTAGCATCAATTTAAAGGAAACGTTCAACTTAACACAAGTACAAGGTGAGTATTGATTTATGATTGAGTTGTTATATATATTTATGAACACTAAAACACACGGGCACAGGGAAAATCAGAATGTAGAAATTATTGGCTATTTTTCTCAAGACATATAATTCAGCAGCTTTTTAATGTTTCTAGTCTCGAGAATGTACGATAAAGTATAGTTTTGAACTAAACTAACCGGGACGACCATTCATTCATTCTAAGCCAAAGTTAGTTTAAAACAATACGTTATCGTACATTTTCTAGACTAGAAGCACTAAAAAGCTTCTGAATTATACGTCTTTAGAAAAATAGCCAATAATTTCAACATGCTGTTTTAACGTCAAAAAATCAACATTTCGGCAGCTCATGCCCCTGTAAACAGTCCAAGCGTGCTACCCAAGCTGGCATGTGAAAACCTCTGCGCTATGTCTAAAGGAAATCTCGCGAGAATACGGTAGGCCCTAGAGGTTTTATTTCCAAGCGTGCTTACGGTAGAATTGTTTTACTGTCTTAATCGTAGACAATGCAGAAGGATTTGGTGGGAGATACACAAAAACCTGGCCGATAAATTTGAGATTGTAAATTCAGAGAGAGTGTAATTCACCAGTGAAGTTATGCGGCCCCTGGTGGATAGGTTATGTGTAGTTGAAGTTCTTCAAACTCTGTTGCCAAAAGATATTGATAAGCAAATCTAAAGGCAACAAAAACTGGTTGTGTGTTGTAGAAAATATCCTATCACAGTATGGCTTTGCGGATGTTTTTCTGTTTCCTCTTTCTGTTAGAGTTAATTTATTTTTGTCAGAACTTAAAACTAGAGTAAAAGACTGTTACATTACGAATTGGTATACATGCCTTGAGTCACCCAGACTGATTTTCTACAAAGCTATTAAAACCTCTTTCGGATTTAAGATTTGAAGATTATTTATCAAAAATTACAAATGTTAATCAAAGAAGTGCACTAACACGCCTAATAACTTCTTCTCATTGTTTACGAGTGGAAACTGGTCGGCATGGCCCAAATCGAATGGAACGTAAAGATCGCATTTGTCAATTATGTACATTAAATCAAGTTGAAGATGAATTTCATTTTATATTTGTTTGCCCTCTTTATAACAATATCAGATGTCAGTATTTAAAAACCTATTACTTAAAGCGACCGAGTATGTTTAAAGGCACATTGCCGCGAAAATCAGGAATATTGTTTACATTAAAAAAGAAAGTCCGTTTTCTGTATTTTCCCAGACAATATAAGTTAGGAACTTTCTATTTGTACCAAAATGTGTTTGCCCTCTTTATAACAATATCAGATGTCAGTATTTAAAAACCTATTACTTAAAGCGACCGAGTATGTTTAAAGGCACATTGCCGCGAAAATCAGGAATATTGTTTACATTAAAAAAGAAAGTCCGTTTTCTGTATTTTCCCAGACAATATAAGTTAGGAACTTTCTATTTGTACCAAAATTTAAAAGTTTGGACGTCACTTTGTATTTTTAATTTGAATTTGAAAATTTCAATTGTTAGGTGCCCGTAGCGTAAACAAACCAAACTGCCCCCTATTGGCGATTTTATGTTTCAGTCGAGTGAGTGAACTAACGGCACAGTGTAATTTTACGTAGGCCTATTTATCTGAGAAATACAGACTGACGATCGGTTAACAGCGACTGGAAAAGCCTGCTGATAATTGTTTGAGTGTAAAAAAAAACAGATTAAAAGGCCTGAAATGAGGGTAATCCAACACGAAAGTTGACCGACACTGCTCGTTGTTGTTGTAATCAGGCTTCGATTCTTCGTTTGTTTTTCACCCCATTTCTACATTCTAAAGTTAACTAGACATGTTTTATGTGTCCTATGTTTAAGTTTAGTTGTATTTGTCGTAGTAAACTCATGTAAATTGGTTTTCTTAGCAAATTTAAACAGGTTACGGCGGCAAGTGGGCCTTTAAGTGTCAGGAATTGTGTCCAAGTAAACGCCTGAGAAGATTTGCCAAAGAAGCATTTGAATTAAGACGGTCTCAGCTAAGTTCTATTCAATAGTCTTAGAACGTAAAACTAAAGAAACTTGTGTTGATGTTAATGATATGTATGACACTCTGACTCGTCAAACCTGAACGAAGTTACTGGTATACACTTGTCTGATGGTGAAACTGCACCTAATGCTGATGTTTTAAACATACCAATCACTGAAGCAGAAATATATGCTGCTGCTATTCAGTTAAAAAGCAATAAAGCACCAGGGATTGACAGTATTGTAAATGAGTATATTGTATCGACTCTCCGGGTAATGATTGACGTCTACGTTCAATTTTTCAATCTAGTTTTGGACACTGGTACACTACCAGACGTTTGGTTAAAGGGAATAATCATACCCATATATACAAACAAAGGCAGTAACAAATACCCGTCAAACTATCGTCCTATCACACTTTTAAGTTGTTTGGGTAAACTCTTTACATCTATCCTCAATAATAGACTGACAGAGTTTCTCGACGATAATACTTACCTGTCTGAGGCAAAAGCAGGATTCCGAAAAAATTACTCAACCATAGATCATATATTTAACCTATATTCCTATATAAAAAACCCCAAATTATACTGTGCCTTTGTAGACCTTAGCAAAGCATTCGATAGTATTGATAGATCATACTTATGGGTTAAACTTCGGCGCTATGGATTAGAGGAAAGTTTTTTTTAACAGCCTTAAAAGCATGTATAAAGGAATCAAATCTTGTGTTAAGGTAGGGAACTCTTTATCTAATTTATTTCCCTGCCAGGTAGGTGTAAGGCAAGGTGAAAATCTTTCACCTATTATCTTTGCCCTTTACATAAACGATCTGGAGAACTAAATGCATAATCATAACTGTAAAGGTATCGAACTTTTTGATGGTTTGAATGTTTATTTAGTTATTTGCACTGTTATATGCCGACGACACTGTGATCTTTGCCAAGTCTCCGAGAGAACTACAGACAGCTTTAAATGTATATTCAAAGCATTGTACCGATTGGAAACTAAAAATCAACAAAGAAAAAAGCAAAGTACTTATTTTTGGTAGCAGAGTGACTAATAGCCCACTTTTTACCCTTGATTCTTAGCCTTTAAAAGTTGTGAAGATTTTAAATACCTAGGGATACATTTCAGTAGTAATAGAAACTTTAACTTCTGTATTAAGCCAAATATAATATGTACAACTAAGGCTATGTATAGTTTGCTTAAAAAAACAACGAAACTTAGATTTACCAGTAGAATGCTTATTTGAAATTTTCGATCAGACTGTTGTATCTATACGGTTGTGAAGTTTGGGGGGCTTTAATATAAAGCCAATCCTAATAGCAGAGCAGAAGTTCCTGAAAAAGCTACTAAACTTAAGAACATCAATGGCAAATTACATGCTGTAATTGCTGGGAGCTTGGGAGGTTTTCGGTAGAAGTTGAAATCAAGCGTCCGGTAATTAATTTCTGGGGGAAGATTTTAAATTCAAAGCCCTCCAAACTATGTCATATCTTGTATAACATTTTGATTAAGGACCCAACGAAGTTCATGTGGACTAAACAGTTAAAGTCTAAAGATAGCTTAGGTTTATCAAACATATGGATTAGCCAACAATTTCCTAGCAATGCATGGTTATCTCTTTGCGTTAAGCAACGATTGCAGGATCAATTTATTCAGAATTGGCGTAAAGGTATATACGACTCGCCAAAAGGACAAATTAAGTCCGGCTTTCATTTTGAAAAATATCTCTGTGTTTTGCCTGATAAATTACAAATGTGCTAACGGAGTGGGGAATGAGAAACACTATGTTTTTAAATGTAATTTCTACCAACATAAAATAGAGCAATTGATACCAAATTATTTTATACGTAACTCAGTCTCACATGGATTAAAAAGCCTATTTCAAAATGAAAACAAAACCAAACTATCACAATAGGCCTACATTCATTTTATATTGTTGAATTGTCAATCACAGCTTTGATAAGTAGCTAAAACTTATTTGTCTTACTGAACTGATTGTCTCAACCACATATCCGTCATTTATTAATTGAATATGCAAGTTATTACCCGAATACGACCTTCGCGGCCGGGTAATATCAGCGGAAGGGCTGTATTGGCCGAGTTCAAGTCATATTGGCCGAGTTCAAGTCATATTGGCCGAGTTCAAGTCATATTGGCCGAGTTCAAGTCATATTGGCAGAGTTCACGGAGTGCGGCCGAAAGACGCAATTGGCACGTGACGTCCCAGACTTTGACAGAAGCAGACCGAAGATGTTGGTTTCAAAATGTCTACACCAGAGCGCATTGTACAAGGTCTTACTGACAGGATATTAGAGTTGAAAGACAATACTACTGTAAGTAAATCTGATTGCCGTTTTAGGACAGTGAAAGAGGAAGAAACTTTTCTACTTATCCAAGATCGAAAACACAGAGAGCAAAACTAGGTCGGACGTCAATTTGTTTAAGGCATTGATAAAATGTTCAGAGGGCGACCATCGGCTTCCTGAAAACATACCTCCTGTTCAACTTGACAGCTTGCATGGAAATAACTTCCACAGTCTATTAATAAAAATATTATGAATCGAGTGTTTTCGTATTGCCTTGGCATTGACCTTCGGGTAGTTGCATTGACCCTCGACCTGCGGCCTTGGGCCAATACGGCCACCCTCAGGCCAATACCAAGGCAATACGAAAACACTCGATTAATAACATATAGAATATTGTATTGTTTTTGTATGTACTTCTTCTCCTATGCCCTGTTATGGGCTTGAGAATAAAAACTTTAAAACTGAATTGATGATGAGTGGCAAACAGAGTTGAAGGACCGGCCATATTGGAAAACATGTAACTCTATTGTTCGCGGACGTTCTTTCAATTTCTCCTAATTTAAACAACCCAACATTCAGTTCAATCCTTTAGTTCGCCGTTCCACCAAAAAAGTGTTCAAACACTTACATTTCTGTTGCGTACATTTCCCAAGTTCATTTTTACGGAATCGAGGAGGCCAGCGGGAGATTCGGACTGTTCTTCGAAAAACAACGAGGATGCAACACAAATGTGAGTATTTGAACGCTTTTTTGTGGAACGGCGAACTAAAAGATCGAACTAAATGTGTATTAAGTTTGGGCAGGTTGCGTTGCTTAAATTAGGAGAAAATCTGAGCACAAAGTGTTGATTCTCAGTTTTATATGTTTTCCAATATGGCCGACCCTTCAACTCTGTTTGCCACCCATCATCAATATCTTTTGGCAACAGAGTTTGAAGAACTTCGACTAGGTTATGTGTGGACTTCATTTCTACGTACGCTCTTGCATCACCACTATTTTAAACATAACTGGTCATACATATATTGCTTTATGTCTATTTTTATATTGTAGTAAGCTCGTGTAAATTCTCTTTCCTTACAAATAAAGATTAAAACAAGGAAATAGCCTACTTTGGTTGGGCAATAGACTGTAACCTGGTTGGTGTTAAGAATGATTGCGCGTGTGGAACATCACTCGAACGTGACGCTTCGTGAAATTAATATGTCGGTTAGTTCTGTCAGATTACCGGAGTTGTCATGTCTCCAAATATTGTATTAAAATACCACAATATATTTTTCTAATAATCTGACGATGTCGCCTTTTAACAGTTGGCCACGCGACAGATAGTCCAGACTGAACAGGGATGTACCATAAGTAGATAGTAATTTGGGGGTTGAAAGCCAGAGGCATGAGGCACCATTTCGGCGGTCACTTTAGGACAGTTTTGGCGGTCACTTGAGTGCAGTTTTCGGACGTCACTTTAGGGCAGTTTTCGACCGTCACTTTAGGACAGTATGAATAGGTTTTTAAAAATAACAGTCTGTATAAATCTACAGACAAGAAACAATATATCTGTTGAGTGTTGTAGTGTAGAAACCGTCAAAGGGAGATAATCCGGGGCTAGAATACTTTGAGAAAGGGGCGGAGTTACTTCCCTTGGGTACTGAATAACACGGCGATTCGTTTTTAAACGTGGATTCCGCGCGTAAAACCCAGACAGGCAGGTCTAATTGCACCACCACTATGAAATGGGGATTTCCCATGACGTCAGGAGAACAGTTTCGGTCGTCGCTTTACGACAGTTAGTAATAATTATGAGTCTTGATAGTGTTTCTATTATCAAATTTATAAGGTTTACTGTACATGCGTCAATAGAGAGATTGTGTAAAGCTATAATCTATTAAGCATCGGTTAGCGACCAACTAGTAACACTAAATAAATACAAAAAACGATATAACAGTAAATGCAACCAGCATGTTTATCGTTCTAATTGCCTGGCACCCCGACAAGTCTGGGAGGGTGATTACAAATATTACAGCCGACATACTGGTTTAGAATGTAGAAAATTAAACATCGCGATTAAGCTTTATATACTATTAACAAAGAACAGACTTTTGGAAATGCTCTCACTAACCAATAGGGACAATTGTGTAGGTTAAAATATACACGAGCCAAACAGAAAAAAACATATAGAAACATAGTCACACAGGGGAATAATTATTCCAGATTTAGAAAGTAAGGAAATGAAACATCTGAGATGACAACTGTCAGTGTCCATTCGCTGCTCGGATAGAAAATGACCTGTGAAATGTTCGTGTAACCTTACTAAAACTAACAGACGTACGTAATAAATGTTATAACCCGGTAACTACCCTGCCGTCTAGTGACCGTAACTGATTATGTGTATAAATGTTGGTCCTTAATAATATACCCCTAACAGACGCCCAGCGGGCGTCAAGCGGCCGCCTGGCGTAAAGCGGCCGTACCCGGGCGTTCAATCAAGACGAAAGACAGTATGTAAATGACCAAAGACATGACTAGCTAGACATTCTATTTCAACATCATTATTGAGTTAGGTTATGTAAAGTAAAAACTATATTACAAATTTAAAAAATATATATAAACTGTATGTTAAGGTTAGATTTAGTCACTGTCCTCATTTTCTTGAGTATCAGAATATGTGATTGGCAACAGATCGTTAAATAAGGGTTTCCTCATTTTTATAGCATTATACAATAATATATCAATAATCCAGTTGCTGTATGTTCTTCATAACGTGTCATTTGTTTTTGTCACCACCATCATGCTTGTTATTTCAATTATTAATTTTAATTTGGGATAGTCCTAGTGACTTTATTCCCGCCTTACTATGTTTCTGTTTTTGTCATTGTTTGCCTTATTATTTATGGTGAATAAACCAATCAATCAACCAATACAGAGCCTCTCTCGGCGAGAGATTGTATTGAAGTGAATGTTTCGTGGCCATAATTTTTGTATGGATTGGATCTTTTTTCATAGACTCTAAAAGCAAACTCTCTTCGTTGTATAAAGACATCAGAGTTTTTCATAGCTTCGTGCGAGTTCCTTCATTTTCACGATTCCTAAATGACTTTCGTGAAATTGTTCCATAACTCTTTGTCTCAGTTTTTTCTGGAATCACAACTCATATTCCCCACAAGAGACATCCACTTTCAGCTGACAGCTCATTCCGTTTACTGTAATACGTACATGTACTAATGTAGTTAGCATTGTCGGACCAACCAAGTAACACAGTTGAGGGTTATATTTCCTGGGCTGATTTATATTGATGGGATTTCTGTAATTTATTAACTTCTTTAAAATTAGCCCCTCTAATTTCTACAGCATCCTTAGGTGCAGCTTCAATAGAATCTGCAATAGCTCTGACTAATGTTAATTTTGATTCAGACAGCAAACGCTTTGAATGTTTTCTGATCTTATCCCCCACCAGTCTATCACGAATCCGTTCGTTCAATGTGTCCACATACTCACAATGTTGTTCAAGTTTGCTCAATTCTGTCACCGATTCTCCCTCTCTTTATTTTCTTTCGCCAAAAACGAAAACGTTCACTTATTTCGTTAGGTTTGGGAAAAAGATGATTTTCCAAGAGTTGGACCAAATTTCCATATGAATTTCCCGAAGGCTTTATCAGAGCAGTTAAACTGCGTAATAGAGTGTACATTTTGACACCTATAAGGTTCAACAAGACCGGCACACGTTTTTGGTCGGTAACGTCATTCACGACGAAATACTGTTCCAGTCCGTCTACATAAGACACCCACTCTTCTACCGTATCATCATATAGATCAATTATGCCAATATAACCTGCCATCATTACACGCAGGCACCAGAAATAAATAAATGGATACCTAGAGTCAATGTGTGTTGTCACTTCAAAACACGCTCAGTCGAGGGCCAGTACAACAACAGCATACAGTCTCTAACAGCGCGACAGTGACTCCCGAAGATCACTGAACTTCTTACAGCTGGACAAGGGCGAGAGGCAGTCGGCTAAAATACGTTGGCAAACGTCGAGCGGAGTCGTCAGCCAATACTTTTCATCAATTAAAATACATCTTGTCGCCCGTTTGTTACGTTTTGGTAACTATTTTAACGTGGGTTAGAAACTTAGATTTGAACTCAAGATGGCTGCTTTAATGTACGTTACACGCGTGATACAGAGCTGTAGGCGCGCGCATGTATAAATGAGGTTAAACTGTCAATACATCACAATCTCCACACGTCGTAGACACCCAATACGCAGAGTTATGGGTTAGGTACCGACGGAAAGGAACCTTTACTGCGTCTGTACTGCATTTATTAATTTCTTTCCTTTCCCTCTCCTTTAACATTTTGCCCCGATAGCTTAGTTAGTAGAGCGTCCGCTTCAGGGCTGGGATATCCAGGTTAAAGCCTGGGTCGAGTCAGACCGAAGATTTTAACAGTGGGAGCTGCTGGTGCTTCGGTTGGCGCTAAGCAATATGAGTTAGAGCAGCGACTGGTTGCCCCGGTGTCAGTATAATGTAACTGGATGAGGGGGCTTGCTGGGTGTTTTCGGCAAGTCGTCTCGGTGAGGCAGCACCAAATAAAAGAGCAGTGGAAATATGCCCTGCCACAAGGAGACAACGTTTTCATATGACTGAAATACTGTTAAGCAGGACGTAAAACCCAAATCACTCACTCACTCACTCATTTGAATTGTATTAAGCCAGGAAAATGTCTGTGTATCATTTTTACAGTGGAGATGATCTCCTCGGCGGGTTTGGTTGGAATGGGATGTTCTCTTGGCGAGTCATTTATCACCCAGAAATATGGATATAAAGCAGGTTATACCGCAATATGGATTGTCACTACAACTTCTACATGTGCAATGTGGGTCACCACAATTTTCACAGAATTTTTCCATAATTGGCCAGGTTTAATAGCCATGATTTTCTTCTTTATGAGTAAGTATAGCTAAATACTTGAGAAATAAATATCAATTTCGAATTAAACAACATGACAAAAAGACTAACAATGGTAACGTGTTTAACTGGTATCTAGAAGTTGAAGTTCCTTATCTTTTTCAAAAATGCTTGATAGCGAATCCAGTATCCGGGTTGAACTCTTACTTTCAATATATTTTTGAACAGTACAGCACACGGACACAGGGAAAATCTTATTGTCTAAAATAATCATGAGGACATGTTTCTTATTGTGTTAAATGGGGTATAACATCTACTTTCAATATACGTTTTTATAGATGTTTATCACTGAAATAATGTGTTAATGGTATGGGGTTGATTGATTGATGTTTTACGCTGCACTCAAGATTATTTCACTTATTGGCGGCGTTGCCAGGTTTAGTGGGTGAGGAGACCGGACTCATTGCCCAGAGGAAACCCCCGACCGTCGACGAGTACCTGCTAACTCTTCCACACACGACAACATAGTGAAAAATCCACCCAGAAAATTTTCTATTTTTATTTGGTCTGAGTGTGATTTGAACCCGCGCCGGGTAGATGAAAGGTCTGTTTGGAACTGAGGGATCACTTTAATTCACTTGACCACCGAGGCCCCAATGGTATTGTGAACTCTGGAGAAAGGATTACCCTTGTCGGAATATGAGTAGATCCTATCTTAATAGGTTTTCTGTTTATTTGTACACATCAAAACAAAGATCTATTCTTCTATCATTAAGATAAATCTGTAGATCAATTAAAATACAAAACGAAAGAACAATAGTAGACACAAACTTAGAATAATAGTTTTCTTTCCTTATATATAGGTTGTGGTCAAAACGCAGGAAGTACCCGCCTGGTTGCTATTTCATTGACGAACATATCGCCGAGTCACACCGGAAAGGTTGTTGGAATTTATTCAGCTTGTATTGCATCATCTAAGATATTTTATGGAGTTTTATTTGACTATATATTAAACTATGATCTGCGGAAGTTATTCTTATGTGTCTCTTTAGCTACTGCTGTTTGTGTAGGCATTTGTTATTTAACCCATACGCCGAAATGGGAGGATAGAGATAGCGAGTCACTCTCGGCACTGAAAACCTGCACGGACTTGGAGCCAACAGACGAAACCTTTAGTAATATGATCCAATCTAAAGATTTTCATATCATATTTTGGCCTTCAGTTATTTCATATGGCGTTCTGTTTACTTTAATGAACAATTTAACTTTCTTGTCTCAATCTGTGAGTGTACACGTTTCACTGTACACAGTTTACACTTTATCAGCTGTTATCGCTAGTGGGCGAGTGGCACTTGGTATAACTTTCGACTACATTGCCTCGATGAAGTGTAGATATATACTTTTACTTTGTGGGTGCTTGTCATCAGTTCTTGGTCTCCTTGTTGCAGTGTTACGCTTAAATGAAAGATCAATATACGTCATCACGGTATTGTTTGGCGTTGGGATATCAGGGGGAATAACTCTTCCGAATTCTCTTCTCTCGATCAGATTCGGTAAGAGTCATTTCCCCTTTATTATAGGATCTCATTATTTTATGACGGCTATGTCGTCTATTATCTTTCAAGTACTAATGGGGTTTCTCTACGACAAAAGTGTATTTTCTCACGCAATATGTCACGCGTTCTGTAAGTTTCATACATCTTTATTAATGCTTTTACTTGTTTCTGTGACCTGTTTCATCGTGCAATGTTTTGGGTTTCTGCAAAAATTAATTTAATAATTTTGTTATGTTTTTTGTGTTGGTCTTTTTTTTCCACTTAATTTATATACTGTGAACCTTTTTAAATTTAAGAATCGAACTTACTATGTGTAGTAAGTTTATGTGCCTCTCTGGAGTTTTCCCTCGTTCTATTTTCTTATTTGATTGTTTTTGTAAGTCTTTTGTGTTTCATATAAAAGTCTACACATCCGTCTCGAAGGCTATTGTTTGTTATGTTTGATAAGTTTTACTCGCCCCTCACGTGTGTATAAGATTTAGTTAAAAGGAAAGAAAACCCACGAAGTGATGGAAGTTAACCATAAATATCTGGTAAAGTAATTCAGACCAATACAATTTAAAATGTGGCATTTGTTTCCATAAAGAGTTAAACATCATGTGATGGCATAGCGTATAAATCGGAGAGGTGACGCCACTCGCGCGTCACGTAATGCACACCTAAAATATTTGGGCTGACTGTAGTGTGCTTTACTATGACTATGACGAGTGTTCTCGTAGCTTAAATATGTCGAGTCTCTCTAGCTTTGTAATTAATGCTAATGCATGCTAGTCGGATTGTTTGGGAGTTTCAACAAATCTATTTAAACACGCTTTATTTGTATTTAGTGTGTTAGTTCTGCACTCAGTAAAGCTTTTTGGATGCTATTAAACTGTTTATTATTTGGAGTGATATTCAGATTGCTTATTTGTGATTTATTTGATTTGTGCGTTCTATCTGAGCAAAGAGTTTACAAGATTTTATTCTGTGTATTTGTATTTCGGGATCATCGGATCTGCTATACCAGTGAACTTTGTGAACCTTGGATTATTGTGTTGTATATCGTAACTGTCACTTCTTAGTTTGTAAAAGTAAGTCATATTGATATATGTTTTCTTTCCACTGTTTGTCTAATATATGCTTGTTAATAGGTTGCTCGTTTTTTATATAAATCCTAATTTGTGCATAAGATCTGCTGATCGTTTTGTTATTTCTTCATTTATTATTGAGATTGCCATCAAAATTGGGGGCTTGTCCGGGATTGTTTCGTAATTCATTGAGAGGGATTGTGCTCGAGAAATTCAAAATTTAAGACTAAGTTTCACTAGACTTTTGAAATTCCTTATGCAAGCTAATTTTATATATTACGTTTGAGTTTAATCCGGACGATTTTAGTGCCAGATTAGGACAAATTTGACTCCATAATGAGTAGCAATTTTTTTCTGCGAATGCTTGGGGCTAACCTTGAAAAATCTTCTTGCAAACAAATATTACACCGTGATATTGCTAAAAATTTAGTTGAACTCGACGCTTTTGATGAAAGTACATTGAGCAAATATTTATCGGAGTCGCATAGCTAGTACAAAAAAAGAAAAATAGAAAATAGGTACAGAAATGCAAATTACTAAACGAAAGGCGAAAAATTACATGTAGAAAAAGAAATAAGTGAAAAAACTTGCAAATTAAAGAGAAGGCAACTTGAGAATAACATCTATTAAATGTTCATCTCGCCTCTGGGACGAGATTATAGGCGAATAAAATGGCCCGTTTGACTGTTTCAAAACGTTTAGATCGCTCTTCCGATAGCTTTATGATAAGTACGCTTTGTAAAAGCATAGACCAAAATCGTTTAGGCCAGTTCAAATTTTTCGAATGACTGAAAATAGTTGTCCACGTATTTCTTACGGAATGTTGGAACTAATCTATTATTATGGGCTAAATCATATTTGCAATCCCTTTCCGACCTTTTTTTAATTTCTGAGTGTCTAGTTTCCATTTCTCTTTCAGTTCTCATTTTTGTTAGTTTAATCCGGACGATTTTAGTGTCAGATTAAGACAAATTTGACTCCTTAATGAGTAACGATTTTTTTCGGCGAATACTTGGCGCTAACCTTGAAAAATCTTCTTACAAACAAATATTACACCGTGATATTGCTAAAAATTTAGTTGAACTCGACGCTTTTGATGAAAGTACATTGAGCAAATATTTATCGGAGTCGCATAGCTAGTACAAAAAAAGAAAAATAGGTACAGAAATGCAAATTACTCAACGAAAGGCGAAAAATTACATGTAGAAAAAAGAAATAAGTGAAAAAACTTGAAAAAGAAATGGAGGAAAAAGAATTGCAAATTAAAGAGAAGGCAACTTGAGAATAACATCTATTAAATGTTCATCTCACCTCTGGGACGAGATTATAGACGAGTAAAATGGTACGTTTGACTGTTTCAAAACGTTTAGATCGCTCCTCCGATAGCTTTATGATAAGTACGCTTTGTAAAAGCATAGACCAAAATCGTTTAGGCCAGTTCAAATTTTTCGAATGACTGAAAATAGTTGTCAACGTATTTCTTACGGAATGTTGGAACTAATCTAATATTATGGGCTAAAGCATATTTGCAATCCCTTTCCGACCTTTTTTAATTTCTGAGTGTCTAGTTTCCATTTCTCTTTCAGTTCTCATTTTTGTTATAAATTGTCAAAGTTGTACGGAACTTCAGTTCTAGCAAGAAGCCTATGGCAGCGAAAACGCGAGAACGCACAAATCAGTCACCATAAATGCCAGATAAATGGTTGGCGTTTCTTGGTCGTAGAGAATTCTGAGTTTCTCCTACGTATTGCTTGCAACATTTTTTGCACGTGATAACATACACCATGTCAGAGGTGCCGCAATCAAGGGCTTCTGTCATATGATAGTTGTTGCTGGATTGTTCTTCGATATGGTAAGTATACATCGAGTTTACATCACGTCTTAAAGCACTTCTTCGATGTACCAGAGAAAAAAGCTGTGCAGTAATGAAACATCCCAATCTAAAATTTAACCCCTAAGGCCCATAGTTGCCACTTTTATCGGAAAAATACATTGGGATTGGGTTGGAGAGTTCACTTAGGCGGTGACTTTTAAGCATTCGACAAAACAACAACATGGTGGAATTCTACCCAGCGTTTGCTCGCATTTATACCCGCTTTTCTTTTGCTCTTTTTCTATTGCCCACCTAGAGATATCGTAAGTTACATCGAACATTTCAAACACTAGAAACTATTTGAAACTCCCCGTGGAACCTATGACAGCGGCCAGTTCAAGGTGAGTCGGGTCGACAGGAACGTCGCCATCTTGCCTGTTTTCGTCAAAATAGGACTATTTCGTGAAATTGTCTCTACGTTTTCTTTAATTCAAAGTATATTTTCAGATGAAGTTTTGGTGTCAGGGTTGTTATATCGTACGAGGTAAAGGCGTACGAGGTCTATCTTAACCACGTCTAATGGAGATCTCAAAAGAATATGATTGGATACATCCGTGAAGGAGAAGCAAGCGTGTCGGGAGCTGAAAGGGGGTGGGGATTAATTTGTCTTAATTTTTTAGCTTTGATTCTTCGGAGCACAGTAGCTCTAAGCAATGTTGTATGCATACACTAGTGTCCAAAAGAAATACCACACGTTTGCAACAACATAAAATAAAAACTAAACAATGCAGAAATTTAAGTTTGGTGTTATTCTTGCGAGAAATCTTTTCACAACCTATGAACCAAACTTCATTTCAATCTAATCAGTACAATCAATATGGCAAGCCTGTAAAGATGGGTGGGGTAGAAGAATGAACATTTCGCTAGAGCACTGATCACAGAAACAACCGGAAATGTCACACCACACGTCTCAAAGTCAAGTCAGTAGCGGATATGTCCACCGTAAGCATCAATACATGCCAGAAAACGCCTTCGGACTGATGGCGTCAAACGTCGGAGGACGTTGGGAGTAATGCGTTTTCATTCCTCGAGGAGACATCGTTCCATGCCCAGGACGTTGACTGGAAGCTTATGGCGTTGTCTGATTTGCCGATCGAGGTGGTCCGAAAAGTGTTCGATGGAATTAATGTTCGGTGAACATGGCAAAACCGGAACGTTAGACGTCGAAGTCGCCTGGCCTATATCAATCTATATCAATCTGACAGCGTCAGGAGCGGTCCGCGGAAGGGATGAAGTGGCCGGATACCATACTGCCGCAGTCTCCTGGGGTGCACTCGAAACGCCAGTCCCGGACGCCCAGGACACCCCTACAGGTTTCGAGTGCTCCAGTACAGCTGTCCAATTCGCTGAGGTGGCGGAGAAGGGAACAAACATATCGGCGGTAGTTCACGTGGTATTTGATATGCATCGAATGCCGCCATTACTAGGAGATAGTGCAATTTCGATCCAGATCTGTTATGCACGCGCGTCAGATCCAAACCAGCCAATTAGACGTGTCCATTCCACGCATATAGTTCATTTGTTTGGACAAGCGATGCAACTCCTGGGCCTCACTGAAGTCTGACGTAACCGCTGCATCAACCTGGTGATAGTGATGCGTGCACAGCTCATTCTTCTGGCTACATCAACGTGGGTCGCTCCTTGTTGGACCATTCCAAAGGCTCTTTCTCTGTCGATGGCTGGCAAACGTGACATGTCTTGTGATATTTTTTTATTGCTCGGATATCAAAGTGTATGCTCAGCCTTTTTAAACAGCTTTTCTGCACATGCAGAAAATGCTGAAGAGGACAATGTCACTTGCACGAAATGCACCATGCAGCGTATTCTCCCGGAAGTGACCAAGTGTTCCCTGTATTTTTGGTTGATGCGCTGTGTTTGGGATCTACAGGTAACAGATGATCCCAGAAACCAGGAGGACGTCAAAATATGTAAATTTTATAAGCAAAATAGATTGATTAATTGGGGCTTAAGGTCGCACTCAACAACTATGGTTATATGTCAAGTAAAGTACTACCAGACGAAAAGATCACCCTACCCACCCACATCTAAATATGGGCATTAGGCTCCACAGGACATGTATTTGGTATACTTAATGTTCCTCCTTGCTGGCTCAGCATACATGGCTAAAGCAGAGCCAAATGTCTCCAGCCCGAGGGCTATGAGAAAAATAGAAGACCTAGTCATAGTAATAGTCAATCCACGGGGAGCATACCAATGCTCATTAATGTGACCAGTTACATAGGCATTGTCTATTTGAAGCTATCACGTCCCAACTCTCAATTGATTGTCTTACGTTGCACTCAAGATTATTTCACTTATATGGCGGGTTTGCCAGGTTTAGTGGGAGAGAAAACCTTCGACCTTCCGTGAGTACCTGGTATCTCGTGTACACATTGCGATCCAGTGAAAAATCCACTAATAACTTTTTCCATTTGTCTTTATAGGACTGAGTGGGATTGGAAATCTAAGGATAACCTGTGTCAGGCACTATCACTCTGCCGACTCAGTCACCGAGCCCGCCCCACCCCAATTCTTGAAAGACGTATATCACTAGCTGTTACATGATCACTCCCGATGGACCATCCCTATGTATGATCTATAACTAAAATGGGAATTGCAAGACACTAGTCCGGAGAATGTATACGTAAAATTAGTCTTTCGAGATGAAACATTTGATAAACAAATTCGGATCAGACAGATCATATGTACAATGAGTATTTTTTTCAATGTCAATAATTTTTCTCCTGTACGTCAACTTTTATTTTCTCTTGACGACCGAAATTCATGTCAAATGTTGGCTGTTACGAACTAAAAGTTGAAGACGGATCGAAGAAGAATTGTGGACAGTATAGGCCTAATTCATAAATGTTTCCACTTTTAACAAAAATACATATGAAATCTTGCCAAGTCCCTTTTCTTCTTATCTTCTACTTTGCATACAACCGCTTCGGCTGTTTTATTTTTACAACATAAAAAGAGGTAAATACACTTCAAAACGTTATGAGTATATACACAATGGTCTAAGGAATTCAGAATGTTAAAGTCAATGGTTTGGTATGAAATATTTGATGAATTATATTTTCAACCTTTGTTTAGGGTGGCTTGAATAGGACATTGGAGTCGTTTAAGTTTATATTTTGTTTAGTTATGAATCGTTATTTTTAGTTTTGGTTTTTATTTTTTAGGAAGTTTTTGGCTAGGTGACTATCCATCCCGTCATGTGACCAACATCAGTAAGAAGCTGGCTGTCAGCTAGCTAGCCTCCTGCAACCCCCCCCCCCCCCAAAAAAAAGATTAAAACTGAAAATAAAATTTAAAAAAGTTAAAACCCTCCAAAAACCAATAAAAAAAAAAAAGTGTATAAAGTACAAATTTAAAATTATAGTTTTCAATTCAACCAGATGATGCGTTTTTTAACCTCTGAGGAATTTTAAAGTTACTTAGATCTTTTTGGCTGGTAATGTTTGGAAACTGGGCGTGTCTCAGGAGCAACTGGCAGTGTCTGTTAACCAGTTCAGCAACGGGCCAAGGTATTGATTTTGACCATTTGTAAGCCGTCAGTAAACCATTCTTCCGATAAAGACCGTAGGGTCCATCAGCTTTCCCTACAGGGTTATTTTTGGCCAGTAGACTGTTTCTGACGCTCACAGGAAGTTCCGTGCCAACAAATCTATAAATAGCCTTTGCAGTGCCTTCTGGGTCGGCTGCCATTTCCTCATAAATAACTTGTTTAAAGGAGTTAGGGTACTTTTTTTCTAACTCTAATCGATTGACGATATCCTTGGATCCTTGATCGCATAACTCTTTCACGTATGTTTCATCCACCGTACATTTGTTAGCCACCAAATTCGAACACACACGTCCCCGTGGATCTCTGAGCAGATGTATTATTTTTAAAGCCGGGTATATCTTTATTAGAGGTCTCACACTTTCCATATCTAATCGAATGGTTTTGATAACTCTATATTTTGATTGAAGACACAGTTTCGTATAATCAGGTAAACACTCAGTCACAATCTGCGAAATTTCTTTACCGCGTATACAGTGACAAAATGCCAAAGCACTGTTGCTTGTCGTTGAACACAGCATAAAGATGATTGAAGATATGTCCAGGTCTCGAAATCGACAATCCAAAACGGACGCAATTATGTGGTTAGCGACTGGAAATGCCTCCATGTTATCTTTAGGACATTGTCTGAAACACAAAACAAAACATTGCGTCTATCGGGTATTTTGATTTGATTTTTTTCATTTAGTTTGCTTCTTAAAATCAATTCTCTGGCAATTATGAACTTGATTTTCATAAATTCCGGGTTCAAATTGTTAACACAACAGTTTGTGTAATACGGAAATGCTAATAAAGAAGTCCTCTTCTTGTTTACATTCATATGATATGTTCAGAAGACACCCTTGGTCCAGGAAAGTTTGCTAGATTGATTGATATATATATAGCAAACCATCCGGGAGTGTATACCAATGAACTATATGCGTGGAATGGAGATCACGTGACGTTTGAGTTGTTGGGAGTGCCGCCATTATTAGAAGATGGCACTACTGATCTGACGTTACAAAGGAAGCGAAAGAGAACGACGTCACTATCCCTGACACGCGCGACTACTTTATTAACGTCATAACACGATGACAAATCACTCTTGTGACGTCAATTTTGACCGTTCATTCGTGATTCGTCATAAATTTGTAGAAGAACGTTATTTGCGTTTCGAGAGACAGCATCACATACTTATGACGGCGATTTTAACACGCCAGACCCAAGGTAACCAATGTGACGTGACCATTCCACGCATATAGTTCATAGAAACCGGGAGCCCATGGAGATTTGTTTAGCATTGCGAGTACAAAAGGTTTGAAGTTGGAGATATGAAGGGGGAGGCTGTGGGACCTTCAAATAGTCATTCTTAAGTTCCATCTCCTGTACCAATCCTGGCAGCGACCCCTCAAAGTATCCCAAATTCATGTTTAATTAGCATAATCGAGTACACCAAAGAAACCAATGCTAAAATATCCATATTGGTGGAGGGAATCAAGATCTATCATTCTTTAGTTCCAAATCATGTACTTAATCTACTTAAGAACGCCCGCAATTAGAGCTAATTAAAACTTTAGTTAGCATAATAAAGTACATCAATGAAACTTTTGTAAAAAATGACCATTACGGTTCCTTCATTGAGGATCTGCCATTCTCAAGTGGCAAAGCCTGTACCAAGTCCACTTAAGAAAATGTCAAAGGTCGCGATTAGCGTCAAATAGTTTTAAATAGCATAATTGAGTACATGAATGAAACCTATACTAAAATGTTCATATTGGTGGTGGAAATCCAGATCTATAATTCTTAAGTTCTAACCCCTGTACTTTATCAACTTAAGAACGCTCGCAATTAGAGCTAATTACCACTTTAATTAGCATAATTGGGTACGCCAATGGAACCTTTGCAAAATTATTTATTAGGGTTCCCTGAGTAAGGATTTGTAGTTCTTAAGTCTTTAATCCTGCACTGAGTCCACTTAAGAATGGGTTAGCCTCATATAGGTTTTATTCAACACAACCCAGTACATCATCGGGATTCCTACTAAAATGTACCTCTTGGGGTTGTTTATGGATTGTTTCTGGTCAGCCATTGAAACGGTTTACATACAGGCTTTGAGCTTCTATCTCCTTGTCATCTTGGGATAGACCTTATCTTAATTGATGGGCAATGTGGCTATATTTTTGTTGTTCTAAGTTATTTAGTTTCTGGAAAGGGTCGACTTATTTCTAAGCATTAGCCCAGACTGGGACGAATTGTTGAACAACCCTGTTAAATACTTCAGTGCTCCTTATTTCTTTCACATTACCTGATAGAGAAATATCGAGGCAGAGGGTATTCCAGAAAAATAATGTCGCGCCAAGGATATTATTGTTTCTGGAATACCCGCTGACAAGGTGTTTCTCTGACGTAAACGAGTTGGACCTGCTTGTGTTTCTCATCGACTTTCTTTCTTGGTGTTATACAAATGTATTACTATATCATGTTTACAGTTGTGCATTCAACGTCTGGTACATTGAAGTAAAACAATACTTTTTTTTTCTCAGCATGGTCTCTAATTTGAGGATGTAGTACATAAAAATTGGGCCCATAAGATCATACATGAGATGATTTGCCAGCATTAGACATGTTTGAATAGATTAAAAGCGTTAAGTGCCTGGACATTCGATTTCAACGATAAGGAACACAAATGGTGCTTATGTAAGCATATTACTCCCATCGAGGGCAGATCGGAGTGCCTGTGCGTGATACACAGATTCTTCGCTCAAGAAAGTCGTTCTGTTTACAGTTCGTTTGTGTTTTGCGTACACCGAATTGCATAACCAACTCGATCTCAGAGTTGACCAATTTCTCTCGTCCGTATGCAATGGCAGTTGCAAAATGGAAGAATGTATACGTAAAAGTAGTCTTTCGAGATGAAACATTTAATAAACAAATTCGGATCATACAGGTCCTATGTACAATGAGTATTTTTTTCAACGTCAATAATTTTTCTCCGGTACGTCAACTTTTATTTTCTCTTGACGACCGAAAATCATGTCAAATGTTGGCTGTTAAGAACTAAAAGTTGAAGACGGATCGATGAAGGATTGTTGACAGTTTAGGCCTAATTCATAAATGTTTCCACTTTTAACAAATATACATATGAAATCTTGCCAAGTCCCTTTTCTTCTTATCTTCTACTTTGCATACAATCGCTTCGGCTGTTTTATTTTTACAACATAAAAAGAGGTAAATACACTTCAAAACGTTATGAGTATATACACAATGGTTTAAGGAATTCAGAATGTTAAAGTCAATGGTTTGGTATGAAATATGTGCTGAATTATATTTTCAGCCTTTGTTTACGGGGGCTTGAACAAGGCATAAGAGTCGTTTAAGTTTAGATTTTTTTTTAGTTATGAATCGTTATTTTTAGTTTTGGTTTTTATTTTTTAGGAGGTTTTTGGCTAGGTGACTATCCATCCCGTCATGTGACTAACAGCAGTAAGAAGCTGGCTGTCAGCTAGCTAGCCTCCTGCAACCCCCCCCCCCCCCCCCAAAAAAAAAGATTAAAACTGAAAATAAAATTTAAAAAAGTTAAAACCCCCCAAAAACCAATAAAAAAAATAAAGTGTAAAACGTAAAAATTTAGAATTATAGTTTTCAATTCAACCAGATGATGCGTTTTTTAACCTCTGAGGAATTTTAAAGTTACTTAGATCTTTTTGGCTGGTAATGTTTGGAAACTGGGCGTGTCTCAGGAGCAATTGGCAGTGTCTGTTAACCAGTTCAGCAACGGGCCAAGGTATTGATTTTGACCATTTGTAAGCCGTCAGTAAACCATTCTTCCGATAAAGACCGTAGGGTCCATCATCTTTCCCTACAGGGTTATTTTTGGCCAGTAGACTGTTTCTGACGCTCACAGGAAGTTCCGTGCCAACAAATCTATAAATAGCCTTTGCAGTGCCTTCTGGGTCGGCTGCCATTTCCTCATAAATAACTTGTTTAAAGGAGTTAGGGTACTTTTTTTCTAACTCTAACCGTTTGACGATATCCTTGGATCCTTGATCGCATAACTCTTTAACGTATGTTTCATCCACCGTACATTTGTTAGCCACCAAACTCGAACACACGCGTCCCCGTGGATCTCTGAGCAGATGTATTATTTTTAAATCCGGGTATATCTTTATTAGAGGTCTCACACTTTCCATATCTAATCGAATAGTTTTGATAACTCTATATTTTGATTGAAGACACAGTTTCGTATAATCAGGTAAACACTCAGTCACAATCTGCGAAATTTCTTTACCGCGTATACAGTGACAAAATGCCAAAGCACTGTTGCTTGTCGTTGAACACAGCATAAAGATGATTGAAGATATGTCCAGGTCTCGAAATCGACAATCCAAAACGGAGGCAATTATGTGGTTAGCGACTGGAAATGCCTCCTTGTTATCATTAGGACATTGTCTGAAACACAAAACAAAACATTGCGTCTATCGGGTATTTTGATTTGATTTTTTCATTTAGTTTGCTTCTTAAAATCAATTCTCTGGCAATTATGAACTTAATTTTCATAAATTCCGGGTTCAAATTGTTAACACAACAGTTTGTGTAATACGGAAATGTTAATAAAGAAGTCCTCTTCTTGTTTACATTCATATGATATGTTCAGAAGACACCCTTGGTCCAGTAAAGTTTGCTAGATTGATTGATATATATATATATATATATATATATATATAAAACCACCTGGGAGTGTATACACCAGCTAAGATATAACCTTCATCTAATGTACTATATAAAGTAAAATATTTATCCTCTCTATCGGTCAATATATGAATTGAATATCGTTACTTTCATCCTTATTTACAAATCGGATCGAAGTCTTCGCGAGTTGTGTTAGAATATTTGCACCTGTTTAATTGACAACATGATGGAGTTGACACAACTGTGTCTATATTTGATACACACTCTCTTACGCTAACGTCCCTCAGAGAATCCTTGTTATTAAAAATAATGAGATTAAATTGATTCTTACACACGATAGATAGCTACGGCCTACAGTATTAAATTAAATTGTTGACATTACTATTGAGAGAACGGACAGTCCTGCTTAAACATACCAACAAGGTGTGTCTGGCTGTGGCGAGATACAAAACAAAGGCTTGCATATGGATATCAACTTCTTCATTTATTAGTTAGCAACGCGTGTGTATCTGAGTGCATAGACATATAAATATTGTATTTGTTCAATATATATTGTACTGTACTCTGCTCAAGTGACGCCAGGGTAACCAATATTGACCAATCTTTCTTATTTGTGTACTGTACTGCTCAAGTGACGCCTGACTAACCAATACTAACCAATCTGTCTTATTTGTGTACTGTATACTGCTCAAGTGACGCCTGACTAACCGATATTGGCCAATCTGTCTTATTTGTGTACTGTATACTGCTCAAGTGACGCCTGACTAACCGATATTGACCAATCTGTCTTATTTGTGTACTGTATACTTCTCAAGTGACGCCTGGCTAACCAATATTAACCAATCTGTCTTCCACTTTCTCACCACTGTATATTTGCATATCTGTAAATCGTATACGGGTGTAAGCTCAATTGTATTGCATGTTTTAACATCTTAAGACGTTAAGTAGTTCTCAAACATACTAACATATATACTCCTGTACAGGCTGGTTGGTTGTGTTAGCTTATTGGCGCGTCCATTCGTATGAATGATGTGCGCCATACTAGTGAGTAATTATTACCTTGAGCGATTAAGAAAACTGTGATGTTTGAACACAATATATTGAATGACTCTGTGCAGGAGTACATGTTAGTACGTTTGAAATCTACTTAACCTCTTAAGATGTAAAAACATGCAATACAATTGAGCTTACAACCGTATACGATTTACAGATAAGCAAATATACAGTGGTGAGAAATGGAAAGATAGACAGAAAGGTCGATATCTGTTAGTCAGGTGTCACTTGAGCATTATACTGTCGTAAATACAATGTATATACACTCATAAAAATATACAATTATACTAAAATCTGTGTGTATTTATAATATATCTAGCTACAGCCAGATTTACCTTGTTGGTATTTTTAGAAGGGCCTAGAACATTGTCCATGTTGGGTTGATTAATACCCAAACCAATGAGATCAGGTGAAAAAATCATTTCTTTGATGAGCATACTTGATGCAATTAAACAAAAAATGTTCCAAGGTTTCCTGAATATTACAGACATCACACAAGTCTGTATCAGACAGATGGAATCTGAATAGGTAAGATTTTAGGGGAATATGACCAGATTGGAGTCTGTGGAACATTACCTCAGCTAGACGAGTGGGGGAATTAAGCTTTGTTGTTGAAATTCCAGGATTAAAACAGAAATAAAACCTTCCCTTGTCAGAATCATTCCACTGTTTCTGCCACTGTTTCACAAAATATGACTTAGCCTTATAAGTAAAATATCGGTAACGGTAAATGGAAATCTGATGGATATGCTAGTATGTAAAATAGCTTGTTTGGCTGTGGTATCAGCAAGCTCATTTCCTCTTAGTCCTACATGAGCTGATACCCATGTAAATGTGACGTTCACTCCTTCCTTAAATAAAGTGGTTTATTATATAACTGGAGTGAGTGTTGCAATTTCATTGGTCAATAGGCGGTCACATGAGAGTTAATATTATCTTTTATTATATAACTGGAGTGAGTGTTGCAATTTCATTGGTCAATAGGCGGTCACATGACAGTTAATTTTTTAGGAGGTTTTTGGCTAGGTGACTATCCATCCCGTCATGTGACCAACATCAGTAAGAAGCTGGCTGTCAGCTAGCTAGCCTCCTGCAACCCCCCCCCCCCCCCAAAAAAAAAAAATATTAAAACTGAAAATAAAATTTAAAAAAGTTAAAACCCCCCAAAAACCAATAAAAAAAATAAAGTGTATAACGTAAAAATTTAGAATTATAGTTTTCAATTCAACCAGATGATGGGTTTTTTAACCTCTGAGGAATGTTAAAGTTGCTTAGATCTTTTTGGCTGGTAATGTTTGGAAACTGGGCGTGTCTCAGGAGCAATTGGCAGTGTCTGTTAACCAGTTCAGCAACGGGCCAAGGTATTGATTTTGACCATTTGTAAGCCGTCAGTAAACCATTCTTCCGATAAAGACCGTAGGGTCCATCATCTTTGCCTACAGGGTTATTTTTGGTCAGTAGACTGTTTCTGACGCTCACAGGAAGTTCCGTGCCAACAAATCTATAAATAGCCTTTGCAGTGCCTTCTGGGTCGGCTGCCATTTCCTCATAAATAACTTGTTTAAAGGAGTTAGGGTACTTTTTTTCTAACTCTAACCGTTTGACGATATCCTTGGATCCTTGATCGCATAACTCTTTCACGTATGTTTCATCCACCGTACATTTGTTAGCCACCAAACTCGAACACACGCGTCCCCGTGGATCTCTGAGCAGATGTATTATTTTTAAATCCGGGTATATCTTTATTAGAGGTCTCACACTTTCCATATCTAATCGAATAGTTTTGATAACTCTATATTTTGATTGAAGACACAGTTTCGTATAATCAGGTAAACACTCAGTCACAATCTGCGAAATTTCTTTACCGCGTATACAGTGACAAAATGCCAAAGCACTGTTGCTTGTCGTTGAACACAGCATAAAGATGATTGAAGATATGTCCAGGTCTCGAAATCGACAATCCAAAACGGACGCAATTATGTGGTTAGCGACTGGAAATGCCTCCATGTTATCTTTAGGACATTGTCTGAAACACAAAACAAAACATTGCGTCTATCGGGCATTTTGATTTGATTTTTTCATTTAGTTTGCTTCTTAAAATCAATTCTCTGGCAATTATGAACTTAATTTTCATAAATTCCGGGTTCCAATTGTTAACACAACAGTTTGTGTAATACGGAAATGTTAATAAAGAAGTCCTCTTCTTGTTTACATTCATATGATATTTTCAGAAGACACCCTCCAGTAAAGTTTGCTAGATTGATTGATATATATATATATAAAACCACCTGGGAGTGTATACACCAGCTAAGATATAACCTTCATCTAATGTACTATATAAAGTCAAATATTTATCCTCTCTATCGGTCAATATATGAATTGAATATCGTTACTTTCATCCTTATTTACAAATCGGATCGAAGTCTTCGCGAGTTGTGTTAGAACATTCGCACCTGTTTAATTGACAACATGATGGAGTTGACACAACTGTCTCTATATTTGATACACACTCTCTTACGCTAACGTCCCTCAGAGAATCCTTGTTATTAAAAATAATGAGATTAAATTGATTCTTTCACACGATAGATAGCTACGACCTACAGTATTAAATTAAATTGTTGACATTACTATTGAGAGAACGGACAGTCCTGCTTAAACATACCAACAAGGTGTGTCTGGCTGTGGCGAGATACAAAACAAAGGCTTGCATATGGATAGGCCTATCAACTTCTTCATTTATTAGTTAGCAACGCGTGTGTATCTGAGTGCATAGACATATAAATATTGTATTTCTGTACTGTATACTGCTCAAGTGACGCCTGGCTAACCGATATTGACCAATCTGTCTTATTTGTGTACTGTTTACTGCTCAAGTGACGCCGGACTAACCAATATTGACCAATCTGTCTTATTTGTGTACTGTTTACTGCTCAAGTGACGCCGGACTAACCAATATTGACCAATCTGTCTTATTTGTGTACTGTATACTGCTCAAGTGACGCCTGGCTAACCAATATTAACCAATCTGTCTTCCACTTTCTCACCACTGTATATTTGCATATCTGTAAATCATATACGGGTGTAAGCTCAATTGTATTGCATGTTTTAACATCTTAAGACGTTAAGTACATGTATGTAAAATAGCTTGTTTGGCTGCGGTATCAGCAAGCTCATTTCCTCTTAGTCCTACATGAGCTGGTACCCATGTAAATGTGACGCTCACTCCTTCATTAAATAAAGTGGTATATAAGTGGTATATAATTTCTAAAACAAGAGGATGATAGTTGCTATAGTTGAAGAAGCTCAGGGCTTGTAAAGCACTTAAGGAGTCGGAGCAGATTACAGCAAAGTTTGGTTTGTAGTCTAACAAAAATTTGAGGCACATGGAAATTGCCACAAGCTCTGAACAGAAAACAGACACGTCATCAGTCAGTCGGAAGTTCTTACTATACTTTAACTCTGGGATGACAAACGCTCCTCCGACTCTTCCACTTTCAGTGCACTTTGAGCCATCAGTGAAAATGTGTAAATAGGTACTAAAGTTTTTATCTGGGAATTCCACAGCACAATGCTTTGGAATATAGAGAGGATCTGATTTCAAAATTTGCCAGTGTAAATCAATATTTACCACTGGTGGAAGTAATCGCCACACAGGAAATGGTGTAACCTGAGAAGTTACTCCTGTACAAGGACATTCAATATATTGTGTTCAAACATCACAGTTTTCTAAATCGCTCAAGGTAATAATTACTCACCAGTATGGCGCAGGTTATTCATGCGTATGGACGCGCTATGAGCTGCAAAAACCCCTCTGAATTTTAGCAGCTCATACCACTTTAAGGACCCACATTTTAATAAGGTTGAACGAACAGCCATCTTTGATATCATTTCATTCCAGGGAAATGAAGAATTCATGACTCATTTTTAGAAGCCTTTTAATGGCGTCGGTATATCAAACGTGCCTGGTATGGTAACTTACTTCTAAAATCATTTCAGTTTGCTTACAGTTATTCAGTGTTTGTTTATTTTTCGACAAGCACTTACGTTTGTAATGCAAACATATTCTCGTTAGGAATTCGTGACAAATGTCAGCTCAAAACACCTTCTATCATATTGCATTTATTCGAAATGAGGAATCAATATTGAAATTAGTATCTTACCAACTTACAAAACATAAATCCATAAAACATAAATCCACAAACCATTAATTCATAAAACAAAAATCCATAAAACATAAATTCATAAAACATAAATCCACAAACCATAAATCCATAAAACATAAATCCACAAACCATAAATTCATAAAACATGAATCCATAAATCCATAAAACATCAATCCACAAACCATAAATCATAATCGACAAACCATAAGTTCATAAAACATAAATCTATAAAACATAAATCCATTCAGAGCTACAGTTATTTTTTGTTATTTTCCTTGTCCCAGCATGACTTTATTTTTATATAATATCAAATGATTATAGCTATCTAAAAAGCCAATTTTATTACAGAAAAATGAAATACCTTTGTGAGCCGTTGATGTATTTCAACGGTAAGTGATGCATCATTGTCTTCCGGTACAGAGGAAATAGTGGCTCAAAGTGATAGAACGCCTCGTTGTTCTCGTTAAATATACTTCCAGTAAGGGACGATCCGCTCCTGAAGTAAGCCACTATCAGAACTCGAACTGTTTGACCGATGGCGGGCGTTGTTTCTACCCCTGATTGAAGTTTAGTTGATGGCATCGGTAGATGAACAATAGATGGACCAGCTTTTTTCTTGCCCAGATACGCTGAGAATAAAATATATCAGTTAAAAGTAGCTCAAGCTGCCAATTATATGTAGTATTTCGATGAAACATAGTAAGTTATATGTTCGTCATTTTTATCAAAAGTACAACATAAAAACTTTCCAATCTTGGAGATATATGTTAACATCCCGTTCATTTGGATTTTGTACGTTATCAACGCACATGTTCGGTTCGTACAGTATACAGACTTAACCGATTTTTTTTATTTCAACGTCAAACCATAGTTTCCAAAGGTTCTCCCAAAGTTCAACTTCTCTTAACAATCCGAATTGAAAAAGGCAGAATTCTTGGCAGCTCATGCCACTTTTAGTATGTTAAAGTAACAGGTTTATTCATCATCCATTCAGTTATGTTTAGCATAGAGATTCGGTACTTCTTGAACACGTGGAAACTGATTAAACTTGATTATCAAGCGACTTTAAACGACAAATATATTTCTTTGTGTCTTATGATTTCACATAAAGATTGATTGATTTTTTGGTGGTTTACGCCGCGCTCAAAATTATTTCACTTATTTCGCTTTGATTTTTCCATTTAGGTGTTTTTTTCTTATATATCATCTCAAATACAGTCTTTAATTCTTTTTATTGATACTCTCTATTTTTCGTTTAATAATTTGTTTGGTACATCCTATTTGTTAATAGGGCCTACTTATATCAGATTAGAGCTTTTCCCACACTCTCCCTCTACATTGCTACAGAGTGCTTCTAATAGCTACACATACATTCAGCTTAACCCAGTTTTCAATTATGATTGTTTATTAGTTACATTATATAGGTTTCGATACATATTATAAATTGGCCAAGTCTTCAAAGCAATAGGGTCCACGATACAATATGCCCATCGCATTTGTCCGGACTAGCAGCTGTTCCCCACTCCTAACAACACCCGCTACAGAAATTTAAATCAATAAGGGGTCAAAATCATACCTTGTGGAACACCTAGTTTTTCATTCAACATATTTGATTTCCATACTAGGACCATGCAAGTTATGAACGCTATAGGGATGAATATCCACTTCTTCGACTGGGAGGAGCGGTGTATGGCTGAAAATATATAAAAAAAAGTCGTGTGATCAAAACGTTAATACTTTTTCATGGGAAGCAATATATGTTCGATTTAAAAAACTATATATGTAATTAATTAGCCACTTGTAGAGCTAAGGGGAACGGTATAAAACAAGAAATTATGAAAGTATTATTGTTTTTTTTATGCGAGGGGAGGGGGGTGAGGCTGGAAAAAAAAATAGGGGGCCGGATGTTCGTATGGGTTAGGGACTTTCTATCCAATCTCAAAAATATTATATGTTATTAATCGAGTGTTTTCGTATTGCCTTGGTATTGGCCTGAGGGTGGCCGTATTGGCCCGAGGTCGCAAGGCAATACGAAAAAAACTCGATTATAATATTTTTATTAATAGACTGTAGAAGTTAATTTAATGCAAGCTGTCAAGTTGAACAAGAGGTCGCCCACTGAACATTTAATCCAATATGACTTGAACTCGGCCAATATGACTTGAACTCGGCCTATATGACTTGAATTAGGCAATACAAACCTACGGCTTATACCAACTTGATTCGTCTGCTGATATTACCCGGCGGAAAAGGTCGTATTCGAGTAATAACTTGCACAGTCAATTAATAAAAGTACGTATAGGCACGTCTTTGTCACGATTAGTCGTTTTAGAAAATGGTACGCCCCAGGGGTCGGTTATTTCACCCATATTATTCAATATTGCAATAAACGATTTGCCATTAGTTCTCAATCCAAAGGTAAACTGCTCCCTATATGCAGATGATGCCGCAATATGGTACAGCGGAAGAAATATACATATGGTCCAAATGCATATCCAGCAAGCAGTTAATGACGTCATTAGGTGGAGTAAGCTGTGGGGCTTTATATTTTCCTCTACTAAGTCCGAAGCTGTATTGTTTACCAGACGACATGTACAGTTACAAAACCGCTATGTTTAGATGACTCCAACATTAAAACATGTAGTCAGTTCAAATATCTCACGGTTGTGTTTGATAAATATTTAACATGGCCAAAACACGTAGATATGGTTATTATCAAATGTCAAAAAGCACTAAATGTAATGAGAGCAGTGTCGGGTAGAACATGGGGCGCTGACAAATCCTGTTTATTACTTTTATATAGAGCTCTAGTTAGATCTAGGCTTGACTATTGTTCGGAATCTTTCTCGTCAACATCACTTTCAAATAGGAAAAGACTTGATTCTGTGCAGTGTACTGGTCTGAGGATATGCATTGGGACTTTGAAAACTACCCCTTTACATGTACCTCAAATCATGTGCAATTAATGGCCTTTAGAGCTAATGCGATTGAGGCATACTCTTAAATTTACACTTGTACTAAAATCATCTGTTAATAACTCTGCAACATCTGTATTTGGTTCCGTGGAATCTGATTGCCTTGTAAATAACAATAGCCTAGGAACAAAACCTTTCAATATAAGGGCTACTCATATTTTGAACGAGATGGGTTATACTGAAAAGTCAATTTTAACTTCTCAGGTTACACCATTTCCTCCGTGGCGATTACTTCCACCAGTGGTAAATATTGATTTACACTGGCAAATTTTGAAATCAGATCCTCTCTATATTTCAAAGCTTTGTGCTGTGCAATTCCTAGATAGAAACTTTAGTACCTATTTACAAATTTTCACTGATGGCTCAAAGTGCACTGAAAGTGGAGGAGTCGGAGGAACGTTTGTCATCCCAGAGTTTAAGTATAGTAAGGCCTTCCGACTGACTGATGACGTGTCTGTTTCCTGTTCAGAGCTTGTGGCAATTTTCATGTGCCTCCAATTTTTGTTAGACTACAAACCAAACTTTGCTGTAATCTGCTCCGACACCTTAAGTGCTTTACAAGCCCTGAGCTTCTTCAACTATAGCAACTATCATCCTCTTGTTTTAGAAATTATACATTTATATACCACTTTATTTAAGGAAGGAGTGAGCGTCACATTTACATGGGTACCTGCTCATGTAGGACTTAGAGGAAATGGACTTGCTGATACTGAAGCCAAACAAGCTATTTTACATACTAGCATATCCATCAGATTTCCATTTACCGTTACCGATATTTTACTTAAGGCTAAGTCATATTTTGTGAAACAGTGACAGAAACAGTGGAATGATTCTGACAAGGGAAGGTTTTATTTCCTTTTCAATCCTGGAATTTCATCACCAAAGCTTAATTTTCCCACTCGTCTAGCTGAGGTAATGTTCCACAGACTCCAATCTGGTCATATTCCCCTAAAATCTGACACAGACTTGTGTGATGTCTGTAATATTCAAGAAACCTTAGAACATCTTTTGTTTAATTGCATCAAGTATGCTCATCAAAGAAATGATTTTTTCACCGATCTCATTGGTTTGGGTATTAATCAACCCAACATGGACAATGTTCTAGGTCCTTCTAAAATACTAACAAGGTATATCAGGCTGTAGCTAGATATATTATAAATACACACAGATATTAGTATAATTGTATATTTTTATGTATTGCATGTTTTTACATCTTAAGAGGTTAAGTAGATCTCAAACGTACTAACATATACTCCTGCACAGAGTCATTCAATATATTGTGTTCAAACATCACAGTTTTCTTACTCGCTCAAGGTAATAATTACTCACTAGTATGGCGTACATCATTCAGACGAATGGACGCGCCAATAAGCTAAAACAACCAACCGACTAACAAAATAATCTTACAGCAAGACAGTTGGAGCCGTTGGGCGTAGTTGGGAAAAAAGTTTGATTACGTTGGAGACAAAATCACAGCACAATCACGTGAAGGACCAGGGGCTACCTAAGGCCGGAGAGCTCGCGGGTACTAAGTCGCCAACATCTGTCAGCCATTTCTGGCTTATAAAGATATAGAAATAGGGGCAAATCTGGAGGGAACAAAAAGGAGGGAATAAACATGCATTTATGACTATTGACACGAATTCATAAACAACTCCTGCTCTGAGTGCGATTCAAACCCGCACCCCGCCGATGGTAAGTTTGTCGTGGATTGAGCGTCCAACTGCACCACAGATTATAGAAGATTCTATATAATGGTTCGGCACCTGTTTTAAGTCATTTTCAAAATATATATGCATACTGGGGTAATAACTTAAAGTGGCACGAGCTGCCAAAATTCACACTTTTTTCATAATTTCTGAAGAGGCTTTGAAGGCCATCGAAAAAATAAAGGATTGGCGTTGGAATGAGGAAAATCCATACAGTATGTGGCCTGTACGAACCGAAAACGTGTTCGAATGCAAACAAAATTTAAATAACCGGGACGACCATTCATTCATTCTAAGCCAAAGTTAGTTCAAAACAAAATTTCATTATTCATTTTCGAGACTAGAAGCACTCAAAAGCTTCTGAATTATACGTCTTGAGAAAAATAGCCAATAATTTCAACATTCTGTTTTAACGTCAAAATATCAACATTTTGACAGCTCATGCCCCTTTAAGAAATCCCATCTCCAAAAACGAAATGCTGATTTGATACACTGATAGTTAAAGATGGCTGTATGAGCCGAATTGGCGTGACCAGGCTTTGGTACAAAACATACAAATAATCCAAATATTAGGGCTTGGAAATTGTGATAGGGATGTAATTCTCGGTTTGAATGAAACAACTCTCACACCCTCCAAAAAATAAATAAAACAAAACAAGGTAAAGCAATGAAAAACAAAGCGATAGAAAACAAAAAAATACACACATAAAAATGCATCAAAATATAACTGCGTTGTTACATACCCGTTATTGCATTCATCCTCCTTTGTAACAACCCAGATACAAAGTAATAGGAATTTATCCACAGCGTGGGATATCCTCTCATACGATCAATACAAATCTGAGCGCTGTGGCGATTAGTCTGGTCGCACCTGTCCAAAGCTTATAAGCTAAACAAATGTGCAAAAAGGTGAAAAGGATTCGAAGTGACTGGATTAACACGGAAACGTGCAGTATAGGCATACTGAGGGGTAGCCCGGATTATCGGTCTTAGGGCGACTGGTATTATATGGCTGCTAATGTGTCTTGTCGCCTTATGACGAACACGGAGAGAAAAAAAAATCGGCAGAGCCCAGATTTCTCGGCGAACTGAGGCGGGTGCCGATGGGGTGGGATATTCATCAATACCCGTCATGTCTTTTAATCGGACACACAGATAACAGTAACAGTTATACTTCGTGCAGAGTTTGTTTTTAACGCGTGTATATAGTATTGCAGACATATTTTAGAAAGCATAGAATTTCTTTATACTTAAACTGACATGATTTTGCATCATTTTCCGTATTTTTCGTAACTACCAGGAAAAATGACGTCATACACGACCTTCGATGTGTACAAACTGCACGTATTGAGAAGCAGAAATCGTTTATTACGTCATCGCTGTGAGGGTACGTACACAACGGAGGTCGTGTTTGACGTCATAAGTCTCTGAGATAATTAATTTTCGTAAGCATTGTATATCGACAAACGTAGCTTGAATTTTGTATGTGCTGCGACCGAAATTTAATTTTCTTTTTGGTCAGACTTTTAAAGAACATGTTCTACAACACACTTAACGCAAATTAGAGAATATTTCCAAAGGTTGTTCATAAATCCTTTAAAACAGATTGTCATTCAATAGTTAATCATTTACATTTTAAAGTCTCCTGCTGTGATGACAATCAGAGTTCAGCAACAAGATGCTTATTTTGCTCCTGCAACTTTAGCTTTTTTATTAGCGGGAATCAACAGGAAAGGAAAGTTATTCCAACAATTAGAATTTTCCCCACTGCCAAGGTTGGTTTATTTGTTTTAAATGACTTGAGCAGAAGTTTAGACAACTGAACAGGAGGATTTGGATCTTTTATAGGTGTGAAGGTTCACAAGCTCAATGTGTAAGGTTCTAACTTAAGACACAAGTTTGTGTTTTACCATTTTTTGTCCGGACTGCTACCTTAAAAGTATTATTTGTATCGCTTCAACTTACACGCCCATGGCTTTTTCAATTGTTGTCGTGTTGTAGAGACTATTTCTTTTTATTAAATGTTACATTTATGTGAAAATCATTAAAGGAAAAACACGCTCTACTCTCATTTGACATCACCATAACCACATAGACGTCTGGTATCCGAATAACCACATATCTAGATGTCCATAATGGCCATATGTCTAGATAGGTGGTGTCATAATAACTACCTGTCTAGACGCCTGGTGTCAGAATACTCACACGTCCAGAATGACCACAAGTCTCGATGTCCATAATAGCCATGTCTAGATGTCTGATGTCATAATAACTACCTGTCTAGACGCCTGATGTCATAATAACTACCTGTCTAGACGCCTGGTGTCATAATAACTACCTGTCTAGACGCCTGGTGTCAGAATACTCACACGTCCAGAATGACCACACGTCTCGATGTCCATAATAGCCATGTCTAGATGTCTGATGTCATAATAACTACCTGTCTAGACGCCTGATGTCATAATAACTACCTGTCTAGATGTCTGATGTCATAATAACTACCTGCCTAGACGCCTGATGTCATAATAACTACATGTCTAGACGCCTGGTGTCATAATAACTACCTGTCTAGACGCCTGGTGTCATAATAACTACCTGTCTAGACGCCTGGTGTCATAATAACTACCTGTCTAGACGCCTGGTGCCGGAGTAACCACACGTATGGATGTCTGGTGTCAGAATAACCATATACCTACACGTCTGTTGTCAGGATAACCACATGTCTAGACGTCTGGTGTCAGAATAACCACATGCCTAGACGTCTGGTGTCAAAATAACCACATGTCTAGACGTCTGGTGTCCGAATAACCACATGTCTAGACGTCTAGTGTCAGGATAACCACACGCTTAGAAGTCAGGATAACCACATGCCTAGACGTCTGATGCCAGAATAACCCCATGTCTACATGTCTGATGCCAGGATAACCATATGCCTAGACGTCTGATGCCAGGATAACCACATGTCTAGACGTCTGATGTCAGAATAACCACATACATAGGCTTCTGATGCCAGGATAACCACATGCCTAGACGTATGATGCCAGGATAACCACATGCCTAGACGTCTGATGCCAGTATAACCACATGTCTAGACGTCTGATGTCAGAATAACCACATGACTAGACGCCTGATGTCAGAATAACCACATGCCTAGACGTCTGATGCCAGGATAACCACATGCCTAGACGCCTGATGTCAGAATAACCACATGCCTAGACGTCTGATGCCAGAATAACCACATGCCTAGACGTCTGGTATCAGGATAATCACATGTCTAGACGTCTGATGCCAGTATAACCACATGTCTAGACGTCTGATGTCAGAATAACCACATGACTAGACGCCTGATGCCAGGATAGCCACATGCCTAGACGTCTGGTATCAGGATAATCACATGTCTAGACGTCTGATGCCAGGATAACCACTTGTCTAGACGTCTGATGCCAGGATAACCACATGTCTAGACGTCTGATGCCAGGATAACCACATGTCCATACATCTTGCGTGCGGGCATGAGTTGCCAAATGACTTTTAAAGTCTCTTGCTGTGGTGACTATCAGAGATTATGAATAAAATGCTAATTTTGCTCATTAAACATTTACTATGCAATATTAGCTTTTTTCAATCAACTTAATAACCCGTTTAGTTTAGGACATGGATGACGAAAGTTGATAAATTATATAAAATATATAAACATAAAATATATATAATTTTTATTTAGATTTGTTGTATGCTTAGTTTTATATATAACCAGAATCTCAACTGCACGACGCTTCAAACATTTTACACGTAAACAACAATAATTTCTATAGGCAGCTGGCAGCTTGCGAGTTTTAGTATCTGTTTTTAAGTGGGTAATTTATAATTCCGTTTGTTGGGGACATACGTAAAAAGCCCGCCTTCTGAGGTTTTGATTGCTGTGATATATTGTATGCCTGTTTCATATGATGGGCAAGACAATTGATATTGATTTTTGTAGCTTTGTTATCCGATCACATTTCAACAACAGGAACCTGTTACCACAAGTGACAGGGTGATCAAATTCCAATTGATTTTGAACGACCAAATGCAGGCTGAATAGGGTGATTTAGACCTGGTATAGGCAACATACTGTATTGATTATCCTCATTCCAACACTAATCATTTAGTTCTTCGATGGCCTTCAAAGCCTCTTACTGTCGTGACAATCAGAAATTATGAAAAAGTGTGTATTTTGGCAGCTCATGCCACTTTAATGATATGCGTAAATCATAAACACAATTTTCCTCTCACGTAGCAGTGTTGTGAGCTCAGGAGAATCGCTTTAGCTAAATGTACAAGACTATGCTTTTGGTACTGGCCATAGATATCACACTCTGGGACGCGGGTTTGATTCCCTACCCAAGGCGTCATCTAATATCGGTAGAAGAATTTCGGCAATTTTTCCAAGAATTTGTAATCTACAAAACTCGAGTTGGGTGAAATGATTGTTAAATCCCGAATAAAAACAAAATATTCCAACCTATTTGCCAATGTTTAGTAGAATTTCAAGGGTTTTCTTTAAGTTTTAAAGAAATACAGATGTTTAAGGGGTTTATGAGCAGGACTTTTAGCTGGTTTGTGTTTGAATATGAACTAAATATTTGTTTGATAAACATGAGTGTTAGCGACACAAGCTTCGCGCTAGAACCCTGTGAGTAAAAAAAAAAGAGTGATCAAGAAATATGCATATTTTTCGTAACTACTCGGACAAACGTAAAGTAGATGACATCATAAACTTTATTAAGTCAAAATGTGTAATCTAGATCTTTATAACATTGATTCTGACTTACAATTGTCCTATCAAGTCTAAACTTTTAATAAAAAATGACGCATTCCTCGCTTACAATCGGATATGTCATAATATTGATCATTAATTGAATATTTCATTCGAAATGAAGGCGAGGAATACATTCACTTCATTTTTGACAGCTATTGCTCACTCACTTTCAAGTCTGTGCAAAATTTTCTAACCGCCTCAAGTTTTCATCCTTGAAAAGCCGCTTTCAAATGACGCTCCCTTGTATTTCTTCTATCTAGGTATTTCTTATGGAATATTCTTTCTTTTCCAACGATCATATTTTGTTCAATCTCCGTTTACAGGTTGTATTTATGACTGTATGTATGATGCTCAAGTGACACCTGACTAACAAGTTTCGACATATTTGTCTATTTTACCATTCCGCACCACTGTATATTTGCACATCTGTAAATCGTATATGGGTGTAAGCTCAATTCTATTGCATGTTTTAACATGTGAAGAGGTTAAGTATTTCTGAAACGTACTAACATATACTCCTGTACAGAGACATTCAATACATTGTGCTAAGACATCACAGTTTTCTTAATCGCTCAAGGTAAAAATTATTCACTATTATGGCGTACATCATTCATACAAATGGACGCGCCAATAAGCTAAAACAATCAACCAACTAACATATATTCCTGTACAGAGACATTCAATATATTGTGCTTGTGATATATTACAGTTTTCTTAATCGCTCAAGGCAATAATTACTTACTAGTATGGCGTACATCATTCATACGAATGGACGCGTCAATAAGCTAAAACAACCAAACAACCATCAGTTTACAGGTATTCTGACCACAGCTAAAGATCGTGACAACCGTGTCAAAATATTACAAAGTGTTCCAGAAAGTGTTTTACTGACTACCGCCATTCTCTTTTCTGCCATTGACCTAATGGAATATCATGGGTTTTGGTTTATTAGAGGTTACAGGATACAGTTTCATTTCCCATTTGCGGTAATGTTAACGTTTTGATTTGTGGCTAATTACCTAAATCTCGTTAAGGCTTTTCCTTTCCATTTTCAAATAGATCAAGATATGAGACTTCCTTTAAAACGATATAAAGTTGACAAAGTGCCTGCCGGTTTCATGCTACATACAATTCTACATATTACCGCCATTTTGACAGTTTTAGGCTTACATATTCTCAGCCAAACTGTGGTATTTTCAAAATTGGTTTAAAATAAAAAATACACACACAAAAATCTTTTATCAGGCATTGATTGGAAGCTTAAAGTAAGTACAGTAGACCTGTGCTAGTTTCAATCTAATATTCAAATAACCCAGATACAAAACTGTCGGTATGTAAGCAACCTCCTAGCTCTAGCATAACCGAGATCAATTTCCATTGGCTTGACCTACAATAACCTATGGCCGGGTATAAAGTTCAAATGACTCAATTGGAAATACGTTTTCATGCTTATTTAGGTCAAGACAATTTTCCCTTTGCCCGTGTGTATACGTATCATTAACCCTCTCTCTTTCCACTATCTTTACAAACCTGGACAAAGAAACTACATCAATTCAATAAAAAAGAAACAGAGGTTTAATATTTGATTGTTAATCGATATCGATTTTATTGTTTCTGGTGAGAACAATTGTAAATCTATTGAGTTGGATATTCTTTTAAATCCACTTAATCCATGATATGTAGCGTTTCGTCCACCTGTAAAAGTTCACTTCAAAGAAATGCAAATGTCCAGATATTTACAGCAAAATAGTTTGTAACCTTTAAAGTGGCATGAGCTGCCAAAATGTTGATATTTTGACGTTAAAACAGAATGTTAAAATTATTGGCTATTTTTCTCAAGACGTGTAATTCAGAAGCGTTTCAGTGGTTCTAGTCTCGAGAATATACGATAAAGTATTGTTTCGAACTAACTTTGGCTTAGAATGAATAAATGTTCGTCCCGGTTATTTAAATTTTGTTTACTTTTCGAACACTCTTCCGGTTCGTATATGCCACATACTGTATGGATTTTCCTCATTCCAACTCCAATCATTTAGTTTTACGATGGCCTTCAAAGTCTCTTACTGTCGTGACGATCAGAAATTATGAAAAAAGTGTGAATTGTGGCAGCTCATGCCACTTCAACATTACCGAAAATGGCAAACTAAATTGTGGGCTGCTGTCGCTTCAAATATGTCACCATGTTTTTGGGCCTAAATCTGCCCTGATACATGGGAGAGTGGTCATTATTGATCTAAAAATCGTTGATGCAACATCTCTTAATTATTAATTGGAGAAAATGACGACACAGATGGGCCACTGCCAATGAAATTCTTTTTTATTAGCCTAAAGGTCACTGGCGGTCATTAACATGGGATGGTTTTAGTACTTTGGTGGTTGTCATTGAAGTTAAACCATATGTTTTTCTGAGATTTCCCCATCCTTTAACAGAACCTTGTTGTGAACAGTGAACGTATTACATATCAAATCTTTCAATGACATTTACAAGTTAAAAGGTCACAATAAGGTAAATAACTACTTATGGGTTACAACTTAGTTTAAAGTGGCATGAGCTGCTCAAATTCACATTTTTGCATAATTTCTGATCGTCACGGCAGTAAGATGCTTTGAAGGCCATCGTTCTAAGCCAACGTTAGTTCAAAACAATACTTTATCGTACATTTTCGAGACTAGAAGCATTAAAAAGCTTCTGAATTATATGTCTTGGGAAAAATAGCCAATAATTTCAGCATTCTGTTCAAAATATCAACATTTTGGCAGCTCATGCCACTTTAAGAACGTAACGATAGAATTAAGTATGGTGAGTTAACATCGTTGATGATTGTCGTGGGGCATCAACACGTCATAGCAGTTGGGGATATATAATCCTCGGTCTTTGTTAATGCTGGGCTTGGTTTTTCTGTGTGGATGGCTTCCTGTAGTTTTCTTTCCCCCCAATGGTGTTGGCTGACAGATAATGCTGTAGTGATTTGTAGTGATTGTAATGACGTGGTGAGGAGGGTTGGAAATTATGTGTTCAGAAATAGCAGATTTGTAATCAAGTTTGTTAACAGATGTTTGTTGCTCTTTTAGTCTAATGTTGAGGGGCCTACATGTTTCACCAAAGGTGTACAGAAATACTTGCACTTGTAATGCTCATTGAATTGGCGAAACATGCAGACCCCTCAACATATACAAGGGTGCGACAAATTCTGCCATTATATTTGCCTATTCGAAGAAAAAAAAAACATGTCACAGTTATCTTGACTTTGCCATTGTTTTTATTTCAAGAATAATACAGGAGTCGATCAGGTACTTGAAGCCCTTGAACCCAGAGAAGCATTTAGACGTCTGTGTTTATTTTTCACATCCTCAAAAATTTCGGGTTTACAGGGTTTACAGACGTGTGATGTCTGAAAAAAACAAAACAAACAGCAAAAGTTACATTTTTTAAAAGACAACTAAACATCGATCTGCAAACACACACGCACAAAGACTAAGTCTGGTTATGCACGCAAAGCCCAGCTTATAATTTCCCTTATCTGAACAGATTTCAAAACAAGATATTACAGACAGCATATTGCGAGATGCTGATAAATGTGGTGGAGAAAACTATGCGTACCACCAGTGACTCAAACATGTTGTTCTGGTTTGTGAGATAAGCCAGGCAAACAAGCGTGTTAACGACAGATTGTGTTAAGGGAACTAATAATATACCTGAAGTCTTTTATTTGATCTGAGTGTGATTCGAACCTGCGCCACATCTATGTGAGGTATGTATGGGACTGAGGGACGATCACTCTAACCCACTGGACCACCTTGACCCATTTTGGATTAATAATAAAGTCTTGTACAACTTTAAATTATGATATGTTTTGTTTGTTTGTTGTTCATTATCATTTAAAAGAGACAAAATATGTAAGGGTTGGAAAGGAAGAAATATGTCATTTCGAATAATATTGTAACTTGGGCAGTGCAAAAGGAAGTGCTCAGGGTTTTCAAATGGGTTTCCACATGTGCAGGATGGACCGCCAGTACGGCCCCTTAGGTACTGATGACCTTTTTAATAGTCTTGGTTGTGTGTGGACCACATGCGCTTTGTGAGTTGATTGGTAACTGGAGTATGGAGGGAAAGGAAGTTAAATAGTCAGGGGTTTGGAATTTTAATGTGTCGTAATGTATGTCCGTGTGTTTTAGTGTTAAAAATATATATGTTTTTTAAATTATAAATTATGCTATGCCATTCCTCGAAAGCGAGTGTTGTTTACAGAAAACTTACTTTGTAGATGCCTTAATTAGTAAAAGACAGTTTCAAACAGTTCTTGTATCATACATATATAAATTACCATATCTATTACCTCTTCCACACGGGCCGCAGCTGTTTGTGTGTCGTTAAATAGTCACTGAAGAAAAATTAAATAAATATTAAAAAAATACAAAACAGAAAATAATATGCAAACATAAACCATAAACGAGATATCGACGTCGAAAATTAAATCGTGGGTTTCATTCAGTTAATTAACATGTGGACATCTTAATTTTAATTATGTACTCCGGGAATGATTCATATTTTCCAATTTTAAACCCAGTGGAACAGAAAATACCCTCTGGTGTAAATTGATATCGTTTGTATATACATGTAGGTTTTTTCAAAAGGTGTGATACTTACTCCAGTGAAACACGTTTTCCTAGGCCATATTTCTCACCCACGCTTAAAAGAGAAACAATGATAAAATGTGAGTTATCTTATACTAAAACAAACGTAAACGAAACAAAGTATGCTAAAGTTTGTATTTGTTCACAACGGAGCTGCCAGAATCGGATATTTACATGTAAGAAGTGTAACTAAGATGATTAAATATCAATTTCACACAATTAAGTGTACTTCTTGGTTAATAAAATGTGTTCCTTTAATCCGGGTCATTTATGGTTTATAGCAACTAAAAACTCCACCGAATTTGCTTTATTTGAACGTGAGTTATTTGCTAGTTTCATAATACATGACGAGTTCTAATCCGAAATATCTGCGATGATGATGTAAGACATTTTCTGACAGATAGGCCATCATCATCGTCAGAACGCATTTGATCAATTTACTGGGAATTCCTTGACACACTTCGGGCTGGCAAGACCACCTTTCGTTTCTCATCAAAAATACCAAGATTCTCTACATAACTTTTAAAAATAAAATTACAAACCCGTACTTTAATGGTTTCCCTTTCTCCTCGCACCAGTCTGAAGTCTGTACGTCGACACAAGCTATAGATCTGCCCAGTTAAATTTCAAACTGTACCAAACCTTTAGTTTACAAAAGTCGCCATCTGCATACTCTCATTGATACGTCACTATTTGCTCGAAAGGTCATCCGGTCACATGACTACCCCACTAGCAGGCGATATAGTTCAGTGGTCGGGCTGTTTTCTTCGCTGAAGTCACGTGAACCAACGCGACCAATGAACTATATCGCCTGCTGGTGGGTAGTCATGTGACAGGTTGACCTTTTGAGCATATAGTGAGGTATCAATGAGAGTATGCAAATGGCGACTTTTCTGAATTAAAGGTTTGGTACAATGTGAGATTTAACCGGGCAGATCTATGGCGGCTGGTGTCGACATACAGACTTCAGATTGGTGCGAGGAGAAAGGGAAATCATTTAAGTACGAGTAGCAATTTTATTTTTTAAAAGTTATGAAGAGAAACTTGATATTTTTGATGAGAAACGAGGGGTGGACTTGCCACCTCGAAGGGTGGTAAGAAATTCCCAGAAAATTGATCAAATGCGTTCTGACGATGGTGATGGTCTATCTGTCAGAAAATGTCTTACATCATCATCGCAGATATTTCGGACTAGAAGAGTTCAAATGCTGCTTTTAGACGAATCTTTTGTGATTAAATAGCTCATATATAAGCAATGTAACCCAAAGTAAAGATCTAGTCATGCTGGTAAAATTTGCCGATAACATAACACCAAGTTGATTAAATAAGTTCACTTTTCTTTATAATTCTGTTTAAATGGAATTTAGACGGCTAGATAAATTATCTATTCAAGCTATACGGTAGCTTCGGCATGTAGCGTTCACGTGAGGGCGGAAGGGCCGAACGCTACGGAGCGTAGCTCTTTGTAAAATAACGCCCATTCCCACGGCGCAATTTGTCATATCGACTTGTAGCGTGCGATTAAAATGGATACTCTTAATTGAATATTTCAATGGCATTTATAAGTTGAAAGGTTACAATAAGGTGAAGAATTACTTATGGAAAACAACTTCTTGGTTTACTGGGTGACGATGTAGTTCGATGTAGTTCTTACATCGTTATCAAAGTCAAAATGCCATTGACTTTGATAACGATGTAATAACTACAATACATTAAAACGTCGTCAACCAATAATCCAAGAAGTTGTTTTCCATAAGTACTTCTTCATCTTACATGTACTTTTAATTGGTCGATAGGATTTATCAGCCAATCAAATGCATTCAAGTCGGTAGGACAAATCGCACCGTAAGAACTGGCTTTAGGAGAATTCCTGAATGGCTGAGAATACAAAACATGGCCGCCGTGACCGCGGGAAAGTGTTCCAACCAGTTCTAGATAAGGATGTAATGCAATAACTCTGGCCTATGATTCGACAAAATTGGATGAGAGATCGGTGAATGATTTTTTCGAAAGAAAAACGGGTTGGATGTACATGTATATGCCAACCGGAGACTTACGTTTTTAAAATGGCGACCCTTCTACAATGAGCGAGCTTCTACCTCAATATATTTGATTGATTGATGTTTTACACAGCGCTCAACATTATTTCACTTATATGGCGGCGTTGCCAGTTTTATTGCGGGAGGAAACCGGGCTCTATGCCCGGAGGAAACTCACGATCTTCCGGTGGTAACCGGTAACCGTCCCATTCCACGTGAAAACCCAGTCAGAAAATTTTCCAATAGAGGAGTGTTTACTACAATTACATGTAGCTATAAGGCAGATGTTGTATTCTAGTATAATTGTATATCCAAACTTACCCATGGCACTGACCGAGATAACAGACAAGGACCAGGAACACGACAACATGGTGAAATAACATCTTTATCTGTAACGTCCAAAATAATACAATTTACAGATTTCGTTAACATTGATTTAAGCATACTAAAGTTGTCGTTAGTTAAAGGTTATTTTCCTTATACAGCCTCGTTGTTAGGTTTATTTGGTAAAGAAATTTCCCGACCATCGGAATTTACATTGCACCATCTGGTATCTTATTGTAAAACGTTTTAAAGTTATCCTGTTGATTAAAAACTGCTGGGGACACAACACTAAAGGCAAAATCAAGAATGGTTATAATCGTTCCTATGTTTACATAATGCAATGCTATACATTTGTTTAGGATAGGAATTTGCCTGGTTTTTTTAGTGACATACAATACCAAAATTCGCACTTGTCAAGACAATAAAAAGATTTTCTAGGAACAAATACCGTTAATGACTGACTTTAATAAAAGGGAAATCACGAGTCCATGACCTTTACAAACCACTTAAAGGCGCACTTGCAGCGAAAATCCGGAAAATTGTTTACATTAAAAAAACGACCGTTTTCTGTATTTTCCCTAGACAATATAATTTAGGAACTTTCTATTTTTACCAAAATTTTAAAGTTTGGACGTCATTTTGTATTTTTAATTTGAATTTGAAAATTTGAATTGTTAGGTGCCCGTAATGTTAACAAACTTCGAACAAAAACGCCTTGATGAGGGTAATCCAACACTTAAGTTAACAAACACTGATCGGTGTTGTTGTTGTAATCGAGCTTCGATTCTTCGTTTGTTTTTCACCCTCATTTATACATTCTAAACCTAATTGGACATGCTTTATGTGTGCTATGTTTAACTTTAGTGGTTTTAGCTGTGGTAAGCTGGTGCAAATTGGTTTTCTTAACAAATGTCAAACAGGTTACTGCGGCAAGTGGGCCTTTAAACTTTTAAAAGTAAACCAAATTTGCACCAGCAACGGCTTCCGCAACCATTGAAAGACTTACCATTTAAGCCGATGTTTCTGCTGGTAGCTTACATACTCTTTTTGGAGGTGGGTTTATATATTCCTCTATTCAAAAAACGTTCCTAGTAACTTTTTTTATACTTTTTACAAACTTGCATATATGTTAAAGTATAAACTGTCTGTCAAGGAAGCAGATGCCGTGAAAACAATTTAATCAGGGTTTTTATTTACTTATTCCACATCTGTAGGGCTTACTGGAAAAAATAATGAACGTATTGTGCACAAAGTTATTTCTACCCAATTGTTGTCATCACAAAGGCTCTTCTATACAAGTACAACAAAAATATCCTTAAAGTATTGAACTAAATATTGGGAGCTAAAGATCTTTAATATATACGAATGTCTCATTGTGTATTTCTTTTTTTGAGACATAAACAGTCTCTATCAATTGAATTCGATTTTAATCTTTGAAGTAACAGCCTGTTTAAAGGGAAAGAAAACATAAGCTTTAGACTAGTTGAGATGGAAAGAGTAGAGTTCATTTAGTCCAAAACAACTGTCCAATGTATGTTTTATCCCCTCGTAAGTGAATAATTGAAATTTGAAGGTGGCGTTACAATAGAGAATAAGTTCCAAAGACCATTCACAAGGCCGCCAACATTTTTTCATTAGTTTTATCCAATTATTGTTGAATAAAAATTTAAGTGCGTTATAGAGTAGTCATGTGATGCAATTTAGCCAATGGCTGGCGTGCGGTTGCATACTGACCTATATGGATACAGGTCACAGTTTCTCACCTCCGGATATTTTTGTGTGTTTTTTTAATTATTTTTTCCTGGCCCCCTGCATTTTTGTTCTGGGCATTTTTTTTAGTTTTTATGGAAGGACAAGGGTTGAGTGACTGTCTGGAAATGATTTTAGAAGTGGAATGGGACCAGTTCAGGTGGATGGAGATCTGGTAGTTGGGGGTGCTTTGGTCTGTTTACATGCGGCGGTATATGTGCAAAGAGACCCAGCTGATTCTATTCGTATCTCAAAATTTCTACCTTCAACGTATGAAAAAATTGTGCTTAAAATACTGCCAAAGGACTGTTCAAGGCCCCCACCGAATGATTTGGTTCAACGAAAGTTAGGGAAGGTGCTGTGAAAGAAGACATTAACATTACCGCAAATGGGAAATGAAGGAAAATGAAACTGTGACCTGCTGCCATATACTCGAAGACAATCTTCCCACTTTAAGTTTGTCGCCATGTTTTTTTTGGACCTAAATCTACCATTATACATTAGAGAGCGGTAAAAATACGTCATTATTGCTCTAAAAAAAAACTACACCAACATCACGTCATCCTAAAACGGAAAAATGACTACACAGATAAGCCACTGAAAGGACATACTTCTGTCTGTTTTTATTAGCTTGAGGGTCACTGGAGGTAATTGACGTGAAATGTTTTAAGTACTTTGAAGGTTGTTATCGACGATAATCCCTATGTATTTCTAGAGATTTCCCCTCCTTTAAGATCACCACAAAACTTTTGTTAGTACATTAGATGATGACGATACTGTTTTAGACAATTCGCCCGTATAATAAAGAGATGAGACAAGAAAAAAATACAGTATTATAGATAGAATTGGACTTAATCCTAGCTCTATTCTGTTATCAGTTTATTATCAGTTTTTAGAAATAATTTTTTTTTTATGATGGCGGTTTATATCGTTATGGTGGAATACCGATTCACATTTTTTAAAAACGTCCTATTGACAATGAGAATGCGACTGTATAGAGGCTCGTCTTAAGTTACTGATTTATATATTCTAAATGTAAATTCTTTAACCTTGTTCGTAAAACTCTCACAAAAGACAAAATTAGGTAAATGTTATTAGGTTGATGAAAGCAACTGTATTGTACGTATACAAGAGAGTTGGGGCGTAGACTATTCCAAACGGTAAAACAGTAAACTGATAGTGCCCACTTTGAGTTACAAATGTACTTTTAAGGGGGGGTGCCACATTTTTGGTCGTGGTCGTTGCCAGATTTGCATATATAGAATCAGGTCATATGGACAATCAAAGTGTCGGCGATTTCTCCAATAATTACATATGTTATACTAAGAAAATATCGTTCAATCACTTTTTACAGAAACTAATGGTAGTTAAAAATAAGACCTTTTAAAAGAGTAATGTGCTCTGTTTTGAAGGGAATGGTCGAAGTTATAAATCGTCTGACAGGGTATACCTGTACAGCAAATTTACCAATATGGGTTGGTTGCCAAGAACCAGCGTAAGGTTGTTGGATTTTCTCTAGGTAAAGGATCCTGTTTTCTTACCAAAAGAAAACTGAAGTGAAGCGGCCAACCGAGGGCTTGGTTCTATATAGTTTGTGAACAATACAGTAACACTGGCACAAGTGTATTCACAAAATTGGCTATTTTGACGTGGAAGTCCATTTAGACAAGTTTCTATAACTGCTTTAGATTTGAAACGAAAACAATCATATTTTGGGTAGGAATTTTAACTGGCAGCCTCTCTCTGCACATTAGGTGTTTATGTCATACTGATCACATTAGGTGATTTAGTGCCATGAAATAAAGTGGTATATAAATGTATAGTTTCTAAAAAAGGATGATAGTTGAAGAAGTTTAGGGCTTCTAAAGCACTGAAGGAATCGGAGTAGATTACAGCAAACTTTGGTTTGTAGTCTCATGGAGGCCCATGGAAATTGCTACAAGCTCTGCACAGGACACTTTAGGCCATCAGTGAAAAGTTGTAAATAGTTACCAAGGTTTTTATCTAGGAATTCCACAGCGCAATGCTTTTAAATATAAGAAGGGTCTGATTTCAACATTTGCCAGTGGAAATATATATATAATCCACCGGTGGAAGTAATTGCCACGAAGAAAATGTGAACGTTCTTTAGACGGCCTAATTTTTCAGCGTACTGAATGGTCAGTAAATCACATTAGTCACATCAGTGTATCACTCGTAACCAAGTTTTGGAAATCAGACACGCTAATTAAACACCTTCAGAACATCTACTACCAAGAACCGATTTCCTCACACCTGTCTTTCACTAAAGAGAAACTGGTCAAACCACAATCCGACCTACCAAAACCTCATTCCACAAAACTAAGTAAACCCCATTCCTATACACTACTGATTATTTAGTAAAGCACATCAATCCTAACAACCCCTAACTACGGAGATACACTACATTACCCTATTTTACCCAGAATAAAGCTACAAAATCTTTAATTCGTCATTCATCGGACTAAGTGACAGACAATCAGCTTTAAAGTTCGATTAACCTGGGATATGTTTACAAGTAAAGCGATACTGTTTTACTATCCTTTGATTTTTCCCACTCATTCGAGTTAAGCACAGTAATGGCCGTATTATGATTTGTTTTTGAAAGGAATGGTTGACAACAAAAGGTATACGTTCAATGACTGAAGAGCCCAAACAATAGCAAGACATTATTTCTCAATTGTCGAATATGTCTGTTCTCTCTGCAAGCGTTTCTTCAATATAAAGGCAACTGAAAGTTTCTCTTCGCCCATTTTTTGAAGTAGGACAGCACCTACACAAAGTTCGCTGGCGTCTGTACATTTATGTAAGATGAAAGGTAAGTTAAATTCATGAGTTTTCAGAACGGGTGCTTGGGTAATTACAGTCTTTAATTTCTCTTCGCCCCCAATATTTCATCAATAGAAATCAAAATCCACGCTTGCTGGGCTTTGCTGTTAATGAATGTTTAGAGAACCTTCGCAGAACATCATATCTTCTGTGTGAAGTAAGTGGTCACCCCAACTTTCGCTGAAATGGATGACGTCATCTATATAGGATTCGACAAACTCAATTGTGCCTTTTAAAACCATTTGCATAATTCTATTGAACGTTGCCAGGGCGTTGACCATTATAAACGATAACACAGTAAACTGATAGTGTCCACTTTGAGTTACAAGTGCACTTTTTAACTTAGCGTCATCATATAGGGGGATTCGCAAGTAACCTTTGGTTAGGTCAATCTTGCTCAAGAACTTGACTTTGCCTAACCTACACAGGATATCTTCAATTCTGGGCATTGGTCGTTTTCGATGGTCGACGCAAAACCTTATTCCATCATCTTTCTTTTTTACAATGACGACTGGACTCAGCCGAAAGACTCTTCCACGATTCCATTTTCAAGCACATTTTTGATTTCAGTCTCCACATCAGTTTTACAGGCATACGTTACTGAGTATGGACGCTGATAAGCAGGGGGAGAGGGCTGTTAGAAGTGAATGAATAATTAGCAGCGTCGGTCCGGCTAAGGAAATCCGCGAGAAGTATCTCTGTAAAAGTTCATTTAGCTGATTCTGTTGATCATCACTTAAGGACTGAAATATTTACATTTTCGTAAGACTTAGAGGCCACCACCAATTGAAGGATCTGGAAGTTTGATGTAGTCTACACTGCTAACTTTGTCAACTACTGGGTATAGGCCTCTCCTCTCGGCTTGGAGTTTTCCCACTGACGTGGGCAGTAGCAGTAGGGCTTTGTCTCTGAAATGTACGGCGTCGGGTTTTTTTGTCAACATGTTTTTACTGTATGTCAACATGTTTTGGATATTGCTAGCTTTCTTTAAGTATTGACCCCCAACCATAAACATCCTGATAAACTTCAATCTTAAACACCATTTGTCTACATTTTTAGGACTCTTTCGACCCAGACCTGCAGTTCCATTGGACAATTGTTGATTAATTGTTCCATTCGAAATCTGAAAACTTGTCATCTAACTCACACCACCTCCCTTTTATGAGGGCGTTACTCCTACGTTCGTTTGCTTCCGCTCAATGCGTAACAATTCTTCTACTTGTTCAACAGTATACCTTTTATCTCAGGCATTTTCGACCCAAGTTGCCATTTTGTGATAAATATATATGTAGTTAAAGTCCTAATGTATGTTTAACTTTAAAAGCTAGGAACAAGTTTGCTAAGAATTAATTGCCTCTCACTTGAAGGTATCCCAGTGAGCGAACATTTTTTTCAGTATAACCTTCTTTACAAATTATTTTGTCTCTTAAACGTTCCAGGATACAATTCCATTTCCCCTTTGCGGCAATGTTTACGTTTTGATTGAGGCTAATTACCTAAATCTCGATAAGACTTTTCCTTTCTATTTTCAAATTGATCAATACATGATACATCCTTTACAACCAAATAAAATTGGCATAGTGCATGCCGGTTTCACGCTAAACACAATTCAACATGGGTACCGCCATTTTGACAATTTTAGGCTTACATATTCTCAGCCAAACTGTGATATTTTCGAAATGGGTTAAACTTAAAAAAAAAACACACACACACACAGAAATCTTATCAAGCATTGATTGAAAGGTTAAAGTATGTACAGTAAATAATTCTTATAATTCTCATAATTCTCCTGACGATGACTAAATTAAAGTCGAAATATTGAGATTACACCATGAATATTTTCGGAGTTTCCTTACTACTTTATTATGTACAGTAGACCTGCGTTAGTTTCAAGCCAATATTCAAATAATCCAGATACAAAGCTATCGCTAAGTAAGCCACTTTCTTGCTCTAGCCGACCACCCCCCCCCCCCCCCAGAAACTGGGTGTTGTGACCTATGACAAAGAAAACGTTCCTCAAAATTTGTCAAATTTAGTCAATTTACTTTCATTTACCAATAGCAAATTGAATTTCAAAAGATCCGAGCTTTTTGGTCGGTCGTTTTGAATTTGAGAGGTCATTTACACACCCACCCCTTTCATGTTTCAAGGCTTATATTTTAAAGTTTTTATAAGGACCAATTCAAAATGCTATTCCTCGCTATTTAAAAGTGATTCATCAAATACACTTTAAATTTCCTGGAAATGAGTGTTGATTGGTTGTTGATTGTAGTTTACTGTTTGCATTTTGCCGGGTTAGAGACTGTCATAAGGGGCAGAGCCAGGGGAGATAACCCATCCCACCCGCCAAAGAAATGTCCTAACATTTGGACTTTTGAACGCTAATAATTTTCTTCTGGTGTTTTAAGAACTCTCAAATTTAGTGCCACACTCATGTCAGTTTAACTTCTAAGAGAAAAAAGTGCATTTTGTACAGATTATGCCATTTCAGACCATCAATAGATGAAACCTGCTCAAACCTAGCCCTGGTCTACAGAGGCCTGATTTTCAGAAAAAGTGGTGGACATTTAAAAAAGTGTACTGACTTCATCTATTTTATATTTAAAATATCTAGTCCAGATACGACCCCAAAAATATTGGTGGTTTGAAAATTTAACACAAAATACCTACATTTTACACACTGCTATATGTTACAGGATACAGTTTCATTTTCGATTTGCGCTAATGTTTTGATTTGTGGCTAATTACCTAAATCTCGTTAAGGCTTTTCCTTTCTATTTTGAAATAGATCAACACATGATAATTCTTTATAACCAAATCAAGTTGACAAAGTGCACGCCGGTTTTACGCTACACACAATTCAATCTAGGTACCACTATTTAGACAGTTTTAGGCTTACATATTCTCAGCCAGCCCCAGATACAAAACTATCGCTAAGAGGGCCAATTCCTGGCCCTAGCATACCCGAGATCCATTTTAGGCTTACATATTCTCAACCAAACTGTGGTATTTACGAAAATGGTTAAAATGTAAAAAAAAAAAAACATAAATAAAAATCTTCATTGAGGCATTGATTGAAAGGTTAAATTATGTACACTAGACCTGCATTAGTTTCAATTCATTATTCAAATAACTTCCTAGCTCTAGCATAAGCGAGATCAATTTTCATTGGCTGAAAAAAAAAACAGAAACCGGGGTTTTGTGACCTATAACAGCTCATGCCGTTTTAAGATTCAATAATTTCTCATGATTCAAAATGAAATACAAACAAATTCAGATGGTTAGATAATGGCTGAAGATTACAAGAACCTGTTTATAGACAACATGGCGTCGAAAATATTGAATATTTTGCCTCGATAAATTATCTTTTGTTTGAATTGTATGGGTCCCTGTTGACACAATAATGCGTATCAGTATTTTAATCATTTGTTACTTTTTTCTATCGCCAGATTTTCAAACATGAGTGAATTAAACAATAACCATTGTTTGGGTGCATCTGTTTCTAAACGCTGTACTTTTATTAGTTGGTTTATTTGTAATGTAAAGAAATACATTTGAAAGTAAATTTGGAGTAAAGAATTTGAAAATTAAGAAAAATACACAATGCCATACAATTGATTTTTTCAAAGGAACTCTGTTGCACATGTATAAATAAACAATAAATTCGTGCACGGGATTGACTTTACATCATACAAAACATCAGTATTCGAAGGTAAAGCAAAGTACACAGATATATAACGTACTGGTATTGGGTTTAGTTTATTACAACAGCTTATGGGGTATAAGAGTCTAAATGACATACCCCCTTTTAACACAATTTGAAACTTGTCTCCATGGTTATTTTAGACAACAAAATATCCCTGTGCCCTTGTGTTTTAGTGTTCATAAATATATATCCTGAAAAGATTTGACTTGTACGAAGAATCGGTTTGACTTGTATTGGGTACAGAGAAACGATTTGACTTGTATTGGGTTCAGAGAAACGATTTGACTTGTATTGGGTACAGAGAAACGATTTGACTTGTATTGGGTACAGAGAAACGATTTGACTTGTATTGGACATAGAGAAACGATTTGACTTGTATTGGGTTCAGAGAAACGAGTTGACTTGTATTGGTTACAGAGAGACGATTTGACTTGTAATGGTTACAGAGAAGCGATTTGACTTGTATTGGTTACAGAGAAGTTATTTGGCTTGTATTGGGTACGGAGAAACGATTTGACTTGTATTGGGCACAGCGAAACGATTTGACTTGTATTGGGTACAGATAAGCGATTTGACTTGTATTGGGTACAGATAAGCGATTTGACTTGTATTGGTTAGAGAGAAACGATTTGACTTGTATTGGGTACGGAGAAACGATTTGACTTGTAATGGTTACAGAGAAATGATTTGACTTGTATTGGGTACAGATAAGCGATTTGACTTGTATTGGGTACGGAGAAACGATTTGACTTGTATTGGTTACAGAGAAACGATTTGACTTGTAATGGTTACAGAGAAATGATTTGACTTGTATTGGGTACAGAGAAACGATTTGACTTGTATTGGGCACAGCGAAACGATTTGACTTGTATTGGTTACAGAGAAACGATTTGACTTGTATAGGGTACAGATAAACGATTTGACTTGTATTGGGTTCAGAGAAACGATTTGACTTGTAATGGTTACTTTTTGCTTGAATTATGTTAAAGAGGCACGAGCTGCCAAAATGTTGATATTTTGACGGGAAAACAGAATGTTGAAATTATTGGCTATTTTTCTCAAGACTTATAATTCAGAGGCTTTTTAGTGCTTCTGGTCTCGAAAATATACGATAAAGTATTGTTTTGAACACGTTTTCGGTTCGTACAGGCCACATGCTGTATGAATTTTCCTGATTCCAACGCCAATCATTTAGTTTTTCGATGGCCTCCAAAGCCTCTTACTGTCATGACGATCAGAAATTTTGAAAAAGGTGTGAATTTTGGCAGCTTTAATAGGCCCCTTTAACGTATTCACTCGCCACACCTTCCTTAAAGGCCCACTTGCCGCTGTAGCCTGTTTGACATTTGTTAAGAAAAGCAATTTGCACGAGCTTACTACAGCTAAAACCACTACAATTAAACATAGCACACATAAAGCATGTCCAATTAGGTTTAGAATGTATAAATGAGGGTGAAAAACAAACAAAGAATAGAAGCTCGATTACAACAACAACACCGATCAGTGTTGGTTGACCTAAGTGTTGGATTACCCACATTCAGGCGTTTTTGTCTGTTGTTTGCACTCGGCAGGCTTTTACAGTCCCACTTACTCGATCGTTAGTAAGTATTTCTTAGATAAAGTTCATAAAATTATACTGTGTCGTTAGATCGCCCACACGACTCAAACCATTAGGGCACTTGTGCACACGCTCAAGTTCCAAGTTTGTTTACATTGCGGGTACCTGAAAAATCAGTTTTTCAATTTCAAATTAAAAATACTAAATGATGTTCAAACTTTCAATTTCTGGTAAAAATAGAAAGTTTCTAACTTGTTCTGTCTGGGAAAAATACAGAAAACCGTCTTCTGGATGTTTGCGGCAAGTGTGCCTTAAATTAAAGTCGAACCAAATTATTTTGCGAGTGCTTTAAAAGGAGATATCGCTTAAGTTTGTTGTGGTTCTCGTTCACCTTCAAGTTTATTAGAAAAATACAGAGCGATTAATCTCGGATAGAAGGCTGTAAGTCAACTTTCCGCTAAAAATATTCATTTAACGAGTTATTTTGGGAATCCCGTATTGTTTTGTGTCTGACAGTCCGTAAACGGAGACAAAGGTAGGCCAAACGCGCAGGCAGAAACAACTCTACTGCGCACTCGTTTATTTTTACCACAACAAAGTAGACATTAGAATTCTCAAATAAAACTCCCTATCCAGTGGTCCGTGGGAGTTAGGAAAGCTACCAATGTCCACCTGGAAACCTCATCTTCATATAAACAACGGTAGAATAGCACACATTTTAACGATATTCGTCCCGGGCATACCCCTTTAACTGTCCATCTTGAGCATACTTTGTACATATCAACAGAGGACAGGGATTGTTATATTTATGAACACTAAAACACACGGGCACAGGGAAAATCCTTGGTTGCAACCGCACAATACATACTCCATAGGGTTTTGATTTTCTTGAATTTTCTTTTATCAAAGTCTATTAGCTAAACTATTCAACCTCATTCTGAACATATATAAGTATTGCGGCATAGGGGTTCAAACTGTGTGAATTGGACACAGAGATTAATACTTGCTTACTTCATGTTACAGAGAAGGCGCCAGAGGACTTACAATGTCATCGAAGCTGTAAGTGTGTTTTCTTTTTCCATATACACGTAAGACTTATTTTTTCGTCATTGAATAATTATATATATATAAAATGTCTACGTGAAGTTAAACACAGCGTTAAAGAGACCTGATCTGATTTTCCTATTCATTATCAACAACGTTAGTGTTACTCCATTCAGGTAAAGGTGTGTTTCCACGGAAATGCGTTAACGCGTTATTGGCTATTTTTCTCAAGACGTATAATTCAGAAGCTTTTTAGTGCTTTTAGTCTCGAAAATGTACGATAAAGCATTGTTTTGAACTAGCTTTGGGCTTAGAATGAATGAATGGTTGTCCCGGTTATTTAGATTTTGTTTACTTTTCGAACACGTTTTTGGGTTCGTACAGGCCACATACTGTATGGATTTTCCTCATTCCAACGCCAATCATTTAGTTTTTCGATGGCCTTCAAAGCCTCTTACTGTCATGACGAGCAGAACTTATGAAAAAAGTGTGAATTTTGGCAGCTCATGCCACTTTAACGGACAGAGAATGGAGATTGTCCCATATTTAACGCATCGGACGAGGTAACAGACGAGGGATTTCGCTAATCATGTCGTAATTGAAGGTGTTTTCCGACCCTAACGACTTTTTGCTGTCAGATCGAAATCCTCGTCATCGTATCCGTTAAACAATCGCATCCGTCAACGCACGCGTTAACGCAGGTCCGTGGAAACACACCATAATCCACTCTCTGCCATATTCATGATTTCTTAAATCATTTGAGCGTCAACTACGACGGTGTACAAGAACGGAGCTTAGGAAAAACTCGTCCTCCTCTCTCGACAATCAGCGTGAAGTCCCCTTGTTATGTTTCCTTTTTCAATATAGGTCTTGTTTATTTTTTATCCATGAATAATATAATTAACGGAAGATTGCGTGAAGTTGAAGAGACATGAGCTGCCAAAATTCGTCGTTTTCATAGATTTCAATTTATAACACAAATAGAGGTTTTAAAGTTCATTGAACAATTGTTTAAGGTGGTATGAGCTGCCCAATCGTAATTTTTCAATTATTTGCTGTTTTTCTCAAGAAGTATAAATTGCAAGTTTTTAGTGCTACATGTCCCGATAATGTGCTGGGTTTAACTAACTTAGGCCTAAAACCAATGAACGGTCGTCCGGGTTATTTAAATTTGGTTTACTTTTCGAACTATATTTCGGTTCGTACAGGCCACACACTGATAGGATTTTCCTTATTCCAACGTTAATCGTTGAGTTTTATTATTAATTTGCTTATTTTTGGGACTTATGTCACATCAAGTTTTAGACAATACAAAATAACCAAGGAAGGTCATTGTGTGATATTTTGTATCCGAGTCGATTAGCCTTTGGTGTCTCGTTTTGCAGGGGGGTCGAAGACAGATTCAAACGTCGATCTATTGAAATTGTAAGTTGTTTGAATACTGGATTTCTTTATATATTCTTAAAATGCTTTATGGTATGTCCTTTTCAAGATTTTGTTAAAAAAGAAACTAATCAGTATAACTCCAGGCATTACAAGGTACCTAGACCCTGGCCTTGTCAAATGGATTTTGCAAGGTTAGGGAGGAGGACAGTTTTAATAAGCATGAAAGGATCGTCCATAAAGAAATATGTTAAATATAAGCCTTTTACAAACAAAAATGTGTCAGCGTTAGCACCAACACCATTATTTAAAATACAATACCATTGTATGCTATATATTACAACCTGGTTATTACTATGGTTTTTAAATACCAAAGTTACCATAGAATTTACCATGGTACACCATGATGTTTCCTTAACTCCAGTGTTTAATTATGTTCCAAAACACCGTAGCTTTTACCATCGTATTTATGTTTTAAAACATCATAGCTTTTATCATCGCATTTATGTTTCAAATTATCATAGCTTTTACCATCGTATTTATATTATAAAAACCCATAGCTGTTACTGTCGTATTTATTTTACAAAACCAAATAGCTTTTACCATCGTATTTATGTTCCAAAACCCCATAGCTTATACCATCGTATTTATGTTTCAAAATGCTTTGGTTTCTACGATGATATTTATATTACGATTTCCTGAAATATCTATGTGACCGTGTGCGGTTTTCTATTTTTTAGAAAAGTCCCAAACTTGAAAGATCGATCCGTAGGGCATTCGTAAGTATTGTTTTATTCATTACCTCACACAAAAAGTGAAAGTACGTAACATCGCTGCATTTACGGGAAGAACTACATAATCCTGAAGTCTAACAAGGCACCTGAAGGACCGGAATGTTATTATCTTATACTAGTAATTAATGTTCTACCAATGGAAATAAGTTCAATTTCATTTGGTGAGTGCTGGGAGATAAACGGCAAAGAACAAAGATGACGCAACACCTTAATTGAATTGAAAATTATCACCAGATACGAAACCATGTCTTTTATTTTAGTTAAAAAATTCTTTTGGTTCTATTTAAACAACTAAGCCATAACAGAAACTAAACAAAAAAGCAAGGTCTGGATACATTGTACTTTCCATGATTATTGTTTTGTAGTTTAAGGACATTATTTCTATCGTATTGTACCAACATTTATTGCTCGTCCATGTGGACCAGGGATAGTTTACAGCATACGTACTATGTATAACACTTTATTTAGATGGCTGTTACATAGAAGGGATTGTAGTGCGAGCCATATGTTTGTGAACCATGGAGTAGTTTCTTTTCCTGATTTTATTCTCAGATCAGTGTATAGTTTGATGTCAAGAATTGACATGGTAGCTTGTTTTCAAAGTTAAGAACTCACTGGAGGCAAATACTTCTAAAGTGAAGTATCATCCCGCTTATAGCGACTTATTGTATATATGTGTATCCACTTATATAGACTCTTTTTGTCTGAAATAAAACATTATTATTATTATATGGAATTATTAGTAGGCATTTTGCGATTACAAGCCTCCCATCTATGTGTCGCGGGTTTGAGTCTAAAATTGTAAGAGTTGCTGAGTGGGTTTTTAGCTCGATCCCCCTATGTGTGAGAGTTTCCAGATACTCGTGGCCAGTAGGTAAAGCAAAGAGACCGGTTTCATTTCCACTAAATCTGGCACCGCCGCCTTATTAGTGAAATCATCTTTAATGCTGCAATTAACATAATTCAGGGCTTTTTGAATTGGAATCTGACTATATGTGTGATCGGCTTTGGTAGTTGAAAATGTCTTCCACAATGATTACAAGGATGTGTATTACAAGCACTAGAAATATGGCATTGTATACCACACTTATAGCAAATAAATAGCGGACATTGCCTGTTTAAAGGTTGGTCTGAATAGCACATTTGACATGTCCATCGTGTAATACACCGACATTTTTCATAAATTTCAATTTATAACACAAATAGAGAGTCAAAGGTTATCGACAAATTGTTCAATGGGGTATGAGCTGCCCAATCGTAATTGTCCCATCCCAAAATTCCTTAATGATTATGGCATGCGAGCGTACTCTCGGAAGGCCAACATCCAAACAAACACGAAGAATTGAAAAATAAATAATATGTATTTGAAATCAAAAGAGGACAATATAGCATCAGAAACATGCAACACATGCCTCAGTTACGCAACAGTGAAGACTGGCTAGATAACAATTCATTAAAGCTCAACGTTTACTCATAAATAGACAAGTCACTACTTAGGAAACAGCCTGTCTTCACATAAAGCATAACTAATCCAGTGATTGCCAAATCGAGTCACATGTGCAACGAATCAAAATAAACTGGCCAGCAAAGATGCATAAAGGAAAAGTGAAGAAAACATAACATTGGGTTAGTACAGTTCTTACCGGTACCGGATTTGTGGGCATGCATCGAATCGAAGTACTATACGCAAAGTTCAGTACACAGTTAAACAGTTAATTCCATGAACTTGTGTATCACGAATCAGATGAGGGACACACACAATAGTTCTTTAAAGGTAATCCAAGATTTCACAAGATAAGTCGCGAACACTTCGGTTTTGGTAAATCCGTTTCACACAGGTAAGGTGAAGCACAAAGAAAAAACTGACATCTAGTCATCCATGTAACAGGTAAGTATTAACCGGTGAGGAAAGGTGAGTCTCACGAGAATTGGCACAAGGTAAGTAACTAACTGTTTTACACAGGCAGGCTGAAATGTCTGTGTCCACAGAGTCACCTTTCCACTATGAAAGCCTTAGGTAAATATTCCTCAAAATAAATAAATTGAAAAATCAAAATTCACTGTGTCCTTAATGATCACAGGATGTTTACTTTAGCAATTTTGCCTACACTTAATTTTAACCTTACAATACTAAAATTCAACTGCACTAACTTTCCTTATAGTCAGTCAGGACTTCACAACACAACAACCTAGCTATAGGCCTACACTCTACTCTCTACAAGACTATCATTCAAACTGAAAAACACATAAAAATCTGGACAAAGAAACAGTGACCTAGAAAGAAATGGGGCTTCATGTAACAATACTCCAAACTGAAGGGTAAAACCCACATTACAGCTATCTGTCAAAGTGTGATCTTGACAGTAATTTTTCAATTATTTGCTGTTTTTCTCAAGAAATATAGATTGCACGTTTTTAGTGCTATTTGTGAAGTAACTTAGGCCTAAAATCATTTAACGGTCGTCCGGGTTATTTAAATGTTGTTTACTTTTGGTACACTATTTCGGTTCGTACAGGCTACACATTGATAGGATTTTCCTTATTCCAACGTCAATCGTTGAGTTTTTTTTAACTTGCTTATTTTGGCACCTTATGCACCTCAAGTTTTAGACAATACAAAATAACCAAGGTATGTCATTGTGTGATATTTTGTATCCTAGTAGACAAGTCTTTGGTAGTGTGCATAACTATCTTGTTTATTTCGTTTTGCAGGGAATTCGAAGACAGGCTCAAAGCTCGATCTGTTAAAACTGCTAGTTGGTTGAATACTGGATTTCTGTATATGTTACATTTGTATTGTTTGTTTAGAGATTAATAAAAATGCTTTATGTTATGTCCCTTTCAAGATTTTGTTAAGAAATAAACTAATCATGTATAGTTGCCGGCAATACAGGGCACCTAGTAACGGTCTTGTCACATGTATAAGGGAATAGATAACTGGCCTTGTCAAATGGATTTTACAAGGTTAGGGAGAACGAAAGTTTTAATGAGCATGAAAGCATTGTCCATAAAGAAATAGGTTAAAGGGGCATGAGCTGCCGAAATTCCCACTTTTTTCATAATTTCTGATCGTCACGACAGTAAGAGGCTTTGAAGGCCATCGAAAAACTAAAGGATTGGCGTTGGAATGAGGAAAATCCGTACAGTATGTGCTCTGTACGAACCGAAAACGTGTTCAAAAAGTAGCAAAATTTAAATAACCGGGACGACCATTCATTCATTCTAAGCCAAAGTTAGATCAAAACAATACTTTATCGTACATTTTCGAGACTAGAAGCACTAAAAAGCTTCTGAATTATACGTCTTGAGAAAAATAGCCGATAATTTCAACATTCTGTGTTTACGTCAAAATATCATCATTTTGGCAGCTCATGCCCCTTTAAAAGGAAAGGAAATCCAGCCAAACCTGCTGACGGAGCGGGCCAATAAAAGTGTAAGTTTCAGTCACGTGTCTCACTTCAGCCCAAGCTGGCGTTGAATCCACTTCATGGAAAGGGCTGCACTGATTGCTATTCTCAATTTGAAATACATTAGCGCTAAATCCAAATTGGCCGTATTCCAAAGTGGAGGTGTTTTTGACATTAATTCTACTGAGTTTAATTAGTTAGTGTCTTTTAGAAAGTGAATATAACAGTATTCTCGTTATTTTGGGATGACACTTTCTTGAAAATATGGTAGAAATTCTTCTACCGATTTTAGGGTGACGCCCGAAACGGGAATCGAACCCTGGGTCCCAGAGTATGGCACCTATCGCCAGCACTAAATAGTAAAGAGGAAGCCGGTTGGCTGAATGGATAAGGCAGCCGGCATTTAGTCTACCATATTTTCAAGAAAGTGTCATCCCAAAATAACGAGAATACTATTAATTCTACTGTTTATGAACCATTTTACACTACATAATATATTTTTTCCTGGCCCCCTGCATTTTTATTCTGGGCATTTTTGAGGTTTTTATGAAGGGACAGGGGTTGAATTACTGTCTGAAAATGATTTTAGAAGTGGAATGGGACCAGTTCAGGTGGATGGAGATCTGGTAGTTAGGCGTGCTTTGGTCTGTGTACATCCGGCGGACTGAGTGTAAACGGACCCCTATCACCTGTTTGTAATGATAGTGAAAAATTTCTACCTTTAACCTATGAAAAAATTGTGCTTAAAATACTGCCAAAGGACTGTTCAAGATCCCCACCGAAGGATTTGGTTCAACGAAAGTTAGGGAAGGTGCTGTGAGAGCAGACATTATCATTACCGCAAATGGGAAATGAAGGAAAATGAAACTGTGACCTACTGCCATATATAAAAATAAGGGAGATAAGTCAGTGCTAAAAAATGGGTCCCGATTAGTCTTTCAAACGTAGACTATAAGGTGATATTTCGTTGTCTGACTAAAACAAGTTGTAGGATCTGTCATTAATGAATGTCAATCATGTTGTGTGCCAGGCCGGGATATTGCTGATACAATATGCAGCCTACGAGTTGTAATGTCTTATGTTGAAATGGATAATGTTAATGCCTTTTTCCATAAATTAGATCAAGAAAAGGCGTTTGACAGAGTTTCACATAAAATACACGAAGTGCTAAATAAACTTGGTTTTGGTCCATCTTTTCGGAGATGGATAGAAATATTGTATCGCGATATACGAAGGGAAGTTAAAGTAAATGGTAATGTAACAAGCTATTTTCCGGTAGAAAAGTATATAGACAAGGCTGTCCTATCTCCGCCCTGTTATATGCAATACGTGTTGAACCTCTTGGGGCGTTGATAAGAAATAACCAATACATCACGGGATTGTCTATTCCCGGGTCGGATAAATAATGTTAACTTTTCAACACACTGAAGATACAACCGTTGTTGTTACTGATAAACAACGAACTGTTCTCAATGTTACTCAAACTTTTGGTAAAGCATCAAATGCTAGATTAAATGTAGAAAGATGTGAAATTTCCCATTTAGGGTATAACCAAGACCAACAAGTGTTTGATATGCCTGTAAAGAACGGTTGTATTAAATTGTCGGGTGTCTATTTAGGTCCTGATCACAGTTCATGTAATATCTTAAGCTGGAAAGATAAACTACAAAGCCTAAAAACTATAGCTAACATATGGAAAACGAGAATGTTAAATCTTCAAGGCAAAATTTGTGTAATCATGACATTGTTGATGAGTAATTTTGGTATTCTATGTCTGAAGTAAAGGATGTTGTTAGTGATTTCCATTGGGAAGGTAAAGCACACTTAGTTCGCTGTGAAATACCGGTAAATAACAGTCAACATGGTGGGTTGAACTTATCAGATATCGAGTGCAAGGTTTCAGATTCAAATTTGTAAGTAGATTTTTTAAAAACAAATGTAAACCTCTATAGAAGGATTTTTTCAAATATTTTTTTTGTCTAGATATACAGGTGAAAAAGTGTCCAGTAATGTCAAAAACAAAAACAGTTAATAGAACTGTTGCCCGAATTTTACCAAGAACTGATGTTATCATGGTATAAATTTGTCAAACTGCTGATATCATTTTGACTAAACCTGAAGAAGTTTTTTGCCAACCAATAAGTTGTAATCCAAATATAACAGTAAATGGAAATGTAATTTTCTCGGAAACTCTTCTAAAGGCTGGGATATTGTGTCTTCGTGATATTTTGTGCATTTATGCCCTGGGGTTTTTACCGTTGATTGCATTAAAAAATGATTGAAGATTCTGGACAAGTGTTTAAGAATAAAATTGTTCAAAAATTGTAAATTGTCATAAAATCTGCGATATTATTCAAAATCTGCCTGCAAAGGTACCAACTGAGATTTCAGAAATTGATGTTCTTTTGTGGAATGTGACTAGATCTGTTTAAGGGTTTAATACCGCCGTAGCGGTGTTTGTTGCGTAACCCGATACCGCTGAACGTTGGTTCGTACCGAGTCAAACCACGAGAATGCGCAGCATTCGAGGGGTTTGACGAGGTGCGAACCAACGTTCAGCGGTATCGGGTTATGCAATAAACACCAAGACGAAGGTATTAAAGTCGATTCTACCCCGATAATTGAGAAAAATGAGGAAAAAGTGACCTGTTGTTGATTGCCGTTCCTTTTCCCTCCCTCGGGACAGACTGGGAACTTTTAACCAATCAACGATAAGCTTTGGTCACGTGCAACGGTTGACCCAGATATTTTGAAGCAGAATGACATAATGTCACTATGGCTACCGCTTTGACAGGCTGGGTTGCTGACGACGCTATCGGGGGAAATGTTGTGAAATCAACCCTTTGATGACTATATACGTTCATGACAGCCCAGTTTTCAATAGAAAAGGACAGAATATAACCACACTCACAACATTATCAGGTTAAATCCTTCATTTTGTATGATAACAAGCAAAATATCACTTCTTCCGGGGGAGGTAAACCTACCAGCCGGCAGCCGATGATGCACTACAGACTCGATGTCGTTTGAAAAGTCATCTCTACTCAACATGTATATTTGCACACGGCACGCACATGCAGGAGGGGTAGAATAATTGTTTAACATTCTACCCCTCCTGCATGTGCGTGCCGTGTGCAAATATACATGTTAAGTAGAGATGACTTTTCAAACAACATCGAGTCTGTAGTGCATCATCGGCTGGTAGGTTTACCTCCCCCGGAAGAAGTGATCTTTTGCTTGTTATCATACAAAATGAAGGATTTAACCTGATAATGTTGTGAGTGTGGTTATATTCTGTCCTGTTATATTGAAAACTGGGCTGTCATGAACGTATACAGTCACCAAAGGGTTGATTTCACAACATTTCCCCCGCTAGCGTCGTCAGCAACCCAGCCTGTCAAAGCGGTAGCCATAGTGACATTATGTCATTCTGCTTCAAAATATCTGGGTCAAGCGTTGCACGTGACCAAAGCTTATCGTTGATTGGTTAAAAGTTCCCACTCTGCCCGAGGGAGGGAAAAGGAACGGCAATCAACAACAGGTCACTTTTTCCTCATTTTTCTCAATTATCGGGGTAGAATCGACTTTAATACCTTCGTCTTGGTGTTTATTGCATAACCCGATACCGCTGAACGTTGGTTCGCACCTCGTCAAACCCCTCGAATGCTGCGCATTCTCGTGGTTTGACTCGGTACGAACCAACGTTCAGCGGTATCGGGTTACGCAACAAACACCGCTACGGCGGTATTAAACCCTTAATCAAAGCAGTATTATAACTCTCTGATTGGTCTATTTGTTATGCCACCTATTGGTTTTGATCATTAGAGAAATAATTTTCCAAATCGTGACTTACTGACAAATATTTTACAGAATTGGAATATCTGATACAAAATTGTGTATTTTTTGTTCTAGCCAGCCAGAAACATTACGCCATCTGTTTGTCACATGTCCCTAGCTTAAGGAATATAGAAAGTATATATGGGAATTTGTTCAATCATTGTTAAGAAAAGAAAACATAAAGATTTTTGATCATTTTTCTTGGTCAGGTTATCTCTTGTTTGGTTGGCACCAAACTGTAGTTACTCAAACTGTTATTTTCTACAAGCTTTAAAGTGGCATGAGCTGCCAAAATTTCGATATTTTGACGTTAAAACAGAATGTTGAAATTATTGGCTATTTTTCTCAAGACGAATAATTCAGAAGCTTTTTAGTGTTTCGAGTCTCAAAAATGTACAATAAAGTATTGTTCCGAACTACCTTTGGCTTAGAATGAATGAATGGTCGTATAAATGTTGTTTACTTTTCGAACACGTTTTCGGTTCGTACAGCCACATACTGTATGGATTTTCCTCATTCCAACTCCAATCATTTTGTTTTTCGATGGCCTTCAAAGCCTCTTACTGTCGTGACGATCAGAAATTATGAAATAAAGTGTGAATCTTTGCTGCTCATGTCATTTAAGTAGCCTAAATAGCAATTCTTAAAGCCAGGAATGCCAAGTTGTTAAATTACCGAGTTATACCTCAGATATTTATTTTACCACTTACTTACCAAACAAATCAACCAAGCAAAGCAATTCTGGAGCTTATCAACTGTTCATACTTGTGTTACAAAATATAATCCACATGTCAAATTATCAGATGATGAATTGGTCATAGCTAATTTCCAAATTTAATTTAGTATGTTATGTTAATCCTCATTTTATATTATCTGGCAAAGGGACATCACCCATACTTTTATGTAACAGGAAACTTGTATTGCCTTGTGGGTATGTTTCATATCTTGTATTGTCATGGTGGAGTAAACATGTCTGTGTGTGTTGTCCAATGTAGTGTGTTGTGTATTCATTTGTAAGTGTTAACAAGTGGTAGCAGAGTGTCAAGAATATGTATCAAGTGATTTTAGTGTTCCACCTTTATGGTTAAGAAAGTAAATTGTCAGCAAGTGATTTCAAGGACAGGATTGTGTGTGATAAAGGACTTGTGGCGTGCAGTGACTGGATTGACAAAATGGCTACCAGGATCAACCCTCCAGCCCTCCATAAAGCTAAGTCCTTTGAACTTTATAAACAAGAATTACTAGCATGGAATGAAATAACAGAGTTAGATAAAACTAAGAGAGGTGTTGCTATTGCTCTTACTTTAACAGAGGATGACGATAGTAAAATTAGAGAGAAAGTTTTTGATCAGCTGGACATTGCAGATTTAAAGAAAGAAACTGGTTTTACTATCCTTCTAGATTTTCTTGACCTTCATTTGGGTAAAGATGACCTTGCAGACAGTTTAGCTAAATTTGAAGAGTTTGAGGATTTTTCCAGGCATGATGGCCAATCTATCGATGAATACATTGCAGACTTTGATTCAAAGTACAGGAAAATAGATAAGAAAGATATGAGGTTGCCTTCTGAAATTTTAGCATTTAAGCTGCTTAGAAAAGCAAATATTTCTAAAGAAGAAAGAATGCTTGTATTGACAGGCATGAACTATGATAATAGAGAATCCTTATTTGAAGAAGCAAAAAAATCATTGAAAAAATTTAAAGGAGATGCATGACAGATTAGTTGTGGAGTTTCGGGCATAAAATTAGAGCCAGCTTTTCTTGCAGAGAATGAAGAAGCTTTATGGGCAGCAGGATATGTAAGGAGGGGTACATTGTATGCTAATAGAAGAGGTGGTAGACAACGGAGAGGTTACGGGCGAGGTTTAGGTTTTATATCATCACAACGTGGCACAAAGAATATAAATCCTATTGGCCCTGATGGACAACTCTTGACTTGTAAATCATGTGGCTCTTACAGGCATCTAGTAGCTACCCTAATGAAAATGTACTATAGTTTACTATAGCAAAAAACTATAGTTTACTATGGTACTTTTGCCACTTTACTATAGCCTGTTTACTATAGTAAACTATAGTCACTGTAGTTTACTATAGTAAACAGACTATAGTAAACGTGGCAAAAGTACCATAGTAAACTATAGCGACTATAGTAAACTATAGCGACTATAGTAAACTATAGCGACTATAGTAAACTATAGCGACTATAGTAAACTATAGCGACTATAGTAAACTATAGCGACTATAGTAAACTATAGCGACTATAGTAAACTATAGCGACTATAGTAAACTATAGCGACTATAGATAACTATAGCGACTATAGATAACTATAGCGACTATAGATAACTATAGCGACTATAGATAACTATAGCGACTATAGATAACTATAGCGACTATAGATAACTATAGCGACTATAGATAACTATAGCGACTATAGATAACTATAGCGACTATAGATAACTATAGCGACTATAGATAACTATAGCGACTATAGATAACTATAGCGACTATAGTAGTCTATGGCGACTATAGTAGTCTATAGCGACTTTTCTGGCAAAAGTACTATAGTAACCTATAGCGACTATAGTGACTTTAAAGTACCATAGTAAACTATTGTAATCCATGGCGACTATAGTAAACTGTGGCGACTATACTAGTGGCATAGTAAACTTTAGTAAACCATGGTGACTGTAATAACATAAACTATAGTGACTGCTGACGGTCTTCAGTTAACATACAAAATAATAAGAAAAAATCTTTAGTTTAAGACAGATAATGCTGTTTATTACATCAAGTACTGTTGAAAAATCTGTACACAAAATCTGATAAAACTGACATTTGATATTATTGTACAACACCTTCCTTCTCTTCATTCTCCAAATAACTTTGTAAAAACTTGTGAATGGTTGGGTTTTTTTTTTGGGGGGGGGGGGATCCTCTGATTTCTGTTTGGGGTTAGATGGCTGTTTTGAGGCCAGATTGCTTTTATGGCTCTGGGGAGTGTTTGGTGTATGACTCTCTGTGATCAGGATATCGTTCTTCAGTTTATACTACAAGAAAACAAAAGAAATATAAATAAATAACATCAACGGGGAAGGCCTGTGCTTGACTGAACAAGATTAAGCCAATGTATTACATATTGAAACAAATTTTGCACTGTGACCATAACGTATTATCTTGATTTCAATAATTTACCTCATAGAAATCCACTGTGTGACGTCATCCCAGGCTTTGTTACATCACTTTGCTTTGAACCTCCCTTGACTATTAATATAGGAATAAATGGAGAAAAAATCTACTCTGATATGTAATTTCCAATTTCCTGCAACAAAAAAAGTATGGTAAAGAATATACAGTTTCCAAAATTGTATTAACCCAAGTTAGACTTTTTATCTGTCCTTACAGCCGAAATGTGCTTGTTTTCCATTCATTGGCATGTTATATTTCACCAACCAGCAGACGACTAAAAGGGACCTTTATATTATACTGTAATACATGTATGTTTGATGCACTAAACCAATGACCTACATGTATACATTAGGCCTATATAGTAAAACCGGGAATTCCATGCAAATATTTTGTTTTGCTACCTCGTATACTCTTTTTCTTGATAAACAGCATTTGTTAAACCGGTTACCGTTTTGATTTTAAAGTCTACCCTATAACTATAAAAATAATAATAAAGCCTACAGGCATTGATATTTCGCATATAACGGAATTCTTGTAAAAAGAGATCGGTAATAAGTCCTATATTGAGTGAGATACTCTTAATAGTACGTTCGTTTAAAATAGATAAAATATAGAGTGAAATATTTGGAGAAGTTTATTTCATTTTAATATAGATATATACAATAGTGAGCCGTCTACAGTTTACCATACTTTACTACAGTTTGACTATAAACTTGTACTATGACAGTTACCTACAATTTACTACAGCACCGTGCAGCTCATTTCAGTTTGAGTACCGGTATATAATTAGCATGATTCTCCATAGTAATCTATTATAATGATCTATAGTTTACCATACTTGACTATTAACTTATGTATCATACTTATAATTTACTACAGCACATAGCAATTTACCACTGTTTACTTCAGTTTGGCTATATAATGACCATAATTCTCTATTGTACCTACCTATAATATACTACAGCTGTAAAACTATAGTTTACCATACTTACTACAGTTTGACTATAAACTTACTGTGTTGTACTATAGTAACCTGTAATTTACCAGAGTAGACCCCAGTTTACTACAGTTTTACTATAAAGGATCTATCATATACTATAGTAAAAGGTTATGTACTATAGTCAACTATAGCCTGACTACAAAAGTCTACAATACACTATAGTAAACGATAGTGTACCATAGCATATTATAGTAAGCTATAGTTTACCTCAGTTTTACTATACAAGATCTATGGTATACTATAGTAACAGGCAATGTACTATAGTCCACTAAAGTTTCCTATAGAATTACTACAAAAGTCTATAATACACTACAGTATTCTATAGTAAACTATAGTTTACCATAGTTTACCTCAGTTTTACTATAGTAAACTATGGTAAATTATGGTACATTTTCATTAGGGTAAGTGTCCAGATAGCTGGGAAAACATGGCTAAAGTTAAACCAGAGGTTAACATAGCGAATGAAGAGCAATATGCGGTTTTATTTATAGGTTACAATAAACATGATATCCTCCAACTTGGTACTGATGCTCGTAATTGTGCTGTTCTGGATAGTGCATGTAGTAGTACTGTTTGTGGTAAAACCTGGCTTACAAGCTATATTGACTCAGTGAAGTGGACAAGATGAAAGTGAAACAGTCAGAAGGACATAAAGTATTTAAATTTGGAGGGGGAACTAGGTTGAAATCTGAGGCGGAATATCATTTACCAGTCTGTATTGTTGGAAAGCAGGTAGCAATAAAAACAGATGTTGTAGATTCTGACATACCATTACTTCTGTCAAGATCAACAATGAGATGTGACATTAAACTTGACCTCATCCGGCCATTATTGTATACCCATTGATAAAACAGAGACTGTAAATGTGAATGAAGTAAAATACGTACAAATAGAACTCACAAAGGCTGATAAACGTAAACCTGTTTTACTAAAACTTCATCGCCAATTTGCCCATCCACCTAAGAAACGTCTTGTTGCCCTTTTGAAGGATGCTGCAGTGTGGAAAGAGGAGTATAACCAAGACTTAACAGAACTTGAACAGAAATGTGATCTGTGTATGCCAAAACACCACCAAGGCCTGTTGTGGCCATGCCTATGGCCACTAATTTCAATGAAAAAGTTGCCATGGATCTGAAGCTGTATAAAGGTCATTGAATATTACACATGATTGACATGTGGTCAAGATATACAGTGTCAGTTTTTGTTTCTCGGAAGAAACCAAGTAACATTATTGAAGGAATCATGAAAAATTGGGTAGGACTGTTTGTTATCATGGGTTCATTGATCACTGACAATGGCGGTGAGTTTAGTTCAGAAGAAATGCGAGAGATTACATCTATTCTGAACATCCGTGTTTGTACAACAGCAGCATTCAGTCCTTACCAAAATGGTTTGTGTGAGAGGGTGCATGCAATAACAGATACAATGTTGCTTAAGCTTGAAGAGGAGAACAGAAGTGTAGAATTGGAAACATTGTTATGGGCAAATATGGCCCGTAATTCCTTACAAATGTGGAATGAGTTTAGTAGCAATCAGTTAGTGTTTGGTAGAAATCCTAACCTCCCCAACATCATGCAGGCTGATCTACCAGCTCTAGAGGGTTGTACTACAAGTCAAGTGTTTGCGAAACATCTCAATGCATTGTACGATACACGTAAGGCTTACCTGCAGACAGAGTGTAGTGAAAGAATCAGAAGAGCGTTAAGGTCAAAAGTGAGGACAGAAGAACAAATTTTTGATAATGGAGAATATGTGTTCTATAAACGAGAAGGGAAAGAAAGATGGTTTGGCCCAGGGAAGGTGGTCTTTCAGGACGGTAAAGTTGTCTTTGTTCGACATGGCGGGGTATTTGTAAGGGTATCACCCAACAGACTTTGTAAAGTTAATTCACCATTTGAAGATGCTAGTGAACAAAATGATATTCAATCAGGCGATAATGTTACAAATTTGAAAGATGAATGTGTCAAACCAGTAGTTGTTTCAGAGACTGTTACAGGCCTTTCACTAGGGAGCATAGATTGTCAAGAAAACATTTCCATCAATAAAGTCAAGAAAAGTGATCATATTTTTTATAAATTACCAGACACCTCTCAATGGATTGGTACCACTATAATAGGAAGGTCAGGTAAAGCGACGGGTTATAATTTGTTATACTATTATTATGTAACTTTTTATATTGCCTGTGTTATCCACCTTGTAAGGAGACGCACAAACAAGCTCTGGCTTACTGCGCTCCTCTTTCAGTAATAAATCTATTTAAACCAAAGCGACGTGTAAACATCAAAATTGGTATAATGTTCAAGATGACATTAGCAACGAGCAGAAAATATTGACCTAAGTTGTGTAGAATGGAGAAGGTGTGTTCAGGATGAGGAGGAAGTAAATTTGTTAGATGAGGAGCAAGTGTCTTAGCAAAGAAAGAGGAGCTACAGAAATTACAAGATTTTTACACATATGATGAAGTAGAGGACTCTGGTCAGAAAACTATTTCCACAAGATGGGTTGTTAGTGAAAAAGGAGAGAGAATCAAGGCAAGACTAGTAGCTAAAGGATTTCAAAAGCAATTATTTGTACCCAAAGATAGCCCAACTGTTGGGAAGGGGGTTATCAGAATATTTCTGACTTTGGCAGCTAGCAAGAAATGGACCATTAAATGTACAGATATTAAATCAGCTTTTCTTCAAGGAAATGAGTTGGACAGAGAAATATTTATAAAACCTCCGTTGGAAAGTGAGACACCTTCAGGATTTCTATGGAAATTAAAACATGGATTGTATGGCCTAAAGGATGGTGTCAGGCAGTTTTATTTAAGTGTCCGAGATGAACTGGTTAAATTGGGATGTAGACAGTTGAAGCTCGACCCTGCTGTATTTATGTTCGAATTGGAGGGAGTGATTCATGGGATGATCTGCTGTCATGTGGATGATTTCTTACATGCAGGTGATGATGTTTTCAATAAAATAATGGAAGGTTTGTTACAAAGATTGCTTGCTGGAAAAATTGAAGAAGGAGATTTCAAATACATTGGCTTTCACATTAAGCAAAATTGTGCTGGTGTAACTTTAGATCACACATCTTTCATGAACAGTTTAGATCATCCTTATATTGATGCACAGAGAGCAGCAGATCGCCAAGCCATACTGGATCAAGGAGAACAGAGTCTGTATCGTCGCCTAGTAGGTCAGTTAAACTGGGCAGTGCAAAATTCTAGGCCAGATTTAGCATTTGAATTTGTAGACCTTAGTACTAAACTTCAAGAAGCATCAATTGGTGATCTCTTGAGAGCCATCAAAGCTATCAGCAGACTTAAAGATTTACGTGCCATTCAATTCTTTCCATCACTCAATGGTGATCCTGCAGATGATTTTGAGATTTTTGTGTTCAGTGATGCTGCACTGGGAAATATAAGCAATGGAAAAGGAAGTACAGGGGCACATATTATTTGGATAAAAGACAGGGAAGGCAAATGTTGTCCCATTTTCTGGCAGGCAAATAAAATCAAACGTGTTGTAAGAGCTACGATAGCGGCTGAAGCGTTAAGTTTACAGGAAGGTTTAGAATCAGCTTTATACTTTAGAGAAATTGTTGAGGATATATTTGGAAGAAAACAACATTCAATCCCAAAAACAGCATTTATTGATAATAAGAGTGTTATTGAGTCTACTCAGACAACTAAGCCTGTTGAGGATAAGCGTCTGCGCATTGATATCGCAGCTATTACAGAGATGATAGAAAACCAGTTGGTGAAAATACGATGGTGTCCAGGCAAATCTCAGTTAGCCAATGCTTTGACCAAGAGGGGGGCTTCGGGAGTTGAACTCTTAAATATTCTTCAGAGTGGAAAATTCACATTTGGTGCATTCCTACAAGATGAATTCACATTCGACGCGTTCCTACGAGATGAATGTACATTTGGTGCATTGGAAACGAGCTGAATTCACATTAAGTGCATTCCTACGAGATGAATTTACATTTGGTGCATTCTTACGAGATGAATTTACATTTGGTGCATTCTTACGAGATGAATTCACATTCGGAGGTGAATTCAAATTTGGTGAATACCTACAAGATGAATTCACATTTGATGCATTCCAAAGAGATGAATTCACATTTGGTGCATTCCTACTAGAGGAATTCAAATTTGGTGAATACCTACAAGATGAATTCACATTTTATGCATTCATACGAGATGAATCTACATTTGGCGCGTTCGTAAGAGATGAATGTGTATTTGGTACATTCCTACGAGATGAATTCACATTTGGTACATTGCTATAAGATGAATTCACATTTGGTGCGATGAATCTATGTTTGGTGCATTCCTACGAGATGATCTCAAATTTGGTGCATTCCTACGTGATGATCTCAAATGTGGTACATTCCTACGTGATGAATATACAATTGCTTTATTCATTTAACATAAATACACAAACGCCGTGTTTAGTTTACAAGGACTGTAAATTGTATTTATGTTTAGGTAGAAAGCTGTATTCATTTTACATGTATATCTAATTGTTGTATTTTCCTTACAGGGATTCATATTGGCTGTATTAATTTTACATAGATTTGCCATGTAAAATTCACAAATGTTTTTGTTTTACATAGATCCATGCTAGTTGTATCCCTCGTACATCAACAGAATAGCTGAATTTATTTAGAAGGAATCACAAAATACAATATGTAAATGTATTCGTGGGTTCACAATATATATGCATTCGTATATCATGGATTCACAAAATATGTGCATTTGTGTAGCATGGATTCAGAATATATGCATCCGTGTAACATAGATTCACAATATATACATTCATACAACATAGATTCACAATATATGCATTCGTATAACATAAATTCAGAATATATATGCATTTGTATAACATAGATTCACAATATATATATTTGTATAACATAGATTCAAAAGATTCGTACAACATAGATTGTATTTGACTCATTACTATTGAACATCGTCATTTTACTTCTTTGTAACAAAGAGAAAATTTATCCAGTATTTCATCGGGATGCCTTACTTATATTCCTTTCATAGGCACATTTTTGCTCAAATAGTCAAACGAAGGAAATATATCAAATACAAAAACAATACATGCATGATAGAAAAATAAATTAGTAGAGTAGTAAACATTCGAAAAACAAGTCAGATATATTTTTCAAAAATGAGGGACTAATTCTAAGTACCATTTATACCTTGTTAAACATATTTACATTTATTTCTACAATACATACAATGTATACTTAAATTGACATGAGCTGTCTAGATTTTGCCGTGAAATACCAATAACGAATTGTTGCCAAAAGCCCAGGCAACAATATTAATTAGACCTGGGATGAATATGAAAGGGATATGAAACGCCTTTGTTTTGCAGTCAGTCGACTGGCAGTTGTTTAGCTCGCTATTGTTCTTGTCAGACTCCCCGTGACGGCATTCTGATCCGCTCAGAGAATAGCCGAAAGCCGTGTTGTATATTCCGATTCATTCTGAACCATACCGATGTCGTTGATATATGTGCTGCGCATGCCCGTTTGTAAGCTAGCAACAGAAAACAATCGCCATTTGGAATATTCTGACAGTGTTGCTAGCTTATAAATAGGCATGCGCAGCCCATATATCAACGACACCGGTATGGTTCGAAATGAATCGGAATACACAACACGACTTTCGGCTATTCTCTAAGCGGATCAGAATGCCGTCACGGGGAGTCTGAGAAGAACAATTGCGAGCTAAACAACTGCCAGTCGACTGACTGCAAAACAAAGGCGTTTCATATCCCTTTCATATTCATCCCAGATTAGACTTAATTTCAAGTTTCAAGTTTGTTTATTAGGCTTTAGCCCTATTGGGCTCTGGCCTGTTCCACAATTGGAAGTGGCCACATGTACATAATATAATATACAACAACTGGTATATATGGAGAGTTACAGCTATATTATATGTTAGTAATCGAGTGTTTTCGTATTGCCTTGGTATTGGCCTGAGGGTGGCCGTATTGGCCCTAGGCCGCAGGCCGAGGGTCAATGCAACCACCCGAAGGCCAATACCCAGGCAATACGAAAACACTCGATTCATAATATTTTTATTAATAGACTGTGGAAGTTATTTCCATTCGTTTAATGAATGCCTTGAAAAAGTTGACCTCCGACTTTGTTTTGCTCTCTGTTTATTGTTTCTGTATAAGTAAAGAAGTTTCTTCCTCTTTTACTGTCCTAAAAGAAAACGGCAATCCGATTCACTTACAGTAGTTTTTTCTTCCTGTCAATAATACCTTGTACAACGCGCTCCAGTGTAGACATTTTGATATCAACATCTGTCGTCTGCTTCTGTCAAACTCTGAGACGTCACATTTTAATTGCGTCTTTCCGCTGAACTCCGTGAACTCGGCCAATATGATTTGAACTCGGCCAATATGACTTGAACTCGGCCAATACGACTTGAACTCGGCCAATACAGCCGATTCGTCTGCTGATATTACCCGGCCGCGAAGGTCGTATTCGGGCAATAACTTACACAGTCAATTAATAAAATGTAATATTACAGATTAAAGACAATTGAATTATTGAATTAATTAGTTACATTCATAATTTCCTTTCTTCTTTCCATAGAAAAATAAATATATTTTCCTAAATTATTTTGTATTTTCTATTGGAGGATCCCATTAATGAGGTAAATTTATTTACGGTTGGCCAAGAATGATAGTAGCGAGGCAGATACAGTCGTCGTAAATCACTATAGAATGGACAACTCAGTAGAAAATGAAATTCATCTTCAACTCTTCCCAGATGGCATAATGAACATAATCTATTGGCTCGTACGGTGTTTGTGAACCTTCCCTGTTCAATTGCAAGCATATGGGAAGAACAGCGCAAGGCTGTTATAAAAGATTTTAGAATTTTTACAGTTTAATAGATAGCTTTCAAAAGCAAATTCCTTTTTGCTTAATAACCACCAGTCTCATTCAACTCGGCAAATACAGTGCTTCCAACAAAACACCTCTGAGTACAAACTGTATTTTACATTGATTGGAGTTTGGAAAACAGGATTGATAGTCAAAACAAATAATAAATGATGATAATAAAATGTACACGGTAAAAATGACAATGCCTGTATGATATAATTATACCCAATTCAGGTTAATTAACCCCAGCTTTCTTCTACGTAATCATGGCCCAGTTTACAAACAATGAATTTTGCCTCTAAAAAGGTATATCTGACCGATGGCCTTCAAAGTCTCTTACTGTCGTGACGATCAGAAATTATGAAAAAAAGTGTGAATTTTGGCAGCTCATGCCACTTTAATTTAGAGTGGTCGGTCCCACAGTTCCAATCATCAGTTCGCCTTATTAAGCGTAAGATTAAGTGTAAGTATATGAGCACCGGACTGGCTCGATTAAAATTTCTATAAAAACACTCGGATAGCATTTTTGAAAATATAAGTCTCGAACTGTTGATTTAAGATATGCAAATAGGTGTAATAACATATTTAAAAAAATCGCTAGAGCGGCTACTGGACCCTCGTTGGTGACAATTCGACGTACAGTAGATGTACATCTCGTTTAACTTGTCTGATTTGATGCAAATAAATGAGTCATTTGATTAGCTGAACTTTCAGAATGAAGCTCTATCAATCCTGGATCTCACAGATTCTGGGGCCCAGGACGCCCCTGGACCTTCTTTTAAACGGGTCCATTTTTTTCTTTCCCTGTATTTCAATTAGCATTGCATAATTGCTGATGATACATTTTTAACCCTGACCCCAATAATGGTTCCCTGATTTATCACGGCAGTCCAACTCTCATGGCAGACTGTATCATTGGAAGTACGAAATTGAATTGTCAGTACTAGTTTTCATCCTTGAGGGAAAATGTATTATTTCAAAGTGAACTAAAATTATGGACTGAGAAAGGGGATAAAGTTCTTAGTCTAATAGTGATACCTGTCATGGGGTTGTACAGTACATTAAGGCTATGATTACAAGTACAATCAGTAATCCTTGAATTAATAAAAATGCATCCCGGTTATTCAAATTTTGTTTACATTAAAAAAAACAGTGATTGTTAAGTTTCCACACCAGGCTCCAAAGTTTATAGACCTTTTTATATCATAGCTAATCATTTGCTTTTTGATGAAGTTCTAAACATCGCATTAATCTTTTCATGAAAAAAGTACGAATCAATAGATAACAAAAACTGACCACCATAGCTGGGTTGTCAGATAAGCTTGTTAGAGAGCTTAATGTCCAGGGGCCTGTGTCACAAAGTGGCGTAGAGTTTTTGCGTAACTGCATAGCAATCCATACTGTAGGGATGTTTACGCTACGCCGCTTGGTGAAACAGGCTCCAGAGCACATCGTCATTTCCATGTCTACTGAAAAAAAACTTTGTCGAGTTTTTCGCATAACTTTATTCCATTGTCTGATTTTGGTCTCGACCCTGTGATAAAATACCGATAAACCCGTAATGACGTCAGTGCAACTCACCGGATACCTAACTAACACTATACCATACTAACAGACATGTAGTATTTGCCTTATTATATGTAGGGTGCCTTTACTCAGTATGGAGAGAATCTGTGATAATATTCACCGTGAATTGGCTGTGAAAGTGGGCAATTTGTCACCCCCTTGTATCTACGTGTAGGTCCAAACATGGATTACTTTGTTACTTCTGTTACCCTTGATCAATGTTAATTTTGTTTTCAGTTTCTGTAAGAAAGACGTTTCTAATGTTGTTACTTTGTATAAATGGCATCTTAACACCATTTAATTCCGTTAAATGTCCCAACGATTTGCTTGGAAATTCAAAAGATTCCCATTTATCTCAACCAGGATATATGTTTATGAGGACTAAAACCCTCAGGCCCAAGGGAATTTTCTCACCAAGATAAATATCTGATCCGAAAAAAATATCTGGCTCGAAAATTATACGTAGGGGCTTTTACTCAGTATGGACAGAATCTGTCATAACATTCCCGGTTAAGTGGCCAAGGAAGTCCGTAGTGTGTATATGTAGTTTTGTCATTGAGGCCCCAACAACATATTTGATTGAGGGTAAAATAATGATTGAAACTTTCAAGATAGTCGATGGATCTTCGGGAAAAATGATCCTGCTTCTCCTCAGCATCGGTTATTTTGAGTGTTATAACCTGTATTTTTACTTTGTCACTGCTGTAACCCTTCACCAAGGATATGAAGTGCGGTAAAAGCGAGTCATCATACCTGTCTTCTAGAAACACAAATACAATGTTAATTTTGTTGTCTACTGAAGTTAAATCTTGTTGAAAGGCCTTGAGATGAAAACAGTTGAATTGATTTGGCGCTAAAGTTATTGCCAATACCCCTAACCTTCTAAGGTTCTTTAAACAAGTAGAGGCGTCTCTAATGCTGCAACAGTGTATAAATGGCATCTGAACACCATTCGGTTTCGTAAAATGTTCTAACAATCTGCTATTTGCCTGAAAATATCTCGATCCCATCACAATCCATAATTTCAGTTCAGGATAAATATATGTTAGGTCTGGTTTAGACGCATCCTTGAAGTAAGTAACCGGCGGCAATTCCATTTTACAGATGGCTAACTGGATGTGGTCTTCTAAAAGTTCATCTAAATATTTTAAATCAACTGCGTTGTAGAAGACCCGTGCAACTTTAAACGACCTGTTAAAATGTATTCTAAAGAAATCTACTAAATCTAATCGGGGATTTCCTTTGCTTAGATAATACAAAAGCGCGTGTATCCAGCGATAGTATAGGTCGTCAATTGATTCTGTTTTGTCATGTGCTACTATTTCAAACAGGTGTTCGAGAACAATTTTGGTTTTATTGACTTGGGTAGACAGTAAGTATATATAGCACTCCACTACCGGATGTTTGAAAGGCGATGCAGGACTATACGACAAAAGGGGCAATAGTTCTTTTTTAAACTCATCTAAATCCATTTTTTCAATATAAGACCCACAGAAAAATTCCTGAAATGATCTATGTGGAAAGTAGCAGAATTCATTTGAGTGTAACCTGGATATAGTATAGTCTTTACTCAAAATTCCCGATTTTAGCAGATGAAATCCCAAATCACCTTCACATAGAGAGTTAAGGTCATTTTCAGGAAATACAAATACATCGTCTCTTACTCCTGTGTAGGCTACGTAACAAGCTGCATTATATAACATCTCTTCATCCAGTGAACAGTCTCCCTGTTCCTGAAATTTCCTTACGTACTTTCTACATATTGTCCACATGACTTCATGATAAATTTCCCTGGAGTTCAATGGGATTCCACCAGACTTTTCTTGAACTAAAATACAGAGTAATACTGTAACAAATGGATTTACCATCAGTTCACGCAATTCTGGACCATCCCTTAGTCTATCTAACAGCTTCATCTTATAGTTATTCTCATCATTTCTAAAATATTTACAGATGTATTCCCTAACATTCCTCACAGAAAATCCTTTCACTTCCAAATGTAGTTTGACATACGGGAAAAACTTCCTGACTGATTCTGGTCGACCAGTTATAATCAAGTGGACATCCCTGAAAAACCTGCCTTTCAGAAGTTGTGTTATGGCCCATTCGCCGTCGGCAGTCAACTCATCCACACCATCAATTATCAAAAGACTTTTGCCTGTTTGAAAATGTTGGTGTATTTTATCTTCAGGAATTTGAAAATCCTCTGGGAATAACTCTTCTACAAAAGATTTTCGAAAATCTTTTGTCAAACTGCGAGCTTCCAAAATGCCGACTAAATCAAAATGATGTCCATGGATTTTGTATGCATCCTTGGACCACAAATAGGCGAATTGACGGCATAATGTACTTTTACCAAAACCAGCTGGCCCCTCGATGAAACAGATATTTCTCTCTGAGGGAGTCACTTTGAATATTCTGTCAAGGATTTCAGGGTCATTAGTAGGCCTACTACTCTGCTCCTTGGAACTGGTAATAGAGCAAGATAAAAGAAAAAATAAAGTTATGTATCGTTTAAGAGCATGTTTGTTTTTTTTCACAGAGAAAAAAAAACGACACATATGTTAAACAAGAGATCCTTTAAAGGGATCTTAACGCCCGCGTTCATCTATTCATATTAAAGATTGTTACAGCAATAACTGGATATAGGAATTGGGGCATACATAAAAAATCTTATTCAAGGAAAGGGTGAAGAATAAATGAATAAATTTTGTTGTTTGTCATTGACTTTGATAACGATGTAAGAACTACATCTAAACGTCGTCACCCAATAAACCAAGAAGTTGTTATCCATAAGTAATTCTTCACCTTATTGTTAACCTTTAAACTTCTAAATGCCATTGAAAGATTTTTTATTCCAGGGAAATAACTAACTATTGTTGAGGAAAATTAAATTGTGAATTACAAAGTAAGCTCCCCTTGAAATTTTGGTTGAAAACAACATTGCCACCTGGTAGCCATCTTCAATATGCTAATGAGATGATAATGTACGGTGCACAGCTAGAACTTAAGCGGATGATGTGTGTCATGTTTGGTTAAGATCAGGTCAGTAGTTTTCTAGAAATAATGATAATAAATTTCATTTTCAAATTTGGTTCAAAACCAACATTGCTTCCTGGCGGCCATATTTAATAAGCAAATGAGATGAAAATGTAGGGTGCACAACTAGATCATAGGGAGATAATGTGTGCCAAGTTTGGTCAAAATCAGACCAGTAGTTTTCTTGGAATAAAAGTATAAAAAAAAAACAATATCGCCCTCCTGGCGGCCATATTGATTACGCAAATGAGATGAAAATGAACGGTGCACAACTAGTTTGATTAAGATTGGACTGATAGTTTTCTTGGAATAAAGGTTACAAACGAAAGTTTTCTTGCAATAAACGTAACAAAGAAAAACAACATCGTCCTTTTGCGGCCATATTGACTATGCAAATGAGATGAAATTGTACGGTGCACAACTAGACCATAGGGTAATGATGTATGTGAAGTTTGATTAAGATTGGACAGGTAGTTTTCTTGGAATAAAGGTAACATAGAAAAACAACCTGGCGGCCATATTGAATATGCACATGAGATGAAAATAAACTATGCACAACTAGACCATAGGGTGATGATGTATGTTAAAATTGATTAAGATTGGACTAAAAGTTTTCTTGGAATAAAGGTTACAAGCGAAAGTTTTCTTGCAATAAACGTAACAAAGAAAAACAACATCGTCCCTTGGCGGCCATATTGACCATGCAAATGAGATGAAAATGTACGGTGCACAACTAGACCATAGGGTGATGATGTATGTTAAGTTTGATTAAGATTGGACAGGTAGTTTTCTTGGAATAAAGGTAACATAGAAAAACAACATCGCCCCCTGGTGGCCATATTAAATTTGCAAATGAGATGAAAATGTACGATGCACAACTAGACTATATCGAGATAATGTGAGCTAAGTTTGGTGAAAATCGGACTTGTAGTTTTCTTGGAATAAAGGTAAAAAAAAAACAATATCTCCCCCTGGTGGCCATATTTAATATGCAAATAAGATGAAAATGTACGATGCACAACTAGACCATAGGGTGATGATGCATATATAGTTTGATTAAGATTGGATTGGTAGTTTTCTTGGAATAAAGGTAACAAGCAAAAAGTTAAAGGACGGACGACGGACCACAGAAAAGCGATTTGAAAAGCCCTCCATCAGAATGATGGCGGGCTAGAAAGCAAGCCAGATTCTACAGAGTGTGTGCGTGTATCGGGGGGGGGGGGGGGGGGGGGTGTATGAATGGAATCCCACTTATTCCGGGTTGATTCATTTTCAGGAGATAATACCATGGATGGAAATGTTTACCATTTAAATATTCGGCTAGGCAGTGACCAGAGCTGAACTAAATCGAGTATGAAATGGACAATATTATAGCTTTGGAAAAGATCCGTAATAACAGAATAATTCAAATCAAGCTTGTTCTCTCTGTTATTTCTTTATGCACCTTCGAGATAATTATTTAAAGGAAATTAATAATCTTGTGATTGATTATAATCGAAATTTGAATTGATAAAAACGTGGAAAAAGCTGAGTTTGAGGCAACCTCAGATTGGGTTTACTCCCACGGCGTGAATCAAATTGTGTCTTAAGTTAGAAATATAAAAGAGATTTATCCAAAATTCATAAGCAAAGTCCCAAAAAACATAACCTACATATTTACTATTTTATGGTCTGCATTTGACTTTGCCATTCTATTCTTTTCAATTCAATTTTTTCTATAAATCTGAAGGAGATAAATATGTCCCCAAAAAAACAACCAAGCTGTCAAATAGACGTCTTTCTATATTCATTGAACATTAAAAAATGCACAGTGGTTAGTAAATGTCACAGATTATACCTGTCAGTAAGGCCATGTTTCCTCCCTTCAACCACTTGCAGATTTGTAAAAACGTTCTCGAGGTCTTGTTCCTCCCATTCACACATTGGTAAAGGTTGGATGCGCTTCATGTTGTCCATTTTTTTAATTAGGTCTGTACAATTTCAAATTTATCTAAAAAAGCAACAAATGGTCGAAATCAAAAATCAATATCAAAGTTTGTTTTTGTGACAATTGTACATCCGATTCCTCCTGAGTGAAGAATATTGCAATATTTATCGTTTGGGGTTCGCAGTCAAATTAAATACATTAGTACTTTTTTGAGCTGCCAGATTTTCGAACTTTTTTAATAAATTCTGATTGTCAAGAGAAGTTGAACGTTTGAAGAAATTTGAAAAACTTATGACATTGAAATAAAAAACATTGATAAAGCCATAAAGCCAGCAACCCGTACGAACAGAGGATGTGCTAATAACGAACAATATTCCAATTAACTGGGATGTATGATCACATTCTTGGAGTTTCTGTTACTTATAAAACTACTCAAACATCCCCAAGGTTGGTAGCAGCGGAAAGCCCTTATTTTGTCCTTTTTTTTAGAAAAAAGATAAAAAATAAGCTAATTCTGTCCCAATGAAATTATCCCAATATTTGGCAGTTCATGCCACTTAACATACAATGACAGCTAAGTAGAAACAAGTTTGATTGCATTTTCACCCAAAAATACAACATAAAACCATTTTTGTCTTCTTTAAATACACGGAAAAGGGCATGGATCTAGGATTAAAATAGTCAATACAACTACAGTGTTTAATAAATCCCAAATCTCCTTGTCGTAAAACGGCAAATACAACTTCTAAAAGGTATTTTGGAGCTTGTTTATACAAAAACTTTAATGTATGCAGAAAAATGTATTTGAAGTAAAATGTTGAGTTAAATACCTGGTTTTGTTGAGGAATCTTCAACTATCTGATAAAGACCAGAAGAGGGACCGACAAGTTGTGAAAACAAACCTTGATCTGCCCGTTGAAGACTAGTAAAGAACTTCCCAATAACTTCATCTCTTTTTCGTTGCATTATACTTAATAATCTGATAAGGTAAGTAGAAACATACAGAATTACACAAAAATGTGTATATAACTTGCCAACAAATATATGACCCGCAACATTAAAACCATTTCAGCAAGAGAAAGTTCACTGGAAAATATATAAATATTACTCAAAATTAGGCCTACCAAATTCATAGTTTGGGGTTTTACATATACATGTATTTGACAGTGTTTACATTAAATCTAAAAAGAAATGTTTGTGACTCCGATCTCCCTCTTCAAACTTTACGGATATAAAAACAACTGCTTAGTTCAGTTGCAACTAAAACCAGTAAATTCATACAATAAAGCAATTGTGATGACACGGCTATCTATGCATATCAAGACTAGCCTTGTGTGTTCTGACTCGACATTTTTGTAGAGTAAGAGTTAGTTTTAGATAAGTGGAGAGTCCGCGTGCTGATACAAATTACTTTACTGTGTAGGTCGGCCTACTTTACCAGTATAAACAAAGACAGTGACAGAGCGAGTCAACTGAGAATGACGTAGGGACTATTTACAATTTTCACATCTTGATTTCTTTCTTAGAACAAGCTAAACTTAAAAATGAAAACTGGAATAGAATATACTTATAACTTCTTCATTTTACTGTTCAGTAATTTGTTCAAAATCGGGCGGCCACTGAGACCCAGTGATATATACACACGAGTCTAGTAGGCCTACTTGTCAGTACTTGGGTACACAAAGATAGGCGCGTCACCACGATTGACAATAAAGATGAACAAACTTACTTTCTCATCCGCTTATGACGCGGTCCTGCTGCTTTAATATTTTCAACTTCATCTGAAGTTAAAATATCATCTTGAATAAGGCAGTCCTCAATGCTATCAAAATCACCATTTTCAACAAGTACCTGTCTGTTTCTCTGCAGCTTTTCCTTGTTCATTTTGACGCATAGAAAATCTTAACCATGACGTCACAGTGGCATCTGTCAAATATAGGAAACATTTCATATCAACCCAATTAGCTCATTGTTATCATGTAACAGGCACTTTTTAGTTAGTTTAGTTGGTCAAGCCTGTTGACATATCTTTATATAGTTTTATTTGTTTGTCTTTGAGTCAGCATAGGTAATACTCATGTACATGTAGCACGTATGTCGGGACTGGCCTAATATTTGTAGGTAAAACAGCACAGTTGAAAACACCGCTCATTCATTGGTTATAGGTAAAATGTATTTTGGCCTATTACGTGAATGGCACATAAAGTTATTATACAAAAATACAGTATGATGCCTATCCTGTGGGTGGTACTGAGGCGCTAAACTCCAATCAATGTTTATTACAACAACTCAATCTCCAACCTAAAATAATCAATATGAGTTGGTTAACAACCAAACCAATAAACCCCCATATATTCCATTCAGAGAAACCAAGTACACCACACACTATCAGACAAACACTCACACAAGATTAGAGATAATTCTATCTCTGACCCAATAGTGTAACATAGTTATTTACCTTTAGTATATTCCCCAAAGGTATGTTTTAGAATAATCCTTATTGGTATTTGATGTAATATCAAAGTACAACAGTCGATATATAAAATGCTGACAAACCTTAGCAAAGTGATCAGTCCTCTCCAAGTCAGTCAGGTGCAGCAGTCAATCTCATTCTCGCGAGATCCCCTGCTACTACGTGAACGCGACGGACCTCTCAGGCCGTTCCAAGCCATTTTACCCAAAATTTGGGTAATCAAACTTACTTCCAAAATTGATTTGTACGTGGTGTTTACCTGATTGTATATGTTGGCTTGTATTTCGTTTCTGGTACACGCCCTTAAGTTTTGAATTATCGTTGAGGAAATACAGGGACTATATTTCTACCCTCCGCCATTGTGAACAGGCCAGCCGACAACATGCTATTTTGTATGCCTACGTCATGTGATTGTAGTGAGAGTATTCCTCCGCAGCACTGGCAAAAGGGGATTCCCCTTAGCAGACTAAGGCAAATGGCCTGGAACGGCCTGAGAGGTCCGTCGCGTTCACGTTGTAGCAGGGGATCTCGCGAGAATGAGATTGGTGCAGCAGTATTGCAAAGTGAAGTGCTAGTGCAAACAAAGGTAACAGTGAGTGTTTGGTCATTTTTGGAGGGAAACCAAACAATCAATGAATGAGCGGTATTTTGAACTGTGCTGTTTTACCTAAATAGCATCAAATAGCCCATACCAATTTAACAATAAAAAAATAGAACAAGGTGGGGTTTTCTAGGCCGACAGCTGCAACGTAATTAAAAACAAAAAACAACTTTAAACAAGATCGTGGCGACCACCATAGAACACTATCAGAAAGTGAGGCATCTAGGTACGTGTCAATCTCATTCTCGCGAGATCCCCTGCTACTACGTGAACGCGACGGACCTCTCAGGCCGTTACAAGCCATTTGCCTTAGTCTGCTAAGGGGAATCCCCTTTTGCCAGAGCTGCGGAGAAATACTCTCACTACAATCACGTGACGTAGACATACAAAATAGCATGTTGAACGCTGGCCTGTTCACAATCGCGGAGGGTAGAAATATAGTTCCTGTATTTCCTCAACTATAATTCAAAACTTAAGGGCGTGTACCAAAAACGAAATACAAGCCAACATATAGAATCAGGTAAAGATCACGTACAAATCAATTTTGGAAGTAAGTTTGATTACCCAAATTTTGGGTAAAATGGCTTGGAACGGCCTGAGAGGTCCGTCGCGTTCACGTAGTAGCAGGGGATCTCGCGAGAATGAGATTGGGTACGTGTAGCCTCTTTCATAAAGCATTAGTTTTCATAAATTCCAATGAACAATTATATTGTGTAATACCATACGTCAGAACGAAGTATACATTGTACACAACTCGAAGAAGCATCGCCACGAGTATTAGATACATTAAACAGACAACCGAAGTGTGGGAATTTATTTAGCCTTTTATTACATTATAAATCAAGCCGTGAAAAGCGACGAAGAAAATAAACATGGTCACATCCTCTTCAAATGTTTGCTGGCTTTCAAAAAAGCATAATTATATCAAACTAAAAACCGTTTTTACAAAGCTGTGTCATTCCAAAATACCACAAGGCTTTGTTTTATATTCATTTTAGTTCTCAAAATTGTTGTCAAATAGGAAGATGGCAAACTAATTCACACCGACATCGAGCATAGGTCACAAAAGATGGAGTACAGCAACGTTTTGCCATGAAGTCACAGCGACGTCATTTCGTCATTGGCATTCTTTTAATGATGTCGGCTTTTCTTTCCATGACATGGCCTGTAAATGCAGGTAGCATAGTTTTCTTTTCCTGTTGGGTGGTCACGTGGGCTAGATTGACCTTCTCCTGGATAGGCCTTACCTGCACGGACAGAACTCACCTATACAGAACATGTGCTAGACGGGTGTTGGTGGAGTGCGGTATTTTATTGGCAAATAGTTATGTTCTATTAGGGATGTGCAGCATAAAATTTAAATACACTTTTTGTATTAAATAATGGGTGGAAATGAACAAGCATATGCCAAAATACCTTACAATTGACCATTTATACCAAACCTTGACAGTCAAACTCTAGGAAAGATCAACAAAGTGTCCCACCTAAGTCTCAGCTTGCTAATGTAGAACTGGTTAAACACACAAGAGTTCCAACTATGCCCATAATTCAGTTCTCCACACAATATTCTTGGACAAAAAAACTATATGTAGGAGAGCACAATTTTCATTGGCCTAAAGTTCACTAGGAAGTGTGAGGGTTCAAATGAAGGACCACATTTACTGTTCAGGAATGTCATATCACAAATCAAAGTTGTCCCCTCATTTGGACCCTCTCCTGTTCTACTCTAGCTTAAAATGGAATCACTGTAGAAAGACACAGGTAAAAGATGCCAATTACACCAGCCATTAGATGTTTTGTTGTTTATTGGAGTTATCAGTTTTGTATTTTTTGTTTGAATTGCTACTTTGACTTTCAAAATATTTTTTTTTGCTTGGCCTAGACACTGTATTTCAGACCCAAATACTGAATGTTTATGCTGTTGTTGTTGTTAGATTTCATGTGTACATTGACTGTTAACAAATCCTAACAGTTCCCATGTAATCAAGAAAATAATTTCAGTTAAAGGCTATTTTTGTATGCAAATGAACCCATGTGACCTTGGAAGCCTCATTTTGAATTTCACATTTTCCCCATTCACCTCAGCATCAACTAAAAGCTGGCAGATCCATCCAGGGTGAGCATCCCTAGTTCTATTGAATTTGTATGCCCCCACGAGGACCCAAGGTGGTCAGTATTCTTTCTGTATATTTCTTTAGATTTTGTTTGTACGTTATTAATTTATACATTCCAAAACCCGTCATAAACATTGTATTGTATTTTGTGTAACATGTAATGTACGTTTGTAACCTGTTACTATTCATTTTTCATGTTACTTTATTTGTAGTTTTTACGGAGCAAAACGGATAATATACGCCTACGGCTTCTGTATTAGAAAACTCTTGGTTGTTCCTTCGTCCTTCATTCCGAATCATTGCGACATCGGTGGCTAATGCGCCATTTACCTAGAGCTACCGTCACAGTAAAAACACCCGACTGGACCCTGAACAGCGTGACTGCGATCCTGGCTTGGTCAACCCTTCCGAAGAGTGACATTCGATGCCTGGTTTTACAGCCATTCTAACAGCGACACTTCAGAGGTCTTTCCGATTAAACCCAAGTGCATGCAATCAGTGTGAAGTGAACAGAAACTTTCAGCTCTGCTCCTGACCAACAGAACACCCTTGAAGCCTGCAGTGAATTACGAACTATCCTTTGACTTTGTGCAGTGTACAAAGAACATTGACATTACCGATACCTGCGAACAATACGCTTACATAATACGATCTGGTATGGTGAGATATTTTATCCTATCCCATCTAACTCGGTTCATTGGTACCCTAACTAATTTTGAATTGACTACTCATAAAATACACGATAGTTTAACTTTGTTGTTATACGCTGATTCATAGTAACATTTAATTACCAAAGTCTGTTTCAACATCATCTAACTATTAATGACTTTATTACCGTTAGCAAGTAGTCTGTATTTCCAAAATTATTTCTGATAATCCCACAGTGGAATTTTATAATGAATTTTTGCCTTATACAGGTTCTACATTTTGCATAATAATCTGTGATATTTATTGTTTACATTTTGTCCTGTTATTTTACAAGTGAGTTGCAGTAGAACCTTACTCAGTTATTGTACATAAGTGAACACTACATTTCATACAATAGATGACAACTGATCTCGTCTAATTTTATTCTTCAGTTGTTTATAGTTATTTCCCTTATAAGCAGATATTTCCAAATTGTTTACACTATTGTTCACACTATTGAATTTATAGTACATGTATATCAAATAAGTCGACATTTTACGACGTATACTTTAAGTGAAATCAAATTTCATTAGTGAACAAATGATTTTCCCTACTAATAAGAATCTGTTAAATATTATATTAATTATTTTATCAGTCAAACTAGAATTATCCGCTTGGAGTTAGTTCCGTTTAGACTAGACATTAATTCATGCTTCATTTGTCATACCATACAACACATATCTAATCAATTATTCAAATTAATTTAAGCTTTAGACATAGACATAATTTTGTATGGACATAATTTTGCAAAAGTTGATTTTGTTGTGACAGCATTATTCTACCAAAGTATTTATTTCTTTATTGAAGATTTCTGATAGGGTTAAACTATAATCTGTTAAATTTTACAATTTATTTAATTGAAACCTATTCAGATTTCATTCGTCAATTTTTATTGTTATAGCACACGATTTTGGATGCTTGTAATATACTTCACATCCTTTTATGTCTACATCAGACAACTTAAATTACGTAAGGTCCATTGTTTATCACGTGATATTGGCTTATGTAACTGAAAGTTACACCCATGGTTATACACCTTCTCTTTTTGGAGTCTGCTGAACATCACTTTATTACTCTGATAGAATATAAACTATTTTACCGTTACTTGATTCGTTGCAGATTGTGATCATCTTTTATAGTTTATTAATCATAATTACAAGTAATTTAGAATTTCAACAATTTTATAACAGATTTTTAAGCACAGTTGTAACATTTTCACGAAATATTCATCAAGTCCTACCAATTTCTTATAACTTGTATAATACACATTTAGCATCTTTAAACTTTTTCTCAAAATTTTTACAGCATATATAATACATGTATAAGCCTATATGATAGCATTTTCTGAGAACCTCCGTGGAGTCGAGTCATATTACATTTTCCGCATTTTGTTTCCTATTTGTATTTTTGCGTTACTTGTTCGTTTGTATTTTTTTCTTGTTAACTTTGTACGCTGTTAAGCAATATGTCAGAATCCAATGAATTTAGTGCACAAGGTTCTAGTGCAGTAACCGTCGCCCAGGGGGAGGTAGGTCATGCCGCCGAGATTACCGACTCTCATGGGGAGGTAAAACCTGATGCTACCATTGCTTTCTCTCATGGGGAGGTAGGGGCTTCGAATTCTGACTTGGTCGATCAACCTAGGTCTGGTCGTACTGCGCACACTCCCCGATTCATTGAGTGGCGGGAAGACCAGCTAGAAAGAAATTTTCGTAGTTCAATATCATCTTGGCGTAAAATGGCGACAAAAATGGAATTAATGTTAACTGAATCTCTTGACGTGTCAGCCTTGAGACACGAATTAAGTGGTTTACTTAACCGCATGGGAGAGGTCTCTGAATGTTATAATCGCTATATGACGTTGCCCGCTAGGATTCGAAAAGATGGAATGTTTGAATTGTATGAGGGTATCGAAGTTGAGAATCACCGTATTGTTAAACGTATGTCCGAATATATCCGAGAAATTGCGTCAGATTCGAAATCTGAGAAGTCCGTTAAGTCGAACAAAACCGCATCATCGATTAAGTCAAAGGGTTCAAAACAATCCGATTTGTCACACACCTCGAAACGGTTAGAAGCTGTGGCCGATGCGGCCGTTCTGAAAGCCAAACTGCGATGTATGGGACTTGTGGAAGAAAGGCGATATGAACTTGAGCGAGCAAAAGTTTTCGAAAGGCTTACTATGGCAGAAGCTAAGCTCAGCGCCTTCGCCTGCGAAAGCAACACTGTTGCTGAACAAAACCCTGTTTTGCCGTCTAATGACGTAAGCGCCGCTGAAAACATTCAGCGATTTTTTGTAAGATCTGAAATTCATTCATCGCCCTTGCCCTATACCGCGTTAGAAACTGACCAATGTCGAGAATCCGCATCAAGCAATGCACAACTACCGAAGTCTAATCCTAATTCAAATTTACCCATACTCGGCGATAACATTAGCCGACCTAATGAAACGCGTACACTCGCCAATAATAATCTTCATAATGCTCGCATAAACACTGAACATCAGTTTAAACCAAATGTTAACGCACCGGAGTTTCGACCACAGTGTGGAGACTCTGCTGAGATGCTCGAAAGTTTTGAAGACAAATCACGTGGCTCAACGGAATATAGAGCAGATACACGTTCGCCTTTACATGAAAACACACCGCATGTTTCAGATACATTCCGTGAACTTCTTTCGGCCCTGGCTGAACAGGTAAGTATTACACGACTTCCTATCCCAGAACCAGGTATTTTTTCAGGTGACCCCCTCACTTATCCTATGTGGAAGAGTTCGTTTGACATACTCATTGGTCATAAAGGGATCCCACCGGTCGAAAAAATCTTTTACTTGAAAAAATATCTTGGCGGAGCTGCAAAAGAGGCTCTCGAGGGGTATTTTCTGTTATCGACTGACAACGCTTACGCAGATGCGATAACACTTCTTGAAAAAAGGTATGGTAATTCATTTGTTGTTGCGAATGCGTTTAGAGATAAGTTGGAGTCGTGGCCCAAAATACCTAATCGAGACTGTAAAGCACTGAGAAAGTTTGCAGATTTCCTTCAACAGTGTTCTTCTGCCATGGTAAGTATAAATGGTCTTAATTGTCTGAACGATGAACGGGAGAATAGAAAGCTACTTCAGAAGCTTCCAGAGTGGCTTGTTATACGGTGGGGTAGAAAAGTTACTGAATCTAGAGAACGGAATGGAACTTTTCCACCTTTTGTTGAATTTGTTTCCTTAATTGTAAAAGAAGCCAACATGGCTTGTGATCCGATTACGTCATTGCAAGCTATTCAACCCAAATCGTTTGAAGCCGACAGTTTTCGTATTAAAGGTAAGTCGGACCGTTATAGTTCATTTGCTACAGATACAAAAGAAACGGAGCCATTATATGATAGACGTAAATGTGAGTTTTGTAACCGATCTCATCACATTGACGAGTGTAGGCAATTTCTTAAGAATCCAATTCAAGATAGAAAAGAATTTGCAAAACGGAAAGGTCTTTGTTTTGGTTGTTTGGGCCGTGGGCACCGGTCTTAATGGTGCAAGCAACGAAGGGTGTGCACCGTATGTTCCAACAAACATCCAACATCACTTCATGGTGATCGTCCAGATGTCAAAACTGTAGATTCTGCCGATCCTGTTTCGGTATTTTCTACAAGTAATACAAAGGTAAGTAAATCCTTAACAAGCAATAAAAGTTCAATGATCTTACCAGTGTTTCTTTCCCATAAGGATAACCCAGCTCACGAAACAGTAGTTTATGCCCTGTTGGACACGCAGTCTGACACGACGTTCGTTCTAGATGAAACCTGTAAGGAACTTGGTATCGACGGTCTGTCAGTTAAACTTCGTCTTAGCACAATGAGTGCCAAAGATCAACTGATTGACAGTAAAAGGGTAAGTGGGTTAGTAGTCAGAGGATGCGGTAGTGAAAATTCCCTCCAGTTACCAGTAACTTATACCAGGGACATCATGCCTGCTAACAGATCCCACATACCCACTCCAGATATGGCTAAATGTTGGCCTCATTTGCGTCAAATTTCGTCAAAATTGTCTCCACTGCTCGACGTTCCTGTAGCGCTTCTTATAGGTTACAACTGCTCACAAGCGCTAGCTCCACGTGACGTTATTCCTTCCATTGGCGATGGCCCATACGGTCAAAAGACGGATCTTGGTTGGGGGATTGTGGGAATTGTTAGCCGTGGTTCAGTCAATTTAGAAAATTGTGATCCAATTGGTCAAAGCCATCATATTCTGAGTTCTGAGGTGCATATAAACCACTTCCATTTCAACAGTCATGCTCTCAGTGATCAATTAGTCACAGGTGAGTCGAGGGGTGCACTTGTCCTGAACGTTTCGGTGAAGGAAGTTATCAATCCAATTGAAATCAACCGCATGATGGAGCATGACTTCAGTGAAGGTAAGTCTCGTCAGGTAACTCTTTCACAAGAAGATCGTAAATTTATGTCCATGATGGCGTCAGGTATTCACGTTCGACAAGATGGCCGTTATGAAATGCCTCTTCCATTTAGAGATGAAAATCCACAATTACCAGACAATAAGCAAATGGCTATGCACCGGCTTTTAATGTTGAAACGTCGCTTTAAGGCTAATCCAGGCTATCATAGAGATTATGTTACCTTCATGCAAGATATGATTGGTGCTGGCATCGCGGAAAGGATCCCTGAGCATGAGGATTGTCTCGAAACAGGTAAGGTTTGGTTCATACCTCATCATGGGGTGTATCATCCCAAACACCCTGAAAAAATTAGAGTCGTTTTTGATTGCAGCGCCAAATTCAAAGGGGCGTCGTTAAACGATAAACTTCTCCAAGGTCCTGACTTAACGAATGGTTTGCAAGGTGTTCTCTGTAGATTTAGGTTGGAGCGTATTGCGTTTATGTGTGACGTAAAGCAGATGTTTTACCAGTTTGGTGTTAATCCAGAGCATCGAGACTTTCTTAGGTTCCTTTGGTGGCGTGGTGGGGATTACAACACTAGCCCTATTGAGTTCCGTATGAATGTTCATCTCTTTGGTGCGGTATCCTCTCCAGCATGTGCAAATTTTGGTCTTAGACAGGCGGCGAATGACCACGAAGCTACGTTTGGCTACACAGTCGCAAATTTCATTCGCCGCGACTTTTACGTTGATGATGGGTTAAAGTCTACACCGACTGCCAAGGAGGCGGTTGATTTAATTGAGAAAAGCAAAAATCTGTGTTCTCGAGCTGGACTTTACCTCCATAAGTTCGTTTCAAACTCACAGGAAGTGATTGCAGCAGTTATGCCTCATGAACATGAGAGGAGTAAAATGTCAGTTGACCTAACTGGAGACAGCTCAATAGAAAGAGCATTGGGAGTTGAGTGGTCAATAGAGTCAGATTCATTCCAGTTTCGGATTATTTTGAAAGATCAGCCGCTGACCAGAAGAGGGATTTTGTCTACGGTCAGCTCGGTGTATGATCCGCTGGGGTTTGTTGCACCCGTTGTCTTGGTAGGAAAGCAAATCCTACAAAGGATGTGCATTGAAAATTGTGATTGGGATGATGCCGTTTCTGATAATCTCAGGCCTCTTTGGGAAGAATGGCGAAGTAATCTCTTTCAGCTTTCCGATCTTAAGGTAAGCCGATGTTTCAAGTCTGGTAAGTTTGGTAAAGTGAAAATTACAGAAATGCACCATTTTTCGGACGCCAGTACCAAAGGATACGCGCAATGCTCATACTTACGTCTTGTAGATGAGAAGAACAACGTGCAATGTAATCTTGTAATGGGTAAGTCACGAGTGACACCTTTAAAATCAGTCACTATTCCACGTCTTGAGCTTACTGCCGCTCTTGTCTCCGTGAAGGTAAGTGCTTTCATACACGAAGAATTGTTGGAAGCGTCCGATGAATTAATGAAATGCCACACAAGTCTACTGGACAGATAGTCAGGTCGTACTGGGTTACATCGGAAACGAATCACGAAGATTTCATGTTTTTGTTGCAAACAGAGTGCAGCAAATTAGGGATCAAACTTCACCTTCTCAGTGGCATTATGTGAGAACTGATGTCAATCCGGCAGATGATGGATCCAGAGGAATTACGCCAAAGCAACTCGTCGGTGAGTCTAAATGGTTGAAGGGACCAGACTTTTTATGGGATGCCGAATTTCAGTTGCAGAGTGAGAAGGAGTTCTCCATTAATGTTGAGGATCCCGAAGTCAAGTCCAGCTTTGCAGGTACAACAAGTTTCCCCAACGCATTCGATTTATCTCGACTGGGTTATTTTTCTTCTCGGTACAAAGCAGTTCAGGCAGTCGCCAATTGTTTCAGGTATATGGATCGTCTGAGGAGGTCGGTTAATCGTAAGCTTAGAGGACCCAAAACTAGATCGGCAAGCAAGTCTCCGAGTGAGGCCTTAACAGTAAGTTATTATAAAAGGGCAGAACTTTTTATTCTCAGGCAAGTACAGTCTGGTGCATTTTCGGAAGAAATCTCAGTTCTATCAGCTGACGACCTTTCAAATAACAAAGGCATAACACAGCAAACTAAGTCTCTAAAAGGTACAAGTTCACTTTATAATTTGGACCCATTTATCGATGCCGACGGATTGTTGCGTGTCGGCGGTCGTTTGCGCAAAGCTAGTTTCTCCCATGGAGTGACTCGCCCGGTCATTCTTCCGCGTAAAAATCACATTACGGAAATCTTGTTACGGGCCTGTCGCGAAGAGGTCGAACATCAAGGTCGTGGAATGACCATAAATCAGGTACGGAATAAAGGATTTTGGATAATGGGGTGTAGTTCCGCTGTTTCGGATCTCATTCATAGGTGCGTAACCTGTCGAAAACTAAGACGACCGGTAGAGGAACAAAAAATGGCAGACTTACCGAGCGATCGAGTCGAACCTTCGCCACCCTTCACCTTTTGTGGTGTTGACATTTTTGGTCCGTGGCTCATCAGAGAAGGCCGTAGAGAGTGCAAACGATATGGGGCACTTTTCACGTGTATGGCGTCTCGGGCGGTGCACATTGAAACCGTTAATTCACTTAGCACGGATTCGTTTATAAATGCGCTTAGACGAGTCATTGCCGTTAGAGGCCCGATAAGACAGCTCAGGTCCGATCGTGGGACAAACTTTGTTGGAGCTGAAAGAGAGCTACGTGAGGCTCGTAGTGAAATGGACAACGAAAAAGTACGTACATTCCTATTACAACATAGCTGCGATTATATGGATTTTAAGACCAACGTACCATCCGCTAGTCATATGGGCGGCGTTTGGGAGCGCCTCATTCGCACAGTTCGCAGCGTTTTATCTTCTCTATTAGCTTCTTCAGGAACTCAGTTAGACGATGAGTCCCTCCGAACCTTTATGTGCGAGGCAGCTAGCATAGTTAACAGCCGACCTCTCAGTGTCCTTAATATCAACGACCCGACATCATACGAACCGTTAACCCCAAACCACTTATTGACTATGAAGACGGGCGTCGTTTTACCACCACCGGGTGAGTTTTTACGCGGTGATGTGTATTGTCGGAAACGCTGGCGCCGGGTTCAGTACATGGTTAATCAGTTTTGGTACCGCTGGAAGAGGGAATATCTTCAAAGTCTACAGGTCCGTCCAAAATGGAGTAAGGAGCGCCGCAACTTTCAGGTCGGGGATGTAGTGTTAGTTAAGGATGAAAATCTCCCACGCGGTAGTTGGCCACTGGCTCGAGTCTCGGAGCTGTATTCAAGCGGAGGATAAGTTTGTCAGAAAAGTTCGTCTGATTTTGGGTGACTCGACACTCGATGTTAAAGGTAAGCGTGTGCGTGCGCCGTCTTACTTAGATCGACCAATTCAGAAACTAGTTTTAGTACTGCCACATGCAATGCGTTAAGAAAAAAAATGTCCTATTTTTTGAGGAGGTATGTAAATGCAGGTAGCATAGTTTTCTTTTCCTGTTGGGTGGTCACGTGGGCTAGATTGACCTTCTCCTGGATAGGCCTTACCTGCACGGACAGAACTCACCTATACAGAGCCCGGTATACACTGAGAGTTTTGCTGCGACCCGACCCGACCCGACTGGAAAATCGCGTCGCGTCGCAGAGAAAAAGTGTAGTGTATACCAGTCCACGACGCAAATCGGTGTCAGTCGGCTTCAGTTGCGTCGGGTCGGAAGTGATCTGGACGTGCCAGATATTTTGTTAAGAATCGGGTTGAGTCGGGTCTGGTCCGATCGTCGTAGAGAGTCTGAATCCGTAGGCCAATCAGAAACTTTACTACAGTCACGTGACGTCAAACAAGCGTCTTTTTTCTACCTTTTCTGCTAGAGAGTTCCGAGTGTCATGTTTCCCAATGACTTTATTTGTGTGCAGTGTATACCGGTGTACGACGCGACGCAACTCAAGCCGACTCGAGTCGGGTACAGTCGCGTCGGGTCGGGTCGCAGCAAAACTCTCAGTGTATACCGGGCTTTAGAAAACTCTTGGTTGTTCCTTCGTCCTTCATTCCGAATCATTGCGACATCGGTGGCTAATGCGCCATTTACCTAGAGCTACCGTCACATGGCCTATGTGACCTTTAAATTCAAAGAAACTGTATTATTGCATAAATCATCCTATATACATGTATGGTGAATAAAGAAATTAAGTGAATTTACGGAGAACTTCTTTCTCAGCTGCAAGTTTTCCTATTAACTAGTAAACTGTCGCCTAGCGGCCACTTTAATAGACCATAATGGGAACCTGTCTGTTACATTTAATGAAGATCCGACGAGAAGTTCTCTTGGAATCGCGATCAGAAGAAAGAAAATTGATAAAAAGAAGAAAAACAAAATGGTTGCTAGGCGACTATTTTAACTCAGTCGGTACCGCAGCTCTGTCCAGACCACGTCACTTGTCCCGTCAGTCAGACAGCAGAGATTGCCTAAAACTCCACAGCGATCTTCCTGGTTACATGTATACTACTTGCACACAGGCCAGTCAGTGATATCGCTTGTTTGAGCCCTGTACACCATTAGAATTTACAAAATCGTATCACTCCTCTGATGAGTAAAATGGCGTAAGCTGCCAAAATTCAATTTTTTTTCATAATTTCTGATCGTCACGAGGCCATCGCAAAACTAAATGATTGAAGTTGGAATGAAGAAAATCCACCAATATGTGGCCTGTACAAACAGAAAACGTGTTCGAAAAGTAAACAAAATTTAAATAACCGGCACGACCATTCATTCATTCTAAGACAAAGTAAGTCTAATTAAAAATAATGGCAAACAAATCCCGAGTCGGTCAGAAAACAGTGAGCTCTTATAAAAATATCTTCATGCACGTTTTGATATTAATATAGGGTTGAATAAAAACGGTTAAGTTTACTTGTTTGGTAAATAACATTGACAGTTGCGAAGTCAGTTGCTATAGCAATCTAAACAGAGAAGTTAATCTTCGCATGCTTTGCTCTGAAGCGAAGGGGAGGTAAGCATGTGGGCACGATTGTTGATATAGCTGAACGAAATTTCCTTTCTTTTAAGCTCAGAAAAAGACACTATGGGTCTACTTTAGTGTCTGAAGGGAATACTCTCCTTCAAAAATATTTATTATTGTTACATTTTTGGAAAAACTTAAGGTGTTTTAAATCCAAATTCGGGAAGGCCAAGTTACTTCGAACTGGTCGTGACGGGCCCGGCATCACGCACAGATAAACTATTTCTTTTAGAAACCCTTGGAAACCTGAAAGGAGTCGATTTTTTATTCTTTTTAAAATGACCCGAGGATTGCAATTTCACTCTGAGGTTTAATTAAGCTCCGATAAATGTCTTTTTTCACTACTCAAGACTCTGAAACTCCAAATGACGTCCTCAGTGCCAAAAGAACTAATTTGTCTTTAACTGGATCATGCCCGATTGACTGCATGATTGACAGCGGGAACTCGCTCTCGCAGACTAATTCCACCACCCGATTTTAGCACTTTTTAATCATAGATATTTATATATCTCACTCATTGTCAGTATAATGAAGACAAGGAAACTATATATTAAGATCTGAAGCTATAAATTCGAAGATTTAAAAAACAAAACACAAAGCAACAAACAGATGCAACATGTGATTATATTTGTTCATTTTCAAAATTAGTTGAAGTTGTAAGAAAAAATAACCTGTATGTTTACTGAATGCATTTTGTCGCCACAGGGCGTCAGTGGGGTTTTGGCCGACTTTTCTGCTCTTCTGTCTTCGGTAATGAAGCAGGCTAGCACTCTTACGCCATACATGGTGTCAGCAATACCGAGTGGGTTAAATGAAGAAAACATGTTTCATAACTTGACCATATGGGGAATCAACACAAAAAAAATCATCAAGATCCGCCTCGTAGTTTTCTTGATTTCGCAATCACAAACTTTATAGGTAAAAATTATAGAAGTGGCTACTGGCCGCAATTTTGAATATGCAAATGAGCGAAATAAATAAATGTTGCACAACTAGACTATATCAGGAACGTGCGTGTGAAATTTAAAGAAGATCCAACAAGCGCTTCTCTTGGAATTGCGATCACAAGAGAGAAAAGTGATAAATAAGAGAAAAACAAAATGGTCGCCTAGCGGCCATTTTAAATGAAAAAACACCCAAAACATAGATGTTGCACAACTAGACAATTTGGGGCCTTGTGGTTTTCTAGATTCCGCGATAACAAACTATCTAGCGGCCCTTTTAATATGCAAATAAGCAAACAAAATAAATGTTGCACTAGGCCATAAGGGGAACCTGTCTGTAAAATTTGACGAAGATCCGACCGGCAGTTCTCTTGGAATCGCGATCACAAGAAAATTTTACAGACACCGGACCACAGGGAAAAGGCGATTTGATAAGACCACCATCAGATCATGGTGGTATAAAACTGTCATATTGAGCCGGAGCTGTTGGTAGCTATAATTGGATGCAAATTAAACAAAATCAAATACACCATGGTCTCGAAATAAACTGGCCATCTAATTTATAGAACAGGAACAATAAAGTGTAAGCCAAAAATAAAAGAAGAATACTGTTATACTCACTTTCACTAATACACTAATTAAACTCATGCATTTGGCAATGGGAGATGTGTCAATTACGTTAGCAGAGCGCTACTAAATGCCCGCTGTAATATTTACAAGCCAACTACCTTCCTTTTTAGAGTATCTTTGAATTTGATTGTCTTTGCAGGTCTTAGCTTAATTACAGACAGCTTACCTCGTTTAGCAGCATAATTCTATCGGAATGAGGAACTTCGACTAAACAGACCAATCAATTTAACGTTTTAATATCAGTTGAAGCCAGTCTCATGGACAGGCGAAAAGTTTTGTCCATGTAGAATACGTATATGTGGGACATTTCGTGGAAATCAAACCAAATAGGCCGATAGCAATCACTGATAAGTATATAGGACACAGAAGTCATGTATGTAGCCTACATTACAGTGTAAGGTCCCTATACTTGTGTGTTCATTTAATGGTTAACAAGGTTTAATCTTTTATTTATGAACACAAGTAAAAACTTCTAATCTAAAATAACCTTGGAGACAAGTTTCTAGTTGTGTTAAAAGGGATAACTCATTTAGACCTATATACCTAGCTGTAATAAACTAAAACCCGTGATATTTCATTAGGTTGACGACAGGCACCAGTTTGGCTTAAGTCAATATAATTTGCTGGAACACACTGTAATATATTGACAATTATATCATATATATTTACGAAGGCTAAAACACACGGGAACAGGGAACATCTAGAATAAAGTAACAATGGAGAAAAGTTTCTTATTGTGTTTAAAAGAGCAAATCAAAGATCCAACAAATTCCGACAGTTTACTGTCGCACATATTGGGAAGGTGTTCGGATGATCACTGGTAAATTTCTTTCCCCAGACAAACCGTTAAATGCGTTTAATACGATTTTTGAATTCATTTGCAGCTGGTATATTTACCTTTAATTGGCCAGTCGATCATTTAAGACGACGTTAAACTTAATGCATATATATATATATATATGGTCGACATTAATATATATATATATATATATTTTTTTTTAATCCGTGATCATCATTTTTAAGACATGGCCATGTTGTGGCGTAAATCAGACCTGCAATGGTTTCGAAAACGCCAAAAAAATCAAACAAACAAAAAACAAACTGTCCACATTCGTGTCCGGGCTATAACTCCTATGGTTTTAAAGTTACAGTTCTAATTCTTGGTTGCTAACCAGCATGTAGATACATAACTGACAATGTATCATGAGTCCAGTTTCCTCATATGCATAGTTGCCATGGTTACCAATTATCCGATTAGCTTATCAGACCTTGTTTTAGGTACCAGTTCATGTCCGGGCTGTAATTTTAAATTTAAGTTCAATACAGTTTTGATTTTTGGTGTGAATCTAGTTATAGGGATGACGATGGGTCGTGAGTGTTATTTGTGGGCACCCAGGCTTACTATAGTTGCAATCATCATAAGAGAAATTACTGAATTAGTAAATTAACCCACACTGATACGCTTACTAAACAGCCAATATTCAAGAGGCAGGGCTATAAGTCCAATTGTTTTAAAGTTACAATTTCAATTTTTTGTTTATTACTGGAAAAATCGAAGACTATGTGTCATGACTCCAATTTGGTTAAATGTTTGGTTCATATGCGTGGTTAAAGATGGTTACTACTTAGCTGATTATCTTATACGAACGTGTTCTTAAGTAGGACTTTGTTTCCATGTTTTTAAGTTCAACACAGGTTAGAATTTCAGTGTGAAGATAGTTATAGGCTTAATGACTTAATGGGAATCTAATTTATTGGCATTCATAGGTACCATGGTTACCAAATCGCCAATATTCACGTGACAACATACTAATCGTTTCAGGTTAACATACAATATATCACTGATGGGTGCGATGGAATTTCCACATTCAAATTTCAAACGGAAAACTCACAAAATGGCTTAGGTTTTTTTTCAAATGCGTTTATGCAGAAATGTCCTTCATTGAAAGACGTATACATTTTGTACATTTATTGAATTGCCAGACTACAAAGCGATTCAAATCTCAGATCTGTGAGTCTAACTTGCTTACTGGTCTAGTCAAAAACCTGTCCGATCCAAATGTGTGTGATTCACGCACAAAATTCAAATAGCCGGGATGTACTAGTTCATTTTTGGGTTTTTTATGTATTCAAAGCTAGCTAGAAATATATCTACACTATTGATATCATCGCGCAAAGCTATTATTTTTTACATTTGGGTTAAAATGACCAACGATTAGCTTATTCTGATTCAAAGAAAATTTCCATATAATTGGCAACTCATGCCACTTTTAAATCATCAAGCAAAACACTGTCCATGACTTTCGTTATACTTTCTTGAAAGTAACAGTTGCAGTACTGAAGACTGAAATCTTGTAAATAAAACATCGACGATCCACCATATTTGATGAAGCTATAAGGCTCTTCATGGCCGAAGATATGTCTAAACAAAGAACGGTGTATATAGTTTTGTTCTCTATTCTTGAGTGCCATATTCCTGTCAGATAAGGCCACCATTTCAGTGTTTTTAATCGAATATAGGTTTATTAGGTATGAAACTCATTTGTGGGACGAGATGATCACTGAATTTTGTGATTCTTTACATCCAGAAATTGCATTTTTCAAAATTCAGCTTGTTCACTGCTAAAACCATGAAACACGTTGCTTAACATTGCAGCACGGACGATAGTGTGCAAAATATTAAAAAAGAAACATATCACCATAGATACCGTGGTTAGTGGTTACCGTCAAATTAAAGATGGCATGGAACTGGCAGACCTTGCATTAGATTGCATATATAATGGTACGTTTTGATCTGTGATATTTCCTTTCTCCTCTCCCTACCTTTTTTCTCTCTTCGTTTTTTCTCTTCTTCTTCATTGGTGACTCATTCTGCAGTCGGGCACAAAAGTTTCATCAAATGATTGCGGGTTCCAATCCTACTCATTACAAAGACAAATTAAGACAACAATTTGAGTAGCTTTCTACGATCCCCCAACGTAGAAATTGCCAGACATTGGCCGATGGTGGGGGTATTCCTCCGACCAAGTAGCCTGGTTACTTGCTCCACTCAATCAGCAACTACGACAAGTGGAGATGTCCGATGTAAAACATTTACCTGAATCAATCCACCGACTCAGACCTTGTAGGGTTTGCACCAAATCTGTTCTGTCAAGTAATGATAGGTTTCAACTTTGGTAGAGTTTACGACGAGGGGAGAGCACGATATACAGAGAGCCTGTGAGTATTACACCATTTCACTAAGGTCAATTCTTAGAAATCATCGAGTTACATCTATCTATTACACATATGATTTCAATCACTTAAACATGCAAACTTGTTTTTTTTAGACCAAAGAAAGTAACAGACGCAAAAATGCCGTGAGAGTATTACAAAAACCAGGTGTAATTTTATTGAGTGCTGCTTTACGTGCGTTCAAGATTTTTCACTAATAGAGAGACCCACAGTGGCACTTTGAACTACTATTCACACTAAGGTGAATAATTACTTATGGATAACAACTGCTTGGTTTATTGGTTGACGACGTCATTGACTTTGATAAAGATGTAAATACCATTCTTCTAAATGCCATTGAGAGATGTTTAACATGCTCATTGTTATTTGTGTGACTTTAGAAATACATTTCATGTACATTGTTCAAAGCCTTATTATACTTCTCACTGTCTATAGGTCCGTGTTCAACATGCTCATTGTTATATGGGTGACTTTAGAAATACATTTCATGTACCTTGCTCAAAGCCTTATTATACTTCTCACTGTCTATAGGTCCATGTTCAACATGCTCATTGTTATATGGGTGGCTTTAGAAATACACTTCATGTACCTTGTTCAAAGCCTTATAATACTTCTAATTGTATATATATATATTGCAGATGTTGCTGAGCACATTAGATTGGACAGATGAGTGCTAGAAATGATCCGCTCCATGTACACTGTCATTCTTGTAATTTTTACGATATTAAATCAGTGTTTCTGAATGAAATTTGTGTTATTAAGTTGGTTTTTGTTTCAGCGGGTTATTTGTTTAATAGTTTGAATTTGTCTTATTTTCAACCCAGCCAGCATCTGTTGGTGGTACCCGGATGGGACCCATACGTTGTGATTAGTGGTACCTACATGTATATGGGCTGTCCGAGTGAGGTCCAGCTCTATTTGTCACATGGGCTGAACAACATGGGACCTGTATAAGAGGGGTATCAGACCTGTGTGTGATTTCACAGTTTTTGACAGTATAAAACTAAACATATTGAACTTCTGAAGCCTATATCATACAGATTTGGGTCAAAATGGTAAGTAAATGTATGTACATTATGGCTATTGACATGTTTTTTACTCACAGTTCAAGAAAAACCAACACATGATTAACTGTATAAGATTTACTGTTGATAACTTCAAGGATGGTAATTCAACAACAATGTTTGTACTGATCGATGTTTGTTCAAGATCTTCATCAATTTGATCTTATTTCATCTGCAAAAAAAAAGTACTTAAATAAATAATGTTGGTGACTTACTCTCAGTAATGGGAAATTCACTGCATATTGTCTTAATCCAAAATATATATATATTTGATATTCGAAGATATTGCAATGATTCGGGGTGACGTCATGGTATCTGAGAATTTGTTTACAAAGCAAGTATATGTTTCAATATTTCGTCATTATAATTAAAATGAAAACTGGCTATTGGAATATTAGCCTTTCAAGATACAATTTGATAGATTGTTCGAATGGCAACCAAGTAGCATTAAGAAACTTTTGGAATCTTCTAAGTTTAAATCGATTTAAATCGAACCCTATTTCAACTTTTAGGCACTATCTTCCTGATTTGATGAAAACTTTTGATTAGTTTAGTTATTTTTTTATAAGAAGTTATAACTAAACATGCATTAATTGACAGGCACACATGTACATGACGTTGAGTTGCTGTATTTAAAGTTCTCAGGTATTTTTTGATTGATTGGAGTTTAACGCCGCGCTCAAGCTTATTTCACTTAAATGGCTGCGAAAAGAAGATAAATCATACATTTTTAACATCAAAAATACATTGGAACTGAAAAGTGACAGAAACCGAAAATCAATAAAAGCTGGTAAAAACAGGTTACATTTTTCGGGAGAATAAAATCAATGTATATCACAATTATCTCCAATACAACAACAAAAATCAATTTATATGAATAACTATTTCTCTATTATACAAATTTATAAATGTGTTTTTATGTTCGCATAAAGTGTAATTTTTACAACAAATAGGTCTATACCTCTCACGAACAAGCACCTTGGGAAGGCTGAGGGTCTATTCTTATCTCCCCGGAACCCACACGAGGGTTCAGGCTCAGGTATATAGGATGCATCTATTTTGAGCACAATATTTTCGCTTTCAATGTTAATCTTATTCCGGACATCTTCCACTCAATTAACAAAAACAGAATTTAAAAAAAATCCGCCTGACCGTAAACATTCAATAATTCCAAGCTCGTGACAAAAATAATAAAAATATCCTAAACGTGTTTAGTTAAATACTGTTTTTGAAATGAATTCAAATGTACTATAGCTTTAAGTGTCCACTTTAAGTGTTTGTCGCATTGATAAATGACAATCTTGAACGTTTTAATAGAGACAACAAAGCAGATATATCTGAACGAAAGTATGGCCATAGTATGGTTCTAGTTAAACCTTTAATTTACTTTAATAATATCATTAGCAGAAGATTGAATAACCTTACTGAATTAGCAGAAAGTTATGGTTTATATATAGTGTGGGGCTGTCATCTCAATGTGACCGTATAATGAATTCATTTACTCTTAGAATGACATTTAGAAGTTGAAAACTTACAGTAATGTGAAAAATTACTTATGGATAACAACTTATTGGGCGAAGACGTTTCCTCGTAGATCTTGCATCGTTATCAAAGCCAACGATGTAAGAACTACATGGAAACGCCGTCCCCCAATAAAGCAAGAAGTTGTTATCTACAAGTAATTCTCCACATTATTGTAATTCATTTACTCACGTTATCTTGATGAATCATTTCTGCTGTGAAAGTTCCCTACAAGAAAAAAATATAGGATAGATGTACGACTATCCCCTTTTGAGTAAAACAAAGATAATGATAAAAAATAAAGACATCACCACGTCGTCAGTTGTTTTTGAACAACACGAGCTTTCCAAGTGTTTAATAGAAACTTGGACTCCCCGAGTAGGTTTGATATTACAATATTCTTAATATTTCCAAGTTTCTTTACAATTGACGAAGACACCGGCACAGGTGTCGAAAGCTCGTCTTGTTGAAAAACAACTGACGACGTGGTGATGTCTTAATTTTTTACCATTGGTATGGAACCCACGTTTAAAGAGAGTTTCAAACATTTCTTAAAACAAAGATGTTCTTTAAAGTCTCTCTCTGCTACATTTGAACAGAAGTTGAATGGTTTATTTCTCTTCTATAAACGGTCCACTGTATATCCCAAACATCGTTTGTAGTATCCCTAGGGAACCACGGTGACTCGATAACATATCAGTCAAACACAGGCCTTTCATCAATGAATTGCGGTCATTTGATATACCTTATATCATTCGATCGACGAAAATCGAAGAGATGACTTCAAGGCAAAGAACCCGGTTCTGCCCCCCAAACATAATATTGACGGGCCAATAAGCTAAAACCACCAACCAACCTGCCCCAAATAATCATATCATTGATCCCCAAATAATCACACAAAGACTAATTCTTAATTATGCGAAAATCAGTTATTCACCATGCAATGGTTTTTTTTAGACAGACAGATTAATAGATCACTCGCGGGGAAAATCCAGAAAAATGTTTACATTAAAAAAGGAAGATCGCTTTTCTGTATTCTTCTCAGTTAGAATGGGTTAGCAACTCATTTTTTGCCAAAAATTATCATTGTTTTGTATTTTTAATTTGAAAATGAAAATTGTATTTGTTAGGTACCCGCAATTTTAAGAATAGACGAGCTCGGCAATGCGCATATATAAGTGTCTAAAATGGCTTGAATCATAAAGCTTAAAACAGCTCGCACTGGATCCGATTTTCGGAACTAATCAGTGAAATACAGACGACCGTGTTGATTTGACGGACACAAAACGCCTGCTGATAAATTTGAAACAGTAAAATTCAAAACAAAAAGATCTGAAATGAGTTCCTACATAGCATTCTGATCGATGTTGACATTCGGACTTCAGTTCTGGGTATGGCTTCACACTACCATTTACACATTTTAAAAATAACAGGGGCCTGTTTTACAAAGCGGCGTAGATGCATTTTTTGCGTAACTTTCATACTAAATTAGTAAATTAACCGACACAGTACGGGTTCCTATGGCAGTTACGTGAAAACTTACGCTACGCCGCTTTGTGAAACAGGGTCCAGGACATGTGTCCCATGTTGAATTTTGTGATTTAATTAGTGGTAACCTCGTATAAATTCTCTTTCTTCACAAATGTCAGAAAGGCTACTTCGGCGAGTGGGTCTCTGTGTTCTAGTAATATAGCGATGGCCTAATGTGGGAATGAATTGTTAGACCGCTAGATTATGTAATGCTTTAGTATATTACAAATCCTCAGTTATCTGCTAAATTTCTCCCAATCTCACAAGCAGTGGAAACGTTTAGGAGTTGGAAATTGACACGAATCGCGAACATATTCATCTTTCCGAATAATTAATATCAACACTTCAACAAGAATACTAGCGAATACTAGATAGTTAAAGAAGAAACCAAAAGACACAAATCAACAGTTCCTAAAAGACCATTTAAAAAAAAACAACGTTCCCATGGATTCAGGGACTTTTGAAGACTTGCCAAATAAGGAATCGGGGAATGAAAAAGATTACATCAAAGATTTATGATAACATATATATAGTTACATTTATTTTTTCACCCTTGAACAATCTAAGGTATTAAAATCCTAATGACTACAAAATCTATCAATAACATTTTAAACAAAGTTTGTTTTAAAAATGACTTTTACACATGAATGGTTATTGGAATAAATCATTATGAGAATATCCTGATATAATGAGTAGTTAATATGAACGAATCTTGGCCTTTATTAACCCTTGTTTGGTGAATTTGGGGTTGGTTGGTTATTGTGTACTTTAAAGTGGCATGAGCTGCCAAAATTGTGATATTTTGACTTTAAAACACAATGTTGAAATTATTGGCTATTTTTCTCAAGACGTATGATTCAGAAGCTTTTTAGTGCTTCTGGTCTCGAAAATGTACGATAAAGTATTGTTTTGAACTAACTTTGGCTTAGAATGAATGAATGGTCGTCCCGGTTATTTAAATTTTGTTTACTTTACGAACACGTATTTGGTTCGTACAAGCCAAATACTGTACGGATTTTTCTCATTCCAACGCCATTCATTTAGTTTTTCGATGACCTTCAAAGTCTCTTACTGTCGTGACGATCAGAAATTATGAAAAAGTATGAATTTTGGCAGCTCATGCCACTTTCAGATGCATTCAAGGGCATTTCCCTTTTATGACAAGGAATTGAGAATACAAATACACAATGTTTCTTCCAAATAAGTGTCTTTTGAAATGTGATAATACTTACAGAGTCCTGACTGGTCGCATGCCTCGATGACGTCCGCGGCCCATTCTGAAAAATATACAACGACAAACTACACCCTCAGTTCTTTTGCCACGTCAACTGGCAACACATCCATCTTGAAATGGTTTCGGGAAAATATATAGGCCTACTATGTACAAGTTTGGATAATGGTATGACTGTTGAGAGATGGAGAGCTTGTCTTCAATCATCTGGTAAGGAAATTCCAATATGCATTAATTTATTCAAAGGTCACACAACCCACTATACATTTATTTTAATGTATCTTAATGTATTTTAATCAGGTCGAATTTTATCCTACCCCTGAATAAACCATTTCTGATCTTTATTAATCGTTTAGTATATTTGAGGTAGGTTGATTATTTTGTTTTGTAAGATGCACTCAATATTATTTGACTTTTCTGGCATACAGACATCCGAATGAGGTATTTTGAAAAGTGAAATTACAGATCCACAGAGCGTCCGAATCTTGTAGTTCGTTCTTCGCCCACTCTGAAACATAAACGAAACCAAACTATAACCTTTTTCGTAAGGCAATCATTGGGTTGCGTGTTCGAATCCTACCATTCCATGAATATATGGAACAAATCTGACTATATGTACGTATGTGAAACGATTTCTATATATTACCGTAAGTGCAGGGGTTAACGGACATAATTTCCTACCTCAGAAATATTAAATGGCCCGGGAAAACATAATCAAGTTTGGGAGAATGGTGTCGTTGTTAAGACGGGCCATCGACACATTGTCTACAATCATCTGGTAAGGGAGTAACGATATTAAGTTTCATATTAGCTTTCCTTGTTCTCGAGTCGTTCAAGCATATGAAAAAAAACCCTAAAAACAATAGTCATGTTTGTCATATTTTCAATAAATTATCGGACGATCAATACAAATTAGATAAGGTCAACTCACAACTTTGATCTCGCCCTCATACCCCTTTTGAACTCTCTGTAACATAAAATAAGATTAGTTGAATACCATTTTTGGGGTTAAACACCATCGTTTTATTTAAATTATAAACAATACGATTTGATTAAATTATAAATACTACGATTGTTTTTCCAGAGCACATAATATGTGGTAGAAAACAAAATGCAATCTACTGGGTTGTGTTCAATCATTGAGTTGCTATTAAAAGTATTTTATTATTGGTCAAATACGCTGCTTAAAAATGATCAGAGGTCGTATTTAGAGAGGCGAGAAACTCATGTACATATTGTGATTCGAACAACTGTGAAAAAAAGACAGAAAAAAAAACGCAAATACAAAGTAAACAGTGACACTTAAAAGTCATATCATGTCAGAGGAGTGGACAAACAAAACGAGTAAACGCTTGTCAAGTATATTGAATACATGAACGTGCGAAATTCATTAAATACACATGTTGGCTACATTGATTGATTGTTTGTTTTACTTATATAGAGGCGTTGCCAGTTTTATTGTTGGAGGAAATCGGGCTCTATGCCCAGAGGAAACCCACGACCTTCAGGTGGTAACTGGCAACCATTGCACATAGGCCGTTCGAGTGAAAACCCAGTCAGAAAATTTTCCAATTTTTGTTGGACTGAGTGGGACTCGAACCCGCAACTAGCAGTTCCCCCGCCAACAAAACATTTTGGAGGTTGTAGATGCAGGAGTTTGAAATTTAATTAGTTAACATTTATAAATTTATATGTACAGCGCGAAAGTTTTAAAACGGTACAAGTAGGTAGATTTGAACAAGAATTAAAAAACAAACATTAGGCTCCACAGACTATAGAACTTCAGCAAGGCTAATGTACTTGGCATACGTTATTTTCTTCCATTTTAGGACGACGGAAATGGTTATACCAAAACCATACAGCCCCCGGCCCCAGGGTCCCAAATCTTGAACAATCTGTTGTTGAAGTATTACATTCTATTTGTATTATTCATTTTGTACGTACTAAGTTAAAAACTAATAAACACATCTGTGACCATCAAATACACGTTCACATGCCTGAAAAAAAATTAAGCAAGATTTTTCTAATATGACACCTACGACCTACTAATATAGCCATGCCATTCCCAAAAATCTAACTGGACTATAAAGTCTCTCTAGTATATATACCTAAATACGAAACGGTACGTAAGGATCACGTTCAGACAAACCTGATGGTTTGAACTCAATGACCTCTGCGACGTACAAATATAGGTCCGACATACCCAAAATTAACCTTGACTAAGGTCTCTAATATACACCTGTACATAAACAATGAAAGTGCTGAGTCTGATGGTTCCGATTCTATCATGCCCACAGACACACTTTAGGCTTTGAACTGAATGATCTCTGTGACCTACAAATATAGGTCCGACATGTCCGAAAATTGAACTTAACCAAGGTCCGTCTAATATACCAAACCAAAAATGAAAGGAGTCTGACGGTTCCTATTCCATCATGTTAACATACACACTTAGGATAGAACTCGATGACCTCTGACCTACAAATATAGGTCAGATATGCCCGAAAATCGAAGTTGGCCAAGGTCTCTCTAGTGTACATTTCTATATTAAAAACAAGAGGGCTAAGTGTACCGCTTCGTATCCTTTCGTGTTGACAGGCACACTTCAGGTTTTCACCTCAATGACCTCTGCAACCTACAAATATAGGTCAAACATTCCGGAAAATCATACCTAACCGATGTCTGTCTAATAAGTACCTATATTAAAAAAATAAGCTCGGTGTTATGGTTCCAAACCTATCGCGTTCCCAAGAAATCTGGACAGACAGACGAACGGACAGACGGATATATGGGTCGCATTTCCAAGTCCCCCTGCCACTTTCGTGGCGGAGGACTAAAATATATACCATATAGACCTAAACTAACTTGGTTCTAACTTACCCTTGGCAGTGGTTGAGAAGAACCATAAGTGCAACGAAAACGAGAAAAATACGACAAATCATTTTCATCTGAAATTAAAAAAAAAATTTAATTTAGCGAAAGGGTATCCACTGGCCGAACAATCGTCTCGTATTTCATGTAAAATCTAAACGGGACTTCATGACTTTCGATGGGGATAACATGTGATCGATGTATTTTTTGCTGGTCTCTTTCGCCGTCGTCATTTTGCTGTTCATTTTCCGCGATGAACAGAAAAGAAGTGATATTTGTAGTTCATGATTATATGCTTCAACTTCACAGGTTTTCAAAGAGAGCTACCTTGGATTTGACATAAAACAACTTCGGGATAGAACTGGGAGACTTTCCCTTGCTCTCCCCTTCCTGTTTTCAACCTTTTAAATCAGTGTTTTTGCCTACGACCATAATTTTATAAAGGTATAAAAAACTTACGTTTAACTGTCTTCCGCTACTGACGATTCAAATGATGGAACCTTAACGTTTAAAGTTTATTTATAGAAATGGCTTCTTGAACAATATATCCTGAAATTGCACAGGTTTCTTTTTCCTATTCTCCAATGATAAGAATCGTATTTACGTTTAGTTCTATTTCAAAACAATAAAAAATGAAATATCTAAAGAAATAATTGCATAGGTTTAGAAACATATGTTGTATAACAAAGGATATTGCTGAATTCATGAACGAAGAACACGGCTGCAGATTTGAGGTTACTGGCACAAAGAGATTGATGTAAAAACAACGACCTATACTTTTATAACAACAAGCTACAAATCTCGAAATTCTATGTAATCTGAAAGATACAATGCTACCTGTATACACCCACGGAGCTTTACATCCTTCAAACGATATCTCTTCTTCATTGTGTTTGAGTTCTTTTATACATTAATCTACAGAAGTTGTGTCTAGATTGCCTGGGTATAAAAAATGCACTGTTACAGGAATGGATCCAGCTGTTTGCGAAAGGGGACAGCCTTTTTGATTGATTGATTGACTGATTGATTGATTAGAGTTTAACGCCGCGCTCAAGATTATTTCACTTATACGGCGGCAAAAAGAAATTCAATCATACATTTTTTAACATCAAAAATACATTGGAACTGAAAAATGACAGAAACGGAAATTTAAAAAAAATCATTTTCGAAGATTAAAAACAAGAAATATCACAATTATCTCCAATGGAGCAACAATAAACAGTTTATATAAATAACATTTTTTATTATATACAAACATACAATATGTTCTGATAGAGTGTAATTTTAACAAATAGGTTTATACCATAATAATTCAAAATTTGACCCAGGTTAGTCGCCTTTTACGATCAAGCTTGCCTGGGAACTGTGAGCCAATTCTTATCCCCAGGAACCACACGGGGACCCAAGGATTAGTCGCCTCTTACGATCAAGCACCTTGAGAAGGCTGAAGGTCTTTTCTTAACCCCCGGAACCCACACGGAGGGACAACCTTTTTGAAGTGTTGGTGGAGAGATGACTACGCCAACGCATTACAAAGAGAGGGCCCAGGGGCCGCCTAGGTCCCGGACGCTTAAGGGCTCCATATTCGGAGGGATGTTCTGAAAATAAAACTGTCCATATTTGTATGCTTTTATTAATCCTTAGTGGGCATGAAATTTACTTGCATAATACAAGTAGAAGAAGCGCCCAAGGTTTGTTTGGCGAACTTGTACATTTATATAGGGAAATTACATACTTGTGCAACATAAAAAGTCCTGTTTCTTGAAGTGGGAAAGTGGCAGACTATACAAACCCGGTGTATATACGGGTAGGTCCACCTGCCGCCTCGGCCCTGAAAGTTATATTACAAAAAAAAACTCCGTCCATAATTTTCGTTGTTATTCTTCCTGGAAAGTTGCAGCACTGGCGAAACGTTCTCGGAGATATGGTATAGAATTTTTCGACGATCAGCCAAATTAGATGAAACTCTGAGGTTTCATGACCGAAAGAAATGTTTCAACCAAAAGTAGTGTATATAGTTTTGTTCTCTTTTAGAGTGCCATATTACTGTCAGATAAATATTTTGGTTGCGACGCATATATACTGACCAAGTCAAAGTAAATACCATCTGTTCAGTGTTTGTACTGGAATATAGGTTTGTCTTGTGGGGCGAGATGATAGCTGAATTTTGCCGGATTCGTAATACCTAGAAATTTTGTTTTAAAAATAAAAAGATGCTTATAAGTATGAAACTTCAGAGTCCATCTGGCTTCACAGGGCGAACATGTAAAGTAAGTAAAACTGCACTTTGAGTATGTAGAACACATCCCTCGCGTTTCTAACCTGCGTCTCAACCCTTCAGTGAGACAGTCTGCAGGAATTGGAAGCCGCATTACATCGGTATTGGCGACAGTTACCCATTCAACAGATCCGACGTCTCACTGGAGGGATGAGACGCAGGTTGGAAACTGTAATTCAGACTAATGAAGGCTAAACCCGCTATTGACCTTCTGCTCTAGGGATCTGTTCTACACACTCAAAGTGACAGTTTTACTTCAACATGTTCGCCGTGTGAAGCCAGATGGACTGTGAAGTTTCATACCTAAAATTTTGTTAAAATGCCGTTTTGATTTGGCTAATGATATCCTGAATAAATTGTATAGCTTATTGCCATTAATGGTGATTACTTATCGCAAGAATGCTGTCCTTTAAGATCACAATCGTTTTTGCAACATCAGTCGGTCAAAAATCTTCCTGCACAAATTATTTTATCGATCGGTGCAGACTTTCCAGAGGGGTGCTTAACTTTTTTCTTTGTTAGTTTGCTAAATAAGACAATGTCTTCGAGAGTTTGTCGAACGGAGTTTTTGTGCATTTTTCACTATTCTGTGGGCAAATCTATTATTCCCTTGCTTTTAACCTATTTTGGATACATGTATATTGTATATTAGGTTGATTTATAAGGTATAACATATGATGGTTTGTCCAAAAACTGCTGCTGATGGCGAGGCTACATTTGGTTCGGATACATTGTTTAGTTTGTGAATTTTATTTATTTCTATTGTATTTTTTCAGGTGGGAGGGGGCTGAAATCCCTCGATATCTCGATAGTTTTTTAAAACTCCAATGCATATATGGCTAAATACGTTAGTTGTGTCACCTTATAGGATTTTCTAGAACGTTAATTGCTGCGTGCGGCCGTGTCCCGACGGGCTATGTTAACAGCTCTTTATGCCACGTAATCAGACCCGGTCGGAAAGTAAACTTTTATTGACGAATATGCTAGAATGGCTTAGTCAAATAACTACAGATTTCTGAAATAGTTGGAGGACTTCGTGCAAGTTTTTGCTATTTTGAATTTAATTGATTGCTTGATGACGTCAATTGGAATTTACTCGCAAAAAAAATTCGGGGGATTAAAGAATGTTCATATAATTTTACAAAATGGTGGAAGAATGATATTGTATCGAGAAGAAGACGTAAAACGCGCAAAGTTACCAGAAAAGTGAGTGGATAAAACCCGTTATATCACCAGTGTTTTCCCAAAAATGATGTCTTGTTAAGTACCAGTAAACAAAATGGCGAACTGAGATACATATTTTACCCAGAGAGCTTTGCGTTATTACATGTGACGCCATCAGGCTCGGCGGTGATTAAAGTAATTCATTGATTCATTTTTATCTGCTGCGTGTATGAGATCTGCTTGTAAATATGTTTCTATTTTTGCCATCAATATGCATTGTACATGCAATCTGATGGCAGTTGGTTCTTTATACTAACTATTTTGTTTGGTAACAATGGACAGATATTTATCTTCAAACTCGGAAGAAAATTTAAATGGCTGAATATTTTTTTTCGGTCTGATAAAGTGAAGTGCGTTCCCTGCAAACTATCAACAGCATTTTCTTCAATGTAATCTATATTTCATTGTCTAACCCGAAACTTTAATACGATTGTCAACTAACATCTGTTTCCAAAGTTTATATATATATTCGTTGTATAATCTATTGCTAGTAAAAATAATATTAAAAGCCAAACAACCATTCGAAGTTTAAGAAGCATTTCTTTTTTAAAGAAAGATATATAAACCCACTCTATTAACAGACAGGTGTTAAATACAATAAAGTATCTACACTTAAAGGTAAGTTTCAAACAGAGAGAGAGAGCAACAGAATTACCAAGGCAATCTTAGGTGTTACCAGTCTTAGTTTTCAAGCAACCAAAATATTTGTATCAAAATATTTAAAGTGGCATGACCTGCCAAAATGTTGATATTTTGAGGTTGAAACAGAATGTTGAAATTATTGGCTATTTTTCACAAGACGTACAATTCAGAAACTTTTTAGTGCTTCTAGTCTCGAAAATGTACGATAAAGTATTGTTTTGAACTAACTTTAGCTTAGAATGAATGAATGGTCGTCCAGGTTATTTAAATTTTGTTTACCTTTTAACACGTTTTCGGTTCGTACAGGCTACATACTGTATGGATTTTCCTTATTCTAACGCCAATCATTTAGTTTTTCGATGGCCTTCAAAGCCTCTTACTGTCGTCACCATCAGAAATTGTGATAAAAGTGTGAATTTTGGCAGCTCATGCCTCTTTAAAACGGTAATCCAAGATAAAGTCTAAAACAATTGCTAAATTTTCAAAATTATCATATTGGAATTGCAGATGATCTGCCGTCTCTTTATTATATTGGTTACCCTTGTGTGTCTCCTGAGCAAGTGTCATGGGTAAGTGCCCTGGCCTCAGTTTCACAAAGCGATCTTAGCTTAAGGTGATCTTAATTACCAATGGCAACGTATGCATTGGTTGGCATGGTAGTTAAGATCACACTTAGCTAATAAAGATAGCTTTGCGAATCAAGGCCCTGTTTATTTGTATTATATAATGGATAGAGATGTATTTAAGTGATTACTTAATTGGTTATTAACGGTTATGATTTAACCTACATGTAAATATGATGTCAATGACATGGCGGTTCTATTGGGTTTAGTGGCTGCGATACAGACCTTCCATCGATGCGGTGCGGGTTCGAATCACACTCACACCAAATAAAAATGGAAACATTTCTGAGTGGATTTTTCACTCGATTGCCCTATGCGGAAGAGTTGCCAGGTACTCGCCGAAGGTCGAGGGTTTCTCCTAGGCGATGGGCCTGGTTTCCTCCCCTTTAAACCTGGTAACGCCGCCATATAAGAAAAATAATCTTGAATGCGACGTAAAACCTCAATCAACCAATCAATGTAATTATTTAATGTTTGCTGTTCGAGGAGATTATCATGTCGGGTTGGTCGTTGATAGCCTGTACAAACATACGCATTTGATACTATATTGCATGTTAATTACAGCAACTCGGCGTCAGAACTATACCTGTCCATAAATACATTTCGAAGCACAACTTCTTTTGTTAAAAAAATATCAGAATACTTCTGCATATCACGAGGATATTGTCTAATTAATGATGTTTTTTTAGCTAGTTTTGATTTTAACTTCATCGGAAAGCTAAGTGATTGAAGTAAAAAGGCCATTTTAAAGGATTACCGAGTAAGTGCTCCTTGTCTCCGATAACTTATCATATGGAATTTATGAAAAAGCACTCCATACTTTTTAGTTCCCCGCTCACAAATCGAGTTTCTCGGGTAAAATTGTTATTTAGGCTTTTTAGAAAACTATTGAAAGATCACCAATTTCTGTAGTTGAATAGGCTTGTTCGTAAAAAAGCTTACGATTATTTTACTTCCAAAAGACAATTGCCGCGGGTTGTACAGAGACGTTCAATGTTCAACATCACGGTTTTCTTAATCGCTCAATGTAATAATTACTCGCTAGTATGGCGTACAACATTCACACGAATGGACCCGCCATTAAGCTAAAACAACCAGCCAACCATTGCTGCGGCACTTGGTTAGCATTTTGATAAACTGAATTTTTCTAAATACATTTATTCCATATAAATACTATTAGTTATTGATATTTTACCCTGGGTGTATGAATCGTTATGACCCTTCTGATAACCATACGCCCTGAGCCGGAGGCGAAGGGTGTATGAGGAGCAGAAGGGTCATAAAAGATGTTATTATCCCGAAACCCCTAGTAGACGGAAAATTGTCACAGATTCATGTTTCAATCGCTATCTGCCTGTACCAGCTGGTAGCCTATAGGCCCTACTGTTATTAGTGTTAATTTAATCAAAGTTACGACTTCATCATGTGTACAAATTTTAAGCTTGTCTTATTATTTGTTTTATTGCGCAGATTCTATCTGTGACAAATATATTTCAGCTAAAGCTAATATCTCGATATTTCACACATAGGTCTACATCTGAACCTCTGTCAAACGGATCGAGCAGACGACAGAGCAGAGTTACGCCCCTTGTATACTTAGCAACGTTAGATATCGATGTACGAAGAATTTTGCGTTCCGTTTTTCCATTTGTAGATTTGAATTAGAGTCAAATTAGATAGAAATAAAAACTTTGCACGTTTAAAGAAGCCTAGTGACTGTGATAGATTCTCATAAGACCTGTTTTGGGCTTTTCGAAGCGAGTAAACATTTGGAGTGGTGGCGGCCATGTTTTTTCGTCAGGCGGGTCATAACAAAATCAGGCCGGGTGTATGGGCAAAGAGAGTAGATTGACAAGAGTGGTCACTTCGTCCGCGCCATGTTGAATTTGAAAAATTTCAATTTAATTCAATTTTATTGTACTTGGCACTTGAACAAAGCAGAGTACAAGCAACAAAAAGTGTAACAATCATAACTTGGAAATATTTACAATGGTAAATAAAGTACCCGCTGACACGGACGCGATTCGATTATTAGGAACCTCCTTTCTGTAGGGGGCGCTTTACAGTCGAATAGCGTACAGTCGAAACACCCTGCCGCTAGGGGGTTGAAAAACATGCCGGCAATGCTGATTGGACGAAGTGACCACTCTTGTCAATCTACTCTCTTTGGAATGGGTTTATACGACCCGGGTAATCGACCAATCAAAATTCAGCATTTGTCAACTAACTTGGTTGAAGGATAATAATATAATATACAGCGACGATGACGATTGGTTCGTACGTTCGCCAATAAAACGGGTAAACGTTTCCTAATCTTTAGACATGTCCGCAACTACAATTCGAGGTAATTACATTTTCTTGAATCTTATAGTTTTCTAAATACATTTGTTATTATACAGAGAGGATGATGACGAATTTATACGTCCGCCAAAAAAACTGTAAGTAATTTTTAATTTTCTGAAAATTTAATTTAACTGAATACAATATCAGCCTTGTGATGAAAATGAGCATATATTAATATCTTGTTTTAGAGTCTCAGTAATTTCAAATATAACGTCCTGGTTAAATACTTTGTATTGTCGGAGTGTCAGTAATATCAAATATAACTTCCTGGTCAAACACTTTGTATTGTCGGAGTGTCGGTAATATCAAATATAACTTCCTGGTCAAACACTTTGTATTGTCTGAGTCTCAGTAATATTGTATCAATTTCCGTTGGTACAGTGAGCAATGGGGAAAATCTGCGATGAGAAGATCGGCTAAGGTGCGGTGAGTATCAGACGATTTATCCATAATATGTTGTATTTCTAAACACAACGAGAGATTCAGAAAATTGCGAGTGAATATATGCTGCTCATATCGGGACGCACATCTCTATTCAAACATTTTAGACAAAAAAATTTCCTGTTCCTTAAAGTGGCATGAGTTGCCATATATAAGGAAAATTTCGTTAGATCAAAATTGGCTAATTTCTGGTCATTTTAATTTATCAAAAACTACAAAAGAAGACTTTTCTGTTGACATCCATCTTGAGGATTTACGTTACGTTAGATTTAAATCTCTAAAAATGGACTCTTACATCCCGGTAATTTAAATTTTGTTCCTAAATAGCACACGTCTTCTACTGACTTTACAACTATGTTTTTTTTTATTTAAACGTCGATATTTTTGTTTTTTCAAGATACCTGAAACGCTTTATCACAATTTATGAAAAAATCTGAATCTTGGCATCTCGTGCCCCTGTATGTTACATTCTTAATAAAATGACAGCTAAATATTGTTAACAAATTTCATCCAAAATAAAAATAATGTTTCAACATCACACCACTTTAGATCAAAATCGTATTGTAGTTTTGCAATCATCCCGACATATACAATGTATACTATTCGCATAACTGATAATTGTTTCTGTCGTACTATTGACTTTTCAAACTTTTATTTTTATAGTTAGAAAGGAGTTTAGGTTACATCGGGTTCTTTAAGTTATTAAAGTTTTTTATCCTGCTGATTTAGGCCATTCGAAGGTAGCGAAGAAATGCAGCCGGCAGAACTGTAAGTAGTATCCTATTTTACAATAATTTCCAGCGCTTTAAAGAATATACATTTTAATCAACAATATGGACAGTGGGTTTGAGTGAATATCCCTCAGTCCCTCACGAACCTTCCATCGATGATGGGGACCTCGGTGGTTCAGTGAGTTTGGGTGAATATCCCTCAGTCCCACACGAACCTTCCATCGATGCGGCGCGAGTTCGAATCTCACTCAGACCAAAACAAAAATTAAAAAAAATTCTGAGTGGATTTTTCACTCGGTCGCCGTATGAGAAAGAGTTGCCAGGTAGGCTACTCACCGAAGGCAATGAGCCCGGTTTCCTCCCCCACTAAGCCTGGCAACGCTGACATATAAGCGAAATAATGGCGTAAAACATCAATCAATCAATCAATCAATCAGTTAACAATATGCACTTCAATCAACATTGTACACTTTTCAATTTTAAATATGAGTATTACTTTTGCAGAGCAGATTCAAAATTATGAACTTCTATTTGTATGACGTAACGCACACTCTTCATAGTCCTATAGTCCCTTGCTATATGATCGCTTTACGTATTATTGTTTCTGAAAATTACCATGTTCTATAAAGGAGTATGCCAAAGAGAGACACCCTTACTCAATACGATCATTTTCTATTCCACATTGTTTTACTGTAAAAAGTAATATCTTAACTCGCTGTAGCTCACAGCTATATATGGGTTAAACCACGCAATATAGAAGAAAGAGAAGAAAATAAACTCCTCTAGGTTAAGGGCACACTCGCGCCTAAAATTGAGAAAAACTTTTAACATTAAAAAAGAAGAACATTTTCTGTACTTTGCTAGTTAGAAGAATTTCAGAATTTTTATTTTTTCCCAACATTAAAAAGTTTGATATTATTTGATATTTGAAAATGAAAATTTGATTTGTTAGGTACCCGCAATGCAAACAGAAGACGAGCCAGCCAATGCGCATATATAAGCGCCGTGAATGGTTTGAATTTGAATTTTAAATAAGCTGACAGTTTGCAGAATAAGTACTACTCATTTAACATCGTGTATGTTATCAGAGAGGTGTTCATCAAGGTATAGTCCAGCTGCGAGCGGCCATCCTCGGAACCCAGGGTTAAATTCTCGACAAGCTCACCTCGAGCGTAAGCGGAATTTTTAACCGTGGGTTTCGACGATGCGAGCGGCAAGCTTTGGGTTGTTACAGGAGCTGCTTAAATACGCTCTCAAAACTGGTATGGCTACATGTCAAGCGATTGCGATGTAAAACCACTTACATGACGAGATAGTTACTTGAACCGGTACCCTTTTATAATGTCTGTGTTTAATGATGTTTTAAACTAACAAGAGCTTTCGATCAACATGTTTGCATAGAAAAGTAATAAAACGGGGGCATTTGTTTCGCCCAATTCAGTTCTATTATTTCAACTTGTATACAGTAAAACTAGGGCGTTGCTTGAATATATATATTTTCCTGCGTATCAAAATTACATATATGGAATCGTTATATCGCGTTTGAAGCAAAGGAATTAACCTTTTAACTCGAGGGAATGAATAGTAATCTAACGTTGGTGTTTTCCTTGATGTACATTAAGCCCCGCATGACACAGGTGATAGGCAGGCAGAAGATAATTATGTATAGAAATCAGTACACAAGTACCCAAATCAGTATCCAAACGTCTGGAAGAAAAGCGTGAAAGTTTAAGTGCAGTTTTTGTAATTATGTTCTTAGAGCCCTTGTAAATTATCTCATGGACTTTTAATAATTTTTCTTAATGGAAATTTGAGAGTGAATACTATTTAGGAAAAGTAATAACACAAGGTTAGCTTGATGGAGATTTAAACGTTACATGTGCTTAGCTCTATTGACATAACACAGACTACACCATGTATACCGTACATGTATAGCCTGCTGACCCATACACGTAAGATGTTTTTTTTGTCTGTGGGTCCAGTGTTCAAATTTTGCTCGAGGCCCAGCAAAGGCCACAGAGGGCACCTATCAAGTTATTTGGCTAGAAGAAAACTTTGGAAGGTGGAGTAAATCAAAACGTTAACATTATTGCAACTGTTAATTGAAATCGTGTATTATCTTCGTATGTGGTTTGACACAAACGGGCTCGGTACCCAAAGAAAACCAACCAGTTTATGAAGCGCTCAGATGAAAACCAAGTCAGATTTTCCTCTTGGGGCATATGGAAATTCGAACCTCTTATCCATGAGTGTATGACATGTGCCGCCTTCTTAAAGGGGCATGAGCTGCCAAAATTCACATTTTTTTCTTAATTTCTGATTATCCCGACAGTATGAGACTTTGAAGGCTATCGAAAAACTAAATGTTTGGCGTTGGAATGAGGAAAATCCATACAGTATGTGGCATGTACGAACCGAAAACGTGTTCAAAAAGTAAACAAAATTTAAATAACCGGGACGACCATTCATTCATTCTAAGCCAAAGTTGGTTCAAAACAATACTTTATCGTACATTTTCGAGACTAGAAGCACTAAAAAGCTTCTGAATTATACGTCTTGGGAAAAATAGCCAATAATTTCAACATTCTGTTGTAACGTCAAAATATCAACATTTTGGCAGCTCATGCCCCTTTAAGCTGTCATCTCAAACAACTCAATCCGAGAATCCACGAAATATAAATGAAAACAATGGACAATTTGAAAACATTTAATATTTTTAACCGTGCGGTTGTCTTCAGCCGAACAAAATATCATTTATTTTGGTTTATTACAACAACTTACGTTGCCTAAATGATAAACCTCCTTTAACGCAATTAGAAACTTGTCTGCATGGCTATTTTAGTAAAAAAGAATTCCTCTGTTTTAGTGTTCATAATATATATTTATGATCACTAAAACACACGGGCGCAGGGAAAATCTTCTTGTCCAAAATAACCATGGAGACAAGTTTCTAATTTTGTTAAAAAGAGGTATATCATTTAGACCTTTATACCAGTGCCATCAATAGTCATGGGGCAATGTTTTTGCTTTCCAATCGCTTGGATTGGATGCGCCTTTTTGTTGGCCAAACGGGTTTTAACAAAATCAGGCCGGGTGAGTGGGTTTTTATATACGAGAAGAACAATTCACCAAATGAAAAGTCAAAATTTGTCATAAATCTTGGATCAGGTTAAAAACAAATATATTCGTACATAACGATTTCTTCATTAGGCAAATTAGCAAACGCAATTTCCCAATTAAATACTTTGTTTTAATTGAGTCTCAGTAATATTATGTATACTTCCGTTAATTCAGAGCGGTATTTGGATGAAAAGAAGATCGGGTAATATGCTGTGAGTATTAGATTAATTTGTGCAATTTGTATTATTAAGCCCAACCAGGCACTTAGACTATTGCATTACAGCTTTGTTAAAATCTGCTTAAAATCAAGGGCATTTGAGATGTCAAAACACTTTTCTTCATAGATTCCCATGATATGCTATTACCTCGAGGAAGTGAGGCGGCCACTTATGGCAGTTTTGGTCACAAACGGCGGCCACAAATGGTCGTTTATATAAATAAGCAATTCCAATTGTTAAAAGAGTTCAAATATTTACCTTTTGAACACTGTTTCGGTTTGCTATATGGTTTGCTATATGTATATGCATGCTTCTTTCTTCAAAGTCATTCATTCAGGACTTAAAGTAACTTTAATGTCTCTTTATAATTTTTTTCTTGAGTATTAACGTCGATCGTTAATTTTGTGAGCAAATTTCATCTGAAACCGACAAACAAAAAAATATTTCAAAACGTATAACATGTTGCTTCAGAACGGAAGTGCGTCTTTACCATAACTTTGAATTAAGCATGTACACATCTGACGCCGTTTATGGCGTCACTTGTGTCGAGTGTTACGGAGTAGTTCAGGAAAATATGCATATTTTATCCTATGTCTCTGGTTGCCTAAGTAAACATTGTTTCTTTTTGCTTGTTTTTCAAATATACATAGACAAATGTGGACATATTAAATTCGGCACTTTTTGCATGAAATAAGATTTTCGTGAGAATGCTTGAGCTCATAATTTATAGAAGAAGGAAATGATACGCGTTAAACTATGAAATACCAACCAATCACGAAGCATTTACAAGCAAAAGTTTCCGTTAAAAAGAAAACAAAACGATTTTGTTATAACCAAAATATGTCAACATTTTGACAGTCCCAGCCGCTTTAAAAAGATGCTGGCTAACGCTTCCTGGTTTGGTCCATCTTCTCGGTCCAAATTAAAATCTCCATGTCCCCATTCCGTGTTTTACCTTGGCGGACTACTCCATTTCAACCTGTAAATAGAACAGCACCCACTGGGGGAATGTCTTTCCTATCCAGAGTCTTGGCAAATCAGCACTAGTTAAACAAAAGCACAAGATGTATAAGGCCGCCATTACTTTATTTCTCCGCTTGTGGAAGAGTGTAAGTGTCCAAGGTTTTGATTAGCTGCGAGAAGTTTTACTAGCATCTAATCAAAAGGCTCTGTTCGAGTTACGGTTTTGAGTGGAGTGGTCCGCTAAGGTAAAACATCGAACGAAAACATGTGGGTTTTAACTTGGCTAAAAAAGATGGGTTTGGTCTAAATGTTCAGGAGAATGGATACAAAAGCACCTGATAGTTCCTCGCTAACAATTGATGTTTACCAATGGAGTATAATTAAGCTGGTTATTTTACTTCTGCTCCTGAGATGAATATCAAGAGATTACCGACTTTGAGATTATTTAATTTCCAAAATGAGAATTGCCAAGACAATTGATTAGCCGTTCCATGCATTGAATTGAGTTAGATATTGCTATTGAACCAATGCTGAGTTATTAATCATTAATATTTTACCCTGGATCAATGAATCCGCCTTGTCGTTCTTTAAATAGCTTATTGCTAAGTTTAGATCACAGCTGTACAAACAGTTAACTTTTCAGCGTTTATGCACATTTAAGATTTGCAGTATAGTTAAGGTTATTCATGGTACAATTTCGAATCTCATTCAGACTTAAGACAAAATGAGAAATTGGGGTTACTTCGTGGCGACACTAAACCTGGTAACGCTCGCACTTAATCTTGAGTGCGGCGGAGTAGTATGTTATACACATACAGTTGTTGTCAAAAGATTATAAGTCTGTGTTGTTGTCCCAATATTACAACACACCCCCATGGTTTTAATCTGTACAGATCCTGTTCATTTGTACTTTGGAAGCCTAATTTTGCTTATCCTACTTATTCTATCATTTTAAAGTATGTTATGTTATGTGTTTCTCTATATATAATGCCTGTAGAAAATTGTCTATTGTGTGTTGTAATATCTGATGATGAGAGTAGCTACTCTCGAAAGCTCATAAATATACACCATCATGTACAATATAGTACGAGTTGTCCTATGTGTTTTGGCTTGTCAAAAGAGCGCCTGATTCACAGACACACACATACAACGCCCAGGCTTATTTTAAAGATGGCGTGGGTATGTCGTTGAGACCTTTATATCCGATTCTAATACACCTTCATCTGATTTAACACTATAGAGATAGGAAACAAAGAAACACTATCGAAGACAATAGTGTACCCCTGCAGGTTGTAACCACTTCTTAAAAATGAAAAGAACAAGCCTGATTAGAATTCTTAAGAACTACAGTTTCTATAGAATCTAACAGGGCGGTTTGGATACAATCGTGAATGCGAAAGGGTCATCAAGCGCGTCCAGGAGCTGAAAGAGAGAGATTTCTCTTAATGCGTGAGATTTGATCTTTTGGAGTAATCTAAGAGAGAATGCCTGGGTAGAAGGGTCTTAAAAAGAACAGAACAAGCCTGATTAAAAATCGAACTATAGTTTCTATAGAATTTAAGAATCTAAGACTTAATGACTCCTTTGCAAGTGTGACGAAGATGGAATGTTTCAGCATTTAGCAGCTGATGCGTATCGGTTGGTTTGAAAAATACTTTGTAATCTAGATACCCATACCTAACAAGGCCAATGGTGGATAAATTAAGAAATCACGATTGCTTGTCACAGTTTTTGTGAATTTTAATTAGGCCTAAAAGGAGTTTTGGACAATAACTATGTTATAACTGAGCTTTTTGTTTTCAGCTATCTTCACGTGCCATAGATTTTGTGTTTTATGCTGTGGGATTTAATGCGGTCATTTGTCTTTGCCAAAAAACAAACAAACACGAAATTCATAATTTTTCTTATGGGACCTGGATAATTGACCAAATTAAATCAACCTCCACCAAAGACTATATTCGCCACCAAAAATTGTAAGTTAAGCAAATAATCAAATATAATTCCCTGATTACATGCTTTGCATTGTCTGAGTCGTAGTAATGCCATATTAATTTTCCTTGATTCAGTGAGGGAGGTGGATACGGTCCGAAAAGAAAATAGGCCAAGATGATGTAAGTATTAAATGATATTGCGTCATACCCAAAAAGATTGGATTGCAGGCATTCAAACTTAAGACCCATTGTCTGCCAATATTCACATTACTCATCATAAATGTCGATTCTTTGCTCTTAGAACACTGAGTTGGTTTACTCATATGCTCTATTGTGTTCTCTAATTATCATTCGAGTAACTCCATCCTGTGTAACTTAAATGCCTCTTATTCTATCTCGATGGAAAAGGCACATTTATATCCTGATGGGATGGAAATTTAGATTGATACATTCTATAGTCAAATTCCTAAGTCACATTTTCAAAAAACGGCAATCTGAAAGGGGGGGGGGGAATAGTTTCAACTGAAACCCCAAAAATGTTTCAAAATGTATCACCGTTTGTAGAAGAGTTACCAGGTGCTTGACGAGGTCCCTGTTTCCTCTCCCATTAAATCCGACAACGCCGCCAAATAAGTGAAATAATCTTGAGAGCAGTGTAAAAAGAACTATCAATCAATGAATAAAATTGTATGCTTTGTAATATATAAATATGACACTCAGGGCACACGTTTTGCCGTCTACTTCAAACAAATGGCGATTGTGGAAGTTTTTGTTTTCGTTTTTGTAAAATACGGTATTTCATAAACCTCGGGGTACAACACGTCGCAAAATATGTATATGTACTGTTTAAAAGATATTTCGCTTTTACTGAACTTTGAAAGGGTTTCCTTTGTTTTCTTCTTGTTTAAAGCTATTTATGATACTATAACTCCGATAACCCAAATAGGGATTATATTTATGTCGAAAATATGACCCAATAACCTAATTTGTAATGTTTTAACAGACCATTTTGTTCACATTACAAAAAAAAAAAAATAACCATGTTTAAGTTTTCGGAGTCCATGCAATTGTTTAAACGGGTAACATATTTTAGCCGATATTTTTTACATGGTCACATTTTGTGTGTCTGCCCACGATAGACATTGTATTATAGGCCTACTATTTAAATGTCAATAACACACCTTTTTACAACATATTATGTCTATTTTACTTTATCATTTAACATGCAAATATACTTTCTTTGCAGGAATTGACACCGATAGCCTTTTTACAAAGACTTACACCGATAACAGATGAAAGGCTTCTCTTTTCCCACTTCGTCGTTTAAAATAAACAATGCCGTATATTCAGCAAATTGTGTCAGTGTTCGACTTTTCTTCAAATAGATTGTCTGTTTCTTTGTTTATAACTTAGAGCTCACATAGATGCATTTCTTTTGAGATGGGAACTACTTCTCTGTGTAGTCACAAGTTATAAATCCGCGACAGTTTGAACGTATGTTGAGAACATTTAGAGGGAGCCACTAAAAGTGTTAGGTTCAGTCACATGCGTGTTTTCTGCCCAAGCTGGTGTTGAATTCGCCACATGGAAAGGTCTGCGCTGATTTATATTCTCCATTTGGAATACATTAACGCTAAATCCAGAATTGCCATATTCCGTCGTTGACATATTTTTTCAAATTCATTTTATTGTTCAGGGCTCATTTTACACTACATTATATTTATCCCCAAAATTAGTTGTATATTATGAAAATAAAAAAAAAACATCAAATATACATAGTAAAGCACCTTAGTCAGCCCTTTTATCCCAGGTGTGTATTTTCATATTTTGGCACCGCTCTGATTTAACCGCTATCGTTTCAGATGCTGTTAAACCCTTTATAGGTACCACTGTCGGGTTTTAACTGGTTTGGAACTAAAGTGCTTTACCAGATATTTATGGTTAACTTCGACCACTCCTTGGGTGTTCCTCTTTTTCACTAAATCCAGTCACAGATTCCCTTATCTCAGGGTATTCCATCGTCGGAACTCACGATTAAAACTTACACTCACGCTCAGTTTTATCTGTGGGCAAACTGGAGGCGAAAACGTCGTTTCTAATTTGATAAGCATTTAAGCTTTGATTGGTTTCGCCACAGTCTTGTGGCGAAACTTTCACCAATCACAATTTGCGTTACTGAAACATGTTGATAATGAACAAAATAGAGATTGGTGACTTTTCTATTGTATGCGAGAAGCCCTTCTGAACATTTTTGTTAACTTTAGAAAGACTGAGATGGTGGTTTTCCAGATTGTAAAGTGTGGTTATACGTGTAGTTAATAATTTAAAACAAAAACTGATTATATTATACACCTAACAAAACAATCATTTTAATGCCCGACTCCAGATTATCTCACCTGTAAAGCGACGCTGCCAGGTTAAGTTGAGGAAGAAGCTGGGGAATTCGCAAAGATAACAGCCCCCCCCCCCCCTCCCCCTCAATAAACATTTTTAACATTTGACACACATTAAAATGGCACACCGTCTTCGTTTGCTATGATTCGCCTTTGACCTTCAAATTAGTAGAAATATTACAAATCATTCAATCTCGTAAAAAGAGCTATAAGTAGTAGTAGCCTTCCGCCCAAAAGCACATTTCAAAAGTTATTTAGGGGATTCCATGTTGCTATTATTCACTGTCTGACAGTCAGTAAACAAACGTATCGATTCTCACACAACAAATCAGACAATGAAATCCCCAAATAAAACTCCAATACAGCTGTATATGGGGTAAGAAAATTTAGCAATGGCCATCTGAAAACCTCATCTTTATATAAACTGGGATGAATATGAACGAGATATGAAACGCCTTAGTATTATAGTCAGTCTACGAGCAGCAGTTTGGCTCGCTATTGTCTGTCCCAGACACCCCGTGAAGGCATTCTGATTTATTCGCAGTCCATATATCCACGACATCGGTAAGGTTCGGAATGAATCGGAATACACAACACGGGTTTCGGCACTCTAAAACTTCGGTGATTTACGTATGTGCGTGTCAAAACCGACCGGTAGCAAGCGAAGATAGTCGAAGTGTGTTCCGAATGGGGTTTCGTCTATGCTCGAGGCTGATCGGAATGCCGTCACGGGGTGTCTGAAACGAACAATAGCGAGCCAAACGTTCTGCCAGTAGACTGACTACAATACAAAGGCGTTTCGTATCCCTTTCATATTCATCCCAGATATAAACAACGGTCGAATAACACACATTTTAATGTTCTCCGATTCGCTGGCCTCGAACATGCATCTTTAAACACTAGATTTGTGTTTCTGAAGTGAACGATATCAATCTTGGGAAAATCATTACACCTTTTAAGCGGCTTTTATTTATCCACTTTCATTGAGCATCATACCGGTGATAGATGCCATGAAGCTTGTAACCATATCCGATATTCATATTAGTTTAAATACAGAATCTCCAAAATCCAGACAAATTAATTTAATTAAAGCGCACACAACTTACAGAAAACTGCATTATTAGACTTTGTTTCATTAAGAAGAAGACCTCATTTGGAAGAATATACGCTGATGGTGTAATAGACTTTGTTTTAGTATTCCGAAAGCCAGGTGGTTTACTGCTACTTATACGCCTAGTTCTAAACTTAAAATGCCAAATTTCAGTTGGTTCGAGAGCACGTCCAAAGTGACAATCAAAATAACAAATGCTATCATTAGTGTGGACTCAACGACATCTAAGCCGTATGGACCGATTCTGTGTTTGGTCGAACATGTCACAAATTGAACTTGTGCTGTTGGTATTACGTTAAAGGCCCACTTGCCGCCGTAGCCTGTTGAACGATCACAATTTACAAGCGCTTACTACAACTAAAACCACTAAAATTAAACATAGGACACATAAAACATGCCCAGTTAGGTTTAGCATGTAGAAATTGTGCTGAAAAACAAAAAACCGAAGCCTGATTACAACAACAACGTTCAGTGTCCGTTAACTTAAGTGTTGGATTACCCTCATTTCAGGCCTTTTTATAAGTGGTTTACACACAAAAAATGATAGGCAGGCTTTTCAAGTCCCTCTTACACGATCGTCGGTCTGTATTTCTCGGATAAAATACGTAAAATTATACTGTGTTGTTAGATCACTCACACGACTCAAAACAATAGGGCGCTTGTGCGCATGTTACGGTTCAGGGTTTGTTTACATTGCGGGTAAAATACGAAATGATGCCAAAACTTTCAATTTTTGGTAAAAATAGAAAGTTCCTATCTTCTTCTGTTTAAAAAAATAAAGAAAACGGCCCACTGTTTTTTTGTAAACAGTATTCTGGATTTTCGCGGCAAGTGTGCCTTTAATTATTATGAAAAATAATTGATGGTGTTCAAGACAAACAGTGCTAGGGAATTGAAAATGTGGTTTTTCGATTGCCAATGGCCAATGTAAAGCCACGGAAGGAAATAATCCACCAAAAGCTATCAACTGTATACATTCATACAATTCAACATCTAATTTGTTAACCAAATAGAGCATTTTACTGAAAGTGGCATGAGCTGCCAAAATCCACACTTTTTTCATAATTTCTGATCATCACGACAGTAAGAGGCTTTGAAGGCCATCGAAAAACTAAATGATTGGCGCTGGAATGAGGAAAATCCATACAGTATGTGCCCTGTACGAACCAAAAACGTGTTCAAAATTTAAATAACCGGGATGACCATTCATTCATTCTAAGACAAGGTTAGTTCAAAACAATACTTTATCGTACGTTTATGAGACTAGAAGCACTAAAAAGCCTCTGAATTATATGTCTTGAGAAAAATAGCCAATAATTTCAACATTCTGTTTTAACGTCAAAATATCAAAATTTTGGCAGCTCATGCCACTTTAAATGATATAGTGAAACGGAGTTTTACCTTAAAGTCACTTGTAAGACCCACCTTTTAAATTATCATAAGCTGCATGGGTGGGATTTTGAATGTAATGACCAAAAAGGTAGCCGCCAAACGACATTTCTTTATCTTCTTGAACACCCAACAAAATTGTCCCCGTAATAATGCAAAGGACCGAAACACTCTGTTGGTTAATTGGGGTAATCCTGATATGTACCAAAACTGCGTCTGTCTTCTTTCTGTGGCAAATCATGTGGTTTGCCGGGCAAAATAGCCTATATAGACACAAATCTTTATAAATGATTTCAGCATTTGATTGATTTACTATTGTTTTTATTTTCTCACTCAGCTCAGCTGGTGGAGCGGTGGGACGATACCGTAAGCCGTGAGTTCGATTCTCACCCTGACCCGCAATTTTTTCCGGGTCAATCAATGTCGGTTAATTTACAAATTCAGTAATCCGGTACAAGACCGGTCAATGTTTAGGTCAATCCATTGGCTTCATCCCCAAACACACACATCTGGTGCAGAATAGTCGGCTAATGACGCGGGTTATTATGTTAAGAAAGAAATTCAGCAGATAATAATGCGAGGTTTCCACAGCTGTTTCGTTTAACCGTCACTAAGGAAGGCAGGCACGTTTGCTTTTGTGCCCAGCTCAACAATCTAAAATTAGAAGTTACCCTAAAGCCAGATTCAACCTCTAAGGACATAGGTTGGCATTTTTATCAGAAATATCCACTGGAATGGGGTTGGAGAGTTCACATAGGAGGTCAATTGATCATGTGACTTTCAAATTTTCGACAAAACAAAAAAACCCATGTAATTTTACCTGGCATTTGCTCGCATCTGCATGCTTTTCTATTGTTATCTTACATTTAGCTAGAGCTATTGTTAGTTACATCTCACATTTAAACACTGGCAGCTATCGGAAACGCCCTATCACAGTGACCAGTTCAAAATGAATCGAATCGAAAGGGAACGTCGCCATTTTGCCTGTTTTCGTCAAAATGGGACTATTTCGTGAAATTGACTCTACGTTTTCGTTACTAGTTTAACGTTTTCTTAAATTCAAAATATATATTCACGTACAGCGTGATGTCAGGTTTTTTATATTTATCTGATAGCTTTTTAAAATGTTACCCTAGATCGCACGCGTAAATCCCTGCGCTATGTCCGGTAAAGTCGTACGAGGTTCGTATCTTAGCCACGTCTAAATGAGATCTCGCAAGAATACGATTGCCCAGCTCAAGTTAATTGTATTCTCGCGAGATCTCATGTTAACATGGCGAAGATAAACCTCATGCGCTTTTATTCGACATATCAGCATTTCGAAAGATGGAGAGTCAATTACCCGAAGTTGTCCTATTGACGAAATCCGGCAAGAAGTCAACTCGATTAACACTGAACTGGCCACTGTTATATCCTCTATGGGTGGCTTCAATAGTAACCGGTGCCTCGGTGGTCCATTGGCTTAGAGTGATCGTCCCTCCGTCTCACACAACCATCCCATTCGGCGGGGGGTTCGAATCCCTCTTAGACCAAATAAAAATTGAAAAAAATCTGAGTGGATGGTTCATTCAATCGCCGTATGTAGAAGAGTTGCCAGGTACTTGCCAAAGGTCTGGGCTTTCCTCCAGGCAATGAGGCCGATTTCCTTCCCTACTAAACCTGGCAACGCCGCCATATAAGTGAAATAATATTGAGTGGGGCGTAAAATATCAATCAATCAAAAGTAACCAGTGTCTGAAATGTTGGATATGACTAAGATTTCCTTAACTAAGTGTAGAAGATGAATACAAAACGGGTAAATGCGGATGGAATTTTATGATGTTGTTGTTTTGTCGAATGATTTAAAGTGGCATGAGCTGCCAGAATTCACACTTTTTTCATAATTTCTGGTCGTCACGACAGTAAGAGGCATTAAAATTGAAATATTCGTCTTGAGAAAAATTTTAGCATTCTGTTTTAACGTCAAAATATCAACATTTTGGCAGCTCGTGCCACTTTAAAGGGCCACATGGATTACAATTACAACTTTTGGCACCAGAGATCTCGACTTTATGAAAAAGGTTACTACTTGTTCAAGATTGAGCTCAAGTTTGTCAGGAGAAAACAGTGGAATATAACATCAGTGATTGTATACAGGTTATTCATCGAAATCTGGTGCAGGGAAAAAAGGCAAGAGTAGCGTGTTTGTTGATACCAAGTTCTGTCAAAACATATTCTATGTTGTGAGTACGTCTTTAATATCCCGAGGAGATATACGTAAGCTGGGAAAATAAACTAACCGCCCTAGCCAAACATCAACGTTCCAAGAGTTTATACCAAACTCAGAATAACAAACAAGACTGATAAGATCGTAAAAATGCCACTTTAGCTCTGAAGGATGCATGCAAGTACAGATCAGTATTGAACGAGTAAGTTTTGTTTATCCCTTGGCCTGACTCACTGCCGGTATTTCTATTTTATCGTAGCTTATAATTTCTAATAGCTTATTGTACTGTAAATATTTTATCAGTTAATTCTATTTTGGCGACGACGATATACGTAAATTTTAGATACACATTAATACATTTAAATAAATAAACTTTGTAATAACATTTTTCCTCTTTAAATCAAGAAAAAAGTTAAGCACCCCCCCCCCCCCCCCCCCTCTGGAAAGTCTGCACCGACCGATACAATCATTGGTGCACGGAGATTGTTGGCAATGTGATGTTGCAGAAACGATTGTGATCATAAACGGCAACATTCTGGCGATTAGAAATCATCATTAAGGGCAGTAAGCTATACAATTTATTCAGGATATCGTTGGCCAAATCAAAAGTGTATTTTAACAAAAAGATGCTTGTAAATATGAAACTTCAGAGTCCATCTGACTTCACAGGGCGAACATATTGATGTAAAATGTCACTTTGAGTGTGTAGAACACATCCCTACAGTAGAAGGTCAAAAGCGCGTATAGCCTCCATTAGCTTCCAGCCTGCGTCTCAATCCTCCTGTGAGACGTCGCATCTGTCGAAGGGGTAACGGCGCGGATTTGAATCCCTTAGGGCACATTTGGGATAGGATGAGCAGAAATTATCAAAATCTGCAGGAATTGGAAGCCGCATTATATCGGTAATGATAGCAGTTTCCCCTTCAACAGACCCGACGTCTCACTGGAGGTGCAGACTTTTTCTTTGTGTACATCTACGGCAGGTTATTCGATCTGCCCGATAACCGAATATTTTGTTTCCTTCATTTATTCGGAAAATATACATTGGCCGTAATTATCTTGTTTTTTCGTTTATTAACATCAACAAGACTTAATTTAGAAACAAATCTAGACCATTATGAGAAAGATACAAGCATGCACACGATAGTAGAACAATCAGGCGTTTGTTGGACATCGGTGGATTTTTAGTGTGGTTTTCATTCCATTTAAATCCAGATAGTCTGTAACCACGCCTGACCTTGGCCATCTTCGCAAGCCAAGTTAAAGTGCCCGAGGTTTTGATTAGCTGCGTTTTACTCGCATCCAATCAAAACGAGCAGTTTGATTTACGGGTTTGGGTGGAGTAGTCCACCAAGGTAAAACACGGAATAGAGACATTTAGGTTTTATCTTGGCTGGAGAAGATGGACCTTGGCTTATAAACACAAATATTAAGCCTTTGATCTCTCTGCTAAATGAAGGTTTGTTCCTTGCCTGGTAATACGGATCGGTTACAGTAGAGTATGTAAGTCGACGACCGAGACAAAACACACCTGGTATAGCTTTAACATATGAGAACAATGTCGACCAATCCAAAGTCATGAAAACCTCAATTCTTGACTTCGGAAAGTTTTGAGTATATTTTTTGGTTCCATATTGGCCTCTTTCTTAACATGCACATCATTTTTAAATACTTATAATTGTCCATCCGCGAAAATCACTCATCAATTCATTCTGGATCAGGTATTATTGGCTGTCTCTTCCTCTGACGAGACCCCTGTCCCCCACACAGTAAGCGGGGCATGTGTGAAATAAATTTAAGAGCGACCCTAAACAATCGATCTGTCTATCTGCCTATTTAACGTCGTAATTTCAGATTGATTTTTTCATAGTAACCACCAGATATCAGAATTATTAACACTAATTGCTCAATGATTGTATCGGTCGGTGCAGACTTTCCGGGGGAGGGGAAGGGCTTAACTTTTTTTTGTGTATATATATATATATTAGTATATTAATCCACGGTTAGACCTTTCCTTTTATCCAAGTTGACATTTGGAAAGAAAGAGTGATGTGTATTCAGCAAATTGTATCTGTATTCAATTTATACGTATTAACAATGTATAATAACTAATGAAAAACGTGCCTGATTGGGGCATTGAGACGTTGAAGTAAATTACGTATCAACGCTTTTCGGGCGAAGTAATTTTGCTTAACTCGATCAAGTCATAGATTCTCTTGGCTTGAGGTTTTTTTATTTTAAATTCTGATTATACATATTGTTAATAATTAAAAAAAAAAACGCCTCACAAGAACATACACTTTAATTGTTCTGTATCGGTTAAAATTGAAGGCACTATAGATTGAACTTACCTTGTCCAAATTTAAGGCCAAGTGGACGTTTCAGGAATTGCTTTATGTTTAATAAAAAGGCATGTATACGAGTCACGTGTTCCCACCTCTGATTGACACATGGTTGGGTTGGGTTTCGGCTTTAGGCAATGTTTAATAGCAATTCAATATAAACCAATATACCTGTGTCAATTTATTTAAACGAATCATATCGGCATTTAACATTCAGTAAAGATTCTAGTACATGAAACTATTATGAAACCATTATAAAAATGTCCATGAGTAGCCATACTTGAATACACCCTCCAATGTTTTACTGCACACAAAATATGGTGTTAAAAGTAAATAAACATGACTACTTTGTTCAAGTCAAAAGCATTCTATTCTCACCATCTAAATTCTGGGTATCTGCCAAGAATTCACAATTTTCAGTTGATAAACTGGATTGAAAGTGTTATTATCCCGTGTTTAATTATAGATATAGAAATTGTCATCGTTTGCAGTTAGGAGTAAATACGGCTATGATACATTCGTATTCAATCGTAATTTGTTAGAAAAACGGAAGCAAGCAGACGAAGTAGTTTGTTTATGTCAAGAAGTATGTAATGTACACTCAAAGGCTTTCCTTATATGGAAGTAGCTATGACGTGTTCGTGGAGAAATCATACTATTTTGCATAAATTTAGTCCGTTGTATATAAACCATAACATGATTGGCTACCGACTGGCATAGTTGTGAGTTATACTGCCAATCACTTGTAATCTAACAAGGATGTCTTCAAGTTATTACATAAAAGAAAAACGAACGTATTATCCCTGCGCTGAGAATGCAAGCTTGCGTTTTGATTGTGGTGTAGTGTGAGGAAGGGTATTTATCCACCAGGAAATCTGGCGGAGACTTGATGGGAGGCAGGATTGGTGTGTTTGTTGATGCTGTCTTCTATCATAACATGTTCTGCCTTGTGAGATCTTATTTAATATCCTGTAGGGCAAATACATATGCTGGGAAAATAAACTAACCGACCAAGCCTAATATCCTGTAGGGCAAATACATATGCTGGGAAAAATAAACTAACCGACCAAGCCAAATATCAACATTTCAAGTTCAACATTAATGGTTTATACTGGAATCAGAACAACAAACACGGCTGATGAGATCTGCGAGTTTTAGTCCGTAACGGTATTGTGATGTTATTAATCAGGATATTCCTTATTGGCTTTGCTACAGGTGCCTGGACTGCCGTATTGTTAAGAGAAAACATGCCGAGGTACAACATGGCTGTCCCAAGACCTTTGGCAATGACAATAGGGAATATCCTGATTAATGAAAAATAATTATATTATTTAAATAAATAGTGTATTTTTCCATTTGCATGAATATCCAGGCTTACATGCATTTAATCCTAATTATTTCACTTTGTTTATTAAAAACTTTCAACCACGCCATTCCCGACTGAAAAGTTAGCATCCCAAGATTCTTAACGTCATCACTAAAAGCAAAATATACAAATAATAATTGGTATGCCCACGTCGGTACGCTATTGAAGGGAGTCACAGATCATTGTTATGTGGGCACTATTGACCTATTACATATATATATTTATAGACACTAAACACACGGACACAGGGAAAATCCGACCTATTACATATATAGGTATGTCTACACTCGGGAAATTTTTTATGTAGCTGTCAAAATTTGTTGTAAATCTCACCATCTTTAAATTAATGATTAATGATAAGGGGGGTGTCCAGTTTATAGACAATGTTAAAACGTTAAAAACCGCTAGGTGCAGTGTGCCAAAAGTTTCGATTTTGAATTTAGAGCAAAGAAACTGTCGCCATGCTGGATCTTGTATTGGTCGAGTGCGCATTGGTATTGTTTGTTCATATTAGCCTGTTTTCTTCGTATTGGCTATGATAAACCCCTATGAGTATGACCGTTTCTCCGTATTTTGCCAATAACATTGAAAGTCAATTAATAAAACAACGTAAGCCGTAATGTGTACTGTCGGTGGGGGAACTTTCGTTTGGCGTTAATGTCATTTACTGTTTTGTTACAATGGGGGATCGCTGAAGCTCGCCACATATTCAAAACTTACTTTTTTTTGCTTGATATGTTTGCCAACTTTTTTCTATTTTTATTGCAGAATTATTAAAGCGGGTCACTTTACTGCTGAGGAAAGATCCGGACTGGAATCAGGAACTTAATACCTGTGAGATTAAATGGCCGCTATAGAAATTTAGAATATGGACCTACAAGGCGAAGCCATTGAACGCAACATAGATGGAGGGATGAACTTTTTATGCCAGCTGTAAAAGTGTGAAGGATCAATTCATAATGTGATGGAAAATATTGTTTTCAAGTATTATTCGGATTGCAATGTCCTGATGACTGTAATGAAAACGCAGCCTCGTTGCACTATATGATGACTTTATTCAATTTAGATGCTAAAACAAATCACTTCAAAGGAATAAAATCGAAGAAACTGGAGATAGAATTAAGGCCATAAAATGTGCACATATACCAAATGTAAATCCCTATACGGCATATGTTTTTTATAAATACAATTTGTACGAATTTATTGTGTTTTAGGCCATAAAATATACCAGACGCTCTCGGCGCAGGTGCAGGTGCCAGGGTGGTCGTCGGGCTCCCGGAGCTTGAAGATGTTTTACCAGGGGAGACAACTGTAGCAGTTTAACACAAAGTTTAGAGATTTACTTCCCTTGATTTGTGAATACAATTTTCTGTAACAATAATCGATATTAGTTTACTAAACATATATCCTTTGAGGTATACTAGAAACCAATGCGGGGTAGTGCAGCCAAAGGAATAGTCATTTAGAGATGAATACAGGTGTATGGCATTCTAGATGTAGCCATCATAGTTTACTCACTAAATATATGTTGAAATGAGGAAATATGTTTACAGTTAAATAGGTATTGTAGCGCTTGTGTTTTTCTGTTTGAAATGGCTCGATGATGCCATTTTTTTTTGTTGTCTTGGATCCCGGTTTTCAAGAAAAGGAAATATCCTGAAAGCCCATAGGACACGCGCTGTTAAAGGAAAAAAAAACGGTGCGAATAATGGGCAAAATTCAAATATTCTGGAAGCATGTTCGTATATTTGGCGATTTTGTTACTGATAAAAACAACCTTAGCATGTATATTCATGTTACGAATATCAACAGAGAGCTGATATCATTAACAAAAATCATTTGACAGCGCTTTTTGTGTCTTTTTTCACGTAAATTACCATAAGGACCGTTTTCCATCAGTATATCGAGTAACGTCATCAAATACGCAAATCCGTGAGGTCAAATATTAGTGGGCGTGGAAAATGATTAATCTGCAATGATAGACGGCATTTGGGTAGATATGTCGTTCAGACCCCTCCTAATTACATTTCACCTCACCAATTTTATAAAATTGTGACGTCACTAGATACATTGGTCTGATTGGTGGGAAATAGTTGGTTGGTTGTTTTAGCTTATTGTCGCGTTCATTCGTATCAATGATGTACGTCAAGGTGGAGAATGGTATTTTTAGCGCTTAACATGCATAAACACTAAAAGTTATCCAAGCTAATGTCATCAACATGATGAGCGTAGTTTGCTGCACCGCATGATTTCAAGCAAAGGTGATTCACTTACAAACTAATTCTTAATTAGTCTCCAAAACTTTCTACTAATTCAATAAGTCGAAAAAATACAAAATATGTGGGCAATATCCGCCCTTCTCCAAAAACTATATATATTACAGGGAGTTCCTTTCCAGCTTTGTAAGGAGTATTTTATTCTTTCGTTTTTCTATTTTATGCACCTTATTCCGTATTCCTCACCGACAATTACAGCTAAATGAAGTTACATCGACATAGAAGCATCTTCGCTGAGTTCTCACTGTTGTTTCTAGTACATATTTATGAATACTAAAACACACGGGCACAGAGAAAATTGTCTTGACTAAAATAACCATGGGGCATCTTCGCTGAGTTCTCATCGTTGTTTCTAGGGGTTTTTCTATATATTTATGAATACTAAAACACACGGGCACAGAAAAAATTGTCTTGACTAAAGTAAGAATGGAGACCAGACCTTTAATTCTGGAGAACTCCATAACAGAGCCCAATTTATTAATAGAAAAGTCCCTGTCAGATAATGATCTAGAACAAGGCACAAATGAAAGTGCTATATCGAGTAGAGATAAAACATCGGCAGTGAGTTCCTCGTTACTAAGATTAACAATATTATTTCCTGGGCCGAAGGTGGAGTGACACATGCCCTGTCCCAAATTTAGTTTAAATCAAGTGTCTGAAGCCAGTGGATATACGAGCAATTTGCTGTACCTTCGGTCCAGTGTATTTTGTCCATTGATACTTAAATTTTAATTGAAATTTCTTTCTATAATGTTATCAATCAGCATAGTCCTTATTGCCACTGTTACAGGTCCGAGGACTGCCGTATTGGTCGGAGGACTGCCGCATTGTCCCGAGGACTGCCGTATTGATCCGAGGACTGCCGTATTGGTCCGAGGACTACCGTATTGGTCAGAGGACTGCCGTATTGGTCCGAGGACTGCCGTATTGGTCCGACGACTGCCGTATTGGTCCGAGGACTGCCGTATTGGTGTGAGGACTGCCGTATTGGTCCGAGGACTGCCGTATTGGTCCGAGGCCGACATTGCCAGTGGGGAATATCCTGATGAATGAAAATTTTATCAATTGATAATCAATGTTATTTGTCATAAACTCAATGTTATGTGCTTTGATCTGTTTACATCGGGCAGACTATGTGCAAATGACCCCTATCAGCTGTTTGTAATGATAGTAAAAAAATTCTACCTACAACCTATGAATAAATTGTGCTTAAAATTTCCCCAAAGGACTGTTTAAGGCCCCCATCGAAGGATTTTGTTTTGTGAGTGCAGACATTAACATTGCCGTAAATGGGAAATGAAATTGTGACCTGCTGCCATATACATCGTGAGAACTTTAAAAATAGCTTGGTGTAGTGTGCCAAAAGTTGTCCCCCTTTTGTACATAAAACATAGAAACATATTGTTGTATTTTTACAAATTATAACTAATGCAATTTCTAATTTATTGTATGACATAGACGAAAGCTTTTATTTTTCACAACTGTACATTAGGTATTTCCTTTGTTCTGTTTATGATTTCAAGAAAAGTCGCGTTGGAGCAATGAAAGGATCGCCATGCTAGATCTCTTATTTGCCCAGTCCGTATTGGCCTTGTTTCTTCGTATTAGTCCAGTTTGTTAGTATTGGCCCAGATAGACCCCGTTTCAATGTGACCGCTCTCCAAATTTTGCAAAAAAACATTGGAAATCAATTAATAATCTATAATATTGAACTAGTTCTGAGATAACCTATGTATCAGATTACACCACTGCCCCATTGCATCTCCCGTGCAGCTTACTTATGGTTGCCGATAACATACAACTTTTGTTCAAAATAGAAATATCCAAACTTCAGCGGCTAAGCAAATGTTTAGATAATTACAAAAATGTAAACACAGTTGTATAGATAACTTATAAAACCCATAAATACACAATTCGAAAATCATAGAAAAATCGAAGTATTGAAACTGTCCAGTTCAATACTGAAGTAATGTCATGCAGGATATATATTATGTTATAACGAATAATCAGACTGTGTTATGTGATCAGCACAAATAAGAGCATCTGATCTTATTTTTGAAAAAATTCATCCGACGTTTCTATGTTATATGTTAAACATCCTTGAATCAGATTTAGGTATCAAAATTTTGTCTTTCATTGAAACGTTTAATACTACCTAAGGCAATTAAGGAAGTGCTCAACAAAGTCTCATTATTTGACTTCGGTTTATTTTTTAATGTTTTCCCAGTTTCCTCGTCGTGTTTTTTGATAAATAACAATAAAAACAATAAACTTAAAAAGACTCAGCTAAGATAACTTAACCAGATTTCCCTCGAGATAAACGATTGATGGCTACAAATTGTTTTACCGTTTCCATGTTGTGTGATAAATATGCCCCAGTTTACAGCTTGATATACCCATTGGGGTTTTCTAATCAGAGATTGGTAAGATGTGATGCTTTATTAACAGCCATTATGATGGTAACCAGTGTAAAACGTATAACGAACAACCAGAGATTGAACAACCATTGTGTGACACTAAACATTCAGAATGGCCAGCAACCATAGAATGAACAACACTAGACTGACACTGAACATCCATAGAATAAACAATAATAGACTGAGACTGGACACCCATAGAATGAACAACAATAGACTGGCACTGAACACCCATATAATGAACAACAATAGACTGGCACTGGACACCCATAGAATGAACAACCATAGACTGGCACTGGACACCCATAGAATGAACAACAGTAGATTGGCACTGGACACCCATAGAATGAACAACAATATACTGACACTGGACATCTATAGAATGAACAACAATAGACGGACACTGAACATCCATAGAATGAACAACAATAGACTGACACTGAACATCTATAGAATGAAGAACAATAGACGGACACTGGACACCCATAGAATGAACATCAATAGACTGACACTGGACATCCATAGAATGAACAACAATATACTGATACTGAACATCCATAGAATGAACATCAACATACTGACACTGAACATCCATAGAATGAACAACAATAGACTGGCACTGGACATCTATATAATGAACAACAATACACTGAACATCCATAGAATGAACAACAATAGACTGACACTGATCATCTATAGAATGAACAACAATATACTGATACTGAACATCCATAGAATGATCAACAATATACTGACACTCAACATCCATAGAATGAACATCAATAGACTGACACTGGACATCTATAGAATGAACATCAACATACTGACACTGAACATCCATAGAATGAACAACAATAGACTGACACTCAACATCCATAGAATGAACAACGATAGACTGACACTGGACATCTATAGAATGAACAACAATATACTGACACTCAACATCCATAGAATGATCAACAATATACTGACACTCAACATCCATAGAATGAACATCAATAGACTGACACTGGACATCTATAGAATGAACATCAACATACTGACACTGAACATCCATAGAATGATCAACAATATACTGACACTCAACATCCATAGAATGAACAACGATAGACTGACACTGGACATCTATAGAATGAACATCAACATACTGACACTGGACATCTATATAATGAACAACAATACACTGAACATCCATAGAATGAACCACAATAGACTGACACTGATCATCTATAGAATGAACAACAATATACTGACACTCAACATCCATAGAATGACAACAATAGACTGACACTGAACAACCATAGAATGAACAACAATAGACGGACACTGAACATCCATAGAATGAACCACAATAGACTGACACTGATCATCTATAGAATGAACAACAATAGACTGACGCTGAGCATCTATAGAATGGACAACAATAGACTGACACTGAACATCCATAGAATGAACAACAATAGACTGGCACTGGACATCTATATAATGAACAACAATAAACTGACACTGAACATCCATAGAATGAACAACAATAGACTGACACTGGACATCCATAGAATGAACCACAATAGGCTACTTATGCATTTCGCCAAAAGAAAAAAAACTTACGGGATTTTCTTACTGCAATCCATTAGTGTGCTTCAAAATCTCCCCAAACAATGATAAATAACACATACGAGCATATGATTGTTTCTGTAACGTATTTTGTAATTGCATTACCAAGAGAGGCTTTTATTAAGTATTGTAAACAGTTAATCGAAAAACGCAAATTATAAACAGTAAGATCATTAATGCCAAGTAGATCATTAATGTTCCACTTTAAGTTGCCTTTGTTGAGAGCCAAGTACAGCCGAAAGCATTGCATATATAGGGGCTGGTGAAATATCCTAGCTCTTTGATGTGTTATTTCTCTTGGTCTGAACAGTTTGTGTTTTATTTGTGTTTTTGTATGTGTTTTCAGGAAATAAACACAGACAGCGTAAAAAGTTTCGCCCTAGATAACTTAACCAGATTTCCCCGGAGATAGGCGATTGATTGTTGCAAATTGTTCCTCTGTTTCTATGTAAGATGTTTTGAGTGATAAATAAACCTCAATTATACAGTTTAATTTACCCTAGGGCTTTGTTAATTAGATTATGACTTATCGGGATTTAAAATAAACCAATAAACTAAACTAGCTCTATGTTTGCCAGCCAACGAACGAGCGGGAGAATACCGGGATCATTTCCCACAGGAAACCCCCGACCTTCGGGGAGTACCTGGCAACTCTTCCACATACAAATCCACTCAGAAATTTTTCAATTTTGATTTGGTTTGAGTGTGATTCGAACCCACGCCGCGTCGATGAAGGGTCTGTGTGATACTGAAGGGTGACCATTCTAACTCACTGGATACAGAAATTGATCGCAGAAAAAGGGAACAAGAAAATGACAATTTGTAAGTGTATTATAAATTTGATTAAGTCCATAATAAAAGATCAGTTCCACCATGCCCGTGTGCACACAAATTAGGTGACCAGGCATCAAAACTACAGAAGAAGTAGTCTCGGCAAGCATATATGTATATATACAGAAAAAAAGAAAGAAACGCCTTCTGAACTTTTTACATTCTGAAATTTACATACACATTGAAGGTTATTTTCAAGGAATATGATAATAAATTTGTACAGAGGTCTTTTATAATGAATACATGTTTAAGGTAAATAACCTACATGTTAGAACGGTTTTCTATAATCACCACTGAGAATTTGGCTGCATTCAAAGAACCGTACCCACATCATTCTAAACGAAATAATGAAAACTTTTCGAAACTTAAAATAGACATTCTTTATTTCAACAATATGATCAAAGTACCATCTACGATTATAGAAATAAGCCTCTATTGGATTTGTGTAAGTCAAGCGATTCCATGCGAGTAAATGTTACAGTCTACAGTTTATTACCAATTTGCGACAATATTAACGCTTTCATTTGTGGCTAATTTCCTAACTCTCTTACATATTTTTACTTTCTTTTTTCAAATAGATCCACCGATGAGACATCGTTGTCAACCAACAAAGTCGACATAATGTTTGCCAGTTTCCAGCTACACACGATTTAACATGGGTACTTCGAGGCTTACACATTCTTAGAAACTGAAAACCGAAATTCGGACCTTGTCTGTGTGTTGATTTTGAGAAACAAAATACCTTCTGTATATATGAACCAAAAGACGTTTATTAACATGATATATGATTTACGTTGTTCCTTATAACAGACATTAAACAATTGGTCAGATCTACGACACTTCCACATTACATATAACTGGATATAAAACGATCCTATAATCACTGTCTGGGTCAATGGCACAATGTGTCTTCACTATGCTCTCAGTGAAGTTTTCAGTGTACTGAATTAATCCCCAAATTTTCTTATTTACCGTTACTTTACATGGAGCTGTTTCGTCCGACCAAATTTTTGACTTGTTCTCGAGTATGCTCCATATTTTTCAGTCAGTAAAAACCCTCGTATTTTGTTCTTGTTTACCGTTACTTTACATGGAGCTGTTTCGTCCGACCAAATTTTTGACTTGTTCTCGAGTATGCTCCATATTTTTCAGCCAGTAAAAACCCTCGTATCTTGTTCTTATTTAGGGGAGACCGGGGCGCATTGGGACATGGGGTACAGTGAGACAAGCTCTCTATAGGCTATTTTTGTATCAGGATACTTACAGTGATATCATCAGATGAAGGCAAACCTCTTTTGCGATGTGATATTTTGTTGTAGACCGATTTAGGAAGCACAGGAAAGTTTTAGGGGTAACATTTTTGTTTTTTCAGACTAAATGTAAATTTTTACTGGTGAAATAGTACTTCAAACATTTCACGTCAATTACCTCCAGTGACCCTCAAGCTAATAAAAACAGACAGAAGTATGTCCTTTCAGTGGCTTATCTGTGTAGCCATTTTTCCGTTTTAGGATGACGTGATGTTGGTGTAGCTATTTTTAGATCAATAATCACGTATTTTTACCGCTCTCTAATGTATAATGGTAGATTTAGGTCCAAAAAAACATGGCGACAAACTTGAAGTGGGAAGATTGTCTCCGATTATATAGGTCCGTATGCAACCGCGCGCCATTGCTTAGCCAGCCATTGGCTAATTTGCATCACATGACTACTCTATAACGCACTTAAATTTTTATTCAACAATAATTGGATTAAATTAATGAAAAAAATGGTGGCGGCCTTGTGAATGACCTATGGAGCTTATTCTCTATTGTAATGCCACCTTCACATTTCAATTATTCACTAACGAGGGGATAAAACATACATTGGACAGTTGTTTTGGACTAAATGAACTCTACTCTTTCCATATAAACTAGTCTAAAGCTTAGATTTTCTTTCCCTTTAACGTTGACACTGTCCCAATATACCCCATAGACAATCCCAATTTACCCCACCCAAGGGGTAAATTGGGACACTTTTTAGAAAAAATGTAAATGCCTATGTCCTCGTAAATATACATAAAATAGCCAAAATGAAGCAAGGATATTAATCAGATTGACATTGTGTTTCATATAAATGTTTTCTTTTAGTTTTATGTACATCATTTTTCTGTCAGACTTCAAAAGTTTGCAAAGTGGCCCAATGCGCCCCGGTCTCCCCTACTGTTACTTTACATGGAGCTGTTTCGTCCGACCAAATTTTGGACTTGTCCTCGAGTATGCTCCATATTTTTCAGCCCCTCGGCTCAAATAAATCGTATTTACTAGGTTTGAAGTACGTGTTTATCAGTGGTGTCTTTTTACGTTCCACTGCAATAGTTTTCAAGGGCGGATTAAAGAGATGGAACCATTTACCACACTAGGGGTGCAGAAAATCCCAACTGACTGCCATTTGTTTTCTCCCCAAACTGTACTAAGAAACGTGTTTACAGAAAATGGTCCACTGATTCGGTAGCCATCTATAAATGTGTGAGTTGTGGTTTATCATAACAACTTATAGTCGGGTATAAACGTATAAATGATATACCCCTTTTTAATACAATAAGAAACTTGCCTCCATGGCTTTTTTAGACAAGAAGATTTTCCCTGTGCCCGTGTGTTTTAGTGTTCAAAAATATAAATGTGTGTTCGAAGATAAAGTTTCATTTGCCATTCTCGACAGTGCTAACATTTTGTTTTGTCACTTTTGTGGTTAATTACCTAAATCTGGTAAAGGCATCCTTTCCAATTTACACCAAATCATCACACGAGACATCCTTCACAATGAAAAAAAATTACATAAAGTATGCCGAAATGTTGAACAGTTGTTAGTGTGAAAACCTTACAAAAATGTTACTTTAATGTGAAATAGATGTCGTATAAATGAATGAGCAGTGGAACTAGATTTAGCTATCACATATGTAACCTTAGCACGACACTGTAATTGTATTCCTGGTGCGAATCCCAACAGTCATTTAGCAGACTGCGTTTCACCATTCACTATGAACACAGATATCGGATTCTATTCCATTCGAAAATCACCAAGGGAGCACTTAGCCAAATTTACAAAGTATAAAAACTCGACCAATTGAAATGCACTGCAAACATTCTACAAAATTGGAACCAATATACGATCGTCAATTGATTAGCCATTACTTTAAGTAATATGACTTTAGGGAATTCATCAGCGATTTGTTTTTCGGATACAATTATATAACCAAAATCTTTAATACGAATGTTTTTGGAATGTATATTGTACCTTGACACTGCGATATGTTGATCTCAGTGATTCTGGGTAGGCTCTTACCAATGGTTGATTCCTTTAATTATGTTGCAAATTAATAAAAACCTGTTCTCAAAATAAAAATGCAGAGGAAAAAATAATATAAAACACTTGATATTCAAAACATTCAGAAAAATACATTGTTTAGAAACATTGTTTTGAAAACATTCAGATAAATAAATTTTGAAAGAAAAAAAAACTGATGCACAAAAAACAAAACAAAAAGAAAACAAAACAAAGTAGATTGTAAACGAAATGAAAGCAAAAATTTATCCAGCGTTGCCCAAATATCAAACCTTGAATTATCTCCCTTTAGCATGTCGGTGTTGAAAACGACAACGGAGGGCTGAAGGACCACGTGCAGCCTCGACCACTAAAGTTTTCAGGTTTTATATTTGACCACAAACAAGATGCTTTGTGAATGGTAATACTAGACCATAAACAGATTAGCCAGTTTATTTATATGGTTTCCCGCCCCAGTTTCATTTATTTTCCCCCTTTGTCTGGTACATTAATAGCCGCTATTTACAAATTATAATTTATATAGGCAATATACAAACAGTGGAATGCAAACATATATCAAAATTACTCACTAAAGCACTGATATTTCCGGAATAGAAAACTATATTTCTAGAACTTACAACTTGAAATAGGCACTCAGAAATTTTAGGACAATCCGACCATCATGCATTGACATAAATTCGCATAGCTATAGAAACTTGACTTAGAGCACCGAGATACGTCAAGGCGAAATTACCTTTAGTCGGACAAAGTAGTTGTGCGAAGTGAGGAAAATAAGTCACAGCTAATAACAGCTTTCAAGAAGGATCGGTAGACTTTTACATGAAACTTCAAGGAATTTCGAAAACAATCAAATAAGAAAATAGGACGAGGAAAAACTCCAGATAAACGTAATAGTATAAATCCCGATCTCTCGCTTTTAAGAAACGCCACAGAAGTAACAAAAAGGAGATTCAATTTCCCGAAATGGTCTCATTTCGACGAATTTTGACTATGTGACGACGCGCCAAGTTGATTCACCTTGAGCTAAACTTTGTTATACGCCCCACGAGGTGCGTTTAATAGTGACTAGTGTCTGAAATATTGAACGCAACTTTAACGACATTCCTTGTAATGTATATACGTATTCAAGAAATAAAACAGCGAGTAAATGCATTTCGTTTTCATTAAATTTCAGCATGCTGCCGTTTTGTCGAATGATTGAAAGTCTCGGTTCTAAGCTGGCGATCTTTGTTAGGTATCGTAGTGATTAATATAACTGGAATATTCTCTGGCTATCTCACTGAGGGCCGAGATTTTCTTATCCTCGGGATGGGAATTTACGAGAGGTATGAGTAAAATGCGTCTCCACGTTAAGGGTTTGAATAAACCATCCAACAATTATAAAGAACATGGCACACTGCATATGGATAAAACGGCGAACAAGTCTTTTGGGGTTAAAATCCTAACAAAGCCCGATCTGGGCCTTTGTAGTTTTGTACTATATTTTTGTATGACAATTTAGCATGCATTTCACTAATCGTGACGAAGCGCCTAATAAGGGGTACTCTTGATATGCATAGATAGCCGCGTCATCACCATTGGTATCTCACGAACCAACCCAATTGTGATGACGCGACTATCTATGCATAGCAAGACTTGTCAGTACTTGGGTACACAAAGATAGGCTCGTCATAACGATTGGAACCAACCTTCTGTTAAAGGGATATACCTTCTAAGGGGAGATAAATCATGATCTGTCAGCTCTTGGCAATTTGGCTATCTTAGGCCACGTCGAAATGTTTTACTTTCATTTCGTTTTCATTCTACTTTTTTGAAGCATTTTGTTTTCTCATTTTTTTTCTAAACTATTGTTTTTGCTAAAATTATTGGTTTTCAAATTATAATTCATTTTTCTTTAAATTATTTTTTTGATAAACATTTCTTCTTCCTTTATATATTTTTTTTCTATTTCTGCCCAAAACGTTATTCATGTAGTGCCACCATAATCGTGTATGCTCTAGTAGCGTATAATACGTAAACCAATTAGAGCCATCAATATAAAATGGCCTTGATTTAGCCACAAAAATAGGAATTGCTGTTATTACGGTGTACATAAGATACACTAACAACTTCAATAGTTAAATTCTGCAGTATTTTTTTTCGTGTAACAGTTTTAAGTTATTCAAGAATTTTGCACATTTCTCACTGTGTTTCCTCGGTAAGTTTAGGTTCAATGATATGAACCTTTTAGTTAAGTAAGAAAGTAAGTTGGGCGTAAAAACGTAGATTTGGCTAAGTCAACCGAGATGACAAAACTTTGTTTGTAATCATTACATAGGCGCCAAAGTTCTCATTGTTAAATTAAAAGCATTGTGTTTTCTACACCAGTTTGTTTCTGAATCGTTCTCAGGTGGCATCAATGGAAATTAAAATTAGATATCGTTGTATTGAAAACTATCCCTAAGCACATTCATTTGGCTTAGCCTTTGTTCTCTGAACAAATATCCAATTCCTGATCTTCGCTGGGTTGTACAAATATCTGCTTTTGTAAAACTGTTTGCAATGGAAAATGGAGGTTTCCAGTAAGCTTGTATTTTAAAACCAGCTGACTGATAATGCTGATTGGAAGGAAAAAGAAATAACTTTGTCTTTTCAGCAGAGCTTTAGAGATATCTTGGTTAACCAGACTCAATGAAAAAAATTACGTCTGTAAAACATATACTTTGAAATTCCACAGCCAATTTAGATTTCTGCTCAGGACCAAAAAATCTGTAAATGTTCAATCTAATTAGATTCATAAAGGGCCGTTCTCACCATACGCTTGGTAGGAAATTCCCCGTTAGTAGAAGACTATTTTTCATTCCATTGTTTTCCTTTCATTCTACAAGTTGCATTCTAATCGTCTCATTGCTGGGGATGTTGTTGTTCCGAGAAGAGCATATGACAGGGGCAGATAACTGCAAATGAAGACAAAATGCGTGTTATGATTGGATAAAACCATACGACTTGTAGTGCGAAATAGGCCGTGTCCAAATCAATCCGTTCAATTCGCCTACAACGGGGCTCGTTTCACAAAGCATTCGCATCGCAAACGAAGCGTAGTTGCCAATTGATACCATAGTGAAGAGATAGCAACTGTGATTGATCACACTTTGCGACGGCTTCGTGAAACGGCCCCCAGAATCGCATTCAATTGGGGTGTTCTTTGAAAGTGAAATACGACTTTTATCGAAATACTGATGAGTACGAATAACGTTTTAACCACATTGTGTCCCTGCACATACAATGACTTATGATAAATAAACAAAGATTCAAACGTAATTCCAGAACAAACTGATCAATCTTCACAGGTGATTTGGTTTGGTCGCTGACTGTTAATTTCTGACAGAGTTTTGACTGTCGTTATTTCAATGAAAACTACAACGCTAAGGTGAAGAATTATAGGTAACAACTTTTTGGTTCATTGGGTGACGACGTTTCGATGTAGTTCTTACATCGTTATCATACATAGGTATGTAAATCTAGTAATGACGTGGACCGGCCATAGGGTAAAGGGAACACTACATTTTAGGGTCATCTTTCTCATTGTTTCAAAATAAGTTTGATATCAAGTTTTTTCTTTGTGAATATCGCACAATGCAATTATACATTAAAGCAGTACAATGTAAGTGTTACAGAAAACTCTGCGCATTTCTGCGCGTGTAGGCAGTTATTTTAGAAGATCTTAAAACTTGAGAAATTTAGCGTAGATGTTATCGTATGCTGCGTTTGACAACTAACATGTTTCATCGCAACAAAACTGGAGCATCATAACAGTATGTGACCTCTACCATCCTGCACTCCTTTTCACATTCGTTTTTGCATGGGCAATCTATAATCTTTCCTTTTGTTAATAGTAATGACCATTTAGTATCGTCCGTTGCATGAGGAAAATGATAGTTTGCTTTGTTCCAGTTTGGCGCTTTGTTCTCTCGGTATCGAGTCTAAATCGTTCCCCAGCTGATTTCCATAAATATCAAATATTTCTGTCCTGTAGTACAACTTTTTTCTTGGCCCCCAGAAAAACAACAAAGCCATGGACGTTATTTTTTCAGTCTGGCAATATTCATAAATCTTAAAAAAAAAGACTGGCGTGGTCATACAGTACTATTGTATTGAATATAAAAAATGATTGTGATTTGTGCAGATGGTACTGGTATGGTGTCATGTTATTCTGCCAATGATAGTACTATTTTACGATAGCGTGGACTTTAGACGAAAGTGATATTAAAAAGGCAATTATACTGCAAAATTATAGTTTCTTTTGTTAATCCAGGTTTTTGTGTACACTGTGTATCACTGTGATTCACAGATTTATTATCCCCGTGCTAAGCTAGAACTACCCATCAGCAAGAAAGTGAAAATGGTGGAGGGCTTGAAGCTCAGAACATTATATAGCCTCATAGAGGTTGTACCAGATTGGTATTTGAATACATGACAGATGTCGGATCCATAAAGCAAATCAATGACCTGTAGATTTAACTAAATGTTTGCATACATTTTTCTCAGGTCTAACCAATGTCTTTATATTTAGTTTAGATTCACCCTAATAGACTCAAATTCAGAGAGTGCAAATTGGCGCCCAAACAGTTAAACCGGCAATAAACAGGCTGTCGGAACACCCTTCGGCTATCTCCGCTCGCTGCCGGTCGGCTTTGACACGCTTCGGACAATCTGCGCTTTTTATACGGTAAATCACCGTATTTTTGGGCTGAATTCAAATGGCGTCGAACGTATATTTCAAAATTATGTACGCTTCAATTATAAAACTGATCGAACCTGAAAGTTAACAAACATAGTATTTTGGTCCCTTACATTATCACGAGGACACTTTTGTTGGGCCCTCCATAGGGTATGGAAATTGTACGTTTCACGGCTACCTTTTTGGTCGCTATATTCAAAATGACCTGCAGTCTATCGGAGGGTATTTGACGCACGTAAATCCCCGAAGTTATCAGACCGAATAAGCAGGATGTCCGCTAATTTGTCAAGGTCATAACATGCTAATCGTAACCAGCATACAGTGTATCTGGAATGAGTCCTTGTAGATGTTTACCTATCAACAGTGGAAATGGCGACACAAAAGGTGTTTATATGTTGTCATTTTCCAAGGCCGTTATTACTTCGTTATTTTGGGGGATTGCGATAGCACTGGCAGAGCGGAAAAAGCCTTCAGACAGGCTATTTATAGGCAAGTTTAAATAGTTTTTGTGTATTGGCATTGTCACCCGTTTTTCAATTAGGTTAGGTTACTGTTAATTAGACTTTTCAAGGCCATCCCCTTGAATTTGTAAATATACAATTACTATAAGCTGTTTGGTCAAACACAACGTGACCAATATAAACATAATCTACAAAACTTTGCCAGGACATTGAGATCAAAACATTCATGACTGTAACACGTGGAGCAAGGATGAATTGGTTTAACTTCATCAAAAATGACAGTTGTCGATATCGTACCATAAACGCTTAACCTTTTGGTATTCATACTTATGATGTGAATAATTATTCGTAACGTATGTTTTTGTGGGATAACCTATATGTCCACAGCTTTAAGTACCTATGTATCTAATATATTCAACTAAATAAAACATATGAAACATCGATGAGTTTAAAATCAGTTTACAATCATCGATTGGCTTTTATATTTTACTTGTAATTAAAGTGGCACGAGCTGCTAAAATGTTGATGTTTTGACCTAAAAACAGAATGTTGAAATTATCGATTATTTTTCTAAAGACGCATATTTCAGAAGCTCTTCCGTGCTTCTAGTCTCGAGAATGTATGATAAAGTATTATTTTGAACTAGCTTTGGCTTTGAATGAATGAATGGCCGTCCCGGTTATTTAAATTTTGTTTACTTTTCGAACACTAATCCGGCTAGTACAGGCCACTTACTGTATGGATTTTCCACGCCAATCATTTAGTTTTTCGATGGCATTCAAAGCCTCTTACTGTCTTGGCGATCAGAAATTATGAAAACAGTGTGAATTTTGGCAGCTCATGCCACTTTAAGTACCTATGTATCTAATATATTGAACTACATAAAACATACGAAACATCGATGAGTTTAAAATCAGTTTACAATCATCGATTGGTTTTTATATTTTAGTTGTAAATAAGTATCAATTCTTCAAAAAAGAGCAAAGTTGTTTAGATTTGTAAGAGCACAGACCGTTTGGCTTTTGATCCTGCAGCTCGTTGATAGGGTAAGCGACGATTTGGGTCTTACTCTGGTTTGTCATTGGATCCTGTCTCTTCAGAACGGATGTAGTGCTTATATTTTAGGGCTTTTAAGCCCTAGAGTTTATATTCAAACCTGCCAAAATTGTGAAATTTCTTCCTCCAAACCAAGTTAAAAACCTGCTTTTACCAAGCAGTCCAGATTAGAAGAACCGACGTATTTTATTTCAGCTGTCAGTGTTGGCAATGGTTAGGGTCTTGTTCTCGCTTGGCTTCGGATCCTGCCTCTCCAGCACGGATTTTGTGTTTAGGAATTTTAAAACCTAAAGTTATTGCTGTCGACAAATTGGGTCTTACTTATTATGGGTCTAGAGACCCATGATCTCAGTTTTGTGAATGTTACCCACTTCTTTCCAAAACAGCTTGGGACATTTTCCATCGGGAAAAAATTTATTCAGTGTTGGATAGCGGGACGTTTCTGTTAATAATATAGTCTACAAATCGATAGGGCAATGTAAGTAACTTATTGACACTCAATAACTGCCTTTTAACAGTTCACTGTTGTCTCATCTACACGGCAAATACTATTATTCCACCTCACACTGACTACTTCCTGTTGATTGGTTCAAACCAGTCATGCGGAGACCTTGTATATTTGACCTCCCATGTGTAATCTCCTACCCCATTCCAATGGATATTTCTGATAAAAATATTGTAGTCCTAAAGGGTATACGGAAATATATTGGGTCAGAAAGTATCTGTTTAATGACCGTATCCCCCTCGAACAAACCCTGTAACTGATATTAATTATTAGCTAGATTATAAAACCACGTTATTCTTGTCTACTATTTGTTTAAATAAATTGTCAAAGGCCTGATATAAAACTTTTGTATTTAATGCTTTTCTATTCAAGGTCTCGTGTTAACAAGCTGGTGTATATTGTGACTGTCCCAAACGCTGGTAAAATTATAGGATTTTGTGCACAACTGCAAGCTATCATTAGTAACTCTATGTCGTAAACTCATGGATAAAGGGTTGGGAAATCCCTAGAAATACATCCAATTTAACTTCGATAACAACACAGGAGTACTTAAAACGTCACACTTAAATTACTTCTATTAAAAAAACTAATTAAAACAGATATATATCCTGTCAGTGGCTTATCTGTGTCACCATTTTCTCCGCTTTAGGATCACTTAATCTCTTTTTAGATCAGTAATGGCGTATTATTACAGCTCTCAACTGTACGGTGGTATATTTAGGTAAAAAAGCATAACGACATGACTACATGAACTCTACTCGTTCCAACGAAACTAATCTTACGTCAACCCTTTATCGCCAATATCTTCTATTATATTAGGGAATAATTATATTAATTTCCCACATTTCTCACAGTTATTTGGAAAGGTGAGATAACAATCTGACTTTTAGAAAACTCAAAAAATAAAGTGCCCTTTTTAATTGGGTGGTATCACTTATTTTATATAGGTACATTCACCAGTGGTTGGCAATTTTTCTTGAATTGACCTATTGCTTGATGACGTCACTTGCAAATTACAAACCAAGCATTTTGGGAGATTGAGGGATATTCACATAATTTTACAAAATGGCGGAATGATAATATTGTATCGAGAAGGGGACGTAAAAGGTGCCAGATCTTTCGACGGCGCTTATATATCTTGCTTCTGATTTGAAGACGTGCAGTTCGGTACACAACATGTTGTTTTCATAACTCTATCAGTATCAACTTTTAAATACGTTATGTCATCAATGTTTTCCAAGGAAGTGACGTCTTGCTATGATTTTAACCAGTTAACAAAATGGCGAACTGAGGTTCATTTTACACAGAAAGCTTTGCGTAAATCTGTGTGACGTCATCAGGCTCAGCGGTAATTAGGATCCACTTGGTTGGAAGCTCACCATCCCGGGAAGTTTGTGTACCATGTCATTGCATAAACACCACTGCCATCATCTGTCAGTAGATTTTCTCCATCGCAGCCTTTCCCATGATCCTATGAGGCTTTATCTCAGTCTACCGATATGCTTGCCATAGCTTAAAGGGGCATGAGCTGCCAAAATTGAGATATTTTGCCATTGTAGCAGAATGTTGAAATTATCGGCTATTTTTCTCAAGACGTACAATTCAGAAGCTTTTTAGTACTTATAGTCTCGAGAATGTACGATAAAGCATTGTTTTCAACTAACTTAGGCTTAGAATGAATGAATGGTCGTCCCGGTTATTTAAATTTTGTTTACTTTTCGAACACTATTCCGGTTAGTACAGGCCACACACTGTATGGATTTTGCTCATTCCAACGCCAATCATTAAGTTTTTCGATGACCTTCAAAGCCTCTTACTATCGTGACAATCAGAATCTATGAAAATAGTCCGAATTTTGGCAGCTCATGCCCCTTTAATATGCGTAAACATTGTCAATGTATTACAAAGTGTTGCAGAAAATTCGACTGACTAAGGCCAAGCTCATGTCAGTCGTCGTCGTCAACCTAATGAAAAATCAAAGGTTTAGTTTATTACAACAATTTATGATGGGGTATAAAGGTCTAAATGATATACCCTGTGATTTTCCCTGTGCCCATGTGTTTTAGCGTCCATAAATATATACTAACACAATACGTTTTTGTGAAAAAGTTTTAGTTGTTTTTGGCTGGTATATAGAGCCCAAAATGTTGGTTAATGAATTGATTAATCAACTATTCAATTCAGAGCTTTAATAAAAAAAAAACAACAAAGAGCTCAGTTTTTGTTATCTCTATCCATAAATTCAACCAATAACAAAACAATCGATAACCATTTTCATCCACAAGATCCGAGACAATATGATATAATTATGGCCCAGATAGATTTTGATCGATATTTGTGAATTAGGTTTCTTCTGCTCTACTTTGCAAGTAATCATCTTATGGGAGCAGAAGAAAGAAGCCTTTATATATTATATTGACTTTGGAGTTTTTTGTTTGTAAACCAGCAATGAGGAATATTTCGGAAATTCTTCGCCAAGAATTTGTGTATACGTTTTACTTTACTTTTACTTTATATAAAGCTAACATCACAATGTTTATTAGGAAGGCGGGGAAGTAAATTGATAATAGTATAGTAAATTGTAATACACCATTATTTTTGAGTGCAAAGAAAAATTATTACGTGTGTTTTTCACTAGATCGCCAAGTGTGGGTCAAGGAGTTGCAACGTACTCGTCCGAGGTCGTAGGTTTCTTCCGGACAAAGAGCCCGATTGCTTCCTCTCTAAACCTGCAACGCCACCATATGCGTAAAATAATCGAGCATCAACAATCAATCTAGTTTAATAAATGATTGAGGCAAAGATAACTTAACCCGTAAGAAAAATTGACAAACGACAAACGCTGGCTGACGAATAACATCCGCGAGAATACGGTTTGGAAACAATTGTTTATGTTGGTCAAAATATGTTCGTCAATCGGGGTGAAAAGGGGGAAAATAATCACATAAACAATAAACTATCTTATTCGCAGCACTATGCCGATAGCCGTAAGAGTTTATCGGGGAAATGTTTTCTTATCCACGATTGTATAGACAGAGCATGGGCAGACAAAAGGTCATAGTAATCAGGTCTTTGAAGATATGCTATCAAATAGTAAACAGATAAGTCGTATTTGTATCAAGGAAACAGAGGTTTGATCTCAGTGTTTCCGGTTTGTGGTAAGTATATCAAAACAAATACATCAAACGATGGGCAGCTATTGTTTGAGAGACACCATTTCTAAGTATTTAAGTACAGGATCCTGTCTTACTTAGCTAGATATATACATAGCCACAAACCAGTTCTGACAACGGTGTAAACGTCTAGTTTTAGCATAGATTTACGCTAGACGTAACTCAAGCCAGTTTTTTAAAGTCAGAACCCAGAAAAGTAAATCACATTATCATATACGCACACTGACTCTGGTATTTTTATCCAAACCAATAAAAATTGTGACATTTCTTCCTTCAATCCAAATTAAGAAGACGCTTTTCTCGAGCAGTTCAGATTTACTTTTGTTTGGCTTCGGATCCTGTCTCTCTTGCTCGGATTTAGCGCTTTGATTTTAGGGTTTTTAGAGTTCTTATCCAAACCTACGAAAATGGTAAGATTTCTTCCCTAAAACCACATTAAGAAACCGCGCTTGGCAAGCAGTTCAGGCGAGAAGAACCGATGTGTTTTTAATTCGACGTCAATAGGTTAGTTTTACGATGAAATACTCGCTTTTTAGACAATCCGAATATGTGCTAAAAATCCGAATTTTGGCACTCGACAAATTGTTTTTTATATTAGCGAACAAGTTAGCATTTTAAGGGATTTCATTGGACAACTCCTCGATTTTAGAGCTCACACAGTGTTCCAATTGTTAAACTAGGACATTTCGGACGATTTCATTGAGTTTAAAAACAGTAAATTGCATTCCTTCTTTATTCGAGGAGATGGAGGCGAACGACGGATCCGTTAGTGTAGAGTCAGTCTAAAGTCACGCTGACCCTTGCTATATACGAACGCTTGCGAGTTCGCATGCCACCACGTCTCAAAAATTTAAAATAGGTTACCCTATTTTGAAAGGTTGCTTCATGTAGGTACCCTACGAAGGTCTGAACATTCCTCCCGACGAAGAGTCTGCGTTTCTTTCTCACAAAACACGGTGACGCGGCAACAAAATTTAAGTAATCTTGAGCGTGGCTTAAAATATTAATCAATTAGGAATAATCTTTTGCTCGGGCAGTTGCAGAAACATTGACGATAATACTTCTTGGGTATAACTGTTGAAACACATTAAAAGAATTTGCTGAACAAATCTACACACTTTACCAGGCCATTTAAAGCTGAAATGTGGAGATCTATACTAAATAGTAACCCGTTACAGACATGCATTATTATTCGCCAACCTTCTGAATTGTTAAACTCTTGTCCACAGCCCTGTAAGAGAAATCCAATCACAGAAGTTATTTGAAAAAAAAAAAATTGAGTAAAGTTGATTCACATTGGGCTGCCATTTATTTTACTTATCGAGTGACAGACAAGAAAACGTCTACCCGAATAACACTGTAAGCCCCATACATTGTACATCGTGTTAACGTTGAAAATTGCTCTGTGCGATTCTTATCTCCTTTATCACTGTTCAACCAATAATTTTGGGCCAATATAAGATATTGAGTTATTTGAGGATTTCCCTGGCCGTGTTAACATCGATTTTTCTGCCATAGGCTGGAGGAAGGAGTAAATAATAACTTAGCCCTTGTTTTTGGTTCTTGGCCGTCAAGCTATGTTTTGTCTCAATTCATCATTTTAAAGGCTATGGGTTTGAAGTTACACGAATCGTCAGCTGCGTAGTCTTATTAATGTCAAATAAAGTTGTTATAGCTCTGGGATGTAACCATTTATAAATGTCTGTAGAAAAACGTTGCGATTCTAATGGGGTTATTTCTTTCAAAGTGATTATCCAGAAAGTATTATTGTCAAAATAAATATAAAAGTGCGTTTTACCGAAGTTCGTTCGTTCTTTGAACAAAAATTAAACAAGTATAATCAGTGACATTCACTCGTAAGCTTTACGTTAATCGCTCTAGTGGACTATATGGTGGCTTTGCTCTTTTGGCTAACATCGAGACTTCGGTAAATCCACGAAGTCAATACGTTAGACTGGTCTCAGCTTTAATGCCGGGTGTTGTGTGAAAACATAACCTACAGCCACACAACCTTATTGATGGCCGGGTGCTCTTTGCTTGTCTAGTCATTCGTCAAACCTTAATTACGCCTTTGAGCTTTTTACTTGTCTAGTCTTTCGTCAAACATCATAGCTCTGTTTATTTTTACCCGGGGAAGAATCATTGGCCTAAAGGTATTCCTATCAAAGAAAGATGAAACTACGGAAGTATGTTAAGGTTCAACTTCTTTGCCATATGTTGAATACCGCAACATGTATTTAACATATTTATAATTTTCTTTCGCCTTGTGGTTAAAAAGAGGCGTGTGCAAGTTGACAAAATGCAATCGTTGATTCTGATAAAATATCCAAATTGATTACATACTATTTGTAGTTATGTCAACGCCTAAGACAAAACAAGACCCTTTCTCTTGGGAAATGAATTACACACTGTTCACAGGATTTGGGTAAATTGGAGGTGCGGCTGTTATAACCCCCAAGTTTAGATTTGCATTGACCATTAAGTCCCAAACCATTGATTGTAGAGGCGGTGCAAAAGGGATAAGGGTACCTCTTCACTCCTTTTTTATGACGGGGCGCATGTTTTTCTGATATACCACTTCATATTACAAGAAAGGGGACAAATAGATGCTCTCGTTTTTTGCCAATAAAACGATACTCAAAATGATCGATTGATTGATTGTTTGGTGTTTTACGCCGCGCTCAAGATTATTTCACTTATATGGCGGCGTTGCCAGTTTTATTGTGGGAGGAAACCGGGCTCAGTGCCCGGAGGAAACCCACGACCTTCCGCTGGTAACTGGCAACCATCCCACTTAGGTACTCAAAATGAATATACGTATCTGATTTATCTTTGTAAATACTTGAAACTGATACATCGAGCAACTAAATAGAGCCAAAGTGTAGCATCAACACCGACTGGCTTGGATAAATAGCAATAAAACTTTTTCAAAATTCCAAATTTCGTTTTGATTCATTACCCCACGCCCTCTCCCAAACACCTGCACAGACGCCTCCAGAATTGTTGAACCGGGCGTAGAATAAGAGGCGAGTAGTTGCCTTAACCAAACACATCTGACGAACCAAACTGATAAAATGGCATAATGTTATCTGTGGATTTTGGAGGATCTAAATAAGTATTGATTATGTTGTCAGTTGCTGAATTATGGCACAGAGATGACAAGTACACAATTTCCAGCTTAACCTGAAAGGTTTGCTTCTGATTATTTTCCATCTCTGACCTTTACAGTTTTTTCGTACCGGGTACTTGTATTTTAAGGTACATTGACCTATGAGCAAACCTTGCCGACAATAAATGCAATGCTGATTTCTAGGACACGGGTTCGGTTCACGGTCATATGGCAAGTGGTTTTACTTTTTATTAAAATCATAAAAGAATTCTTATTACCAAAAACAGAGATTTTAATATCATGAAATAAATTTTACAAATTCTTGAAAAAACTAAAACGGCTAACCATTTGGTCAGTAAGTCTACAGAATAATATATATATATTTATGAACACTTAAACACACGGGCACAGAGAAAATCTTCTTGTCTAAAATGACCATGGAGACTAGTTTCTAACTGTGATTGGTGATTGTACACCTACGTTTATTCTTGTTTTCTAAAAGATACGAGCAAATAACCCAATCAAAATTACATTTTATTTGTTATCGAGATTTTTGTCTCCATTTTAATGGCTAATCAGCATTTCCGAGAATAATAAACTAACCAGCAATGCTGGAGAACGTGGGTAAAATTTCGTTTTCTTTAAAAAATTCTAACTCGAGGGCTTTGGTTTCAATTTACATTCCAACATTTAAAAACCATTAAATTTCGGGAAAATCGATGATGTGTAGAGAAAGCTTTTAGGCCTACACCAAATACAAGACCCGCTATTATAGGGCACTGTTTTGCGTGGTTCACATGCCACTGAAATTGAATTAATGCAAGAGCTAACAAGATACTTAAGGCTATATCGATCAAAACTGTCAAATTGTTTGATGGGCGTGGTATCATATTGAATAAACTTATTTGATAGGCTGATAAATATAGATGGATAGATTGGTGTTTTACGCCGCGCTCAAGATTATTTCGCTTATATGGCGGCGTTCCCACATAGGTCGTTCGAGTGAAAACCCAGTCAGAAAAGATAAATAATTTCATTATTTTTTTTTAGTAAAATCGCACAATAAGAGCTTTCCCTTCATACCTATCTTGAAGATGTACGTTCAGATAGTTTCAAAATCAACCGATTTGTATTCATATTTGATATTTATGAACACTAAAATACTCGGGCACAGGGAAAATCTTCTTGTCTAAAATAACCATATAGACAAGTTTTTAATTGTGTTAAAAAGAGGTATATCATTTAGACCTTTATACCCCATCATAAATTGTTGTAATAAAGTAAACCTTTGATATTTCATTAGGTTGACGAGAGTTGACAAGAGTTTAGCCTTGGTTGGTGGAATTTTCTGGAATTCTTTTGTAACACATTGACAATGGTTACGCATCTTAACTATGGCAAGAACATCGGTAGACTGCGATTTATACATGTACATATTGGAAATCTGTCCGTTATTTTCACACCTCTTCGGATCGTTCGGTTTACAGATTTAAACAATATATCTTATTTTAAAATCAATCCTTTACTAGTGTCTCAAAGTGTACTTGAAACGCTGAATTAAACCTCTCTTGACATTCAGAATTTTTTTTTCAAAAATCCAAATTTTGGCCCATGGAAGTCGCTTTTAAGATCTTACAAAGACGTTGCATAGTGTTGTTCATATTTTGTTCAATTGGCTCCCATTTACCCTACTAAGCAAAACACCACATAAATAGTGGCAATGGAACAAATTCCTTTAAAGTTGCATGAGCTGCCAAAATTCACACTTTTTTCATAATGTCTGATCGTCCCGACAGTAAAACGCTTTGAAGGCCATCGAAAAACTGATAGAATGGCATAATGTTATCTGTGGATTTTGGAGGATCTAAATAAGAATTGATTATGTTGTCAGTTGCTGAATTATGGCACAGAGATGACAAGTACACAAGTTTCAGCTTAACCTGAAAGGTTTACTTCTGATTATTTTACAGCTCTGACCTTTACATGTTTTTTCGTACCGGGTAATTGTATTTTAAAGGGGCATGAGCTGCCAAAATGTTGTTATGTTGACGTTAAACAGAACGTTGAAATTATTGACTAGTTTTCTCAAGACATATAATTCAGAAGCTTCTTAGTGCTCGAAAATGTACGATAGAGTATTGTTTTAACCTAACTTTGCCTTAGAATGAATGAATGGTCGTCCCGGTTATTTAAATTTTATTTACTTTTCGAACAGTTTTAAGTTATTCCAGAATATTGCGTATTTCTCACTGTGTTTTTATTCGGTATTGAAGTTTAGGTTCAATGATAGGAACCATTTATTTACGTACGAAAGTCAATTAGGCGTAAACCGAGATGACTAAACTTTGTTTGTAATCATTACAGAGGCATAATGATGCAATGGAGATAAACATGAAAAAAAAAACATCTAACTAATATAAACAATGCCAATAACATGGTGAGCAAGTCTTTTAGAGTCAAAATCTGTAGTTTTGTACTATATTTTAGTATGACATTTCTTCCTTTATATTTTTTTCTATTTCTGTTCACCACTTTATTATTTAAACTCACTTTTTATTCATGTAGTGCCACCATAATCGTGTATGCTCTAGTAGCGTATACTATGTAATCCAATTCTAGCGATCAATAAAAAATGACCTTGATATAGCCACAAAAAATAAATTGCTGGTTTTACATAAGGTGCACTAACAACATCAGTAGTTAAATTCTTCAGTATTTTCGTGCCACGTTTGTGTAACAGTTTTAAGTATTTCTAGAATATTGCGCATTTCTCACTGTGTTTCCTCGTTATTAAACTTTAGGTTCAATGATAGGAACCATATATTTAAGTACGAAAATCAATTGGGCGTAAAAACGCAGATTTGGCTCGAGATGACAACACTTTGTTTGTAATCATTACATAGGCACCAAAGTTCTCATTGTTAATTTAAAAGCATTGTGTTTTCTACACCAGTTTGTGTCTGAATCGTTCTCAGGTGGCGTCAATGGAAATCAAAATTAGATATCGTTGTATTGAAAACTATCCCTAAGCACTCTCATTTGGCATAGCCTTTGTTCTCTGAACAAATATCCAATTCCTGATCTTCGCTGGGTTGTACAAATATCTGCTTTTGTAAAACTGTTGCCAATGGAAAATTGAGGCTTCCAGTAAGCTTGTATTTTAAAACCAACTGACCGATAATGCTGATTGGAATGAAAGGAAATAACTTTGTTTTTTCTCAGCAGAGCTTTAATGACTTCTTGGTAAACCAGACTTAATTCACGTCTGTAAAACATACACTCTGAAATCCCACAGCCAATTTAGATTTCTGCTCATGACCAAAAAATCTGTAAATGTTCAATTTAATTAGATTCATAAAGGGCCGTTCTCACCATACGCTTGGTAGGAAATTCCCCGTTAGTAGAAGACTATTTTTCATTCCATTGTTTTCCTTTCATTCTACAAGTTGCATTCTAATCGTCTCATTGCTGGGGATGTTGTTGTTCCGAGAAGAGCATATGACAGGGGCAGATAACTGCAAATGAAGACAAAATGCGTGTTATGATTGGATAAAACCATACGACTTGTAGAGCGAAATAGGCCGTGACCAAACCAATCTAGTAATGACGTGGACCGGCTATAGGGTAAAGGGAACACTACATTTTAGGGTTAACGTTCTCATGGTTTCAAAATAAGTTTGATATCAAGTTTTTTCTTTGTGAATATGATACAATGTAATTATACATTAAAGCAGTACAATGTAAGTGCTATAGAAAAAACTGCGCATTTCTGCGCGTGTGGGTAGTTATTTTAGATCTCAAAACTTGAGAAATTTAGCGTAGATGTTATCGTATGCTGCGTTATCAACCAACATGTTTCATCGCAACTGGGGTATCATAACAGTATGTGACCTTTACCATCCTGCACTCCTTTTCACAAACGTTTTTGTGTGGGCAATCTATAATATTTCCTTTTGTTAATACTAATGACCTTTTAGTATCATCCGTTGCATGAGAAAAATGATAGTTTGCTTTGTTCCAGTTTGGCGCTTTGTTCTCTCGGTATGGAGTCTGAATCGCTTCCCAGCTGATTTCCATCAAAATCAAATATTTCTGTCCAATAGTACAAGACATTTTTCTCGACCACCCAAAAAACAACAAAGCCATGGACGTTATTTTTTCAGTCTGGCAATATTCATAAATCTGAAAAAAAAGACTGGCATGGTCATACAGTACTATTGTATTGAATATAAAAAAATGATTGTCATGTGTGCAGATGGTACTCATATGGTGTCGTCATTTTTTCAATGATAGTACTATCTTACGTTGGACTTTAGACGAAAGTGATATTAAAAAGGCAATTATACTGCAATACATAGTTTCTTTTGTTAATCCTAAAATCGATGTTTTTTGTACACTGTGAAACATACAGATTTATTATCCCCGTGCTATGCTAGAACTACCCATCAGCAAGAAAGTGAAAATGGTGGAGGGCTTGAAGCTCGGAACATTATATAGCCTCTAGAGGTTGTACCAGATTTTGTATTTGAATACATGACAGATGTCAGATCCATAAAGCAAATCAATGGCTTACAGATTTTATGAATAATTTAACTAAATGTTTGCATAAATTTTTCTCAGGTCTAATCAATGTTTTTTTCATATTTAGTTTAGATTCACCCAAATACTCAGAGTCAGAGGGTGTAAATTGGCGCCCAAACAATTCAATCGGCAATAAGCAGACTGTCGGAACACCCTTCGGCTATCTCCGCTCGCTGCCGGTCGGCTTCGACACACCTCGGACAATTTACGCATTTTATACGGTAAATCACCGTATTTTTGGGCTGAATACAAATGGCGTCGAAAGTATATATCAAAATACTTCACTACAGACGGAGAAATAAAATAAAAATTGTAGTAAATTAATCAAAAGCTGAAATCATCTGGAAAGATATTTCTTATATATGTTATTTAGCCCGGTAAAGAACATGCTGTGTAACACAAAGAAGAGACGCAGTTTTGGTACATAAAAAAATCCTCCAATGCTTCAATTATAAAACTGATCGAACCTGAAAGTTAACAAACCGAGTATTTCGGTCCCTTGCATTATCAAGAGGACACTTTTGTTGGGCCCTCCATAGGAAGTTGTACGTTTCACGGCTACCTTTTTGGTCGCTATATTCAAAATGACCTGCAGTCTATCGGAGGGTATTTGACGCACGTAAATCCCCGAAGTTTTCAGACCGAATAAGCAGGATGTCCGCTAATTAGTCAAGGTCATACCATGATAATCGTAACCAGCATACAGTGTATCTGGAATGAGTCCTGGTAGATGTTTACCTATCAACAGTGGAAATGGCGACACAAAAGGTGTTTATATGTTGTCATTTTCCAAGGCCGTTATTACTTCGTTATTTTGGGGAATTGCGATAGCACTGGCAGAGCGTCAAAAAAACTCCAGACAGGCTATTTACAGGCAAGTTTAGATATTTTTTGTGTATTGGCAGTGTCACCTGTTTTTCAATTAGGTTAGATTACTGTTAATTAGACTTTTCAAGGCCATCCACTTGAATTTGTAAATATACAATTACTACAAGCTGTTTGATTAAACACAACGTGACCAATATAAACGTAATCTACAAAACTTTGAAAGAAAATAGAGGTAAAAAAATTCATGGCTGTAATACATAGAGGTTAACTGACGAGAGCCCGTTTGTTACGATGAATATCACTCGAGTCTATTAATTTTCAAAGTCACGAGCCTCTGGCGGAAATTAATAGATGAGAGTGATATTCACTGTAACAAACTGGCTCGAGTTGGTTAATATTTTTCTCACAGTACACAAAAATACTGCATTGCATTCTGAAATGCAGCTCTACATCACATCGTTCAATCCAGCCATTTAGAAGTCAGACCGCTTCACTGCGTTGACATGGAGACTGTATTCATTACGCTACACAAGAAAGGTCTCTAAAATCAAACAGTTTTGTTTCTCACGAATTCTTAAGAATAAAGAGATAAAATATTTATCCTACAAATGAATGGCACTTCTTTGAATAAAACAAAAATAAACATATCAATAGTTCAATGTCTGCAACCCAATGACGAAGTCATGTTTTGCTGTGACCTCTACACCGACACAATTGCGATAACTAGGTCAATGCATCTGCTTTGAGAAATCTGCGAGACGCCAGTTTGGGTAGATTGATTGATTGAAAGTTTTAATTATCCCGCGTTTAATTATTGGTACAGAGAGTGTAAATACAGTTAGGAGTAAATACGGCTATGATATATTCGTATTCAATCATAATTTGTTAGAAAAACGAAAGTAAGCAGACGAAGTAGTTTGTTTATGTCAAGAAGTATGTAATGTACGGTACATCCACATGCTTTACTTATATGGAAGTAGCTATGACGTGATCGTGGGAAAATCATACTATTTTGCATAAATGTTGTCCGCTGTATGTAAACCATAACATGATTGGCTACCGACTCGCACAGTTTTGAGTTTTACTGCCAATCACTTGTAATTTAACAAGGAGGTCTTCAAGTTATAACATAAAAGGAAAACGAACGTATTATCCCTACGCTGAGAATGCAACCTTGTGTTTTGATTAGTTGAACTTTGAAAATCATGTTTGTTAACCAATCAGCAGTAAGTTGGGCTATAATTTCACTAGTTGATTATGACAAAAATAACACACTGCCCGAGAGTGAAATTATGGGGGTGTAGTGTGAGAAAGGTTCGTAACGGTTTTTTAACAAGATATAGAGGATATTGAACAGTTGTGTTTGAATATCACTTATATTTTTTCGAGCGAAAGCCCTTCGCGTCTCGTGGGTTATCCCTCTGCCTTTCAAGAGAAAAAATACAAATGCTGTTCAAACACAACTGTACAATATTCTGTTTATTAATTATACTATCATGTTTTAGGCTGGAGATTGTTTATTAAGTATAAATTTATCAATTATAAAAAAGAAAGTATCAACAAATTTATGACGGATTAGGTTTTCAGCAAACGTAGGAATATATATCGCTGACCAATGAAACAACAGCATGTCTGTTCTCCTCACGTGACTATCAACTGTCAGATTTGTGGTCATTTGAATGGCCATTTCCTCCCTGAAGTTTTTCGCGATATTTCATGTAAAAAGAAATTAAATCAAACTCCATGGATTTTAACTCTGCAGAGCACCAGTCACCAGGTTAAAACATGCTATTTGAAATTACTTTACATTGTTTAAACGCGTCATTGAATGACAAGTACAGTTACTCGTTACACGCAGTGTGCAGGTCACACAACGCTGCCATCAGACGATCGATTATGAAGTTTTGTGTTATCGCTTTGATTTAGAGTGGTAAGCCGATCCTCTATTGAATCAATTTAGTGTTTTCAACTGTAATTTATTTATCTTAATGCTAAATATGACTGAAAAGGCTTCATTTAGCCTATCGAAATCCTATGTACTGTTGTTGTTGTACAGCAGACGTCGGTACACAGGAAAGAAGTAGGTCCGACGACGTCATCGGCTTCGTCGCGTGCATTAAATAACAAAAAGTGTTATTGCACTGCAGTGGATTATAACATTTCTGAGTGACTTTTATCTTGTAGTTTGGGTCTTGGCTTGGGATCCTGTCTCTCCAGCACGGAGGTAGTGCTTAGATTTTAGGGTTTTTAAACCCTAGAGTTTATATCCAAACCTGACAAAATGGTGAAATTTCTTCCTCCAAACCAAGTTAAAAACCTGCTTTTACCAAGCAGTCCAGATTAGAGAAACCGATGTATTTTTATTTCAACAGGCAGTGTTGGCAATGGTTATGGTCTTATTCTTGCTTGGCTTGGGATCGTGCCTCTCCAGCACGGATTTAGTGTTTAGGACTTTTAAAACCTAGAGTTATTACTGTCGACAAATTGGGTCTTACTTATTATGGGTCTATAGACAAAATATTTTATTTTGTGAATGTTACCCACTTCTTTCCAAAACAGCTTGGGACATTTTCCATCGGAAAAACATTTATTCAGTGTTGGGTAGTGGGACGTTTCTGTTAATAATATAGTCTACAAATCGATAGGGCGATGTAAGTAACTTATTGACACTCAATAACTGCCTTCCAACAGTTTACTGTCATCTCATCTACACTTCAAATACTTGTATTGTTTACAAGGTTATAAAACCGCGTTATTCTTGTCTACTAATTGTTTGAATAAATTGTCAAAGGCCTGATATAATAATATTGTATTTAATGCTTTTCTATTCTGGGTCTCGTTTTAACAAGCTGGTGTAAATTGTGACTGTCCCAAACGCTCGTAAAATTATAGGATTTTGTGCACAACTGCAAGCTATCATTAGTCACTCTATGTCGTAAGCGCATGGATAAAGGGTGGGGAAATCCCAAGAAATACACCCACTTTAACTTCGATAACAACACCAGGGTACTTAAAACGTCTCACATAAATAACTGCTAATAAAAAGCTAATTAAAGCAGATATATATCCTTTCAGTGGCTTATCTGTGTCACCATTTTCTCCGCTTTAGGATCACTTAATCTCTTTTCAGATTAGTTATGACGTATTATTACAGCTCTCAACTGTACGATGGTAGATTTAGGTAAAACAAAATATGGCGACACGGTCACACGAACTCTACTCTTTCCAACTAAACTAATCTTACGTCAATATGTTCTTTCCTTTTAATTTACACCAATAAAAAACTACAGAAAACTACAGCTTAGTGTGTATAATTCTGACTAGGCCCCTATAACAAACTACGGATATTGTAAATTGTTATTATTGGTGGGGGGGGGGGGGGGGTGTGTTTATCTGTGATCCGACCCCTTTGATGTTATATTCAGAGTGTCAAAAATCTGGCTCAAGGGGAAAAACTTCCATATCAACTAGCAAAGGGGGATAATCCTGCGTTATGATCAACTAAACGCAACCCTTTATCGCCAATATCTTCTATTATATTTGGGACAATTTCCCACATTCGCAGCTATGTGGAAATGTGAGAGAACAATCTGACTTTTACAAAATTCAAACAGTGAGAATAAAGTGCCCTTTTTAATTGTTTGGTATCACTTGTTTCATATAGGTACATTTACCAGTGGTTGGCCAAACAATAGCAAATCATTTTTCTTGAATAAGGATCCACTTGATTGGAAGCCCACCATCCCGGGAAGTTTGTGTACCATGCCATTGCATAAAGACCACTGCCATCATCTTTCAGTAGATTTTCTCCGTCGCCGTCTTTCCCATGATCCTATGGGGCTTTATCTCAGTCTACCGATATGCTTGCCATAGCTTAATATGCGTTGGCATTGTCCATGTATCACAAAGTGTCTGATGACGTCACATAGATTTACGCAAAGCTTTCTGGGTAAAATATACCCCAGTTGGCCATTTTCTTTATTGGTACTTTTTGGAAAACATTGATGCCATTTATCTGGTAACTTAACGCCTTTTACGTCTTCTCGATACAGTATTATTTCTTCCGCCATATTTTAAAAGTATGTGAACATAAATCAATCCCCCGAAATGCTTTGCGCGTAAATTCCAAGTGACGTCATCAAGCAATCGGTCAATTATTCTGACTAAGGCCAAGCTCATTTCAGTCGTCAACCTAATGAAATATCATATGTTTAGTTTATTACAACAATTTATGATAAATGTGGTCTAAATGTTATACATCTTTTTAACACAATAAGAAACTTGTCTCCATGGTTATTTTAGACAACAATATTTTCCCTGTGCCCGTGTGTTTTAGTGTTCATAAATATATACTAACACAGTGCTTTTTTGTGGACAAGTTTTAGTGGGTTTTGGCTGCTATATAGAGCTCAAAACGTTGGTTAATGACTTGATTAATCAACTATTCAATTCAGAGCTTTAATAAAAAAAAACCGACATAGAGCTCAGTTTTTTTGTCATCTCTATCCATAAATTCAACCAATAACAAAACAATCGATAAGCATTTTCATCCACTAGATCCGGGACAATATGATATAATTATGGCCCAGATAGATTTTGATCGATATTTATGAATTAGGTTTTTTCTGCTCTACTTTGCAAGTAATCATCTTATGGGAGCAAAAAATGGGTCTGTTAATTAAAGAAGCGTTTATATACTAGATTGACTTTGGAGTTGTTTTGTTTGTAAACCAGCAATGAGGAACATTTCGGATATTCTTCGTCAAGAATTTGTGTATACGTTTTACTTTATAAAAAGCTGACATCACAATGTTTATTAAAAGGGAGGGAAAATAAGTTGATAATAGTAGAGTAAATTGTAATACACCATTATTTGTGAGTGCAAAGAATAATTATTACGTGTGTTTTTCACTCGATCGCCAAGTGTGGGTCAAGGAGTTGCAACGTACTCGTCCGAGGTCGTAGGTTTCTTTCGGGAAAAGAGACCGATTGCTTCTTTTCTAAACCCACAACGCCGCCATATGCGTAAAATAATCGATCACCAACAATCAATCAATCAATCAATCTAGTTTAATAAATGATAGAGGCAAAGAAAAAACGGTAAACGCTGGCTGACGAACAACATCCGCGAGAATACGGTTTGGAAACAATTGTTTATGTTGGTCAAAATATGTTCGTCAATCGGGGGAAACAAGGGAAAATAATCAAATAAACAATAAACTATCTTATTCAGAGCACTTTGCCATCCATGATTGTATAGACAGAGCATAAGCAGAAAAAAGGTCAAAGTAATTAGGTCTTTGAAGAGATGCTATCAAATAGTAAACAGATAAGTCGTATTTGTATCAAGGAAACAGAGGTTTGATCTTAGTGTTTCCGTATTGTGGTAAGTATATCAAAACAAATACAACAAACGATGGGCAGCTATTGTCTGATAGACACAATTTCTAAGTATTTAAGCACAGGGCCCTGTCTTACTTAGCTAAATATATACATAGCCACAAACCAGTTCGGACAACGGTGTAAATGTCTGAAGTTCTAGCATAGATTTACGCTAGACGTAACTCAAACCAGCTTTTTAAGTCAGAACCCAGAGAAGAAAACCACTGACTCAATAGAAATTGTGAAATTTCTTCCTTCAATCCAAATTTAGAAGACGCTTTTCTCAAGCAGTTCAGATTTACTTTTGTTTGGCTTCGGACCCTGTCTCTCCTGCATGTATTCAGCGCTTAGGTTTTAGGGCTTTTAGAGTTCTTATCCAAACCTACCAAAATGGTAAGATTTCTTCCCGAAAACCACATTAAGAAACCGCGTTTAGCAAGCCGTTCGGGTGAGAACTGGTGTGTTTTTAATGCGACGTCAGTGAATTAGTTTTGCGATGAAATACTCGCTTTTTAGACAATCAGAATTTGTGCTCAAAATCCGAGTTTTGGCAGCTCAAGACACTTGACAAATTGTTTTGTATATTAGCGAACATGTTCGCATTTTAAGGGATTTCACTGAACAAGTCCTCGATTGTAGAACTCACACAGTGTTCCAATTGTTAAACTAAGACAATTCGGACGATTTCATTGAGTTTAAAAACAGTAAACCTTATTCCTTCTTTATTTGAGGAGATGGAGGCGAACGGTGGCTCCGTTAGTGCAGAGTCAGTCTAAAGTCACGCTGACCCTTGCTATATATGAACGCTTGCGAGTTCGCATGCCACCACGTCTCAAAAATCTAAAATAAGTATCCCTATTTTGAAAGGTTGCTACATGTAGGTACCCTACGAAGGTCTGAACATTCCTCCCGACGAAGAGTCTGCGTTTCTTTCTCACAAAACACGGCGACGCGGCAAAGAAATTTAAGTAATCTTGAGCGTGGCTTAACATATTAATCAATTAGAAATAATCTTTTGCTCGGGCAGTTGTAGAAACATTGACGATAATACTTCTTGGGTATAACTGTTGACACACATTAAAAGAATTTGCTGAACAAATCTTCAACTTTAAAGTTGAAATGTGGAGATCTATACTAAATAGTAACCTGTTATAGGCATATTTAGGTATTATTATTCGCCAACCTTCTGAATTGTTAAACTCTTGTCCACATTCCTGTAAGAGAAATACAATCACATAAGTTATTTGAAAAAAAAAATGAGTAAAGTTGATTCACATTGCGCTGCCATTTATTTTACTTATCGAGTGACAGACAAGAAAACATCTACCCGAATAACACTGTAAGCCCCATACATTGTACATCGTGTTAACGTTGAAAATTGCTCTGTGCGATTCTTATCTCCTTCATCACTGTTCAACCAATAATTTGGGGCCAATATAAGATATTGAGTTATTTGAGGATTTTCCTGGTCGTGTTAACATCGATTTTTCTGCCATCGGCTGGAGGAAGGAGTAAATAATAACTTAGCCCTTAATTTTGGTTCTTGGTCGTCAAGCTATGTTTTCTCTCAATTCATCATTTTAAAGGCTATGGGTTTGAAGTTACACGAATCGTCAGCTGCGTAGTTTTATTACTGTCAAATAAAGTTGTTTTTAGCTCTGGGATGTAACCATTTATAATGTCTATAGAAAAACGTTGCGATTCTAATGGGGTTATTTCTTTCAAAAGGATTATCCAGAAAGTATTAATGTCAAAATAAATAAAAGTGCGTTTTACCGAAGTTTGTTCGTTCTTTGAACAAAAATGAAACAAGGATAATCAGTGATATTCACTTATTAGCTTAACCCTGGTCGCTCTAGTGGATTCTATGTTGTCTTTGCTCTTTTAGCAAATATCGGGATTTCGGTAAATCCACGAAGACAATACGTTAGACTGGTCTCAGCTTTAATGCCGGATGTTGTGTGAAAACATAACCTGCAGCCACACAACCGTATTGATGGCCGGGTGCTCTTTGCTTGTCTAGTCATTCGTCAAACCTTAATTATGGCTTTGAGCTTTTTACTTGTCTAGTCTTTCGTCAAACATCATAGCTCTGTTTATTTTTACCCGGGGAAGAATCATTGGCCTAAAGGTATTCCCGTCAAAGAACTAAGGAAGAACGTGAAGGTTTAACTCCATTGCCATATGTTAAATACCGCAACATACATTTAACAAATTTATAATTTTCTTTCGCCTTGTGGTTAAAAAGAGGCGTTTGCAAGTTAACAAAATACAATCGTTGATTCGGATAAAATATCCAAATTGATAACATACTATTTAGCAGTTATGTCAACGCCTAAGACAAAACAAGACCGAAAAGGATTTTGTTGACTGAACTGAAACGATTTCTGACCTTTTCTCTTGGGAAATGAATTACACATTGTTCACAGGATTTGGATAAATTGGAGGTGTGGCTGTTATAAACCCCAAGTTTACATTTGTAGTGACCATTAAGTCCAAAACCACTGATTGTAGAGGCTGTGTAAAGGGATAATGGTACCTCTTCACTCCTTTTTTATGATGGGACGCATGTTTTTCGGAGATACCACTTCATATTGCAAGAAAGGCGACAAATAGATGCTCTCGTTTTTTGCCAGTAAAACGATACTCAAAATGAATATACGTATCTGATTTATCGTTGTAAATACTTGAAACTGATATATCGAGCAACTAAATAGAGCCAAAGTGTGGTGTCAACACTGACTGACTTGGGTAAATAGCAATAAAACTTTTCAAAATTCCAAATTTCGTTTTGATTCATTACCTCACCCCCTCACCAAAACACCCGCACAGACGCCCCCAGAATTGTTGAACCGGGCGTAGAAATAAGAGGCGAGTAGTTGCCTTGACCAAACACATCTGACGCATCAAACTGATAAAATGGTATAATGTTATCTGTGGATTTTGGAGGATCTAAATAAGTATTGATTATGTTGTCAGTTGCTGAATTACGGCACAGAGATGACAAGTACACAAGTTCCAGCTTAACCTGAAAGGTTTGCCTCTGATTATTTTTCATCTCTGACCTTTTCATGTTGTTTCGTACCGGGTAATTGTATTTTAAGGTACATTGACCTATGAGCAAACCTTGCCGACAATAAATGCAATGCTGATTTCTAAGACACGGGTTCGGTTCACGGTCATATGGCAAGTGGTTTTACTTTTTATTAAAACATTCTTAAAATCATAAAAGAATTCTTAATATCAAAGACAGAGGTCTTAATATCATGAAATAAATTTCACAAATTCTTGGAAAAAGTAAAACGGCTTACCATTTGGTCACTAAGTCTATAGAATAATATATATATTTATGAACACTAAAACACACGGGAACAGGGGAAATCTTCTTGTCTAAAATAACCATGGAGACAAGTTTCTAACTGTGTTAAAAAGAATAATATATAGATCTGCAATTTTTAATGGTGATTGTACACCTACGTTTATTCCTGTTTTCTAAAAGATACGAGCAAATAAACCAATCAAAATTACATTTTATTTGTTATCGAGATTTTTGTCGCCATTTTAATGGCTAATCAGCATTTCCAAGATTAATATAAAACAAACCAGCAATGCTGAAGAACGTGGGTAAAATTTCGTTTTCTTAACAAAATTCTAACTCCAGGGCTTTGGTTTCAAATTACATTCCAACATTTAAAAACCATTAAATGTCGGAGAAATCGATGACGTGTTGAGATAGCTTTTAGGCCTACACCAAATACAAGACCCATTATTCTAGCGCACTGTTTCATATGGTTCACATGCTATTGAAATTGAATTAATGCAAGAGCTAACAGAACACTTAAGGCTATATCGATCAAAATTGTAAAATTGTTTGATGGGCGTGGTATTATATTCATTAAACCTATTTCATAAGCTGATAAATATAGAGAAGTTTGTCGAAACAAATTTATCTAATTGTTCATTATTTTTTTTTATTAAAATCGCACAATAAGAGCTTGTCCTTGATACCAATCTTGAAGATGTACGTTTAGAGCACAATCAACCCACAATGAACTCATACATGTACATGTTGGAATTCTGTCCGTTATTTACACACGGATCGTTCGGTTTACAGATTTAAACAATATTTTCTTATTTTAAAATCAATCCATTAACAGTTTCTCAAGTTTCTTCAAACGCTGAATTAAACCTCTCTTGACATTCGGAATTTAGTTTTCAAAAAATCCAAATTTTGGCCCATAAAAGTAGCTTTTGAGGTGTCACAAAGACGTTGTATAGTGTTGTTCATATTTTGTTCAATTTGCTTTCATTTACGCTACTAAGCAAAACACTACATAAATAGTATGCCTGACAGGCAAGTAAGTAACACAGGAAAGAGACACAGGAGTGCGGCTACATAAATGGTGGCATTAGAACAAGTTCATTTAAGGCATAAAGTTCAACAAGAGTGTATCACACTGTTACATAACAGTTTGCATCAGGAGGCGAATAACACAATAAAGCTATCTTTATGGCTGATATGTACTTCGGGTAATATGATGCTGCACTTGACAACCTGACAGCATTGTCATTTAAGTTAAATAGCGGCGTAAAAAACAATCAATCAATCTACTTGATGTGTATGTTATTGGATGTAAGTTATGGAAAGAGAAAATTCAGCATTCCTCATATAATGTATCATTGGTATCTGGATGCTTTGTTTCTATTTAAAGGACAGCTAAAGCTAATTTTTATTCAGATATGAGTCTTGTTTGCATTACTATTTTAACCATTGACAATGTATTACAAAAGGATTCCAGAAAATTCTACTGACCACGGCTGAGCTCCTGTCAGTCGCCAACCTAATGAAATAGTTTAGTTTATTACAACAATTTATGGGGTATAAAGTTCTAAATTATATACCTCTATTTAACACAATTAGAAACTTGTCTCCATGGTTATTTTAGACAAGAAGATTTCCCCTGTGCCGGTGATTTTAGTGTTCATAAACATTTATGATATCAAAATGGTAAACATGGTTATCTCCCTTGCATTCAGATCTAAGCCACACTATTAGTCTACTAAAACCAACACACTTAAACTCATGTATGTATGAGGCGCATTCTAACATGAGCACAATGACATTTTTGAAATGATAACAAACCGTTACCTTTTACCTATGATTTTCATACCAGATATATTAAACATGAAAATGGAAAAAGAAAGTAGCAATAAATGGGAATTGCACCATGTGAGACACAACCATAATGGTCAACAGTCGGTTAACTTCAGGGTTGAAGTATCATGATCACAGGTCATTTTACCTATGGTTTACAGTTTCAGATTCATAGGCAGGCAATTTATGTTTCATAAACTAGATCCTTTGTCTGTATTTCTCCAGATAAGGTCGGAAAAATAGCAATGTACGTTTAGATCGGCCCCACGGTCTAAATCATTACGGTACTTGTGCGCATGCTCAGATTCAAGCTCTTTTTACTTTAAGGATACGAAACAAATAAAATTTTCAATTTCATGTAAACACAAACTGATGCCCAAACTTTCAAATTTCTTAACTTCATTGACCCGGAAAAAATTCCGGGCCAGGGTGAGAATCGAACTCACGACTTAGGGTTACCGTCCCACCGCTCTACCAACTGAGCAACTCGGCCCTGCTGGGAATTAAGTCCAAAACCATTGATTACAGAGGCGGTGCAAAGGGATAAGGGTACCTCTTCACTCCTTTTTTATGATGGGGCGCATGTTTTTCTGAGATACCACTTTATATTACAAGAAAGGGGACAAGATGCTCTCGTTTTTTGCCAGTAAAACGATACTCAAAATGAATACACGTATCTGATTTATCTTTGTAAATACTTGCAACTGATATATTGAGCAACTAAATAGAGCCAAAGTGTGGCGTGAACACTGACTGGTTTGGATAAATAGCAATAAAACCTTTTTTAAAAAAATCCAAATTTCGTTCGGATTCATTACTCCACCCCCTCCCCCAAACACCCGCACAGACGCCCCCAGAATTGTTCAACCGGGCGTAGAATAAGAGGCGAGTAGCTGCCTTGACCAAACACATCCGACGAATCAAACTGGTAAAATGGCATAATGTTATCTGTGGATTTTGGAGGATCTAAATAAGCATTGATTATGTTGTCAGTTGCTGAATTATGGCGCAGAGATGACAAGTACACAATTTCCAGCTTAACCTGAAAGGTTTGCTTCTGATTATTTTCCATCTCTGACCTTTACATGTTTTTTCGTTCCGGGTAATTGTATTTTAAGGTACATTGGCCTATGAGCCATCCTTGCCGACAATAAATGCAATGCTTATTTCTGAGACACGGGTTCGGTTCACGGTCATATGGCAAGTGGTTTTACTTTTTATTAAAAAATTCTTAAAGTCCTAAAAGTTATCTTAATATCATAAACAGAGATCTTAATATCATGAAATAAATTTCACAAATTCTTGGAAAAAGCAAAACCATTTAGTCAGTAAGTCTCTAGAATAATATATATATATATATATATTTATGAACACTAAAACACACGGACACAGGGGAAATCTTCTTGTCTAAAATAACCATGCAGACAAGTTTCTAACTGTGTTAAAAAGAATAATATATAGATCTGCAATTGTTAATGGTGATTGTACACCTACGTTTATTCTTGTTTTCTAAAAGATACGAACAAATAACCCAATCAAAATTACATTTTATTTGTTATCGAGATTTTTGTCGCAATTTTAATAGCGAATAAGCCTTTCAAAGATTAATAAACAAACCAGCTATGCTGGAGAACGTGGGTAAAATTTCGTCTCCTTAAAAAAATTCTAACTCGAGGGCTTTGGTTTCAAATTACATTCTAACATTTGAAAACCATTAAATTTCGGGAAAATCGATGATGTGTAGAGATAGCTTTTAGGCCTACACCAAATACAAGACCCATTATTCTAGCGCACTGTTTCATATGGTTCACATGCTATTGAAATTGAATTAATGCAAGAGCTAACAAAATACTTAAGGCTATATCGATCAAATTTGTAAAATTGTTTGATGGGCGTGGTATTATATTCATTAAACTTATTTCATAAGCTGATAAATATAGAGAAGTTTGTCGAGACAAATTTGTACGTTTAGAGCACAATCAATCGACAATGAACTCATACATGTACCTATTTGAATTCTGTCCGTTATTTCCACACCTCTTCGGATCGTACGGTTTACAGATTTAAACAATATATCTTATTCTAAAATCAATCATTTAGTAGTGTCTCAAAGTGTGCTTCAAAGTTCAACAAGAGTGTATCACACTGTTATATAACTGTTTGCATCAGGAGGCGAATAACACAATAAAGCTATCTTTATGGCTGATATGTACTTCGGGTAATATAATGCCGCACTTGACAACCTGACAGCGCTGTCATTTAAGTTAAATAGCGGCGTAGAAAAACAACCAATCAATCAACCTGATGTGTATGTTATTGGATGTAAGTTATGGAAAGAGAAAACTCAGCATATCTCATATAATGTATCATTGGTATCTGGATGCTTTGTTTCTATTTAAAGGACAGCTAAAGCTAATTTATATTCAGATATGAGTCTTGTTTGTATTAATATTTTAACCATTGACAATGTATTACAAAAGGATTCCAGAAAATTCTACTGACCAAGGCTGAGCTCCTGTCAGTCGTCAACCTAATGAAATACCATAGGTTTAGTCTATTACAACAATTTATGGGGTATAAAGGTCTAAATGATATACCTCTTTTTAACACAATTAGAAACTTGTCTCCATGGTTATTTTAGACAAGGAAATTTTCCTGTGCCCGTGTATTTTAGTGTTCATAAACATATATGTAATCAAAATGGTAAACATGGTTATCTCCCTTGCATCCAGACCCAAGCCACACTATGTCAACTAAAACCAATACACTTAAACTCATGTATGTATGAGGCGCATTCTAACATGAACACAACAACATTTTTGAAATGATAACAAACCGTTACCTTTTACCTATGATTTCCATACCAGACATATTAAACATGAAAATAGAAAAAGAAAGTAGCAATAAATGGAAACTGCACCATGAGAGACACAACCATAATGGTCAACAGTCGGTTAACTTCAGGGTTGAAGTATCATGATCACAGGTCATTTTACCTATGGTTTACAGTTTCAGATTCATAGGCAGGGTTTTTATGTTTCTTAAACTAGATCCTTTGTCTGTATTTCTCCAGATAAGGTCGGGAAAATAGCAATGTACGTTTAGATCGGTCCCACGGTCTAAATCATATACGGCACTTGTGCGCATGCCCAGATTCAGGCTTTGTTTACATTGCGGGTACGAAACAAATAAAATTTTCAATTTCATGAAAACACAAACTGATGCCCAAACTTTCAAATTTCATAACTTCCTCTGCCAGGGAAAAGTACAGAAACTCGTTTGTCGATATTAATGTAAACATATTTCTAAATTTAATCTCCGAATGTAACTTTAAGAAGTACGGAATTGGAGGCTAATTCGGAGTTAATAACTCTCAATTAGCTACGTGAAACTTAGTAACTCCGAATTAGCGATTTTTTTAAAAAATTGGCCCTAATACGCTTCCGTAAAAAAAGTCATAACTACTTATAGACGGCTTTTAGTTATAAATATTTACAATGAGCAAAATGTTTCAGTTTCCAGTTTATGCAACAGTTTAACGTTTTACCAGGTTCAGTCACGATACAATTACCAAATTCTCGTCTTCATTCACATTTTATATAAGTATCCGTAAGATGATCCTTATGTGGCCTATACGAACCGGGATATTGTTCGAAAGTAAACAAAATTTAAATAACCGGGACGACCATTCATTCATTCTAAGCCAAAGTTAGTCCAAAACAATACTTTATCGTACATTCTCGAGACTAGAAGCACTCAAAAGCTTCTGAATTATATGTCTTGAGAAAAATAGCCGATAATTAAAATATTTTATTTCAACGTCAAAATATCAACAATTTGGCAGCTCATGCCACTTTAAAGTGGTATGTTTTTGCCAAAATTCTGATTATTTTCATATTTCTGATTCCCATAAAAGTTGAGCGTTTTTTAAATAGTTTAAAAAAACTAAAATATTTGTTTGAAATAAAGACATTTCGCTAATTTCAGTAACACGTATGGACCCAATATTTGTGTTAATACACCGATCGCACAGTATTCATCAGAATTGCCAAATAATCAAACATAAACGTATGTTTATCAAATAGCCGGGATGTATAAGTCAGTTTTAAATTCTGTGTTGCTTAAAAACTACCTTAGTGGACATGGATATCCTAAGATTGATAATAACGCAAAGTGCTTCCCTCTATTTTGGCAACTCATGTCAGGCGAAAAACATTTCTCTTCTTTTAGGCTCAAGTTTCACTGATCTTTTAATCTAAACTAGTGTTTGTTCCGCAACAATAATTTCAGACATTCTCTAAAGTCCATTGTAACATACTGAACCGAAAACAAAATTGCATAGAAAACACACCCTGTCCGTAAAACGCATTGTTAATGTTTACTGAAAATAGCAGAATTCCGACGGTGGGTAATTCAAACTACTCCGATGTTGAAGAAGGAATTCACCCTTCTTGTGTGCTCAAGTTTGACAACAATTACCATGGAGATGAATCGTAATTGACATACATGTACCATCAGGGGTTAACGATGTATAAAACAAATAATGGGCTAAACGAAATTGTCTTGATTTATCAGAATCAAGCTTTCAGTTGCTACCACAAGCTTCAACGTTATTGTACTATAACCATGAGAAGACTGATAGTGACACAAGACATAACGGGTAAAACACGGGTTTTCTTGGAGTTAAATATATCGAAATACATATTCCACAATGGAGGGATACAATAAGAGATAATTTTGAATATCGTAAGCTATGTAAATCAAAATAAAAATCTTGACTACATTGTTTAACATTCGGTTGATGATCAAAATGAAAACAAATATAATACTAAGCCTAAATTCAGAGAAAAATCCCAGGTCTTCATTTTATTAATTTATTTAAAGGCATTTATTTCTGTTTCCGCATAAGACATTTGATAACCACGAGATTTATTTTTGATATTCACATTTTCAGCAGACAGATTTTTATATCATGTTCCATTTTTGCAGATTTCAGAATTAACATATGGTTACAACAATGCTGTAAAAAGCCAGACGTGTGAGGTGATAATTCAAGAGTTTTCTCCCTTAGTGCGAGAGAAAAACGGGAGACATAATGCGATCGATCTTAGACAATTTAAAATGAATTTGTTGACTTCTTTCGCGCAAATCTTTTCTACCGGTTGATAAAGCTGTGTCGAGGTATCCGATTTTAATAAAAACAACGGAAATCATTGATCAAAAGGTATTCAGTAGTTTTTGTTTTACCGACCATCCCATAGATATCCAGTTGCGTAGACAGGATTTGTATGGCGAGGTCCTAGTTTCAACTCTGTTTTCTCTCCGATAATAGAGCTAATTGCCGCAAGAAGTTTCAACTCCGAAAAAATGAACTATCCCTCAGGGACTCCAAGTTGGCAGATGAAATCAATGGGAACAGTTTTCACGGAAGGAAAAATCGACACTCCAACGGAGTCATTTATCTTTAAATGAGCTCAATTCTAAAAGATATGGACACAATGCTTAGAAGCCTGAGCCTTTTTCCCAATAACGACCCATCCTCTGTCGATATTGGGACCCTTGGGGGTGATTAAAACAATTTAGAGTGTGATGCATCAAACTAGAGTAAAAAGAAACTAGCTCTGAATCTGGCCGATTTCTGGCCAGTGATAGTCTTCTATTTTAAAACTATCGCCTTTAGAAAGCAGTCGAATTGGCTTGTCGAGCGTATGTTTATATTGGAAGAATATTTCCTGTCAGTCCGTTCGTTTTTCATATGCCATTGGGAATAAAAGAAACCGACATAGAGAAGATAGCTTTTGTATAATGCTCAGTCACTTCCTTGGAATTGCCCTCTCGTCAAAGGGCTACCTCTAAAACCACTGTGCGAGATAAATTAAATGCTACGGGCAGAAGGCAAAGCGGGGTATTTGCTGCTTCTTGCAAATCGATAGAGTCACAATTATTCCGCACATCTTCTCTCCAATGCTTTGCCATATTCAGAATTGATAACAACGTTTCTCCCACGGCGTCTTTTCACAAGATGTGTTTATTCAAAGTTACGTGCGTTAGTATCAGACGTTTGGGAGGTAGATATACAGTCCAATCAACCTACTGTGAAGGTCGACCTCTCAACGGAGAACTGACAGCCGACGAATTGATCCAGTCGTAATAAGAGCTCACTGGCATTAGTGATATTTGAGGAGGTAAATTTATTCCTCAAGAAGCGTCCAAAAAGCTCGGTGGCAGCCAGAATAATCGCTCCAAGTAGTGGACGAGTGAAGAATACATAGCACTGGTTGGCGCGATCTCCCGAGTACATTCACGCCAATAAGGGGTGATGGACATCAGGCAAATCGTTTGTTAGCCAAGCCTACAATAATTACACAAACAAGTTCACACCAATGAAATGGCACCGAGGTGAATTAATAGGATGGGATGGCTAGCTCGATGTACAACAGTAGCCAGAAGCTTTGATTACAGTCGCTTGTGCCTTCATTGACGCCTATTGTCCGTCAAACCAACTATCTCAAATCCTTAAATTTGTGCAATGTAATCACACCAGTCGTTTGATTGCCCATATACCAGCGCATGCGCAAATTACTATCTGGAAGCAAGTGATTTTGCTAGCGTCAGCTGTGAGTTAACATAGACGGATGAAAAGCACACGCTGCAAGCTACTTGCTTAGCCAGTGTCACCAAGCCTATTGAAGAGAGAGACCTTCTTTAGACTACTACATGACATTGGCTAGTGCGTGTCTTCGCGTATTGACTGGGATTTCCATAGTGCCAGTGTTGAAATCCATGCCGAGCAGTGTGCCGGTGGGTTGCGATAAGCATCAACACCGCCACTGTTTCTCTGACTGTGATGCTTAAAGTCGATCTGTTTGCCGCGTATTGGCTACAACACGAAAAGACGAATTGATCAGTGGTTTAGCCTTACATTAGAGATAACCTCGATAACTAGATGGATGGTGGCTCAGTTTTATTAGATACAAGGGGTCCAAGAAGTCTGTCCTGAATGAAAAATGATTTTCTCTGGAATAATGGTTAAACAAAGCTGTCTGGAGACCTTTGTATTTCTATCGGTTTTCGCGGTGTTGGGTCTACCTCGTGGAGACGCCAAAGTGTACATGGCACAAATGAGTTCTCGTGTTGTCTCAACTCGATTTGGACAAGTGCGAGGTGTCTTGGTTGAGTTTGAAAAAGACAGAAATCTGCGTCCAGTGGAAGCCTACCTCGGACTCCAATATGCTTCTCTCTTGGGGGGAAGTCTGAGATTTATGCCTCCGACTAGCCCCATGGAGAAATGGAACGGCATACGGGCCGTGGTAAAACATCGCAAGGTATGTCCCCAAAGACAACTTGACGAAAGAGAACTGGAAAAAACGCTCCCGGCGGGACGTGTAAAGCACCTCACCAGTATTTCATCTTATATAAGAGATCAAACAGAAGACTGTTTAAATCTGAATCTCTACGTTCCCACACGAGGTGAGTGATATTTTTAGTTACTTGTCTTCTATATTATTCTATATTTTATCGTTATTTGTATTATATGCTATTTCAGTTTCTTTTCTATGAATGCGAGAGTGTCATTTTTAATAGCTGTTTTCAATACCGTATAAATCATCCATTCTGTATCAATTTGAATGGTATTACTAGTCAGTTTCTAGGTACATTATATCTGATATCTATGTTCGATGGACGCACGTTTGAAGTTAAGAACGCGAAACAAATAGCCGCAAAGCCTCTGTGGCACGCGATACACTAACGCGGTATTGTTATGTCATTTTATTTGAGTGACTTGTACCTATGTTGCTTTATGTAGTGATCATATTCATACTCAGCGCAGGTATTTTTCCAGATGTCACGCCAACAAAACACATTGACACATTCATATTGCTATGTAAAGATACAACTCGGAACTATTCAAGGAAATGACTATCCCAGCGGGTTCGTTATGAAAACACCTGAACTTTTTTTCTGCAATGTTTAACCATTATGGATTGCATATTTCACATTTGCGAAGTATAATACGCTTTTAAACTTTTAGAACGATTTGATGCTAAATGTTAAAAGGTGATGTTTAATTTTAGCGCATTTAGACAAATAATTATTACCCAATATCAATAGCTTAACTATAAAGACAAAACCATTTTAACGAATAAAGTAAAAGGTGTTAAAAACTAATAATAATAATGATCTTTTATCTTATTGCTTAATGGAATAAGCATAACTCTTTTGCATCCGTGATTTCCATTTGAAGCTCAACGGGCCATATCGACGGCACCCCTGAAATGTTGCCTTGCAGAGCAGTTAATAGAGACCTTTGTAGTTACCGTATAATAATCGTATGCGATACCGTATTTGTTTGTGGTTTGATAGATATTGGGCTGAAAATAAGGTAAGTCTGTATGGTTGGTTTGAGTCGTGCGGAATCAATGGGTTATCCCGGGATGACATGAAGCCTCGTGGGCAACTCTTGGATGTTCGATAAATGGTCTACAACAGCTGACCCAGCCAGTGTAATATACCAATAGATAACGCTCAGTTTCAATGAGTAATTACCGTTTATTCCCGTATCCATCAATGGACAGTGAAGTAAACAGTTATCTTTTCCAATCTTTGGATTAAGTCTACTACGTCTGCGATTGTTAAAAAGTATTTAATACTGTTTTTCCAAAAACAAGTTGCGATCTGTTAGTACTTTATTTAGAATTAATTTTAGAGCCGGTTGAAGCCTTCATGGAATTGAACGATTTAGCATGATATCTTTACAATTATAAAAAGCACATACAAGCGCAATATTAGATTATGTAAATTTCTACCTACAGAAATATGAACATAGCTCGTGTCCATTGCAGAATTCCTTTATCAGTTGTTGCAATGCACTGAGGTATGTTTTTAGCGGAGAGGAAATATTCCATTTTAATAGAGGTCGATTGAAGCGTCCGTCAAATAGATAGAAAAACTGTATATAATTGATTTTGATGGGTTTGTTTCTGTAGAGTTTTTTGCGCTGGAAACCGTAATTACTACTGCATTCAATGGGTCTTGAAAGATTTTATATTTTTATTAAGCCATTTCACTGGGTTTTGTTCTGCAGTTTTAAAAGGAAAAGCAGATGGTTCAAACGATTTAATCAATATCAGGCTAGATACTAGCTTATTTGAAACTCTGTCAATCCAATATTTCTTCAAAGGCTAATGGAGTATACAGTAAACCCATTCATGTTAATGTTCGTCATTGTATTAGTACCGTCTATTCAACCATAATGACCCGTGTGTCTAATACAATATGTCCTGTTACATATGATCTTCTTAAGTTAACGTCACACACTATCTTACTTAACGGCTAATCCACTGTGTAACACACTAGCCTGGTATCCTTGCCTAAACCTACATATATGCAATTTATGATGGGGTATAAAGGTCTAAATGATATACCTCTTTTTAACACAATTAGAAACTTGTCTCCGTGGTTATTTTAGACAAGAAGATTTTCCCTGTGCCCGTGTGTTTTAGTGTTCATAAATATATGCAACACTAAAACGAAACTTTTTCACACCTCATCCTACCCTAAGCGAAACATGAACACAAATTTCACTAACCTATAAGCTTAAAAGCGGTGTTAACTGGTAAGATAAAACATCCATATTTTGTCCCCGGTTAGCACGAATCCACAAATCCCAACTCACTTTGAATAGAAACTCAGCTATCACATGGCACAAATTGGTTATTTTCCAATATTAATTATGGAATGTTGGACGATTTGAGGATGTACGTTTTCACTTGTACATTATTGTTATTGAGAAATATCGTTTTATTCAAACTTACATTGCATATAGAACGATGCTATAACTGTTTTCATAAAACCGCCATTGTGTATCATGATCATGATGTACTAGTTATAAAAGTAAAATGTTATATATTCATATAAGTTAATACCCGGTACCCTTGTTATTAAACGTGATTTAGTTTTGTCTATGAGTGATAATGCGTTAACTCAAGTTGCATCAGCCTGATGGTCGATCTTATCATGTAAGTATCATAAGCATTGCTTTTCCTTCAATTAGAAATCAACAAGTATGTCGAGAAAATCTCTCTATCGGTGCCTTTTATCTTAAAGAAGTTGATTTATGCATTATGATATTGTGTCGAAGTTTGTCGTTGACTTTTAACCATGTACCATTTACTTACATCACAGTTTTTTTAATCGCTTAAGGTAATAATTACTCACTAGTATGGCGTACATCATTCATACGAATGGACGCGCCAATAAGCTAAAACAACCAACTAACCAAACATTTACTCATGTCATCGATACAGCTCATAAAAAGTAGCAGCTGACGCAGATGATATACTCGAGAGGTGATAAATAAGTATTCTAACATACAATATCTCTGTTCTAATCGGATATGCCATGCTATTGTGGAATCTATCGGTAAAATGATAGTCTTGGAAGATGCTGAGCCTGGCAATCTTACAGATACCGACGAGGGATTATGAGGTCGATTAGTCTCCCCTGAATGCACAGTCGAAGCCGATATTTCGGTTAATACATGTAAAACCTACAGTAATAACAAAAGCTCAAACCGCGTGTCGAGTTACGAGTGGATTCAAACTCTTCAATGCGTCAAGGGACATGAGCTGCCAAAATATTCCTACTTATTTCTTCAAAACAAAATCATGAGATAAAAATGAAAAATGATAAAAATTACGGAAATATACCTTAAGACAGGGCTGAGTGGATACCCCCCCCCCCCCCCCCCCCGACCCCACTAAACCTGGCAACGCCGCCATATAAGTGAAATACTAAGTGAAATACTAAGTCTGTTGTTATAGAGTCCATGTATTTGAGATGGCTATTCCCTGGTTTTCTTATTTCTTCATTTATTTCGAAACCGTTTTCGCTACAGTTTTTCCATTATTTAGAGCTATCCATGTGTATACTCGCAGAGCTTCCCCCCGGATGAACATGTACATGTATCGGATAACAAATATAGGTATGACATTTCTTTTCGGGTAATTTGTCGAAGACATACCATACGTGCATGTAAATTTAGATTCTCTTTAACACTCGATCTCTCTGATCAGTCTTTCTACATTCGTTGTGTTTCAATCAACCCAAAGTTGGATCAATAAACAACATATATGTAGACAGGTGTTCCCAAATGGCGGCTTGTGTCAGGACGCAATCGAAAACCGACTCTATATTCAAAGTTGTTGAGTTATTTCCTCACACACTGTTCCACACCTGGCGCGTCTTATCGTTTCAATTTCGAAATTCGATTATTTTTTTTTCTATCATTTCCCGAGTTTGTAAGTTTTTCAAGCACTATCAATGCTACAGACAATCGTTCATACAGCCCATACATATACAAATGTTTAACTGTTTCGTTTTTACAAACGTTTAGTGCTGCTGTTAAATAAGGAATATGCTTACCTACAGCCGTGTGCAAATTGTTTTGGTCATATCGGTAAGCAGAAACAAAAACGACCAGCCATTGTGAAACTGAATTGTATGAACAGATATCAAACATTATTGTTTTCTGTTTAAACCGGTTGTGTGACAATATAATTAAAAAAGACCGTTGCTTTTGTAAGAGGTTAAGTAGTTCGCAATCGTACTAAGTAACATATACTCCTGTACAGAGACGTTCAATATATTGTTATATTGTGTTCAAACATCGATGTAATAATTACTCACTAGTATGGCGTACATCATTCATACGAATGGACGCGCCAATAAGCTTAAACAACCAACCAACCAACCGTTGCTTTTGTAGATTGTGTAAATGCATATCTGAATATAGTGAAAAGGCAAAGGAAAAAAGCTGCTATATTCGGTTTCGGGCAGAAAATGAATCTTATTTATTAAAATCCCGCGGAGCACCCTACTTACTAACACCTGACGGGCATGTTTGTTCTGTAACCAGACACAAACAAGTTAACATTTTTTCAGTCAGTGTTACCCCGACCTGCTAGATTGGTATAGGTCTACATAATTTATTGCAACAATGGACTGATCAACAAGTTTCGTTTAGGCTTTTTTTTTAATTTATTTAAATCCCATCGAGTTTGCAAGCTATCTAAACATAAAAAAACCTTAATTTCCTCCTCGGGAAGTTAAATCAATTACCAATTAATTTCAGCGACAAGAATTACTTTTCGATGAGAAAATTGATTTGTGTTTCATTAATCGTAGAAAAGTCGATATCTTTCAGTTAAACGTAATCTATAGATTGTCTTCGTTGTTAGCAACAGTAATTTACCTCGAGTTTTTGCCTCAATTGGATCTCGAAACAGAAGCGAATTTTACATTTCTATTACCGTTATTGAGGCTATAGTTTTCTGTCAATAAGTCGCATTGCATAATTTTGTCTGCATTGAAACTATTCTATCGGGTCGCTGTGTGGGATGTTTATGATAACGGTCGCCACCCGGTCTCCATTCTATGTTTATTTATTCGGTGGAGGTCGTTGGTATTCATGGAAAACAACTGCTCTGTAATCAATCATTCTATTGATCTATTGTTCCAAGTAGACCAAATCTTCGCTGACTTGGATATGCTACTGTATACGTACTGTTTCCAAAGAACAAACCAAATATCATTGGACAAGTCATAGTATTTGCATCAATACTAAAACCTATGAGTTCTCTATATTAGGAATTTTTTTTCATAAATTACTTTTGTCAAAACAACAAGAGGGTTTGAGGGTCATCACAAATCTAAACTCTTGACATTGGAATAAGGAATTCGTACAGTCTGTGGCTTATACGAACCGACATTCTTGTCCATATTTATTCTTATTTATTCCTATTTATTATGATATATAATATTCTTAAAAAAAATGTATATATCTAACATTTTTATTTTCTTTGCCCTTATACTCTAATCAATGTTGTATATTTGTTAATTTTTAATGATACCATTGTTCTTGACCTTCATGAAACGATGTATTTACCTATGATGTAATCGAGCTATAAATAAAGACCATCTATCTATCTATGTATAACTAGTGTTTGGAAAATAAACCAAATATAAATAACCGGGACGAACGCTCATTTTTGATGAAGTCAGTGTTTCGAAAGCAAGTTGCAATCATCATCAGGGAAATTAATTAATTGTTAAATTAAATAATTTCAAGTTAAGGTTAGTCCAAAACAAAACTCGTGCATTCTCGAGACAAGAAGCGTTCTTTAACGGCAACACATCAACAGCCGGTAGCTTTAACATTTTGTTTTTACGTGAAATATCAACAATTTTGAAACTCCAATTTTAAAAAGGACATATTATGTGTAGACATATTATATAGATATAGTTTATTTAATGTTAACATTTAACAAAGAAGTTTGTTATCGATAATGCATGTATATCAATGGGTTACTATAATAATTGGGGTTTTCATGTTTATTTAAAATGATATGAACGAAATGTGCATTGATTGCTGGGGAAAAATAAGGGATATAGCACAATAATAAATAATATGGACGGTTGAAATAAATCGCCACACCATAGCACTGGCTTATATCGACACTGAGCTAACTGATATCTGATAAACTGATATTAAAATGCACAATACATTTGTGAAAAAGAGGGTGAAAACTAAAAATAAAATACTTTACACACAAAAGAAATTGGTCAACTTTTAAAAGTTTCCATCTAAACCCAGCTTAATATCACTCTGTTCAAAGTCTTTCCGTCTCACGAAAACTGCTTTCAGGTTGGTTAGTTGGTTGTTTTAGTTTATTGGAACTGCTTTCAGTTTGTTACAACTTACAAAAATTGGCCTGCGAGTCATATTGGTGAGTTGTGAAAGTCTTGGATGAAATGAACCTAGACTTAAATGGGAGACTTTTAAATGTTCACCAATTTGTTTTGCTTGTTATGATCTGTATTTAACTCACAGGGGTGTAAACAACATAGCAAACATATGTGTTTGAAACCGAGGAAAAAGGAAGAATCAGCGTGCTTCTGGTTTTGAATTATTTCTGCCCCCCCCCCTTCCCCACACATCATTTTAACTTTTCATACTATCTGTAAATGAGGATTTTTTTTGATTTAATAACTGATACTAGAACAACCCAACATGATCATGATCTGTCGCAATGTGGATAAAATCTTCGTCAAAGCAAAATAGACACAAGCATTGGTTATTTCCCCCCTAAAACGTACATAAAAAGTCTTTTCAAATCTTTCAATAGCATTTATAAGTTGAACGGTTACAATGGTTGTAGATAATTACGTATGGGTAACAACTTCTTGGTGTATTTGGTGACGACGTTCCGATGTATTTCTTGAATCAATGGCAATGATAACGACGTAACTACATGGAACTACGTGGGAAAGCCGTCACCAAATAAACCAAACGTTGTTATCCGTAAGTAATTCTTCCCCTTAAGGAGTTTCTTTTTAGTGATATCATTCTCAGAAACGTACGTTAAAGTGGCATGCGTCCAAATTCGATTTTTCCATCAATTCCGAATGTCAAGAGAAGATCAGAGTTTAAAGTACCTGAACAATTACCAGATTGACGCTCGAATAAAGAAAATATTTGAAAAGTCAACAACCGTACTGCCTTTAAATAGCGTCGATGTTCAAGTACATTTTTGGCGATTTTGTTGTCAGCTCATGGCGCTTTGAATCAGTAACTCTAGCTTAAAACAAAAGAATGGATCTGCCCCTGGTGATTTATTATTTTTTTGTTTTGCCTTTTTTAAGACACATTCGTTTTCCACACGCCACTTTATCGAACTTTTTTCGGCGCCAACCATGTAGGGTTTGAATAGCTCCGGAAAATCTGAAATGCGGAATATTTCTTCACAAATTGCTAGTTTTTGGTAAATCGTGTCCCTTTAAACAAACCGTGAGCTGCGACAAGACAATGTTCAGCAATTTACATCAGCTTGCTAATTCGGAGGCGAACTCAAAGTCAATCCAAATATTAATACTATGATCAGAATATCGTCTTTTACATAGCAATCTGATCATAGTAGGCATCCGAATTGACTTTGGCGAACAAGTGTGTTACAACGGTATGCCCATGCGCAGCAATGGTAGTTAACCCCTACAGGAAATTGTTTACATTTGGAGGTTTCTTATACTTGATCGGTAATTTGTCAAACAAATAACACAGCTTGTTATGTTGTTTATTGAATACAATTTATTTATCGATAAAAAGAGTATTTGTTTTATTATTAAATATGAGTAACAATTTGAATCCGTACCTGAGGAATATTTAGAAGTAATGAATTAATAGAAACACACATATCGTCACTGACGTACAGTTTTCATAGAACCGAGTTGTGTTTGATTTCTAAACCAAATAGAAGCTTTATTAAATATGTAAATCCATGTTATAACTGTCAAATTGTTTGCACGTGTTTTGTTATCTATACCGAATGTGGAAACTATATGTCATTCGAATAAACAGATATAGGTTTAATAATAAAAAGTTAAGACATCACCACGTCGTCAGTTGTTTTGGTGATGTCTTAATTTTTTATCATTAGTATGGAACCCACGTTTAAAGAGAGTTTCAAACATTTCTTACATATAGGTTTGACAAGTTAAATACACTAAGCTGAAGAAAGGAAAATTGTTTAAAAGCGTTTTTTAGAAATGGTGCTGTTTTCAAAGGGGAGATATATTGGCTGTATGGCGCAAAGGCTATAAAATGAAGAGTAGTTTTGGGCTCTTGGCTCGCTTTCAAATTCAGTGGAAAACACTTATTGAATGCTTCGATAGTCGCCTTAGAGTAGGTCACGTGCTGTGCTATAAATAACTTGAGGTGAGATCTCCACGCTTTATTCGCTACCTATGAACTCTCCACAACCTGGGAGTTCACAATCGATCTCCTTGTGCCATAAATTGGCTGCCGAGTGCATTATGATGCCATAGGTTAATAGGGACGTCTAAGCTGACTGAAGCATGCCAGACATGCAGAGAGAAGCTACAAATAGACAGATATACCAAATCTAAGTAGAACATGTCGGACTGTACTAAATATATACGGTCCATTTGTTGTTTCACGTGTACAATTATCAACCAGCGCGAATCTGCAGGCATCTTTTTGCTAGGGAATATGTTATACTCATAGAGTGAATAAACAAACACATACTTGTCAACCAAAGAGAGTCGCCATTTCATGTCATACATTTATTTGTTATAACGGAAAGTACAAAATTACATGCGCCATTACTCGTTAAGAATTTAAACCTTGATATGAAATGTCTTGCTTATCATGTGTTTTGCATGATAGAGGCTACCTTGTTCTTTTAAAGTCTTCAGTGTTTCAGTATTAAGGGTATGTTATGACCACTGATGCTTCCTTACATAAGCCTACTTGCCTGTACATCTTATTCTATAAGACAGAGTTTATCATCCAGTTGAGAGAATTTCGTTCAAAATAGTCCGTGAATATCGAGACGCCGAAAGTCATAACACACCAATGGGTCGCGGGTTCGAATCCCCAAAATTGGAAAATTTTCTGACTGCATTTTCACTCGAACGACCTATGTGGGGTGGTTGCCAGTTACCAGCGGAAGGTCGTGGGTTTCCTCCAGGCAGAGAGCCGGGTTTCCTCTCACAATAAAACTGGCAACGTCGCCATATAAGTGAAATAATCTTGAGCGCGGCGTGAAACACCAAGCAATCAATCATTATACACGGCCCTTCTACAGATATTGAAGGCGCCTCAATCGCGTATGTATTTGTTGCCCGTTTAACAGAGGGATTGACACCTGTGCTGCAGATATAGTCCATTTTAAAAAATGAAACCGTTCACCTTTATCAAAACAATAGTACCAAGTTTGACATGTGATATATTTGTTAGTAGAACAAATTCGAATCGCTTGATGGCGTTTTTGTTTCGGGACAAAGCAGAGTTAAAATGCTTAGGAGAGAGTCTGTCAGAGGCTGATTTACAGCTCTACCCGTGTGGAGTGCCGGCCCGAAATGGAAAACTAGTTTGATGGATGAGGCGAAATGCTGAAACTTTTAGCATCTCGAGATTCACGTCGAATCGTAACGAGAGAAGTTGGAAAGAAATAGAAGGTTTTGTAATGGGAGCGAATGGTGGCTATGCACGTTCACCTCTGTTAGGAAGGAAAGAATATATCGCAGAAACATTATTGGATGACACTGCGCCATCGATTGGTTTCCTGTTTTTGTCCATGGCAGTACTTTTAACATAAAAAGCACTTAAACAAAAAACATTTGGTTGTCTTTCACCAAAAATATACATTTATTGGCACTAGTGGCATATATCGTGATTTGACATTTTATTCTCGTTATTTCTGGATGGCAAACATTGCATTAACAAACGAAAGCACATACACGTTAAAACCATGAGAATTGTACAGAGCGTGTAGTCCCGGGGAACCGAAACTATGTCCAACAATTGACAGACATTTGTGAAACACATAAATGCTAATTTAGTATTTACTTTCTGTTTTAGTGGAACGAACTTCCCAGTTTCAATGTAAAGGCCAATTCTCACTGTGCGATTTGTAGTGCCGACTTGTAGCTTGCGATTCAATTGAATGCATTTGATTGGTTGACAAATCATATCGACCAATTAAAAGCATCTTTTCTAATCGCATCCTACACGTTGGTACGACAAGTCGCACCGCGAGAACGGGCCTTAAGTGAGGGGACTAAATGGTCCAGTGGGTCAGAGTGATCGTTCCTCAGTCCCACACAGACCTTCCATCTATTTGGCGCGGGTTCAAATCCCACTCAGACCAAATAATAATTGAAAAATGTCTGAGTGGATTTTTCACTGGGTTGCCATAATGTGGAAGAGTTACCAGGTAATCGCCGAAGGTCGGGGGTTTCCTCTGGGCAATGAGCTCGCCCCCCCCCCACTAAACCTGGCAACGCCGCCATATAAGTGAAATAATCTTGAGAGCGGAGAGTGCAGAAACTGCCTTTTCTGTGATTATTGATAATATGTTGATTTGGTCAAATTTCTTACATGAAAAATGCCTTTAAATAACAGATATACCACAATATCACAAGAGACAACAATTGTTGCTCTTAACTCTGATATTCCAGCTTTTTTAATATGGAAGTTTATCCTAAAAGTACATGTTTCCCTTTAAAATAATTGATCTTGTTTCCACTCCATTTAAATGCACATCGATTCATTTTCGGTCAAAGTTTCTTCTATACGTCCAGAACGTACATCAGTTACGTTGATATTAGTGAAAACCTCTTAACTTGCTCTTCTTCGTCAGAAAATAACTCCATGGCTATATTTTAACGAAAATATATATCTAGCCTGTTTGTATATAGACGTTGTGTTATTATAGTCTCTAACGTTGCGATAATCTTAATTGAGTTGTAAAACATCAACCAATCCATCGATTCAAAAGCTGCAAAATAAAATTTAAGATCGAAACAAACAATATCCAGATTTGACATACTCTAATATGGTTGGTCACATACATCCTGATTATGAATCGGTCACTCACATCCTGATTATGGGTTGGTCACTTTCAGCCTGATTATGGGTTGGTCACTTTCAGCCTGATTATGGGTTGGTCACTTACAGCCTGATTATGGGTTGGTCACTTACAGCCTGATTACGGGTTGGTCACTTACATCCTGTTTATGGGTTGGTCACTTACAGCCTGATTATGGGTTGGTCACTTACAGCCTGATTATGGGTTGGTCACTTACATCCTGATTATGGGTTGGTCACTTGCAGCCTGATTGTGGGTTGGTCACTTACATCCTGATTATGGGTTGGTCATTTGCAGCCTGCTTATGGCCTGATCACTTACATTGTACTTACGGACTGGTCACTTACAGCCTGATTATGGGTTGGTCACTTACATCCTGATTATGGGTTGGTCACTTACAGCCTGATTATGGGTTGGTCACTTACATCCTGATTATGGGTTGGTCACTTGCAGCCTGATTGTGGGTTGGTCACTTACATCCTGATTATGGGTTGGTCACTTGCAGCCTGCTTATGGACTGCTCACTATCAGCCTGATTATGGACTGGTCACTTACATTGTACTTACGGACTGGTCACTTACAGCCTGATTATGGGTTGGTCACTTACATCCTGATTATGGGTTGGTCACTTACATCCTGATTATGGGTTGGTCACTTACAGCCTAATTATGAGTTGGTCACTTAAAGCCTGATTATGGGTTGGTCACTTACAGCCTGATTATGGGTTGGTCAATTACATCCTGATTATGGGTTGGTCACTTACATCCTGATTATGGGTTGGTCACTTTAAAATACAGCCTGATTATGGGTTGGTCACTTACAGCCTGATTATGGGTTGGTCACTTACAGCCTGATTATGGGTTGGTCACTTAAAGCCTGATTATGGGTTGGTCACTTACAGCCTGCTTATGGGTTGGTCACTTACGGCCTGATTATGGGTTGGTCACTTTCATCCTGATTATGGGTTGGTCACTTACATCCTGATTATGGGTTGGTCACTTACATCCTGATTATGGACTGGTCACTTACAGCCTGATTATGGACTGGTCACTTGCAGCCTGATTATGGGTTGGTCACTTACAGCCTGATTATGGGTTGGTCACTTACATCCTGATTATGGGTTGGTCACTTAAATCCTGATTATGGGTTGGTCACTTACATCCTGACTATGGGTTGGTCACTTAAATCCTGATTATGGGTTGGTCACTTACATCCTGATTATGGGTTGGTCACTTACATCCTGATTATGGACTGGTCACTTACAGCCTGATTATGGGTTGGTCACTTTCATCCTGATTATGGGTTGGTCACTTTCATCCTGATTATGGGTTGGTCACTTACATCCTGATTATGGGTTGGTCACTTACATCCTGATTATGGACTGGTCACTTACAGCCTGATTATGGACTGGTCACTTGCAGCCTGATTATGGGTTGGTCACTTACAGCCTGATTATGGGTTGGTCACTTACATCCTGATTATGGGTTGGTCACTTAAATCCTGATTATGGGTTGGTCACTTACATCCTGACTATGGGTTTGTCACTTAAATCCTGATTATGGACTGGCCACTTACATCCTGATTATGGGTTGGTCACTTACATCCTGATTATGGGTTGGTCACTTACTGCCTGATTATGGGTTGGTCACTTTCATCCTGATTATGGGTTGGTCACTTTCATCCTGATTATGGGTTGGTCACTTACATCCTGATTATGGGTTGGTCACTTACATCCTGATTATGGACTGGTCACTTACAGCCTGATTATGGACTGGTCACTTGCAGCCTGATTATGGGTTGGTCACTTACAGCCTGATTATGGGTTGGTCACTTACATCCTGATTATGGGTTGGTCACTTAAATCCTGATTATGGGTTGGTCACTTACATCCTGACTATGGGTTGGTCACTTAAATCCTGATTATGGACTGGCCACTTACATCCTGATTATGGGTTGGTCACTTACATCCTGATTATGGGTTGGTCACTTACTGCCTGATTATGGGTTGGTCACTTACATCCTGATTATGGTTGGTCACTTACAGCCTGATTATGGACTGGTCAATTACAGCCCGATTATGCGTTGGTCACTTACAGCCTGATTATGGACTGGTCACTTTCATCCTGATTATGGACTGGTCACTTACAGCCTGGTTATGTATTGGTCACTTACAGCCTGCTTATGGACTGCTCATTTACATCGTACTTACGGACTGGTCACTTGCAGCCTACTTAAGGGTTGGTCAGTGATATCCTTCTTATGGATTGGTCAGTGATAGCCTGATTATGGACTGCTCACTATCAGCCTGATTATGGGTTGGTCACTTACAGCCTGATTATGGGTTGGTCACTTACATCTTGATTATGGGTTGGTCACTTACAGCCTGATTATAGGTTGGTCACTTACAGCCTGATTATGGGTTGGTCACTTAAATCCTGATTATGGGTTGCTCACTTACAGCGTACTTACGGACTGGTCACTTGCAGCCTGCTTATGGGTTGGTCACTTACAGCCTGATTATGTGTTGGTCACTTACATGCTGATTGTGTGGTGGTCACTTATATCCTGATTATGGGTTGGTCATTTACAGCCTGCTTATGGACTGGTCACTTACATCCTGATTATGAGTTGGTCACTTACTGCCTGGTTGTGAGTTGGTCACTTACAGCTTTCGTATGGACTGGTCACTTACAGCCTGATTAGGAGTTGGTCATTTACAGCCTGCTTATGGACTGGTCCCTTATAGACCGCTTTTTGGTCTGATCAGCACGATATGAAGGTTATGTTAACGGAAAGCCTTCAGAAAGGACGGTTAAAATGTACAATGGCACCTTAAAGGAGATATACAGACACATTAGGTCTTTAGTTAACTGACGTTTACAGTAACACAAGGTGATTTAGCACCTGGCATGGTGTGCTAAACTGCTAACAGTTCTTTAATAAATAAAAGATTGGACCTACGTGTACTTCAATCATTTCCAAGACAATAAAAGCGTTTCAGGATCATCCAAAACACTAAAGAATTGACGCTTGGATGATTAAAACCCATACAGCCTGTGGCCTTGACGAGCCGAAAAAGTGTTTGATAAGCAAACAAAATTTAATTAACCCGATCTCACAGTAATAAATTATAGGCTAACGCTCAATACACTATTTCAAAAGTGGTATCAATGAAAGGCCTATAATTTATAATTCTTGGAAAAAAAAAAACAACAATTCTGAAATTTTGTTTTAAGGGACAAGTAGGAACATTTTGGCAGCCCATACAATTTTCACTGCAATACGGAATATATAGAGCATGGTTGGCTTACATTAGTCAAGTTCTTTAGAAAAATCGATTTTTCCAACGAAAGCAATACAATCTAATAAATATATCAGACTGTTTAGCGTCTGCGGTATCTATATTTTTTAAATGGCTCGCCTTAGTTAATTTTGACTTAATATAGGCATATCGATTTATTGTTTTACTTTACTTATACTTTGTCTTCTACAACTCCTGTTTAATGAATCATTTTACTTTCGAACTGGACGATGCGTTAAACACACAGTGAACAGTAACCGCTATTTTTAGTGAAGTGTGTGCGCGGGTGTGTGTGTGAGGGGTGGGGGGCTAAATGACCATCCACATACCACCGCTTTCGGGCATTGTAGCATGTTGTAAACCTTATATCTTTACCATATAGGCAAAGATAACGTTGTTACAAAAATGTAAATTGATCGATTGCCTGCATTTGCATATCGTTCCTTTTGAGCGGGAGTAGTGTTTACTTAAACATATATTCCGTGTAGAGATAAAATTATTCGTTTGTGCCTATCCTATTTATTGTGAGGGTTTTGGGTGATTTTTTGCCTCATTTTGTTACACCTCCTCTGTGGCGCCTCGCCTCACTGATATTAGCTTTAAAAAATCTGATAGCTACTCGTCGCCATGGTCGACACCGTATGTCAGTCACATACCCTCCAAAAACAACCAAGTGACTATTGATTAAACATTACGCCATACGTTTAAGACAACTGCTCATTAAACATGATAGAATCTGGTTCGTGTCGTGTCTCCAATGAGGATTATATCGACCATTTGAATGTTACAACCTTTAGTTGTTAGTTTTAAAGAGCATACGTTCGGACAGCTGTTTTAGTAATCCCTTCTAAAGCTAAACGAAGTAGTTGAGATAGATTGAAGGTAGTATCTGTACTCTAGAGTCGAGAAGAGGGTGGTAACATGGGTAGAAATTGGATCCGCACGGGCTGCAAAGCGTAAATTTACTTTAGGAAGGAGCTGTTAGAGAGTCTGTGAGTGCAGTCATATGTGTGTGCGGTATGTCTATTAACTCACTGCTTACACCTCCCCATGCAGGGGTCGTATGCGACGAGGCCATTTTGCTCTGAGTTTTGGAAGGAAACAATCACGCTATGATTCAAGTGAACGTCTCTAAGGAGTCTATAGTTTAAGCGAGTTGGACAGTTCCTATATGGCATCGATCGAACGTCGCTACACACTCGCTTATAACCTGTATCCAAAAACTCGGTAAGAAATTCCGAGATCAAAGAATGATGAAGATAGGGAGAAGTTCATCTTTTGCCAGATTAGCAGTTGTTATCTGTGTTGTGGCAATCACTGTCGCCGCTGTGTCTCCGTATGTTGCTTCGGCGGATTACTGGAGGAAATTTAGCCCTTTGGTCGTGTCCACTCCATTTGGCGGGTTAAGGGGCATATTGAGGGAATTTCCCCCTAATAGTTCTCTCCTACCCGTGCATGTTTACCGTGGTTTAGAATATGCTTCCCTTTTGGGCGGCAGTTTGAGATTTTTACGCCCTGGAAGCCCTATTCAAGAAAAATGGAAAGGGTCCAGAGATCAAACGAAATTTAAAAACGTTTGTCCGCAAAGAAGACTTTATCCGAAACATATAAAAACTGGAATGTCACTGGAATACATTAAGAGACTCGAGAGGTTGTCCAAATTTGTTCAACATCAGTCAGAAGATTGCTTATCATTAAATATATACGTTCCCAGTAAAGGTAAGTGTTTTCCTCTATACATGTATCCGACTTGCTGTTGACACTTGCATGCGTATTTGAAGAAGCGGACTATCTGTAGTGTGCTTGTCTTCGATCGGCAGACCTTATATACGGTCAGTCAAATACTCTTTTTTACCTCTGTGACGCCAGCCAGCAATGCTATTGGCTGAAGTCTGAAGTTATGTCGACGCCCAGCGAGGAAATTGTAACATGCTTTCTATGTGATATTTCTGTTGGCGACTCTCAAACTTTCCCACATCTGGTTACAATAAAAAATAACATGGCTATATAATGTTATGACACAATCAAATTACATCACATTTGTGCCATGAATGCTAAGGGCTCCGAATATTATACATTGTTTTTTATCGCATTGATTTATCATTTCCCGTTTATAACGCTTGGCTTTCTTGTAAGAGGTAACAACTTGTCACGTCGATAATAAAGTTATATCGACTAGGGAGACAGTAAATGATATTCTGTCATTGGAAATGGAGATTTTAACAGTGCTTCTTGGCAAACTTGCTCCTTATAATAAAATATACGTTTAGCATGTATTACATCCCCCTAGGTTTATTCAAAATGCCTCGAAAACTCAATAAGCATAAAAATGTAATCTATTCCATTATCCTCGAATCCCCCAATGGAATGCTACTGAATCAATAATCATGACGTTATTAAATGGGGAGAAATAAGAATGTAGTAGATGGGAAGTAGTTTCCTTTGGGGCAACAAGGGAACGTTCATAGTGAAGCGCAATGAATTAATCCAATCGAGCGGAATGTAAAGGGAAGATTTAACCTAAACTCTAGTATGAGGTCCCGTAGATGACAGGCCCATTGTGTGGAGATGAATAACCAGTAGATAGCATCTTAAGAACGAGCGTCGCTAACCGTCTCCTCGTGTCGACCCGGAATGCTCTCTTTCTATGTTGTAACTCCGGATGGACATCGATTTGCCTCGTCAAACTGTTTGTCTGCTATTTTCTATAGAGCAACTGTACCCCTAGTTCGTCTTGGACCGCTCCGATATCCACTCGACAAGGGGTATCACAGCCTCTCCTCAACTGATAGAGCGCCGTGAAGATGTGTTTGTCTTCAATTAGGCTTTGTTACTATCTATTTTCTTTTTTGGCGATTTTATGATAACGGATAGGGGGAATTGATTCCATCTGCTGCCGTCTACCAGATAATGAATAGCACAAGTTTCTTTCTGTGATAATTCCAATGTCGTGATTCGATAGGCACGTCTACATCTCTCTGCTCCGTTCTTTATTACACTCCTCTTATATTCTGCCTACCTCTCCCTAGTGGTTCTTCATAACCTAGACCAGCTCTCTTCTCAGAATATTATTTCTCGGATTGGGTAATATAATCAAAGAGTAGTAGCAATTACTGGGTTGGTGACGTCGTTTGACCCATGATTCTCTTGGGACCGAAAAGACTCGCAAAAGCAGCTGGGAAATATCATTCCGAACGAGCCTGGCACGCGCGGCCAAAAGAAAGCTTGTAATTGGATCTCAGGGCTGAGGATGCTCATAGACCAAGGTTGGGGTTTATTTTGCCAACTGTACCAGTCAGTCAGCAGGAAAACATAGCCGTGTGTCGGATAGGAATATAACCAGCTCCTCTGTAAATGAGAGATGAACTAAAGTTCGGAAGCAAGGAAGAAAAGGGTGTGAACACGTGTGAGTAAAGCACTTAGACTGGCCCGCCGGCAGTTTAATGGCTCTTTTCTATCCGTTTCCTTTCATTATTCAGGCTTACTTGGATTCTGATTGAATAACAGAAGGTATAATGTTTCAAGGTGTGAAATTTGTTTTGGCTAGGGGCCCCCGTACCCTAATCGCCCTCATTGCCGTGTCTGTGACCGTAACTTACGTGGAGGCTAAGGTGTATGCTCGGGAGATGAGCAACCGTATCATTTATACAAGATACGGGAAGATTCGCGGAATGTTGGTGGACTTTGATGACCGAACATTAAACCCAGTAGAAGCTTACCTCGGACTACCATATGCCTCGTTACTGGGGGGAACTCTTCGTTTTATGCCACCAACAAGTCCCATTCACAAATGGAACGGAATCCGTAGTGCTGTAAATTTTAAAGAAGTGTGTCCCCAAAAACCGATAGATGATCGTGCTTGGGAAAAAACTATGCCTGAGGCTTATCTAAAAAGGCTAAGAAGTCTCGCACCATTCTCAAGGAAACAGACCGAAGATTGTCTAAATCTTAACTTATATGTGCCCATCCCAGGTATGTAAATCTACTAAGCAAAATTTGTTTATTTTAATCTGAATTCTCGAAAGATAGTTTGTAATACATATCTCTAAAAAAATGTTTGCAAATGCAGATTTCGCTTTAAAAGCGCATAACGGTTTATAAACGTGTAAGGTGTAACGTTTTTATGTGTTTATTCGACACTAATTTAGTGTGTTTTTTTTGGGACCACGAATGATATCGCAAAAAGTTTCTTTATATTTAAGAAAATTATGTCTTAAAAATCACATTAAATATGTAGGATTAATTTATCTTTTTATAGGATATTTTTTTTGCATTAGGTACTACGTATATGTCGTATTGGTTGTTAGTTGACACTTTTGGTCCTTTTGAAGTAATCTTCTTTCCCTTTCCAATACACATATCACTTACGTGGTATGAAAACAAATTTTCTCATATATCTCAGAACTTTAAACATCTGTTTTTCAATTATACGAATTACTTGAAATAGCCTGCAATTTGCTGTGATGTTTAAGTTTATAATTGCGTAGCACATGTGGGTCGAGCTTAAACTAGATTAAGGCCAGCAATGCTCATGGACTGAAATTATTTCTTCAAATAAACTGACCGTGAGTAGCAACCACTTGTTAGAGAGTCTGTCAGGGCCGTTTAGCAAAGAGTTCATAATGATGACAGGGTAATTCTCAATCCAGATTGCCCCCAGATGTGTGCCGGCCATCTTCTATCAATCCGCACGCGAAATCTTTACCTCCTCCGTGTGTGGAATTTTCTTGTTACATCTGTGAAGTTCCTAACTTTGACGGATTCCTGTGGTGGATTTTAAACTCAACTCAGATTATAAGATTTTTGGCTGTTTTTATTCATCTTTAGTCGACTTAGATAGAGGAAAGTGGTCTGTTCTCCGGGTAAAATTAATATCACACCTTGTAATGACCTGTCGCAAATGTTTTCTACTTTTCCTTGAGATGGGCATGGTAATGATTGCCGTGATTACATCTGCCTCAACTCTGCTGTAATAACATTTACCACCAAGAAACTTTTTTCTTTATGTTGTGAATACCTTATCGTGCGGACATAGCTTGCGTGACGCTAGGCAAAGAAAATTAGCCGAACCCTTGTTAAGCCTTGTCAGCCTTTATCACATTTATAACTAAACTTTTTTAACACTTTAACGAAAAGCTAGTTAAGACGCCTGGTAAAATTTGGTTTTCTTAATTTCAAGTCTTCTTTTCTCTCCCCTTTGCTTGTCATACTATTTCTTTCATCGCTTTCGTCTAGTTTTGCAGACTTCGTGACTACTTGCTTAACTGGCATTAATATTCAACATTTTCGCTTGAGGTCTGAATGATTAGACAGGATAAAAACGACTCAGGGCCTACGGTCATATCGCAATCATACTATGGAGACGTTGAAGATCGAAGAACAGTGTACTATGTATTTACTCGGCACGTCATAAAAATGTTTGTTCTTATCTTTTGTTTCCTTCATATTGCCTAAGGTTAAATCATGAAACTTAATTTGTGCAAATGTGTCAGCTTCAATAATCCGTCTCACGCCTTCAAGCCACCTAAAGATGGTTTTAAGCAGCTGTTAACTGCGAGTGGTTAGTTGTAAAGACCGTACATAAATACGTATATCTCGGACTCACCGATGGTAGCTGCCCTCGGTCTGTGATCTTTTGGTCGGTTGGTACTTTCGTCGCCGTATGACCTTAGCTGTTGAGTGCGACGTTAAGCCGCAATCAATCAATCAATCAATCAATCACAGATGGTAGCTTTGGATTTTTCATTGTGAGCAGAAAATGCCAGATTGGACATTAGCGATCTATACCAATAAAAACTCCGAAGGAAGCATCAAACATATATATACACATCATTTTGATGCTTCCAATGCTCTGTTTGACAATGTATTCAGATAAACTTCACCTTGGAAGGTGTTGCGTTACTGCCTTTTACTGTGCCAGTAGAGATTTATTTTTATAGTGAGCAGCAACGGATACTTATGATAAACGGTGATAGGAGACTGGACAAAACCTAACAACTTGCTTGAGGCTTCGCTCACCAAATGCCCGTTCGTATTGTTTTCCAAACCCCTATTAAGTTTATTTGATGTGAAAGGCAAATGTTCCAGTGTTTACTGACATATCCTGACTGGCATCATTTAGAACTTCTTTCTTCTGTAAAACAAAACAAACACCTCAGTAGTTTCTGCAGTTTAGACGTACACGGTTTTGCACACATGAAAATGTAACCGTTAGTGTGCTACGATGTCTACGGTGAACTGAAATACCAAGATAATTTGCAACTCTTAGGTAAACTTGATGTGGACCCTGAAATTAAATCCCAGTAAACAGACTAGCACCATTTGAGTGTTAAATTAAGTTTAATCCCACAAAAGTCAGCTTTTTTGTCCCTTATACTGTATAAAAATATAAAATTTAGTTATATTACTAATCTTACTTTACTTTATCAGCATTTTCTTTTAAGCTTGATCGTTAATCTGTGCTTGCTTAAGATTCTATCGCTTGCTTTATTATACCGCTTTTTGTCGATATGTGTAGCCATAGCTAGAAGACGGCTGGTGGTTTATGCTCTGATGTTTATCTTTAGTAGGAGAAAATTAAACCATTTTTCCATAAAGCAAACACCGATGTTATCGAGAAAAAACTATAAAAGCCAGTTAGTGATGTTATCACATAATCTGATATCCCTTGAGATTGTGAGTGTCAGTTAGTGAATAACGAATATGGAAAGAAATATTTCATTATGATTACATTACAGGCCGTACCTAAGTCATTCCAAAACATATAACATACGATTGACGCAAGTAACGTAACCATAAGGGTTTATACATGGAATACATATTTCCAGACTTGGTTTTGTCCACTACACAAACATATAAGTATATACATGTAGCCTGTACAATAAACTCGAATATATTTTATATCTCGACAACATTATATAGCCATTTTCATTAATTAACAAGGATCCTGTCTCTTAAATTGTTTTTCTTCTGTAGTCCACATAAACTTTTCACGCTCTTGTATGTAGTGCACTTCCTAGTTATAGGATATATGACCTTTTCGTGTATATATTGTACAGCGTATACAAGACCCTAAACAAGACCAGAAAAAAGGATATTTTTTTATTTATCCCTTCATGTGATTTTCTTTTTGGGTAACACAAAAGTCCTTTATAAATAACATTCGAGGCTGTAAATCAGAATGGAAACGCCCCGTTGTTCATAGTTAGACTTTAAGCATATCGTGTAATTCAAGTATTTTCATTCGAATAGCAGGTTTGTTTGAGTATGTCTGATTTTTTTGCCACAGCCACGATAAGCATTTCTTTAGATTTTCTTACTTAAGCTGTCCTCCACATGTATCTCGCTGGTTTTATGTTGATTTCCGTTCCTTTAGTCACACTTACAATTTTGTGTAAGGAACAATCTATATCTGTTCAGTGTGTATTTTAGGATTTCTCTCATTAAAGGCACACTTGCCGCCGTAGCCTGTTTAAATTTGCTAAGAAAACCAATTTACATGAGCTTACTACGACTAATACCACTAAACTTAAACATAGGACACATAAAACATGTCTAGTTAGCTTTAGACTGTAAAAATGGGGTGAAAAACAAACGAAGAATCGAAGCCTGATTACAACAACAACGATCAGTGTCGGTCAACTTTCGTGTTGGATTACCCTCCTTTCAGGCCTTTGTATCTGTGGTTTACGCTCAAACAATTATCAGCAGGCTTTTCCAGTCGCTGCTAACCGATCGACAGTCTGTATTTCTCAGATAAATAGGCCTACGTAAAATTACACTGTGCCGTTAGTTCACTCACTCGACTGAAACATAAAATCGCCAATAGGGGGCAGATCGGTTTGTTTACGTTCCGGTTACGTAACAATTCAAATTTTCAAATTCAAATTAAAAATACAAAGTGACGTCCAAACTTTTAAATTTTGGTAAAAATAGAAAGTTCCTAACTTATATTGTCTGGAAAAAATACAGAATACGGTCTTTCTTTTTTAATGTAAACAATATTCCTGATTTTCGCGGCAAGTGTGCCTTTAAAGGCATGCGTACTCAACAAACACTCCAAAACTTCGTTCGGCAGCGTTCCGTGTTTTGGCTGTTGTAGACATCCTCGTATGTTCTATATTATCTAGCGTTGAAGTAAACATGAACCAAATGTTTTTACTTGTGCACCGTAATCAACATGAACTAACCAAGGCACACGATGAAGTGGAAGATTTGCTGGTAGATGAAGTCTTCGATAAAGCTGTTAGTAACCTAAAACCTTGCGGAGTGATACACTGTCGTAAAAAGCTTCCGGTTGTAGTCCAATGGTGTCGTGTGGAACATTTGATCGGAAGCTATAATGCCGTTAACATTTGTAAAAAAACTAAGTTAAATGCAATAAATCAACGTCTAAGTGTCACACGCGCTGCAAATTATTCCACGTATAAATTGGTTTATGTGCAGAAAAAGGGGATTTTACATGCTGCAAACGAATCTACATGTATGAAATTGGCTGGAAACTTTTTAAAATGAAATTTTAGCATTTGCACAAAAACTTAAACCGCATTGATATAAACTTTAAAGCTCTACTCCGTGTTTACTCATCACTTTCTAGGGCCAACCAAAACACACTGGTCGCCGGTTTGAGTGGTATGCGCTTCTCATTTAGTAAATTGCTTCCTTACGGTTACGTCTTCAAACCTGGGATGTGTCCAAATTGCACTCGAAATTGACTGCCTCGTCTAAAGCAAGATCATTAAGAATTCAAAAAAAACATTGGGTTCAGTAGCAATGACACATACACATCACACTACACGCATTTTCCATTAACGCTTCGGAAGAGATTTACCGCTCTCTAGTTGCGGAGGCAGAATTAGTACTTCTTGCTTAATGTTTGTGATAACCTACATCCGACGAGTTGGAGACGGTATTAATCAAGATTTATGTCAGTGTGTCTACATTTACAGACAGAATTGGTGTATTAGTGAAATGAGATACGCATGCGCATAATAAATCAGTAAAATAACAAATCATTTTGATGTCTGTGTTATGTATTGCCTCCTCCAACATTAATGGTGCGCTGTTCAATATGTGTCAATTTCAAGAAAATCACATTCACAAAACCTTTTAAGCAAATAACCCTTTCCCTTAAGTGAAATAAATTATAGATATTTAACATTTGCTCCCAATTTTCCAAAAATGTTTGAGAAAGTGGCCATGCAATCAGAGTTTGTGGCTTGGCTTCTATTTATTGGATTGTATTGAGCTTCGTGAGTATCTAAATCATAATAAGCTTTATTTCAAACATTTAAAATGCAACACGGGTGAAGTTATCCGTTTTATTGTACCAGGCTATGTTTTCGATAGTAATTTTACAATAATGGAGGGAGTAACACGCCATATGCCTGTAAAGTTTTAGTTCAATTTCAGAAGTAGAATGTCTCGGCAAAGTGATTTGCCCTTCAAACTGACGCTGTTCGCGCGGCCGAGCGCTTATGACTACCTCTAATGATGTGACATATTAACTTTAGGATGCTCATTAGCCGGGACTGGTAATTAGAAAGACCCAGTGATAGGGGGTTCAATAACAGTCAATTTGCTGCGCGAGTCGAAGTTCATCGATGAAAGGTGACGCAGTGGGTGAGTGTAGAAGCCAGGAAATGTCTTCTCGAAAGGTTTATTTGTCTGAGCTCTCATTGCCTCTCCCTCCGTCCAATCTGGCATTGACCATCTTCCAAGAATCATACATCTTCCTCGCCCGGAAAAGAATGACTCTGATTGAGATGTTCATTATTGGAGATACGGTTTTGTTTTCATTGTTAAAACCTCCAGCTTCCAGCCAATCTAAGGAAATACACCATAAAGACAGGGAAACAAAATGCCAAACTTTGCCTATGGGTTTTTACAGTGTTTCCGGAGAATAGCCAAGAGAAAGTCAATTTGCAATATTGAACATTTTGAATAATACGGAGAGATACCGGAGAGAATTGTTCCTGAACACAGAAGTTTCTGTGCAGAGATTAAAAGTGATTTCTCTTTTTGATAGAAGATATATCCTCCAGAAATCCTCAAATCTAAGGGCTCTTAGCAACAATATTTCGGATGTATCAAGTTTCAAGCTGGTACAATCTGTTGACTTGAGTGGTATTAAATTGCCCTGGTTATTTAGGATGCCTCCAACAATAGTGTGTAAAGGCCAATGGTTAGTTTAGCTAAATGAGTGAATTTCAAGGCCACGATGATTTAATTTTTATGGAGTAAAGGCCGCTAGTTTTTTTTTGTCTGGAGTGGAGGTGAGGAGGGGGGGGGGGGTGACAGTAATACAAACTTTTCACACATATCACGCTTGTTAAAATGTCTTTCCGGCCATGATATTTCTTAGATTTTTCTCTTGAAGCAAATAATATGTGTAATGGAGTAGACGTCGGGATGCATATCTACAACATTGCCAAATAATTGTGATGATCTTGAGTTCACCAATCAACTGCTTAACCAACACTCCTATCAATTTATAGAGCCCGGTTTCCCCACACAATAAAACTGGCAACGCCGCAATATAAGTGAAATACTCTTGAGCCCGGCGTAAAACATCAAACAACCAACCAACCTACCTATCAATTTAGCCATATCAAACGTGGCGTGAAACAAATAAAGCATTCATCCTCGCAGACTAAAATTTCTATGTATTTAAAAACCCACAATTTAAATCTGTAATGTTTATCTATAGTCTCTTCTCGTTTTCTGGAGTTCGTGATAATGATGTTATATTTCTGACAAATTGCTCTTTTTACTGTTTGGGTCGGTATAAAACAACAACCCAACGTTACTAATGAGGGGGAAAACTGCTGTGTTTATACCGTGTAACCACCGGCGATGTGGAAACTAAAACCATACACAATATAATCTCACCATTACCCAGAACACCTGCATGTTCGTGGTATTTTCTCCATCCATGCTATTTCGTTACTGACAGTGCAAACATAGACCAATATACACACTTGTTCCTGACTTCTTATATTGATTCGCGTTTTACGCGGCACTTCTTTTCATTCTTCTGGAGCCTGTTTCACAAATCGACGTAAATGCATTTTTTGCGTAACTTTCATACTAACGTATCTCTACAGTATGGGTTGCTATGGCAGTTACGTGAAAACTTACGCTATGTCGCTTTGTGAAACAGGGTCTTGTTGCTTATATAACAGTGTTTTAGTCTGGGATGAAATCGGACTAATAGCTCAGTGAGCGAAATCAGTGCTACAACTTGAAGTCATTTCAGTCCCAAACTCGTAAAGTGTAACTTAAGTTTCTTGACTAACAGATTACAACTGTAAAAAACGTTGAGATATCATACATTTCTGACATTTGCTCGGGCCGTTGTTCAACTGTTGTATAGTTCCTGGAAAGGCTTGGTTTCTACAAAAGATGTATTCTGCAGTTTACCTGTTCAAGATAGTCTTAAAATGGGAGCTCATTTAGGTAGATAAAAGAGATTATACCTTGTAACGTTTGCTTATTTTTTAAACACATAATAAGTGTCTTAACATGTTTAAGGTTAAAATCACAATTGAAGTAATTCTTGTCCCCGAAACATTACCGTTCTAAATAGCATTTTCCTTGTCGCACGATGATTGTGCGGTGCGTCTGGCATTAACACAACAGAGAGAGCTAGGTTTACGGTCCAACGAATTGGACGACATGTTTTGGCGAATGTTACGGGAAGAAAATCGTTTAGACGTTCGACTGGAAGAATTGGGTTGGGCGACAGCGAAATTGCTCCAACGATGCTTGAAATGTCTACTTGGGATTTAGAGAAATTTTGCTATCATGTAGAGAGAAACTGTCTTGGGTCCAGCTTTGTGACGGATCGACAGAGGCCAGCTAATTGTTATATACAGAACTAGGGATATACACAAGGGTGTAATTTGTTCACAGGATAAGTCTTGTAGCTTTATTTCGTACATCATGAATGTGCGGTTAAATATTCCAAGTACTATTAGCTTGAATAATATCTGAAGGTGGCTGCGAAGCCGATAGTTTCGTGTACTCTTTCCATCGGAAGGCAGTCCAAAAATTGGAAAATTTTCTGACTGGGTTTTCACTCGAACGACCTATGTGGGATGGTTGCCAGTTACCAGCGGAAGGTCGTGGGTTTCCTCCGGGCACAGAGCCCGGTTTCCCCCCACAATAAAACTGGCAACGCCGACATATTAGTGAAAAAATCTTGAGCGCGGCGTAAAACACCAAACAATCAATCAATCAATCCATCGGAAGGCTGCAAAAAATTGTATCGTTAGGTTGAATTTATTTAATATATTAAAACAAATATAGGTAGAGTTGAACCTACTACCTCATTAAAATGTTGCCAAGAAAAGCACATTAAACTACTAGTGTATGACTGAGCTGGGTGGTCGATTTTTTGTCTTTAATTGACAGTTCAATTTGAGTGGGATAACTGCAAGATAAGATGAAGAGGCGTTACAACATATAGCTTACTTCACGATACTGGGTAAACATGCTTATACAGTTAAATTGAATAAAATTGTTCTCACTTTGGCTGACCAACAGCTGATCACCACTTTGACTGACCACCACTTTGTCTGAGCACCACTTTGGCTGAGCACCAGCTGATCACCACTTTGGCTGAGCACCAGCTAACCACCACTTTGGCTGACCACCAGCTGAACACCACCACTTTGGCTGACCACCAGCTGATCACCACTTTGGCTGACCACCACTTTGGCTAACCACCACTTCGGTTGACCACCAGCTGAACACCACCACTTTGGCTGACCAACAGCTGACCACCACTTTGGCTGAGCACCAGCTAACCACCACTTTGGCTGAGCACCAGCTAACCACCACTTTGGCTGAGCACCAGCTAACCACCACTTTGGCTGACCACCAGCTGAACACCACCACTTTGGCTGACCACCAGCTGATCACCACTTTGGCTGACCACCACTTTGGCTAACCACCACTTTGGTTGACCATCAGCTGATCACCACCACTTTAGCTGGTATTTGGGACAAATGCCACTGAAAGATTTGAACCACCACTTTGGCTGAGAGCCAGCTGACCACCACCACTTTGGTTGACCGCCAGCTGACCACCACCACTTTGGCTGACCACCGCCACTTGGGCTGAAGACCAGCCATCTGAATCCTTGCAGCAAGATCTGCTGCCATCTATTGGTATAATGTATAGGCGGATTGGAACAACTTCCAAAATTTCCATCGCAGCTGAATGGGTTTCAAGCTTGGATTCCTTATATTCAGTGCTGTATTTAGGTTGACACGTCCTTAATTCTGTTCACACTTATAAACAAAGTTGTTTGATAAAATAAACCATAATTCACCGTATTTCCAAAACCATGCGTTAATGTCATACTGAATATTATTTTTTTCTACCTCATAACAGTGTGTGCCCATATATGGTGCCTTGTAATGGCGAGATTGTTTTGGGGCAAACACAATTTTATATTACCGTTTTTAATTGCCCTCTGGATAATTTCGATACAATGTAATGTCAGTTGTTTTATGCAGGTATTCAACAAAGCTAGCTAATCGCATCCTTATATTTGCGATTTTGTGTACAAAAATACGGCGTTACAGGAACAAGAACTCCCCAAATCCATTGGGTTTATTTGCATGTGATTTGGGTTCGAAGGCGACTAAGAGCTTTCCACTGTGGATTGGCATTATAGTCATTTGCTGTGCATACTTGATTGGTTTAAGCCTCAGGGAGGTTTTATTTCTTTTAGCTATTCATGAATCCAAGTAGAAGCATAGAGATATATGTATCACAGGGTATCTAACAAACTGGAATAAGAAATCAATCCACCAAGGTATGCTTTCTCCCACACAAAGATCGCGTTTTATACATCGGAAAGCAACACAAAGCACGACAGATTGACTCTGTTATGTTTTATCCACTCTGCGGGAACCTGTTTTGCAAATGATCTACATGTTGTATCAGCAAGGGGGTGTTCCAATACGGCAAGCAATTGTCAAGGAATCCTTTGACGGTAATTTCTATTGCAACTGTCCGTATGACCTTTTCCCACTGGTTTATAGTTTAGAAGCTCGCTCGCTATTGGACGTGGAATGGGAAAGAAATGTTGGTGGTAAATTGGGTGAACCAGCTAGAAAACATGGGTTATTAAACTCAACTTAGTCTATGTTGGATGCTTGCTAATTGGAAAGTATGTTGGTTTCAGGTCAACTCTGGCCACTTCGATTAAATTGTGCTTTTGGTAACAATACAATTACTGGATATAGCCCAGTGTTAGATGTCTACTCTTGATGGATTGACGTATTTAGCTGTTTATGTTAAATGATATTGACCGTCAGCGATCAATTTATAATATATATTTCTATGAACACTAAAACACAAGGGCACAGGGAAAATCTTCCTGTCCAAAACAACCATTGAGACAAGTTTCTTATTGTGTTAAAAAGAGGTATATCATTTAGACCTTTTATATATTGTATGGATTTTAAAACATGTTTTTACCACAAATATCTGCCATAATATCTTAGTTACTTTAATAAATATTCGTTACTCCTTTTTACACTATTTAAAGTAAATTGATAATGTTAACCGAGCCAGATGCTATATGTAGAGTAAGATCGATTTAAATATTTGTTTTATATGTTTCATTATACTTATTAGAACCCAACTGGGTTATCCAGATACTATCCTATGCCGGGTTACTTAATTTATATATGTAACATCGCATTTAATAAAAATAAGTGGACAAAGTTACTCGATCTTTTATCTCATTTTTACGTCCAATCTCTAAGTAGTCCAGCATATAAATCAAAGAGATAAACCTATAGACTATCCACTAGTGTGAAAAGTATTGAACCGCAAATATTTACCAATCTTCTCAATCTCGTTTTGATGGAATAGCTAATTTCTATCGTTATGGGATTTAGTCCGTGGGCTAACCCTTTACTGCGCTCAGACGCTATTCTGTAGTTTGACCAGTACAAACCTGTGAAATACAGTCCGCTTATCATATTTTGTTCAATTTCAGCTTACCCGACTTCTTGCCATAGCTGAAGATCCGTACAATGTTGTCAATATACAACAAAGTATTTCAGAAAAAAACTCTTGTCTGTGTTCAACCTTATGAAATATCATAGGTTCTGGTTTATTACAACATGGGTATAAAGGTCTAAATCACATACCCTAGTTTTAAACAACTAGAAACTCCAAGGTTATTTTGGTCAAGCAAATTGTCCCGTCTGTTCTAGTGTCTATACATATATACTATGGAGCTAAATAATGATATTTACACCACACTTGAAAAACTAGTTTCTTGTAGAAGATATGAAATGCCTGAAGTGTTAACAGTTTATGTCAAACACGTCTTGGCGAGGGGATAAAACGTTATATGTAAACGTTAATTAGGCATTTTTTCAGCTAGCATTAGGCACGATTCAGTGTTGAAATATTGCTAAAGCACTGACCGATATGGCCATATGTTATAATAGCACTCCTTATATTGAGCTACCTTTATTCATAAAGAAGGCAATAATTAATATGGACAACGAACTTCTAGCCCTATAATATATATCAAGAAGTTTACTATCTTTATTTAATATTTCCTTCTTCATGTACTTTCAACTTCTAAATGCCACTAAACAAGATACCCTTATTCAGACATAAACCGTTATCGAATGGTAGGCCAACGTTGGGTATGCAGTTATGTTGATCGCTTGCGATGATCCAGTCCAGTATCTACAGATATAAAGCAAATGGCATTTTTCAGATCAACGACTGGCGTAACGTCCACACAACGGCGGAACTGCTGTTGGGCAGTGAAACTGCTACACAACTCACGTGAAATATTCCAAACTCGTTGCCCTTTTGAATGTTTTTAAGAAAGGAAATACCTGTCTGATATAGGGTATAGAAAAAAGTTTTTTATTATAAAAGGACGTGTGGTAGCTTTTTGAAAACGCTTGCTTCATGTATAATGTCCATATACGAACCGCGTTTTCTGCTCTGTCCATACACATATAAACTCCACCTTGGTGGCCAATCAGACATAATTGCCGGAGGTTTTAGAGCAATGGGTTAACTAGCTGTATGGCGGATGTTTATTCGTTTGTCCATCCAACCTTTTCACTTTAGTTAGATTTCTGGGGGCTGCTTGTTAGGCTCCATCCAACGCCTTAATATATCACTTCAGACTGTTCGTCCAGGAGTTCTAAATGAATCAAACCATTGGTCCCTAAGCTAAATCCTGTATCGAAGTATTGATCTCTGAAGCGTCTTTCACAGTTAGTGTCTTGATTTGCTTATTGCTCTATCGCCCCACGATTTGTCCCGCCACTCATTCGCCAAGGGGTGATGTGAAAATCAAATTGTTCACATTTAGTTCCATGCCCGCCGTCTACCAAGTATCTTTCGAGCCATTTACAAACGAGTCACATAGTCTGGCTTTAAGTTAATATGCTTGGCGCAATTTCACATTGTTCACATCTAAAAGGAGACGTTTAGTAGCTTTCGTTAGCTAAGGGAGATGAGGCAAAAACTTTAATCTGCGGTACCTTTTACAAGCTATTCATCCTTTCTTCGCCCTATTACATTCATTTGATGGCCCATTTGGTATTCCGTCGTGTAATACCATTGCTTGAGACTGAATGTTAGATCTCACCCTTCTCAGACCAGAATGTACATCCAATATACTACAAGTGGGAGTCGAGCTCAATCGATGCTACTTTATCTGATACTGAAACACTAAGGAAATCCTAACCACTGCATCGAATCAATCCAACCCAATGAGACAAAGAAGGTCCCAATTAGAGAGACTTGATTTTCCATTTCCAGGAGTCATCACTCACATTCCCAATATATCTCCCCGAAAGATTGTCTTTCGAGGCACAATTACCTAAGGCAAATCTCTGTAATTTAAGACGTTTTACTGATGTGTTCCTAAGTGTGGCATGGGTTTAAAAACTACTGACAGTTGTATAATCCCGTTTTAACTACCTCTAAAATCACAATGTCCCAATGTACAGTTACAGAGAAGTGGTGTACCATTAATTGGGAAGAGAAAAACAAAACAATAATACATACCATTACCTATTAAGTTTGAAACTTGGGTTTTTATTTCGTTGACCAGATTTGAATTAAGGACTCTACTGTGAACCAATTTTGCCATACGTTGACAAAGCGCCATTATAGGCATGATTTTACACTACCTTTTGGACATTTTTAATATCACTGAACGCATTTAATTTACCACCTGTTTGGCCCTTGACCGTTTGCCTCTATAAGTTCGCTTTCGTCGCAAATGTTAGAAAGAATACAAGATGGGCGTGTCTTTAACATATCACTTATTCAATGAATCTACGTAAAAAGACGTAGTCCCCATCAGATAATTGTAAAATCTAATTTTTAAATTTGTGCGGACTGAAGTATTTTGTCCTGACAAGTCGTTGAAAGGCTTTAAACCGTTGTGGGTTATTAAGAATTTATAGCCTCAATATTGCTCATTGGGCAGTATATGACGTAGATGCTGAAGTCACCTATATTATTCCTGGTCAACCAATAATCCCTTGAGACCGTACACGGCCGTAAAGCTCTTTGCCTATTTCAGACATGGTCAGTGACTTTGAACTGTAAATATCTGGCGAGCACTAAACAGGCAGTTAGAATTTGACTTACGTAGCTTTTCATTAAGAACGGCCCACTCTCGGTCTGTCCTCCTCGACAAATATATCACCTTGAGTAAATTTCCGCAAAAACGGACACCCTTTATTACAGGCGAAAGTTTTATTGACTACCGGTTGCGTGAACACAATCCAAGATCGCTGTCTCTTTGGATTGTGGAAGAATGGGAACTTGTCGTGTTAGAGCTAGACATCGAACCTATGGGAGTGGCATGTTGCCGTCAATAAAACAAGGTGGAATGCTTGGCGGATAGAAGAAGGATGTTGTCTCAACTGGGAGAATCGACCCATCGTTTGGTACACAGTTCTACAAATAGTCCACCATTGACAGATAGCTGGCCTGTCTGATACGCTAATACAGGAAGTGCCTATCAGCTACTCGTCTAGACCAATGACAGGAAGCAATCTTTTTGTTAATATAAAAGTTCGACCTCTTATCAGGCAATGAGAAAAAAACGAGGAGTTTATCAATGTTCTTTTAATAGTGAACAAGATGTCCACTAATAGCCAGATCAATCTTTACAATAACCGCTGCTTCCCTTTTAAGTTTCCCAGTGACAGTGACAATATCTTAACCAATAGGCTTGAAGATCACTTAAAACGAGCTATTTTAGGCTTGGATCTTGTACGTGTCGCATTAGGTAATGACATTAAGGTCTTGTGTAAGTTTTTCGATCAATCTTACTTTCTAAGTAAATATCATAATTTTACTCTATCACAACTACTAGTTAAACAAAGACTTTTATAAAAGTCAAATTAGCTTGATTGTGTAGGTCTACGTAATAATTGTCTGATTTGTTAATCTCCGAGGTTATTTTTGATGAACCAAGCTTTGTCGAATAGAAACTATATTATAGCGAGTGATGAAGTTGATATTTTCACTATTTCTCATAAACATGTTTGCATTGTGAGAGTCACTATTTCAGAGGTCACATTGGATGTCATAACACGTTTGCATGGTGAGAGTCACTATTTCAGAGGTCACATTGGATGCCATTAGCTGAATCAGCCCATGCATATGTAAAAAATATCTGACAAATTATTGTTTTACTTTTACAAATTACCCATGGGAATATTAAGACGTATTTGCTGACGTATTTGCTTTGAAATCCCTTAAACAGATCCTCATGGAATAGTTAATAAGTAAGACGTTAGCTAAAATTGATTCCTGATTCTCTACAGGTTTGTGACAATAATGGTAATAAATGGAGTGGATTTAACAGGAAGCCACAGGGAGACCGAGTTCCTTCTGCATTTTATATGCTGAATAATTAAAGCGTCATTGCGCTGGCATATTGACTTAGGATTTGGAAATGATACACTCAGGCGAAGGACTGATCGCACCCTGAAGGCGGCAAGTCTCCCCAGATAGTTAATTTAGGTATGATTTCCAAAAATCGGCAATTATTCAATTTGGCAAATATTGCTAACTCGGTTAATAAACCCACCGGGAAATGATAGATATGCATGACCTGTCATTTGTGTGGTTATCATTTGGTTAAACAATTGGCACGAGCTGGTTATCCAATGTTGCCAATCCTGGGCAGTTGTCTTATCTTTATGTGGCATGACCTGTCAAAATTCAAATTTCGTTTATAAATTGTCATGACAAAAAGAGGATTTTGAAGTTCATCTTAAAGCTGGTTAATTGATGCTGATATAAGACATATCCAAACAGCCTGTGACATTTAGGAGCCGGAATGGAGTTCAAGTTTAAATAACCGGGGCGACGTTACTTCCAAACAACGATAAAAAAAAGTTGGACAAGCAAATACCAATATTTTGTCGGCTCATGCCATTCGCGCTAATGATTTTAATCATTCTTTCTAACGAGGTGATCTGGCATTATATACACGTGCTTTGTCAAGTCATATTCAAGATACAGTTGGAATCTTGGCACAGTTTAAGATATGCAAAAGAGAGGTTTTGCTTGGAATCCCATACAGTAGTTTTATCTAAGCCAGCTTGCAGCTGACCGATTTCTATTTTTTTCAATGAGCGAAACTTTGCAAAGAGATAAATGCCTCACAGTGACATCAGGGCCTGTTCTGCTTCGAGATTACCCGATTTAACCCGTGGATTTGCATACGAAATAAGTGACACTGCCAATACGAATGGGAAAATAATGAAGAGCTAATTCTAAATCGATCGGCTGTTGAACAGATCCGATAAAATAGGAAATTGTTTTTTACAGCCCAACCCCTTCTATTAAGTTGTCTATTCTATTAACCCCGCTGAAATCGGAGGAAAAACGGCGGATAGAGTTAAGATAAAGGCCTGGCCAGATTGTATCAAATGCTGTATATATTTATGAACACTTAAATATGCAGTTCTGATTCGTGTGTTGCTGTTGTAATGGCGATGGGTACCATACTCTGGGACGGAGGGTCCATTCCGGGCTTGGGTGTCATCCAAAATCTGTAGAAGAATTTCTGACATTCTTTCAAGAAAATGTAATCCCAAAATAATGATAATCCCAATATTTTAATACAGTTTATAGTATTTCATATCGACGAGTTTGCTTAGAACTGTTGTTCCGCAATGCATGAAAACACATCGGTCTACAGTCAAAGGACAAGCGTTTATTAACAGAACGTATAGAAATTTCAAGCCCTTTTAAAAGACCAAAGGGAAGTTTTCGCTTACTTTTGTACGACGACTAATAATTAATCATTCTAGTTCGCTTGATAAGACTGATACAATTACAAATAAATATGCTCATGCTCTTATCCCTACAAAATGATAAAGATTTTTGTGTTTTTTTTTATCCATCTCCTTTTTAACCATGTATCAATGCCATGATGTATTAGACAAACAAAAAACAGCGTATTGCAAAGATTGCCATTTTATAGTATACTATGTTACCGAATTCGATTACGACCTTCTTGATAATTCCTGAGTAGATTATGGTCTACTCTTTTGCTTTCCCATTCCATTCCAGTGAATTTATAAACTGAGAAAGGTTGAATGATGCTTAATAGAGTTCATATTCTGAAATGCTCCTCTGGTATAGGAAAGTAGACATTCATCTCGAAGATTAAATCCTCAACGCATTCGCCAAAGGCAATTGCCCTTTCGATACCAATTGGGATTTTGTTTTTCACTTAAAGTGTTCAAGTCAAGGCTGTTCTTTACTCATCTCATTGTGACCAAAGACGTGGTCGGACTGCTATATAGACTTGTAGCTGCTTAGATACCGCTCTTAAGGGCTCTTGCTGGATGGTATTCAAGCTGTCAAGATTGATACAATTAACAGAGGATAAAACTGTTCAGGACACAATTTGCCTGAGAAACCTAAGGCTAATAAATCTTGATCGAGAGTGGATATGTTAATATACTCATTCTTTTTGATCAACGGTCCATTATCCAGTCGATATCCCTGGAGGATGGCTGCTGAATTATGTAAGCCGAGTGACAAAGCAGATATGAAGCTGTCTCGATCTCACGTGATCCCTTCAACAGTTGGACCATCGAGACCGTTTATGCGGACTTGCCAACGGATCTGCGAGCACACAGCCGATGAATTTTACATGAATGTTTCTACAGTTTCTATCTTTGACATATTCCTGTATCTGTCTTTGACATGTATATATCCTCAAATGTCTATTTCTATCTGTCCAATTGTGCCATTGATGAATGACAGGATGTATGGTATACTTTGAGGAATATTTCGGTTTCCTTCAATTATTACTCGCTGTCATTTTATACTCATAATGATATATCAGTGCACATGCCATCAGAAGAAGCCGGATGCAACGATAAACAGTCTGTACAATAAGTTTTCTTCGACCAACAGCTTCTTTTTTGTTCATCCTAAAAATGAATACACGTGTAACTATTTTCTCTCTCAATAGAAAACGATAAGTTGATACTTTTTCTGGAAGTCCCATTCGCAAATATCAATAAGATGGCAAATTGACATGCGTAATAGTTCGAAATACATGTACGAAATACATGTATCAGCCATATAGTTTGGCTGCCACACGCAAATCAATCTTATCACCACCAACATCCGTTTGGTGAAAGATAGGAGTTTGGCTTTAGTCAGCAGAATTTTCAAACTCTTAATGTTTTTTTTTATACACAATGACTGGCTCAGAGGTCGAGCCATGTTACTTTGAAGCAGTTTGTATTCTTCTTCTATAATCTGGGCCATATTCATGTGGACCTTATGGTACTGAAACACAAACGGTATCATACTTTTTTCACGACACCTTCCCGGATCGCAGTTCAAAGCCATAGGGTAAACGGTTTATAACGTTTAAATCCAAAAACGTTCCGTTTCCAAATGTTTTTGGTATCTACAGAGGAAGAGGGCTTTTTCCAATGGGCATGATTTCGAAATGGTCCTTAACCGAATGACCTAGGGTATTGAAATACTGCGCAACGTGCACAGCATGCCCAAGTCTAATGCCAGATAAATGGTTGACGGCTTTTTGTCGCAGAGAATTCTTAGTTTCCCTGACGTAATTCGTGAGTTTACACCGCGTTTTAAGGTACTAGATTGATGTAGTGGAGAGAAGTGTTGGGCGGTAATGACACACCCAAGTCGGGAGCTGAAGGGACGGATTGATTTGTCTTAACGTGTCAGATTTGATCCATCGGAGTTACCTAACAGAATACCCTGCATGACTGATTTATAATGATAGTTGTTTGTTCTACACAATCGCCGTTTTAGGTTGGCTTCAATCGTTTGATATTATACAAAAGTGCGACCGTTGTATCCTCACCAAATAAGTGGACTGGGCTTTAGCAGTCCACCTGCAACGGAAATGTCCGTGCAACAAAGATTCGTTGAGTTGGAGATAAAAATATGAACGGAAATATATTGGCAGTCACCCTTCTAAAGAATTCATCCAGCCCCTGCCTTTCTTCAACCCCAACACCGATCTATTAGATAACACCTTGGTCATATATTGACCGACTTTTAAGTGATATTTCATTTGGATACATATCAAAGATCGAGTAAGAAATGTTTGAAAATCTCGGTGAACGTGGGTTCACTCTAATGAGAATTATGGCATTACGTTTTTGTGAACAACGCGAGATATCGACACGTGTGCCGTGTTCTCGTCATGAGAAACCATTCACACTCAAAATTGTGTATTGAAAATTAATTTATTCGCATTTCAAATTTGAACAATGAAGTTTTGGAATTTGTCTTGTCCATTTAAAATTGTAGGTTTCTCTCGATAAAACGGTTTATATTGTTCTTTATTATGTTTGCCCAGAAGATTGTCGACGTATTCGATTAAATTCTGTAAATATAAAGTCGGAATTGCATTTCAGCCTCTTTGTTACGTATCTCTTCCTTATTGGACAAGTAGAAATGTTAACAATACTGGCAAAGCCGTCAGATATTAGAGCAACACAAACAATGTGTGCCTTTATTTGTAATTGCATAAAGAACATTTTTTCCTTTATACATAAAGGATAAGCCATTAGCACGATCGTGTCATTGTTATAAGTGAATGACCGCTTTAATTTGAAATATAATAGGGGACATTTTTCCAGGCATAATCTCAACAGGTTTTCTGAAAGATTATCTTGGTCTTTATAACTTTGTCTAGAATAAACCTTATCTATGGTTTCTATGGCAACAATCTGAGGTCTTCGTTTTTATAACCGCATCATTAAATTCAATTCTAATACACTGCCCAAGGCCAAGGTACTGATGTATTTAAAACCTATAATTATTGATTTTTTTATGTTGAGAAATATGTTACTACATCTCTAGGCTCCTGACTTCGGTGGACAAGTTCCTGTATCGTCAGTAACGGACACAAGAAGCGACGACGTTTTGGTGCACGCATACTTCTCCAGCATTCGATAAAACAATAACCACATGTACGACCCGAATTACCATTTTGTGACTACAGTGGTCTTAACCTCATAAACGTAAAACGGCTTAAGATCAATTCAAATTATAATAGTAAAATTGTTTTTTTCGTCGAACCAAAGGGTACAATAGAACACAGTAGCCCTGGCACAACCCGTGATGAAGTCAGCGTTTCGAAAGCAGCAAGCTGCAGTCATCATGGACCTTAGACCTTCTCAAAAGTTTTGCATTTCATTTCGCTCAGTCAGTATGTGGTATAGCTGTCAGGTATTCACCAAACGTCTGGATTTCCTCCTGTCAAAGAGTCCGCTTTGCAGATGATTTTGATATACCTCGGTCATCAGCAATTTCATTGGACATGGCTTTCTTCCAACAACACAAAATAGTTTTGGAAAACAATTACTGTGCTTTATCTTATTTCAAAGGTTCTATATCAAAAGGTAGGATGCTTTGTCGGTAACACTTTAACCACGAAATATGCAAGGCAGCATTGACGTTAAGCAGAGTACAAAGTCAAGTGAATTAATCCGGTCTTTTGATGGATTAGTTGAGAGCACTACACTGATTGAAATCAGGCCATGAACGACTAGTGATCCGACCAACTTGATCAATTAATGATTTATGCCTTTTTGTTTCTTATAGAGCTATTTTGTTAGTTGGCAGGAAATATGGCGTTTTCGTTGGCCCTTTCTTATGGCTATATGTATGTTAATCTTTGTATAAGATTTTCCCTGTGTCCTTGTGTATTAGTGTCCATAGATATTATTACGGAAATTACAATCTCCTGTTTGACCACATATGGCTGCCTTTGACGTAAAGCTTCCTATCCTGATTATGAGCATTTGTTGCGAAATAATGTGTCTTCTATGGGTTGGGTGTATGTGGAACTGGACACCAATCACCAGTCAACAACATTGCTAAACAGAACATTGGTGATAGGTTTTGTGATTAGCTACCTCTCTCTATTTTGGAATGTCGAGCTCGGCGCCTAAAACATAAGTTTATTTATTTATTTATCTTTTTTGGAGAGGGTGTCGGTTCTTCAAAACATAAATACATCTATAGATACCTATATTATATGATGGGGGTCAACAACTTGAAAGACTAAGCCTTGCTCCAGTTATACATGTACAAATGACTGCGCATCCCTTGTGAAATGTTATGGGTTCAACAATTAATCACCACAAGCCTGCGCTAAGGCCAGGTCATCATCTGACATGGTCCTCTAGTATCTGAGGCTTTCATTTCACGCTTGTCACACACGACCGATGGAAAATGTCCGCAGAGTTACCATATCTATCCTTTAGCGGCTGTTAAATATAGAACGGCTTTTCAAGGTGCCTAGTAACTGTCATGTCAGAAAAGAAAAAACTGCCTTACATCTGATCTCGGGGAAACAAATGGATATTAGGTCATTCCGATTGACCAATAACATAGCTTGCTTGTCAAATACAATTGAATTCACTAAACGTTTTGGATAATCTGAAAATGTTATTTTTCTTTATTCGTTTCCACAATGACAACGGGTTGGAATAGAATGCGCAAGGGTGGTTGTTTTAATGCTAACTTCGGTGTTGAATATTTCCCGCGTTACTTCCACTGTACATACTAATAAAGTGAATTGGAAAAAAAACCTTCAACAAGTAACACAATTTGTTTGCAATAGTTATATTACTATTGACGGAAACCCAACGTTACTCTAAGCCTCTGCTATATTTACCTGTTCTCTAGCGTTACTGTGGAATTGTTGTTAACGGTAAAGATCAAAATCAGTCGGAGCAAATCCGTGTTGTAGTCTTCTCATTTGGGGTGACTTTCAACGAAGCTGTTTCTTGTGGACACAAAACACTTCCAAAGCCCATTAGAGGCGTTTCAATTTCCACCCTGGTGTGATGGTCTTGTCGTGTTTACATTCACTGTTTGCATAATTACAACTGTGAAAATAACGTACAAAAGCTCGAGCTATGGATTCTATTACGACGACGACATGAGGTATTTTTTAATTCCACTTTACTTTGAAACGCCTGGTAGACGCACTAATGTGATACAGTGGTTCCAGTGGCTTGAGTCAATACTCTAGAAATGAAACAATAATAGCTCGATTCAACGCTTGTGTATCTTTTACGTTTCATTTACAAAAAGTTGTTTTGTTCCCCGAGTGTTGTGGCGCATAGTTATCATAACAGACGCATTGTGGACTGCTATGGCTTTCCCGGTGAATTTGATAAAGCACTTTCCTCACGCCAACCAACAATCAACGGATCTAGCTTGGGTCGGACTGGAAGACTTTAAGACAACAGCATATGTGAAAATTCATTGCATTCATTCTATCGCAATACTACAAATAGGAATGGTGGGAAGAATAAACGGCTTGGGCTACATTAATTGCAGTCCGCAATTGGCCGTTCATCTCAAACCTATGTCATATACCTGAAATACACTTTGAAAGTGTGGCGATAAGTTCCATTACATGGGGAGGAACTTAGACTTTAGGTGATCCGGCGACGTGGACCTGCCTGTTTCTATTACTACAGCGCTTTTCCGATGTAGCTCCGTGAAGAGAATCTATAACCTACTGTTCGGATGGATTTTCATTTAATGCTCTGGGGCTAATTCAGCGTATCAGAAAAGGGCCGTATGCGTATAAAGGGATCATCTGTATGTTGCCAAAGAAAACAAAAACCTTAGTATGTGTCTTTTCCTGCCCATCACGTCTGGATTTCTTTCTGGGAGCTTTAATCTTGCTTACTGTCTATCGGGTCCCCTCTTCGCGTTGATTATTACCGGGCACGTTTCCCTCTCTGACGTCTGACTGACGGTTAGTCCTCCTTCTTTTACCAGAGACGCTCCTCGCTCATTTCCATTCTGACTCCGGGGATATTTTACCATTTGTTAGTCGATACACCATCTTTATCCGTTTGAAGAGCGGATCAATTTTCGGTCACTGCCAGACTTTACTCTGAGCTTAGCCGAATATTCATCAGGTATTTTCCAGACCAGGTGATGAACTGAAGGCAGGTGGTTTTTGCCTGTGGAATAACATAATTGTAATTTCATAGTTATTTCAATTCTACACAGTGTTGGTTATTCCCATTGGATGCTCCCCTCTGGCTCATTGTCTGCCCATCTGATCATTTCCCATGGTTACATACATCCTTCCTGTTGGTCAAATATCTAGCCTTCAAGCTACACACAACAGCCAGAGTATCTGAGCTATTTTCCAGGTATATTATGATTTACCCGTCTCACAAAGATCAGTGAGAGTTTGACTGAACAAAATAAAGCCAACAGATACCATTTTACCGAATGCTATGCATTGATGCAAAAAAGGTATAGAATTTTGATACCATTTCACCGAACACTATGCATTAATGAAAAATAGGTATAGAATTTTGATACCATTTCACCGAACACTATGCAAAAATGCAAAATAGGTGAAGAAGGTAAATATCATTCCATCGAATGTTATCCGTAAACGGAAAACGCGCGTAGAATTTTGATACAATTTCATCGAATGTTGTACACAACCACAAACAGGTGTAGAAGGATGATACCATTTCACCCATTGCTACGCTTAAACGAAAACATTTGTAGAATTTAATAGAAGGAAAATCGTGATTATTCAGGATTATATCTGAATCGTCCAATGGTTTTGAATAGTATACAAATTTGAACTGCTCGTTTTGTGTACGCAGATGTATAAGTTTAAGGCTACCATTCTGGTCAATTAAACAAACAATGTTTTGTAGCATTTGTCTGATCGGATTTTCTTATAGATCTACTCTATACATGTAAACAAGTTTTTGAATTGCATACGTCTTTAAATCTTTTACTTGATTAGATTAACCCCGTGTGCCACTGTAAAAGTTCGTAGGCCTACCGGTTGATATTTTGAAAATAAGGTCATTTGAGATGCATTGTGATTTGCACCAAACTTTGGTCAAGATGATCACTTCTGCTACAACGTAGAGATCTTAAGAACGTGGTAGAAAATCCGAATTCCATAGCTTACAAACGAAAGGTCAGTTTTCTAGAATCGATTGGCATAGCAGACAATAACTATATATCATCGAAAGGATGGGATACCCCTTTGACTTTATAGGCGATGTGTACAAACTCTCCGGTTATAAATGATCATGGTTCTCGTCCCAAATTGGCTCTGTCAAGAAATAAGGCAATGAAACTTTACTTTACGTTACGACGTATTTCTCCCAAGAGACGTATAGCGAAGGTAAACTTAATTACGGACTATGCGAAGCGTGCCACAAGTCACCGAAGAGCAGTCTCGATAGGAGACACGAGAAGGAATAAGGCTGCAAATTAATACTCTTCTCTTCATTCTAGACGTGGTTTCAATGACTGTTTGATAGTGATCAGTCCCGATGAAACACTCATTTCTAAAACACAGCACCTCGTCAATGCCAAGTCGACTTCAAATTAGACGATCCGCTGCCTTTTGCTGGAGCTTAATTCCAATCTGACGAACTAAAAGGCGTCTGGTTTTAGGAGGATTGTACATCATTTTGTGTCCGTGTTCACAGTTCCCAACTGTTTATCAGCGGCATACTCAAAAGAACCCAATCCATTTCCACTTTTAAAGGGTAAAGGGTTTCGTATCGAAATACCAATTTGCCTAGTCAGAAAAAACATTATCAGAGCAAAACCTGCTTAGGTATTCTTTAGGCTAAGTAAATGGATTAGTATGGCTGACAAACAGACCTGAAAATCTACGAAGTATTCTGCTTCATATATTGTAAAAGTGAATTATTTATTTTTCCCAGTTTTGGTTGATTGATTGATGTTGTAGGCTGCACTCAAGGTTATTTGTGTTGAGGGTAATTTGTTAAAAAATTACACGTGCTATATATTATTCATAAATTAATTAATTTCGTTGAAAACCAAACTGGTTTAAAAAAAAAACCCATCTTTTTAATTATCGGGATGGTCACCTTCATCTCGCGCTTGAAGCCAAACTTGGTGATATGAGAACAAGAATACCACAAAAACTTCTTGGACTGCCATCTTCTGTACATTGTCTATAAAAGGACGATCTTCTGGTTGGGCTCCATTCTATACATTCAGAGCAACAGTTGTCGCTATGTACTTCAAAGTATTTATACAATAGTAGACCTTACAGACTTGCTTCTGTCTGGACGTATTGGTTGATTATAGATTTATAACCTCACAGTCTTTGCTCTCCAGATACCGTCATTTGTGAAGGACTTATGGTACATATATGCGGTAAATCTCCTGGAATCCTCCGCTAAGTAAGTAATCTCAGTGGTCCTGATGTTAGCTCAGTCGAAATCTCCCGACATAACCCGAAGGCATGTCAAGAAGATCAGAGAATTCTTCTGGGAAATTTTACAGTCTTTACTTGGTTGACGCCGTCTCACCTAATCTAAATGTAAATGTCACCGAAACGGCTCTCGGGCCAAACAGTTGATGTGGTGCATGTTAGCATTACCTAAGGCGATTTCAGACGATTGCTAGGTAATAGGTATATCCAATAGACCAACGATTGATTTAGATTTTAGTCTTCGATTTAATTGGAAATTAAGTAAGGTTCATCAACTGGCTGTGACGTCACAAAAATTGAGTTGCATCTAATAATTCACATACGATAACCACTGGCTGGCAAATCCCACTCAGACAAAGGACCAATTTCCCACTAAAAGCCGAACATTTCCTGCGCGCAAAAAAAAACAACGGTTTCCTTCATCACTAAACCATGAAACGTCTAAATATTAATGAAATAATCTTGAGTTCGGCGTAAAACACCATTTATAGTGTGCAGAAGATAAATAGAAACAAACGTATTGATTTTAGGATAAACATCTTGAATGAAAGTACGACAATTCAATCATTTTAACTCACATAGTTGTATTGTTTATTGCTAAAAGTTGACAAGTCGATTCCATATCATGGTTTGAAACATGAAACAGACCGCTACATAGAGAGAAGAGTAACGTCATCTGCCCGGGAATCGACTGGGAGCAAATAGTTTCACCTGCGTGAATTGCTCCTGGACAATTATATCCTGCGTCCCAGGAAATACCATAGTAGTTTCTATTAAAGTTCCCGCTGTAAATCTGTCGTCGGCTTTGGCAAATCGACTCGATCTCTGACGGCCGGAAATTTGATGCCAATTTTCCCGCCCTACAAAACTAGTTGTCCAGTGAGCTGGCACAAAGGCATTATTTTGTCATTTAATTCGCGATGCATTTCATACCACCCAATGATGCTTATCATCCCATGTTGGTAACATACTTCTATCCTATATTTCAGTAGGTCGGTTCTTGAACCTCGCATCAATGCGGTACTAACATCCGGGAACGATTCTCATATACGGTCTCTTATTTAGAGATCTCAGATAATTAGAGTCCTGGAGAAATGAGGCGTCCACTGCATTAAGATAATAATACCACCGTCATGTAATTGTAATCACTCATTATTGGAAATCGAACATCCAAATTAAACGATGTGAAAACTTGTACCGCTTGGCTCACAGCGGATTGAGAAGTGTTTTCGTCTCTCTACTGTGTCATCTCACGTTATAAAACGTTCAATTCAAATCGATAGTTATTAAGGTATCCGTTTAGGGTGTTTAACACAAGAGAAAGTATCTTAAACGTTTAGGATCTGTATTTATTTAGTGTTATGCTGACTAATTTTCGGCTGGTTCGTATACTTATTGTTTATGACGACAAGGTTCTGACAAGTGAAGAATTTACTGATAGGTTTTCATCATATGACACAGAGCAGATTGACTTATAATTAGTGTAAACTCATTTTGACGACACTTTTCTTTCCAGGGAAATGAATACCGTTCCAGGGAAATGAATACAGTCCCAGATAAACAGATATAGTGACTTCAGAAATCATTACGCTTCCAGCTTACCAATTAAAATCGCTTACTGTATTTCTGTGAAAAAATATAAGAACAAAAACACATCCTATTTTGAAACATATACATGACCTACGTGAACACTATGTTGCTAAAATAGACCCCTTTGAAGATGCATTGTTTATTTTCTAGAAATAGAACAGCACGTGACGAAAGGAGCCGTGCCAGAGAATAAAGGCATGCCGATTTAGAACGCTTCACCTGTTCTCTCTATTTGAGTATTCATACAAGAAGCAGGTGCTTGTCTAGAACATAAGGAGAGAATTATAACAAGAACTAGACTCACGCCATCGTCTTTCTATTCTGCCAGATTAAATTATATATCTCCTTAAAAACATGTGTGAAATAAGCTATATGGCTGACTTGATAGTCTAGGAATAACCCATCAAGTTGTAACCAAATAGCCGACACCTTTTTTTCTGAGTTTCTTCCTCATCGCCCACTTTTAATTACTTAAAGATGAAAGTAAACGCAATTGGGGAAGTTTGGTTATCCAGGGATAAGATCATGGTTCAGTCCCGACTACACATTCTTAGTACACACCTTAACAGAAAGGGTGCGTTTTTTACGAAAATTGTGTTTAGCTTCCATGGTACGTGTAGTTTTTGTTTTTCAATAATACATTAGTTTCATCACTTTTGATAGCCTTTGGTATTAGTCTGTAGAATGTACATAATATGCAAAGTGTTTTGAACAAACGTAAGTCTACAGTTAATATGCATTCATCTTGGACATTTATATTTTGTTTACTTTTCAAACACATTTTCTGTTTGTACGATTTTGCTGTATGAATTATTCTAATATGGACGTCAATAACTTGTTGTTTTTTCTGAACGCCAACCCATCTTATTTTCTTGATAATGAGAATTCATCTTAAACGTGAGGATTTTGGAAGCCCATAAAGAAGTGTTTTAAAAGAACGTATTAAAGATGATTAGTGTATTCGCTAAGATTGCATATTTTCAAAAAAATATTTATCACAAAGCTAGGATTACTTTTTGAAACCGTTTTTCGTCCCCTGGGCCCGTAAATTTAATCGGTTATGGATGTTTCCCGAACCGTAATATATTTATATGTCTACGAAGAGATGTAAATAAAACCCATCCGACAATAACTAGGAATATTTATTATGTGGAATCTTGCCTTACTCAAGACGTTATTTACCATTGATTGTAAAATGTTTCACAATTCTCCAGCTGTTTTCTATATGTATATTTATGTCAGAGGTTCAAACAAGGCTGACTGGGGCCAGGCTCCTGTCGGTCGTCAACCGGATGAAATATCATAGGTTTAGTTTATTACAGCAATTTGTATATACAGCAATTAGAAACTTATTTTAGACAAGAAGATTTGCCTGTGCAGGCTGATACAATAGCTATCGAGTTTTGTATTACTTGTTTTTTCTCTGGAGTTAAAACAGTGGGAGGATAAGATAAGTGAGTTCCCACAAGCCCCGCCCTCATCCTATGTGCATCTAGCGGAAAACGAGTTTGTTGATGATTTGTAAAACAGTCAGGCTTCCGAAGAACCCAAACGTGGCGGTTTGCGAATAATAATTAGCCGGTTTTAATTAAACTGTACCGTCTTCTGTAAAAGCAATAAGCACGGTGTCTTCTTGAATCCCTGGGATTAGTGCTGATAGATCTAGGCGTTAAGCGAGACGACGGTTGGTCTTACCATCAAACACATCATGGCAGGTGCCACATGAGATTTCTGATAACTTCCAAAAAGATAGGATTCTTATCAAACCAGCTGTAATTCTCGGAATTCCAATTCATCCTCTGTCAAATCTGGGCCACAGATTCGGCTGGATTACACTGGGGTGCAGCATACAGAAAGCATTACTCTCCTACCAAAAGTTTTCACCAAGTTATTCCCTTCCACGTTCACTGTGGATACAGATATCGGCCATCTTTCCAACCCACTTCAAGAGCAGCATAAAAAACGAAAAGCATAGATATTTATCTCCATACCGACTTATATTGTATGGAGTTTCCTATACTTTTGAGAAATTTAATATTTTACACACATGTAGATACTTGGATTTGTGTCGCTTACATCGTTAATTTACTGTTGACCTACTGAGCCTTCTGGTCAAAAATTGTATATGTTTTACCTAGATATATTAAATGCATTCCCGACCCCATCTCTCACGCAATGACCAACGTGCAATATGATATAGGGTTTAATAGTTGGCCACAATCCAACAGCATAACCCAACATAACAATAAACGAATAAATTTGCTAGCGTATAGCACTTATCAGCCATGGATTCGAAAATACCACTGAAATTCCCATAAAACCACCTTTAATCTTCCTGTGTTCATCTGATGGAGGTCGGCGGGTCGTGAAGCTGTTGTTTTTACATTACAAAGAAAATTTTTAATCATGTTATCGACATACCCTGGTCGAAACTTTGGTTAGTTCATCTTGAGGGTTTTGGTTTATTATAACAACTTTTGATTGGTTCCAAATGACATAACCCCTTTTTAACACAATAAGACACCCGTCACTCGTAATTTTAGTCAAGAACATTGTCCATGTGGCTGTGTGTTTTAGTGTTGATATCTACAAATACATATATAAACATATTGCCTTTTGTTTTGTTTTGGGGGATTCTTCTTCATAGTTGGTTATCCCTATGTCAGTGCTTTTTAAATTAAAGTCAATCACTTATAGAATGCAGTTGCTACACATATGTTCATTATACGGACATGATGTGGTTATGCTCCTTGAAGATGCTACTGATAATGGAGGGAAATAGTAATGTTTTCTCAACAAACATGTACCTCATCGATTCTAGTGGAGGATCGGCGGAATGATCCGGGAGATTCTGTTAATTCAATATTTGTTTGGAAAGCCATTGATGGCTGGAGTGATAATCTTAACAAGTCCGAGGGTGTGGCAGATCTAATTTCTTTTTCTTTTTTTGTAATGGTTTTTCGTGCTGTGCTATCGATGGGAACAATTTCCTACGCTATCTGTGAGAGTTTTTTTCAACTAGAGGAGATGGGCTATATGTGATAGTATTGTAATGAGAGCAGAGTGATTCTATAATTTTACTCATCAACAAGGTTTTTTGTGGATATCAGTGTAAGATTAAAGCAGTTTTATTTAAGAGGGTCAGGATAGTCTTGTCTTTTTGCGGAGAAACAAGAAGCCGGAAAATAGGAGTCAACTTTCAAATTGATGTCAGCGGCATACCAATGCCGAGCCTGTCGAAGCGCAGCCTACTGTTAGCCTAACATCATTGTATTGGTCACGCAAAAGCTTAAAAACTGATGATTGTATTTAAGTATAATGTTTGAAGAGGATTTTCACCGCGTAATTTGCAGTTGACCTTTCTTGTGAGGTTCTGAACGCTTATTGGATACCCCATGATGCATTTTTCTTGCTGCTCTTTCTTTTCAACCATTTATGTTCAGTTTGTTTGCTGCAATAAATGATACAATAAAACTATTATTAAACATACCGACCAAATTACTTGCATTACAGTTACTTCCCTTGCATCTTACTGGTCAATATTTGAAATTACCTAAGGCATTTTTCTTTCCACTTTGCATGTGACTGAAAATATCTACTATACGCTAGAAATTCTTTAACGTTATGAAGAATTTAACGCAATATATTTAATTCTCTCCCTTTGGGCGGAATCAATATTTTAACAGTTTGTAGAAGGAAAAATAGATTAACCTTAACTTGATCAATAAAATGACACAGTTTTATTTAGAACGCATTTTTGGTAATTTCCTTAAATTGTACAGTGCATATTGTGGTTGTGTGTTGTTTTATTATCCTGCTTATCTCCAAAGTATCGGGCTAAAGAGAGCAGCACGTGTTTTTAATTTTAAAGAGATAGTCGACGAGGTTAATTTTGTTAGCGCTCAAGGGATGGCTTAATTTGGTAAGAGCATTAAGGCGAGAAAATCACCCTTTTAATCTGCCTATGAAACTAAAGTTTTGTCACCGTAAACAACCACATTATCAATTTTCTTTCAAGGCTGAGTCGCATATTGATTGGATTGCTTGCCATTTGGATCGAACATCAACAACCTTTTCGCTTTCATTATTTATGCCTTACTCTCTGCTCGTGAATCAAACCCGAATGCCGTTATCATGGCGAGGCTAATTTCTTGCCCTCTAACCTCGCTTTCTGGCATGTCGTTATTTAAGACCAGTGGGACAAAACGAAGGAATTAATTAGCAGGGTAAACGGATTGATTATCCGAAAAGTTCTGCGTGAATGAACCACAATAACACCTTTCTATCACATTTACACTTCAAACTCTTTAACTAGTTACTTAAACAGTGAAATGCTAATACGACCTGTTAATTGAATACCCATTTACAACAGCCTGTGACCTCAACGAGGGAAAGCAATCCAACCTCAGTAAAGATATCAGAGCTTTCCTTTGTGGTGCTTGAATGCATCAGTAATTGTGGTTTAGATATCAGGAAATAACTATGGTACTGCATTGTTTAACACTATTACACACGGGCACAGGAAAAATCTTTGGTCTGCACGTTACACGCATTGTGGTTTTAACATATTCCAAAAGTATGTTGGTTTTATGTAGGCTTATGCTTTAAAGATTTATTTGTCAGATGGGTGAGCTATCTGAACAATTCTTGTCCGAGTTTTGTATTTATCGCCTCAGAAATTTTAATTAGGACTGTAGGTTGGGAGTTGTAACAACTGAAATTCTCTACGGGCCGTGAAAGCTAGACAAAGAGTTTACTCTACTACAAGCTTAGTTGACGCGGAGTAGCATGTTGGAAAGTCTCTTAGAGCAGGCAACAAAAGCTAGGAAATGGAACAAGTGGCTAAGCCTCCAGACAGTCCAATACGGCAACACTATTAAAATATCTGTCCTTGAGATGACGAAGAAGGAAATGATTTCCCCTTTATTTACCCTTGAGTACTGTCAAAGAGTAATAAGAAATTCCCACAAAATCGATAATCTCTCGGCAACATGTTACGCGGGTGTCTCCCTGCACGCTCTGTGTTTAGTTCACAGCGCGCATCAGCATTGCGTGCTCTGCAGAAAGACCGGAATCTGTGATAGTGCCGTTAAGTGGCAAGCATGATTATCAGACCGGAATATGGTTAATCGGAGGTTTACATCCGGGACAATGCGTGTTTTACAGGGACAAATGTTCTCCGTTCTCTCGTGGGATACATCCACACGAACAGCCTACTTTACGAAATGTCCATAAAACTGTATCAAATAGCCATAAACCCTGTTAGCCGTTTGGAAAACATTGCATGGCACTGTTTTATGTAAATTATTTTCTTTTCTGATTGTCAATGTGGAAAATGATCAGCATCATTTCCTTCAGAAAATGACAACTACTTGTCTATGAAAACTAAAGCTTTTATGTCATAAAAAGTCTCAATTATAGCTTGCTTCTTTTTGTCCGATCAGAAACACTTAGCAATACTTCCTTTCTTGCAAACTAATATTTCGTTTGCAACTAATAATCTATGGAAGTCAAACTATTTTAACACAATTGCCAAGTATTTGTTGTCTCAAAGACGCTACAGAATCGAACTAGAAAGCAAATAGAACTGCTTTTTGACTGAATGCTTGTGGTATAAAGATAAAGAACTGTGGTAAATTATGTTTGAAAGTCAATGGAATATGTGGTTTGTCAGTGTCGTGGTCACCCATACTCAGATATTCTTATTAATGCCTTCCTATACTCTCGTTCTGTTTTTTTTCTTCATTTAAAAAAAAGATTGTTTGGATAACCATGACTTTGCACAGTCTTCAAATGCCTACGAAAGGATTGAACAATATTTGTTTCTGTGGGTTGGGATTAAGTGACTGTATTGCGTGTCGCCATGATTATGCCTGGTCAGCTATTTGAACTTGCCTTTCCCGTTGACCATACGTTGACATGATTGATTAGACCTAGTGAGGCAAGGGGAGTCTGTTTTTGGAATAACAACCGGGCCAGAGAATTGATCCGCCACTTGGCAAATCAACTGATTGCATTGCGATTAATGTCTAGCTAGTGTTGTCTCGCCTTTTCTCCTTACTGTTATGTTAAAGATCCGCTTTTTATTCCCTAATGTCAGCCCGTCTAACCAGGAAACCGGCCGTGAGCGGATTTAATATTATTGATCCATGGATTGGGGAGCATATTTAATCTAGAGACTAGAAATAATTACAGGCCACGGTGTTACCCTTAATATGTTTTATTCATTATTTTCTTGTGACAATGCCCCCACACTCTTACGTCTCAATCTGTAGCCCTTTAATGGATTTTGGTGATTTACCAAATCATTTCCAAAATGTCTTCTCCTATTGTCCGTGGAAGATGCATCCTAAAAGGGTACACGGCCCCGGGCTATCAATACCAATGGAACGGCTCTGGGTATTTCACTTAGAATAAAGCAAAGGCCCGCTGAATCAGGGAAAGAACAACCGACAATATTCAGCAATAATCAGATAGGCAAGGAGTGTGTCGAAAAATCTAATAATGCTTTCGATAGGAACTGTTGTTGACAGACGTCTGCATTGCAAATAGCGATATGTTTTATAGACCGTGCGATATTTGAAGCAGTGTAATAAAGCACTGAAAGTGGATCGATTGACCAAAGTCGGAATCTCTCCCAATCTATTTTGCAGATATTAAGGATTTGGATGCCCTCAGTTAAACGAGAGAATCTCGTTAGCTAAAGACAGAAAGGACTCTTCATCCACCCACAAGTCCATCATCAAATAGTTCAATTGCAAGAAAATAAAATTAGAAAAAGCGAAATCGGATTACATTCATGTTTTATTGGTGTGTACATCTCAACCGATGGATTGGTCCTTTGACCCGTCTCTAGCAACGTTTAAAAAATACCTTGGATGTGCTGATAAGATTCCGTTGATTTTTTTTAACATAGTTGTCTCTCATGGCTTGATAAAATGATTATTGGTTGTGTTTAAGCTTAATGCTGTCCCGTTTTATACATTTATTTTAAAAATATATATTTCAGAGAGACAGTGTACCAAATCCAACAAAATCATTGAAAACAAACGGGAAACTATGAAATATTTTCGCACTTATTTCGAATTCACACGATTTGCCGGGGAGAAGAGAGGGGATTTATTCTCCAAACAATTCCAATGCTACGTTAAGTTACGTCCTTTATACAAAGATAAAATCGTATCTTCCCATTCATGTTTAAACATAAGCACCTGCTACTTGGGCTAAAACATATGGAATTTGTCCAAGAGTTTCTGAGGCCAGTTTTAGTTTATCTCTGACTATGCGACGGAGCGTGCACCTGGTGTTTTTCTATCTCATGCTGAGTTATGTCCCCCTGATGCTATCTTCTCTATGCGGTAGGTCTGACGTGTGTCCATTTTTTGCAGCTGTAATGCGAAAACCGTTGGAAAATAAATCCGCCAGAACTTAACACGAAAGCCTTAAGCATATTTGCATATCCTCTACCGTACCCTGTGTCACCTTACTAAAAGACATATAATCTTATTATAAACTATTGGCACCGCATACAGTGCCAACTTTTAGAAATACCCATATTCACGTTACACAGCTCATAAAGTTTTCTATACTAATCAAATACATAAGTATTGTTTGAACATCTTCAAGAGGACATGGGACTTAAATACGTCCTACCACAGACATTCGACACGTTAGAACTCGACTAATTACATTCCGAGAATACTTTCGTTCTATTGCATAGTCCCACGTACATGTTTATATGGTCGTTTTATTATTGTATTTGATAGGCAGTCTAAATGGAAAGTTATAAGATTCAGATTTTATGTCCCATGTTACTTATAGTAGTTTGTGTTATCTTCATATACATGTAAAGCCAGACTGGTTTAACGGGCAACAATAGTTATATGGCGTCGCACCACATCTACGAATATCGACGGAATATATCGACATTTTAATTCTTCTCAATTTCCTATATTACAATATATGTGGAAGGGTTGCTAGGTACCCGTCGAAGGTCAGGGGGTTTCATTACGGACAGAGAGTCGGATTCTCTTCCCATTAAACCTTGCGTCTCCACTATATTGATGAAATAAATGCAATGAGTGCGGCGCAAAACTTCACCCAATCAGTCAATCTAATTCAATAGATGGTTTTATACGGCACTGTTTTATCCTCTGCATCTGTACATCTCGCATAGTAAGATATTGGTATTGAAAGATGAAAGCTGTACTTGGTAACAAGCTAGCCTTGGCTATTTTCAAAGATTCCTTTATAACATTTGCTTTATCGTGCCCTACAATGTCTCATAAACCTGTTATCCTTTGCATTTTTAATGTGGTTTGTTTTTTTATAACTTGAATATTTCCGTTACCTAATTGATGCATGGACGGAAATGTGCTACCTCAAAAGGCAAGTGACAATACAAGTGTGCCACGATCGTTATAAAAAGAGAAAAATAGTATTGGGTATGTTTCTTGTCACCATGGAACTGCCAACAAACACTTGCTGGTTGGGTCTACGTAAATGGATTAGTAGGTTCATTTTAAGGGTGTCAACGATCGCTCTTTTAGTGCGACATTCACAAAGCTTAGCTTGTCAATAAAATGCTGAACGCTCGGCCTTTAACAGCAGGCAATCTTTGGATTTCCTTTCTCATGTAAATGGGTAAATGCACGGAATCGTATGGAATACCGATACTATATATTGTTTTGTCGTGTATGTGTTTTCCGCATTATACGAAGCGGACACGCCTACGTTAATAAAGCTTTTTAGACGAGTTAATTACATAGATCCTCAATTGAATGGAACATACAATGTGGAAATAACTAATTTAAGTGTATATTGATATTCAACAATCTTCTTTGTAAAGATTACTTTAATCGCACTCGAGCATCAGAACCTCAATTTACACATACAACGATCTACTGAAAATCCATGCAGAAATTTGGCAATGTTTTTATTTGATCCGAGTGGGATTCAAACCCGTGCCGCATCGATGGAAGACCTGTGTCCGACTGAGGTACTATTACTTTCATGGTCCTCTAGAGTTAAAGTTCCCGGACTACACCTCACGTTTAGCGACATGAAATCCGTACCAAAACACTGAGTGAATGAAAAAATTCTAGGCGAAGTTTCCTTAACGTGGTATTGAAGATAAGATTCGTAACTAGGCTCACGGTATACCTTCCCCTGTGGTGTAAGAAAAGATATAGTTACCTTACAAAACGAGACCTGATTTTTTAGCAACAGCGAATATGTATACATTATCTATTGCATTCCCTTGGCGTGAATATGTTACTGTCAGAAAGTTAATGAAAAGGGTCTCTTCTAGTTGAAAAACTATACGTGTTCCCACGCAACCCATTAAAAATGAAAGATGACTGTATGTCTCATCCGAGTTTCTGTTTTACTAATATACATGCTGTTAACGAACTAGTAGAATGGGTAATCTATTGTAAATTTTAAAATCATTCTTTTCGCGAAATCCTTGGGTTAGATTGGTTGATTGATTTATGTTTTACGCCGCACTCAAGATTATTTCACTTATTTGGCGACGTTGCAAGGTTTGGTGTGGGAGGACTGAGTGACTATCGCCGACTGATTTAACGAGGCCCTACGTGAGTAAGAAAACTATTAAAATGTGTAAATGGTATTTACATATATATACAATTTGAATTTAAATGCATTACTATTCTACAATAATGGGAATTGTTCAAGTTGATCGACGTAAATGTTAATTACGTTTGTGAAAGGTATATGAGTTTGCTGAGGCTATATTAGCTACGTGTATACTGTTGTATGCACAGTAATTGTTACAGGTTGTCAAAGCGAATTCTGGCACAGTTAATTGGTCTCTTCTGCCAATTAACCTCAACCAAAGCAATGTTCAGTGTTTTCCCCATACCGATTCTGTCATCCCCTTTGGTTGAGTTAATGCAGCGTGGTCCTAGCAACCTTTGGTATAGACGATTATTGTAGTTATTGCCAACCCAACACAGTGCGTAATATATATAATTACCTTGGTTGAATGAGAGAGCAGTGCTGTAAGGCAACTTTACCTGACAGAATCAAACGTTTAATTCATTCTGGCTGTCTACCATGCCCCGAAGGCTGACATTCTGTAGACGAATTAGGCACCCGAACCATACTTGACTGCTGCATTAATCTACAAGAACCGTGACCTCTGCAATTTCATTTTCTATCATTTGTGTATTTCATCACATCAAACTTATATTTGGTGAACACGACGACTCAAAACAATCATTTCAGCAATGTGGCGCGGGAGTTTTAACTCATTCCCACTATGTTTAATGTATTTAACGTAACATTGGAAAGTCGTGGGTTTCCTCTCGATGCAGAATATGAGTAAGGACCCCAGTAAAGGCCCGCCATGTTAGGGCTCGCGATGTACAAGATCGCACTGAGTGTTATGTGAAACATCAATGAGTGTACATGAACCGTTTCACAGCTGGCGATTTCTGATCGCTATTGACAGGAAAACGTGTAACAGTATTTCACAGGGAACCGTAGTTCATTGATTTTACTCAATGAACTATATGCGTGGAATGGACACATATCATTGGCTGGTTTCGATCTGACTTTGTAAAATGTGCCGCCATTGATAGTTGAAGCGCGCCTGCATGACAGATCTAGATGGACATTACACCATCTCTTAGTAATGGCGGCATTAAATGCACATCAAATACCACGTGACCTCCATTCCACGCATATAGTTCATTGATTTTACTGGTCTTGAGGAATAACTTCAACATTTTCAAACTTTTGACCTTATTTAACATTTAATTTGAAAAACAGTTTATGTAGTGTTAATTACGTTTGTGAAAGGTATATGAGTTTGCTGAGGCTATATTAGCTACGTGTATACTGTTGTATGCACAGTAATTGTTACAGGTTGTCAAAGCGAATTCTGGCACAGTTAATTGGTCTCTTCTGCCAATTAACCTCAACCAAAGCAATGTTCAGTGTTTTCCCCATACCGATTCTGTCATCCCCTTTGGTTGAGTTAATGCAGCGTGGTCCTAGCAACCTTTGGTATAGACGATTATTGTAGTTATTGCCAACCCAACACAGTGCGTAATATATATAATTACCTTGGTTGAATGAGAGAGCAGTGCTGTAAGGCAACTTTACCTGACAGAATCAAACGTTTAATTCATTCTGGCTGTCTACCATGCCCCGAAGGCTGACATTCTGTAGACGAATTAGGCACCCGAACCATACTTGACTGCTGCATTAATCTACAAGAACCGTGACCTCTGCAATTTCATTTTCTATCATTTGTGTATTTCATCACATCAAACTTATATTTGGTGAACACGACGACTCAAAACAATCATTTCAGCAATGTGGCGCGGGAGTTTTAACTCATTCCCACTATGTTTAATGTATTTAACGTAACATTGGAAAGTCGTGGGTTTCCTCTCGATGCAGAATATGAGTAAGGACCCCAGTAAAGGCCCGCCATGTTAGGGCTCGCGATGTACAAGATCGCACTGAGTGTTATGTGAAACATCAATGAGTGTACATGAACCGTTTCACAGCTGGCGATTTCTGATCGCTATTGACAGGAAAACGTGTAACAGTATTTCACAGGGAACCGTAGTTCATTGATTTTACTCAATGAACTATATGCGTGGAATGGACACATATCATTGGCTGGTTTCGATCTGACTTTGTAAAATGTGCCGCCATTGATAGTTGAAGCGCGCCTGCATGACAGATCTAGATGGACATTACACCATCTCTTAGTAATGGCGGCATTAAATGCACATCAAATACCACGTGACCTCCATTCCACGCATATAGTTCATTGATTTTACTGGTCTTGAGGAATAACTTCAACATTTTCAAACTTTTGACCTTATTTAACATTTAATTTGAAAAACAGTTTATGTAGTGCTGTGTATTATATTTACATATCTGAGACCTACTGTGTCGGTATTGTGGTCAGCTTTCCGTACTCGTAAATTCTTCAATAATAATTTCCAGATGAATGGTAGACATTTAATTAATATCCATGCAACACATAACACAGGAATATTATCCAATTGACTCCAATAGGGTTTAGCATGGCAATGGAAATAGAGGCACATCGTCTAGGAAAAAGTTTTCTTTACATGAAAATACGGTTATAATAAAGAATTTCAATCAAAGGGACTTTGTTTTTTTCTGACGGAAATGTAGCTAGGGGCGTCATCTTATTCTACCGGACAGAAGGTTGATATAATGAACAAACATCGGATAGACCTAGCCGTCTCTATGATTACCAGAAAGAAAACAAGGTAATATTATTCTTTTATCTCGTGCTAGACAATGTCTGAGTAGACGGTTTCACGGACGGGTTGATTTGGTTTGCAGAGTCATATTTACTCCGCTGTTACCTACTCCATTGGTCGTTTAATCAAATATTTACTCAGTGTTCAATTGTCGTTTTCTGATTTCCCTTCAACCGTAGACTTCCGGTGTACGGGTGTAGTTCTCCGAGATGTTTTTATTGGTTGAGCGCTATACTTCCTTCTTATTTTTCTAAGCCAGTAATCTGACACTATTCTTACACGTATCGATGAAATATATTAAGTGAATCCGCACTGTAAGTCAAACCATAACTTAATTATTCTATCCTATAAGTTTTAAAATATTCTTATACTGTTTTCATAGCTGTTGTGTCAGTGTTATATTTATGTTTATTTACTGTAGCTCCGTCTGATCCCACATCGTGGCTTTTCCGCTTACTTATTATACTTGCCAACCCTCTGCTTGGTAGATGGCACATCAGATCTTATCAACTATGTACTTCAAGTATCTACAATATGATGGTTTATTTTTGGAAGCGTCTTCATTTTCCCCAGCTCTGATTTTCTGTCCCATTAAACACAGCAGGCCTTCCTGTGTGGAATCTGAGAACTTAGAACTGTGGTTAAATGATTTCCTCTATAACCCGAGGATGCCAGGAGAGGCTTCACTCTTTTCTCCGTGTTATGTATTATCCTGGCGATTAAAATAATATATGTGCAACCCTCGAAGATCAGATGGCTTCAAGTGAAACACACTTGATATATATACAGTATGCTGCTTTCTGCAATATTCGACCAAAGCAAAGGCATGTAGTAGGAAAAAAACACCTTGTTCTAAGTCTGAACTGCTTATTGACAGTGTAGCTAAAATAACATTTCCAATTTGTATATTTACAATGTCTATTTAGTTGATACCCTGGGAGAGATAATAACCCTAGAGGGAAAGGGGTGCATCTCACGACAAGGGGAAATAGATTACACCCTCCCATAACACAATATATTCAAATACTAGTGTACTAGAAAAATATTAAAATGTGTTTCATGCTAGAGAGTAAAGGCTTCGTTTATATGATCACTTTGACCGGAAAAGGGACTGCAACTACCGGGAGAAGTCTCTTCGCTAATGGTATTGCGCATGTGCCTGACATATTGTTGTTATTGGTCTTCAGTTTTGATGGAAAGGAACAAAATACTTCTGTAGGAATGACAATGCCATCAAAGCATTCTCGTAAAAAGTAAGATGCCACCGGATCCCGCGAAATCCCTGAGGAGACTGTACGGGGATAAAACGACTTTCTCCCACATAAAATACCTGTTTTCATCTCATTATATAAGAAGATAACTTATTTAAATGGTAAGATTGTCAAGCTTTGTTCTGACAAATAATATATCCCCCTTGCCAAATAAAACTGGCTGTGTTTATGGCTAGAGTTTTTGTCAAATAAAAACAGTTAACAATTGTATTTTGGCTCCAATGACATCAATAACTTTACCGAAAGTAAGAATCGGCTCCATGGAATATTTCTATGAATATCGTTTTCTGATTTCCCTTTAACCGTAGACTTCCGGTGTACGGGTGTAGTTCTCAGAGATGTTTTTATAGGTTGAGCGCTATACTTCCTTCTTGTTTTTCTAAGCCAGTAATCTGACACTATTCTTACACGTATCGATGAAATATATTAAGTGAACCCGCACTGTAAGTCAAACCATAACTTAATTAGTATATCCTATAAGTTTTAAAAATGTTCTTATACTGTTTTCATAGCTGTTGTGTCAGTGTTATATTTATGTTTATTTACTGAAGCTCCGCCTGATCCCGCATCGTGGCTTTTCCGCTTACTCATTATACTTGGCAACCCTCTGCTTGGTAGATGGCACGCCAGATTTTATCAACTATGTACTTCAAGTATCTACAATATGATGGTTTATTTTTGGAAGCGTCTTCATTTTCCCCAGCTCTGATTTTCTGTCCCATTAAACACAGCAGGTCTTCCTGTGTGGAATCCGAGAACTTAGAACTGTGGTTAAATGATTTCCTCTATAACCCGAGGATGCCAGGAGAGGCTTCATCCTTTTCTCCATGTTATGTATTATCCCGGCGATTAAAATAATATATATGCAACCCTCGAAGATCAGATGGCTTCAAGTGAAACACACTTGATATATATACAGTATGCTGCTTTCTGCAATATTCGACCAAAGCAAAGGCATGTAGTAGGAAAAAACACCTTGTTCTAAGTCTGAACTGCTTATTGACAGTGTAGCTAAAATAACATTTCCAATTTGTATATTTACAATGTATATTTATTTGATATCCTGACAGAGATAATAACCCTAGAGGGAAAGGGGTGCATCTCACGACAAGGGGAAATAGATTACACCCTCCCATAACACAATATATTCAAGTACTAGTATACTAGAAAAAATACTAAAATGTGTTTCATGCTAGAGAATATCAGCTTCGTTTATATGATCACTGTGACTGGAAAAGGGACTGCAAATACCGGGAGAAACCTCTTCGCTAATAGTATTGCGCATGTGTCTGACATATTGTTGTTCTTGGCCTTCAGTTTTGATGTAAGGGAACAAAATACTTCTGTTGGAATGACAATGCCATCAAAGCATTCTCGTAAAAACTAAGATGCCACCGGATCCGGCGAAATCCCTGAGGAGACCGTGCGGGGATAAAACGACCTTCTCCCACATAAAACACCTGTTTTCATCTCATCATATAAGAATATAACTTATTTAAATGGTAAGATTGTCAAGCTTTGTTCTGACAAATAATGTATCCCACTTGCCAAATAAAACTGGCTGTGTTTATGGCTAGAGTTTTTGTAAAATAAAAACAGTTAACAATTGTATTTTGGCTCCAATGACATCAATAACTTTACCGAAAGTAAGACTCGGCTCCATGGAATATTTCTATGAATATTTGATGAGGTGCAATAAAACGGAAGCCATTGTGATGTTGTAAAATTGTGCACTGGCCTAACTCTGTTTTCGAGGGACGGGGAGAGCCTCTTAAGCATGCTTTATCGATTGTTTTATTGCATCACATCGTTCTTAGTGCATCAAAGATGTCTCCGATAAACTAACTCATTATTGATTGTAATGTATCACATCGTCTTCACCCACACGATTTGTAGCGTTGGTTATTTTTTCTCTTTTCTTAATGTTGTTCCCGCAGAGTTTTTCGACTATGAAATTGCGTTTTCTGTACATTTCCGGATGGATCCCCTGGTTACGACATAACAAGCCTGGCCGATAAAATCTGATATCCAGTCATATTGTTGAAAACCTTTTATGAACGGTACTATGAATATGGCTGAGAGCAATTACTATCGAACATAAATTTACTGAGAAGGTTTCTATGTGTTATCTATTTATGTCATATTTCACTTCGTCTTTTTGTCCGCGTAAATATGTTCTTGTACTTAAACCAAGGATAGACTTAGACTGAACTTGACGGTGAATTTCGTGCTTTGCTAAGCGAACAATATGCGTTCGTGGTAGCTAGAGAACGGTGTAAAATAAACGACAAGAGTAACAGATCATCGTCACATATGATGGACATTTTGTATAGAGATGTGGACACTCACTGAAAATCAAAATGTAAAGTAATCGCAATAAAATTTAGTTTTTCGAATGAAGTAGGTAGTTCCGAAAAAATATTTTCGTAAAAACGTTCATAAACTATAACACGAACTAGTATCCATTGGAATTGCTTAGACCTTCATCTGGGGAAAACTTGGAGAAAGCTTTGGCTTTAACCCATCCTTCAAATGTCATGTCTGTATGTACTGACAAAAACAGTACGTCCGGCTGCAGTTTTGTTTTAAAATGCTTTCAAATTGAAGAAGTGTTTAATCTCTTTATTTGTGTACCTCATCTCGATAAGAACAATATACAATTTTTCGTATATCATACAAGCCCAGGGCTCCGATTGTATTAAAGTCGACATGATAGTTAGCCCAAAGCCTCTCTTCCAAAGAGCGGGCCAATGTGATTACAACTTTCCCATTCCCCATCATTACCAATTTATATCTCTGGCAAAAATGGAAGTTCACTGGCCGTGATTCTATCTTCTTGTTCGGTGTATTGAGCTTTTAGCCAAACAGGCCTAGTATCTGTATTCTATTTGATGTAACATTAACGTCACCGGCACTCATATCGAATATACTTAAAGTCTATAGACGGCCATGTTGTTCATCAAACATGCTTAACTGGTATTGGTGATTTAGACATTTGTTGCATAACCTTTGTCATCTCACGACACTAACGTTTCGACTCAAGTACATTTGATTGTTATGTTTGTTATTTTTAGTTCCATTATTAACTGTAGAAGGCACACGCCAGTATCAATGGTGAGAGCAATGGGACTACAAGACCACTGTAAGAAACCAACGAGCATGGGTTTTTTTCAGGGGATAGAACCAACCTTTTCCGTGTCGATGTGAAAGTTAATTCGTCAAATAAGGGATTTTATCATCCATTTTGAAAAATGAAAAAAGCCTTTATATAAGTACCCTTTATTCTGACAGAAAAACTGGGTTTAATTACAAAGTATTGTAGAGGGTTCGAGCTCCTTGTGTTATCCTTTAACATATACTACTTTGTCATATAGTGCGTTTGTTGATAACTTTTAACATGAGGACATACACCTGACAAAGTGCATGGTATGGTTTTGTTATGATCGATTTTATATATTATATGAGCTAAGAATGGTCCACGACTCTACAGCCCGATTCTATCTTATCGAATGCACCCGTCCATACTGCCTCTCGTAATTTTTCGGCCTTTGGTGAATTACACAGATACCTTGTGAGGCGATGGATTCATAGCTATAGCTAGTCCATTGGTCTTGTGTAATAATTTTCCGTTTCATTACAAGGAATCAATAGTGTTCATGGTGTATTCATTCTGACATCTCATTTTGCTTAAAGCTTCTCCACTTAAGATGAAGCCAACATAGTAATAACTCGCCAAGATGTTATCCAAAACTCACGCGTAATAGCTCTCAAGTTGAATCTCTTTCCAAGGAATCAAAAGAAGAAAAAAAACACTTTCCAAGGATATGTTTCTCATCAACATGTCAGTCCAAAGGAAAAGAATATGAAAGTGTTTTTCACTCGATCGCCCAGTTGTCGACGGTCTGGGGTTTCTTCTCGGCAAATATACTTTGCCCACCTCAACCGGCTTTCCCCGTCCCCACATATAAGGGAAATTATTTGAGTGTGGTGGAAAACATCAGTCAAATGTAACCATTATAATATTTATATTGGTAACGCAACGTATGGGTGTATGAGTCATTCCCCAATACATAAATAAAAGGTCATGGTTGACAATAACCGACGGCAGAAACTGTTCTTGAAACTTATTTAATAAAATTTGTCCTTCAATCCTTCAATCGCGAGAGAAAACGCATCGTAAATGTCATTATGGAAAGAGAAGTCGGTGATTTATTTGCATAATATAATTTCTGCTATTGTAAAAACTTGACATTCTGAGCAGTGTTTTTTTTTTCTTTGTTTGATAGAGAATTGAAATGAACTTTACTATTTGACAGATGAAAAATTGTAATTAATAATACATGGGTTTAAAGATAAATTAAACATTTTTATTGCTAAATCCAACGGAGCAAACTGAACTGAAAAATAAAGCTTGGTTAAGAAAAATGTTAGATTTTCTTCAGCCAAGCATTTGTATTCATACAGCATAATCTCACTGATGGATGTTTTGACAGCTTGTTATTTGATTTGTTTTAAGTCCTGCGGCTCGGAGACATGGGTGGGCATTTTCCATTATCATTTAGACTAATTTTTCATGTTCTTCAAGCTCGATCGATTCCTGAGGGGAGGCCTTCATTTACCAAAGACATTCACGTCACCTCTCCGAAAATCGGGAGATAAATTGCATTGGGTTTTAACCAACTTCACAGTTGGTCGACACTCTCTGTTTTAATCTGTTTAAATTTCTCACAGTGCCTCCATATGGGACGAGAGGAATACATGTCAATACCCAGTGTCAACATCAACTTCAACTGTCTTCTATTCTCTAGACCAATTAACATTCTATACAACTAACAAAGAACTAACCAAAAGGATAGAAGCGCAATGGGGAACATTTCTTGTACATTTATCAAGAGGAATATCTGCTTGAGATGTTTTCATTTCCGACTTGACTTGAAGTAATTACATGCATGGATTTCCCTCATAGGCTAATCACTAGAAGGTGTTAGATGCTGAAGATAACTACAAAATTATGATCACTAGGGATACTTGAAGGGATACTGTTCCGAGACAGACAACTGTAATTTAAAATAAACGCCGTCATTGTTACTAAAATACGTTCAATTGTAATCCGTTGACAAAAATCTCTTGGTGGAATAATCTCCAATCCATTGAATTGCAAATAGCTTCCTTAGCATTTTTGTTTCTTTCTGCGTGTGTCGGTAAATGTATTGTATAGTTTAATCAAATGTAGTTCGGAGTTCTGGGTTAGAATTCGCCCTTGTCATGCAGCATCTAATTGCGGGATACACATTCTGTCAAATTTTGGCAATTTCAAGCGACTCTGTCAAAATGTCTTGTGATATAGGAGTAGGTTTCCATTAGTTTCATCTGTGCTAAGTAGATGTCACAGCACCTCGTTTAGTTTGTGACAACAGGCCATGATATATGCGTAAGAAACGACCTAAATCAAATCTGTCCTGACATACGCATTGCCCGATATGTCACTTTTGAGCTTCTAAACCTTAGAGCCAACTTTTCTGTAAACCCGATACATTTTAAGTAGCGACGTGTGGGTGATAGTAGACACCGTATATCAGATCACTTCTCTGTTATTGATAGGCTTTTGTTATAGTTCATATAAAATAATTTCTCTTATGTTACCTCTTTGTTAGTACATGGATTGTTCGAAAATAATTTCAACCCTCAAAAATAATTTTAACCATCGAAAATAATTTTAACCATCGAAAATAATTTCAACCATCGAACAAAATTTCAACCATCGAAAATAATTTCACCCCCTCCCTACGTTTCTTTTGCTATTTTTAACATTAACATCTAACCGGTTAGTCTTAGGTTTTCAACCTGTATTCCAAGTATTTTCTTATGCTAATCTCATTTGTCGAACGGCAATAAACATGAAACAATCAATATTTATTCAACTACAGTTTCTATCCGGATTTGCAATGTTGGCAATGATTAGACAATTTCCTAGCCTTAATAACGGCTCTTCGGAATGTGATTAACAATATATCTGCTTTAATGGCATTTTGAATTGTATTTACTAGAACTCGGTGTTTTTTGGCTATACGATGACTCCATACATCACTGTGCCAGATCCTGTCGTTAGAACAGATAAGCCCATATTGCAAAATGAGTTGTTTTTTATGAAGTTTGTCAATACGTTGAATGCGAATTGACTTTTCCTACTTTCAACTGAAGCCGGAGAAAGTTCAGTCATCGAGTTTTTTTTATATCGTTTACCCAGCATCGATTTGCAGCACAAGATGCAATTGCTCTGTGACATTAACGGAGATAATTCTTCTCCGAGAGACTTCTGAACCTTATCGTGTTTCGATAGAATAGGAAGTTTCTGTATTTCTTTACGTTAAAAAGATGTCGTTAAATCACATCGCAATCTCATATTACGTGGGGGTTTGAGTCCAGTTAAAGCTCACTGACGATTGACGTCAGGTTTATTTCCTATGTCAGCGTTAAAAATGATGTCCAACAGATTTCTGCTCTTTCAAACCGAATGTGCATGCACTTGCACTTAAAAAGTAACATGATCTATTTGTTTTCCGATTAGACTTTTGGAGAGTTTTTTTGTTTTCGGGCAAAGATTTAATTCAAACGAAAAACAAATTTTATAAAATGTCAACAGACTTAGTATAAGTAAATTTAATCAAAATAATATATACAAAATAAGTTCATTTGTAAAAATGTTTATTCAAATATTTTTAAATGTTGCTATAAATAATGTGTTTTTCCCAGAGGGAGATTCTAGCCCTATCGAAGAAATTAACTCCGTCGTCTTAAGGGGTCGATCAAATTAATTAAACAAATTTCCCCAAAGAAACTGTTAAGTTAATTGAATCTTTTTATAGCTCGTGCAACTGCTACAGTCAATAGTTAAGGAATGGTCGCATCGGAATACAAAAGAGCGTAAAGGGAATTCGATAACAGCGTACAGAGATTGGTGGAATGAAGCAAAAAGTGTTCCCAATTACCAGACTTTTGAAACAACTTGCCTTGGCTAGTTGATAGAGAACGATCAATAAGGAGCCTTATTGGACGAAAAACAAAAATTAAACTTGTTTTCTGTTTTATCTGCTATAACAGTACAGATACGCAGCATAGTTTGATATCGCACACATCGTAAATGTAATATAGATATTTTCTTACCGTCCCGATGATAATGTTGAATATTTAGTCTCCATCAAAAGAGCCTTCTTTAAAGTAGCATGAGCTGCCAAAATTCACACATTTTACATAATTTCTGATCGCCACGACAGTAAGAGGCTTTGAAGGCCATCGAGAAAATAAACGATTGGCGTTGGAATGAGGAAAAGCCATACAGTATGTGGCCTATACGAACCGAAAACGTGTTCGAAAAGTAAACAAAATTTAAATAACCGGGACGACCATTCATTCATTCTAAGCCTAAGTTAGTTCAAAACAAAAATAACCAATAATTTCAACATTCTGTGATAACGTCAAAATATCAACATTTTGGCAGCTCATGCCACTTTAAAAAACATTCAATGAACTGTTTTGCCAGAAGTCTTGTGGTGGTTTTTTTGTACGATATACGTTTTTTTAGAGTTGCATATCAAAATAGTTATTTCAGGAACTGAAATTTATTATTTCTATAATAAGTTTTTTGTTGCAACGACACGCCGGATGCTTACATAATATACCGTTAACTACTAAGCTTTTGGCTACCTTTAGTATATAAATCTACTTGCTACTTTACAAGAATTAATGCTAATATTTTACATAAGCGTCAGATGACCAAGATACTGAACCTATTTATGAATTCACTGAGTTAACATCTTTGTAACACTAAAGAAAACAGGCAGCCTCGTATGTGGAAGCTTACAGATATCATTAAAACTTCATCGCCGTCGGCAACTTGTGTACACAACTCTTAAGCACATGTATATGTTGTTGATGAGCGGCAGACTGTTCCATTAATGAGCTCTGAGATAGTCTCCTCAAAACAAACTCTCTCCAAAAAGGTGTCATTAACGGGAGAATGTTGTACAACAACACCTTTGACCAGACCTCCTTCCGACACATCCCGATGACAGGAGAGATACCATCCGCATCAGTTACCGGAAACTAACCCCAACGCGTGACCCCGTTTTTGCTACAAGATAACATACACTATCTGTGCCTCTCCACTGAAAATCTTCTTGCCAAATCAAAGCCCATAACATGATTCGATATTCTTTGGTAGTTCACAATTTCATTGTTTTACTGTATTTGGTAGTTTATATACCAACTTACCTTTAAAGGGTTCTTGTAAACTCAGTCTCTAGGTTAAGTAACTATTCTTTCTGATTTCTTTCGAATATACTTTGAATGTTTTTTATATTCAGTTATTTCTGTTTGAATTTTGTATGGATTTTCCTCCGGTTATTCTTGACACACCTTAGGCAGGAGATTTTCTGCAAGTTGGCGTCAAGGTAAAATTTAACCGCAATGTGTCAGGATCTTGGTCGGAAAGGATGACGTCATATCCGCTTTGACCAGAATCCTTAATTTCCGAATGACGCTTGAATATCCGTTTCATTACCGTTTAACCTTGTAATATCCCCCGATATATCATTAAAAAGAGTTCAATGCATCCTCATTTAAATATGGTAGGGCTTAGCGACCTTTAAAGGTATTTTAATGATTTTCCTTTTAGCTTTCCTTGTATGATTTTACTCGTTAACATTTTAGCTCATCGTCACAGTAGCACAAGTACTAGTTAAGCCAGATTGATGGAACTCTTTTCAAATACGTTTAGTCTGAAGTCTGACTCATCTTTACGCATTTACATCTTTGCGGACGCTTCGCTGGTTCAAAGATACGGGAAAAGTTATTCCACACAGGCTACAAAAGATTGACGTAGTTTGCCTTATATTGAATCTACCTCTTGTTCATAGCAAAACCTCCCTATATAAAGGGGAATAATACATTCCTTGATGCAGCGCGAACGCAAACCCCTACTAACAGTGAACACAGTAGAATTAGAAGGCCTTTGATGGCAGTTGTGCTTCAGAGGGTTCTTACTAAGCCCCGACACGGTAATAAATATATTTTTAATAGCTATAGAAACTAATCTTATTGGAAACATATTAATTTAAAAAATATAAGTTTACATAAGTCAGACGTGTAGTTTCCCACGTGTAGTTTTCCACGTATATAGCTACAGTATTCTGAGAAACTATAGCTATTTATTCAACTGATCCCAACATTCCCTGTGTATTATTGTCTGTATGCCCCAAACGATCACCTTATCTTAGCTATTTGCTAGTAGACCTGCGGATAAGTAACTGTTGATTGACGTCCATCGGGCTCTATGAAGTTCTATTACTAACGTATATCTGTCATGAACACAGCCATGGTAAAATTAAGAACAATTGTACACTAAACGTAATGAATTTTCTGAAACATCATATGTGATAAGACAAATTGTTATTGGCTAAAACCATACTACATCATCCTTATGGCTGATCTACCTAATTTAGTAACATGATAGACAATCCATCATTGTTAATCTTAGTAGGTATTTGCGTTTTACTTGAGACCCGTAGAGGTTTTTCGTGATTAATGGTTATTACATTTATTTATACTTCACTTCGGCACCATACGCTTATACGACAGGGTTCCTATATTTACTAGAAGGTAAAACCATGCGTTTTGGCCAAAAGAAACCGCTAAAATCCGTTGGTTTGCTAAACTTGTTGAGAGTCTCATCGTCAATGTTCACATTTTGAGGAATTCATGTACATTTTATTTGAATCAGCGATCCATTGGTAGAAGAGTATAGTTTAATACACTGTTCTATAACCATAGCATATACTGTACCCATATAAGGTTGGAACACTTAATCGCAGTATTTACCATGTTGCTAACATATTTGGATAACTATTCAGTTGTTGTTATGATGTTACCCTCCAAAATGGCCATGTACCACAGCATGCCTTGCTGTTTGCCATTTATTTCAACAAGAACCATATAACGTCCATTCTTGACTTTCAGGGGATAAAAATAGTATAGCATGTTATTGATATTAAGGATAAATTAAAGCGGAATTGTTTTCTTGTGTAGAAAAAACAAACATATGTAAAAAATATGTTTTTTAAATAAAGTAACCATCGCGCAGCACCTTTTCCATTGTAATTAACAATGTATCAATGTATATAACCATATACCAATTGTTAAGGCCTCCCGTGGCCGAGTAGGTAGAGCGATGGACGCTCAATCCGAACAGCCTTCCACCAATGGGTCTTGGGTTCGAATCCCACTCAGTCCAAAATAAAAAATTGGAAAATTTTCTGACTGGGTTTTCACTCGAACGACCTATGTGGGATGGTTGCCAGTTACCACTGGAAGGTCGTGGGTTTAGCCCGGTTTCCTCCCACAATAAAACTGGCAAAGCCGCCATATAACTGAAATAATCTTGAGCACGGCGTAAAGCACCAAACACCAAACAACCAATTGTTTAGGCATAGCCTATCTTACCTATCCTAGAAATAAACCAACTTGCATAGCTTTGATACCAAATAATTGAAAAAGCTACATTATTGTTAAATGTATTGTGCTCATTTTCATTTTTCAATATATATCTTCTCCAAGAATTGTTGCGCTCATAGATTGAACTTTAGTTCGAGATCGCGATAATACTACTTACAGCTAACTTCCTCTGTTACATAATCGAAGATAAAAATCAATCCCGATATACCACCATCTTAAAGGCCAACCATTATCACCCAGTTAATATATTGTTATGATATCACATTCGTGGCTAAATGTTCGCCCGGTGAAACTCGTTTGTCATCTAAGTTGTTGACTTAACTTGAAGTCAAATTGCTTTATAGTCCATCTTAACCTGCTGAATTCTTGAGATCAATAAACATGGCCGCTCCTTTTCTCAGACGGTAATGGTCTCCTGTGGTGGAAGAAAGGCTAATGCCGAGTAGACAACGCGAAACAAGATACTTTAGAGGCTTATAAGATTGCTACTTCTAATAAACTGAGCGGAATCTTCCCCCATCGTTTCGTCCCATCGGAAAGCTACCAGACGAAAATGGCAACTATTTCTGACTCTGTCTCCAGGCAAGACATCAAACTCTCTTGGATTAGTGACAAACCAAAAGCTCAGAGGTTGTGTACCGTCGACAATTGGCCACAAATTGTCCTGGCGCTCTCCTTAATCTCAATTCAGCAACAATGATCTAGTATTGTTACAAGTATTTCCAGGTGGTTTACACACTCGCTTCGATCAGTCTGACTCCTTGTTTTCTAACGGACAATCATTAAATAAGCAACTGTAACTTGTAGACGACGTCTCTAATGTCATCAGGAATATAATTTGTTTTTGGCTAAAAGCACTAAAATAATTACTGGAAGCTGAAGAAAAAAATGTTTTTTTTTCATAACACAACTATATGTTTAGAACATTGGGAAAGATTGTCTTGCTTTCTAAATCAAACTGTGCCATCGTACACGGAATACATCTACACAGACTGTTGACAATATTTAAAAAATTACACATACGATACGAACATTCTTTAAGTTATTTTAATTAAAGTGTCTGTCAAATTTGAAAGTATTTATATTAGGTCTCTCTGGACACTTTGAGGAACGCTAGGTATTGCTGTCACTCCTGTGTAATGCAAAAAGTCAAAAGCTGATTAACTACATGGCATGTAGCTGGGAAGACGATATGTAATTTTGGCGATTTGGATACATCAAGTAACGCACAGGTCCACTGATGGATTTAAGGATGTTATGTAACACAATGGAGTTTAGGTAGCATTTTACCTAACCTTCTGATCTGATTGTTTGGTGTTTTACGCCGCGCTCAAGATTATTTCACTTATATGGCAGCGTTGCCAGTTTTATTGTGGGAGGAAACCCACGACTTTCCGTTGGTAACTGGCAACAATCCCACATAGGTCGTTCAAGTGAAAACCCAGTCAGAAAACCTAACCTTCTGAAATACCGTCAAAAACACGGATAGAGATCATGCACAAATAAAAGGAACCATCAGTTGGATTTTACAGAATATATGTTACCCGATCGAAATCACATGGGGAAATCCAACGACACATTGGTAGCATTTTCCAGAACCCTCTGTTAGACGGTCAAAACCATACATTGGAAAACCATGCAGAGATTTTATGACACATAAATACTATTTTACACAACGCACTGTCGAAATCACAGTGAAACCATGCAGAATGTTGATGACATACATACTATTTTACAAAGCTCTGTGTTACACGGTCGAAATCACACAGTGAAACCAAGTAGAAGTTTGATGGCGCACCATTACTATTTTATACAACACTCTATTAGACTGTCGAGATCACACAGGGAACCCATGTAGACATGTGATGACACATAAATACTATTTCACAAAACGCTGTGTTACATGGTCGAAATCAAACAGTGAAACCAAGCAGAAGTTTGATGGCGCACCATTACTATTTTACACAACACTCCATTACACTGTCGAGATCACACAGGGAACCCATGCAGACATTTGATGACAAATTGTGATTATTTTACAGAACACCCCTGTTACACGGTCAAAACCATACAAAGTAAAACCCTGCAGAATTTTGTATGACACATCATGACTATTTTACAAAACCCTCTCTTTTACGGTCAAAATTACACATGGGAAACTATGCCGAAATTTGATGACACACCGAAATAACACTATACATAATCTTTATGCTATACGGTTGAAATCACACATCAAGAAATCGCATGACACATACGTACTATTTGACCGAATCCTTTGTAACACGGTTGAAATAACACAGGGGAAGCATGAGAAAATTTAATGACATACATGTATCACCCTATGTTACACGGTCGAAATCACACCCAGAAACCAGGCTGAAAAAAGTTCGATATTTCAAAAACGATTTCCTTGCAGATTGTGTTACGATTTTTTTTCTTTGATTTTGAATTATACATTCTTCTGCCACTTTTGTTTGCTTGAGATTCTCGTGTTTTTTTGTCTTCACCACTTTCAGCCAATCGAATTATCTTCTGCATCGATTGCATCCAGTTTTCCATTCATAAGAGTTTAACACATTAGCAATGCAGCAGCGGAAAATTGAATATAATTTGTTAACCCTCGTTTTTTTGTTATTCGTGGATAGAATTTGCGTTTGTAAAGTGATTTTCATCGAAGCGTTCAACTATTTCGGTTCGGAAGAATTCAGGCTTATCGATCTCTTGCAGTTCGATGACCATGCCGTCTGAAGTTCTTTTGACTAATGACCTCTATCAAACCCGCCAGCATAAGTGAGACAGGCAAATAACTAAAGCTTGAACGACCCAAGGATTGATATAGCTTGGCCAGCAAAGGATTAGCAATAGGCTAAAAATGTGACCTTAAAGGAACAGGGGCTGTCGAAAATTTTGAAATTGTCATTTTGTTTCCTCAAGGAGTAAATGTAAGACTTTTTTAGCCGTACTTTTCACTACAATTACGTTGAAAAAGTGGGGTGATGTCTTTTGATAACATAAAATTAATTAACATGATGTTTTACCATATCGTGAAGGCCATGCTAGTTATCCATGACAAGACGCGGTCAATTTGCAAAATTCAGTTATATTTAAATCAGTATATAAAGTAAGGGTTTGTAAGTCCATAGAATTGATATGTAAACTATTCAACTGTATCTGTGGTCTTTTACGGGGTGGGTGTGGGGGGCATTGGTTTCCCAGTCCGACAAAGGCCTTATGTGAAAGAGTCGCCAGGTTCTCACAAGCAATCTGTCGTTTCTTCCGAACAAAAAGCCCTGTTTCTTTCTCCACTATTCCTATCAACCTCGCATATAAGCGTCACAATCTTGACGGAAGCGCTAAGCATCAATCATTCAATCAAATCGTTATTTTAGCTTTAAGATTTTTGTCTGACCTAAACCTGTTCTTTTCCGCGTGACTCCCTATAACCTGGCCATGAAATCAAGCATTATGCGATTGGGATTTATCATGCATTCCACTCTGCCCACATTCTTTCTTTGTATTGGCCTGATTTTAAAGGCGATAACATTCTGTGAAAATCCATTTACAACGCTCTGGCTCCGTGCGACTGTAATTGCTACAGGCCAATTCTCTAATAATGACATTGCAAATGAGACAACAATGGCGTGAACTCGGGTATAATCTCTCAGTTTCCACCTTGTTTTATGTTAGTGAAATGGCTTCTAAATGGATTCTTGGCACAACCATATTGAATTTACAGCGTACTCATGGTTATTTATAAACTCAACTTTTTCAATGTTTTTGAATACATCACCGATTTTTAAATTCAGAGCTTGTTGTCAAGAAGCTTCAGAGCTTTAAGTAACACGAGCTGCCAAATAGAGGGAATCTCTTTTTAGAACACATTTAGCTAATTGTTTGTCAATTTTATAACAAGTACAAAAAAAGAAATTTCCCTTGATACCAATACTACAGATGTACTTTTAGGTAGTTTTTTTGAAGCAACAATCCCCCCAAATGTATTCCTACATCCCGACTATTTGAATTTTGTTTTTTGCAAATGCAAATGTTCGGGTTAACTTCACCTATATTTTTATTTTAAGTTTAATCATTTATTGATTCAAGGTACTTCAAACGCCGAACTTTCGTCAACATTTCTTTTAACTAGAGTCAATGATTTTTTTTTCGGTATGATGTAAAATTACTGTCGTCAAAAGCCAAAAACATACAGCGTTAGTAATATCCATCGTAGGCGGGTGAAGTCAAAAAATATGCTGCCATTAATGATATTAATTTTGTGTTCTCTCAAAATTCAAACATGAGGGTTCTCGGTTCGTGGTGGGTTTTTTTTGCATTAATGTTTAATGTTATTTAATATCATTAACCTGACGGTTACTCTAATTAGCGCCACCTGCCTCCTTTATTTGAAGCCAGGTGGGGTCTGTCTTAATTTCATTTGGCCACAAGAAATCTGGTAAAGAAGGATGGACGTATATAGTTACAGCCTCATCCATATGCCATTTAATGATAGCTCATGGCTAGATTAAACAAAATATCAGATAACGTAAAACTAGATATCGAAATAAGTTATTTATTTGCCTATTTGATGGTGAAACATTATACTCTGTTGATGGTTTATAGATGTAAGCCTGACAGTAAAAGGGTAATGGTGGGTGGTAAATATATGAGCGGACTAAAATAATACACTGCTGCTTAAAATGTTAGCTACTGCGAGAAACAACAACTGCACTGTCGCCGATTTTTTATGTTTATTTCAAACAAGGCATGGTTTTTCAGAGAAAATCCGTAGAACTTTTTATAACTTTAATTTTGAATAGTTGTGGTAGGATGCGGTATAATTGCAGATTGGCTAGTTAAAACTACGCCACTTAGCCTAATCCAATCCTTTTCCCTCGGTTGTACGTGTTCACCCTATAGTCCTCACAAAGAGTCGTGTCTGCAAAAATGCGGTATCTCGTCACTTAGCCTCAGTCATTCCCTTCCATCGGTTATACGTGTTCACCCCATAGTCCTCTCAAAGAGGCGTGTCCAAAAAATTCAGTATCTCGTCGCTTAGCCTTAGTCATTATTGTCCCTCAGTTGTACGTGTTCACCTCAAAGTCCTCACAAGAAGTCGTGTCTATAAAAATACGGTATCTCGTCACTTAGCCTTAGTCATTATTGTCCCTCAGTTGTACGTGTTCACCTCAAAGTCCTCACAAGAAGTCGTGTCTATAAAAATACGGTATCTCGTCACTTAGCCTTAGTCATTATTGTCCCTCAGTTGTACGTGTTCACCTCAAAGTCCTCACAAGAAGTCGTGTCTATAAAAATACGGTATCTCGACACTTAGCCTTAGTCATTATTGTCCCTCAGTTGTACGTGTTCACCTCAAAGTCCTCACAAGAAGTCGTGTCTATAAAAATACGGTATCTCGACACTTAGCCTTAGTCATTATTGTCCCTCAGTTGTACGTGTTCACCTCAAAGTCCTCACAAGAAGTCGTGTCTATAAAAATACGGTATCTCGACACTTAGCCTTAGTCATTATTGTCCCTCAGTTGTACGTGTTCACTTCAAAGTCCTCACAAGAAGTCGTGTCTATAAAAATACGGTATCTCGACACTTAGCCTTAGTCATTATTGTCCCTCAGTTGTACGTGTTCACCTCAAAGTCCTCACAAGAAGTCGTGTTTATAAAAATACGGTATCTCGACACTTAGCCTTAGTCATTATTGTCCCTCAGTTGTACGTGTTCACCTCAAAGTCCTCACAAGAAGTCGTGTCTATAAAAATACGGTATATCGTCACTTAGCCTAGGTCAATCCTTTTCTATCGGTTGTACGTGTTCATCTCGTGGTCCTCTCAAAAAGTCGTGTCCAAAATTTTCAGTATCTCGTCACTTAGCCTTAGTCATTCCCTTCCATGGGTTATACGTGTTCGCCCCATAGTCCTCACAAAGAGTTATGTCTACAAAACTCCAGGAAGATGACAATACAGTTATTAAGTGGAGTTAAGTATTCATTCAACTTCCACAAATACACTGGTTTACTGCAAAACAGCAAAAATACTTACTACTTTTGGTAAGGTCCACAGAGACACACTTCTATACTTACTGTTCAGAACAGAACTTATCTACATGGAAAGGTACCAGTGGCTCAGCCGAAGATACCTTCTTTACAATTCTATCCGGAATATAAGGCAGGTCACAATTATCGTTAGGTTCTCCCGAAATAAATCGGTAAATGGCAGTCTTTATGTATATGTGTAGAAATGATAACTGTTAACTTGTTGTTAAAGTGAAAAAGAAAACATATATATAGGGCCTATATCTCTTGAACATCGCTTGATGTTTAACGGCATGTCTAACAACACGTCGATGGCTTTGTGGCGTGTTGCAGAAATCGGCTTAGTTTCCTTTAAACTATTGGTTGTGCGGTGTGATAGTCGACAACTTGTTTTTGTGTACACCTATTTTTCTGACATCAAACATACACTGTAGTGATTAAGGCAAACCAAGACGTTAGGAAACATTGAAAGGACGATTGATAGCTTAAAGGAATGTAATTAGTTTATAAGTGGTAACATGAAAGTCACCAGTGGCTATCCGACAGGGGTGTCTGAGACACACATGTATCTGGAGTTTCTCCAAACTGTTTACGCCAAACCATTGGCTTTGTGATCAGTGAAATTCTCCAGGGAGCTACCCCTCTGGCACCTTTAAGCTATTCCCTTTGTATTGTTTTCTTAAAGCCAAAGACACCCATAATCAAACCAACACGCAACTGAGATCAATTTAGATTCTAGTACACAGACTATAGCAGACTAACAGATTTGGTTCGCAAGTTGCAGTCAAACTAGAAACACAATTTTATTCCATGTAACTGACCCAGAATTTATTTTATTTTAACGTGAATGATTTAGTTTCTCTGTTTGCATCAAACCCTCGTATTAGAAGGACATTCAAACTTTATTTATTTTTTTGTTCTTTTCCACTTCACGTATGGCCTAATCTTGAAGGCAATTTCTCCCCCAATTAAACAAAAAGCTAATTTGTCTGCGAGCAAATGCGTTTCAAAAAGAGACAGAGTCCTTTCGATATATTCCCTTCAAACCTGACAAAGGCCATCGTCTGGGGGATTTTGTGCCTTGACTTTGTTGGCCGAAGAGATAAGTATGTTGAATGAGATGTGCTCAATCGTGCTTCAGCGACCAAGGTATTTCTTCTCAAGAACGCCGAAGAATCTTTCTAAGTTCTCTTGACTAGAATTCCGGGTATTTGGCAACCTCTTGATCTGTTCACGGAGAGAAGTTCTGACCAGTAATCGATATTGTACTTAATACTGTCGTGTGTTTGGATCGACTGTGGAGTGACTGGTCTGCTAGTTGGATGAAGGAAATGGTGCGATCTCAATTAACCCACAGCTACCTGCTCAGTTTTCCCTCATCTTTGATGTCTGGTCGGCCATGCTAACCAACTGACGACTATGCCTTCCATCTCTGCCCACTGTACCGACAAGGGTTATATATGGTCTTTGATAGAGACGTCTTCGGACGTATTGCCGTGATAACAAGCACAATTAACGTATACCAGACAACTATATCTACAGCCCGTTGACATCTCAAACACATTTTGTCTAAATTACAGACTTCCCTTTACTTCCTAACATCCGTAAATAAGGCCAAGTAACCTTTTGATTTGTCTCTTGAAATTTTAATGACAGAATCAATCATCAGGGGGTTAAAATTGTTCGCTGAACAACTAAACTGTGACTCGATAGCCAGTTCATCCTTACAAATAGAAAATATATACGATTAATGTGTCACGTTTTATATTGTCACGATTTGTATATTACGATTTCTACATGATTATTGTTAATATAGTGGCGCACATCATTCAACAGAATGGAGCCGCCAAATAATCAAATTATGTATGCAATGTTAATATATGTACTCCAACATGTGTTCATATATACCATTAACATTTCCTCCACAGGTTTGATTTTCGGGTATATCAGTGAAACAAGTTAATGTAGTTTTCTTTTATTGTTGATTGCAGATTTAAACGACACTTCTGCAGAAGCAATGCCCGTCATGGTGTTTATTCACGGGGAATCGTACGAAACAGGAACCGGAAATGCTTATGACGGAAGTGTATTGGCTAGCTTTGGAAAGGTCATTGTTGTAACTTTGAACTATCGCATGGGAGTACTTGGTAAGTGTTTTATGTATCTTTTTTTATAACTTTCAGTTGAGTTTTTCTCCAAAACTCAAGATGTTTATGGACAATAGCTCAATACGTATACCAGTAACAATGGAATTAATATGCATTCAAATAGAGGACACACATTTTTATCTCGCTTTGTGTCTTGGTACGCCATGATACTTTGGAATTTGAACTACTTTATATGAGTTATTTTATTGTTACAATGGTTTTTGTCATGGGCTTTATTAAAGAAGCTAACGTGATTTTTGTTCCATCACCGAGACATAATTACTCATTATGACACCAAAATCTATGACAATCTTGTTGAATATGAAGGCAGGTTATTTCAATTATATACCTATAACACATAACCACCGTCTAATACAGTCGATGACCAACTATTATATGATAATTGGGACATAATGTATTGGCACAAGTCAGGTATCGTCACAGAATTATTAATTTTCTTCCCTAACAAGGTGCCAATTACTGGACTAACTGTCCTCTGCTTGTTTATTTATCAGTCAGTCTTCCCGGCTAAAAGTGAATTATCCACAAGTGTCTCATCAGCTTTTCAGAGCAAAATTGATCCTTTCTAATATGTAAGAGGTTCCCCTGTTTCCAACTTGATTTACGCGAGGTTTATGCCATTTCTAAACGAACCATCAAGAATCACAAATGATACTTCATCCTAGCTAAACACATTAATATTGAAATGGAAGAGCATCCTTGGCGGAAAATCGATATAACTAGAATGTTAATCGCTAAGCCTCCAGATACACATTGGAAAGTTTGCTTAACGGATTTAGGAGATTGTTAAACAATCTGGCTCTACCCACCCCACCTCACCCCCTCCATTTCTTTTATGTATATCACACATTAACGATAAAGTTCAAAACATTTGTGTTCTTCATATAGACACTTCCCAAATTGAAAACAAGTTATTTTTATTGGCTGACCGTATTTTTGTCGAGATACGAGCTCTGATCATCTCGTTCGTTTATATGTCTATTTTCAAACAGATTTACATGTGAATAGGACAGCTTGTACAATCCATATATATTTATGATCACTAAAACACACGGGCACAGGGAAAATCTTCTTACCTGAAATCCATATATATAATAACCAAATAACTGTTATAACAAAATGTTGGCAATGCATGGACGAGGTATTTTTTTTCAATATGTAAGTCTATATTTTTATTTGCTGACAGTATTTTTGTCAAGATACGAGCTCTGATCATCTCGTTCGTTTATATGTCTATTTTCAAACAGATTTACATGTGAATAGGACAGCTTGTACAATCCATATATATTTATGATCACTAAAACACACGGGCACGGGGAAAATCTTCTTATCTGAAATCCATATATATAATAACCAAATAACTGTTATAACGAAATGTTGGCAATGCATGGACGAGGTATTTTTTTTTTCAATATGTAAGTCTATATTGACAAAAAATATATTTATTTATTTTATCTCAGGGTGCCAGCTCTCTTCGTCGTTTATCTATTTTTCAAACACAGGGCCTGAAAACAAACTTAAAATCAAGAAAATTTTACTACTTTATCAACCATGCAGCGGTTATCTAAATGTCTCCATATGTATGCTACAATCACCGTGTAATACTCTGTTAGAAGAACTTGAACGGTTTGAATTCATGAGCAGATCATTAACCGAAACGGTCGAAACAATTCTGCCACTTTTCAAAACGCTTATCCCCAAAATAACCGAGGCTGTTATGTCAACTTTCTAAAGGACACAAACAAATGATCTTGAACATCGGTTACACTAAGTGAGAGTTAAAATAAGTCGTCTCAAATGCCGATTTATTTTTAATCTCCCTTTGTGCGTTACGTGTCCTCGTTTATGAGTAAATCACACCCAGTTTGATTAAACCAATATGATGTGCTATAAGAAGAACAAATAATTAATTGAAAGTGTCGAGTATCAATGTCATCTTAAAACATTATTAAAGTGGCATGAGCTACCAAAATGTGGATATTTTGTCGTAAAAAGAGAATGTTGAAATTGTCGGCTATTTTTCTCAAGACGTAATATTGTGAAGCTTTTTAGTGCTTCTAGTCTCGAGAATGCCCGATAAAGTATTGTTTTGAAGTAACTTTTACTTAGAATGAATGAATGGTCTTCCCGGTTATTGAACTTTTGTTTACTTTTCGAAGACTATTTCGGTTGGTATAGGCCACATACATTCCTCATTCCAACGCCAATCATTTAGTTTTTCGACGGCCTTCAAAGCCTCTTACTGTCGTGCCGATCAGAAATTATGAAAAAAGTGTGAGTTTTGGCCGCTCATGCCGCTTTAAGCAAGTCACTGTTTCAAATGAAGGGCAAGTAATACAATTTAAGTATCTATAGCATACAAACGATGGCTTTACATTTGTTGTGATTGACATATTAACTGTTCACGTCACGTAAGTTACCTACTTTTGTAAGCGCTTACTAGCCAATTAATGTGTGATAATTGGGGAATTGTTTATTGGCATAGCAGAGTTATTATGCTATTTTCCTTTTACTAACGGTCGTCGTTTTTCTAAGCTATTGTGTAAACCGGTATTTGTCTGTTTCGGATTTGTCGGCTTCTTTTTGACCTGTAACCGCCAATATCTTTATTAATCAGTGATTTAGCTACAGACCCCCCTAAACCAGTTTTATGGAGATTATTGGCCTAAGTGCTGATTTGCAGCTTTCTGTACAATGAAATTCTGATTTGACAATAAAAGGCTTTGGCAGATGTCATGAAAAAATGGCACCTCCGGGAATTATTTGTCTGGAAATCCAAAAATTACAGATGTACATTCGGTTGAGCGATCGTCGATTATCCTCTATCTGGGCGTACACAAGATATCTGGCTGAAAGGATGGTTCACAACCACAGACAAACGCCAAGCCAGTGACAGACATACCTACAACAAAGACGAATGCCCTGTCAGTTGTTGGAGTTAAACAGCTTTGTCTTGGACTAGAAACCTTTTGGCCTGTTGTCTTGGTGTCCTTAGCTTACCAAACATGATTGACACGAGAAATTTCTTTCCCACCAACTCGCTCCTGGGTATTTGGTTCACCCTCAGAAATTACGAGATTTAAATGTGGTTCGGTCGGAGAGCAGTCACGTGGAGAAAATCTGTAATACCATTGTCAAATATTAGCTCCTTGGACTTATAGAAATGCGCTGTATTCTCGTTGGCAAACATCGTTTAGGAAGGCGGCTTATCGGTCCTGTTGGCATGGGCTGCTACCGAAGTGGTTAAAGCGATTATCCACCTTTGGCGCGGTGCTGTGTTTTATCGATTACTTGGCCTTCGTGTATAGGGACTTCAATCTAAACCCAGACCATCTCCCCAAGCATCATCCCCCTGTGGTTCCAACTCGTCAAGCTTTGTCATTTTAACATTAACCCAATACTTCGATGGCTCTTATTCTGTCACATTTCCGAAGGGCTTGATTTAAAATCCTATAACCAAGCAAAGACGCGGAGACATTTACTACAGTAATATAGGGTAAAGTTTCCCGGCTTCAACAAGTCAGTTTTGTTATGAATTCTGCTTCTCGCTAATCTATTTCAAACAAGCAATGTGAAATATTAGTTTTCATTTGGCGTTTGGGTTCGAGGTAACCAAGACATTGCAATAACACCCTTATTTTTTGTTCTTTTCCAAGCATAAGTACTAGAAGGTTGAGCCATTTTTTTAAAAATTCTAAAACAAGTATAGTTTTTGGTGGTAAATTTTACTCTCTCTCGTCGAGGTAGCCAATACACTGAAATAGCATCCTTCAGGAATTAAACAAGTTCCAAAATTGTCACATGCTTTTAATTTTCCCTGAGCCCGCTGATAGACTACTATTTTGCATCACTATTTACAATACCAAGTACACTAGTAGGGGTTATGCATTAAATACTGAATTGATTGTTAACTTAATGCTTGTCAAAATCAAGATTTCGGGTAAAATTCGATTGATACGAAAATTAAATAAAATGCTGCCTTTCCAGTAAAGTATCAGTAAAATTGGCCGGATTGATTGGTGTATCTGGGATCAATCAGGATTAATTTACTCACATGACGGTTTAGTAAAGAAGAAAGGTGTCTATACGAGGAGGAATTACCTAAGAACCATGTAGATGTGAGTGAAAAGGAGAAAATCCAGACAAACAAAATGTATGTTCAACTGTAAAGACGCTATGGTTTCTACTCATTACGTTCATACACATTCTCGACTAAAACAGTATCAACTAAAATATGGTAGATAATGTTATTGTTAACTTTAATACAAACATATTCAAGTCGATCTAAAACGTGCACATGTGCATTTGATTGCATGCACAGTCTTAAAGTGACATGAGCTGCCAAAATGTTGATATTTTGACGTTAAAACAGAATGTTGAAATTATTGGCTATTTTTCTCAAGACGTATACTTCAGAAGCTTTTTAGTGCTTCTAGTCTCGAAAATGTACGATTAAGTATTGTTTTGAACTAACTTTGGTTTAGAATGAATGAATTGTCGTCCCGGTTATTTAAATTTTGTTTACCTTTCGAACACGTTTTCGGTTTGTACAGGCCACATGCTGTATGGGTTTTCCTCATTCCAACGCCAATCATTTAGTTTTCCGATGGCATTCAAACCTTCTTACTGTCGTGACGATCAGAAATTATTTAAAAAAGTGTGAATTTTGGCCGCTCATGCCACTTTAAGTCTGAATATTAGATAATAAAATAACTGTATTGGTTTTATTTTTCTATTTAATAAATTTCATCTGAAAGCAATATGATTTGTGTCTGAAGGATAATTATATTTATGCATTGCTTTTAAGCATGTCAATGAATTATGGAAATCGTAGTTCTGTTATATCACATGCCTTTTTGTCCAGGTTTACTGTTAAATACATAAAAAGTAGAAACAGAAACTGAACAATACCCAGATTGTTGGTATGGGAAATCTAAATACAGGATGTGATTATCTCCCCTTTCCCTTGGGAGCTCTGCTTTCTTTTACAGGCCTCATTAATCCGGACATTTTAGACTAGTAAATCTTTTTCGCTCGTTATCTGGAGAACTGGACGGTGCTTATCTGCCCTTTGTTGCAATCTGCTACTTTCTGGCGATCGATCTGAAATTCTGAGTTTTGATCTCTGAGATAAACTATTGGCCTTTCTACAAAACTCAATCTTAAACCAGACCCCACTCGAAGAGCATTATCCAATAGTCTAGCGACGTATCATTAGCTGTAATTCTAATGTCGTCCAATCGCCGTGCTGAGTTGTCCTAGCTGCTAACAACCCTTACTCCCCCTGATAAAGGCTCTATTTCTTGCTTCGTTTCAGAATTTTCGTGGTAATTAGATCGATTACAACTAGCTATATCACCGAGAACGAAAATCGATGTATATATCCAGTAATTGACTCTCTTGGCCCCGAGAGAGTAATGTTAAAAGTTTGAGTATATTTAGAATAGCGGTCTGATTCGCATTATTTTTCATACTTACATCGGATATTTTATTATTGATGAAGAATACTCTTGCGTTTGTAAGATATTACCTACCCACTTCTAAGCGCCAAATTTAAACAATCTTTTTCATTAACTTATCTATGAAGAAAGAGTGGAAGAATGTTTTGTTTATATTCGGTTAGTGGCCAACACCATTACAAAAACGGTAGAATGTATATGGTTCATGAAATTTCGCCGAGCCGGTCAACGATATAACGAATTTTGGACACCAAATTTCTCATTCAAGTTATTTATTCTACAAAAAGGTTGCATCCACGTCTCGAGAACGCATTTTGATTCTGCCGTATTAAGTAAATATCACCACAAGCCATTTTGCAGAGCAAGGAATGGTAATTCATTATCTCAAGCAGACTTTCGACTCGAAAACATTCTGCGTGTAAGATGGAACTTTTCTTCAGTTTCATTCATTGTTTTAAATCATTCGTTAGACAACTTAAACGCTTTCAACCCTTCTTCCATTTTAAATTAGATGCTGTGGACTGATATTGGGTCAGGATATAACGGTCATTCTTTACAGCATTTCTGTTCTTGGCCTTATCTTTCGTGCATCAATCTTTCCATTGTCAAACATATTTCCTTACGTTACAGTATTTAACATATGCCAAAATCCTAGCTTAAAGTGAACACGAAGGCTTCAGGTGAAGATTTTAGCACCAGTACGTTACAGTATTTATCATACCCGGTATGCCAAAATCCTAGCTTATAATGAACACGAAGGCTTCAGGTGAAGATTTTAGCACCAGAACGTTTCGACTGACCTCTGAACTTTCGTACTCAAGATGAATACGCAGGAATACACGACCACAGAGTGTTAACTCCATTTCCCTATATGCTTGTAATTTGACTGTTGTAGTCGTTAGCGAAAAAGCAATCAGGAGAAGTCGGCTAGCATTTCTACAGATGAAACAGTGACCGTAACTGATTCTTTCAACCCTGTTTACTGAAAGACTGCCATTCGCGTCTCGGACAAAGGGAGATAATTATTACCAGGACATCCGGCCAGCCTTGACGATCCTCTGATTTTGCCGTAAATAAATATTTCTCTTTACTTTCTGCTCTTCGTATCTTTGAATTAAGTCTTGTGGCATTATTCAGAGGATGTTCTATAACCCCGTAGTCAATATTCCGGCGCGGAGATTATATTGAAGGCAATCCCGACAGCCTGATAACATAGAGCGTGTACGGACTGTGCTGTTACGATATCATTACACGGCTTCTCCATAAAAATCAATGAGAACCACTTTTTTATAACTGGATAGATTCGATGGATCATCACGAATTCTACAATCTCACAATTCTGTCAACCCGATGTTTTATGTCCGCGCGTTTTATCGGAGCAGCAGATGCGCATTTAGATACGTTCGTTTCACCGTCAATGACCTACAAATCATACCATCTTGAAGAAATAAATGTCTATACGTTTTTCGCTGCATCGAGAGGCTTAGTCTAGGATGTATGTTCATGCCATTTTACTGTCAACGATATAGCTGGTGTTTGATGGTATGTTTTAAGATTGCTTGGGTTAAGGGAATATTGTAAAGATTTTAGGATTCCTTACACATTTCTTCTGTCCTACAGAAGATATAAAAATCGAAATTCTCAGCAAGAGACAAAAAGAACAACCCAGACGTTTTAGTGAGAATTTAAGATGCAGTAAATTTAGCTCACGTATCATTTAAAGACAATCGATTACGCTGCTCGACTTCAGCTCAAAGTGATTTAAAAAGTTCCCAAACAAAGTGTAAAATTCGCGACAAAACAATCGGTATCGATCTATAGCGAGAAACCACAAAAGACACTTGTCTGAAAGGCAATCAGTCTGGCTTCCGAAAAAGTACGAGCTGTAATGGATGCCTCAGACTATAATGTCAATGCCTTCACTCCCTTTATCCATTATATGTTGTTGTTGTTTTTTGCCGCTTGACCTTACTGAAGTAGCTTTTAATTAATTTGGGGAAATGACAGATACTTGTTTTAGAATTTAAAAAATGACTCAACCTTCTAGTATTTATGCTTGGATCTGTCGATATTTGATTGTCAACACAAGTTTTGTGTTCAGAGTACATACAATCTTGATAAACAATAACATGTGGAATTTAATATGGACAAGGATATACCATTTGTCACCCTTGTTAAATCCGGCATCGGCACTTGGAAGCTCGGCGTCACTAGTAGAGACAATTTTATGACTTCACTTGTTTGAGTTCTATTATCCGAAATTGGGGATGAGAACTGGGGGGTATTTCATAAAAAAGTTTAGAAGGCTAAACTGACCTAGCCGACTAGAATAGCACTGCTTCAACATTACAACACTATCTGACCGTAGTCGGCTATATGTGGTTTATGAAATACCCCCCTGGTAGCTTACTTCCGGATTGACACCTTCTTCAAATATTGTATCCGGCAACACTGTAATCGTACTCCGTGTGGCCTTAATACCCCCATTCAACTAACATTGAAACATTGCCAACAATAATACATGTAGTCGAAGAGGCTTTATCCACAAGGTAGGAATCATTCCAAACCTGGGGGCCACAAGTACACAATTCGTGTGTTAAAAAGTGGCTTTGTGCAGCCCTTTTTTGGCGACAAAAGGCACACATAGTTAAACAGAAAAGTCAACATTTGGAGGAAAGTTGATTGAGATTCCCATATATGGTTACTATTTAAGGATCTCAAGATAAATATTCATATATGCCTAGATGTTTGGGAGGATCTCCTTCAATTTAGTACACATCATATAGACAATGCAATTTTCTAACCGTGCTTTTAGATACGTTCTTAAGCATGCTTATGTCTTTTTTCATCTCGGCTTTGCTCCTTTCTTTGTCTGTACCTTTTAAACGCCTTTCTTATACCATCACCGTGATTCTGTATCTTCTGTTCTATATCAGAAGTTTCCACGCATGTAGTTATGGAGATACTTTGCTCTATATAGTCACTGCTATGAATATTGGAACTATAAAGAACTCATCTAGTACAATATCCGGTAGTGCATTCACGCTGAAGAAAATATCAGATGAAAAATTTGCCGACATTATACTTGTCCTATGTCTTCTTAAAATCAATAAAACTGAAGAAGCAAAGTTATGTTTATCTACAGACCAAAACCTATACACCAGACTTGATAACTCCGTTTTTACGGAAGCCTCAAATTCTCACAATGCAATCCTTATCGATCTGCGTGGAGTTTTGGCAGGAGAAACCCTGAAAGGCATTTGTCTGAGAGGTAATTGTCTGGCTTCATAATATCCTCGTGCCAAGTTTGTCAATTAAATACACTGACACATTTATGTCATAGCCCTTATTTCGTCCTTCGTTTAGAAGCCGTGTGTTTCTTATGATCGTGTCACTGTCTTTCGAGTCATTAATAATAACTACGTCAAAATATTGTTTGCGCGACACCAAGGAGAAATGACAAATCACATCATTCCTCAAACAATGTACAAATAGAATCTATCTGAAACCAATTAAAAATTCGCTTCCTTGTGTTAAGCAAGAATCCATACGGTATTTCTGACTACTATATAAAATATATTGTGATCTTTAGCATTCAAATGTAAGCTTTAACCTGGGGGTAAACAAACTTAAAATCAAGAAAATTTTACTACTTTATCAACCATGCAGCGGTTATCTAAATGTCTCCATATGTATGCTACAATCACCGTGTAATACTCTGCTAGAATAACTTCGTTTCACCTGAACATCACGGTTTGAATTCATGAGCAGATCATTAACCGAAACAGTCGAAAAAAATGTGCCAGTTTTCAAAACGCTTATCCCCAAAATTAACGAGGTTGTTGTGTCAACTTTCTAAAGGACACAAACAAATTAGCTTGGACATCGGCTACACTAATCGAGAGTTAAAATAGGTCGTCTCAAATGCTGGTTTATTTTTAATCTTCCTTTGTGCGTTACGTGTCCTCGCTGATGAGTAAATCACACACAGCTTGTTTAAACCGATATGATGTGTTTTAAGAAGAAAAAATAATAAATTGAAAGTGTCGAGTATCAATGTCATCATAAAACATTATTAAAGTGGCATGAGCTGCAAAAATGTTGATATTTTGTCGTAAAAAGAGAATGTTGAAATTGTCGGCTATTTTTCTCAAGACGTATTATTATAAAGCTTTTTAGTTCTTCTAGTCTCGAAAATGCATGATAAAGTATTGTTTTGAAGTAACTTTTACTTAGAATGAATGAATGGTCGTCCCGGTTATTTAAATATTGTTTACTTTTCGGACACTATTTCGGTTGGCATAGGCCACATACTGTATGGATTTTCCGCATTTCAACGCCAATCATTTAGTTTTTTGACGGCCTTCAAAGCCTCTTACTGTCGTGCCGATCAGAAATTAAGAAAAGAGTGTGAGTTTTGGCAGCTCATGCCACTTTAAGCAAGTCACTGTTTCAAATGAAGGGCAAGTAATAAAATTTAAGTATCTGTAGCATACAAATGATGGCTTTACATTGGTTGTGATTGACATATTAACTGTTCACGTCACGTAAGTTACATGTACCTACTTTTGTAAATGCTTGCTAGCCAATTAATGTGTGATAATTGGGGAATTGTGTATTGGCATAGCAGAGTTATTATCCTATTTTCCTTTTACTAACGGTCGTCTTTTTGTCGAAGCTATTGTGTAAACCGGTATTTGTCTGTTTCGCATTTGTCGGCTTCGTTTTGATCTATAACCGCCAATATCTTTATTAATCAGTGATTTAGCCACAGATCCCCCTAAACCAGTTTTATGGAGAAAATTGGCCTAAGTGCTGATTTGCAGCTTTCTGTACAATGAAATTCTGATTTGACAATAAAAGGTTTTGGCAGATGTCATGAAAAAATGGCACCTCCGGGAATTATTTGTCTGGATATCCAAAAATTACAGATGTACCTTCGGTTGAGCGATCGTCGATTATCCTCTATCTGGGCGTACACAAGATATCTGGCTGAAAGGATGGTTCACAACCACAGACAAACGCCAAGCCAGTGACAGACATACCTACAACAAAGACGAATGCCCTGTCAGTTATTGGAGTTAAACAGCTTTGTCTTGGACTAGAAACCTTTTGGCCTGTTGTCTTGGTGTCCTTAGCTTACCAAACATGATTGACACGAGAAATTTCTTTCCCACCAACTCGCTCTTGGGTATTTGGTTCACCCTCAGAAATTACGAGATTTAAATGTGGTTCGGTCGGAGAGCAGTCACGTGGAGAAAATCTGTAATACCATTGTCAAATATTAGCTCCTTGGACTTATAGAAATGCGCTGTATTCTCGTTGGCAAACATCGTTTAGGAAGGCGGCTTATCGGTCCTGTTGGCAAGGGCTGCTACCGAAGTGGTTAAAGCGATTATCCACCTTTGGCGCGGTACTGTGTTTTATCGATTACTTGGCCTTCGTGTATAGGGACTTCAATCTAAACCCAGACCATCTCCCCCAAGCATCATCCCCCTGTGGTTCCAACTCGTCAAGCTTTGTCATTTTAACATTAACCCAATACTTCGATGGCTCTTATTCTGTCACATTTCCGAAGGGCTTGATTTAAAATCCTATAACCAAGCAAAGACGCGGAGACATTTACTACAGTAATATAGGGTAACGTTTCCCGGCTTCAACAAGTCAGTTTTGTTATGACTTCTGCTTCTCGCTAATCTATTTCAAACAAGCAATGTGAAATATTAGTTTTCATTTGGCGTTTGGGTTCGAGGTAACCAAGACATTGCAATAACACCCTTATTTTTTGTTCTTTTCCAAGCATAAGTACTAGAAGGTTGAGCCATTTTTTTTTAATTCTAAAACAAGTATAGTTTTTGGTGGTAAATTTTACTCTCTCTCGTCGAGGTAGCCAATACACTGAAATAGCATCCTTCAGAAATTAAACAGGTTCAAAAATTGTCAGGTGCTTTTAATTTGCCATGAGCCCGCTGATAGACTATTATTTTGCAACCACTATTTACAATAACAAGTACACTAGTAGGGGTTATGCACTAAATACTGAATTGATTGTTAAATTAATGCTTGTGAAAATCAGGACTTTGGGGAAAAGCTGAAAGCTGATTGTTAAAGTATCAGTACAATCGGAAGGATTGATTGGTGTATTTGGGATCAATCAGGATTAATTAACTCCCATGGCGGTTTAGTAAAGAAGAAAGGTGTCTATACGCGGAGGAATTGCCTAAGAACCATACCACTGTGAGGGAAAAGGAGAAAATCCAGACAACCAAAATGTATGTTCAACTGTGAAGTCGCTATGGTTTCTACTCACTACGTTCATACACATTCTCGACTAAAATAGTTTCAACTAAAATATGGCAGATAATGTTTTTGGTAAATTTAAAACAAACATAATCAAGTCGATCTAAAACTTGCACATGTGCATTTGATTGCATGCACAGTCTTAAAGCGACATGAGCTGCCAAAATGTTGATATTTTGACGTTAAAACAGAATGTTGAAATTATTGGCTATTTTTCTCAAGACGTATACTTCAGAAGCTTTTTAGTGCTTCTAGTCTCGAAAATGTACGATTAAGTATTGTTTTGAACTAACTTTGGTTTAGAATGAATGAATTGTCGTCCCGGTTATTTAAATTTTGTTTACCTTTCGAACACGTTTTCGGTTTGTATAGGCCACATGCTGTATGGGTTTTCCTCATTCCAACGCCAATCATTTAGTTTTCCGATGGCATTCAAACCTTCTTACTGTCGTGACGATCAGAAATTATTTTAAAAAGTGTGAATTTTGGCCGCTCATGCCACTTTAAGTCTGAATATTAGATAATAAAATAACTGTATTGGTTTTATTTTTCTATTTAATAAATTTCATCTGAAAGCAATATGACTTGTGTCTGAAGGATAATTATATTTATGCATTGCTTTTAGGCATGTCAATGAATTATGGAAATCGTAGTTCTGTTATATCACATGCCTTTTTGTCCAGGTTTACTGTTAAATACATAAAAAGTAGAAACAGAAACTGAACAATACCCAGATTGTTGGTATGGGAAATCTAAATACAGGATGTGATTATCTCCCCTTTCCCTTGGGAGCTCTGCTTTCTTTTACAGGCCTCATTAATCCGGACATTTTAGACTAGTAAATCTTTTCGCTCGTTATCTGGAGAACTGGACGGTGCTTATCTGCCCTTTGTTGCAATCTGCTACTTTCTGGCGATCGATCCGAAATTCTGAGTTTTGATCTCTGAGATAAACTATTGGCCTTTCTACAAAACTCAATCTTAAACCAGACCCCACTCGAAGAGCATTATCCAATAGTCTAGCGACGTATCATTAGCTGTAATTCTAATGTCGTCCAATCGCCGTGCTGAGTTGTGCTAACCGCTAACAACCCTTACTCCCCCTGATAAAGGCTCTATTTCTTGCTTCGTTTCAGAATTTTCGTGGTAATTAGATCGATTACAACTAGCTATATCACCGAGAACGAAAATCGATGTATATATCCAGTAATTGACTCTCTTGCCCCCGAGAGAGTAATGTTAAAAGTTTAAGTATATTTAGACTAGCGGTCTGATTCGCATTATTTTTCATACTTACATCGGATATTTTATTATTGATGAAGAAAACTCTTGCGTTTGTAAGATATTACCTACCCACTTCTAAGCGCCAAATTTAAACAATCCTTTTCATTAACTAGTTTGCGAAGAACGAGTGGAAGAATGTTTTGTTTATATTCGGTTAGTGACCAACAGCATTACGAAAACGGTAGAATGTATATTGTTCATGAAATTTCGCCGAGCCGTTCAACGATATAACGAATTTTGGACACCAAATTTTTCATTCAAGTTATTTATTCTACAAAAAGGTTGCATCCACGTCTCGAGAACGCATTTTGATTGTGCCGTATTAAGTAAATATCACCACAAGCCATTTTGCAGAGCAAAGAATGGTAATTCATTATCTCATGCAGACTTTCGACTCAAAACATTCTGCGTGTAAATTTAAACTTTTCTTCAGTTTCATTCATTGTTTTACACCATTCATTGGACAACTTAAAGTGACATGAGCTGCCAAAATTCACACTTTTTTCATGATTTCTGATCGTCACGAGGTTTAGTCCCGATTCGCCTAATTTGTGATTTTGTACATTTTGGCTTGTAGGCGAATCGGGACTAGTGCCGGTGAGTAAACTTAGATCAATACAGGGATTAAGAGGGATTAACAGTTAAATCGGGGAGATTAAATTGTAAGTAACAGGGAACAAACACAATTTTTTGTTTACATTAAATATTGGAGTTTATTGTAATAGTTAATTTAACAAGCAACTGACAGAAATATCACTGACCAACATGTAACAAATACGAAGCACTATCAGAAAATTCAATAACGGATAAGTCTCCCCGTAATAGGTCGTCCTTCAAATGTTGGAGACGCTCTTCTATTTTCCTGTATTTCAGTCTTTTGGGGGCAAACCTGGCCCCATTCTCTGTCTGGGCAAATCTAGTCTCTGTCACTGATTGTTCCCTCTTAATTATTGTGATAAACTCAAAAAGATTTGGGTGTGCCTTGGCTGTAATGGATTTCATTCTGTTGTGCCACCCCTCTAGATTGTTGTTGGTTCTGGCACCTTCTGCTACATGATGATTCCACATTTCTCGGTTCCATTGCCCTTCTAACCAATTTTCTGTCACGTAGTCCATAAACCTGGTACATTCGGTGGTCGCTGGAGACTCAGCTATTGCGTTCAGCCAAACATCATCTACATCAGCTATTGGAACTAGAGGCAAAACTGCAGCTCGTCGCACCAGACATCGAACCTCGGCGTCATCTCTGTAAAGCGTTTGTAATCCATGTTTTTGTGCGTTTCTCCAAATACACTGCGTAAAATGGAAAAAAAAACAGCCCTTCATAATGGTGTCTGGCAATACAGTTCTAACAGCTGCGTGGAATGATGCTTCAAAATCAGCCTGTATCGACGATGGAGTAAACTGGAGGTAACGAGACTCCGCATAAGTCTGAATCAATCTTAGCATCCGCTCGTAGGTGGCCTGTCTTTTGTTTGGCAGCAGTGCGTATACCAAAGGAAACGATTTCCCCTCAATAACGCCGTGTAATGTGTAAACTTGGTCGAAAATACCTGGTGTTATGTAGAATGTGACGGAGACTGACAAAGGTATGCAACGTTTGTGGATGATGCGAACAGAACAATCTTTTCGTCGTCTCCATCACAAGCAATCAGAAATGGTGCACCGCATCTCGTGGTTGTCCATTCGCCTTCTAACTGAACATCCCTGTTGAATGTGGATGCCTCCTTCATTGTCCGTTTATATAATTTTTCTGTTATGAACGATGTTCATCTTTTTTAGCACTTGACTATTATATTTCAGTTAAAATTTTCGATGGTTACATAAACTTGTCTCACCTATTGTTCCGTCTTAATGGGATTATCCCCATGCCGCTACTCCCTGGTGTTAGTGTTAGTTAATCCTCAAAATGGCATGTAGGCGAGTCGGGATTTCCAGAGGTGTGAATTAGGCGAGTCGGGAATACACCCGTCACGACAGTAAGAGGCTTTAAAGGCCATCTGGAATGAGAAAAATCCATACATACTATACGAACCGAAAACGTGTTCGAAAAGTAAACAAAATTTAAATAACCGGGACGACCATTCATTCATTCTAAGCCAAAGTTAGTTCAAAATAACATTTTATCGTACATTTTCGGGACTAGACGATAAAATGTTATTTTGAACTAACTTTGGCTTAGAATGAATGAATGGTCGTCCCGGTTATTTAAATTTTGTTTACTTTTCGAACACGTTTTCGCTTCTGAATTTTACGCCTTGAGAAAAATAGCCAATAATTTTAACAATCTGTTTTGCGGTCAAAGTATAACCATTTTGGCAGCTCATGCAACTTTAAACGCTTTCAACTCTTCTTCCATTTTAAATTAGATGCTGTGGACTGATCTTAGATCAGGTTATAAAGGTCATTCTTTACAGCATTTCTGTTATTGACCTTATCTTTTTTGCATCAATCTTTCCATTGTTAAACATATTTCCTTACGTTACAGTATTTAACATATGCCAAAATCCTAGCTTACGGTGAACACAAGAGCTTCAGGTGAAGATTTTAGCACCAGAACGTTTCGACTGACCTCTGAACTTTCGTACTCAAGATGAATACGCAGGAATACACGACCACGGAGTGTTAACTTCATTTCCCTGTATGCCTGTAATTTGACTGTTGTAGTCGTTAGCGAAAAAGCAATCAGGGGAAGTCGGCTAGCATTTCTACAGATGGAACAGTGACCATAACTGAATCTTTCAACCCTGTTTACTGAAAGACTGCCATTCGCGTCTCGGACAAAGGGGGATAATTATGAGTAGGACATCCGGCTAGCCTTGACGACCCTCTGATTTTGCCGTAAATAAATATTTCTCTTTACTTTCTGCTCTTCGTATCTTTGAATTAAGTCTTGTGGCATTATTCAGAGGATGTTCTATAACCCCGTAGTCAATATTCCGGTGCGGAGATTATATTGAAGGCAATCCCGACAGCCTGATAACACAGAGCGTGTACGGACTGTGCTGTTACGATATCATTACACGGCTTCTCCATAAAAATCAATGAGAACCACTTTTTCATAACTGGATAGATTCGATGGATCATCACGAATTCTGCAATCTCACAATTCTGTCAACCCGATGTTTTATGTCCGCGCGTTTTATCGGAGCAGCAGATGCGCATTTAGATACGTTCGTTTCACCGTCAATGACCTACAAATCATTGCATCCTGAAGAAATAAATGTCTATACGTTTTTCGCTGCATCGAGAGGCTTAGTCTAGGATGTATGTTCATGCCATTTTACTGTCAAAGATATAGCTGGTGTTTGATGGTATGTTTTAAGATTGCTTGTTTTAAAGAAATATTGTAAAGATTTTAGGATTCCTTACTACAGTAGTTTTTTCTGTTCTTCAGAACATATAAAAATCTAAATTCTCAACAAGAGACAAAAAGAAAAACCCAGAAGTTTTAGTGAGAATTTAAGATGTAGTAAATTTAGCTCACGTATCATTTAAAGACAATCGATTACGCTGCTCGACTTCAGCTCAAAGTGATTTAAAAAGTTCCCCAACAAAGTGTAAAATTCGCGACAAAACAATCGGTATCGATCTATAGCGAGAAACCACAAAAGACACTTGTCTGAAAGGCAATCAGTCTGGCTTCCGAAAAAGTAGGAGCTGTAATGGATGCCTCAGACAACAATGTCAATGCCTTCACTCCCTTTATCCATTATATGTTGTTGTTGTTTTTTGCCGCTTGACCTTACTGAAGTAGCTTTTAATTAATTTGGGGAAATGACAGATACTTGTTTTAGAATTAAAAAAATGACTCAACCTTCTAGTATTTATGCTTGGATCTGTCGATATTTGATTGTCAACACACGTTTTGTGTTCAGAGTACATACAATCTTGATAAACAATAACATGTGGAATTCCATTTGGATAAGCATATACCATTTGTCACCCTTGTTAAATCCGGCATCGGCACTTGGAAGCTCGGCGTCACTAGTAGAGACAATTTTATGACTTCACTTGTTTGAGTTCTATTATCCGAAATTGGGGATGAGAACTGGGGGGTATTTCATAAAAAAGTTTAGAAGGCTAAACTGACCTAGCCGACTAGAATAGCACTGCTTCAACATTACTGCTTAGTCGACTATCTGACCGTAGTCGGCTATATGTTGTTTATGAAATACCCCCCTGGTAGCTTACTTCCGGATTGACACCTTCTTCAAATATTGTATCTGGCAACACTGTCATCGTACTCCGTGTGGCCTTAATACCCCCATTCAACTAACATTGAAACATTGCCAACAATAATACATGTAGTCGAAGAGGCTTTATCCACAAGGCAGAAATCATTCCAAACCTACATGTAGGTGTCACAAGTACACAATTCGTGTGTTAAAGAGTGGCTTTGCGCAGTCCTTTTTTGGCGACAAAAGACACACATAGTTAAACAGAAAAGTCAACATTTGGAGGAAAGTTGATTGAGATTCCCAAATATGGTTACTATTTAAGGATCTCAAGATAAATATTCATATATGCCTAGATGTTTGGGAGGATCTCCTTCAATTCAGTACACATCATATAGACAATGCAATTTTCTAACCGTGCTTTTAGATACGTTCGTTGCCCTAAGTATGCTTATGTGTTTTTTCATCTTGGCTTTACTCCTGTCTCTGTCAGTACATTTTAATCGCCTTTCTTATACCATCACTGTGATTCTGTATCTTTTGTTCTGTATCAGAAGTTTCCACGTATGTAGTTAGGGAGATACTTTCCTTTATAGTCACTGCTATGAATATTGGAACTATAAAGAACTCATCTAGTACAATATCCGGTAGTGCATTCACGCTGAAGAAAATATCAGATGAAAAATTTGCCGACATTATACTTGTCCAATGTCTTCTTAAAATCAATAAAACTGAAGAAGCAAAGTTATGTTTATCTACAGACCAAAACCTATACACCAGACTTGATAACTCCGTTTTTACGGAAGCCTCAAATTCTCACAATGCAATCCTTATCGATCTGCGTGGAGTTTTGGCAGGAGAAACCCTGAAAGGCATTTGTCTGAGAGGTAATTGTCTGGCTTCATAATATCCTCGTGCCAAGTTTGTCAATTAAATACACTGACACATTTATGTCATAGCCCTTATTTCGTCCTTCGTTTAGAAGCCGTGTGTTTCTTATGATCGTGTCACTGTCTTTCGAGTCATTAATAATAACTACGTCAAAATATTGTTTACGTGACACCATTGAGAAATGACAAATCACATCATTCCTCAAACAATGTACAAAAAGAATCTATCTGAAACCAATTAAAAATTCGCTTCCTTGTGTTAAGCAAGAATCCATACGGTATTTCTGACTACTATATAAAATATATTGTGATCTTTAGCATTCAAATGTAAGCTTTAACCTGGTGGTATTTCATAAACAGGTTTAGAAGGCTAAACTAACCTAGCCGACTAGAATAGCACTGCTTTAACATTACTGCTTAGTCGACTATCTGACCGTAGTCGGCTATATGTGGTTTAGGTTATAGCTTCTACCAACAGACTAATAATTTGGTAGTTCATCCCGTTAGTATGTTGATAACGGATAGCAGCGCGGAATCCATAATCATCATTTTGAAGAAAGTTGCTCGAAATATGAATGTATTCTGACTTTTAGATAGGATAATAGCAATAATGGTAGTAAGAAACTGTGTGTTGTTCGACCAAAACATATTCTTATCTAATACATAACGGGTTTGAATCCAACTATAAAGGTACTCTAATAGGATTTTATTGAAATTCCCTTTCATTGTATTGGCGTGGCGGTCCAGGGAAGGATAGTATTGGCTGTTTCTGTGATAATCTGTAATATCCGTTATGAAAAAGAGCATTCTTGTAAGACATGGAGGACGGAATCGTGGGCAATTCCAACACCCATATGAATCAACAACCTTAAGAGCGACTCAAGACAAACATCACAATAACGGAAAAGTGTTACAGAAAACATTTCTTGTTAAATTGAGATTCGGTTTAAAACATTTTCCTCAGACTGATTCAGTAATCTCTTTCGTCCTCTATATTTCAAGTGTCGATTCCAATAGTTCAAGAGACATACTCCTTATAATCACAGCTTATTTTTAACTCATCTAGTACCATATCCAGCAGAGCAGCCACGCTGAAGAAGAAAATATCAGACGGGAAATTTGCCTAGATTTTATCTTCTTAAAAATCAATAAAGCTGAATTTAAGAAACAGAGTTATGTTTATCTAGATCAAAACCCCTTATATACTATAAAACTTCATTTTTACAAGAACCTGAAATTCGCACAATGCACACTCATTATCGATCTCCTCACAATTTTGGTAGTAGAAACCTTGAAAGAGGTGTATTTGTCTGAGAGGTAATTGTCTGGCTTTATAATATCCTCGTGCCAAACTTGTCAATTAAATACACTGACACATTTTTTTAATAACCCTTATTGGCTTTCAACTTACTTGTGCCCGGAAAGTGTGTTTCCCCTCGATTAGAAACCCGGAGTTATTTATTATCTGTTTTCTATCTTTAGACTTTTTTTTTTAGTGTTCATAAATATATCAAAACATTGTTTCCGCGACATTTTAGGAGACATAGCAAATCTCACATTTCCTAAAAACGATATACTTAAAACAACCCAGCTCTAGATTCAGTCAATAAGTGGCTTCTTTCTATTTATAGTGATTCGTGTGATATTTCTAACTACTATAGAAATATATTGTGATATTTAGCTTTAAAATTTATGCTAAGAGCCTCTACTAAAGAATCTATTAAGTTGGCATCTCCCTCCGTTTGGGGTGTTCTGCTATACCTCCGATAGTATCTCGATAACGTGTAGTCACGCGGAATTCAGAATCAACATTTTAAAGACATGCTTGAAAGATGAATATATTGTGACCATTAAATAACATAATTACAATATGGTAGTAAGGAACCGTTTGTTGTTCGACCTAAACACATTCTCATCTAATGCATAACTGTTTTGGATCCAACTATAAAGGTCATTTTAATATGATTTGTAATGAGATTCTCTTTTTGTGTTAGTGTGATGGTCCGGTGAAGGACTGCTTTCTTGTAAGACATGGAATCTACCAATCTGGAATGGGATCGGGCCGGAGGGGGGGGGGGGGGGGGGGTCACCCCTTAAAGTGAAGAACTAAGTACAACTTAAGACAAACAACAAATTATCTAAGAGTATACTTGAAAGTAATTTAATGTTAAACTGGGATTCTGCCTTTCAAGTGTCGATTCCAGTAGTTAAATAGACTCTCTATAATTACAGCTTACTTTATCTGGATATAAAGAAGGCATCTAGTACAATATCCAGTAGTGCATTCACGCTGAAGAAAATATCAGACGCGAAATTTGCCTAGATTGGACTTGTTTTGTATTTTACTAAAAATCGATAAAGCTGTATTTAAGAGGCTTAATTATGTTTATCTAAAGTCCAAAACCCTATACACTAGACATGATAACTCCATTTTTACGAAAGCCTCAAATTCTCACAATGCAATCATTATCGATCTTCCCATAACATTGGCTGTAGAAGCCTTAGAAGGGGTTTTTGTCTGAGAGGTAGTTGTCTGGTGTCATACTATCCTCCTGCCAAGTTTGTCAATTAAATGATGTTCTGACACATTTGTGTCATAGCCGTTAACTGCTTTAACTTAACTTTTCCGCTGTAAGTGTTTCGTCTTCTGTTTAGAATCTGGGGTTATTTTTGAACGGATTACTGTTGATAAACTATCGGATTAAGCAGAACTACACATGTACGTGCGTTGCATCTTAACATGGTTTTATGACTAGCGAGACCGCAGGAAGAGAATGGGAAGCACATATGTTCTAAGCTTGAAAAGTTTAAAACTTTTTCATGCTTCCGAAGACTTCCTGTTATATTTGTACCGTAACACACGCGGATTCCCAGGTTAGCTTTTTAATTTAGTCATCATCTCACTCTCTGTATGTTGAATCGCCGCAGAGTTATATGCAGACATGGGGCTCGTTTCACAAAGCAGTCACATCGCAAACGAAACGTAGTTGCCAATGGATACCATAGTGAAGCGATACAACATCATGGCAACTGCGATTGATCGCGCTGTGCGACGGCCCTCTGATTGTAACCTGAAGTGTACATACTATGGCTAAAAATACAACACGCCGTGTTGACAATATTGTTCGCGAACATATCAATACTACCAATACTAAGTGTACGTATTAATTCGTGTTTTTTTTTGTGTGTGTTTTTGTAGGTTTTATGAGTACAGGGGAAGGAGATACCTCGGGTAACTACGCCATCTTAGATCAAATGGCTGCAATGCATTGGCTACGAGAAAATATTCAAAGCTTTGGGGGTGACCCTAATAGAGTAACTTTGTTTGGACACGGATACGGAGCAGCCTTGGTGAATATATTGCTGGTATCGCCAGTAACCAAAGGTATACCAATAATTTATATCAATATTTTTTGTTAGAACTGAGATAGTCCAGAGACGTCAACTTCCAAAAGACTTGTTGACTTGATTAATTTCTAATTCAACTTATATTCTACATTAACTGCTACATATATGTATTGTTTTTTTATAGGTATAATACTTAGATAGCATTATGGGTATTCCTATGAAGACAAGCCCACCCACATGCTTTTGTCTACCGATGTCTCTGTCTTTTGTTTGTTTGTCAAGTGCCCATGTCTCAATTTCCAGAAACAGCAGAAGATTTTTTAGCTTTTTCCCTTTTATATGATTTAAATGTTATGTTAACCTTATATCAGTCTTGTTGCGGTTTTATAAATGGTGTACATTATTATAGTACTTTTCTTTCAAAGTCCATTCAAAGATATGACCTTTTATAAGGCTGTATGTTTTACAAAAATGGTTTTCCATTCAATTTTCATAATTTTCACTGCCGCTGTGAATTTGTATTAGTCTATGTTTTGTTTTTATGTATTTAAGTTTTAACGCAACATTATGAACATAACTGCCCATTTAATCATTTTTTGATCGTTTTAACCAAATAATATCTTCCCTCCCCAAATATTATCATATTTCAATTTGGTTTTATTTTCTTTAAAATTTTACAGAATACAGGAAACAGCGTAAGGCTTGGGTATCTGATGTTGTTACCTCCCCCTTGTTAACCCCTTCGAATTGCACCAAAAGCACTTTGCCCTCTTAAAATTAACCCCTTCTCCCGAACACAATCCTTGCGGTGGGCACTTTGAGTTTGAAACCCGCACTCCAGTTCATATGTCACTTTCTCTGCAAACTGCTTGGTAATTCTTATATGTATAGAACTATTTTTACAGACATGTTTGAATAGTATGTATTTCCCGGGTTTACCATTTGCTTGAAAAATGCCAGGACGTCCGCCACTGATCCTTCACAATGCCTAGACCGGAGGTCCAACTGCCCCTTCCTACCAATCACGGTCACTAAATACCTTGTACATTCGGGTAAAAGGCACTCGATGACCTCGACCTCTAGTTTATCACAGCTCAGAATCTCTAGATTTTCTGGCATTTTTCGAGAAAGTGTAACCCCAAAACACGCTTATCTTGTAGATGGCGGACATTACCTTACTCGTGGAAGTGTCTGTCATAGTGCACACGATGTTATAGGACTTCTTGAAAGGCTATCACATTTGTCACGACATGTTATCTCTCAAGCAATAGCCTGGAATATACATGTCAAGGGGAATAATAACCACCCTAAAATTATAAATGCTTTTATGTACCGTAAAATTGAAATATTTTAAATGACATGAGCTGCCAAATATAGGTACATTTAGCTAATAGTACGTCAAGTTTGTCAAGAATTAGAAAAGATGGGCCTTACTTTTGGTAGGTACCTCATACTCTCAACTTTTCTTAAAAAAAAATTATGTCACAAAAGTCAGAATTTTGGCAGCTCTCGCCACTTTAGAAATTGCTGCCTTTCTTAAGATCAGTAACTAAGCAGTTTGCGAGATGGAGATACACAAGACCATTTTTTCTCAACCTCTTTCCGATGCACACCACTGCAGTCCCCCTGTAATGAGTCGTTCTAGACAGAAAGCAATTGTTTAAACGTATTTTCGCACATCATATCTGTTCCTAAATATCTAGTTGTAGATGGATATCTCTCAAATCCCAAACCTTTTTATTATTGTATATAAATGGCTGCCATCTATGATCTGTCCATCCACGGTAGTTTTAGTCCTTTTCAAGCTATATATTAAACCACACCCCATATTTAAAGAAGTGGGATTTAATTTAAGATACGTTATATTCTTTCACTGGTTCCGCGTTGTAAATTTGTTCGTAAATTCACGAGGGATGTACATGGCCAGTTGTGTAGACATCCTATTCAGTCCAAAAAAGTTTCGGTTTTCTAGATTTCTCTAAACTTGTTCTTAACAACTCAACCTGTCTAAGGTTGTTGTCAGCTTACAGCAGAATATGTGAGTTTTCTCCAGGGATACAGCCCAGCCTCATATCCAGTAAAGCTGAAAACACAGACATATAACTGATTACATCTGCATTGCGGCGAAAATCATACAAAGTATCATACAAGCACACCGGGTCATTTTACGCTTTTCAAAACAATTTGCTTTTCTCTAGCTGACCACCACTTTGATCTTTTGGGCTCACTCTGTAAATGATAAGAAAATGTAAACAATTATGGGAACATAATAGACCCTTTTCCATGAACCAATTGGAATCGTTACCTAGTAGAATATAACCTATTCTGCAATAATTGTAACAAATTCTTCAGAAACCATAAAAACCTTAATTTATATACACTGTTCAGAATGTGATATAGAAATGGGATGATCTATACGGTTGAGGAAGGGAATAATTCAAACATTGATATAAGTTCCCGTGCTGTCCTGTTCAATCCACCAGGAGTGAGTGTTTGCAAAAACCCTTGTGTGGCCCAATGTGTAAATTCTAACAAGTACTAACCTTCACCAGACTGTTTGACTGTTCGCACATCAACTACCAAAACTTTTCAATGTAACATGAAAAGTCACCAACTCTTACACATGCACATTTTGAGAGAGATAAATGCCATAATTCAACTGTATATTATTTGGTCTAATTGTATAACCAATGAACTAAATGCGTGGAATGGACACGTCTCATTGGCTGAATTGGATCTGACTTTGTAAAGGGTACCGCCATTGATAGTTGAAGCCCGCGCGTATAACATATCTGGATCGAAATTGCACCATCTCCTAGTAATGGCGACATTTGATGCACAGCAAATACCACGTGACCTCCATTCCACGCATATAGTTAATTGTGTATAACATTCAGCTATGGTTCAGCAAAGCGAAAATGTTCCATGATACAGATGTGTAAATTGCCAAGTGATGGACATTCAAAGCTGTACAATTTCTAACAAATGATTTTCGCCTATTTTCCGTCCTACTAATAACTGTGGTCCTCATCAGCCTTTGGTTAGCTATATTATTACTTGTGAAAGAATAAGAATATATGTATGTGTTCATTCAAGGTTAATTCTACTGTATATTATCTAAATTAGGAGACGGTTTTAGTTTACAAGGGTGGAGATGTTATAGTTATTGAATGTTGATAGAAGTTTTAAACAAAATACTAATACAACTTAGCATCCACAACTCAAATATACATTCTTGTGTATTTTCATTGTCTTGTAGATGATATTGAACTTTAATTTGCGTTTTAACAAAGGCATGAAAGATCGTTAAATGATCGCATATCTTATGTGGCCTACGTATATATATATATTATTTTCTTCCCTCGCAGATGGACCATTGTTTCAAAGGGCGATTTTACAGAGTGGTTCCGCCTTGAGTTCATGGGCAGTATCAATGGATCCTGTTGAATGTACCCAGAGACTCGCAGCAAAAGTTAACTGTTCACAGTTCGTCAACGATCCGACAGCTTTATTGGGATGTCTACGGAATAAGAGTTATGTTGATCTGGTCAATGCAGCCCCGATGGCTCCAAAGTATTATTCTTGTTTTGCTCCATCAATAAGTCCACAAAGTAGCGTTCTGCCACACACCGTTGAGGATCTACATAAAAGTCCCGTATCCATCTTCAAGTCGGCACAGCTCATGTTTGGTGGGACCAAGCACGAAGCATATGGCTACTTAAAACAATCCGAAATCGAGAACGGCATTTCTGAGGAGAGAAAAACACAGATATTAAGGACTTATGTTCATAATACTTTCCGATATCATAGACAGAAAATCTATGAAATCCTCGATCACCACTATACTGACTGGGACCGTCATGTTGATGACCATACCAGACGAGATGGGATTCTGGAACTCCTTGGTGACGGTCAATTTGTGGCTCCCATGATGAAAGTAGGCAATTACCACTCCAAAGTTTCAGACACCTATCTTTATAACTTTGCTTATTCTACCCAGTCGTCCCAATACCCTCGATGGGCGGGTGGTGTCTATGGCGATGAACTTCCATATGTCTTCGGCGCGCCACTAGTTAATGGCGTCTCCCCATTTCCACCAGAATACAGCAAGTCAGAGCGCATGCTCAGTGAGGCTATAATGAGATACTGGACGAACTTTGCCAAAACTGGGTAAGTTCATTGCCTTCTTCTTAACCCCCTTTGTTTAATAATCTAGAGGAAGCAATTTTTCATGGCTATAATAACAATGTAATATTCATCATAAGTAAATAATACTTCTAGTCTTATTTTTCTGTTAATGCATCCTGCCTTTCGTTTTTATATGATGACCAAACAAATAACCGACGCCTAGCTGGTATGAAGGAGAAAGAGAACATTTTATGCAAAATATACGTTGAGTTTACTGAAATTTCCTTTGAAGAAAAAAGTTTTCGTGAAAAAGCTATTGCGGGGTGCCACCTAATGCAATATTTGAAAATAAAACCCGTATTCTAATTAGGCTGCACTAGACTTAGACATGGATGGTCCATGAGCACTTATGGAAAATATCATCGCTGTAAGGTTGCTTCTGGTGGTGTGTGTCACTAAAGGCAAATTAGCTATTATGTAATATGAATTATAAGTTGATGGCCTACATCATTCATACGAATGGACGCGCAAATATGCTAAAACCAACTAACCAATTATAAGTAAAGAACCCATTTTATCCTATCAATGGCAGAAGCCATTCATTGCATTATTCTTCGTCGTTTTGGTATTTCATTTCATTTCGTCAATTTATATTTCAGCTTTATGTAAATAATAAGAATATATAAAAAAAAACGTATCCGTCTAATTTTCTTAAGCACTAAAAATAACCTCTTTCTATTTTGGAGGCGACGTGTAATTGTCAACAATACCTCACAGTCAAACATTTTTTTTCTAGTTTCTAAAAAGCTCTGTCAAGATTTGCAATTGGCTTTAGATGCATTATATGATATTTTTCTACCGTTAGTAATCAGTGAATTAAATCTATCCATGTACCATGTACATGCTTTTCATATCGGTGTCTGCATCTTCTTCCACTGTTCGCCAATTTTTTGCACCATGTTTGCCTTCAACAGTTTGTTTTCATTATTGTCGGTTACTAAGTACAGCAAAAATAAGACTTTACAGATCAGGACCCTGTTTCACAAAGCGGAGTAGCGTAAGTGTTCACGTAACTGCCATAGCAACCCATACTGTAAAGATACGCTAGTAAGAAAGTTAGGCAAAAATACATCTACGCCGCTTTGTGAAACAGGGCCAAGGTCCGTCCACACGGTGCGACTTATCGTACAGACTTGTAGTATGCGATTAAAATGGATGCTTTTAATTGGTCGATACGATTAGTCAACCAATCAAATACATCCATTTTTTTGACAAATCGCACCGTGTGAGCGGGCCTTTACCAGTTCAACTGAGTGTAAAGCTACATGTAAGATATGGCCTGGGAACAAGTTTAGCTCTGTCGTTAGTTTGAGTTAGTCGGAGAATTAACAACTCCGATAAAAACTCTTTTAAGAGGGATAATAATGTTTTTCACAATAAATGACACCAGTTCTAAAACCCCTTTCACGTTCTTGACAACGTGACCGTCTTTTATCAATTCAATATCAGTCATATAAGCCTAACAGACTGTGGGATAATCTGAGTTTATGATCTTTCTGGAAGTGTGTCTCACAGCTTGTCATCGTAATTTAGGATTACTTTGCATCGCAAATCGCCCCTTGCTTGTGTGTGAATTACATGAAACAAGTCGGTTGACTGTGATATAATTTACAATCTATGTCAGGTGGCGGACAGTTTTCTGTTTCTTAAATCAGGCTTCGAAAACTTTGAAGAAGGGCGTAATTGATACATTTTAAACCGAAATAGCAAAGTGACCTGAAAGAGTGTGACTTTAAAGTACTTACATCTTAATACATTTCCATACGTTAAAGTGTAAGAACTTCAGAAACTTGCTGCTTTATTAAATGTTATATAATTAGTGTTAAATATTTAATGGGCAAAAATTTCTTAACTCTTGAACAAGATTCATGAGAAACACCCCCACCAACATTTAGAAGACTGGATATAATTCCCAGGTCGTCATGATAAACGACCGGCTTTTTAAGAATGTCAGTATAACACCTGGGGAATTTTCGATTTTTTTTAGAAAATAATTGATTAATGGATTATTAATGCTGCCTTTCAAAAAACTATTTTTCTTTACGTGTCGGGTATATCAACACATGAATTTAACATTTTAATTATTGTTGTTTTTCAGAAACCCAAATTTACCCAATGCTCAGACGTCAGAACACGCAGGTCGTGTAAAAAACAGATTTGTGGACATGGACTGGCCAACTTATGATCCAGTAAAACAAGAGTATCTCTTAGTCGGTAAGAAATGGTCAAAAATCACACTGTGTATTAGGACAACACAGCAACATTTAGATTACAACAATGAGTACATAACCTTATTCTCGTTATTTTGGGATTACATTTTCTTGAAAATATGGTAGAAATTCCTCTACCGATTGTTGGGTGACGCCCGAAACGGGAATCGAACCCATGTCCCAGAGTATGGCACCTATCGCCAGCACTAAATTCCGGCTGTCTTATCCATTCAATGAACCACTGAGGAGGCCGGTTGGCTGATTTTCAAGAAAGTGTAATCCCAAAATAACGAGAATACTGTTATACCCACTTTCTAAAAGACACTAATTAAGTAAACTAAAGTACATAACCTATTATACATATGACTTGCCTTATATCAACACGTTATTGGCAATATATCCCAGGCTTCAAAGCGGGTTTGGTTGTTTTTTTTCAGTTAACCATTCTCATTACATGCATTTATGACCTGTTCCCAGTAGAATGACGATTGAACCTTACAATACCAAATAACTACAAAGATATCTCATGTTTTGTTCTGTATATCAGAAATACATCAGATTTTTACCAAAAAAAAAATAATAACAAAAACAACCGAATCCTGTTTGGTAGGAGGGAGAAAGAGAACTTTTGTTTGCATAATTTACGTTCATGTATACGAAATAGCTTACTGACATTTCCTTGGAACAAACTAGGTAACGGTCAAAGAGCTTTTTCGTGCCTCCATCTAATGTGATAAATGAAACCGGTATCTTATCTAGAACTCAACTGGATGTACATATGGATGGAGCATGGGCACTTTTGGAAAATGGCATCGTTCTTACATTGTCTCTCGTGTTAGGTGGGGCGGAAAGAGTAATTTGTTCGCTTTGTTTTTTTTTCACGGATTACATTTGAACAAATGGGTTGATTATCTACGTACGGCTAAGCTGCAGATGAGAGGAAGTGTCCCATGGCTTGTCTTTAGTCGAGGGCGTGTCTTTTTCGAGTTTTATACTGGGACATAAATACCGCCAAGGGATTTGGAACAGGGCCATAAAATGGGACCCGGTTTTGATACTATTCTTTTTTTTATTAAATATGCACAATTTCTAGGATACCATCGTCAGGTGAACTTTCTACCAATTAATAGATATACACTCTGTTTGATTTCGTAGGTAAAAGGCCAAAGGTGGGTCACCATTACAGAGGCAGGCAACTCGCTTTGTGGCTTGACCTTATACCGAAGCTTCATCAGCCTGACGGTCAAGATCCAGAACATCATTTACTAGACCAGCCTGATAATATGTCTACATTTGATGATCCAACACGGTTAATGACAAAGTTCACCGAGATATTCCCGCCTCCACCCCCAACGGCACCACCCTCACCGCCTCCCAAGGGACAAAATACTCAAGACTATGCGGATGTAACCTCCCATGGCTGGTTAAGCCCTACAGATGATGATGTTTTAACACTTCAACCAGAGAGCTTAACTCCATTCCCACCAGAAGGAACCGCCAACAACGCACATCAGAACAACACAGCCCCAGCTAGCATGGCGATGCAGAGTAGCTCGGTTCCACTAAGTATCACAATTGCTGTTGGATGTTCACTTCTCTTTCTCAATATTTTGATATTTGCCGGGATATATTACCAGCGCGAGAGAATCAAGAAAATTCGGAAAGCGCGCGAAGATCCAGATGATGTGAGACTTACTAGAAAAATTGAGCGCGAAGTGGCAAAAAATATGGGCCCCGAATCCGTGAGTTTATTACCCAACCCCAACTCTCAAGGTCCGCCGATAGCCAAGCCTATTGATGAACGATCTACCATTCCTAGACAGCCTGTTCCAGTGCGGGCCCCTCAGGCTCCAGCCGGGGCCTTTTCCTATACATCATCGTCCAATACGCAGTCTATGCAAAGACAGTCCCCAGGTAGGGGTATAAAAGCCCAAAATGGCAGCTCTACTCCACAAATAGTTCAAAAGGAAAACGATAGACATAAATCCCATGAAATTCACGCCACATTTAGAGACGGTGCTCCACCGGCATATAATTCAACGACAGCAGTTTAGTGATGAAATATTATTAGGGGAAATAGTTCTGTATAAAAGAAAGACATTGATATCTTGTACAAAAAATACTTATATCTTTCTGTACAGCCCAATTTACTTGTCGTGTATCCTTACCTTTTACTTATTCATTTTACTCTCGGAATTTCTTCCTGTTAACACTACTATGGTCTCATTTTTAACATTAAATGTAGGAGGCCTTTCTAGGAATATCGGTGTGTGATTGGCTATACGTCGAAGTTTTAAGTACTGGATATAAATGGTTTATCTATTCTAGAAATGACATCTGTAACTTCCTAAATAAGCTACAGCTGTTGGGGGGAAAGACTTCAAGGCTTCCTTCATTCAAACTATCTGTGTGTGTTTTTCTGTATACTGTATTTATACTTCTGGAACATAAACATGGCGAGAGATTTGAACTGTCGTGTTTTGATAATACAGGATTCACTTATGAGCCTCGCTGTGTACAAATTCATCAGAACAGTGGCTCGTGTGTCTTGTTTTGAAGACAATCATCTCCCTTTTAGTGTATATAAGATTTGTTTGTTTCCAAGCAATGGGATTCCAATTGACAGATGTGTATCTTAGCAAAGAGAGTAGATTGACAAGAGTGGTCACTTCGTCCAATCAGCATTGCCGGGCATATTCTTCTGGCCCCCTAGCGGAAGGGTGTTCCGACTGTACACGATTCGACTGAAGGGCGCCCCCTATTGAAAGGAGGTCCCTAATAATCGAATCGTGTCAGTTCAAATTCAACATGGCGCGGACGAAGTGACCACTCTTGTCAATCTACTCTCTTTGATCTTATCCTTTCATCCTCATAAATGTATTCTACCAAACTGACACCGATACTAACAACGATATTTTTTAATTGCACCAAAATTGCGTGATCCGCAGGTGTGCTGAATGCTGAATTCATATCACTGCTTTTTATGTTTTTAGCATTGTTAGTTTACGGCAATTTAATCTTTGTAAACTGCTTTTCTGTCGACTTTATGTACATCATATTTGGGATGTTAGGTTATCCAGACAAATCTTGCTAAAATGAATATCATAATTGAAAAGCATCAGTTCGAATCTCTTTCTCAAAATTCTTTGATTGATTATTTGGTGCCGAATGGAATGTTCATGAAGTTATGCGCTGGCGTTGACAGATTAGTCTATACGGAAAACTGTATTCAATGTAAAACAGAAGCTCTCAAACTTCTATTCGTACATAGAAAAGGGTCACATTTCTTTTCTCGGCAGTAAGAAAATCTTCCCATTACCAAGCCAGTTAGGGTTTTCTAACATGGATCATCATAATCATTTTTTATTTTTTTGATGAATGAAATTTGTTTCACTCAGAGGACCCCTTTGACATTTACAGATATTGAATGAATGACATTTTTGTTCAGTATAACATGCCCCTTTTTAAAATCAAAGTAGAAACGATAGTCCAGGTTAAAATCCCAGTAATGTGTTGGCTATTTTCGTCACTTTCCATGTGTTCACAAAGAAATCGTGATCAGGTTAATATACCATGTAAAGAACGATCTGGGGGTACGTTCATGTACACAGCTCGTGCTCCTGTCACTGATCTGGAATACTGAGATCTGGGTATAATATTTATCAAGATGAATACGTTCAAGCCAAAAACCAACACAAAATTTCCTCGTTATCCCCACATAACTCTAAGTGGAATCCATTTGGATGGCAAACTCCTGTTGTATTGGCAACATTTCAGTTTTATATAACCATTTTCTCTCAAATGCATTTTCTCTCAAATGCTTTCACCTGTCCTATACCTTTACTTTGATTTCAATATTCAACCCCTTCATCTTCAAGATTACAGGTCATGGTAGACACCTTTTCATCTTTGAAAACATTTCTTTATTGATCCCATTCTTTTGATCAATAGTACATTGTACATCTCAAATGATATGCCATGATGTGTCATTTATTCATTTTCTTCTGAGTTCCCGGGCCTTAGCGACTCAGTCGGCACAGGCCTCTCGTCGATGGGTTAGAATTTCGAATTCAACTAGAATTCAGTAATTCAAAGAGAAACTTTCTCAATGGGTGTTTTTCACTCGGTCGCCCTGTGTGGAAGACACCAGATGCTTGCTGGAGGTCAGGGTTTTCTCCCGACCTAGAGACTGTTTCCCTCCACAACTAAACCTGTCAAGGCATATAAGCTAAATAAGTTGAGTCATCCTGTTCCCATTTACAACATTTTCCACGTATCCAACCGGCTCAATATCTTGTATATTGATGTTTTTAGCATGCATTGTTAGCAACATCAGATTATCAATTGGTATTTTATCTTAATACATTTCACGCGGTGTCTTCATTTCACGCCATGCTAGTTTCGTGTATTTATATCAACTTGCTCAGATTGTACAGAAAATGTGTTTGGAAGTTTTGTTACCATATTACATGAGTGTTCATTTGTACAATATCTCGGATAGATTGTGTATGTTGATTTCCAAATAAATGTTTTCATATAAATTACCAACCCCTCACGTTGGCTTACATACAAATTGAACAATTTAACATTTACGATATTTTGCCTTTGTGTTAAACGCCCAACTAATGTTGACTGGAATGTTGACTGATTGACTTTGCCACAAGCGCCGCTTGACCAAACCAAACGTACAAAAAGGTGAAAGGAGAAGAACCTACAAACGGCATGCAATTGTATCGAACGGGCTTCCATTGCGCCTCACATTTATGTATTTATGATCACTAAAACACACGGGCACAGGGAAAATCGTCTTGTCTAAAATAACCATTGAGACAAGTTTCTAATTGTGTTAAAAAGAGGTATATCAGTTAGAGCTTTATAGCCCATAAATTGTTGTAACAAACCAAACTTATGATATTTCACTAGGTTGACGACTGACAGGAGCTTAGCCTTGGTCAGTACTAATTTATGTATGTGAATGTTTCACGTGGTTTACAGTGTGAAAGAGAACTATAAATGAATCTGTCAGGCAAACTCTTGCTTGATCGTGAGGGAGTGCGCCATTTACAAATGGAAATCGTCAGGAATGAGTATTAATGAATTACTTCCCTTGGAAGTTACTAAGGCAAAGTTAGTTCAAAACAAGATTTTATTGCAAATTTTTGAGACTAGAAGCACTAAAAAGCTTCTGAATTATACGTCTTGAGAAAAATAGCCGATAATTTCAACATTCTGTTTTAACGTCAGAATATCAACATTTTGGCAGCTCATGCCACTTTAAACAAAAGTTAATTCGACCATTTCGAGGTGCTAATAACTTACGACAAACCCTCTCATAACTCTGAAATATATACTAGCTTGTTTTGGGACAACGTGACAGGCTGCATTTGGTGTCTTCGCGACTTGTGGGGATCGTTGTAGAATTTTCAGAAAAGGTAGTCTTACCGCTGACTTTGCCGGATATAGTCATACAAGATACGATAAGGAAGCCCGTTCGATAAAATTGCATGATGTTTTTTTTGTCCCCCCCCCCCCCCTTCTATAAAAGCATTCACATTTATTAAATGAGGCAGTGTTTTTACAAAGATGATTGTCTAAAGAACAATAACCGGGCTTCAAGTACGTAGTCCGTGGGTAGAATAATAGATCATCGCGTCGAGAATGGTGGGTCAGGGGATCTTATTCTACCCAGTCCAAGGAGAAAAACGTTTTTAGTCCATCTCCGTGTATAGTATGGTTGCCAGATAGTTGCCAGCGTCAATGGCGAACGTCAGTGATTAATTAAGACGTTGACTGTTTGAAAGTTCCCTCTTATATCATCGGTCAACTTAGCCTAGCGAAATAAAGGGAATGTGGAATGGGGCGTAAACATCAATCAGTCAATCTAGTAACTGGCCTTATGAAATGAAGGATGGTGTAAAATACGTTTCAGTCTATGGGTCTACAAGTCAAGTGGACAGACCGACTACAGTGGTAACGAAAATACTTTTCGGGCATGTTCGAGGCTAAAACGAAAAATAATATCACACTGATCAATTATATTTTCAAATTCCTTTTAATTTCGTGTTAAGGGTTGGACTTTACCAGAAATCCGGGTCGTCAAGAGAAACGGGTGTAATACCGACTTAATAATGTTGGTACAGGTAATGATATTCGTGCCGGTTATTTAAATTTTGCTTACTTATCCAACAAACGCAATCAATATTTTTTTCAACGGTAATCATATAGTATCGATCGATATTAAACACATGTTTTGTCTTGGCAATCCGGATTTATGAAAACAACGAGGAAACCTCGGCATCCCATGCCACTTTAGAAGTGCATTGCCAAGTCTCTTGTCAAGTTTTCTGAGTTCCCTTATAGCTGGTATAAACGTACCTCATTTATATGGATTTTGAGATATCACGCTCAAAATACATTTAACCGTGACAAGAGAAAACCAACGACGATAGGGCCGACTCTTACAACCTGATTGTCACAAACTTTTAAACGGAGGGAGTTCTCTGGAATTATTTCCGTAAATGACTTGTGTTCGGTTTACAATTTTATGTATTTCTCGTTGCGTTTGGGTCACTGACAGAACACTTGCGAAATACTTGGTAAATTTAGCCCAGTGGTCATTTTCAAAGGAATCGTGTGTCTGAGGCAAAATAAAGTGGCATGAGCTGCCAAATGTTGATAGTTTGACGTTAAAACAGAATGTTCAAATTTTGGTCTATTTTTCTCAAGACGTATAATTCAGAAGCTTTTTAGTGCTTCTAGTCTCGAAAATGTACGATAAAGTATTGTTTTGAACTAACTTTGGCTTAGAATGAATGAATGGTCGTCCCGGTTATTTAAATTTTGTTTACTTTTCGAATACGTTTTCGGTTCGTACAGGCTGCATGGATTTTCCTCATTCCAACGCCAATCCTTTAGTTTTTCGATGGTCTTAAAAGCCTCTTACTGTCGTGACGATCAGAAATTATGAACAAAGTGAGAATTTTGGCAGCTAATGCCACTTTAATGATTAAAAAAATTCCCACATTTTAATGCCGTGCACTTTTCGGGAAGGTGTTGAGATGATCAGTGGTAAACTTCTTTCTCCTGATAGACCGTTCAATGGCGAGTTTAAAACAACTTTTGGGTTTATTTGCAGCTGGTTTGTTTACTTTTAGTTTTAGATAGACATGATGTTCTAGCAGAGGCTCCAGAGCGGACCGTTGAACGCTTACAGCCTGGCCGGTCATTTCGCCGTTTTCTAACTTTTTTGTTGGTTTATCCTGATTCCATAATGCAGATATAAACTAAAGAAGGCGTGGATAGTTCGCAGTGTATCAGATAGATAACTATTAGTTACGTTTTTACTACTCACTACAGTGTTGAGTTCGCCCATGTAGGAACTCAGTTTACACTTATCCGAAATTGTCCGTCAGACAGTAAACAATGTAACACGAATTACTACCAATTAGTCGTTAATTGTACAGTTTTGGCTGAAAATCAACCTACAGCCTTTTATCCAAAGTTAAATTAGTCTTATTTTTCAAATTAGTAGACACATCTTGAGAAATGTAAACAATAATACATAACTAGTCCCTTCAGTATAGGTGTGACGTTAAGATCAATTTCACAATGGGTGACTTTAAAGTTTGAGTTTGGGTTGGTCGTGGGTGTTGGTGTTAGTGTCCACCTGAAGCTCCAAACACCATGCGAGTCAACACTCAGTACAGACACCAGTGTTAACACTAGTGTTCAATTAGCAAATAGTCTGTAAGAAAAGTGTTGACCTGAAGCCGAAACACAGACTTGCGGTTAACACTGGTGTTCGTCCAGTTTTGACACGTCTACAATCACTCTACTGTTCAATTTGTACAGTAAATATCCGACCTGACACCTTGCACTAATTAGCATACAGTAGCAGGTTGTCTGCTAACTTTCCATCCAAACTTTTGACACGGTGTAAACGGTCTCCACTACTTTCGTGTGTGCATACTTGACGGACAGTCCAAAGGCAATCCATGGAGGCAACAGGGGTAATCCTGGGGATTTTTTCCTCCAGTAACCGCCTTGTTAGCTGCAACAAACAACATGGCTGCTAATACCGTTGACTTTAAACTCAGTCTGGTGTTAACCCTTAGGGGTTAGTTTTGTCTCCAATAGTAAAGCAATTGGAAGAATTCCGAAATGAACACCAACTGCGGTTCAACTCAACACCTCATGCTCCAACCGGTGCTAACCTTACACCAAACTCCGACTGTAAATCTAGGTTACACCAACACCAGGTGTCAACACAAACACTGATAACAACTGATAATTGGTGTCATTTTAGGTGTTGGGTGTTGTGTTAGCTTCAGTGTCAAAACAAACACCGACTATAATCGTGGGTAACACCGAAAGCAAGTATCAACACCAACACCATGGCTCGAGCTTATAGATGGTGTGAACCAGGCTTTAAGTGTTGGTGTTAGTGTTGGTGTTAACACCCAACTTTAAAGTCACCCAATGGCCAAAAAAAAAAACGTTTGGCGGGTAAACAAGATCTTAATGTTCTCCAAAACATTCCATTTAATTCAATCTTGGCACACAAAATCAGCAAGACAAGCCAATATTCCTGTTGAACAATTCAATTTCAAACAAGAACTAGATTTTGTGTTCTAATACACCTTCCTCTCGTTTGGTATTATAGAGATACAAAAAACAGAGACCCATTATCTGAGACATTAAAGTGGCATGAGCTGCCAAAATGTTGATATTTTGAGGTTGAAGCAGAATGTTGAAATTATTGGCTGTTTTTCTCCAGACTTATATTTCAGAAGCTTTGTAGTGCTTCTGGTCTCGAAAATGTACGATAAAGTATTGCTTTGAACTAACTTTGGATTAGAATGAATGAATGGTCGTTCCGGTTATTTAAATTTTGTTTACTTTTCGAACACGTTTTCGGTTCGTACAGGCCACATGCTGTATGGGTTTTCTTCATTCCAACGCCAATCATTTAGTTTTTCAATTGCCGTCAAACCCTGTTACTGTCGTGACGATCATAAATTATGAAAAAAGTGTGAATTTTGGCAGCTCATGCCACTTTAAACAACTTTGTGCTATAAATTAGGGGTGAGTTTGTGGTTAAATTAGCTATTGACGTATGCCAAAGTTTACATTAGAACAAAGTCTTCGTACGCTATCGTCATGGATAAAGGGGTCACTATTTATTTTTCCTACCCCGATATACCAGCATCTGTAACATTCGTATTGTACCGGATGTGTCACTAATTCAAATTGAAGTTATAGAAATGTCAGCGGCCGTAGCTAGATATAATTCGAACAGATAAATTAATGATAATTGCCATCATTATCCACCATGAAATGTATGATAGACTAAGTATTATATGCTGCAGCCCGATATATGTAACAAAATACACATATAAGTGTATGGATAACCGCCGGTATATCCCAGTCCTAGCTGACAGAAGGGCCCTCTATGAGTTAGACAACACAATTTACTGGTAAGTTTATTCTACAACATTACATACATTGGCTACTGTTCGATCAACCACCTTTGTCATTCATGTATTTTAAATAAATGAAGAACTTGTATATCGTCGAAAGTGTCGAAATACAAATTAAGCAAGAATAACTTTTAAAAAATGTACAAGGTATTGACATGCTTTAGAATATGTTTGCGAACCAAGGAAGCAATTGGTACTTTCAAACTGGATTTGTCCCATTAGGCTGTGGGGTCGTGTCGTTCGTGTTTTTAATTATACTATATCTTTCTTTTGTTTCCTTTCTCTTTGGTAATGCTTGTTTGTTTCATACGATTTTGCACAATACATACATCAATCTTTTAGTTTTCACGGACAAAGATGTAATATTTGTAGAAGCTCGACAGACTTAATACATCCAAACTTTTAAAATGAGCTAATAACCTGATTTTGTTTTAAAAAATGCTAACCTATGCAGAATATATTATTTATCGGCTGTATACTCATAAAAGTAAAACATTTTACCTAGAAGTGCAGAAGAAGAATAGACGTTTGCTTTAGTTTTCAAACGAGAACAAACAATACAAAGGGAGATAACTCCCCTTTAGATCTGTTGAATTATCGGGAATATTTTCTAAACGAGATGCTGGTGAATGGGGGATTTATAGAGTATTCGTGCTAGAAGACATTTGGCCAGCGAGATCCTCGTCGGCTCGGAATTGTTAGTCCGCAATAATAAAAAATATTTTAGGAAGGCTCAGGTGTCGTCAAACAATTCATATCTCGACATTCGTTGAAAAAAACGAAATAATGAAAAATAATAAAAAAAAAATTTAAAAGTGTATTTAAAAAAATTGCGTGAAAATCGATCAATTATTGTCAAAATATCAACATTTCTACAACTTGTAAAAAATGCTGAGAAAAACGTTTTTCACTCCATCGCCTTATGACGAATGGTTGATACTTACCAGCCGTGCTTTACTTGTTGTAACCCAATCTCATTCTCGCGAGATCCCCTGCTACTACGTGAACGCGACGGACCTCTCAGGCCGTTACAAGCCATTTGCCTTAGTCTGCTAAGGGGAATCCCCTTTTGCCAGAGCCGCGGAGAAATACTCTCACTACAATCACGTGACGTAGACATACAAAATAGCATGTTTTACGTTGGCCTGTTCACAATCGCGGAGGGTAGAAATATAGTCCCTGTATTTCCTCAACGATAATTCAAAACTTAAGGGCGTGTACCAAAAACGAAATACAAGCCAACATATAGAATCAGGTAAAGATCACGTACAAATCAATTTTGGAAGTAAGTTTGATTACCCAAATTTTGGGTAAAATGGCTTGGAACGGCCTGAGAGGTCCGTCGCGTTCACGTAGTAGCAGGGGATCTCGCGAGAATGAGATTGGTTGTAACCCACACAGGAAGAATATTTATGTTTTCGATTTGTTCGATATCTTTGGGTAGTAGAAGCGTTTGGTAAAAAGGGGAACAGTTCTTCGACTTTAAAGTAATTTAATTAAGAGAGCAGACATAAGCGAATGGTGATGGTTAAATATAGGTTCAGAATCGATAAAATGTTAACGAGATAATAATCTGTGACTAGAAGTCATTTGTTCGTCTGTACTAGGAAATCCGTGACTCTCAACAAAAACAATAATAGAGAGGGCGAAAATTATCAGGAAAAATACATTATGAGGCTTAATACATGTTATTTACTGCTATATTATTTATTTTACCTTTTCTAGACATCATGGATATTTTGGACCATAACGTCACTGCCGAAAGTCAGGAACCCACTGGTGTTGTCGTTGAGTACCTGACAAATCATGTGATAGTTGGCCTTGTAACAGCCATTGGAATTTTAACTTCAATACCTTTGCTCATCTTGCCCGTTTTCTCCATTATGAGGCGTCCGGTTTTCGTGGCCCTTAGCAGCTGGTCTCTGGCAAGCATTTTGTTACTTTGTACATTATGTTCAAACACAACGCTGACAACCAATACCTGGAAGGGAGGGGAATTTTGGTGCAAAGCTGCAAACTACCTGACTAATACCCTTTCCTTTACTCGGATATACCTTCTCTTGGTCTTCGCTCTGTTTGCCGTTTTGGGAGAGGATCGATGTCGTCGGTGGGCTGGGACAAGGCCATGGTTGATGTATGTCATTCCTCTTGTTTTGACGACTACGATTTGGATACTAATTTTCCCACCAGCGATTAAGTATTTTGAGGAAGCAAGATACATTACGTTAAACCACCCATCGTTAGTCGTGTGCGTGATTACGCAAACTTCTGCTGCCAAAATTGCGCAGATAGTTCTCCGTTTTGCCATACCGATGTTCCTGTTATTCGTCACTTTGATGTGTTGGGGGTTCTGTCAAATAAGAAGGAAGACGATATCACAGAAAGACAAACCGTCCATAATCATCTTGTTTCTCCTTACACATGTCTATCTGGTGACCCATTTTGGTTTAGAAGTTTTGTTACAGTTTCCATTGGAATCGACAAAGGCTGTAGTGGAAGACCGTGACATCTCAAACTACCTAATTGGATATTACATCTGGCTCTCTGAGTACGTCATTTCGCCTGTTATATGCATCAGCATTATGATTTTTTATCGCCACACAATACTTTCTAAAGAAGAAAACTAAATCTAGTAATAACACGTCACGTTGATGAAATTATTGAGCTCACGTTTATTCTCTGCACTTTGTCTGGCCCTGTTTTTCTGTTACTGAAACTTCCTCTGTGATCTAAGAACAAAAATGTTGAAAAATGTTTACTCTTTTGAAAACTACATATACTTTGTTATCGGTACAATGTAAAGCATACTTCATAATAAATTCATATAAGGACGACTGTTGTTCTTTTAGTTTATGAAAAATATACCACATGACGTTTTCTGCATAATGTTCGGATTCGTATGATATTGATAAATATCTCTTCAGATATTTCGAAGAAATTGAAATAAAAAGACTTCTTTTAGCTGCGGTATATATTTGTTAGCCCATTGATGTAAAAATATTTAGTATCTGATGGATATCATGAAAGAACCAGCCTCAAACAGTAAACACTCAGGAATTGATTGGTTGTGTGGTCTGGCCCTTAAAATTATTTCACACACGGCCGCTTACTGGATGGCGGACTGGAGTTTTGTCAGAGGAAAGCATCAAATAATTACTGGTGCCTAAGTTATTGGGGAGAGATTTTCGGGAAATGAAAATGAGTCGTAATCAAAAAGTATTTAAAATATAAGGAAATATGTTAGCAAAGATGGAATCAATAGATGGGGTCCAAACTGGCCAAAGTTGCGTGTGTTTTCGAGCAGGTATTCCCTGTTGAGGATTGTTCGGTATGCTTGATGTGTAGAGGCTATATAGGTTTGTTATGTCCCTGGCCTTCGACTTACATGCTCTGCTGTAACCTTCAGAAATCGATCCGTATTGTAAATCGATAAACCTTTATTTAGTGGAAAGATCAAAAGCTTAATATCCGTGTTTAAAATCCCGCCAAGATCACGCGTAGTTACAGACTAACTAGATTTGGTGGGAATGAAAACCACACGAGTAAAATCTACCATTGTCCCAGAAACGCCTGATTGTCCCACCATCGTGTGTATTCTTTTATTTTGATCACAATGTTCCCGATTGGTTCCTAAATTAAATCTAATCTAGGATAATCAAAGAAAAAAAGATAATGACGATCAATGTATATAAGCCGGATAGGCAGACAGGATGGTATATATTCAGTTACCCTATAGACCAAAGATATCGCCAGAGATACAAATTCCAAATATGTCTCTACAGCACTTGGATATTAATACCTTAGTAAGTAGAAAATAATAAAAGATATATTCAACTGCAAAATGCATAGAGCCTTTTTATATTCCAAACTTTATTGTCAAACTGGCTAAAAAGGCGAGGAAAGAAGAAAGTACAAGAGGGTAAGGTTAAAGTGGCATGAGTTGCCAAAAAGTTTATATTTTGACGTTAAAACAGAATGTTTAAATTATTTTCTATTTGTCTCAAGACGTATAATTCAGAAGATTTTAAGTGCTTCTAGTCTCGAGAATGTACGATAAAGTATTGTTTTGAACTAACTATAGCTTAGAATGAATGAACGTTTGTCCCGGTTAGTTAAATTTTGTTTACTTTTCGAACATTATTTCAGTTCGTATAGGCCACATACTCTATGAATTTTCTTCATTCCAACGCCAATCATTTAGTTTTTTGATGGCCTTCAAAGCCTCTTACTGTCCTGCCGATCAGAAATTATGAAAAAAAGTGTTTATTTTGACAGCTCATGCCACTTTAAATATATTTAATCAAGACAATAGTTCATTTTAGAGAATTGTTAACATACCAGCCTGACAAATGTATTTCGAGAAGTTGTTTATCCAACAGTTTAACAGATGAGCTTTCAATTTTGAACCTAGCCAAGCTATGCCATCCAAGATTTAGAGCCAATCAAATCGCGCGAAAATTTTGGCGGGATCTGACCGAAGGTACCTTCGTGCCCATAGATCTCGTCACATAAATGCAATTTGCAACTGTAATCTTTCTATTAAAAGGCTTTAGATATAAAGCTCGGGAACTATCTATTTGCAAAATTTCAACGACACTAGGTGGGTCATTTACTTCTGGTTAAACTAATTTTCATATTTATAGATGTATTGAAAACAATAGGCACAAGTATATTTTCAACTACAGTAGAAAGGTACCCGACGATACTTATAAAATTTGTAATTCCACGATGTCACTATCACTGAATTGTTATATACCTAGCAATGTTAACTTTTTGACTGGCTAAGAGCTTGGCAAAATGCCCTCAGACTTCCTATATATATTTTAGTCACTATTGACTTGAGGTTAAAAAAGTACACCTGCAGTCCGCCAGTACAAGGGTTATACAACACGTGCTGTTTCTACTGTTACTCTTACCAGCTACAGTCGTATTTCTCGTATCTTTTAATCTTTGTTTGTTATTCTGAGTTAGGTATAAACTCTTTATGCTGAACTTGGAATGTGGATGTTTTGCTATGTCAGTAAGTTTTTCTTCCCAGCACATGTATACCCCCATGGGATATTAAATAAGTATTCACAACATAGTATATGTTTTGACAGAGCGCGGTATCAACAAACACAATATTACTGCCTCTCGTCAGGTTTCCGCAAGATTTCCCCCACCGATAAATAAATTACACGTTTAAACATTTACTGTTTTTTATTTATACCCAAAACTACGTAGCTGAACTGTTTTTTTATGTTGTTTTATAGGGGGGCCTATAAGCCTATACATTAGTACAAACAAAAGTATTGTAATATACTTAATAAAGCACACGTATATTAAGTTAGAGGTAAAAACTAAGGGTTACGTTTGAGGGTTACGCTTATACTAGAATTAATTGTATAAGGGTTAAGCGTTATTGTGAAATGTTTACGGGGGGATTTGGCTCTTAAACTAAAACATTTATTCTACAATTAACAGCGGATGGAATCCTGTATTAGTTTTTTAGATTTATTTGTTAAATCATCCGGAAGAGAGTCATCAAGTTTCTTTCCAGAACATTTCCTCTCTAAGGTTGCTTGTTTAACAACCAATTTTGACAGCCGAGGGTTATTTTGCAAAATATCTAAAATTATATCATTGTTAGATAACGTTAACCTCATGTCAAGAAGACATGAGATCATAAAACAATCGGATTTTATGCGATAATTTACTGCTGTTATAGTTACATCGAAGCAAGAAATTAAAACTCCCAAATTGGTTGAAAAAGTTTTTGGGAAATATTTTTCAAAAATGTAGCCTGGATCAAAATAATGTTTAATCCACAAAAGTTTCAGAGCTTTATTACATATGCTAAAATCTGGTGGATCTACACCCCTAAAAATCGATGGAATTATTTATAGTCGTCCTCTTGGCATTTCCTCTGACAAGCCTGGTTGTTCAAACTGAATAGGGTTAACATAGTTACCTCCCTTGAAACACAAACTTAAGCCAAGGGGAAATCAATCGTTATCAAGAGGGAAATACCATTGCCAATGTTTCCACATCAACGCTACTATACAAGAGTGGTCTCGTTAATACTACTCTTATTTACAGAATTAGGTAGGAGTTAGAAGACGTGCCGGCGTCTGTGCAGTTGACAAATGTTTGGGGGCGAAACCAAAGGATATATACAACCGTTAAACAAGGCTAGCGGTCTGATTACATGTACTGTGTCTGAACAGACCGCAATATCAGAAGGAAGCTTACTATTGCCTGTCCCATTTAATTAGTTGCAAGTTTTGAAGCTTATTAAAACTTATTTTCAAATAAAATAAATGAATAAAAAAGTTTTGTTGCAATATGCATTGCATTCAAATGAGGCTGTTAAGGAAGACGTCTCAAACTACCTAATCGGATGTTACGTCGAGCTCTCTAAGGGGCGTCAAACTTTTATAAAAAATTTGGCGTTTAATACCATAAACACTGTTTTTAACCAGATGGTCAATCTATCGGAGAGGTCATATGTAATTGGAATTGCCTGGCCGAATTGTCTTTGTACCGTCCTCGCCATTGTTGGTCAACGTTTTATTGACTCAAGCCCACTGACCTTAGAATTTGAATACAGGTCAATTAATATATAGTATATATAATATTTATTGGTCAATCAGTTTTTATGGAATTTAATATAGGAAAAATTAAAAGCTCTATCAAATTATTCAGGTTTTTAATATCATCTCTAAAATTTAATCCTATGTCAAACTAGCCGAGAAATCTTGGCTCTGCCGAATTTTTTTTTTCCGTGTTCGTCATCTTGGCTCTGCCGAATTTTTTTTTCCGTGTTCGTCATAGCCAAGATCACTTCCATAGTAAAAAAGGGATATTTGCTAAGGAGACACGCCTAAAAATCGGCGGCGCAAATTTCACAACAAATAAGCAAAGAATAAAATATGTCGCAAGAAATGTGTACAGATACCAGCTAATTTTAGGAATACTATGCTGCGGGCTACACGAGGTTGACCAGCGTATATTAACATAGTGGTTGTATTACTCATAAGTTGGTTTAAGAGGTCCAACGAACCGTGAAATTTGTTAGAGGCTGACCAATGATGGTCATTGAGATGTTATAATATACTTGGTGTTTTGAAGAAGGGTGTTAATGATGGCGGAAACAAGCTTCCTTATACAATTTTATTAGGTACGTTTTATTCAGGTTCATTTGTCTGGATTGTGTACTAATATGTATCCTGTAGCCAAAGCTATAAGAATATTTGACACGGTTACAAGCTTCATATATTAAGTCACCTGTTTATGCTCGGCCAAAACAAGTCATTTTGGGGATTTTGACATTAAAGTCGCTTTGAAAGTGGAAAGAATTGTCAAAGATATGTATGTTAAAGGTTGAGTGTTTCAAGTTCGTGAAATTGCTGTTAAGTAGCCGAATATTACGGAGGCCTATTAGTGTGTAAACATTTCCGCCGCGGTGATGAAAAGACGGAAAACACTGGAAATGTTAAAGTTCCACCCATGGCACTAGTATAGTTAATTCACATTTTACTTGCCTTTTGTGAGATCATTACCCCCCCCCCTCCCAACACAAACGCACGCACGCACCCCGCACCCTCTCGCATGCTAACTGGCACGCACACTATCTGAAAGATCATTGACTATTGGCTGAGAAATCTGGGCTCCGTTTTTTCCGTATTCGTCATACGTCTGGTTCTCATTGTAATGCACAGGAATCCTTTAGAGCACATTTTGGGATAGGAAACAGTCAAGCCCTAGAGTCTACTGTACAAATTCTGCAGGAATTGGAAGCCGCATTACATCGGTATTGACGACAGATATCCCTTCACGCTGCTCGCTTAACCGACTCGATCGATCATTGGCCCACATCGTGGCTCTATCTCGATTCTTTATTTCAAGTTCAATCATTTAGTTTTCTATTTGCTTCAAACATTTACTAATCTGACCAGCAAACTGCCACCAAGGTAAAAAAAGTTTCATTTAGGGTTGTAAGACCCAGATAAAAGACAATCTGGTGATTTCTTTGAAACTGACATCTTAATAATTCGGTATGGTGTGGCAAAAGATCTTGGCACAAGATTTAATCTTAAATGATTGTTTGGTGTTTTACGCCGCGCTCAAGATTATTTCACTTATATGGCGGCGTTGCCAGTTTTATTGTGGAAGGCAACCGGGCTCAATGCCTGGAGAAACCCCACGACCTCCCGGTGGTAACTGGCAAACATCCCACATAGGTCGTTCGAGTGAAAACCCAGTCAGAACATTTTCCATTTTTTCGGACTGAGTGGGATTTAATCTTAAAGTGGATTAACTATCTACTATGATCTAACGCTGTGTCTCCCTTAGATCTTGTTTTTTTGTAGTGACGGTTGTCTTGGTTTCTGTAGATTTGGTTTCTCATGGGGAGCAACCTCTACCATATCCATGTTGATTTGGGATTTTCTCTAATGAAGAGAAAACTTGGTTTTATTAGGTATTAAGCGATAAAATCTTCGAAACTAAAGATTTCCCATGCAATCAGGTTTTCTTGAATCAGCTGTCATTATATAATATTAATAGTAAAAACAAGTTTACAAGTGTCATTTTTACGACACACGTACATGTACCGTTATGGCGTTGTTGTAAAGCTCAGGTTTGGCAAGTATGGGGGGGGTCTGTTGTTTTAGACTATACACGATCAATTACTTAAAAGTTAGTTTTTAATTTCTTGTACTCATATATTTCTACATTGTACTCTTAGGACAAATGATAACTTTTTCGAGCTTCTGAAACATGGTGGATGGCATTTCAGTACATCCATGTGGTCCTCTCCCTCTTGGTTCGTGTCGGCTTCTGATCATTCCCGGTGTTATTTTGCTTAGTCGAATGCTCGGTTTATAAAACAAAGAATCTGTCCAATTGAGTACGAAAGTGATTGTAGTGACAGGTTTGGAAATGAGATACGCGTTCAATCTTGAAGTCCCCAAAGATAAGCAATTTGTTCTGATCAAAACCTTAATAATTGCTTCCAAGGGAGTCAAAAAGAGAAAAAATACAATAAATGTATCTCAAGTTGTCGTCTGCTTTGCTTTGGTGACTATTATCCTGTGAGAAACTGCGTCAAGGTTGAATTATTCAACAGCCATCAAGATCTCAATGACTCCTAGAATAGATTAGTGGTTGTCGACGTACACGTAAACGCATGTCTTTTCTTGTTTGTATCTCCGTGTCCAAAAATAAAAACAACTCACAAATAGTGCCTAATTTTTTGCGGATGGCTTGCTGTAGCATTTTAATTCAACCATTTTGTATAGAATATTTGACAAATAACTCCAACCTGGAGTGAAACCACAGTAAAACACTAGTCGCTAGTACTAAAAGGTCAGCTACAGGCTACGGGAGTGAGACCTTTAGAATTGGATATTCAGTTATGTTCCCAATTTTTTTTTACCCAGTTTTCGAGACTCGAATAATCCGACTCTACAAAATAATCAGAATGCGACTTTCATTGTAAATAATCGTGTTAGACCTAAACTCACACAACTTTCAATTTAGACGGAGTCTTAATTTTGTTTGTTTAAGTTATTAAGATGTTAGTTTAAAAGAAATCACCAGATGTCAGCATCATTTTGATACTTATGTATAATTAACCAATGATGTGTTTTTGACGATTGGAGACATCTAATAGACACATAAGAACTAAAATTATCATAAAGCAACATCTGCTTTCATTTCTTCGTCAAGAGACACGATGCGAATACAACATGACAATAACATGTGTGTATACACCATTCATTCAAATTGTTCCCCTTTGAAATTGTTTGTCTCGACAAGAACAATAACTTGATTTATCAGTTTTAAATTACATAATGCTGGTTTAATGCTTTTGCAATGAATATTTATGCCAAAATACATTACAGACAATGTCTTGCCATTTTGCGTGTATTTTTACACAGGACAAAATAAATTGCTAATATAAATACACTCCAAATTGAGCTTGTATTACGTACAACTCCGACAGAGTTATTCACTAGATGTTAGACCAAGCAACTCTGTTAAGAACAATGCTGAAATTCTGCCTTTTGATCGCCGCCTGTGTTAGTGTTACAGATAGCACAAGGACAACTTCGGGTAATTTGAAAAATATTTTTTCCTTCTCGTTTTATTTCTTAAATCCCTTGTTTTGAGAAATTGTTCTGCCTTTTGATCGCCACCCTTGTAAGTGTTACAGATAGCACAAGGACAGATTGGGGTAAATTGAAAAATATTTTTTCCTTCTCGTTTTATTTCTTAAATCCCTTTAATGAGAAATTGTTGTATGTCTGGGTTACCAAAACTAAAAAAAAGGCGTTGACAATGAATAGTTTAACATGTATTTGACACAGCACCTTTCCCATTTTCGTAAATTTTATGCTTACAAATATTTCCGCTATTGAAAACTAGCACTCCCAGTCTGGCTCCGTATCTCTTTCAGGTCGTTCTCGGTCTTATGTTTTTTTTTATGAGTTTCATTATTCGGGTTTTAAAAAAATCGGACAAAAGGAGACGATAGGATTTGGAGAGATAGATTTGTGAACCAGTTTATGTGCCCTGTCTCTGAATCCTGAAAGCCAAGTAATCTGTTTTGATTAAATCCTTGAATAGATGTTGCAAAGGGAGTTAAAAAGAGAAAACATATAATAAAAGTACATTAAGTTGTCGTCTGCTGTGTTTTGGTGACTATCATTCTGTGAGAAACAGCCACACGAGTGAATTATTTAGCGGACCTCAATATTTCTTCGATAAGCGTAGTCTAGACCTTTCAAATGGATTAGTCGTTGTCGACAGAACACATGGATATTCGTATTTGTAATTTCTTAGACAAAATAAAAAACACACCATTGTTTGGATCACAAATAGTATATGGACAACTGCAAATAATTTGAAAAATATTTTTTTGTTTCTTTCTTCTGATAACGCGTTACGCGTAGGCGGGACTTCAATAGCGAAGGCCTACTTAGATTAACATACCGAACAAAATTTCGCATTATTATTCATTCAATACTTTTCGGCCCCATAAAGGGACATAAGTTCCGAGTCAAAACCTAAGCTGCGTCCCAACATTTACTTCAGTTCTGCTGAGTGTGTGATTGTATTATAATTTTAGTTATAACAATCAGACACTGTCGGCCACATTCCCTGTCTTAGGGAAAACATATTGAAGAATACTTGTTGAAATACAGTGACTATGAAGCCTATGTGAAAAACCAACCTACCTAAAACCCCGCTTTTAACAATCTATATTAGACATACATTTCAATTTTAAATTTCTAAGTTATGTCTCCATAAAAACGGTTAACAATTAAAAAAGCTAGGCACATAGCGATTGTTCGACACGCCAAGTTTCTTTGAATGATGTCATAGTTTTCGAGTTCTGCTCCGGAAACGAAATTTATTAGTTATGTTTCCATGGAAATGGTTAAAAATAAAAAAATTGCCAAGAAGTTTAAAACTCCAAAACATGATGATTGTTCCACACACCAAGTTTCAATGATTTATGTATGTCTAATAGTTTTCGAGTTCTGCCCGGAGACGAAATGGAGAGGGACGGACAAAGGGAGACCACTCAAATATGCCCACAAACTACCTTTGGCGGGGGATAAATGTACCAATATGTAGATAATGAGCGTAAATAGTTTATTCGAAGAAATGGATATACATATAAAAAGCATAAACACAATGCGTGAAATTTATTCCTGTTAATAGGGGTTTACATCCCAGGAAAATCACGGAGAAAATACCTGTGTGTGAAATAATAACCAACTTGAGGTAATCTCTTTATGAAGCTGTGTGCCATTAATATATATATGTATTTATGATCACTAAAACACACGGGCACAAGGAAAATCTTCTTGTCTAAAATAACCATATACATAAGTATAACATTTTGTTTTTAGAGTGGCGACTTGACCTATCATTCCTGTTATCTGACTACCAGATGATGTACAGGAAAGGGGATATAGCAGGATTGAGAGGGCTTCTAACTGATGATGTTCACTTGATGCGTCCATGGAAGCCGACGATTGTGGGGAAAGAAAGTAAGTGTCAGCTTAAACGAAGTAATAATCATAATCATCACAAAGAATAATGAAAATTGAACATATAATCAAACTAACAAACGAGTTCCAAATTCAGAACATTCGTTCCAGATCATAGTAGTATTTCCGGAATTAATAATCCAAATCTGACTACATGTACTTACTTAATATGCATACTTATAATAGCTTTTACTTTTAAAAGGGCACCGTGTGTAGGAGGCAAGTTAAAGAGGCATGAGCTGCCAAAATGTTGACATTTTGACGTTCAAACAGAATGTTGAAAATTTTTCTCAAGAAATGCCGTTTAGAAGCTTTTTCGTGCTTCTAATCTCGAAAATGTACGATAAAGTATCGTTTTGAACTAACTTTGGCTTAGAATGAATGAATGGTCGTCCCGGTTATTTGAATTTTGTTTACTTTTCGAACACGTTTTCGGTTCGTACAGGCCACATACTGTATAGATTTTTGAATTTATTTCCAACTGATATGTTTACCTTCATTTTTATCCAAGCAAGAGTTTCTATTAGAGGCTCCAGAGCGAGCCGTTGCACACTTTTTTTGGAAAGAGCCGTTGCACCCACTCTGATAACTTCGGGGATTTACGTGCGTGAAATACCCTCTGATAGACTGCAGGTCATTTTGAATGTGGCGACCAAAAGGGTAGCCGTGTAACGTACAATTTCCATATCCCATTCAGGGCTCATCGAAAGTGTCCTCGTGATAATGTAAGGGACCGAAATACTCTGTTTGTTAAAGCCCGCCGCAGACGAGAGCTATCGCCTTCGCAAAATTTCATTCGTGCCACTTGGCGTAAGCAGATAGCTCCCGTCTGCGGACAATTTTGCAAGAGATTTTGGTCATTCGTGGCTGAGAGCCGAATATCTATCGTGTTTGATAATTTTGTCCACGCGTGGACGTTTCTCCCTCGTCTCCGGTGAAGAAAGCAATTAGCTTTCACTTTCCTTCAAGTGCGCAAGCGTGCAGATGAGCAGTCAAAACATGACGCAGCCTACTGTCAAAAAGGCCGTTCTATGCGAAAACTTTACCATGGAGTTAGACGAGGAGTTAATTCTTTTCTTGTTGATGTTAAAACGACGTCGAAATCGGCGACGTGCTAAAAGAATGATTCGAAGAATGTGGAAAAAAAACGTGGATATCTAGAAGAATTGGCCAAGGCACTTATTTAAATTTCATACAGGAAATAAGTACAGAAGATCCTGAACAGTTCCACCGTCTTGACAGAAAGTCGATACGCGTTTATTGCGGTCTTTAAATTCAGCTGACCGCACATCATACAGGCATGCATGTGATCATCTGCACGCTTGCGCACATGAAGGAAAGTGAAAGCCAGTTGCTTTCTTCACCGCAGACGAGAAGGAAACGTCCACGCGTAGCCAAAATTATCAAACACGATAGATATTCGGCGGTCAGTCAGGAATGACAAAAACTCTTGCAAAATTGCCCGCAGACGGGAGCTATCTGCTTACGCCAAGTGACACGAATGAAATTTGGCGAAGGCGATAGCTCTCGTCTGCGGCGGGTTTAACTTTCAGGCGCGATCAGTTTTATAATTGAAGTATTGGAGGATTCCTGGAATGTACCGAAACTGCGTCTCTTCTTTGCGTTACACAACATGTGCTCTACCGGGCTAAATATAATATATAAACAAATATTTTTTCTAAATGATATTAGCATTTAATAAATTTACAATTATTTTTATTTTCTGTTTTCGTCTGTAGTAAAACATTTTGATATTTACTTTCGACGCCATTTTTATTCAGCCCAAAAATACTGTGATTTACCGTATTTAAAGCGCAGACTGTCCGAGGCGTGTCAAAGCCGACCGGTAGCAAGCGAAGATAGCCGAAGGATGTTCCGAGTGCGTTGCACCCTCACACCCTTACAGACTGGGACTCGTTCTACTTTTAGCTGGCGTACGTTGCGCCAGTCGCAAACGCGTGTTATAGGAACTTGCGTAACATCGGGCCAGCTTAGTAGAAAGGGCCCCTCTTCAGTCGTTTCGTCGTCAGCTGACTTGTGTGTGTTTTTTGTCCTGTAATGTAAATAATAAACTAAAGAATGTCGGCTCTATCAGATAGATGAATAGTAGTAACACTTTCACAACTCATTACAGTTTACCGATGTTTACCTCTGCATACATTAACCCTAAAGCGTCTGTCAAACAGTAAGCAAAGTACCACAAAATTAACTTATTGCTCTTTAATTGTACATTATTTGCTGAAAATCGACCTACCACCTGCCATCCAACGTCAACCAAATCGTATTTATCTATTTAGCAGAAGTTTTAATAAAAAATGTAAACAATTCCATACTAACAATCCCTTTAATGTGAACAAGGTTCAAGTCAGATTCAGAGTTAAAGTTTCTTTATATACACAAAGAAAAAGGTTAAGCAATCCACCGATCTGCACCGATCGATAAAATCATTGGTGTAGGGAGATTGTTGACAAACTTTGTTGCAGAAACGATTGTGATCATAATGAGCAACATTCTGGCCAATCACCATTAATGGCAGTAAACTATACAATTTATTCAGGATATCGTTAGCCAAATCAAAAGTGTATTTTAACAAAACAAAAAGATGCTTGTAAATATGAAACTTCATCCATCTGGCTTCCCAGGGCGAACATATTGAAGGCAAAATGTCACTTTGGACGTGTAGAACACATCCCTAGAGCAGGAGATCAATAGCGCGTATAGCCTCCATAACCTTTCAATCTGCGTCCCAACCCTCCAGTAAGACGTCGGATCTGTTAAAGGGGTAACTGCGCGGATTTGAGTCCTTTAGAGCACATTTGGAATAGGATGGGCAGAAACAGCCTCCTGTACAAAATCTGCAGGAATTGGAAACCGCATTACATCGGTATGGATCCACTGATCAATTTAAACATTGTAATCATCGCAGCTTGTATTTATAAGCCCCGAAAAATGCAAATAGGTTGATTAAATAGAGTTATCAAGACCCCAGCATCCCTGCAACATTTATGTGGTCAATTGTTGCGGAAGTACTCACACAACTCTTCGATATTTCGATTTTTTCTGTTTCTGTCCCCTGCATTAGTTACGGCCATATTTGGACTGCGACCTAACTAACTTACTCCTGAAGGTCCGGCCTCACTGTGCGATTTGTCGTACCGACTTGTAGGAAGCAATTCAAATGGGCTCATTTGATTGGTTGACAAGTTGTATCGACTAATTAAAATCATTCATTTTAATTGCACCATACAGGTCGGTACGACAAATCGCACAGTGAGAAGGGCCTTGAAGAGGGTTCATTCTAGTGACCTCTTTGGTTCAGAAGCAAGACGTTGGAAAAGCCGGTTTCAGAATAGGTTACTGTTTTTCTCAGGACGGAACCCATGGTTTCCTATAGCGTCACAACATACCAGACAATATATGGATGCCTATATGTGGGTAGACACCTAGTGCACGCCATAATCTTAGAATAATTAAATTTCAGTTTCTATTTTTTGTCCTTGCAGATGTAACGATAGTTGATAAGTTTCGTCCAGAATTCACTCTCGGTAGCCAGTACATTGTATTTTATTGTAACAACACTGTCGTCTTTGAATTCAGCATTCATTTCGACGAGGAGATTCAAACTAAAATTGGAAGGTAAATATTATCTCTGGTTTGTGTGTCATAAAACATATGGTTACATTACGTAAATCAACAAGGTATAGGCTAAGGTGGGGTAATATGGACCAGTTAAGCGGGTGGTAGTTCTGACCCACCATACCGGTTCTATCCTAAAAGAATGTCATCTCTTAATACTCCTTGGGGCATTAGGTATTGACACTAGATCAGACGACAACAAAGCAGTCGCATCGCAAACGAGGCGTAATTGCCAATGGATACCATAGTGAAGGGATACGACGTCATGGTAACAGCGATTGATCGCAGTTTGCGACGCCCTTGTGAACCCCCCCCCCCCCCCCAGCCCACACACACACACACACACACCTTGGTTTGTGTGTCATAAAATAAGTCATTACCTTACGTAAATCAAAAAGCTATATATCCTCTTTAGAATTCAGCTGATCAAATCTCTCTCATTTCAAATAATGTTTTAATATATTTATTGGAGGTACAGTAGTTAAAAAACTAAACTATGGAGTTGCGATATAAATGTTATTAATTATTTGGACCCGCTTAAAAATTGTGTTCAGATTACAATTGTTTTCACGTATAATCCAATTAAAGCGAACGCTTTATTTAAAATACATCATAGTTCATTTTAGAGAAAATTTAGGGCACTGTAAATAACACATTCCTGTATTGAAGTTAATTGGCTATTATACAACCGTAAATAATTATTTGTACTAATTAGAGACTGTTTAATAAGCATGTTGTCTCTATGTCTGTTTCAGCGGTCTAGGGGTAGCTATTGGCGGCAACACCGGTGACCTGAAACTCTCCTCTGCTTCTTGGAGTTTCCAAACAACAAAAGCGATTCGTCAATTTCATTAAAACATTCCATAGACGACCGAGCTCTCTACTTCTAACGAATCCTGATAAGTTGTGAACGTACCAATACAAATTACTAACAAATTTCGATTTTACCACATTGTTATAAACCCGAGAGCGGCAATTACGAAATCTCAAATGATTGCATAAACATGTACACTGCCATGGGAGTTATGATTAGGAAACGTTTGTACATTTTCTTGCCACACTGCCTTGTGATACGAAGCATTATGTAAACTGTCACTCTGTGCTTCGTGGGTTTACTTTATAAGCATGCGCGCACTACTTGAATAAAATAGTTTGTATTCGCAAAATAAAGCTACAGTTTCTGCATGGTTAAAAATGTTCTGGAAGTCGTAATGTATCGTTATGACGGTTCATTATGTCCATTGTTATTGTGATAGAGATACTTTACATATACCAACCATAATTTGATTTGATGATTATTATCTTATATTTTATGCAATGTGAGATCAGGGAGAACGCGTCAAACAGATATCGTTTTTGAAGTTTCACTTGGCAAAGGGAGACAGCTTTAAATGCAACTCTAAATTCCTTGCTCGGGCTACTATTATTTGGTTAGTCCAAAGGCAATTTGCAGGTAGCTATTCTGTTAGGATTAGACGTAAACTAGAATTCCATTCTAAAGTATGTTTTTCCGCATTATCCTATTTTCAGATAAGAAAATTTAAAAATATTCAAATCCGCTTTTTCTAGGATCATTTTACATTGTGTCCCCGTTTATGATGGGCCCAGGATGGCTTTTAATGAAGAAAGGTACGACGTGTGGTGAAGAACACATGCCTGAAGACGTTTTCCTAAGATAGAATGGAGCAAATAAAATTGTTCATACTTGAGACTGAGTAAATTATTTATCATTTTTTTCACGAGGTAGTAACCGGGTTTTTGGGAAATCTTATTAAAAGCTAGAAATATTCATGTTAGCATGTGTAGATTCAATTCCTGCGAAAAACGCAATTTATTTCATTTTCATTTTATTGCATTTAATTAAATTGTAAACATTTTCTGCAGCTATCGAAGTCCAGGCAATGTAGCTGAATCTCTGTCTTTCTACCATCAAACTAAAACATTTAGGAGATAGAAAAAAACACAGCCTATCGAAATTGGTAAACTGAAACTAAACTAAAACACACGGGCACAAGGAAAATCTTCTTGTCTAAAATAACCATATACATAAGTATAACATTTTGTTTTTAGAGTGGCGACTTGACCTATCATTCCTGTTATCTGACTACCAGATGATGTACAGGAAAGGGGATATAGCAGGATTGAGAGGGCTTCTAACTGATGATGTTCACTTGATGCGTCCATGGAAGCCGACGATTGTGGGGAAAGAAAGTAAGTGTCAGCTTAAACGAAGTAATAATCATAATCATCACAAAGAATAATGAAAATTGAACATATAATCAAACTAACAAACGAGTTCCAAATTCAGAACATTCGTTCCAGATCATAGTAGTATTTCCGGAATTAATAATCCAAATCTGACTACATGTACTTACTTAATATGCATACTTATAATAGCTTTTACTTTTAAAAGGGCACCGTGTGTAGGAGGCAAGTTAAAGAGGCATGAGCTGCCAAAATGTTGACATTTTGACGTTCAAACAGAATGTTGAAAATTTTTCTCAAGAAATGCCGTTTAGAAGCTTTTTCGTGCTTCTAATCTCGAAAATGTACGATAAAGTATCGTTTTGAACTAACTTTGGCTTAGAATGAATGAATGGTCGTCCCGGTTATTTGAATTTTGTTTACTTTTCGAACACGTTTTCGGTTCGTACAGGCCACATACTGTATAGATTTTTGAATTTATTTCCAACTGATATGTTTACCTTCATTTTTATCCAAGCAAGAGTTTCTATTAGAGGCTCCAGAGCGAGCCGTTGCACACTTTTTTTGGAAAGAGCCGTTGCACCCACTCTGATAACTTCGGGGATTTACGTGCGTGAAATACCCTCTGATAGACTGCAGGTCATTTTGAATGTGGCGACCAAAAGGGTAGCCGTGTAACGTACAATTTCCATATCCTCTTCAGGGCTCATCGAAAGTGTCCTCGTGATAATGTAAGGGACCGAAATACTCTGTTTGTTAAAGCCCGCCGCAGACGAGAGCTATCGCCTTCGCAAAATTTCATTCGTGCCACTTGGCGTAAGCAGATAGCTCCCGTCTGCGGACAATTTTGCAAGAGATTTTGGTCATTCGTGGCTGAGAGCCGAATATCTATCGTGTTTGATAATTTTGTCCACGCGTGGACGTTTCTCCCTCGTCTCCGGTGAAGAAAGCAATTAGCTTTCACTTTCCTTCAAGTGCGCAAGCGTGCAGATGAGCAGTCAAAACATGACGCAGCCTACTGTCAAAAAGGCCGTTCTATGCGAAAACTTTACCATGGAGTTAGACGAGGAGTTAATTCTTTTCTTGTTGATGTTAAAACGACGTCGAAATCGGCGACGTGCTAAAAGAATGATTCGAAGAATGTGGAAAAAAAACGTGGATATCTAGAAGAATTGGCCAAGGCACTTATTTAAATTTCATACAGGAAATAAGTACAGAAGATCCTGAACAGTTCCACCGTCTTGACAGAAAGTCGATACGCGTTTATTGCGGTCTTTAAATTCAGCTGACCGCACATCATACAGGCATGCATGTGATCATCTGCACGCTTGCGCACATGAAGGAAAGTGAAAGCCAGTTGCTTTCTTCACCGCAGACGAGAAGGAAACGTCCACGCGTAGCCAAAATTATCAAACACGATAGATATTCGGCGGTCAGTCAGGAATGACAAAAACTCTTGCAAAATTGCCCGCAGACGGGAGCTATCTGCTTACGCCAAGTGACACGAATGAAATTTGGCGAAGGCGATAGCTCTCGTCTGCGGCGGGTTTAACTTTCAGGCGCGATCAGTTTTATAATTGAAGTATTGGAGGATTCCTGGAATGTACCGAAACTGCGTCTCTTCTTTGCGTTACACAACATGTGCTCTACCGGGCTAAATATAATATATAAACAAATATTTTTCTAAATGATATTAGCATTTAATAAATTTACAATTATTTTTATTTTCTGTTTTCGTCTGTAGTAAAACATTTTGATATTTACTTTCGACGCCATTTTTATTCAGCCCAAAAATACTGTGATTTACCGTATTTAAAGCGCAGACTGTCCGAGGCGTGTCAAAGCCGACCGGTAGCAAGCGAAGATAGCCGAAGGATGTTCCGAGTGCGTTGCACCCTCACACCCTTACAGACTGGGACTCGTTCTACTTTTAGCTGGCGTACGTTGCGCCAGTCGCAAACGCGTGTTATAGGAACTTGCGTAACATCGGGCCAGCTTAGTAGAAAGGGCCCCTCTTCAGTCGTTTCGTCGTCAGCTGACTTGTGTGTGTTTTTTGTCCTGTAATGTAAATAATAAACTAAAGAATGTCGGCTCTATCAGATAGATGAATAGTAGTAACACTTTCACAACTCATTACAGTTTACCGATGTTTACCTCTGCATACATTAACCCTAAAGCGTCTGTCAAACAGTAAGCAAAGTACCACAAAATTAACTTATTGCTCTTTAATTGTACATTATTTGCTGAAAATCGACCTACCACCTGCCATCCAACGTCAACCAAATCGTATTTATCTATTTAGCAGAAGTTTTAATAAAAAATGTAAACAATTCCATACTAACAATCCCTTTAATGTGAACAAGGTTCAAGTCAGATTCAGAGTTAAAGTTTCTTTATATACACAAAGAAAAAGGTTAAGCAATCCACCGATCTGCACCGATCGATAAAATCATTGGTGTAGGGAGATTGTTGACAAACTTTGTTGCAGAAACGATTGTGATCATAATGAGCAACATTCTGGCCAATCACCATTAATGGCAGTAAACTATACAATTTATTCAGGATATCGTTAGCCAAATCAAAAGTGTATTTTAACAAAACAAAAAGATGCTTGTAAATATGAAACTTCATCCATCTGGCTTCCCAGGGCGAACATATTGAAGGCAAAATGTCACTTTGGACGTGTAGAACACATCCCTAGAGCAGGAGATCAATAGCGCGTATAGCCTCCATAACCTTTCAATCTGCGTCCCAACCCTCCAGTAAGACGTCGGATCTGTTAAAGGGGTAACTGCGCGGATTTGAGTCCTTTAGAGCACATTTGGAATAGGATGGGCAGAAACAGCCTCCTGTACAAAATCTGCAGGAATTGGAAACCGCATTACATCGGTATGGATCCACTGATCAATTTAAACATTGTAATCATCGCAGCTTGTATTTATAAGCCCCGAAAAATGCAAATAGGTTGATTAAATAGAGTTATCAAGACCCCAGCATCCCTGCAACATTTATGTGGTCAATTGTTGCGGAAGTACTCACACAACTCTTCGATATTTCGATTTTTTCTGTTTCTGTCCCCTGCATTAGTTACGGCCATATTTGGACTGTGACCTAACTAACTTACTCCTGAAGGTCCGGCCTCACTGTGCGATTTGTCGTACCGACTTGTAGGAAGCAATTCAAATGGGCTCATTTGATTGGTTGACAAGTTGTATCGACTAATTAAAATCATTCATTTTAATTGCACCATACAGGTCGGTACGACAAATCGCACAGTGAGAAGGGCCTTGAAGAGGGTTCATTCTAGTGACCTCTTTGGTTCAGAAGCAAGACGTTGGAAAAGCCGGTTTCAGAATAGGTTACTGTTTTTCTCAGGACGGAACCCATGGTTTCCTATAGCGTCACAACATACCAGACAATATATGGATGCCTATATGTGGGTAGACACCTAGTGCACGCCATAATCTTAGAATAATTAAATTTCAGTTTCTATTTTTTGTCCTTGCAGATGTAACGATAGTTGATAAGTTTCGTCCAGAATTCACTCTCGGTAGCCAGTACATTGTATTTTATTGTAACAACACTGTCGTCTTTGAATTCAGCATTCATTTCGACGAGGAGATTCAAACTAAAATTGGAAGGTAAATATTATCTCTGGTTTGTGTGTCATAAAACATATGGTTACATTACGTAAATCAACAAGGTATAGGCTAAGGTGGGGTAATATGGACCAGTTAAGCGGGTGGTAGTTCTGACCCACCATACCGGTTCTATCCTAAAAGAATGTCATCTCTTAATACTCCTTGGGGCATTAGGTATTGACACTAGATCAGACGACAACAAAGCAGTCGCATCGCAAACGAGGCGTAATTGCCAATGGATACCATAGTGAAGGGATACGACGTCATGGTAACAGCGATTGATCGCAGTTTGCGACGCCCTTGTGAACCCCCCCCCCCCCCCCCCCCAGCCCACACACACACACACACACTTACGTGAATAGCAGTACCTGCGAGGACTATGTCTTGGAATCACCCTTTCGAGGACCCATATTATTTTAGGGTGTTTAGGCACGGAATAGATATTTTCACACTCCATGGAATCCAATTAACATCGTGAGGGGTTGAGATTTGAAATCATGAGAATAAAAACGACCGAGGACTTTATGGAAAATATTTCCATCAACCGAGGGCCTGGAGCATATCGATCATACCGAGGACCTCTTAACACCTATTTCTGTTTTAACAACAAATAGAGGACTGGCATTGTGAGGACTTTCACACCTTTATAAGCTAGTTACATTTCACTAACGATTAGAGCAAAAATAATCCACGAAACTATTTTAAATAACCTATCCATTAATCAACTCGCACGATCTATGTATTGAGAAGCAATTAAGTACTTGTATCTAGAATGGAAAAGTATCCATGAGTACTGAAAATTGTCAAAAGCACAAAATAAGAAGGTTCAGTTGATACCAATCTTGCAGATGTACGCTTAGGTAGTTTTATAAATAACATAAGTAACAAACCTCTTCAAGATGTATTTATACACCTAGGTTATTTTGTCCGTTATTTGCCCACGGTTAACCAATATTTTTTTCTTTTATACTAATGCAGAAGTTGTTATCCATAAGAAATCAGCTCATATCACATTAAAATTGGCAATATATCCCGACAAATTACATTAAGATTGAAGCCTCTATAAAGCGGGCGTAAGCTGCCAAAATTCGAACTTTTTCATAAAGTCTAATTCTAATAGTCAGTAATACACTTTGAAGGTCTTCAAAAAAACTAAATGGTTGATGTTGGGATGAGGAAAATCCATACAGTATGTGTGTTGTACGAGTCGGAATTGCGTCCGTAAACAAAATCAAAATAACCGGGACGAACGTTCTTTCATTTTAAGCAGTTCTTAGTTTAAAGTGGCTTGAGCTGCCAAAATGTTGATACTTTGACTTTTAAACAGAACGTTGAAATTATTGGCTATTTTTCTAAAAAAAAGTGTGAATTTTGGCAGCTCATGCCACTTTAAACACTACGGTACGTTAACCGTAGGCCTAAACAAAAGCCGATAATTTCCAAATTCTGTTTTAACGGAAGATATCAACATTTTGGCATGCTCATCCACTTGAGGCCGCATTTACGTGAGACGTGAATTTTATAGACAACACAGACGTAGATACGATCAAGGACGTTTTATTTTGTAGTTGGAACGCATTGGCAAGGTGGATATAACTCGTTATATGGGTATTTTAAGCCAAGGGGAACCTTGGCAGGAGTTTTAAATAATTCTTGTACAAGTTTTACATCAATGCTTCCCACCGACAACCCCAGGCCTCTCATAAAGGGTCAATACAATAATAGCACTTTAACTTTGAAGGAAATTTTTATTAATTGAACAATCCAAATACATAAAAAATCAATCCTTATCAAAACAATTTTAAAACACGCCTGGTGTTAAAGCAATCGACGAAGTGAAAAGAAAGAATAAAAAATCCTTAGTAGTGGGATAAATCGGATATAGGAACGATTTGTAACACGTAGCTGTTGTATACTATACTGTACAAAGAAACACACTATTACAAGTTCAATGTTAATATAACTTTTTTTTTAAATTCTTTGAATGTTAATAGTGTAAATGTTAGAAAAGTTAGTAAAATAGTCAATAGAATCTCAGAAAAATTACACAAAGAGTGGTTCGATTTGAATTCAAAGAAGCGATTGTTATTTACCTGAGTTGTTTTATAATCCTTGTAAGTAATGAATTAAATTACACATAGTCTGGACATAAATTGATATAAAAACTGTCCATTTCTTTTCCGATGTGTACTTCAATCAAAAGGCTTAGCTCTTAGTATTTCAAAACTATTCTATAATTTGTGATAAAAATGCCTACAATGAAACAAGCATGAAATTCACGCTGCCATGAAACCCTGGTAGTAAAATGTACTGTGTAAATCTGCGCTGCCAAAATACAAGATTCAAATGCAAATGCAAATACAGTTTCAGTAATTTTTCACAAATACTCAGCAAAATATACATGCGTTAAACCTACGGGGGAATAAAAATACCGCACAAATTTCAATAATTTTCAGAAACTGTCAATAAAACACGACCAACAACGTACTTGTAATACAGAAGGGTTAACTTTCCCAACAAAGGCTAAATGCCCAGCCTATACTGATTTTAGAAGGCAATTAACAAAGCTATACTATTATTATAAGGCTACTATACAGAGTAAAATGCATTACTGATTTTTAATGTTCCAAGTCCTGGTTGTGCTGTGCGTCCATGTTGGACGAGACGCTGCAGGATTCGTCCATACGGACATTCAACCCAGCCAGGACGAGACCAATAAATTGCCACAAACTGTTACCCGTTGGGTTTGACCCGAGAAGGAAAGAAAAAAACATTATATCATTTGTGTTTCAGTATAATAAGGCTGGCTCTCTAAGCCAACGGCCAATCATTGCTTATAAAAAGAACAACAGCTTGACAGATCTACTAGTCAGGGCTTGACTCTCCTTGTATATCTTCTACCTATATCACAAAGAATTCCAGAAAATTCTGCCCAGCCTTCTGCAAAGTAAAACAAGATTTATGATTTAGTATCAATACTATAAGGCAGATGGATGATTTTAAAAGCCCTCATAATGTGCACCAGTCTTTTGCTCATTTTCACATATCATGATGCATACCAAGAGCAAAACGCAGAATGGTGTTTAATCCGCATCCAATATTAAGTTACAGTTACCTATCGTTCGATCACGGATCCGATGCTGATTTAGTTCAATAGGCCTAACCTATGAAATCATCTTATTTATCACAATGCCACTGCCAACTGACATATTGACTGGTTTCTTTGGGCTATTACCAACAAACCATTTTCTCAAAAAAAAGTTGCCTAGTCCGAAATGTGTGATTTATATATAAAGATATCTCATTGGCGCAGATATTACGGACTATGAAAAAATTGAATCTATTCCATTAATCACTTGTCCATCGATCAAACCTTAAATGGATCCTTGAATGGACAGGCCATGGCAACAATGTCGAGAGGTCAATTTATTGCGATATGTAGCGTTCCGTGTGAGGAGCCCCACCGCGAGAAGTAACTGTAACGTAAAACAGGCGCTAAACTCCTATACTAGTGAGGACCCCACAGTGAACAGTAAGGTAAAGTAACACAGATGCTGAAACCCTATACTAGTGAGGACCACACAGTAAACAGTAAGGTAAAATTAGTCAAGTACGGAATTCCTATACTAGTGAGGACCCCATAGTGAACAGTAAGGTAAAATTAGTCAAGTACTGAACTCCTATACTAGTGAGGACCCCATAGTAAACAGTAAGGTAAAATTAGTCAAGTACTGAACTCCTATACTAGTGAGGACCCCATAGTAAACAGTAAGGTAAAATCAGTCAAGTACTGAACTCCTATACTATTGAGGACCCCACAGTGAACAGTAAGGTAAAGTAAGACAGGCGCTAAACTCCTATACTAGTGAGGACCCCACAGTGAACAGTAATGTAAAGTAAAACAGGCGCTAAACTCCTATACTAGTGAGGACCCCACAGTAAACAGTAAGGTAAAATTAGTCAAGTACTGAACTCCTATACTAGTGAGGACCCCACAGTAAACAGTAAGGTAAAGTAAGACAGGCACTGGAACCCTATACTAATGAGGACCCCACAGTAAACAGTAAGGTAAAGTAAGACAGGCACTGAAACCCTATACTAGTGAGGACCCCACAGTAAACAGTAAGGTAAAGTAAAACAGGCACTGAACTCCTATATTAGTGAGGACCCCACAGTCAGAAGTAAGGTAAAGTAAGACAGGCACTGGAACCCTGTACTAGTGAGGACCCCACAGTAAACAGTAAGGTAAAGTAAAACAGGCACTGAACTCCTATATTAGTGAGGACCCCACAGTCAGAAGTAATGTAAAGTAAAACAGGCGCTAAACTCCTATACTAGTGAGGACCCCACAGTGAACAGTAAGGTAAGGTAAAACAGATGCTGAACTCCTATACTAGTGAGGACCCCACAGTGAACAGTAAGGTAAAGTAAAACAGGCGCTAAACTCCTATACTAGTGAGGACCCCACAGTGAACAGTAAGGTAAAGTAAAACAGGTACTGAATCCCTATACTGGTGAGGACCCCACAGTAAACAGTAAGGTAAAGTAAAACAGGTACTGAATCCCTATACTAGTGAGGACCCCACAGTGATCAGTAAGGTAAAGTAAAACAGGTACTGAATCCCTATACTAGTGAGGACCCCACAGTGAACAGTAAGGTAAAGTAAGACAGATGGTGAACTCCTATACTAGTGAGGACCCCACAGTGAACAGTAAGGTAAAATTAGTCAAGTACTGAACTCCTATACTAGTGAGGACCCCACAGTGAACAGTAAGGTAAGGTAAAACAGATGCTGAACTCCTATACTAGTGAGGACCCCACAGTGAACAGTAAGGTAAAGTAAAACAGGCGCTAAACTCCTATACTTGTGAGGACCCCACAGTGAACAGTAAGGTAAAGTAAAACAGGTACTGAATCCCTATACTGGTGAGGACCCCACAGTAAACAGTAAGGTAAAGTAAAACAGGTACTGAATCCCTATACTAGTGAGGACCCCACAGTGATCAGTAAGGTAAAGTAAAACAGGTACTGAATCCCTATACTAGTGAGGACCCCACAGTGAACAGTAAGGTAAAGTAAGACAGATGGTGAACTCCTATACTAGTGAGGACCCCACAGTGAACAGTAAGGTAAAATTAGTCAAGTACTGAACTCCTATACTAGTGAGGACCCCATAGTAAACAGTAAGGTAAAATTAGTCAAGTACTGAATTCCTATACTAGTGAGGACCCCATAGTAAACAGTAAGGTAAAATTAGTCAAGTACTGAATTCCTATACTAGTGAAGACCCCATAGTGAACAGTAAGGTAAAATTAGTCAAGTACTGAACTCCTATACTAGTGAGGACCCCATAAGAAACAGTAAGGTAAAATTAGTCAAGTACTGAATTCCTATACTAATGAGGACCCCATAGTAAACAGTAAGGTAAAATTAGTCAAGTACTGAACTCCTATACTATTGAGGACCCCACAGTGAACAGTAAGGTAAAGTAAGACAGGCGCTAAACTCCTATACTAGTGAGGACCCCACAGTGAACAGTAATGTAAAGTAAAACAGGCGCTAAACTCCTATACTAGTGAGGACCCCACAGTGAACAGTAATGTAAAGTAAAACAGGCGCTAAACTCCTATACTAATGAGGACCCCATAGTAAACAGTAAGGTAAAATTAGTCAAGTACTGAACTCCTATACTAGTGAGGACCCCACAGTAAACAGTAAGGTAAAGTAAGACAGGCACTGGAACCCTATACAAATGAGGACCCCACAGTAAACAGTAAGGTAAAGTAAGACAGGCACTGAAACCCTATAGTAGTGAGGACCCCACAGTAAACAGTAAGGTAAAGTAAAACAAGCGCTAAACTCATATACTAGAGAGGACCCCACAGTAAACAGTAAGGTAAAGTAAGACAGGCGTTAAACTCCTATACTAGTGAGGACCCCACAGTGAACAGTAAGGTAAAGTAAAACAGGCGTTAAACTCCTATACTAGTGAGGACCCCACAGTGAACAGTAAGGTAAAGTAAAACAGGCGTTAAACTCCTATACTAGTGAGGACCCCACAGTGAACAGTAAGGTAAAGTAAAACAGGCGTTAAACTCCTATACTAGTGAGGACCCCACAGTGAACAGTAAGGTAAAGTAAAAAAGGCGCTAAACTCCTATACTTGTGAGGACTCCACAGTGAACAGTAAGGTAAAATAAGACAAGTACTGAATCCCTATACTAGTGAGGACCCCACAGTGAACAGTAAGGTAAAATTAGTCAAGTACTGAATCCCTATACTAGTGAGGACCCCACAGTGAACAGTAAGGTAAAGTAAAAAAGGCGCTAAACTCCTATACTTGTGAGGACCCCACAGTGAACAGTAAGGTAAAATAAGACAAGTACTGAATCCCTATACTAGTGACGACCCCACAGTGAACAGTAAGGTAAAGTAAGTCAGCCGCTGAACACCTTTACTGTAGTGAGGATCTCACAGTAAGAAGTAAATTAAAACAGATGTTTTTTCTTTATCTGTATGATCTACTTACCACATTTCAGGAAATTGGATGGCTTTTAACTAAATGCATTTCTTGTCGTCCTGGAAGCTTGGTCATTTGTTGCATATTTTAAGTTAAACGGACAATATTTGATGGTGTGGGCATTTTCACCTGACGATCCACAAATTGGACAAGTGTATCGCCGTAATATTGGACATGTAACCCTGCCTATGGGGTCCTTCAGCATGTGTGAACCATATACGGATAGCGCCTCTTTATTGTTCTTACAGAACACACAGACTGTGTTCTTGGGGGTCCAGTTTTGATACCTTCTACCTTTCCTTTCCCGATCGACCATTTTACTGGAGTTTGCCAGAGATCTTAGTTTTGTTTGATACAGATCAAGCTCATCCAGTTCACATTGGACGCCATTGTTTTTAAACTCGTCCTTCGCTAGGACAGTGTCAACCCTTTTGCACGGATGGTCCACATTACTTTCAAGCGGGTTCAAGGTTCGGTTTGATGGGTGGGCCATGCTGGTGCCCAATGACCCTAAGTTCAGATGAGGACTTGGAGGTGAGGTAAGATTCTTAAAGTTAAACAACTCTCCAAAGGGGGTAAAGCTGAAGCCTCGCCTTTCCGCCATGTTCGGATTGGTATCCATGAGACTGAGTTTCATTCAGAGGTTTAACAGACAAGATAAACTCACTTTAAATCAGACCTTGTTGCAAGTTGTTCACAAAATGCACATGCGCAAATGTTTTAGTTCAGCTTCCGTTTTTACCACGTGCTTTAAGGAGTTTCCGCTCTTGCTGAACCCCTATACTAGTGAGGACCCCACAGTGGGAAGTAAGGTGAAGTAAGACAAGTACTGAATGCCTATACTAGTGAGGACCCCACAGTGAACAGTAAGGTAAAGTAAGACAGGCACTGGAACCCTATACTAGTGAGGACCCCACAGTCAGAAGTAAGGTAAAGTAAAACAGATGCTGAACTCCTATACTAGTGAGGACCCCACAGTGACCAGTAAGGTAAAGTATAACAGATGCTGAACTCCTATACTAGTGAGGACCCTACAGTGACCAGTAAGGTAAAGTAGGACAGATGCTGAACTCCTATACTAGTGAGGACCCCACAGTGAACAGTAAGGTAAAGTAAGACAGATGCTGAACTCCTATACTAGTGAGGACCCTACAGTGACCAGTAAGGTAAAGTAGGACAGATGCTGAACTCCTATACTAGTGAGGACCCTACAGTGACCAGTAAGGTAAAGTAGGACAGATGGTGAACTCCTATACTAGTGAGGACCCCACAGTGACCAGTAAGGTAAAGTATAACAGATGCTGAACTCCTATACTAGTGAGGACCCTACATTGACCAGTAAGGTAAAGTAAGACAGATGCTGAACTCCTATACTAGTGAGGACCCTACATTGACCAGTAAGGTAAAGTAAGACAGATGCTGAACTCCTATACTAGTGAGGACCCTACAGTGACCAGTAAGGTAAAGTAGGACAGATGCTGAACTCCTATACTAGTGAGGACCCTACAGTGACCAGTAAGGTAAAGTAAAACAGATGCTGAACTCCTATACTAGTGAGGACCCCACAGTGACCAGTAAGGTAAAGTATAACAGATGCTGAACTCCTATACTAGTGAGGACCCTACAGTGACCAGTAAGGTAAAGTAGGACAGATGCTGAACTCCTATACTAGTGAGGACCCCACAGTAAACAGTAAGGTAAAGTAAGACAGGCACTGAAACCCTATACTAGTGAGGACCCCACAGTCAGAAGTAAGGTAAAGTAAGACAGATGCTGAACTCCTATACTAGTGAGGACCCCACAGTGAACAGTAAGGTAAGGTAAAACAGGCGCTAAACTCCTATACTAGTGAGGACCCCACAGTGACCAGTAAGGTAAAGTATAACAGATGCTGAACTCCTATACTAGTGAGGACCCTACAGTGACCAGTAAGGTAAAGTAGGACAGATGCTGAACTCCTATACTAGTGAGGACCCCACAGTGAACAGTAAGGTAAAGTAGGACAGATGCTGAACTCCTATACTAGTGAGGACCCCACAGTGAACAGTAAGGTAAAGCAAAACAAGCGCTAAACTCATATACTAGTGAGGACCCCACAGTAAACAGTAAGGTAAAGTAAGACAGGCACTGAAACCCTATACTAGTGAGGACCCCACAGTGAACAGCAAGGTAAGGTAAAACAGGCGCTAAACTCATATACTAGTGAGGACCCCACAGTGACCAGTAAGGTAAAGTAGGACAGATGCTGAACTCCTATACTAGTGAGGACCCCACAGTGAACAGTAAGGTAAAGTAAAACAGGCGCTAAACTCATATACTAGTGAGGACCCCACAGTAAACAGTAAGGTAAAGTAAGACAGGCACGGAAACCCTATACTAGTGAGGACCCCACAGTGAACAGTAAGGTAAGGTAAAACAGGCGCTAAACTCATATACTAGTGAGGACCCCACAGTGAACAGTAAGGTAAAGTAAAACAGGCGCTGAACTCCTATACTAGTGAGGACCCCACAGTGAACAGTAAGGTAAAGTAAAACAGGCGCTGAACTCCTATAATAGTGAGGACCCCACAGTGAACAGTAAGGTAAGGTAAAACAGGCGCTGAACTCCTATAATAGTGAGGACCCCACAGTGAACAGTAAGGTAAAGTAAAACAGGCGCTAAACTCCTATACTAGTGAGGAACCCACAGTGAACAGTAAGGTAAAGTAAAACAGGCGCTAAACTCATATACTAGTGAGGACCCCACAGTGAACAGTAAGGTAAAGTAAAACAGGCGCTAAACTCATATACTAGTGAGGAACCCACAGTGACCAGTAAGGTAAAGTAGGAAAAGTACTGAATCCCTTTACTAGTGAATTTTCTAAAATGTTCTTTTTTTGGATTAATATTTAGTTAACCAACCTACCAGGGTCTCTCTGTATGAGAGTTATATTTTTTAACATAATCTAGAGGTCTGTTAAAAACAAAAATAACAACAACGAATATACATAAACTAAGAATAAAACCAAATTTTTATTGTAGTTAAAGGCAATCAAAGTTAAATGCTTACAGACTCTTCTTATCAGAACACACAGCTTTACCGATGGTTTAGTAAAATGATGAGCATTAATCATAATGTGACAGTCACATTTATGGACAGGCTTAAAACTTGATGTTTAGATGCAGGTACCACCACCATTAGCAATTTATCGCCTGTATAAACCTTTCTGCGCCTCCTACTACCCTGCCACGGCTCTGTTAGCTCATTAGAACTTGGGGGCAAAATTTTAATAAGAAACCATAAGAGAGAAAGAAACAGCTAAGAGGTTATGTGGTTCTGCTGTTGATGTAGCAGTAAGAGCATGACAAACAATTGTATATAACGTAGTCAAAAATATAAACAAGAGGAGATAGGTTACCTGGTACCACTGGGAGGTTGTGGGTTTCCTCTGAGAATAGAGCCTTTCCACCAAATAAGCAAGCAACACCGCCAAATAATTGAAATAATCTCGAGTTTGGAGAAAAACAACAAATCAAGGGGCCACATGAAGATTCCACGAGTTAAGTCACACCCTATATTCCATCCATTGCACAACTTAAAGTGATTATTTTGGATAGCATATCTTTAGTTTATCCCAAAAACAATATCCTGTTTACAAAAATTGCATTTATTTTAGGTTATTTTTCTAAAGTGAGCTATGATAAAGTACTTAAAATGGACTGTCAAATATAGAACACCACAGGACCTGATTAAAAAGAAGTTCTTAATTCACTCCAGATTTAGTGAAACCATGGAAAACTATGTTGTATAATGCAAAATACATATAATCCAAAAGAGCCTTGGTTATTTTACATTCCAGTTGTTAAAACATATCTTTAAAGTTTGTGTTATTATACAGATATTTATTTTACTATAATCCTTTCACACACATTAGCTGTGTGCTTATTTCTTCACAGGTTAGGTACAGGCCATTCTTTGTTTTGTTTATTTGGTTATGGGCTTCGTTATGAAACAAATTGTGTACCGTATGGTAAAAGCATATTTGAAAACATATTTTTGCTTAGTGTACAAATATGTTTTTTTACATCTGAGATTCTTTGATTAACTCATAGTAAACTGAATACTCTGAATATAGCTTTGGTGAGCATCATCCTTTTGGAAAGAGATGCCATAATATTATAAGAATTAACTAAATACATGTAGTTTCAACACATGGTCACATTTGCATTTCCATTTAGCATCTTTCTCAATACGACAATACCATTAGAAAATCCCAATGTCTCTGCAGGTTAGTGGAGGTTCTCTGAAATCACTATTTTGATGAATCGTACTTCACAAAATGAATTATAGCTCCTTGCAGAAAAAATTAACAGCCCTTAAATCACTCACTTCTGCTTTACAGATGCAATATCTGCGTCCTTTTTCTTTTCTAGGCATACCTTTTTGTAAAGTTATGCACTGCATTTTAGGGGGCATTTAGTCAACATACCCTTTCCGCTTTATAGAATGATGTTGTTATGACCTTGCTCGAACTTTATGGCATTGGCGTCATGTTTGTGTTGCAGGCGCTATGACACACATGTATCGCATTACCTCATAGACAAAATGAACACGATTTCAACATCAAATTGATCCAAAAACTCAATGTAGTGTAATTTTGACATATACTGAGGCTACTGCGCAAGCGTCAATCCTTAAGCCGAGAGGGTCTATTGTTAAAGGCACACTTGCCGCGAAAATCCTGAAAAATGTTTACATTAAAAACAGTGGACGATTTTCTGTATTTTTCCCAGACAGAAAAAGTTAGGAACTTTGTATTTTTACCAGAAATTGAAACTTTTGACATCATTTAGTATTTTTAATTTGAAATTGAAAAACAGATTTTTCAGGTACCCGCAATGTAAACAAACTTAGAACCTGAGCAGTGCCGTAATGATTTGAGACGTGGGGGCGATCTAACGACACAGTATAATTTTACGAACTTCATCTAAGAAATACATACTAACGATCGAGTAAGAGGGACTATAAAAGCCTGCCAAGTGCAAACAATAGATAAAAACGCTTGAATGAGGGTAAACCAATACTGATCGGTGTTGTTGTTGTAATCGAGCTTCGATTTTTGGTTTGTTTTTCACCCTTATACATTCTACACCTAATTGGACATGCTTTATGTGTGCTATGTTTAACTTTAGTGGTTTTAGCTGTAGTAAAATCGTGCAAATTGGTTTTCTTAACAAATGTCAAACAGGCTATGGAGAAAAGTTGACCTTTAAGTACTACTATTTCTAGCAAAAACGGAATCCAGAAAAATGTATTTTTTTAAGGATCAGGTTAAAGCAGAGATTGAAGATGAAAAATCACTTCGACTTTTTTTTGAGGTTAACGAATTCTTAATAAAGAACTTTATTTGTGTCCAAGGCCTCCTGTGAAGAGCTGGCTCTAATGCTATGGCCTTTTCACAGTCGGCCTTTCCTGGAACTTTTCCGATGCGGAAAAATTTCCCCATTTGCCTCTTGACTGCAGCCTTTTCCTCCGAGTTCCATGGCCTGCGTTCCCCTTTTTCTTTGGACTTCTGCTTGTAGGTGGCTACAGATATAAAATGTAGAAAGAACCAAATTAGAAAATACAAAGCGTTTCTACACTTGTATGTATCATTGCAAGTAATTTTCCTCATTATGTCATTAAAAAACTCATCCTAAAAATAAATACCATTAACATTAACAACCGACCCATGGTGCTCTTATACATCTTGAATCAAGACGGAAAATCATTACTTGTATACTTAGCTCCATTAAAAAAGCACGGTTGAATTTTACGTTTCTACCCCAGTAAGGCTGTTGGCCATTTACGTTTTGTTGTTTATTGTTAGTTCGAGTTGAGTTGCAATAACTGGATAACCTGTGGTGTTCCCGACGCGCCTGTCGTGAACATTACGCAACATTTCCTAATAACCTCCATTGAGTTTTTCACCGTCACTGAGAACAGCTTTCAGGGCTCATTTGTCGTGGGTTCAACACTTTATACGAAGCTCAGCATAAAGACGAAGAAAAAATCAGAAAACGTTACCATGCCCCAACTTATGACACAACAAAGGGAACGTGCCATTGGCATGTTACAGGCAGGTCTCAGTTGTGCCGCCGTAGGACGTCACATGCAATGTCATCCCTCCACAATTAGTCGCATCAGAATCAGGGAACATGAAACTGGCAATGTTGCCGACCGACCACGCCCTGGTCAGCCAAGAGTCACTACAGCCCGCCAGGATCGGTACATCGGTTTGTTGCACACACGTGACCGATTTCGCACCGCAACACAGACTGCTCGTGAGACAGTGGGAATGGGAAGGCCCAGGGTAAGCCTCAGCACCATCTGACGCCGTCTCCAACAGATAGAGATGCATGCACGCATCCCCTACCGAAGGCCCATATTGACACCCGTCGCACGCCAAAACCGTTTACGATGGGCTCGAAATCATCAGAGCCCACACTCTGCAAGGTTGACACAAGACTTCTTGCTACAGAATAATGTGAACATCATGGAATGGGCAGCTTACTCCCCCGATCTATCGCCCATAGAGCACTTGTGGGATCAGCTTAAGAATGCCGTTGCACAACGTCAACCCAGGCCACGCAACCGACGTGAATTGATCCAGGTATTGCAGGAAGAGTGAGACCGGATCCCACAGCACAGAATAGCCACACTCATCAGGTCCTTGCTTCGCAAATGTACTGCTTGCGTTGATGCCCGAGGTGGACATACCCATTATTGAATGATGACACCTTCAATTTCTGTATCAACGATTTGTTTGCAAGGAATTAAAGTCACCAGGGTTTCACATATTGTCAATTCTTTGTCTCATTGTGACCAATACCTTGTTCTTCAATTTAATAGTACTTACAATATTTTACACTTTACATTTCACAAAATATTTTACATTCTTTGGTTCGTGCAGTATATTAGTATATTACCTTTTACTTGGTTCTCATTCTGGTTCTTATCATTTTCTGTTTCTTCATCGTTTTCCCCTACAACACGAGAGAATAAGAAGTTTGACTGCTTTAACATCATGTATTACTATTTCAAAAGGGATTTTTTTCTGGAAGAAAATCAATTTATATACATATAGGATTAAACCCCAGTCCTCGCTTCAGATACTGTTGCTACATGTATGCAACAGGCAAGGACTGATTTGTGAGAATATATTTGCCTTTGAGAGAAAACAAATACCATTTGGAATAGCCAAGAGAAAATGTGCCACTGATGATATTTAATGATCCATTAATAATTCTGAGGGGAGAAATGCATGTAAAAAGTCTTTATGCCTTTTTCCCCATTTTTCAAACAGAGCTTGGAAATAGAACCCAGACGTGTCGTAGAGTATGATATTGCGTAGACAAGTTCCCCACCATTGAAAGAGTATTGGCTTTCAACAACGAGTTGTGGAACATCCCTCTGGAGCACTGCACGGTCAAATATGATAGTGAGAATTTTTTAAAATAAGATGTAAGATGTAAACAAGTGACTGTGTTCCAATTAAAAGACTTTCTGTGCGGTTCTCACCAATTAATATTTTAAATAACATTTAAATACAGCAATTCTGTACAAATTAACACATATTTTAATACAATACATGATAAATAACTAAGACTTTACCTTCACTTCCTTGTAGGTTCGCTAATGAATCACTGTGGTCAGCAGGCTCACATTCCTCATCATTTATCAACTCTGAAACATTAAAAGGGCAACATGCATATGAGACAAATTAAAGATTAAAAAAACATACACATATTTGGCAGGTGTTGGGATGATCATCGGAAAATTGTGAAAGACTGCTAAATGGCCACAGTAAAGCAATTTTTTAATTCATTTACAGCCGATTTGATTACTTCTAGTTTGAGCCAGGCTGGAGTTTTTAATACAGACTCTAGAACAAACAGTTGCACGCTTAGATCCTGGCCGATCGTTTCTTTGTCTTCTGACTTATTGTTTGTCTTGATTATATTATAAAGATATAAACTAAACTGTCAGAAACAAAGGCTTACTCACCATCTTCTTCAATCTGGATGTCATCCAAACTCTTTCCTTTGTATTTCTGAAGATTACCACGTTCCAGCTCTAGGAGTACTTTAGAAACTTTAGCAAGCTGCAAAGTATCATCAGGTAGACGATAGTATTCACGGTGGATTCTGATATCATGTCCCATGAACCCGGCTAAGACATCAAGCTCATTACCTTTAAGGTTTAGAAGTTGAGACACAGTGGCAACGTGTTTCCTTAATGAAGTAGATGTTATCCATTCAGGTTTCTCTGCTCCGCATTCGTTCGTAAATTTGCGAAGAGCATCACAGGTGCGAAGAGGTGTTTTGGCTTGTCCAGATCTGGCAAAAAGATACTCATTGGTTTCACAAACACCACAAGCAGCTCTATTTTGGTTTAGGATGTCGATTTGATTTTTATAGGCTTTTGTCAGCAGTACTGGAACTTTTCTTCCTCTCTTTCCTCTTATTTCTACCCTGTTGAGCTTTGCTGCAAGAGATCTTTCAAAGGGTGATAGAGTCTTTGCCACCTCCTCCTGCATAACTCTTCCTTCACCTTGTTGTATACCAGCATAGTAAAGCTGCAGAGGCATTCGCTCAGTCTCCCCACCCCTTCTGCGGTTGAATAATACAACCTGGGCTAAAGTAACTTCTGCCAGTTGTTTCCAAACAGTTTCTGATGGATTTCTTTGAAGAATATCAACAAGTTTCTCAGCAGAACTGGAAAGATACAGGTTAAGCTTTTTCAAATCCTTTGCGATTGGAAGTCTCTGAGGTTTATTAAAAGTACCTTTGTGCAAGGTTGCCAGTGCTTGAGCAGAGATGTCACTAGTCCAATCATTTTCCATGAGTTCTCTAAACTCTTCAGCATGTTGTTTTAGAAGCCCATCCTGAATTTGCAGAGCAGATGAACGCAAATATTTGGCACACTTCTTCAGCGTATGTCCCAATTTTAGAGCTAGTGATGGAATACCATAAGTTCCACCATCTGACTGGTAGTTACACAATTCTTTCACTGACTCGACAGCATGTGGGAAGTGAACTGGGTTAATACAGTCAGTTAAAGTTTGAACTTCATCACACCTTTTTCTAACTACAATAAGAAATCTGGCAATCTCTCTTAGTTTCTGTTTTATATACTGATGGCTGTGTTTTTCTTGTCCAGTTTTGGAATATAGCTTGACACCAAATTTAACAATCAAATCATCGTTTCTGGCCACCAATGATATTTCATCGTTGGCCATTTTATCAAGTATATTAGACCTCATCTGTGATTGTGCCTCCTGGGAAACTGGTAGTAAGGCAGCACCGCTAACTTGGTGTGTACCTCTTCTTGGTCTATCAGTCTTTATTTGTTTTTCTTTTGTTTGTTTGCAATTCTTCTTGTGTTTCCAAAGGTCACTTTTTATAAACAAAGCAAAGCAGTTTTCACATGGGAGATAGTCACTTGGTTTGACAATGTTTGTTGGGCGCTTCCATGGTATCAAAACTCCATTTGACTGTTGAAGTACTTCTCTGTTATGTGCGAAGTCTCCTTTGTTTCTGATTTCAGCAAGCAAATTTCGCCGTATCTCAGATTGTTTTGGATAAGAAAGAGCTTTAGCCACATCAATTTCTGTTGGATGCATTTGTTCCAAGTGTCTGGGGAGTTTTGCATAAAGATTCATACAAAAAACACAGCAGTGCTTTTTGTCCCAAATTCTTTGGGATTTTAGGTTATTAGTAGTCATAACACTTACTCCTTGATTAGCATTGCTGTTAATTTTTGCGTCTCCATCGTTTTGAGTTTTCAAGTTTTCCTTGGAAATCAGCATTTCAGGCTGCAAAAACAGAGAGCAGAAGGAACCAGTTTTATCTATGTTCGAATTGTAATACAAAAATATAAGCATGTAGCTATTCTTGGATGACAATCGAGATGGTAGTCAGGCTAAGCAATACTAGTGAGGACCCCACAGTGAACAGTAAGGTAAAGTAAGACAAGTACTGAATCCCTATACTGGTGAGGACTCCACAGTGAGAAGTAAGGTAAAGTAAGACAGGCCCTGACTCTATACTAGTCATTGATTGTTTGGTGTTTTACGCCGCGCTCAAGATTCTTTCACTTATATGGCGGCGTTGCCAGTTTTATTGTGCGAGGAAACCGGGCTCTATGCCCGAAGGAAACCCACGACCTTCCGCTGGTAACTGGCAATCAGCCCACATAGGCCTATACTAGTGAGAACCCCACAGTGAACAGTAAGGTAAAGTAAGACAGTTGCTGAACTCCTATACTAGTGAGGACCCCACAGTGAACAGTAAGGTAAAGTAAGACAGGCGCTGAAACCCTATACTAGTGAGGACCCCACAGTGAACAGTAAGGTAAAGTAAGACAGGCGCTGAAACCCTATACTAGTGAGGACCCCACAGTGAACAGTAAGGTAAAGTAAGACAGGCGCTGAACTCCTATACTAGTGAGGACCCCACAGTGAACAGTAAGGTAAGGTAAAACAGGCGCTGAACTCCTATACTAGTGAGGACCCCACAGTGAACAGTAAGGTAAAGTAAGACAGTTGCTGAACTCCTATACTAGTGAGGACCCCACAGTGAAGAGTAAGGTAAAGTAAGACAGATGCTGAACTCCTATACTAGTGAGGACCCCACAGTGAAGAGTAAGGTAAAGTAAGACAGATGCTGAACTCCTATACTAGTGAGGACCCCACAGTGAACAGTAATGTAAAGTAGGACAGATGCTGAACTCCTATACTAGTGAGGACCCCACAGTGAACAGTAAGGTAAAGTAAGACAGATGCTGAACTCCTATACTAGTGAGGACCCCACAGTGAACAGTAATGTAAAGTAGGACAGATGCTGAACTCCTATACTAGTGAGGACCCCACAGTGAACAGTAAGGTAAAATAAGACAGATGCTGAACCCCAAAGATCCAAAAGCATAGTTAAGTTTAAGGATGTAATGATGCAACTTAACACTTCATACAGGTAGGTATCTTATACATAAATGTGTGTACATGTATATGTTCATAAGTTCATTACTATATATCTGTATGAACATCTAAATGATATGCCCCTTTTTAACACAAGAAACTTGTGTCCATGGATATTTTAGACAAGAAAATTTGCCCGTATGTGGAAGAGTTCTCAGGTACTCACTGAAGGTCGCGGGTTACCTCGTGGCAATGAGCCCGGTTTTCTCCTCCCACTAAACCTGGTAACACCGTCATATAAGTTAAATAATGCGGGGCAAAACATCAATCAATCAACCAACCCAGATTCTTTCACATGTTACCCTATTAACAGTAGTCCTAATACTTACTGTTTGATTAAGATTGCTGCTAATTTTTGATTCTTCATTTTCAATTTTCTTATTCTGTACTGTTAGACTCAAAGTTTCTTTATAAAATAGCTTGTCACGCTGCAGAAACAAGAATAAAAAAAGTCTATCGCGATAATTAAACAAAGCTTTAAGCCAAAACATGTTGATAAAAGACTAACTTGTTAGTATTTTGTATATGTTTTAAATGTAATTCGCAAATAACAAAAATTGGATTGTTTGATTGATCGATATTTTACGCTGCACTCAAGATTATTTCACTTATATATATATTTTGGCAACGGTCAGTGTGTCTCTGGTTTTTTAATGAAAAGAGACATGCAAGGACAGATCTTGGAAAAAAATCCAGCAATAGTCTTAAAAATAACACAGTATCTTTATAGGTCCAGCACTGAACAGTTACAATAAGCTATTTTGTGCAGTAAATATAACACAAAACAAAACTCTAAACTAAAAGGTTTGCGGACCCAACCATATTATATCAATAAATTAAACATCGCACAATGTCAAAATAACAGATCATTATCAAAATATCAAGCGGAAGAACAAACAGAAATCAAAAGTCCATAAATTATCCCATCCCTATAAGCTTCACCTGCTTAAGAAGATAAAATAAAAAATATCTGATTTAGAGACTAACAGAAGACGTGGAAGTACTGTACAGACACCAATACTTGATACACTACAAGAAGATGTAAAACAAACAGTGCTGTGATATCTTGCAGACAACTTATGAATCAGAAAATAACCAAAACTTGATCAACTGCTCATCAATAAACCGTAAAACAAATTTTGTACCAATCCATCACTTTGTTCTGGGTTCATTTAGGGGATTCAAGTGTCCAAGTTATCTTCAAGGACAAAATACATTTTCAAGCAGTTGATACTTTGAGGTGTCCTAATGTCAAAGAAAGGATAACAAATACAACATACCTGTAATTTGTTTCCCTGTGAGATATCATTTTTTTCGCCTGGTGCCAAAAGAGTGTCTTCTGTGCAAATTAAAGAAATTAATTAAGCAAAAATAAATGCTTTCCAGTCAGTTGCATGAAGCAAATTTCCTAAGCGAATCGAAACATCTTATCTTGAATATGTAACACCTACCAGTTTCATTATCCTCGGATTCCGAGCTTGGCTCTTCGGAAGGAGAGTATTCCTGATCACTTTCCCCGGCAGTATATGTATCCATTTCCACTTCCTCGTTTGTATCGGATGAATGACTGAAAGTTTTAAAAAAATCCAGTTATCAGAAAACTGACTAACCTAATACAAATTAATTAACAGAACCTTATATTAAGATCGCAGTTTGATACAAAGCATATGATATTTTGACGTTAAAACAGAATGTTGAAATTATTAGCTATTGTTCTCAAGACGTATATTTCAGAAGCTTTTTAGTGCTTCTAGTCTGTCTGAAAATGTACGATAAAGTGTTGTTTTGAACTAACTTTGGCTTAGAATGAATGAATGGTCGTCCCCGTTATTTAAATGCTGTTTACTTTTCGAACACGTTTTCTGTTCGTACAGCACTTATACAGTATGGATTTTTCTCATTCCAGAGCCAATCATTCAGTTTTTCGATGGCCTGTCGTGACGATCAGAAATTATAAAAAAGTGTGAATTTAAACTTTAAACTATTTAATTAATTTATTCTCAAACTGCATATTTAATATAGCATCCAATATTCTATGTCTGTAATTGACACTCTGTTGATTGCTTCTTTCTAATAACAAAAATGAATGTATATTCCTTGCTGAATAAATATAAATAAACAATATGTTAATCTTGAGATTTCCTCCAAGAAACTGTAAAGAAATAAATATCAAGTGCTAAATCCTGTAGTTTTCCAGAGTGTAAAAATAATAACACTGCACCCAGCATGTAATCCTGTAATTGTGAATAACATTGGTGTTTGCTGTAAGGGTTCCCCATTTATACTAAGTTAAGAGATTGAGAAATAATGTTATACCTTTCCGGTAGTGTTTTCAAAGAAGACATTGTTCTGGGATCCGAAGTCTGGAGTAAAGACTGAAAATTGTATAACATAAAATAAAATGCTATTAATGTTGATTGAAATAAATTCACATTAAACATTCCAATTATTTAATTTTTCAAAAAAAGGTTAAGCAAAACAATTAAAGATAACTTACACCATAACAAGGAACAATTTCTGAAACTGTGGAGTCACAGGAGTCTTCAATAATTTCTGGATTAGGCTGCATTGTTCCGTCCCCAGGAGCATCACGGCTGAGTACATTATTAGCGGATGCTATTACATCTGAAACATCTCTTGTTACCTCCTGGAAAACATAGTTATTACAGCCATCAGTTTAATGCAGGTGTAAAATGAAGTCATTATAACTTCTCTTTACAGCCATCAGTTTAATGTAGGTGTAAAATGAAGTCATTATAACTTTTCTTTACAGCCATTAGTTTAATGTAGGTGTAAAATGAAGTCTTAGTAACTTCTCTTTACAGCCATTAGTTTAATGTAGGTGTAAAATGAAGTCATTATAACTTCTCTATACATCCACCAGTTTAATGTAGGTGTAAAATGAAGTCTTTGTTACATGTCTTTACAGCCATCAGTTTAATGTAGTGTAAAATGAAGTCTTAGTAACTTCTCTATACAGCCACCAGTTTATTGTAGGTGTAAAATGAAGTCTTAGTAACTTCTCTTTACAGCCATCAGTTTAATGTAGGTGTAAAATGAAGTCTTAGTAACTTCTGTTTACAACCATCAGTTTATTGTAGGTGTAAAATGAAGTCTTAGTAACTTCTCTTTACAGCCATCAGTTTATTGTAGGTGTAAAATGAAGTCTTAGTAACTTCTCTTTACAGCCATCAGTTTAATGTAGGTGTAAAAAGAAGTCTTAGTAACTTCTGTTTACAACCATCAGTTTATTGTAGGTGTAAAATGAAGTCTTAGTAACTTCTCTATACAGCCATCAGTTTAATGTAGGTGTAAAATGAAGTCTTAGTAACTTCTGTTTACAACCATCAGTTTATTGTAGGTGTAAAATGAAGTCTTAGTAACTTCTCTATACAGCCATCAGTTTAATGTAGGTGTAAAATGAAGTCTTAGTAACTTCTGTTTACAACCATCAGTTTATTGTAGGTGTAACATGAAGTCTTTGTTACTTCTCTTTACAGACACCAGTTTATTGTGGGTGTAAAATGAAGTCTTAGTAACTTCTCTTTACAACCATCAGTTTATTGTAGGTGTAAAATGAAGTCTTAGTAACTTCAGTTTACAACCATCAGTTTATTGTAGGTGTAAAATGAAGTCTTAGTAACTTCTCTTTACAGCCACCAGTTTACTGTAGGTGTAAAATGAAGTCTTAGTAACTTCTCTTTACAGACACCAGTTTAATGTAGGTGTAAAATGAAGTATTTGTTACTTCTCTTTACAGCCACCAGTGTAATGTAGGTGTAAAATGAAGTCTTAGTAACTTCTCTTTACAGCCATTAGTTTAATGTAGGTGTAAAATGAAGTCATTATAACTTCTCTTTACAGCCATTAGTTTAATGTAGGTGTAAAATGAAGTCATTATAACTTCTCTATACAGCCACTAGTTTAATGTAGGTGTAACATGAAGCCATTATAACTTCTCTTTACAGCCATTTTTAATGTAGGTGTAAAATGAAGTCATTATAACTTTTATTTACAGCCATTAGTTTAATGTAGGTGTAAAATGAAGTCTTAGTAACTTTTCTTTACAGCCATTAGTTTAATGTAGGTGTAAAATGAAGTCATTATAACTTGTCTATACATCCACCAGTTTAATGTAGGTGTAAAATGAAGTCATTATAACTTCTCTTTACAGCCATCAGTTTAATGTAGGTGTAAAATGAAGTCTTAGTAACTTCTCTTTACAGCCATTAGTTTACTGTAGGTGTAAAATGAAGTCTTAGTAACTTCTCTTTACAACCATCAGTTTATTGTAGGTGTAAAATGAAGTCTTAGTAACTTCTCTTTACAGCCACCAGTTTAATGTAGGTGTAAAATGAAGTCTTAGTAACTTCTCTTTACAACCATCAGTTTAATGTAGGTGTAAAATGAAGTCTTAGTAACTTCTCTATACAGCCATCAGTTTACTGTAGGTGTAAAATGAAGTCTTAGTAACTTCTCTTTACAGCCATCAGTTTAATGTAGGTGTAAAATGAAGTCTTAGTAACTTCTCTATACAGCCACCAGTTTAATGTAGGTGTAAAATGAAGTCATTATAACTTCTCTTTACAGCCATCAGTTTAATGTAGTGTAAAATGAAGTCATTATAAGTTTTATTTACAACCATCAGTTTAATGTAGGTGTAAAATGAAGTCTTAGTAACTTATCTTTACAGCCACCAGTTTAATGTAGGTGTAAAATGAAGTCTTAGTTACTTCTGTTTACAACCATCAATTTAATGTAGGTGTAAAATGAAGTCTTAGTAACTTCTCATTCTCATTGAAAATTTTGTCAAGAAATGTTTTTAGGCTACTTTTTTCGAGAGTCAAAAAGAGATTAACTCAATAAATTAAAAAAAATTCAAACAGCTATTGCTTACCTCATGATTTGTATCAGACTCTCCTTGACCATCATCTTTGGCAGCTCCATCTATTTACAAAAGAAAATACTTTCATTTAAAAGTTTCTTACCTACAGCAATAACCAAATCGACCGATTGCGCCCTGTACACACAACACACTATTTAACAATTAAAGTTCTACTTGTATTGAAACAATTTTCAATACGAACATGCTCTTTGGTCATGCTTGCTGTATGTACAATTTATGTGTATCTTTAGTTATTCTGCTAAAAAAATGTTGTGATTGTGTCAATTTGGTGTCTAACTTCTGGAGTCTTTTGTTAATAACTAACTTCTGGAGTCTTTTGTTAATAAAAACATTCATAACATTGCAATTTTACATGCTTTGTGACCAAATGATGCTGTATCCTGCTGTGATGTCCAATTAATAGTTTCCACAACTGCATTAACTAATAAACTCCAATTGTAACATGAAACAGAGATACATGTACATGTAGAACTCACCTACAACCTCCTTAATTCTAATGGTCTTGGGCACTACTGGAGGCTCTGACCAAGAGGGATCTGAAAACAATTGAACTCTTCCCATCATCTACAGTAGTTGATTTTAATGACAATAAAATGCTCAAGAAAAACAAGTCATCATTGTATATACATGTAGGTGTGAGTCCATTTTTGCTTTAATACCTGGAGATATTTTCTTCAGTACAGTTTCATCATTCCTGAATGTAGCTAAATACACTGCAAATATTTTATTTGGATCACAAGGAACGATCATCATGAAACTTACCTAATATTGAATTTAACTGATCTGGGATCCAAAAAACTATGAATATGAGAACATTTTAGTATCAAATAATAAAACAGAGTAGGAAAAGCAAACTAATCCAAATGGAGAAGGATAACAATTATGAACTCAACTACAATTGAACAAAGCCAAAGTCTTTTAGACAAAATTGAAAAGGAGGATGTATAATGATGCTGGTTGTGGTGGTTTTGGAGAAACGTCACAAGAAAAATGTTTTAAAGTGAAAAAAGTAACATGGTTGTCATCGTAACCTGGCAAGACACAATACCTTGATATTTTTAGAGTTGAGTGAATAACAGAGTTTGAATGCACAAAATTTACTTTGTTTTGCAGATCTTAATTTGAACCCAATTTCAAGGAGAGAAAAAAATTCAATCCATGATATTGAAAATATTTTTTAGGAAAAATTAACAGAACGTACCACTTGAAGGGCGATTTTAGTATTGTTGCAAAATTAAGGCTTGATTGGTTGTACTATTCAAAACTTTATTCTCGTTATTTTGGGATTACACTTTCTTGAACATATGGTAGAAATTCCTTTACCGATTTTTGGGTGACGTCCGAAACGGGAATCGACCCAGGTCCCAGAGTATGGCACCTATCGTTAGCACTAAATGCCGGCTGCCTTATCCATTCAGCCAACCGGAACGATGTTCAAAACTTAGAGATTTATTTTGGCATCCTACAGTATGGTGACTAAAACAATGGTTCAATCAAAAAATGATGGAAAGGCGACAGAGACCTATTTTCCTTAATTAAGCGTAATGTAAAACCTGTGAAAAGGGTGGTAAGAAAAACAATTAATGATTGTCATGGTAATGTTTTACGCTGCGCTGAAGGTTATTTTACTTATATGGCGGCGTTGCCAGTTTTATTGTGGGAGAAAACTGGGCTGTATGCTCGGAGGAAACCCACGACCTTTCGGTGGTAACTGGCAACCATCCCATATAGGTCGTTCGAGTGAAAACCCAGTCAGAAAGAAAACAATAAGAATAAAAATTCATACAATAACAATAAGTTTCCAGCCTGTAGCTGTCAGCCAAATAACCTGGGAACTTCAATACTTAAATAATATACTTTACCATTTCCCACAGAGGACTTCTGAAATGATTTGTAATAAAATAAATGCATATAATACTGGATGTGTTTTTTTAAATGCACAATAATTAATTTAAATTCCATTTTCCATAACAAATGGGTTAAAATGAAATATATATTTCATTATACAAATGTTAGTAATTCTTGTTTCCAAGAACCTCTGTTTTATACTGTCTTGCCGTTTTGGTCTAGTGATATATATAAACCACATTGACTAGAGTTATAGATTGATTGTAATACGGGAATATCCATGCGATATTATTTAAGAAAGGAGAACATTACTGAAGTGGGATAAAATTACAGTTGCTGAAAAAATAGTTAGTATGGAGAGGCAAAATATGGGGTCATTGAAGCACTTTGTACATGTGGTAAGCTATGGTAAAACTGGAAAAGTTCATTATTGTATTTTTCTAGATGAATTTTTGTTTTCTTAAATGATCATCTGCTCAAATGATCAACACTCGTATGTATATAGCTTGTACTATTTTCAAAAGTACATTTAGTCTAAAAAAACAAAGTGTCATACGTGTTTAAATTTGAGCAAATATAAGGTATGTACCTGAATTCTCCAAGGATAATGTTGACCTCGGCCATAGAAATAGCGCAGCTCTTCTCCCGAAAATATGTTTCTCAAGGCAAAAAACCCGATAGTGGGTTGACCATTGTGGAGAAAAGCCTTGGGTTTTAGATTAGGAGCCGTATCATCGTTCAACAACCTCCCCAGACTTCCATCCTCCTCGGTGGCATCAATCCTGATAACAAATATTATGAGCCAGACAAAACATCTCAGAAAAAAATCATGTCGTACATCTAAAATCAACAGAAATCAGGGATGAACCCTTAATTTTGTTATTATATATATCTATTTTTATTTATTTTTGTAATCCACCAAAAAGTAATTATAATCATTTCAAAGACCCTTTTTTACAAAATTAATTTTGACAAAATCATTATATATACTACAGCCATTTGTTTAAAATTTGACAAGATATTAGATTAGAATGCAAACTCTTGTAATGAAAAATTAGGCAGTAGCCTGTGAACATAGTAAGTAAACAAAATTCTATATGTCTTAGACTCCAGATAAATCTAGTCCTGTTGAAATCAACATGGATTCTCTTGATTCGCTCTTATTAACATAAGTAGGTTTTTAAAAAATATTTAAAATCTCCAGACATCGATGGAATTAATTTTCTCGACAGACCATTCGTTGGTTTGGCTGGATTTCCTTTCATTTTAAATATCTTCTACTTGATGGGAACTGGGATCTCCCAGAGGCCATTGGCATCAGGCAGTACAAAACGAACCCAGAGTATAATATTTTTGAGGAGATAAACAACAAAATTAACTTAAACATTATTTTATATTTAGGTTAGTGATGGATACGATCCACTTATAAGTATATAAAAATAGATGAATTCAACTAACCAGTAAGTTTTTCCTTCAATGGAAAATTCGAACACGTATGTATCATCTCCAGCACAAGCAGATAACAGTTTTCCTTCGTAAAACAGGACAAAGTCTCCTTTGTGGATGTTTTTAAGGGTTTTTACACCTCGTCCTGTGTAGGGATAAAACCATGCTCTTTTTGATTGATTGATTGATTGATTGATTGGTGTTTCACCTCTATGGCGGCGATGCCAGGTTTCAAAGTGAGAAAAATAGCTTAAAAGTTTAAAGTGGCATGACCTGCCAAAATTCATACTTTTTTCATGATTTCTGATCGTCACGACAGTAAGAGGCTTTGAAGACCATCAAAAAAATAAATGATTGGCGTTGGAATGAGGAAAATCCATTCAGTATGTGGCCTGTACATGTACATGCCACTTAAGTCTTTAAAATGGCGTTTGGCTCCATTACCTGTGGTTTGATCAACATAAAAAACTTCAAAATCTGCTTTATCGTATGCATGGCAGTTGGTCGGGTGATAACCCTTTTTTCTCTGTGATCGCCTCATTCTGCAAATAAAAGTATAAAAAACTCATCTAGCGTTTGGTTTATTTTTCGTAAAAACCGTGTAGTCAAGTCCACAGGCTGCACGTGAGCGTCCTAAAAGTGTCCCTAAATGAGCGCCATTTTCAATGACTTTTCAGTTACCCGTCTTTCACCTTTTTTTTTACAGGTGCAGGTTGATAAGTTATTCTTGGGAAATAACAAAACAATAACAGATGTTTGTCACTAATTCAAAACTGTTAACATTTTCTGCCTTTATGCCATCAGTTCGGCAGAAAACGAACGTTTGGTGACGGCAAAATATTTCTAGCTTGAGCAAGTTGAGGTAGTTGAGGAAGCAGCCATTGTTGCGTTTCAGTGGAAAAAGTATGACCAATTCTCACATAGAGTTGAAGGGAATAATGACTGATCCCTTACTCAAAGAAAAATTGATTTGGTTTGTGATCAGATCACATCCTTTTATGTTGTATTTGGATTATTTTTACAGAAATTTGAAAACTGTTTGAATAATTTTAAAACCTAATACTTTTCTAACACTTTAAAGCCATTTATTGATATCATAATTTCACAAATTTTACTAATAATTCGTCGATTTGTCTCACGACTGTCCGCCAAAGTCATGCCATTGTTAATACTGTGCCAAGTTTTTGAACATTTTTGTTTGTATCTTTTTAAGACTGACGGCCTAGTCAATAGTTTGCACGGTTTTGAATAAAAATTACCAGCAGTCTATACCAAGTGAATATATTTTTGGTTAAAAAGTGGCTCACGACTGTCCGGCCATGCTAATTAAAAGCCAACGTTGTTGTTGGCAAAATCCAGCGAGCGGTGTGTGCAGCCCATTCATAATTCAATATAAATATAATTAAATGGCCTATTGTCATGATAGAAATGATAACGTTGCCACGATAGTGTCGGACAAATTAAATATTTTTCCCAGTGAACTTACGTAGAATAGATAGTCTACCGTGTAGAGCAGTCTCAATCACACCTTGCCGCCTAAAAAACATCTGCGTACAGCGCTCCAATGTATGACTTATCTCCCCTTCATATGCAGAGTGTGAACACTATGTGGCGCTTCACATGAAATGTGTGTGTTGGAGGCCGAGCCTCGCACTCGTGTAAGAGAGAAACCTTAAATACCCCCCAAACCGAGGACATACCGAGGACGTGATAAAACCGACAGTTGGGGCTAACGCAATCGATTGGAACAAAAAACGTCCGAGGACTCGAGTTTAAGTCCTCATTTGACTTACAGGTCCTCGAAAGTTTGGTGTGCGATCAATGTTGAGTCCTCGAAAGTACACCAATACAAACACACACACCTTGGTTTGTGTGTCATAAAATAAGTCATTACCTTACGTAAATCAAAAAGCTATATATCCTCTTTAGAATTCAGCTGATCAAATCTCTCTCATTTCAAATAATGTTTTAATATATTTATTGGAGGTACAGTAGTTAAAAAACTAAACTATGGAGTTGCGATATAAATGTTATTAATTATTTGGACCCGCTTAAAAATTGTGTTCAGATTACAATTGTTTTCACGTATAATCCAATTAAAGCGAACGCTTTATTTAAAATACATCATAGTTCATTTTAGAGAAAATTTAGGGCACTGTAAATAACACATTCCTGTATTGAAGTTAATTGGCTATTATACAACCGTAAATAATTATTTGTACTAATTAGAGACTGTTTAATAAGCATGTTGTCTCTATGTCTGTTTCAGCGGTCTAGGGGTAGCTATTGGCGGCAACACCGGTGACCTGAAACTCTCCTCTGCTTCTTGGAGTTTCCAAACAACAAAAGCGATTCGTCAATTTCATTAAAACATTCCATAGACGACCGAGCTCTCTACTTCTAACGAATCCTGATAAGTTGTGAACGTACCAATACAAATTACTAACAAATTTCGATTTTACCACATTGTTATAAACCCGAGAGCGGCAATTACGAAATCTCAAATGATTGCATAAACATGTACACTGCCATGGGAGTTATGATTAGGAAACGTTTGTACATTTTCTTGCCACACTGCCTTGTGATACGAAGCATTATGTCAACTGTCACTCTGTGCTTCGTGGGTTTACTTTATAAGCATGCGCGCACTACTTGAATAAAATAGTTTGTATTCGCAAAATAAAGCTACAGTTTCTGCATGGTTAAAAATGTTCTGGAAGTCGTAATGTATCGTTATGACGGTTCATTATGTCCATTGTTATTGTGATAGAGATACTTTACATATACCAACCATAATTTGATTTGATGATTATTATCTTATATTTTATGCAATGTGAGATCAGGGAGAACGCGTCAAACAGATATCGTTTTTGAAGTTTCACTTGGCAAAGGGAGACAGCTTTAAATGCAACTCTAAATTCCTTGCTCGGGCTACTATTATTTGGTTAGTCCAAAGGCAATTTGCAGGTAGCTATTCTGTTAGGATTAGACGTAAACTAGAATTCCATTCTAAAGTATGTTTTTCCGCATTATCCTATTTTCAGATAAGAAAATTTAAAAATATTCAAATCCGCTTTTTCTAGGATCATTTTACATTGTGTCCCCGTTTATGATGGGCCCAGGATGGCTTTTAATGAAGAAAGGTACGACGTGTGGTGAAGAACACATGCCTGAAGACGTTTTCCTAAGATAGAATGGAGCAAATAAAATTGTTCATACTTGAGACTGAGTAAATTATTTATCATTTTTTTCACGAGGTAGTAACCGGGTTTTTGGGAAATCTTATTAAAAGCTAGAAATATTCATGTTAGCATGTGTAGATTCAATTCCTGCGAAAAACGCAGTTTATTTCATTTTCATTTTATTGCATTTAATTAAATTGTAAACATTTTCTGCAGCTATCGAAGTCCAGGCAATGTAGCTGAATCTCTGTCTTTCTACCATCAAACTAAAACATTTAGGAGATAGAAAAAAACACAGCCTATCGAAATTGGTAAACTGAATCCATGGGAGATGTACAATTTGCCCTAAACAATTGCATTCAATTCAGCTTTTTCAATTCAACGTTATTGTAGGGAATAAGAGTCACAGTAATGTGACAGGTACAATATATATGTAATATGTGAGAATTAAACACATGATAATTATATGACAAAACGATGTTAAAGATATAAACTATTAGTTAGAAGTCGGAAGCTATGTATATTTATGGTTAAGACTGGTAGCGTGCTAATTTATGCCCGTTCTCACTGTGCGATTGGTCGTACCAACTTGTAGGATGCGATTAAAATAGATGTTTTTAATTGTTCGATACGATTTGTCAACCAATCAAATACATCCATTTGAATCGAATGCTGCAAGTCGGTACTACAAATCGCACAGTGAGAACGGGCCTTTAGTCAATACGCTAAAACAACCAACCAATCATTACGCGCTATCAGGCAGTTGTAAATATGATAAGTAAGTTGGCGAGCCATTTGAGGTGAAGGGTATACTAAAAGAGTAAATAGTTTAACATATCATTGAACGAACATATACTAGGATATGATCGAATTGAATTTGTAAAGTGACATGAGCTCCTAAAATTAACACTTTTTCATAATTTCTGATCGTTACGACAGTAAGAGGCTTTGAGGGCCATCGAAAAACTAAATGATTGGCGTCGGAATGAGGTAAGTCCATACAGTATGTGGACTGAACAAACCGAAAACGTGTTCGAAAAGTAAAGTTTTTTCTTGAATGTTCATTTTTTCCAACAACATCCAATATTTACATCCCGAAATATTATTACATGTGATCCAATCGTTATAAAGTGAGATTCCGTTGCAACTATACATCTAAACTTGTGAAGTTTCCTAAATTCACTCATTTGATTGTTAAAAAAATTGCTATGGATAAAATCTTACTATTTATTATTTTGTGTTGTATAATGTGTTGTATAATCGCTCAGTTAAGAGAAGCCAATATAACTAGACGTGAAGATTTAAGTCAAATTTAAAACAAAGCAGACTTGTTTTATACGGTGTGTAGCGGAACAAAGACTGTTTTATCGGAAGAAAATCTGATTTATGCAGGGAAAGGGCATCTAACTTTTTGGTCAAATTAATACCTCACTTAAATGCTTTCCTTCGTTAAAAAACTTCGTTGTATCGTAACACCATTCAAACGAAATCATAGCGAAAGGAGTAGAGTAGGTTGCAGTAAAATTGAATCCCCACTCTAAAATATTCAGAAAAAATATTCTATTTTTCCCACACATGATAAACTTTACAAGTATAAATGAACTGACAATCTGGCAATATTTTTGGACACCTAATAAAAGAATATTTTTGGAAAATTATTTCCCAATATTTACAGCTCAAGTCGTACCATATCAGAGCTTACTGGAAGTGAACTTCGTGTAACACGGCACCAGTCCCCCGTCTTAATTTCCTCCTTTGTTTGAATAACAATAAGCCGTCTGCAAACTGTTACTGAAAAATAATCGCTTGTAGCTAACATATGAAACTAACGTTTAAGACGGTTAAACTCCTCGCAACTGTCGATTACTAAAAAATAATCGGCTCGGCGCTCCACGCCTCGTCGATTATTTTTTAGTAATCGACAGTTGCTCGGCGTTTATCCTATACATAAATAGGTCATTTAATTATTGTTTACATGTCAATCAAATTATTCTTCTACCTTTTCTATAACAAAATATGACAAACTGATTCAACTTGTTCATCAGTTGACTTTATTTGAATTCCATAGATAACGTGTCGTATTTCTCTAGGGCACAGGATTCCGGCAGTGCTATCGGTGGCGAGTTATAAACCAAAGAAGATGGACAAAATTCTCGGTTCACCGGTTAACCGGTTCGCCATCACCAATGCAAGGCCACTGAAAGTATGAGAAAGCAGCAATAAGGTATACAACACATACAAGAGAGTTCTACCGAAGTATCGATAAAACTTTGTATTACAGTAAACTATTGTTATGTGATAAGGCTCCAACTAGTATTGAGCAATCTTGGTACATAGTCATCCGAGATCTTGTAATTTTAATGACGTATGTTTTGGATTTTTTTAATAGTTGCACTTAAAATTTAACAGATATTCTAACGTCGATAATGCTGATGATTCAAAAATTTCTTCAATTTCCATTTCAAAAATAATACATATTTATATACTTTGAGAAAAGACTTCGTTTAACTTCTCGTATTTAATTATTTGAAGTGGGGGCTCTTAAAAAACGCAGTTTTTCACAATTGTCACAAAACTTCGGCAGCGTGTGTTCAAACGTAATTCGACATTCTAAACAAAAATTGTATTCATATCATTTCAACTTACTGTCCATATGCCCTCGAGGCTCCCAGTGGCATAAAAGAGATTTCGAATTCGAATGCGGCTCCAAAGTCACAGTACATTCTGAGATTTGTTAATCGCATATTAAAATCTCGCTGTATTACGCTTTCAGGTTGTATAGCTGAAAAACATTGATAGATTCATTGATTTATTTCGCAGCACTCAAAATTATTTTAATTATGTGGCACCGTTGTCAAGGTTAGTGGGGGGGGGGGGGGGCGGCCACATTGCCCTGGGCCCGCCCCGACCATACAACGATAGAATGAATATTAATTTAGAAGTCTAAAACCAGGGCTAGTTCAACATATGTTTGCGTCTCTGCTTGTTAGCGCCATCACATCCTATAATCCGGATCAACTATCGCCTGTCATTGGTGATTATTGACATTTGACCTCACGGATTTGAATCCATTTTACATCACTCGATATAATGGAGAACCTTCCTTATAGAAATCATCATACAAAAACACGAAAAGCTCCATCAAATAAATCATGTTAATGGCATTACATGGAAATATTAAGCGTATGTCAAACTTAGTTTATTACATAGTATGAATTAAATACAATGCTATTTCACCTAAAATGTTTTACTCAAGTTCCAATCTGGGCCCGCCCCGACCATACAACGATAGAATGAATATTAATTTTGAAGTCTAAAACCAGGGCTAGTTCAACATATGTTTGCGTCTCTGCTTGTTAGCGCCATCACATCCTATAATCCGGATCAACTATCGCCTGTCATTGGTGATTATTGACATTTGACCTCACGGATTTGAATCCATTTTACATCACTCGATATAATGGAGAACCTTCCTTATAGAAATCATCATACAAAAACACGAAAAGCTCCATCAAATAAATCATGTTAATGGCATTACATGGAAATATTAAGCGTATGTCAAACTTAGTTTATTACATAGTATGAATTAAATACAATGCTATTTCACCTAAAATGTTTTACTCAAGTTCCAATCTTGCGACTAATGAAACGAAAAGTAAAATAGGAGTGGATATACCAGAATATATCAACGTGTCCACATTTTTAAGAAATCAACATGCTGTTTTATCATTAGGACGACAAAAAACGACTTCGTCTTTACTGTTATATTTGATAGAAAATTGAAACTTTAAAGATGATGTTATTACATGTACGTACCGTTCCTTCCTGATGTAACTCGACCACTAAATCCGGCATAATGGGTATTCCATTCAAAAACGTTTTTTTTTAAATCCTCATTCCCTGTCTTGTACCACTCATTGAAGTTGTATATCAGGGTATTGATCTTTGATGTCCATTCTAAAAAAACATATTATCTATAATAACTGACCATAATTTTAGCTCTGAAGTCACTAGTCAAAATAACACAAAATACATCAATGAGTATGAATGGCTAAAGCATTAAATGAACCACTAGACAAAAACACTTGTACGTTACTTATTCCAATCAAGTTATTAAAGACATTTTAGTGTGTCAAGTGTCTAAAATGTTCGTCAAAAGGTTGCTTTAGGCAACTCATTTTTGGTCTTGCGAAAGTCGAAAACACATATGTTTTACTCCAACGTCCGTTATTCTTTCTTAATAACTGAATTCAGTTTAAAAAGTCGAATTTAGAACATCAGCCACCTTCCCCTAAACAAAATAGGCTGTGCCTTACGACTTCTGCTCAGTCCATTGGCAGGGACTATCAACACGGCAAGGAACAATACGGCCTTTAGCATGGCTTACTCGTGTGGTGATACCAGTGATTTCAAATGAATTAAAGGAAACAAGACATTTTATATAAGTTTATTGGTTAAACGTCTTTGTTATGTTTCCCTTTGTAGAGAGATTTCCAGATGTTGTTTATCGGGTATTTAAAAAGCAAAAAAAATCGAATATGGCCGATCATTTTCTTATCAATTGTAGCACTTTGTGTCAGGGACAATGACATTCAACTTCATTGATAAAGAAATAGTAATATCTGTTGATAAAATATGCTCATAAAGATTCGGAAAGAAAACGAAAAAAGAGCGAGTTCATGTATTACAGGTCGATATAGTGGAGCAAACGTTGATAACTTGGTAACAGGTTGGATGGGGAACAAATTTAATTGTCAGATGATTTTCCACCCATTGTTTTCAAAATTATGCTCGGCGCAAAGTGGATGTGTTACCGGGTAGTTTACCTGACAAAGGTAGTGGGTTTCCTCTGAGCAATGAGCCCTGCCCCCCACCCCCTCTTCACCAGTAAACGTGGGAACTCTGCTATATAAGACAAAGTTGTTATATATTTTCTTATAAATACAGATTTTATAATAACACGACTCAATTTGTTTTTATCATATGTGAAATAAAAAGTTATATCACACCATACTTATCTTATAGTTTTTTTTTTTTAAATCAATAAATGCTTAAGGAGTATATGAGATATGCAATACATTTGTCCTGCGGTTTGTTTGTCTGGTTGATGTTTCACGCCGCACAAGATTATTTCCCTTATATGGCGCCCTTGTGTGTGGAGGAGGAGGGGGGGGGGGGGGAGGCATTGCCCGGAGGAAACCCCCGACCTTCGGCGAGTATCTGCAATACATTTGGCCTGTGGACTATTTCTAAATCGCATACATTTTATTTCAGAATATCTTGTGTAGACAAGACTAACTCCAACAAACATAATTTGGTTCAATATGTTTACTTCGTCCTTGAACTTCTTAATAATACAGAGTTTTTGTCTACGGAAAAGGCTATGATGAATGCAATGATTTTAAAATGGTAGTTACTCTAGTGGTAACTAAGGTGGCCAACTAGATGTATAGCTAACACATCTGAAGAAAATAGAAAATAAACATATTATAGTATTTCCTTAGACAATCTTGTTATCTCATTAGAAATAATATTCTTAAACTTTTACTGTTTTGTTCTGTTGTTATTATCATAAATTTTGAAAGCATAACTTGTATGACATTATCAGGTTTACGAACAATACATCAGAACAATTAACCATATTTAATTGGCTTAGACTAATTTTACATATCGTTACCATATAAGTCTGACTAGCAAATACTTAAATAGTAATGTCGTAAAGACTCGCACCTGCATTACACAGAAGACTGAAATACTGGAACATGGTTGGCTAATACAGATTGACACGTCATCGCACAGGTCACACCTGAATATCAGAATGGTAAACAATATTCAGAAATGTGATGGGATCTAGAATCCCTGCATTTATACTTAATTAGGCCTAGATTGTGAGCATTAACATCTGTTAATCAGAACCAGGAACTATATATGGGAACCGTAAGATTAAACAATACTCAAAGAACTATGAACTAACCTGGTTATGAACAACCAACCTACTTGTAATAACTAGCCTAATCAGCTAAAATGAATATAGGTCAATTAACTATCAACAAACAGTATCTAAACATCTAAGAGAAATAGGCAAGTAAAAAAGTAAGAAACAAGCCAATAATCATGAAATACTATAAAGGTGCTACTCGATCATCGAACTTTGAAAATGCTATCTACTGACGAGAAAATGAATTAATGAATAGTGGCAAGGTTAATACTAAATGCAAATGATCCTACGTTGTTATCGAATTGACTAGTAAATGTGAAAAATGCAAATTAGTCATCATCAAGGCAACACATACATGTTAGCTACATACAATATCTAGTTAATACTGAACCTTCACATAAAACTTATATGTAAAATATTCCTGACAGCTAAACATCATCCCGAGCCTTAAAATGTACAGTAACATAACTACCACGGTGTAACGACTAACACAAATATGCCTACTGCAAATGCCTTGGAATATATGCCCAACATAAGGCTGGTTCGAACCATGGCTACTTGTACATTACCGAGTAAAAACAGACCAATTTCACGTGATATATGTATATAGGTATGTTGTCAAAAACTAGCATAGATTTACCACAAACGTACCAAAAACAAATATTTACATGTTGTGGCAAATAAAATGTACCAACCTCCTAAGTCTGGAACGTCAGACTGACACTCAGGCTAGCAGCACAAAGGGTTAACTGGTATACCACTCAGTATTACACAACTCGACTGAAATAAGTCGTTTAACAAAATATATATTTCTAGTAACCTTTTCTGCTACACAATAGCTGTTAATTACCAAAAATACTCGTAATCTTAGAAGTTAGAGCACCACAAGAACTTACAAGTCAAATTTACATGAATGTAAAGCAACAACGGTCCGTTAGATTACTGTTTACATTACGAGAAGTTCAATTACCGTGACGGCTAATCAAATACACATTTAAAAGAAAGAATTAACCTTAACCGCAACTTGACATATGTCTAGATTGAAAGTACAGAGGTTTATGAATATATATGTACGAACCTGATATACAACATCTCCTTAATAACATGGCAAAAACGAAAATAGTTTTCTGGAAACTACGACAGTACAACGTTGCCGGGGTTACAAGATGGGGGTAAGGGACTTAACTCTGGCATGACAAAAGGTCAAAAAAATTAAAGAATGACAGCCTTATCTTATTTAACATGAGATTGCTAGCATTGTTACATCCACGCCCACATTCGATTGGACGTCCTCGTACAAAAAATAGTACTAGTATATACAAAAAAGTTATCTACTGTTATGCTAATTAAAGCTAGACGCTACAGCTGTCGGAAGACGGTACGGGTTCCTATGTGACCCGGCCGTAGATCTTGTTGATCGTCGGGTTATATACGGAGTCTCTTGAACATCTGTTGTAGTGATCTGCGGTCTAAGTGTGGGTATAGACACCATCTGAAAATCATCACTTCCAGAAGTGTCTGAGTCACTATCCGAGGATCGTTCTGGTCTCTCTGGAGAAGGTGGTTTTCTTCTTATTACCCGACGTACAGGTGGTGCTGTAACAGTATCAGGTTGAGCGTTTATCCGGAGCTCACTTCGGTTAACGGTTCTTGGCTCACCGAAACCATCTGCTGGCTCGACCTCGTATACATCATTGTCACCAAGTTTCCTGACAACCTTATACACCCTGTTGCTCCATGCATCCTGAATCTTGTTCCTGCCACGAACTCGATTCCTAAGGAAAACTCTAGTGCCTACGGCCAAAGGGTACTCCTTTGTCCTCTTATCAAAATACTTCTTTCTGGTCTCAGCTGACTGTTCAAAACGTTTGTTAGCAAGTGAGAAAGCGTCTTGTAGCCGCTCTTGGTGTTTTGCAACCCAATCGTCCGGACGAAAGTTGTTTTCGGTAGAAGGTGATTCACCGGATAAGTCCATGATCAAATCGATTGGCAATTTTGCATCCCTGCCAAACATGAGGTAGAACGGAGAAAACCCAGTGACTGAGTGAGGGGTAACGTTATATGCATGCACAACTTCACACAAATGCTCGTGCCAGCGCCTCTTCTTCTCCGGGGGCAAGGAACGTAGTAAGTCATGAAGAGTTCGGTTGAAGCGTTCCACTTGACCGTTGCCTTGAGGATGATAAGCCGTGGTCCGTGATTTGGTGATCCCATAAAACTTACATAAGGCTGAGATCACCTCTGACTCAAAATTGCGTCCACGGTCACTGTGAATTCTCTGAGGTGGTCCATACCGCAGAAACCACTCGTTTACTAATACTCGTGCCACAGTTTCTGCCGTCTGGTTACGGGTAGCACAAGCAACACTGAACTTGGTGAAGACGTCAGTGATCACCAACACATCTTCCAAGCCATTGGATGACGGTTCAAGGAGGGTGAAATCTATGGCCAAGATTTCAAGAGGTCTGGATGCTGAAATTTTCCCCAGCAGAGTATGGATGGGTACGTATGGCATCTTTGATAGTGTACATCGGGAGCATTGATCTATCCAGGTAAGTATCGATGAATGCAGGCCCGGCCAATAAAAGCGTGATCTGACCAAAAGTTCTGTCCTTTCCAGTCCTTGGTGACCCATGTTGTCATGGAGGCGACGAAGAATCTCATCCCGGAGGCATTCAGGGACTACAACCTGTTGAACTTCACCCTTTACTTGATCAATGATTTCTCGAAGCAGCACGTTGCCTTTAATTGCTAGTTTGTTCCATTGTTTCAAAAGGATTAAGGTTTCTCTGGACATCGTCGAACGTTCTTCCTTGGATGGTTTCCGACCAAGCTTCATATATTTCAAAATAGTTCCTGTCCCAGAATCTTTATGTTGCAACTCGGCGAGTTTACCTTCACCAAATACTGGGAATGTAGATATAACATTTATCAGAACTTGTTTGGGACATTCTTCTGTTACTTTTTCGGCAACTTCCTGAGGAACTGGACTGGACTGTATGATTGTCGATAACTGATCAGTGACTTCATCCCTGTTGTGGTCTATCCTTGAGAGAGCATCGGCATTGAGGTTATGGCGCCCGGGTCTGTATTTAATATCAAAATCAAAAGACGCTAAGGCAGACGCCCAACGCTGTTCAATGGCAGGCAATTTGGATTTGGTTTGAAGGTAAGTCAAGGGATTATTATCGGTGAATATGGTGAATTTGGAACCTAGCAGATAATCCCGGAACTTTTCCGTTACGGCCCATTTTAATGCTAGTAGTTCAAGCTTCTTGCTGCTATAGTTTTCCATATTCTTTTCGCTACCTCTCAGTCCACGGCTGGCGTAGGATATAACTCGCAATTTGTTTCCTTGACGCTGTGACAATACAGCCCCGAGTCCCTGGTTGGAAGCGTCAGTCTCAAGGATGAAAGGCAGAGTAAAATCGGCATAGCCCAGGATAGGTGCGTTTACAAGTTTCAACTTCAGTGTGCCGAAAGCATCTTGACATTGTTGGTTCCACTTTGACCCTAATCCAATGCTCCTTGACTTGACGTTCTTGTTTCCATTGGTCTTAATGCATTCTGATGCAAGCTGGTGTAGAGGTGTAGCGATCTTCGCAAAACCTTCGACAAATCGGCGGTAGTAACTCGCGAAACCCAGGAATGACCGGAGTTCTTTAACTGTTGTTGGTGTGGGCCAATTGGTAACGGCTGATGTTTTTCCAGGGTCAGTTTGAATACCAGCTCCTGAGATTCGATGACCTAAGTATACTACTTCAAACTGGAAAAAATGACATTTTTCGGGTTCTAGCTTCAGACCAAAATCTTGTAGTTTCTGGAAAACTACTTCCAACCGCTGTAAGTGTTCGTCTAATGTCCGAGAATAACACAAAAGGTCATCAAGGTAAACAACAACAGAGTTAAATAATTCATCTCTCATGACATGGTGCATAAGCCTTTGATAAGTAGCGGGCGCGTTCGAGAGACCAAAAGGCATTCTGTTGAATTCATATAACCCTAGGGGAGTCGTGAATGCCGTCTTTCGTTTGTCATCCTCTTCGACCTCTACTTGATAATATGCTGATTTCATATCCATAGTGGAAAATAACTGTGATCCAGATAGAGCATCCATCGTTTCTTCGATCCTGGGGAGAGGATATGCGTCCCTTCTGGTCTGGGCATTTAATAATCTGTAGTCCACACATACTCTAAGGTCACCGGATTTCTTTCGGACGAGAACTATTGGACTTGAATAGTCGCTGGTACTTGGTCGTATGATACCTTTCTTCAAAAGCTGTTGAAGATGTTCTTTCACTTCTCCGATTTGATTAGGGGCTATGCGTCTATACGGCTGCTTGACTGGTTGATGATCAGTGGTTGGTATGGTGTGCTTGATGACATCACAATGTCCTAAGTCATCCTCACTGTTGGCAAAAACCGAAGAATATCTGACAAAAAGTGACTTTGCTCGTTCCAGTTCTGTAGGTGTCCCTTTTAAATTTGACAAATCTAGCCCTTGAGGAAGACTGTTTCCTTCATTGCTGCTTTGATGAACATTGGAAAGTTGCTGTGTGTTGGTGTCTTTTAAATTTACTGTCTGTCTTGAAATAAAAATTTCTGTACTTGATATATTGATATCAACACCGTCACTCTCGATTTCTGTCTGCTTGATGGTTCCTAAGCGAGTTTTAGCCTTTAATGTGACAGTGTTTTTGCTGAAATTGACGACCCTAACATAGAAACTAGGTAGTGTGGAGTCTACCAATGTTCTGCTAACTTGCAAATTCCCAGGAAGAGGAGTTGATAGAGGTTCTATAATGGCACAATGTCCGCAAACTTTTCCGCTTGCCCTCACATCTATTTCACATTCTGGTGGTATTACTGTTTCTTCAGCTATCCGAACAAATCCTGAAGAATATATGGTTTCATTAGCAGGAAACATTCCTGAGTATTTCGGGAGAAATTGAAGTACATTAGTGCCAAGTAATCCAGGTAGGATCTTCTTCCTGTGTTCCATGTTGTCTTTCATGACTAAAACGCCCCGATTAGGTATCAACTGCCCATCAACTTCTATGTCTACTTCCAGATATCCAATATATGGCACTTCTGTATTATTGGCGGCTCGAACTGTTAACCAGTTCTTTGTTTTACAAAGTTCTCCGACTCTGTCTTTAAGATGATTGTTGAAAAAGCTTTCAGTAACCGTCGTTACCATGGATCCAGTATCAACTAAACATTCAACTCTTATCCCACCAAAGCTAGCAGTGACAAAGGGTGCTTTGCCGACTGTCCTGTTGTACCATTCGCTTTTGGAGCTGGCTGATTGTCCCACTGTCTCGCTCCTGACAGAAGGACCTAGTTGTTTAAATGGGCTTGGCTGGCATCTTGGCGTTGCTTCCTTTCCAGCCACCGCTTGTATGATCGGCAATCAGCCTTGAAATGTCCAGCTTTTTGACAAAAGAAACATTTCGTCTCCGTCTGTGTATTGGTCGAAGACAACTGAGCAAGGATTTCACCTTGTCGCTTAAGCTGTGCCACAATATGCTGCTGTTGTTGTTGGAGCTCGGTGAGCAAATTTTCATGGTTGTGGGCAACATCTGTATTGATTTGCATTTGCATAGGTTCCAGGTCAAAAGGTACAGGAATGTCCTCAACATATGTACTCATTTCTGAGCTTCTTGCTTTTCGTTGCTGTTGCTCAGGGATCCCAACTTCAATTTCGATACAATACTGCATAGCTATTTCCCTAATCTCTAGGAAAGAGATATCCCGATTGTGTTTTACTTCTTTCTTTAATTCCCACCTGAGTCGCCCATCTCTAACATGTTCTCTAAATTGTTCACGGAGCATTATATCCCTATTTTGAATTCGCTCAGGGTCAACGCGGTTTAATCTATCCAAAAATTGAACAAGTGCATGTGAAAAATCATACAAAGACTCATGCTCATGCTGTTGGCGGTTGCAAAACGCAGTAAGCAACTGAGAGCCACTAAACCGTTCACCAAAAAATTGGCGCAAAGAAGTAAAAATATCTTCCTCAGTACAACTGAGCCTACATTTCATTTCCGTGCGAGCTCGACCATCTAATTTAGACTTAAGAAAATCTACGGCTTCAGTGCCACTTAAGGATTGACTTCGAATGGACGCCCTAGCATCCTCAATCCACTCATCAACGGGGGTATCCCCTGAGAAACGACGCAGTTTCCTTTCTTTAGGTATTACGACGACAGTTTGTTGTGATTTGTTACGCAACTGTTTTATTGTCTCTTGGTCATTTGACTGTGCTAGTTCCATTTCTGCTAACTTTGCCTTTAGGGCTAACACCTCGGCATCTGCCATTTTAAATATTTTTTCCGATTAAACGTTCTTCTGTACCAAATTGTTTAAATGGCTGTAAACTTACAGGTCGTCTCTGGAAGGATTGCGTCTGAGTATCAGTAGGGCCCGGAACACACAGTTAGACTATACATAGTTGACCACCATATTGCTATTCATCATCCCACTTCTGACACCAAAAATGTAGACAAGACTAACTCCAACAAACATAATTTGGTTCAATATGTTTACTTCGTCCTTGAACTTCTTAATAATACAGAGTTTTTGTCTACGGAAAAGGCTATGATGAATGCAATGATTTTAAAATGGTAGTTACTCTAGTGGTAACTAAGGTGGCCAACTAGATGTATAGCTAACACATCTGAAGAAAATAGAAAATAAACATATTATAGTATTTCCTTAGACAATCTTGTTATCTCATTAGAAATAATATTCTTAAACTTTTACTGTTTTGTTCTGTTGTTATTATCATAAATTTTGAAAGCATAACTTGTATGACATTATCAGGTTTACGAACAATACATCAGAACAATTAACCATATTTAATTGGCTTAGACTAATTTTACATATCGTTACCATATAAGTCTGACTAGCAAATACTTAAATAGTAATGTCGTAAAGACTCGCACCTGCATTACACAGAAGACTGAAATACTGGAACATGGTTGGCTAATACAGATTGACACGTCATCGCACAGGTCACACCTGAATATCAGAATGGTAAACAATATTCAGAAATGTGATGGGATCTAGAATCCCTGCATTTATACTTAATTAGGCCTAGATTGTGAGCATTAACATCTGTTAATCAGAACCAGGAACTATATATGGGAACCGTAAGATTAAACAATACTCAAAGAACTATGAACTAACCTGGTTATGAACAACCAACCTACTTGTAATAACTAGCCTAATCAGCTAAAATGAATATAGGTCAATTAACTATCAACAAACAGTATCTAAACATCTAAGAGAAATAGGCAAGTAAAAAAGTAAGAAACAAGCCAATAATCATGAAATACTATAAAGGTGCTACTCGATCATCGAACTTTGAAAATGCTATCTACTGACGAGAAAATGAATTAATGAATAGTGGCAAGGTTAATACTAAATGCAAATGATCCTACGTTGTTATCGAATTGACTAGTAAATGTGAAAAATGCAAATTAGTCATCATCAAGGCAACACATACATGTTAGCTACATACAATATCTAGTTAATACTGAACCTTCACATAAAACTTATATGTAAAATATTCCTGACAGCTAAACATCATCCCGAGCCTTAAAATGTACAGTAACATAACTACCACGGTGTAACGACTAACACAAATATGCCTACTGCAAATGCCTTGGAATATATGCCCAACATAAGGCTGGTTCGAACCATGGCTACTTGTACATTACCGAGTAAAAACAGACCAATTTCACGTGATATATGTATATAGGTATGTTGTCAAAAACTAGCATAGATTTACCACAAACGTACCAAAAACAAATATTTACATGTTGTGGCAAATAAAATGTACCAACCTCCTAAGTCTGGAACGTCAGACTGACACTCAGGCTAGCAGCACAAAGGGTTAACTGGTATACCACTCAGTATTACACAACTCGACTGAAATAAGTCGTTTAACAAAATATATATTTCTAGTAACCTTTTCTGCTACACAATAGCTGTTAATTACCAAAAATACTCGTAATCTTAGAAGTTAGAGCACCACAAGAACTTACAAGTCAAATTTACATGAATGTAAAGCAACAACGGTCCGTTAGATTACTGTTTACATTACGAGAAGTTCAATTACCGTGACGGCTAATCAAATACACATTTAAAAGAAAGAATTAACCTTAACCGCAACTTGACATATGTCTAGATTGAAAGTACAGAGGTTTATGAATATATATGTACGAACCTGATATACAACATCTCCTTAATAACATGGCAAAAACGAAAATAGTTTTCTGGAAACTACGACAGTACAACGTTGCCGGGGTTACAAGATGGGGGTAAGGGACTTAACTCTGGCATGACAAAAGGTCAAAAAAATTAAAGAATGACAGCCTTATCTTATTTAACATGAGATTGCTAGCATTGTTACACTTGCACATAAGGTATAGTAAGATTACCATTCTTTAAATTGACATTAGTTGCCAATACTATATTTTTCCCGTTAAACCAGAATTAAAAAAGTAATGACTATTTTTAACAAATAAAACAAATAACGAGATTTTCGTTGATGTCAGCCTCTGGAATGCACTTGGAATGCTCGGAATACAGAGACGCAACTAATTACCCCCCCCCCCCCTGTGTCCCAGAGAAGCGATTTGAGAGCTATTCTGAAAGGTAAAGTAGCTAATGATTTCCCAAAGTTTTAGATGGAACCTAACATTTTTGAAGTGTCGGGCAGATCACGTCCGCACCCATAAGGCGAAGGTCCAATGGCCTCCTGTGCCCTAGATTGATTGATGTTCTATGCCGCACTAAAGATTATTTCACGTAGTTGCCAGGTTTAGTGGGGGAGGAAACCGGTCTCATTGCCCAGAGGAAATCCCCTACCTTCGGCGAGTATGTGGCAACTCTTCCACATACGGCGACCGAGTGAAAAATCCACTCAGAAATTTTTCAATTTTGATTTGGTCTGAGTGGGATTCGAACCCGCACCGCATCAATGGAAGGTCTGTGGGGGAATGGGGTACGATCACTCTAACCCATTGGACCACAGAGGCTCCCCTCCCTATGTACCATCTAAACGCATTTGACGAGGTTTCAAAAGGATTCACAACAAGGATTGATTAATTGATTGATTGTTTGGTGTTTTACGCCGCGCTCAAGATTATTTCACTTATATGGCGGCGTTGCCAGTTTTATTGTGGGAGGAAACCGGGCTCTATGCCCGGAGGAAACCCACGACCTTCCGTTTGTAACTGGCAACCATCCCACATAGGTCGTTCGAGTGAAAACCCAGTAAGAAAATTTTCCAATTTTTTTCTGGCTCAACAAGGAATGGTGTATATTGTTCTGTACTCTGAGTGTTCTGTTTCTATCAAATCAATATTTTAGCTGCGCCTCATTTACACTGTCACAATCAAGGCCGAGGCCATATTTCCAGAGTTTATAAAAAGTAAACATTTTCTGCAGCTATCGTTTGCCCCTCGAAGTACTGGCAATGTAGCTGAATCTCTGTCTCTCTACAATGTAACTAAACATTCTAGCAGTTACAAAAAATAAACACAGTATGTCGAAATTGGTAAACTGAATCCATGGTAAATTAATGTACAATTTAATTAACAATTTCATTCACTTCAACTCAGCCTTTTAAATGCAACGTTATTGTACGGAACAAGAGTCACAACAATGTGACAGGTACAATATGCATGTAATGTGAGAGAATTAAACACGTGATAATTATATGACAAAACATGTTAAAGATATAAACTATTAGTTAGAAAGTCTCAGAAAAAAAAAACGCTGTAGGATATTTATATACTGGTATAATTAATGTCAGAAGTTATGTATATTTATGGTTAACCTGGTAGCGTTCTCACTGTGCAAGTTTGTCGTACCAACTTGTAGGATGCGATTAAAATAGATGTTTTAATTGGTCGATACGATTTGTCAACCAATCAAATGCATCCATTTGAATCGAATGCTACAAGTCGGTACTACAAATCGCACAGTGAGAACGGACCTTACCAATAAGCTAAAACAACCAACCAACCATTACACACAATGAGACAGTTGTAAATATGATAAGTAAGTTGGCGAGCCATTTGAGGTGGAGGGTATACTAAAAGAGTAAATAGTTGCATAGAATTAAACGAACATATACTAGGATATGATTGAATTGAACTGTTAATGATTTGCTGCCTGAATATCTTATAACGACAAGATTGCAAAAGAAAGATACTGGTGCACAGTATGTATAATTGTAAAAGATTCTTCTTTTCCAGACTTTAGACAAACACACATTCACAATCTCACGACTTCAAATAAGCGAGAATGTGATTTAGGGAGTCCCGTATCTTTCCATTTAGAACTATGTACGTCTATAACGCATGGTAAGATATTCCAGCTGTTTCCATGCCATTAATATATATAAAGCCTCTAAGGTTACAGGATACAGTTCCATTTCCCAATTAACCGATTGCTTGATGACGTCACTTGGAATTTACGCGCAAAGCATTTCGGGGGATTGAGGGATCTTAACATAATTTTAAAATATGGCGGAAGAAACAATACTGTATCGAGGAGAAGACGTTGAAGGCGTAAAGTTACCAGAAAAATGTGTGGATAAAAACAGGTTATGTCATCAATGTTTTCCAAAAAAAAGTGACATCTTGCTAAGTACCAATAAACAAAATGGCGAACTGAGGAACATTTTACCTAGAAAGCTTTGCGTAAATCTATGTGAGTTCATCAGGCTCGGCGGTAATTGTGCTAATCTTAGCGTTTTGATTTGTGGCTAATTACCTAAATCTCGTTAAAGCGGGAAGGGCCATCAGGTTGGCTAAAACGAATTTTCCCACACATGGTATTATTTTTTCCGGAAAGACGAATCTTAGAAGATGCGTCTGTCCAAATTTCATGAAAATCCTAACGTAGGTTTTCCCGTACGAATTAATTTTTCAAAGGGGGCCCTACCAATTATTACAAAATATTTGAAATACCGCCCAGATCCTCCCCGAAGTTACTGACAAGCACATGCGCACTTCATTGTAAACAGTGTTGAAAGGCTTTAGCATGCCGAGCAAAGCTGGAGTGAATTACTCGAAGAAGTTGAGTGTTAATGACGGTAAAAACAAAACAAATGCCGTAATATCCACAAAGCTTTCATCCGAAAGAAGTTTGGAATACCTTTACTGACATTAGTGGATATGAAAAGGAGAGAAACAACGAGGATCGGGCGATAATCTGGCTTGCCTTCTTCGCTGCACTCAGACGTCAACACAACGGTGCCTCTCACTCAGGTCTGTCAAATCTTCATTTTATCTTGTACAATTTTTTGTAGGCCTCGTGGTACAAACAAAATTTAGTTAGCTTAACTTTATTTCTTTTCAATTTCATGCAGGGTGATGTATTGGTTAGATCATTTGTTATTGATATTTCATTCGGACAAACTAGCTGACAGTGAGAGTGGGTGGTAGTACTTGTACACTACAAGTACAATCAATGTTGTTGTGGTTGCAGGAAAGTTTCAATATGACAATAAACAATGTCAATACCATTTCCACCTTGCGTTTACTCACTGGCCTGCCAGTATGACATTAGTCTATGTGCTGCAAATGTCATCACTGGGAGCTCTGTTTTGCGAATTTGTCACTACATACTTTCATGGTATGGGTATTTCAGTCCAGAGTGAACACGTACCTTAGCCTAGCCCCAGGTACTTCACTTTAGCTGTTTAGTAAAGGTCTTACTCGGTTATTTATAATTTCTGACATTTATTGGTCGTCGACCTGGTACCGACCAATAAATATCCAAACATAAATAACGCGGTACCTGTAGACATTTATTGTTATTGAATTAAGCCCCAGGTGACTATCCTGGCATTCTGTCAGTGTTGTATGAACAGAATTGCAGGATAGTCATATGGGGCTAACCGTAGCCTATAAATGTACCCAGCAGCTAGTATAGTAGTAATAGTGTAGCTTTCGTTATATACTATAGTTAAACCTTGAACTGCCAGTAGTTTGTCACCAACTGGCCACAGACAGTACATGTATGAATCCCAGACCAAAACATATTAACTGTAAGTGACCAAGTGTCCTACAAGAGAGTTTCCTTCCTAGCGTAGGCCTACAGTAGTTCCCAAAGTGATATTTTTTTGTGTATGACATAAAGCACCCAGTAAATCTGATATTTATTTTAGCACTGTAACTAAGAAAACCTTGTTTTAGTACTTATCATTATTCTTATTTTTTATATTTTGCAGTGATATGAAAACAAAAGATGGAGCTGTAGGCCTATGGATTGGATTCTGTTGGGGAAGTGCTAAAAAAAACTGAGGCAGAAATGAGGAGTTAATAAGATGTGGCTCACATACATTTAAATCTGTGCCAGCGTAATGACATTACAACTTTTTTTTTCAGTTGCAATGGAAAACCTTGCGAGATGGAGTATTAATTTGTTTTTTTGAAATAATCATTTTTGACTGGTCATGATGTTTAATTTCTAATCATCTCTACTAGACTAGACTGCTAAATTCAGTGACATTAACTGAAAATGATTTCTACCTGGATATAGACATGTTTAAAATATGTCAAAAACAACGTTTGGTGGACTGGTAGTTATGGAAAAGTATATATGCTTAGTTAGTGTACACATATTAAATTTGTTTTTTGGTGATTGACTTCTCGTTTAAATGCTGGAATTGTCAGAATAAAATTGTGTTCTTAACAAAGAACCTGTACAATAAATAATCTAGTCTGATATGTTTTATTTTGAAAATCTTCTGCAAATAATCTGAACTAAAATCATCTTTGACAGCTTTTTGGCTCTCATAATAAATACAGAATCAAGATGCTTTCCCATTCCTAGCTTAGGTTCTTAGGAACCATTCCACCAATTGGTTTTGGATTCAATTCCCATTTTGTTTTAAAAATGCTGGCTTGGTTTACAACTTGATCACCGGCCCAATGTGCTATGTTGTTGTGGAGAGTCAAGGGGTTTCCTCCCCAATAAACCTAGCTAGGCCACCTTATAAACGAAATAGTCCCGAATGCGAAGTAAAACACAAATCAATCTTGGAAACCTGCAAGTTCTCAACAATCACACTTGCGTACACATTCATATACCACCCCACTGACCTCGATAGATTCATTCATGTCTGGAGTAAAGCCGAAACTCTCACCCTTTGGCAGGTACCTAAAAATCTATTCAATTTGGACTGAATTGGATTCGAACTTGTGACCCACTTGTGGAAAGCTGGTGAATCTATCACTACACACAATCTCCCATCTTCAAACAAAGGATCAGTTGGCAGAGTGATAGTCTCTTTGTTACTAGGTACTTACCAAGGGTCGGGTGTTTCCTCTGGTCAGAGCCCAGTTTCCTCCTCCACTAAACTTGGCAATACTACCATATAAGGGAAATACTATTCAGTGTGGCATAAATATCAATCAATCAAAGAAAGAAGGGACCTCGGCTCATATGGCAGAGTGATAGTCTCTTTGTTACTAAGTAGCCTACTTACCGAAGGTCGGGTGTTTCCTCTGGGCAGAGCCCAGTTTCCTCCTCCACTTAACTTGGCAATGCTGCCATATAAGTCAAGTAATATTCAGTCTGGCGAAAACATCAATCAATCAAAGAAAGAGTGGTCTCTGTGGCTCAGTTGGCTAAGTGATAGTTTTTCAGTCCGACAAACACTTTCCGTTCATGGGTTGTGGGTTCGAATCCCACTCAGACCAAATAAAATTTCAAAATTTCTGAGTAAGTTTTTCACTCTGTCTGCCTATGTGAAAGAGATACCAGGTACTCGCTGAAGATTGGGTGTTTCTTTCGAGAAGAGCTCCATTCCCCCCTCCAGTAAACTTGGCAACGCCACTATATAAGTGAAATAATCTTGAGTGTGACTTAAAACACCAATCAATTAAACAAAGAAAGGACCGCAATGGCTCAGTGGGCAGAGAGATGGATTCTCAGTTTGACCCAGGCCTTCCATCTATATGTCGACTCGCGGCCTCGGGTCAAATGAAATTGAAAAATCTCTGTGGGTTTTTCACCCTGTCGACCAATGTGGAAAACTTACGAGGAACTCTCCGAAGGTCAGGAGTTTCCCCCGGACAGAGCCCACTATATAAGTGAAATAATCTTGAGTGTGACTTAAAACACCAATCAATTAAACAAAGAAAGGACCTCAATGGCTCAGTGGGCAGAGAGATGGATTCTCAGTTTGACCCAGGCCTTCCATCTATATGTCGACTCGCGGCCTCGGGTCAAATAAAATTGAAAAATCTCTGTGGGTTTTTCACCCTGTCGACCAATGTGGAAAACTTACGAGGAACTCTCCGAAGGTCAGGGGTTTCCCCCGGACAGAGCCCAGTTTCCTCCAGCACTAAACTTGGCAACACTGCCTTGTAAGTCAAATAATTTTCTGTGCAGCATAAAACATTGATCTATCAAACAAAGATGGGACCTCGCTGGCTCAGTGATGGTTTCTCAGTGACTCAGACATTCAATTCATGAGTTGCAGGTTCGAGTCCAAGTCAGACCAAATAAAATTGAAATATTTCTGAATGAGATTTTTCCTCAATTGCCGTATGTAGAAGAGTTGACAGGCAATTGTCGAAGGTCAGGATTTTCTTCTCACACTAAACCTGGCAAGGCTGTTATATTAGTCATATAATCATCAATACATCAAACAAAGTAGAAATGAAGATAAAATCTTTTTTTTTGTTATACATGTATATTTTATTTTTTTAAAAAGACAGGAATCAAACTTTTTGATTCGTTTTTTATGTTTGAAACCTCATATCATTGATGAGCCTTATCATAACTTACATACATAGCAAATGTATTATAAAGTATCTTCCTAATAGCCCAAATAAGAAATTGGGCTTTCTTTTCTCACCCATTCCTTTTACTGAATTGTCAGATCTGTACACTGGATTCCATTCAATTTTGTTTTCTTTGATCTTGCTCTTGAAGCAACCGAGAAATCTTTGAAACCTTGCATTAGTTTTGAATTATCCTCTAGTCAAGTTGTTCAAGACTGTTGAAAAAATAAACAACAGTGCACTGTCATTATTATGTAGTGATTTTTTTATAACATAAATTATAAAGTTTTATTTTAGATGATGAAAATTAAACCTTGGTGAAGATGTATTTAGAGCAGTTTTACACCAAGTGTTATACTGAATGGTTTTCTATGTCACACTCAATGTTATTTCATTTATATGATTGATTGATTGTTTGGTGTTTTACGCCGCACTCAAGATTATTTCACTTATATGGCGGCGTTGCCAGTTTTATTGTGGGAGGAAACTGGGCTCTATGCCTGGAGGAAACCCACGACCTTCCGTTGGTAACTGGTAACCATCCCACATAGGTCGTTCAAGTGAAAACCCAGTCAGAAAATTCTCCATTTTTTTGGACTGAGTGGGAATCGAACCCGCGACCTATTGGTGGAATTCATTTATATGACTTTGTTGCAAATTTAGAGTGAGAGGGGTACATCATTTAAAATGTTCTCCGTATTACATACAGTTTGACTTTTGATTAATTGGAGAGTAGAGCAAATACCCACAAGTGGGATGGATTGGAATGACTTGACAAGTAAAATACCATTTTTCAAGTATATAGATGATTTGTAAATATACAAACCTATTACTTACTATACTATTTACGAAATTAAGCCTCTTGTATATGAACTTACTATTCGTATGCTTGTCCATTTGCACTCCACATTTACTACATGTCCCGCAATGCCAGTCAGTCACAGAACAAATCCACGCTTAGACTCAGAGTTAGAAGTTAGACCAAGAGTAGAAATAAAACAGATCGAGACGACGAGAGACTAGAACGTTTGTGGAAGATCTATTGGCTTCTAATTTCACCTTCAAATAAAACAAAAAATCACCAATAGTAAGGAAGTACAGGACAGATATAAATTGCCTTTTTTTAATAAGCTAAAACCACTGGGAAATAACAGCGACACTCGATTTCGATCGACGTGTCGTTGTTGTTGTGATTTGCACACACTCAGCTTGCACTACGAGGCTGGTATTTCATTTAATCATCCAAAGATTAGTCAGTCGCAAATCTACGTTGGTTGCATAATTCTGATTATTCGACAAAACAACAAGAAATCAAGTGAAAATCAACTTACGCTTTGATATTCCTAGTATTCAAACAGCTCCTTTCAAACATGTGACTTTGTTATGACAAGCAGACGGAAGACTCTACTGCGCATGTCAAGGCGGAGACTATAGAAATTCGTTTCGATAATTGACAGATGAACTTCATGAAGAAAGTTTAATTTTTACTCTAATTACTTAATTAAATCAATGAAACATTGGGTCATTAGCTAAGTTTGCCCACAACTCTCATTTACCACTTAAAACGATTGTGATTTGGACAAAGCCTATAACTTTACTGAAGCTCGTGGCCCTTCCCGCTTTAAGACTTTTCCTATCTATTTACAAATAGATCAACATATGAGACATCCTTTACAACCAAACAAAGTTGACATTGTGCATGCCGGTTTCACGCTACACACAATTCAACATGAATGCCGCCATTGTGACAGTTTTAGGCTTACATATTATCAGCCCAACTGTGGAATCCCGTACAATCCAAATTATAAGATACATACAATAAGGTTGGTGTGGGCTTTCTTAACTCCGGGCACACATCGATAACTTATGTTAAAGTCTTATTGAATTCACTGGTATGTTTAATGTCTGGATACATCCATCTAGAGTTTAATTAACTATGGTCTTGAAGAAAAACAGTCAAAATGTTCTTGATGGTCAATTCAAATATGGCTTAATTCTGTTTCAAACTCCACCAAAGAATGTTTTATAAGCTTTTCAAGTATGAATAAAACTCAGAAAATTACTTGTTAATTTTACTCAAGTCATTAGCAATATCGTTGTTACCCCACAAGTATAGAACACGATCATAGATTCCCGAAAAAAGTTGGCCGCTGCAACTTAATTTTCAAAAATGTGTGATCGAGGAACCATTTCGGATGAATTTTATTTTAATCTTGAAAGTTCATTTTTTCCAACAACATCCACTATTTACATCCCGAAATATTATTACATGTGCCCCAATCGTTATAAAGTGAGATATTTGTGATGTTGTAACTATCCACCTATCCAACCTAAACACTCATTTGATTGTTAAAAAAGTTGCCATGGATAAAATCTAACTATTTATTATTTTGTGTTGTATATTTCTCTCGATCCTTGGAAAATGTTAGCCTGTCCATCTTTCAATTCTGTACGCTCACATTTACTGTAATTAGAATCTGATATACCATAACCGTTAGTTCAGTTCAGCTACCAGACTGAGCCCGGGAAACCCGAATCACACGTGAAATGGTCTCCAGTAGAATGTCAAATTGTGAATCTTTATTAACACATTTGTGAAATAAGTGTTTACACTTATACTAGAAGTCAAAGAAAGCACAAACTATTACCTTTTCTCCGATTTGATTATGTGTGTCTTATTTATAAATAAATAGGTTTTTTTTATTATTGTTTACGTGTCAATCAAATTATTCCTTCTATCTTTTCTATAACAACATATGACAAATTGATTCAACTTGTTCATCAGTTGACTTTATTTGAATTCCATAGATAACGTGTCGTATTTCTCTAGGGCACAGGTTTCCGGCAGTGCTATCGGTGGCGAGTTATAAACCAAAGAAGATGGACAAAATTCTCGGTTCGCCGGTTGACCGGTTCGCCATCACCAATGCAAGGCCACTGAAAGTATGAGAAAGCAGCAATAAGGTATACAACACATACAAGAGAGTTCTACCGAAGTATCGATAAAACTTTGTATTACAGTAAACTATTGCTATGTGATAAGGCTCCAACTAACATTGAATAATCTTGGTACATAGTCATCCAAGATCGTGTAACTTTAATGACGTATGTTTTTTTATTTTTTTAATAGTTGCACTTAAAATTTAACAGATATTTTAACGTCAATACTGCTGATGATTCAAAAATTTCTTTAATTTCCATTTCAAAAATAAACTTCGTTTAACTTCTCGTATGTAATTACTTGAAGCGGGGGCTCTTAAAAATGCAGTTTTTCACAATTGTCACAAAACCTCGGCAGCGGGTGTTGAAACGTAATTGGATATTTTAAACAAGAAAATCGTTTCACATAATCAAAAATTGTATTCATTTAATTTCCACTTACTGTCCATATGCCCTCGGGGCTCCCAGTGGCATAAAAGAGATTTCGAATTCGAATGCGGCTCCAGAGTCACAGTACATTCTGAGATTTGTTAATCGCATATTAAAATCTCGCTGTATTAGGCTTTCAGGTTGTATGGCTGAAAAAACATTGATAGATTCATTGATTTATTTCGCCGCACTCAAATATTTTTTAATTATGTGGCACCGTTGTCAAGTTTGTTGGGTGGAGGGGGGGGGGGGGTCATTGCACTGGGCCACCCCCGACCTTCGGCGAGTACCTGGAAACTCTGCCACATACAACGATCGAGTGAAAATCGAGTGAATATCCATTTTGAAGTCTAAAACCAGCACTTGTTCAACATATGTTTGTGTCTATCCTTGTTAGCACCATTACATCCTATAATCCCGATCAACGGTCGCCTGTCATTGGTGATTATTGACATTTGACCTCACGGATTTGAATCCATTTGACGTCACTCGATATAATGGAGAACCTTCCTTATGCCCCAGTCACAAATCAGGTGCGATGCATCGGCGATGGGTAAAACCCGGGAAATGTTAACAAAATCTTGAGACAGATCCCAAGATTTTGCACCCGTCTGAGGCGCTCTCCGGACGCCTGCGGCTTGTCGCAGATTTTTTAGGCATCGCCACAGCCGTCGCGGACCCCAACTTTGAACTTATGATTTTAAGATTGCTCGCAAGATGTTTCACCCATTTTGTCCATCCAAGACACAATCTTCGATGACCTACGATGCCCTCCGATTAATCGTTGAATTGACTGTTCTATGTACAACCAGATGACGGATACCACGCTACAGTGTACAGGAAGAAATACAGATGCGAGGTGAGAAAAGCCTCACTTTTCGCCCCAGGGTGGGGGGAAATTAAAAGAAAAGACCCTCGCAGATATCGTCTCCGACGATGCAATCGGAGGCTAATCCCACGATTTTTCGACAAAACCGGATCCAAATCCTTGAAAAAATCTCAGACAATGTGACTGCTCCACTTTTATTAGGATTATTGATAGGATTGTTCAAGGATTCTTTATTTTCTACGACGACCCCCGGCCAAAACTAATCCCCGACAGATCACCGACATTGTGATTGGGCCATTATAGAAATCATCATACAAAAACAAGAAAAGCTCCATCAAATAAATCCTGTTAATGGTATTACATGGAAATTTTAAGCGTATTTCAAACTTAGTTTATTACATAGTATGAATTAGAGAAAACGCCATTTCACCTAAAATGTTTTACTCAACTTCCAATCTTGAGACTAATGAAACGAAAAGTACAATAGGAGGGGATTTACCAGAAAATATCAACGTGTCCACATTTTTAAGAAATCAACATGCTGTTTTGTCATTAGGATGACAAAAAACGACTTTGTCTTTATTGTTATATTTGATAGAAAAAGAAACTTAAAAGATGATGTTATTACGTACCGTTCCTTCCTGATGTAACTCGACCACTAAATCCGGCGTAGTGGATATTCCATTCAAAAACGGTTTTTTTTAAATCCTCATTTCCTGTCTTGTACCACTCATTGAAGTTGTCTATCAACGTATTGATCTTTGATGTCCATTCTAAAAAAAACATATAATCTAGAATAACTGACCATAATTTTAGCTCTGAAGTCACTAGTCAAAATAACACAAAATGCATCAATGAGTACGAATGGCTAATGCATAAAATGAACCACAAGACAAAACACGTGTACGTTACTATTTCCAATCAAGTAATTAAAGATATTTTAGTGTGACAAGTGTCGAAAATGTTCGTTAAACGGTTGCTTTAGGCAACTAAGTTTTGGTCATGCGAAAGGCGAAAACCACATATGTTTTACTCCAAGGTCCGTTATTCTTTCTTAATAAGTGAATTCAGCCACCTTCCACTAAACAAAATCGGCTGTGCCTTACGACTTCTCCACAATCCATTGGCAGGGATTATCAACACGGCAAGGAACAATACGGCCTTCAGCATGGCTTACTCGTGTGATGATACCAGTGATTTCAAATGAATTAAAGGAAAGCAAGATATTATATATAAGTTTATTGGTTAAACGTCTTTGTTATTTTTCCCTTTGTAGAGAGATTTCCAGATGTTGTTTATCGTGTATGTAACAAGCAAAAAAAATCAATTTCTTATCAATTGTAGCACCTTGTGTCACGGACAATGACATTAAACTTCATTGATAAAGAAATAGTAATGTCTGTGGATAAAATATGCTCATAAAGATTTGGAAAGAAAACGAAAAAAGAGCGAGTACATGTATTACAGGTGGATATAGTTGAGCAAACATTGATAACTTGGTAGCAGGTTGGATGGGGAACAAATTTAATTGACAGATGATTTTCCACCCATTGTTTTCAAAATTATGCTCGGCGCAAAGTGGATGTGTTACCGGGTAGTTTACCTGACAAAGGTCGTAAGTTTTCTCTGAGCAATGAGCCCTACCCCCCCCCCCCTTCCCCAAGTAAACGTGGGAACTCTGCTATATAAGGCAAATCATCGTGACTGTGAGGAAAATCATCAACCAAACAATCAAGCGATTTGAAAGTGTTTCAAACGTTTTACATAAGCATACAAGCACTTCAAGATACAATCATATATTTTCTTCTTTGAGTGGCATTTAGAAGTTGTCATATATTTTCTTATGAATACAGATTTTATAATAACATGACTCAATGTGTTTGTGTCCTATGTGAAATAAAAATTATATCACGCCATACCTATCTTATAGTTTTTTTTAAATCAATAAATGCTTAAGGGGTATAGGAGATATGCAATACATTTGGCCTGCGGTTTGTTTGCTTGTTTGATGTTTTAAGCAGCACAAGATTATTTCCCTTATATGGCGGCCTTGTGTGTGGGGGAGGCGGGGGGCATTACCCGGAGACCTTCGGCGAGTATCTGCAATATATTTGGCATGTTGGCTGTTTCTAAATCGCATAAATTCTATTTCAGAACATCTTGCAAAGAAGGTATAGTAGGATTACCATTCTTTAAAGGGGCATAACCTGCCAAAATGTTGATATTTTGACGTTGATACAGAATGTTTAAATCATCGGCTATTTTTCCTAAGACGTATAATTCAAAGACGTTTTAGTGCGCCTAGTCTCGGGAATGTAAGTATTGTTTTGAGCTAACTTTTGCTTAGAATGAATGAATGGTCGTCCCGGTTATTTAAATTTTGTTTACTTTTCGAACACGTTTTCGGTTCGTACAGGCCACATACTGTATAGATTTTCCTCATTCCAACGCCAATCATTGAGTTTCAAAGCCTCTTACTGTCGGAACGATCAGAAATTATAAAGTGTGAATTTCGGCAGCTCATGCCACTTTAAAGTGACGTTAGTTACCAATATTATATTTTTTCCGTTAAACCAGAATTAAAAAAGTAATGACTATTTTTAACAAATAAAACAAATAACGAGATTTTCGTTGATGTCAGCCTCTGGAATGCACTTGGAATGCTCGGAATACAGAGACGTAACTAATTACCCCCCCCCCCCCCCAGTGTCCCAGAGAAGCGATTTGAGAGCTATTCTGAAAGGTAAAGTTGCTAATGATTTCCCAAAGTTTTAGATGGAACCTAACATTTTTGAAGTGTCGGGCAGATGACGTCCGAACCCATAAGGCGAAGGTCCAAGGGCCTCTTGTGCCCTAGATTGATTGATGTTCTATGCCGCACTAAAGATTATTTCACGTAGTTGCCAGGTTTAGTGGGGGAGGAAACCGGGCTCATTGCCCAGAGGAAATCCCCTACCTTCGGCGAGTACGTGGCAACTCTTCCACATACGGCGACCGAGTGAAAAATCCACTCAGAAATTTTTCAATTTTGATTTGGTCTAAGTGGGATTCGAACCCAACGCATCAATGGAAGGTCTGTGGGGGAATGGGGGACGATCACTCTAACCCATTGGACTACAGAGGCTCCCCTCCCTATGTACTATCCAAACGCATTTGACGAGGTTTCAAGGGCCGCTCAGAAGCTCTGGATTGTTTGAGAAGCGTGCTGATGGCTGTTCTGGCATTCAGTGATCATCACTTTTGGCATTCACAGTTAACCAGTGTGTTGACAGGATTCTATATTTTGTGACCATCGGATCTATACTCTATACCAGTGAAGTTTGTGAATATTGGATTCCCGTTTTCTATCCCGGAGCTGTAAATCCTTATTTTGCAAAACTATTGTTTTGATATATGGTTCCTTTATGTTTTTTCTTTTCCATGTTTTCTTTAAAAGAAATCTAAATTTTTATATAAAATCGGTTGGTCTTTTTGTCAGTTCTTGTTTTATTATTTTGTCTCGTAAAATATTTTAGATCTATGTATATATATATTTATATGTTCGAAAGGATTCCATGTTATACAATACGACTGCAACTGATAATGTTAAACATCACCATGGACATTCTGTCAAGATCAAAAGGATTCACAACAAGGATTGATTAATTGATTGATTGTTTGGTGTTTTACGCCGCGCTCAAGATTATTTCACTTATATGGCGGCGTTGCCAGTTTTATTGTGGGAGGAACGGCTCTATGCCCGGAGGAAACCCACGACCTTCCGTTGGTAACTGGCAACCATCCCACATAGGTCGTTCGAGTGAAAACCCAGTAAGACAATTTTCCAATTTTTTTCTGGCTCAACAAGGAATGGTGTATATTGTTCTGTACTCTGAGTGTTCTGTTTCTATCAAATCAATATTTTAGCTGCGCCTCATTTACACTGTCACAATCAAGGCCGAGGCCATATTTCCAGAGTTTATAATCGTAAAAAGCTCTAAAGGGCATGCAATGGACGAGATGATCACTGAATTTTGTGTGATCGAGAAATTGCTTTTTTCACAATTCAGCTTATTCATTGTTAGGGCCAAGCTGTTGCTCAACACTACAACACAGACCACGATGCAAACATATAAAAACATCACCATGGTTACTGTGGAACAGCAGGCGAAACTGCTTGGGAAAGATCAGCTGCATCGCCTGGTAATTACGGAGCAAAATGGATCGCCTTCTTTTCAGTTTTAAAAACAAACAGCGATCAAATCTTCGAGTTAATATAAAGTATAGTCCCATTGAATAATTTAATGATTCTGTGTGACTGGCTTATGTTTTCAATGAACCACAATTAATCGTTTTTTCTTGACCGTCTGAATTCATGATAACATCTTAATTTTGGCAGCTTATGCCCCTGTAATATAAAGTTTGGTTTGCTGAATAAATCCCCATGTTTAAGGCCTTTGTGTTTTGTAAACAATCTTTTTCTGAAGGGGGTTAGGGCCTCGATGGCTCATTCGGTTACAGTGATTGTCCCTCGTGTGGAAAGGATGAGAGGTACTCGCTAAGATTGGCGGATTCCTCCGGACAAAGTGCCCGGTTTCCTCCCCACTAAACCTAGCAACACCACCATATAAGTGAAATAATCTTGAGTGCGGCGTAAAACATCTTAATGTTTTATAGTATTGTTTACTACCTTTCTTTGCATTTATATCAATACTGTCAATAATTGGGCATATTGGCATTTAGGTCAGTTTAACATCGATTACATTAGTCTACATAAACATATATATTCTAGGTAAATAATAAATACTGTTTCTTTATCTCTCGGCCCTATTTGATTTTTTTTCTAGGGAGCTACATTTTTGACACCCCCCCCCCCCCCCCCACTCCCACACACAAACCATTCCTATAAAACATCAACCAAAAAAAGCACCATGTAATTGGGGATGAATAAAACGTTTTATTGTTGAATCACCACAATTCAGATGATCAGTTACTTTCCAATAACTTTCCCCATTTTCTGTGTTTTTTAGCAATGTTTCTATGCCATTCTTGTGCCATCATTATTGACTGTTTTTCTGGCATACCTGGGCCTCCCTTTTCTACAGTATTACAACAATTTGTCTGGCTATTTTATAGGTTCAGAATTCCAATCAAAAGCAAAAGCAACAATTGTTTTCTGGATGCATCTATAACAAACTGTCTTGGGTTAGCAGACTGAATAAATTAGGATAGGCCCTACTATTAGAATGTTTTTCCCCAAAGGAGTGAATTTTCGCTGTATTTATTTCTTTAAGTTTGTCTTATTGTTTCTTTCAACCAATTCCGCCAAATTTAAAGTAATCGCTAAAGCAAGAGTATTAAATCCCAATTGTCTCTCGTTGTAGATGTACTTTGGATTTGAATGTTTTATTAGACAGTGTTTAACTTCTTCTTCATATGTTTTTAGCGAGGCATTTTTGAAAATGAGTTTAACGTCCCCAGAGCCGCAGCTAGATTTTTTCGCTCCCATTTAAAAAAATAGTTGTTTTATCTGCACATTGAGAGAGATGGTAATTATCATCTTTAATTTAATACCGATAATATTTGGTTTATTATAGCTAGAATTTCTTTCTATTTAAAAAAAACCAAACACTTAAAGTGGTATTAGCTGCTAAAATTCACACTTTTTTGATAATGTCTGATCGACGCAACCGTGCATGTAAGAGGCTTTGAAGGCCATCGAAAAAGTAAATGATTGGCATTGGAATGAGGAAAATCCATACAGTATGTGGCCTGTACAAACGGAAAACGTGTTCGAAAAGTAAACAAAATTTAAATAACCGGGACGACCATTCAAGGAAAGTTAGTTCAAAATAATACTTTATCGTACATTCTGGAGCTAGAAACACTAAAAAGCTTCTGAATTGCACGTCTTGAGATAAATAGCCAATAATTTCAACAATATGTTTTAAGGTAAAAATATCAACATTTTGGCAGCTCATGCCCCTTTAAGTTACACAATGAACAACTAAATATATAACTCCGGTTAGGCTTAGATACCTGAATAGTGGTTGGTGTAAAACGATATTTAGTGTTCAGTGTTGGGTTACGCTCACTTTACAATGGTTACTTGCGGTGACAGAAAAACGAAATATGTGGTAAATGAATACAATCAACATTAGGGCGTATTCAATGTTTAGCTTTAAATGCATTTCCAACTGCCTAGGACCCAAAAGCGCTCGGACACAAAACATTTTGGTACAGTTTTTTGATTCGTTAAAGTATCTTCCCAACTCACTGTATCCGAATCTGATGCAGTGTTGCACCACTGGAAGAAGACCAAATTAATCTGCAGATATGAGTTACGATCGGTATTGAATAAGGCTAACTTCACAAATACTGTGTATTAAAATAAAACGCAAAAGATCGGCGATACCCACAAATGCCCTTCAGGTATATTTGTTTCAGCGTACAATCAAAAATGTAAAGGCTTCTTGGGCTTCCCTCAAACCAAACTCTTTTATCTATTTATCTTTTTCTCATATAGTTTTAAAGCGCAAGTGCTGCCGAAGTAAATACATAACACATGTACGTGTTGAAAGTCTGAAATCAGTCAGTTGTTTAATGAAGAGACAAACAGTCTGAAAGTGATGGTTGTTTCTGGCAGCTGTAAAGAATTCTTCTCCAAAGTTGTCTCCCTTCGAATACTAGCAGTTCTGGCGATGTTTTCATGAAAAGAATGTACAACAAAAATAGATGTATCTACTGGATACAAGTTCAATGCTATGGGACAAAAAAAACCCATCTGGCCTAGACAGACGACGTCTAGACACACCTATCCACATCTAGAGTCACATAAAGTATTTGTTCAACTGGCCAATAACTAATCAAAACAGCCACTAACATTACAAGCCGCGTTGGAATGAGGGAAATCTTTACAGTATGTGGCCTGTACGAACCGAAAACGTGTTCGAAAGTAAACAAAATTTAAATAACCCGGACGACCATTCTAAGCCAAAGTTAGTTGAAAACAATACTTAAAGGCACACTTGCCGCCGTAGCCTGTTTAAATTTGCTAAGAAACCCAATTTACATGAGCTTACTACGACTAATACCACTAAACTTAAACATAGGACACATAAAACATGTCTAGTTGGCTTTAGACTGTAAAAATGGGGTGAAAAACAAACGAAGAATCGAAGCTTGATTACAACAACAACGATCAGTGTCGGTCAACTTTCGTGTTGGATTACCCTCCTTTCAGGCCTTTGTATCTGTGGTTTACGCTTTTCCAGTCGCTGTTAACTGATCGTCAGTCTGTATTTCTCAGATAAATAGGCCTACGTAAAATTACACTGTGCCGTTAGTTCACTCACTCGACTGAAACATAAAATCGCCAATAGGGGGCAGATCGGTTTGTTTACGTTCCGGGTACGTAACAATTCAAATTTTCAAATTCAAATTAAAAATACAAAGTGACGTCCAAACTTTTAAATTTTGGTAAAAATAGAAAGTTCCTAACTTATATTGTCTGGGAAAAATACAGAATACGGTCTTTCTTTTTTTAATGTAAACAATATTCCTGATTTTCGCGGCAAGTGTGCCTTTAATCGTACATTTTCGAGACTAAAAGCACTAAAAAGCTTCTGAATTATACGTTTTGAGAAAAATAGCCAATAATTTCAACATTCTGTTTTAACATCAACATATCAACATTTCGACAGCTCTTGTCACTTTAAGAATTCCAATCTGTTATCTGGCTGGGTTATTTTTTTCTTCAAACACCCCCTTTAACAGTTTTACCTCAAGCTAATCTTAACGTCTACAGCAAAGCGCGAGCTTATTGCGAGTTTAACTCTGATGTTCGAGGGTGGGTACTCGTATATTTAATAAATAGCCATTTTGGGACTGGTTCAGTTTTGTGTTTATGACCCGGGATAGATTCCTATTTAGTTTAAATTTCAGCCACTTTATAATTTCAGTGAATAATGTATTTTCTATTCGCTATATGTTCGGTGTTGCAGTGACAATTTGAATTAAATCAGTGACCGAAAACCACTGTTAAAAACGATTAAATGTTAATGGAAGAATAACTAGGTCAACGCACCCTGACATACGACGTAATAGACAGAGAATAAGTCTGCACAAACGTAGATGAGATCATGTTTAAATGGAGGCTTTTCTCTCCTCTTCAAAAGACCTCTAATTGTGGCAACCAACCAATTGAAGAGGGGAGATACCTAAGACCCCCCCCCCCCTGTCGCTGCATAAACATAACTATTATCTACGACAAAATTATCATTTATTGTGTCGTTGTCATCTTAATTTTCCAGATGTTCGCAAATTCTTTGGCTGAAAAGAGCATCCCTAAAATGTGTGCCTTTCTATTGCTGTTTATTAAAGATAAGGTTTATAAATGCCCATACGCAGCTTGACTAGCTTCCATGAACCAATGGGTAGCAGATGTGTTTTGGAAATTCGTCCTTGTCTGGGTTATTGTATTGTATTGTATTGTTTATTCACCATAAGAAAAATAATAACAAAGTATAACATATTTATTGAATAGAAAATGGCGGGACTAAAATCCGGATGGACTTGTTCTATCCCTCAAAATAATATAATTTAAGCTGGAAATCTAGAAGAGAGTGATATGACGAATTGGAAAGAAATATTTTTTATGTTAAAAAGAAAAAAAGAAAAAGATGTTTTTGTTTGCCATATAGAAGGATAAACCACAAAATACTGCCTTACCATGTCGCTCCCCTACTGTCTCACCAGGATGTCACGTAACTTGGATTTGAATAACGAAAAACTAGCTATAGTTTTTAGATTATGAGGGAGTTTGTTCCACTCCCTAGGTCCAGCAACTCGAAGTAAATACAAAGACAGATTTGAGTGATAAGGCGGTCTGTAGAGATTAAGGTTTTGAGTTCTAGTTGAGTATTGATGCACTGATGACTGAGTTTTTAAGAGCTGTCGTATGGAGGTGGGCATTTGTGTCGGATTGTGCATAAACTTGTGCGCGTGAAGAAGACAGAAATATTTGTTTAAATGAGGTAGAGGAATGATATTTAAAGAAGAGAAAAGAGGTCCGGTATGCTCCAATCTAGATGATAGTGTGATTAAACGGATAGCACGTTTCTGTAAGATAAATAAACAGGAGAGATGAGTCGAGTATGTGGAACCCCAAAGAATATTAGCATATGAAAGATAAGGATGAATTAAAGAATAATATAGGATAAGAAGAGTTTTTCGGTTAACAGAAGATTTAATGTGGTGAAGGATGCCAAGGTTTCTAGAGATTTTTTTTCTAATGAACGAAATATGGGTTGTCCAAGAAAGGCTATAGTTAAAGTGGATACCGAGAAATTTGAATTCAGGAACAGCTTCGATTATGGTTTCGTTGATGACAGGGGGATGAACGTAGTTTGCGGCAGCATGAGATTTTGGAGGGATGATCAGACATTTTGTTTTATAAACATTTAAAGAAAGACGATTGGAACAAAGCCAGGATCGTATTTTATTGAGTTCAGATGACATAGTGATAGATAGTTCAGATGGATTATTTGAAGAGTAACAGACGCTGGTGTCGTCGGCGAATAAAATAAAATTGAGAAGGTTAGAGCAATTTGTAATGTCGTTAATGTAAAGAAGAAAAAGAATAGGACCTAAGATCGACCCCTGGGGGACACCACAATTAATAGACTTGGACGGAGAAGAAAACATGGAGAAGTGAACAGATTGGGTGCGATCTGACAAATAGCTTGTTAGCCAATCTAAGGCGTTATGACGAATACCGTAATGTTCTAGTTTGGTGAGGAGGATGGAATGGTTTACGGTGTCGAACGCCTTAGATAAGTCCAGGAAAGTCGTTAGACTGAACAATTTTTTATCTCTAGCGGAAACGAGAAAGTCATATAGAGAAAGAGCGGCATGCCAGGTTGAATGATTTGGACGGAACCCATATTGATTAGGGGAGATAATTTGGTGGTGTTCAAGGAAATTTGATAATTTTACAGCTACTAATTTTTCGAAGATTTTACTCAAGCTAGGAAGTATAGAGATAGGACGGTAGTTTGCAATGTCGTGCTCGTTGCCAGATTTAAATATAGGAATTACTTTAGCAGATTTGAGGTATTGGGGGACAGTTCCGGTGCTGAATGAAAGATTGACGATATGTTTAAGTGGTTCGGATACGTAGTGTGAGATGAGTTTAATATCAGACATATGGATTCCGTCCAAACCAGGGGCAGAAGAACGTAGGTTTAGTATAATGGATGATACTTCCTGAGTGGTCACTGGAGAGAGCTGTAAACTATGAATATTTGGCTCGCCTAGAAAAGTATCAAAAGACATTTGCGTACTTGCAATCTCTGAGTCCAGTTTGGAAGCAACAGTCGAGAAGTGGTTGTTGAATGAATCAGCGATGGTTTGTTTGTCAGATACTTCTTGGTTGTTTATATTAAAATATTTCGGAAAGGTGTCAGTTTTATTTCGGTTCATCAGATTGTTTAGAATTTTCCATGTTCCTTTTATGTCTTGAAAACATTTATTAAATTTCCTTTCAAAAAAAGACTTTCTAGAATAACGTAAGAGGCTGTTTAATTTATTTCTGTATTTTCTATATTTACTGCGTGCTGTTTGGCTTGGATATTTCAATTGAAGGCGATATAGTTTTTTTTTTTTCATGAATAGAAGTCAGAATGCCATGAGTGACCCATGGTTTGCGAATCGGACAGGTGGGGGTGCTGAGGTGTATAATGGGAAATGTTTCGTCATAAATCGGGGTCAATTTCTCCAGAAAAAGGTCAAGTGCTTCGGTAGGACAGTTTGTTTCGTTAATGTTCCCCCAATTTACTAACGATATTTTATCAATAAATGTTTGTTGTTCTTGAAGGCCTCTTTTTCTGAAAGATATTTTGTCAGGGTATTTAATGGATACAGAGGTTTTAATACTATGAAATATTGGCAGATGGTCGCTTATATCAGTCAAAAGAATACCAGATGTTAATTTTGAATCGTGGAAATTTGTAAAAATGTTATCAATTAGTGAAGCGGAGCGGTTAGTGATACGAGTGGGTTTGGTTATTTGTGGGAAAAAGTAATAACATTTGAGCATTTCTATAAATTTTTGGGATGGGCCATGGGAAACACATTTTAGCAGGTCAATATTAAAGTCACCCATGAGGATGCACTTTTGGTTTGGGTTTACTTTTTTGAGGACAGAAAGAAAATCGTCATTAAAGGTGTTTACATTTAAGCCTGGGGGTCGATAGATAATCCCAACAAGAAATGTTGTGTCCGAAACATTTATTTCAACAAATAGGGATTCGTGGCTGCCACCTCCCGCAGAGTAGGAAAGGTCGTGTCGAACAGCGCATGATTTCACACGATCGTGAACATAAAGAACCACGCCTCCACCCCGCTTCCCTTCCCTAGACACAGAGTAGGATTTGTAGTGTGGGATATCGTAAAGGGATTTAGTTTGCGGGTTCAACCAACTCTCAGAGAAACCAAGTACGCTGAATTTATGGTCAACATTTTCGAGCCACCCAGTGAGTTCGTCGTAATGTTTACTGAGACTGCGGATATTAAGATGCAAAAAAGATAAATAATTTTCATCAGAACAGTTTATAGAACTCATGTTTGTCTTGAAAGTATCTTCAGTAAAGTAATTAGAAGGAGCTAGTTGAATTGTATCCCAGTGAGCCACTTCATGATAGTTATCATCAATAGGACAGTGAGAGTCGTCTGTGTTATTTAATTCCAATGGATTAAAACACAAGCTGTCAATGAAATCTAAGGTAAAGGTAGGAGATAAGATAGGAGTTGAGTTTGAAGGTAAGGTATAGGGCTCATCATGAAATGGAAGAAAGGAGAAGGGATTAGAGAGAGGAACAAACTCTGTGGTAATCGTCTCGTTACTCATAATGACAGTTATCGGAAGAGTATATAGAACATCCTAGTGGGGCAGCAGTGGAGAGAAAATAAAGGCATCCATTTGTGGAATAAAGGCTATGATGGCATTCAATTAAAAGGAAAAGGTACAATTAAAAAAAACAGAAAACAATGTTTTTGAGTATCTGGAAGACACTCAAACAGAGGCTTTTGATAGGTTGAATAAGGTTGATGTTGAGCAATGGTTTTAGTAACACATGGGATGACTACTGGTAGTTTATGTATAGAATAAAGATAGCAAAACAATTAAGGGAGTAAGTACATTATTACACTTAGGGTGGGTACATTAATAGTAGATACCTTCATGCATAAATAGCATTAACATAGTACTTGGTGAAACTTGGGGTATATACACGACATACACACATACAAAGAATTGGCCCAAAATAACTTGAAAGCGTAGGCCTACAGTGGGGATATATACACGAATAGAACATACACCACACACGCAGAGATTGACCCACATATGAGTTGAAACAATGCAATTGTAACGTAAGACATATATATGGTTAGTACACACACGCAAACACAAAGGTTGACCTAAAATATACATAGGAGAGAAAATATATAATTTGTGATATATGCATGAGTAACACATACACAACAACCCGGCTGAAGTTGGTTCCCTATTCCCAGTTCCTTATTCCCAGTTCCCTATTCCCAGTTCCTTATTCCTAGTTCCCTATTCCCAGTTCCTTATTCGAAATAATTTTCTTATCATAGGTGTAATTAATCACAAATAAGACTTTGGTTCTACATATGGACAAAATTATTCCGGTTATGTTTTTTTTAAGTTTTGTTAGCTGATTTGATGCCTTTTTAGTACACACCTAAAACGTTTTCGGTCCATGACACAAATTAAGTTAGAACACAGGTTAAAACTGGAATTAGAAAACAATATACGATCCTTAACTTTGCGGCTTACAGGGCAAAACTAATATTGCATAAGTCGATAACGAAGTGTACTTTAATTTGGCGGTGCATCTATCCCGGCACAGGACTTGTATCCGCCGGCACAGGCAAAATGTATATTTTTCTAAATTTCAACTTAGGTAATGAAAACACGGTACGAGACTAAACTATTGTCTGTGCCGGGCAAAACAAATATTGCATAAGTAGACAACAGAGAGTACTTCAATTTGGCGTTGCATTTATCCCGGCACAGCATTTGGACCTGTCGGCACAGGCAAAAATGTATATTTTTCTCAATTCCAACTGAGGGAATGAAAACAAGGTACGAGTCTAAACTATTGTCTGTGCCGGGCAAAATGTATATAGCCTGAGTAGGTATTGGACAGCAAAACCTGATTGCGTTGCGTGTATCCCGGCACACGGCACGGATCCACAGGCACAGGCGAAAACTTAAAGCTCTTTATATTCTGTTAGATTATGCAATTTTGAATAGGGAAGCAATGTATGAGTCTTAACTAAGCGGTGTGCCGGGCAAAACAAATATTGCACAGGTAGACAACAAAGAGTACTTCATTTTGGCGTTGCATTTATCCCGACACAGCACTTGGATCTGTCGGCACAGGCAAAAATTTATATTTTTCTAAATTTCAACTTAGGTAATAAAAACAATGTACGAGTCTTAACTATTGTCTGTGCCGGGCAAAATGTATATGGCCTGAGTAGACATTGGACAGCAGAGCGTGTTTACGTTGCTTGTATCCCGGCACACGGCACAGATCCACAGGCACAGGCGAAAACTTAAAGCTCTTTATATTCTATTAGATTATCCAATTTTGAATAGGGAAGCAATGTATGAGTCTTAACTATTGTCTGTGCCGGGCAAAACAAATATTGCATAGGTAGACAACAAAGAGTACTTCAATTTGGCGTTGCATTTATCCCGGCACAGCACTTAAATCTGTCGGCACAGGCAAAACTCTAAAGGTATCAATAATCTCATTTCGAATAAGGAAACAATGTACGAGTCTTAACTATTGTCTGTGCCGGGCAAAACAAATATTGCATTGGTAGACGACAAAGAGTACTTTAATTTGCCGTTGCATTTATCCCGGCACAGGACTTGGATCTGTCGGCACAGGCAAAAATGTATATTTTTCTCAATTCCAACTTAGGTAATGAAAACAATGTACGAGTCTTAACTATTGTCTGTGCCGGGCAAAATGTATATAGCCTGAGTAGGCATTGGGCAGCAGAACCTGTTTACGTTGCTTGTATCCCGGCACACGGCACAGATCCACAGGCACAGGCGAAAACTTAAAGCTCTTTATATTCTGTTAGATTATGCAATTTTGAATAGGGAAGCAATGTATGAGTCTTAACTAAGCGGTGTGCCGGGCAAAACAAATATTGCATAGGTAGACAACAAAGATTACTTCATTTTGGCGTTGCATTTATCCCGGCACAGCACTTGGATCTGTCGGCACAGGCAAAAATTTATATTTTTCTAAATTTCAACTTAGGTAATAAAAACAATGTACGAGTCTTAACTATTGTCTGTGCCGGGCAAAATGTATATGGCCTGAGTAGACATTGGACAGCAGAGCGTGTTTACGTTGCTTGTATGCCGGCACACGGCACATATCCACAGGCACAGGCGAAAACTTAAAGCTCTTTATATTCTGTTAGATTATGCAATTTTGAATAGGGAAGCAATGTATGAGTCTTAACTAAGCGGTGTGCCGGGCAAAACAAATATTGCACAGGTAGACAACAAAGAGTACTTCATTTTGGCGTTGCATTTATCCCGGCACAGCACTTGGATCTGTCGGCACAGGCAAAAATTTATATTTTTCTAAATTTCAACTTAGGTAATAAAAACAATGTACGAGTCTTAACTATTGTCTGTGCCGGGCAAAATGTATATGGCCTGAGTAGACATTGGACAGCAGAGCGTGTTTACGTTGCTTGTATGCCGGCACACGGCACATATCCACAGGCACAGGCGAAAACTTAAAGCTCTTTATATTCTGTTAGATTATGCAATTTTGAATAGGGAAGCAATGTATGAGTCTTAACTAAGCGGTGTGCCGGGCAAAACAAATATTGCACAGGTAGACAACAAAGAGTACTTCATTTTGGCGTTGCATTTATCCCGGCACAGCACTTGGATCTGTCGGCACAGGCAAAAATTTATATTTTTTTTAAATTTCAACTTAGGTAATAAAAACAATGTACGAGTCTTAACTATTGTCTGTGCCGGGCAAAATGTATATGGCCTGAGTAGACATTGGACAGCAGAGCGTGTTTACGTTGCTTGTATCTCGGCACACGGCACAGATCCACAGGCACAGGCGAAAACTTAAAGCTCTTTATATTCTATTAGATTATCCAATTTTGAATAGGGAAGCAATGTATGAGTCTTAACTATTGTCTGTGCCGGGCAAAACAAACATTGCACAGGTAGACAACAAAGAGTACTTCATTTTGGCGTTGCATTTATCCCGGCACAGCACTTGGATCTGTCGGCACAGGCAAAAATTTATATTTTTCTAAATTTCAACTTAGGTAATAAAAACAATGTACGAGTCTTAACTATTATCTGTGCCGGGCAAAATGTATATGGCCTGAGTAGACATTGGACAGCAGAGCGTGTTTACGTTGCTTGTATCCCGGCACACGGCACAGATCCACAGGCACAGGCGAAAACTTAAAGCTCTTTATATTCTATTAGATTATCCAATTTTGAATAGGGAAGCAATGTATGAGTCTTAACTATTGTCTGTGCCGGGCAAAACAAATATTGCATAGGTAGACAACAAAGAGTACTTCAATTTGGCGTTGCATTTATCCCGGCACAGCACTTAAATCTGTCGGCACAGGCAAAAGTCTAAAGGTATCAATAATCTCATTTCGAATAAGGAAACAATGTACGAGTCTTAACTATTGTCTGTGCCGGGCAAAACAAATATTGCATTGGTAGACGACAAAGAGTACTTTAATTTGCCGTTGCATTTATCCCGGCACAGGACTTGGATCTGTCGGCACAGGCAAAAATGTATATTTTTCTCAATTCCAACTTAGGTAATGAAAACAATGTACGAGTCTTAACTATTGTCTGTGCCGGGCAAAATGTATATAGCCTGAGTAGGCATTGGGCAGCAGAACCTGTTTACGTTGCTTGTATCCCGGCACACGGCACAGATCCACAGGCACAGGCGAAAACTTAAAGCTCTTTATATTCTGTTAGATTATGCAATTTTGAATAGGGAAGCAATGTATGAGTCTTAACTAAGCGGTGTGCCGGGCAAAACAAATATTGCATAGGTAGACAACAAAGATAACTTCATTTTGGCGTTGCATTTATCCCGGCACAGCACTTGGATCTGTCGGCACAGACAAAAGTCTAAAGGTATCAATAATCTCATTTCGAATAAGGAAACAATGTACGAGTCTTAACTATTGTCTGTGCCGGGCAAAACAAATATTGCATTGGTAGACGACAAAGAGTACTTTAATTTGCCGTTGCATTTATCCCGGCACAGGACTTGGATATGTCGGCACAGGCAAAAGTTTATATTTTTCTAAATTTCAACTTAGGTAATAAAAACAATGTACGAGTCTTAACTATTATCTGTGCCGGGCAAAATGTATATGGCCTGAGTAGACATTGGACAGCAGAGCGTGTTTACGTTGCTTGTATCCCGGCACACGGCACAGATCCACAGGCACAGGCGAAAACTTAAAGCTCTTTATATTCTATTAGATTATCCAATTTTGAATAGGGAAGCAATGTATGAGTCTTAACTATTGTCTGTGCCGGGCAAAACAAATATTGCATAGGTAGACAACAAAGAGTACTTCAATTTGGCGTTGCATTTATCCCGGCACAGCACTTAAATCTGTCGGCACAGGCAAAAGTCTAAAGGTATCAATAATCTCATTTCGAATAAGGAAACAATGTACGAGTCTTAACTATTGTCTGTGCCGGGCAAAACAAATATTGCATTGGTAGACGACAAAGAGTACTTTAATTTGCCGTTGCATTTATCCCGGCACAGGACTTGGATCTGTCGGCACAGGCAAAAATGTATATTTTTCTCAATTCCAACTTAGGTAATGAAAATAATGTACGAGTCTTAACTATTGTCTGTGCCGGGCAAAATGTATATAGCCTGAGTAGGCATTGGGCAGCAGAACCTGTTTACGTTGCTTGTATCCCGGCACACGGCACAGATCCACAGGCACAGGCGAAAACTTAAAGCTCTTTATATTCTGTTAGATTATGCAATTTTGAATAGGGAAGCAATGTATGAGTCTTAACTAAGCGGTGTGCCGGGCAAAACAAAAATTGCATAGGTAGACAACAAAGATTACTTCATTTTGGCGTTGCATTTATCCCGGCACAGCACTTAAATCTGTCGGCACAGGCAAAACTCTAAAGGTATCAATAATCTCATTTCGAATAAGGAAACAATGTACGAGTCTTAACTATTGTCTGTGCCGGGCAAAACAAATATTGCATTGGTAGACGACAAAGAGTACTTTAATTTGCCGTTGCATTTATCCCGGCACAGGACTTGGATCTGTCGGCACAGGCAAAAATGTATATTTTTCTCAATTCCAACTTAGGTAATGAAAACAATGTACGAGTCTTAACTATTGTCTGTGCCGGGCAAAATGTATATAGCCTGAGTAGGCATTGGGCAGCAGAACCTGTTTACGTTGCTTGTATCCCGGCACACGGCACAGATCCACAGGCACAGGCGAAAACTTAAAGCTCTTTATATTCTGTTAGATTATGCAATTTTGAATAGGGAAGCAATGTATGAGTCTTAACTAAGCGGTGTGCCGGGCAAAACAAATATTGCATAGGTAGACAACAAAGATTACTTCATTTTGGCGTTGCATTTATCCCGGCACAGCACTTGGATCTGTCGGCACAGGCAAAAATTTATATTTTTCTAATTTTCAACTTAGGTAATAAAAACAATGTACGAGTCTTAACTATTGTCTGTGCCGGGCAAAATGTATATGGCCTGAGTAGACATTGGACAGCAGAGCGTGTTTACGTTGCTTGTATGCCGGCACACGGCACATATCCACAGGCACAGGCAAAAACTTAAAGCTCTTTATATTCTGTTAGATTATGCAATTTTGAATAGGGAAGCAATGTATGAGTCTTAACTAAGCGGTGTGCCGGGCAAAACAAATATTGCACAGGTAGACAACAAAGAGTACTTCATTTTGGCGTTGCATTTATCCCGGCACAGCACTTGGATCTGTCGGCACAGGCAAAAATTTATATTTTTCTAAATTTCAACTTAGGTAATAAAAACAATGTACGAGTCTTAACTATTGTCTGTGCCGGGCAAAATGTATATGGCCTGAGTAGACATTGGACAGCAGAGCGTGTTTACGTTGCTTGTATGCCGGCACACGGCACATATCCACAGGCACAGGCGAAAACTTAAAGCTCTTTATATTCTGTTAGATTATGCAATTTTGAATAGGGAAGCAATGTATGAGTCTTAACTAAGCGGTGTGCCGGGCAAAACAAATATTGCACAGGTAGACAACAAAGAGTACTTCATTTTGGCGTTGCATTTATCCCGGCACAGCACTTGGATCTGTCGGCACAGGCAAAAATTTATATTTTTTTTAAATTTCAACTTAGGTAATAAAAACAATGTACGAGTCTTAACTATTGTCTGTGCCGGGCAAAATGTATATGGCCTGAGTAGACATTGGACAGCAGAGCGTGTTTACGTTGCTTGTATCTCGGCACACGGCACAGATCCACAGGCACAGGCGAAAACTTAAAGCTCTTTATATTCTATTAGATTATCCAATTTTGAATAGGGAAGCAATGTATGAGTCTTAACTATTGTCTGTGCCGGGCAAAACAAACATTGCACAGGTAGACAACAAAGAGTACTTCATTTTGGCGTTGCATTTATCCCGGCACAGCACTTGGATCTGTCGGCACAGGCAAACATTTATATTTTTCTAAATTTCAACTTAGGTAATAAAAACAATGTACGAGTCTTAACTATTATCTGTGCCGGGCAAAATGTATATGGCCTGAGTAGACATTGGACAGCAGAGCGTGTTTACGTTGCTTGTATCTCGGCACACGGCACAGATCCACAGGCACAGGCGAAAACTTAAAGCTCTTTATATTCTATTAGATTATCCAATTTTGAATAGGGAAGCAATGTATGAGTCTTAACTATTGTCTGTGCCGGGCAAAACAAACATTGCACAGGTAGACAACAAAGAGTACTTCATTTTGGCGTTGCATTTATCCCGGCACAGCACTTGGATCTGTCGGCACAGGCAAAAATTTATATTTTTCTAAATTTCAACTTAGGTAATAAAAACAATGTACGAGTCTTAACTATTATCTGTGCCGGGCAAAATGTATATGGCCTGAGTAGACATTGGACAGCAGAGCGTGTTTACGTTGCTTGTATCCCGGCACACGGCACATATCCACAGGCACAGGCGAAAACTTAAAGCTCTTTATATTCTATTAGATTATCCAATTTTGAATAGGGAAGCAATGTATGAGTCTTAACTATTGTCTGTGCCGGGCAAAACAAATATTGCATAGGTAGACAACAAAGAGTACTTCAATTTGGCGTTGCATTTATCCCGGCACAGCACTTAAATCTGTCGGCACAGGCAAAAGTCTAAAGGTATCAATAATCTCATTTCGAATAAGGAAACAATGTACGAGTCTTAACTATTGTCTGTGCCGGGCAAAACAAATATTGCATTGGTAGACGACAAAGAGTACTTTAATTTGCCGTTGCATTTATCCCGGCACAGGACTTGGATCTGTCGGCACAGGCAAAAATGTATATTTTTCTCAATTCCAACTTAGGTAATGAAAACAATGCACGAGTCTTAACTATTGTCTGTGCCGGGCAAAATGTATATAGCCTGAGTAGGCATTGGGCAGCAGAACCTGTTTACGTTGCTTGTATCCCGGCACACGGCACAGATCCACAGGCACAGGCGAAAACTTAAAGCTCTTTATATTCTGTTAGATTATGCAATTTTGAATAGGGAAGCAATGTATGAGTCTTAACTAAGCGGTGTGCCGGGCAAAACAAATATTGCATAGGTAGACAACAAAGATTACTTCATTTTGGCGTTGCATTTATCCCGGCACAGCACTTGGATCTGTCGGCACATGCAAAAATTTATATTTTGTCAAAATTTCAACTTAGGTAATAAAAACAATGTACGAGTCTTAACTATTGTCTGTGCCGGGCAACATGTATATGGCCTGAGTAGACATTGGACAGCAGAGCGTGTTTACGTTGCTTGTATCTCGGCACACGGCACAGATCCACAGGCACAGGCGAAAACTTAAAGCTCTTTATATTCTATTAGATTATCCAATTTTGAATAGGGAAGCAATGTATGAGTCTTAACTATTGTCTGTGCCGGGCAAAACAAATATTGCACAGGTAGACAACAAAGAGTACTTCATTTTGGCGTTGCATTTATCCCGGCACAGCACTTGGATCTGTCGGCACAGGCAAAAATTTATATTTTTCTAAATTTCAACTTAGGTAATAAAAACAATGTACGAGTCTTAACTATTATCTGTGCCGGGCAAAATGTATATGGCCTGAGTAGACATTGGACAGCAGAGCGTGTTTACGTTGCTTGTATCCCGGCACACGGCACAGATCCACAGGCACAGGCGAAAACTTAAAGCTCTTTATATTCTATTAGATTATCCAATTTTGAATAGGGAAGCAATGTATGAGTCTTAACTATTGTCTGTGCCGGGCAAAACAAATATTGCATAGGTAGACAACAAAGAGTACTTCAATTTGGCGTTGCATTTATCCCGGCACAGCACTTAAATCTGTTGGCACAGGCAAAAGTCTAAAGGTATCAATAATCTCATTTCGAATAAGGAAACAATGTACGTGTCTTAACTATTGTCTGTGCCGGGCAAAACAAATATTGCATTGGTAGACGACAAAGAGTACTTTAATTTGCCGTTGCATTTATCCCGGCACAGGACTTGGATCTGTCGGCACAGGCAAAAATGTATATTTTTCTCAATTCCAACTTAGGTAATGAAAACAATGTACGAGTCTTAACTATTGTCTGTGCCGGGCAAAATGTATATAGCCTGAGTAGGCATTGGGCAGCAGAACCTGTTTACGTTGCTTGTATCCTGGCACACGGCACAGATCCACAGGCACAGGCGAAAACTTAAAGCTCTTTATATTCTGTTAGATTATGCAATTTTGAATAGGGAAGCAATGTATGAGTCTTAACTAAGCGGTGTGCCGGGCAAAACAAATATTGCATACGTAGACAACAAAGATTACTTCATTTTGGCGTTGCATTTATCCCGGCACAGCACTTGGATCTGTCGGCACAGACAAAAGTCTAAAGGTATCAATAATCTCATTTCGAATAAGGAAACAATGTACGAGTCTTAACTATTGTCTGTGCCGGGCAAAACAAATATTGCATTGGTAGACGACAAAGAGTACTTTAATTTGCCGTTGCATTTATCCCGGCACAGGACTTGGATCTGTCGGCACAGGCAAAAATTTATATTTTTCTAAATTTCAACTTAGGTAATAAAAACAATGTACGAGTCTTAACTATTGTCTGTGCCGGGCAAAATGTATATGGCCTGAGTAGACATTGGACAGCAGAGCGTGTTTACGTTGCTTGTATGCCGGCACACGGCACATATCCACAGGCACAGGCGAAAACTTAAAGCTCTTTATATTCTGTTAGATTATGCAATTTTGAATAGGGAAGCAATGTATGAGTCTTAACTATTGTCTGTGCCGGGCAAAACAAATATTGCACAGGTAGACAACAAAGAGTACTTCATTTTGGCGTTGCATTTATCCCGGCACAGCACTTGGATCTGTCGGCACAGGCAAAAATTTATATTTTTCTAAATTTCAACTTAGGTAATAAAAACAATGTACGAGTCTTAACTATTGTCTGTGCCGGGCAAAATGTATATGGCCTGAGTAGACATTGGACAGCAGAGCGTGTTTACGTTGCTTGTATGCCGGCACACGGCACATATCCACAGGCACAGGCGAAAACTTAAAGCTCTTTACATTCTGTTAGATTATGCAATTTTGAATAGGGAAGCAATGTATGAGTCTTAACTATTGTCTGTGCCGGGCAAAACAAATATTGCACAGGTAGACAACAAAGAGTACTTTATTTTGGCGTTGCATTTATCCCGGCACAGCACTTGGATCTGTCGGCACAGGCAAAAATTTATATTTTTCTAAATTTCAACTTAGGTAATAAAAACAATGTACGAGTCTTAACTATTGTCTGTGCCGGGCAAAATGTATATGGCCTGAGTAGACATTGGACAGCAGAGCGTGTTTACGTTGCTTGTATCCCGGCAACGGCACAGATCCACAGGCACAGGCGAAAACTTAAAGCTCTTTATATTCTATTAGATTATCCAATTTTGAATAGGGAAGCAATGTATGAGTCTTATCTATTGTCTGTGCCGGGCAAAACAAATATTGCATAGGTAGAGAACAAAGAGTACTTCAATTTGGCGTTGCATTTATCCCGGCACAGCACTTGGATCTGTCGGCACAGACAAAAGTCTAAAGGTATCAATAATCTCATTTCGAATAAGGAAACAATGTACGAGTCTTAACTATTGTCTGTGCCGGGCAAAACAAATATTGCATTGGTAGACGACAAAGAGTACTTTAATTTGCCGTTGCAATATTTGTTTTGCCCGGCACAGACAATAGTTAAGACTCATACATTGCTTCCCTATTCAAAATTGCATAATCTAACAGAATATAAAGAGCTTTAAGTTTTCGCCTGTGTCTGTGGATCTGTGCCGTGTGCCGGGATACAAGCAACGTAAACAAGCTCTGCTGCCCAATGCCTACTCAGGCTATATACATTTTGCCCGGCACAGACAATAGTTAAGACTCGTACATTGTTTTTATTACCTAAGTTTGAATTTAGAAAAATATACATTTTTGCCTGTGCCGACAGATCCAAGTCCTGTACCGGGATAAATGAAACGCCAAAATGAAGTACTCTTTGTTGTCTACCTATGCAATATTTGTTTTGCCCGGCACAGACAATAGAGAAGACTCATACATTGCTTCCTTATTCGAAATGGGAGTATTGATACATTTAGACTTTTGCCTGTGCCGACAGATCCAAGTGCTGTGCCGGGATAAATGCAACGCGAAATTGAAGTACTCTTTGTTGTCTACCTATGCAATATTTGTTTTGCCCGGCACAGACAGTAGTTAAGACTCATACATTGCTTCCCTATTCAAAATTGCATAATCTAACAGAATCTAAAGAGCTTTAAGTTTTCGCCTGTGCCTGTGGATCTGTGCCGTGTGCCGGGATACAAGCAACGTAAACAGGTTCTGCTGCCCATTGCCTACTCAGGCTATATACATTTTGCCCGGCACAGACAATAGTTAAGACTCCTACATTGTTTTTATTACCTAACTTTGAATTTAGAAAAATATACATTTTTGCCTGTGCCGACAGATCCAAGTGCTGTGCCGGGATAAATGCAACGGCAAATTAAAGTACTCTTTGTCGTCTACCAATGCAATATTTGTTTTGCCCGGCACAGACAATAGTTAAGACTTGTACATTGTTTCCTTATTCGAAATGAGATTATTGATACCTTTAGACTTTTGTCTGTGCCGACAGATCCAAGTGCTGTGCCGGGATAAATGAAGTAAATTGAAGTACTCTTTGTTATCTACCTATGCAATATTTGTTTTGCCCGGCACAGACAATAGATAAGACTCATACATTGCTTCCCTATTCAAAATTGCATACTCTAACAGAATATAAAGAGCTTTAAGTTTTCGCCTGTGCCTGTGGATCTGTGCAGTGTGCCGGGATACAAGCAACGTAAACAACCTCTGCTTTCCAATGTCTACTCAGGCCAAATACATTTTGCCCGGCACAGACAATAGTTAAGACTCGTACATTGTTTTTTATTACCTAAGTTGGAATTTAGAAAAATATACATTTTTGCCTGTGCCGACAGATCCAAGTGCTGTGCCGGGATAAATGCAACGCCAAAATGAAGTACTCTTTGTTGTCTACCTATGCAATATTTGTTTTGCGCGGCACAGACAATAGTTAAGACTCGTACATTGTTTCCTTATTCGAAATGAGATTATTGATACCTTTAGACTTTTGCCTGTGCCGACAGATCCAAGTGCTGTGCCGGGATAAATGCAACGCCAAATTGAAGTACTCTTTGTTGTCTACCTATGCAATATTTGTTTTGCCCGGCACAGACAATAGTTAAGACTCATACATTGCTTCCCTATTCAAAATTACATAATCTAACAGAATATAAAGAGCTTTAAGTTTTCGCCTGTGCCTGTGGATCTGTGCCGTGTGCCGGGATAAATGCAACGCTAAATTGAAGTACTCTTTGTTGTCTACCTATGCAATATTTGTTTTGCCCGGCACAGACAATAGTTAAGACTTGTACATTGTTTTTATTACTCAAGTTGGAATTTAGAAAAATATACATTTTCGCCTGTGCCGACAGATCCAAGTCCTGTGCCGGGATAAATGCAACGCCAAAATAAAGTACTCTTTGTTGTCTACCTATGCAATATTTGTTTTGCCCGGCACAGACAATAGTTAAGACTCATACATTGCTTCCCTATTCAAAATTGGATAATCTAATAGAATATAAAGAGCTTTAAGTTTTCGCCTGTGCCTGTGGATCTGTGCCGTGTGCCGGGATACAAGCAACGTAAACAACCTCTGCTGTCCAATGTCTACTCAGGCCAAATACATTTTGCCCGGCACAGACAAAAGTTAAGACTCGTACATTGTTTCCTTATTCGAAATGAGATTATTGATACCTTTAGACTTTTGCCTGTGCCAACAGATTTAAGTGCTGTGCCGGGATAAATGCAACGCCAAATTGAAGTACTCTTTGTTGTCTACCTATGCAATATTTGTTTTGCCCGGCACAGACAATAGTTTAGACTCATACATTGCTTCCCTATTCAAAATTACATAATCTAACAGAATATAAAGAGCTTTAAGTTTTCGCCTGTGCCTGTGGATATGTGCCGTGTGCCGGGATACAAGCAACATAAACAGGTTCTGCTGCCCAATGCCTACTCAGGCTATATACATTTTGCCCGGCACAGACAATAGTTCAGACTCGTACCTTGTTTTCATTACCTAAGTTGGGATTGAGAAAAATATACATTTTTGCCTGTGCCGACAGATCCAAGTCCTGTGCCGGGATAAATGCAACGCCAAATTGAAGTACTCTTTGTTGTCTACCTATGCAATATTTGTTTTGCGCGGCACAGACAATAGTTAAGACTCGTACATTGTTTCCTTATTCGAAATGAGATTATTGATACCTTTAGACTTTTGCCTGTGCCGACAGATCCAAGTGCTGTGCCGGGATAAATGCAACGCCAAATTGAAGTACTCTTTGTTGTCTACCTATGCAATATTTGTTTTGCCCGGCACAGACAATAGTTAAGACTCATACATTGCTTCCCTATTCAAAATTACATAATCTAACAGAATATAAAGAGCTTTAAGTTTTCGCCTGTGCCTGTGGATCTGTGCCGTGTGCCGGGATAAATGCAACGCTAAATTGAAGTACTCTTTGTTGTCTACCTATGCAATATTTGTTTTGCCCGGCACAGACAATAGTTAAGACTTGTACATTGTTTTTATTACTCAAGTTGGAATTTAGAAAAATATACATTTTCGCCTGTGCCGACAGATCCAAGTCCTGTGCCGGGATAAATGCAACGCCAAAATAAAGTACTCTTTGTTGTCTACCTATGCAATATTTGTTTTGCCCGGCACAGACAATAGTTAAGACTCATACATTGCTTCCCTATTCAAAATTGGATAATCTAATAGAATATAAAGAGCTTTAAGTTTTCGCCTGTGCCTGTGGATCTGTGCCGTGTGCCGGGATACAAGCAACGTTAACAACCTCTGCTGTCCAATGTCTACTCAGGCCAAATACATTTTGCCCGGCACAGACAATAGTTAAGACTCGTACCTTGTTTTCATTACCTAAGTTGGGATTGAGAAAAATATACATTTTTGCCTGTACCGACAGATCCAAGTCCTGTGCCGGGATAAATGCAACGCCAAATTGAAGTACTCTTTGTTGTCTACCTATGCAATATTTGTTTTGCGCGGCACAGACAATAGTTAAGACTCGTACATTGTTTCCTTATTCGAAATGAGATTATTGATACCTTTAGACTTTTGCCTGTGCCGACAGATCCAAGTGCTGTGCCGGGATAAATGCAACGCCAAATTGAAGTACTCTTTGTTGTCTACCTATGCAATATTTGTTTTGCCCGGCACAGACAATAGTTAAGACTCATACATTGCTTCCCTATTCAAAATTACATAATCTAACAGAATATAAAGAGCTTTAAGTTTTCGCCTGTGCCTGTGGATCTGTGCCGTGTGCCGGGATAAATGCAACGCTAAATTGAAGTACTCTTTGTTGTCTACCTATGCAATATTTGTTTTGCCCGGCACAGACAATAGTTAAGACTTGTACATTGTTTTTATTTCTCAAGTTGGAATTTAGAAAAATATACATTTTCGCCTGTGCCGACAGATCCAAGTCCTGTGCCGGGATAAATGCAACGCCAAAATAAAGTACTCTTTGTTGTCTACCTATGCAATATTTGTTTTGCCCGGCACAGACAATAGTTAAGACTCATACATTGCTTCCCTATTCAAAATTGGATAATCTAATAGAATATAAAGAGCTTTAAGTTTTCGCCTGTGCCTGTGGATCTGTGCCGTGTGCCGGGATACAAGCAACGTAAACAACCTCTGCTGCCCAATGTCTACTCAGGCCAAATACATTTTGCCCGGCACAGACAATAGTTAAGACTCGTACCTTGTTTTCATTACCTAAGTTGGGAGTGAGAAAAATATACATTTTTGCCTGTACCGACAGATCCAAGTCCTGTGCCGGGATAAATGCAACGCCAAATTGAAGTACTCTTTGTTGTCTACCTATGCAATATTTGTTTTGCGCGGCACAGACAATAGTTAAGACTCGTACATTGTTTCCTTATTCGAAATGAGATTATTGATACCTTTAGACTTTTGCCTGTGCCGACAGATCCAAGTGCTGTGCCGGGATAAATGCAACGCCAAATTGAAGTACTCTTTGTTGTCTACCTATGCAATATTTGTTTTGCCCGGCACAGACAATAGTTAAGACTCATACATTGCTTCCCTATTCAAAATTACATAATCTAACAGAATATAAAGAGCTTTAAGTTTTCGCCTGTGCCTGTGGATCTGTGCCGTGTGCCGGGATAAATGCAACGCTAAATTGAAGTACTCTTTGTTGTCTACCTATGCAATATTTGTTTTGCCCGGCACAGACAATAGTTAAGACTTGTACATTGTTTTTATTACTCAAGTTGGAATTTAGAAAAATATACATTTTCGCCTGTGCCGACAGATCCAAGTCCTGTGCCGGGATAAATGCAACGCCAAAATAAAGTACTCTTTGTTGTCTACCTATGCAATATTTGTTTTGCCCGGCACAGACAATAGTTAAGACTCATACATTGCTTCCCTATTCAAAATTGGATAATCTAATAGAATATAAAGAGCTTTAAGTTTTCGCCTGTGCCTGTGGATCTGTGCCGTGTGCCGGGATACAAGCAACGTAAACAACCTCTGCTGTCCAATGTCTACTCAGGCCAAATACATTTTGCCCGGCACAGACAATAGTTAAGACTCGTACCTTGTTTTCATTACCTAAGTTGGGATTGAGAAAAATATACATTTTTGCCTGTACCGACAGATCCAAGTCCTGTGCCGGGATAAATGCAACGCCAAATTGAAGTACCCTTTGTTGTCTACCTATGCAATATTTGTTTTGCGCGGCACAGACAATAGTTAAGACTCGTACATTGTTTCCTTATTCGAAATGAGATTATTGATACCTTTAGACTTTTGCCTGTGCCGACAGATCCAAGTGCTGTGCCGGGATAAATGCAACGCCAAATTGAAGTACTCTTTGTTGTCTACCTATGCAATATTTGTTTGCCCGGCACAGACAATAGTTAAGACTCATACATTGCTTCCCTATTCAAAATTACATAATCTAACAGAATATAAAGAGCTTTAAGTTTTCGCCTGTGCCTGTGGATCTGTGCCGTGTGCCGGGATAAATGCAACGCTAAATTGAAGTACTCTTTGTTGTCTACCTATGCAATATTTGTTTTGCCCGGCACAGACAATAGTTAAGACTTGTACATTGTTTTTATTACTCAAGTTGGAATTTAGAAAAATATACATTTTCGCCTGTGCCGACAGATCCAAGTCCTGTGCCGGGATAAATGCAACGCCAAAATAAAGTACTCTTTGTTGTCTACCTGTGCAATATTTGTTTTGCCCGGCACACCGCTTAGTTAAGACTCATACATTGCTTCCCTATTCAAAATTGCATAATCTAACAGAATATAAAGAGCTTTAAGTTTTCGCCTGTGCCTGTGGATCTGTGCCGTGTGCCGGGATACAAGCAACGTAAACAAGCTCTGCTGTCCAATGTCTACTCAAGCCATATAAATTTTGCCCGGCACAGACAATAGTTTAGACTCGTACCTTGTTTTCATTACCTAAGTTGGAATTGAGAAAAATATACATTTTTGCCTGTGCCGACAGATCCAAGTGCTGTGCCGGGATAAATGCAACGCCAAATTGAAGTACTCTTTGTTGTCTACCTATGCAATATTTGTTTTGCTCGGCACAGACAATAGTTAAGACTCGTAAATTGTTTCCTTATTCGAAATGAGATTATTGATACCTTTAGACTTTTGCCTGTGCCGACAGATCCAAGTGCTGTGCCGGGATAAATGCAACGCCAAATTGAAGTACTCTTTGGTGTCTACCTATGCAATATTTGTTTTGCCCGGCACAGACAATAGAGAAGACTCATACATTGCTTCCCTATTCAAAATTGCATACTCTAACAAAATATAAAGAGCTTTAAGTTTTCGCCTGTGCCTGTGGATCTGTGCCGTGTGCCGGGATACAAGCAACGTAAACAGGTTCTGCTGCCCAATGCCTACTCAAGCTATATACATTTTGCCCGGCACAGACAATAGTTTAGACTCGTACCTTGTGTTCATTACCTAAGTTGGAATTGAGAAAAATATACATTTTTGCCTGTGCCGACAGATCCAAGTGCTGTGCCGGGATAAATGCAACGCCAACTTGAAGTACTCTTTGTTATCTACCTATGCAATATTTGTTTTGCGCGGCACAGACAATAGTTAAGACTCGCACATTTTTTCCTTATTTGAAATGAGATTATTGATACCTTTAGACTTTTGCCTGTGCCGACAGATCCAAGTGCTGTGCCGGGATAAATGCAACGCCAAATTGAAGTACTCTTTGTTGTCTACCTAAGCAATATTTGTTTTGCCCGGCACAGACAATAGTTAAGACTCATACATTGCTTCCCTATTCGAAATTGCATAACAGAATATAAAGAGCTTTAAGTTTTCGCATGTGCCTGTGGATCTGTGCCGTGTGCCGGGATAAACGCAAAGCTAAATTGAAGTACTCTTTGTTGTCTACCTATGCAATATTTGTTTTGCCCGGCACAGACAATAGTTAAGACTCGTACATTGTTTCCTTATTCGAAATGAGATTATTGATACCTTTAGACTTTTGTCTGTGCCGACAGATCCAAGTGCTGTGCCGGGATAAATGCAACGCCAAAATGAAGTACTCTTTGCTGTCTACCTATGCAATATTTGTTTTGCCCGGCACAGACAATAGATAAGACTCACACATTGCTTCCCTATTCAAAATTGCATACTCTAACAGAATATAAAGAGCTTTAAGTTTTCGCCTGTGCCTGTGGATCTGTGCCGTGTGCCGGGATACAAGCAACGTAAACAAGCTCTGCTGTCCAATGTCTACTCAGGCCATATACATTTTGCCCGGCACAGACAATAGTTAAGACTCGTGCATTGTTTTTATTACCTAAGTTGGAATTTAGAAAAATACACATTTTTGCCTGTGCCGACAGATCCAAGTCCTGTGCCGGGATAAATGCAACGCCAAAATGAAGTACTCTTTGTTTTTTACCTATGCAATATTTGTTTTGCCCGGCACAGACAATAGAGAAGACTCATACATTGCTTCCCTATTCAAAATTGCATACTCTAACAGAATATAAAGAGCTTTAAGTTTTCGCCTGTGCCTGTGGATCTGTGCCGTGTGCCGGGATACAAGCAACGTAAACAGGTTCTGCTGCCCAATGCCTACTCAGGCTATATACATTTTGTCCGGCACAGACAATAGTTTAGACTCGTACCTTGTTTTCATTACCTAAGTTGGAATTGAGAAAAATATACATTTTTGTCTGTGCCGACAGATCCAAGTGCTGTGCCGGGATAAATACAACGCCAAATTGAAGTACTCTTTGTTGTCTACCTATGCAATATTTGTTTTGCCCGGCACAGACAATAGTTTAGACTCATACATTGCTTCCCTATTCAAAATTACATAATCTAACAGAATATAAAGAGCTTTAAGTTTTCGCCTGTGCCTGTGGATATGTGCCGTGTGCCGGGATACAAGCAACATAAACAGGTTCTGCTGCCCAATGCCTACTCAGGCTATATACATTTTGCCCGGCACAGACAATAGTTCAGACTCGTACCTTGTTTTCATTACCTAAGTTGGGATTGAGAAAAATATACATTTTTGCCTGTGCCGACAGATCCAAGTCCTGTGCCGGGATAAATGCAACGCCAAATTGAAGTACTCTTTGTTGTCTACCTATGCAATATTTGTTTTGCGCGGCACAGACAATAGTTAAGACTCGTACATTGTTTCCTTATTCGAAATGAGATTATTGATACCTTTAGACTTTTGCCTGTGCCGACAGATCCAAGTGCTGTGCCGGGATAAATGCAACGCCAAATTGAAGTACTCTTTGTTGTCTACCTATGCAATATTTGTTTTGCCCGGCACAGACAATAGTTAAGACTCATACATTGCTTCCCTATTCAAAATTACATAATCTAACAGAATATAAAGAGCTTTAAGTTTTCGCCTATGCCTGTGGATCTGTGCCGTGTGCCGGGATAAATGCAACGCTAAATTGAAGTACTCTTTGTTGTCTACCTATGCAATATTTGTTTTGCCCGGCATAGACAATAGTTTAGACTCGTACATTGTTTCCTTATTCGAAATGAGATTATTGATACCTTTAGACTTTTGCCTGTGCCGACAGATCCAAGTGCTGTGCCGGGATAAATGCAACGGCAACTTGAAGTACTTTTTGTTGTCTACCTATGCAATATTTGTTTTGCCCGGCACAGACAATAGAGAAGACTCATACATTGCTTCCCTATTCAAAATTGCATACTCTAACAAAATATAAAGAACTTCAAATTTTCGCCTGTGCCTGTGGATATGTGCCGTGTGCCGGGATACAAGCAACATAAACAGGTTCTGCTGCCCAATGCCTACTCAGGCTATATACATTTTGCCCGGCACAGACAATAGTTCAGACTCGTACCTTGTTTTCATTACCTAAGTTGGGATTGAGAAAAATATACATTTTTGCCTGTGCCGACAGATCCAAGTGCTGTGCCGGGATAAATGCAACGCCAAATTGAAGTACTCTTTGTTGTCTACCTATGCAATATTTGTTTTGCGCGGCACAGACAATAGTTAAGACTCGTACATTGTTTCCTTATTCGAAATGAGATTATTGATACCTTTAGACTTTTGCCTGTGCCGACAGATCCAAGTGCTGTGCCGGGATAAATGCAACGCCAAATTGAAGTACTCTTTGTTGTCTACCTATGCAATATTTGTTTTGCCCGGCACAGACAATAGTTAAGACTCATACATTGCTTCCCTATTCAAAATTACATAATCTAACAGAATATAAAGAGCTTTAAGTTTTCGCCTGTGCCTGTGGATCTGTGCCGTGTGCCGGGATAAATGCAACGCTAAATTGAAGTACTCTTTGTTGTCTACCTATGCAATATTTGTTTTGCCCGGCACAGACAATAGTTAAGACTTGTGCATTGTTTTTATTACCTAAGTTGGAATTTAGAAAAATATACATTTTCGCCTGTGCCGACAGATCCAAGTCCTGTGCCGGGATAAATGCAACGCCAAAATGAAGTTCTCTTTGTTGTCTACCTGTGCAATATTTGTTTTGCGCGGCACACCGCTTAGTTAAGACTCATACATTGCTTCCCTATTCAAAATTGCATAATCTAACAGAATATAAAGAGCTTTAAGTTTTCGCCTGTGCCTGTGGATCTGTGTCGTGTGCCGGGATACAAGCAACGTAAACAAGCTCTGCTGCCCAATGCTTACTCAGGCTATATACATTTTGCCCGGCACAGACAATAGTTTAGACTCGTACCTTGTTTTCATTACCTAAGTTGGAATTGAGAAAAATATACATTTTTGCCTGTGCCGACAGATCCAAGTGCTGTGCCGGGATAAATGCAACGCCAAATTGAAGTACTCTTTGTTGTCTACCTATGCAATATTTGTTTTGCCCGGCACAGACAATAGTTAAGACTCATACATTGCTTCCCTATTCAAAATTACATAATCTAACAGAATATAAAGAGCTTTAAGTTTTCGCCTGTGCCTGTGGATCTGTGCCGTGTGCCGGGATAAATGCAACGCTAAATTGAAGTACTCTTTGTTGTCTACCTATGCAATATTTGTTTTTCCCGGCACAGACAAAAGTTAAGACTCGTACATTGTTTCCTTATTCGAAATGAGATTATTGATACCTTTAGACTTTTGCCTGTGTCGACAGATCCAAGTGCTGTGCCGGGATAAATGCAACGCCAAATTAAAGTACTCTTTGTTGTCTACCTATGCAATATTTATTTTGCCCGGCACAGACAATAGTTAAGACTCATACATTGCTTCCCTATTCAAAATTGGATAATCTAACAGAATATAAAGAGATTTAAGTTTTCGCCTGTGCCTGTGGATCTGTGCCGTGTGCCGGGATACAAGCATCGTAAACAAGCTCTGCTGTCCAATGTCTACTCAGGCCATATACATTTTGGCCGGCACAGACAATAGTTAAGACTCGTACATTGTTTTTTATTATCTAAGTTGGAATTTAGAAAAATATACATTTTTGCCTGTGCCGACAGATCCAAGTGCTGTGCCGGGATAAATGCAACGCCAAAATGAAGTACTCTTTGTTGTCTACCTGTGCAATATTTGTTTTGCCCGGCACACCGCTTAGTTAAGACTCATACATTGCTTCCCTATTCAAAATTGCATAATCTAACAGAATATAAAGAGCTTTACGTTTTCGCCTGTGTCTGTGGATCAGTGCCGTGTGCCGGGATACACGCAACGCAAACAGGTTTTGCTGTCCAATGCCTACTCAGGCTATATACATTTTGCCCGGCACAGACAATAGTTTAGACTCGTACCTTGTTGTCATTACCTAAGTTGGAATTGAGAAAAATATACATTTTTGCCTGTGCCGGCGGATACAAGTCATGTGCCGGGATAGACGCACCGCCAAATTAAAGTACACTTCGTTATCGACTTATGCAATATTAGTTTTGCCCTGTAAGCCGCAAAGTTAAGGATCGTATATTGTTTTCTAATTCCAGTTTTAACCTGTGTTCTAACTTAATTTGAGTCATGGACCGAAAACGTTTTAAGTGTGTACTAAAAAGGCATTAAATCAGCTAACAAACCTTAAAAAAAACATAACCGGAATAATTTTGTCCATATGTAGAACCAAAGTCTTATTTGTGATTAATTACACCTATGATAAGAAAATTATTTCGAATAAGGAACTGGGAATAGGGAACTAGGAATAAGGAACTGGGAATAGGGAACCGGGAATAAGGAACTGGGAATAGGGAACCAACTTCAGCCGGGTTACACAACACAGGGTTTATAAAAGATTACATACTATAGGCTGACATGTACACGTTTCAGGCTTTCGAATAAAACATACTGCATTAGTCAGGTCAGTTGGTAGCTGGCTGGACAGGTCACTGTATGTATAAAAAAAAAACTGTCAGATAATTCAGGACTCTGATTGGTCAGGTAATAACGTAGTTAGCCAATGAGATGCCGAGTAATGTGCAACGTAATACATATGCATGTTTAGTAACATATAGAACGCCTAGTGTAATGACAAGCGCGAAACCCGTGGGAAAAAATGGGAGGAGCTACAGCACAATATTCTCTCAACAGTCACTATTAGATATTTACACACGTTATCACAGACGTAGAATCAATTGTTTTGTACAAGCAAAAAATACGATAAGAATAATACCATGGATATGTCACTTTAATTATAGCACAGAAACATGTAGATAGGTGGTATAAAAATAAATTGAACCTGCGCAAAATCTGACTATAATTGAAATCGCAGTCTATGGTACAATGTTATTTGAGTCCACTAGTTTATTGTCAACGTATAGCTTCCCCCTTGTGAATCGCACTTTTTTCTTTTCGGCATAGCATTTAGACATGAAAGGTTTCAGTTTGTCCTTGACAATCTTGTCCTCTCTTATCAGGTCTTCGACAACATACATAGGGCAACTGGTACCACTAAAAACACTTTGGCCTTGAATAACACTTCCCGGCGCTGGGGCCTGTATAAGAATTTTGTAATAATATGCCTATGCGGTGTGCATTCTCCAGTTTCACGTCAGAAATTCCCAGGTTTTTCTCTATTATCTCAGCTACAACTTGAATTGGATTTTCACTCTCACACTCCTCGATCCCACCAAATCTCAGATTAAAACCTCTACTATACCTTTCCTGATCTAAGATCTTTTGTTTTAATTCAGTGTTTTGCTCTTGTAAGGTTTGAACTGTTTCGTCTAACAGGCTCAATTTAGGGGAAATCGAATCAGACAGGTGTTTTTTGGTCTCAGTGAGCGATGTATCTGTAAACTCTATGCTGGCGGCTAAATCACTTTGTTTACGTTCCACCTTGATAAGTCTTTCATAAAAATCGTTTTGTCTTTGGGCGACCCCATTCAGGGTAAGTTCCATAGAAGACAAAGAATTACGCACATAAGACTCTAAGGTGACTAAAGAGTTTCTTACGAATGATTCAAAAGAGTCATCGCGGACTGTCACAGGGTTGGGGACCGGTTGAGAAACAGAAGAGATAGATTTTGACATGCTCACCTCTGGGTTATTAGTTGACGATAGTGAAGAAGATTTCTCGGAGGAATCCATCGTTGGTTGATCACTCGTGATTATGGCTGATTTCTTAGAGTTTTTAGTTGATCGCATACTAAGATCTTTCAGTGTCGCGCTAAGCTCCAAACATGAACCCCATTGACAAGTCACAATCAGGAGTTAAACATGCCAGTCATGCATATGACGCCATATTGAATAATAAAGTCATTGATTGAGTAATTCACATCGGTGATTTGTACATCTCATAAGATCAGAATAATTGTTGATATCTCATCATAAATTACTACCATGGGCAAGGAACGATGTCTGTAGCGATTCACCATAAGATCCAACTCATCGTAAGTTATTGTCATGCAGTATAGCCTCTCTGAGAGCAGAGCGATATCAACCACGTCTACTACTCTCCGCCATATTGGAACTGGTTATAAGAATTGAGCGAGCTTATTTTGGAATGCCCACAATCTCTTTTGGTGCGCTTTTGCTGTGCATTCTCGGCAGTTTTCTACTGGCTGTCAGAGATAAAACAATAGCAACAGGGATTTTCTTAAATAACTATTTAAATGTACTTATTTAGCAGGAAATTCACTCCAGGCCACTAAGGCGATCGTGTGAAAATGGTTATCCTTGAACACAACTCCATATCTCCTTCGATCGGGCCCGACCCTGTCTGGTATAAAGTGTAAAAGAGGGGTTACAGTATGGATGGATATATATATTTATATATATATATATATATATATATATATACATACATATATATATATATATATATATTCAGACCTGTTGGTCTCAGGCAATGTTGTCGAGAATGGCTACTTTTTATATTTTTGTAATTTAAGGCACAACAAAATTCACCACGAACGTTAAAGACGGTGTGTTTAAAGCGGAGATATTTTTTACGGTTATGTTTACCTGAGAATAATTGTTCGCAGTCTTCGATCGAATTTACATTAAAGTTGTTTTCGTTCTTTATTACTTTCGTTACCCGATTCACCCGTGTCGAGATGATTGCATTCAGTTTTATTCAGCTAATTTAACATGCTGCTTGTTTGTTACAGTTGTGTTGAAGACAGTGAAAAGTACATGAATTACCCGATTGATTGAGATTAACAATGATCTGATTTGCTTGTTCAGTCCTTCTTTTCAGTGTTTTCCATCCATACACTTTACCATCATGATCGAGAATTCGAGTCCGACTCAGTCCAAGACAAAATAGACAAATTCTGAGTGGGGTTTCACTCGGTCACCGTATGTGGGGGAGTTGCAAGGTACTCGAGGATTTTCTCTGAGTAAAACATTCCAGTTTCCTACCCCACAATACTTAGCAATATGAAGCGAAAACATCAACCAATGCAGCCAACAATGTCCCTTTGATATGCCCTTTAATAGTTGCCAAAAGCTAACACTTGACACTAACACTTGACGAAGACACCGGCACAGGTGTCGAAAGCTCGTGTTGTTAAAAAACAACTGAGGACGTGGTGATGTCTTTAATTTTTTAGCATTATTAACTAACATATGTTTAGAGAATGGATATAAAAGTTTATATCAAGTATATATAGTTGCAGTATACATCATATCTTAGAAAAAATGGCAAAATGCTTTAAGTGAATAAGAGGAATGAAAACTGAGCTCATAAAAACATGTATGAAATAAAATTGATATCACGTTTATTTCCTTCATTGTGCTATTTATACCATGAGTATATCGGTCTGGAACGTTTGGAACGTATTGGAGACGTCTTGTATTTGCTCCAGAGCATCGGCGAAAATAGGCCCACCAGTTTTCCATTGTCGTGTAAGGAATGGGTGACGACAACCAACACACTACAAACAGGCCAAAAATAATTAGATTTAAAAAAAAAATAAAAATCATGAGTTAAGACTTTTGACACACCCATTGGCAGAATTTGCCAGTCGTATTTATCTAAATCAATTGCATGTAAGCTTGATAAAGTATAGATATTAACGGTCCTTATAAATAAGCATTTATAAGTTCTTGAAAAAGGACCAATATAAGTACAGCATTGCAAAAAGTGACGTAAAATTAAGAACGTAACATGTTGGACCCAAAAATATATTATATACTGTATTTATTTATGGAAGAATCCGTCTTAGTATAATACTCACTGTCCTCGTCTCCAGCCACCAAACATCAAAAGCCATATATCTGCCATTGATATATCACAATTCCTAAAGTTTGCTAGTTTGTCTTTCATAGTTTTCATATCTGCAAACATAAGGTGGTTTTATATATAACTCTTGAGATATATGCACAGTATTGAATTCCATTCATTTCCCAATTTAATGAAAATACGACACTCTACTTACAAGTAACTTGATTTCGAAGTGGAAACGATATCAGCGTAAATGGAATATTTCAATACACGTCAAAACAATTTCAACTTTTAGTCTTTCAAAATTAGATAAATATTTCCCCAGAACATTTTACAGAAAAATAAAAAGCCATACCTAAAGTTATCTGCAACTAGGCCAACGAACACAGTTCATTGATGTGGCTCTATCGACTGAGCGATTTAGGTCTATTCCTTTCACCATTTGCAGAGTTAGAGTTCTTATTAAATATGTGTTTTACCAGAATTGTGGCCATTTGTTTAGGTTGGAATTTCTTTGTTGGTACAGAGTGTCGCTGTGCGATATTTAGTGTGCCTTTAAACATCAATCTGAAATATCCTGACCTCTCTGTTATCGAAAACACGAGTCAAAGTACGATTTACCAGAGTAATAAAATACGTAAACATCGTCGTTGAATGACATAATAATGTATCGCCATTGAATTTTTGTATTCTTGAAGACGCGGTCTAAGATAAATATGAAATCTTTAAAATAAATAATAAACATGCATATCGGTTTGTAGTAGACTAGACCTTATGGAAGCAGAGTACAAGTAGATCTGTGACATATGTTATTGATAATAAGAAAATGATCAACTGAGCAGGATTTTAAAGACATTATCCTTTTGTAGAAAAACGGTGGTTTAATCTTTGCTGAGTTTTTCTGTAATAAAATACCGTATACCTTTTTTCTCAACGAATCATTATTAGTTATCATGGTTGGTGGAGGGGGGATACGAAGTATTTACATAGTCAGCGTGGGAATTGATAACGGTCGAGCCGATTTTATTATCTCGAAGAGCTTTACTTTTGCGTAGAATCAGCCAAAATATTTCTCGTTAATTCAATCGCACACACACAAAAAAGTTGCAAAAGGTGACCTAATACGAGCACGCGCTACGACGTCATCAAACAACGTCGCCAAAAAAACGTCGACATAACGTTCGCCCGTCACCCACAATATAGTTGAAAAAGGTGAGTGACAGAATGACTTGAAAACAAAAGCCATAAAAGCTCTTTTCAAACTACAAAAAACTACTAATCACTGCTCCTTCCCACTTCAACTCAAAAATCAACTATTCCATTCACTTATAAAACCAATACTCCTCTATAACAGCGAAATCTGGGGTTTAGACGAAAAACTTTTAAACAAACAAGAAAACGAGTACTGGTTAAATATACAAAAGATAGACAAATTACCATCCGAACAAGCACTCAATAAATACTGCAAATTTACATTAAATCTACCCAAACATACTACTAACATTGCAAGTAGAGCTGAACTTGGTCAATATCCGCTTTTATTTGACATTTTAATAAATTCACTGAAATACAGACACCGACTACAACACACAGAGAACACATTACTTAAAGACGCATATTCTTACTACCTAAATAACCTTCATTCAACACACAATTGGGAAAACACAACACGAAAATTTCTACAAAAAACAAAAACAGACTATCTCATCCATCCCCAACCCAACCCAATTAATCCCCACATAAAACAACTACAATCTTCATTGAAACAAGCATACGGCACATTTTTCTTAAATAACCTAGCAGATAACATTAAACTATCCCTACTCCAAAAAATTTACAAAAACTACGAATTACAACCCTATCTGACATCGATAAAAAACAAGAATGCAGCCCAAACACTTTCAAAACTTAGGACCAGCACCCACATTTTACAAATAGAAAGAGGTCGCTACAAAAACACACCACGCCCAAAGCGCTTATGCCCAGTATGTCCACTATTTGAGGTGGAAGACGAATGTCATTTTCTGCTCCGATGTCCCACAATTAAGACAGAACGTGATCCTCTCTTGCAAATTATTCCTTTGCTTTCCTCAGATTCTACAGAAACTAATACAAAACTGAATGCCATTTTCAACCCTGATCCCCAGCTTTATCCCCAAATAAGCTCTATTCTACATAATATGTATTCTAAAAGATCCCTGGCCCCACAGAACTATATACTGAAAACACCAGCTCCCAGCTGAGCACCTCCACCTTATACATTGTGTGTTTTGTAAATATGTTTATTGTAACATTCCGTCCCAATGATTTTATTTCTTAATTTGTTATGTTAAGTTAATGTTATGTTATGCCATACTTTGTAAATTCCAAAGTCGAGCAATAAAACTGAATTGAAATTGAATTGAGTGATGCGACCACGCACAATGACGTCATAAAACGACGTCACAAAACAACATTCAAACGTTCAAAATAGCGTTTGCGCGACGCCGTATCGGGTGTGTGTGAAAACGAGGTTTTACTGTATCGGGTGTGTAGGACACCTAATACGAATATTTATCGGAAGGCAATTGACCAATCAGATTGCAGAGAAACTACTCTGAGGGATAATAATATTAGTTACACAGTCTGCGTGTGACCCAATACGGAAATATATGGGGTTATTAAAATCCATATTGGGCGAGGCGTCAGCCGAGCCCAATATGCGGTTTTACTCACCCCATATATTTCCGTATTGGGTCACACACCGACTGTGTAACGAATTTATCCCGCTGAAGACCCTTCCTTAGCCGACGCTTGTCTGGTTGATAGTTTTTGACTTACGGGGCTTTCGTAGCGAAGGTGTTTACAAATCAGCCGATACGCGCGATACCGATACGGCGATAGTTCTACTCAGTTCACTAGACTAACCAGGTAACCTACATTCAGCAGATCTTGGGATAAGTTCGCTTGCTATTTTCTGATAAAGGTTTCCACAACGCCTAAAACTATAGCCATGCACCTCGATATGTTCTGTTTGTATTTTTAATTATGTCGACTCACTTTAGCAGACGTGCACATTCTGTCGCAGCGTGTATCCAGGGGCAAGTAACTCTAGGTGACCTGATACGAACTCGGTCTGCCTGATACGGAAAAATATCACGTCTCCACGTGATCGATGACGTCCAATCAAATGCAAGTATTTTGTCTGATGCGGGATAATATTTAATATGATAGACAATTCTTTAGGACAATCTCTCCAGTAAACAGGGCAATGTTGTCAATAAATACTGGTATGATTGTCTGTGCTTCCCAAATAACATGCATGGTTCCGCTGTGGCCAAAATCCAACAGTTTTGGGGACATTTTGTATTTTCACTTTGAATCGAACGTTTTATTTCTTAGGTACCCACAATAAAACAAACCATAAACATGCAAATGCGTATTAGCTCTAAATGAGTATAACCAGAGATATGCCATCGACACGACCAAATAGAACTATTTTAGTTACCTACAAAACATTTAGGCTTGAAAAGCATAAAAAAGCTTATCTGACATTGTAAAGTAAAACTAAAGTGATCTGAAATAACTGGAATGGAACTTAGACGTTTGTCAGGGATAAGGCTTGAGAAAAGAATACTTCCGTTTAGAGGTATCAAGGAGGAAGAATGACCAAATCAGAATGCACAAGGCTTGACTTTCCATCGAGGAGATTGCAGGCAGAATCGGACGCCTCCGCTCCACAATAGGCCTTTTGGTGAGAAACATTAACAAACGAATGACGTAAGTAAACTTAGACCTTCAGGCAGATCACGCAAAACTTGACAGCCTGTTGCCAAACAGTTGGAAATCGTCGCGGAATTGAGGACCAAAGACTAAGCAAGCTCACAGATAATCAAATGACTACGTCTGGATTGATGTACACAAAAATGGGCCTTCAGATCTTCGAAAGTAGTCTACGGTACGACGAGAGCTGGACTCTTCTGTATGTTGTTGATGGCAGATTTTTGGAGGTCTCCAGCTGCAGCCTATCAAGCAAGAAACATCATACCAACTGTACACAATGATGGCGGGTCTGTGACTGTATGGGGAGGTTTCTCATTTGAGTGTAAGCTGAACTTGGTAACTATACAAGGTAATATTACAGGGGCTAGCTACATGCAGAAAGTGATTGATCTAGTTGTCATGCAGCATCTTGATAATCTTCCATTATCCACCAGTTTACTATTGATGGATGATAACAGTCGCCCACATCGTGCAAGCAATACCAGCAAAAATGCTATTTAGAATATCATATGGCCAGCAATGAGTCTGGATCCCCTGGGGAATGTGTGGGACATTTTGTGGCCCACGATTAAACTTCGCGATCGTCCTCCAATAGAAGGTCTTGGGTATTCCTCGTGTACGTTCATCTTAAAACTAATTATCTGTTTTCTTGGTATTCATCAATGCTTGATCCAAATATTCATTCTGTTTGATTTAAACTCTGTCTACAATACAGTACCATACAAAAAGCATGCGGGGGCAACTCTTTTTTGTTATTAGGTCTATGTATGAAAATAAGGATAAGACAACAAACACAAAATAACTCAACGGTGAATACTAAAGCCATAGTTAATGAACTCCATTATTGTATAGGCCTAACCTTAATGGTTTGACCAATGAAATGCCATATATCTATTCTGTACCAATACATTTTGGAGTGATATAGTGAGGCCCGATGTAAAGCTGTCGATTGTACCACGTGTGAATCTCTTACCAGTCCATACAAGTCTTACCAGTCCATAATAGTCCGTATCCATATTATGACATCATTCCGATGACAAATATCATTCGAGGGTCGAAGCCACGAATTCTATGTGAAAGGGCTACTTTCGAAACGGCCACGCGCTTTATCTAAACATATATACAGTATGCTATGGAAAACATATTTAACCATTTTCTTTGTGTTTGATTGTTTATGTTTAAAGATCATGATGTGAACATCCAATATTGTACATAGTACATAATAACGTTTAGTTGAAACGAGTTGAAAGTCCAAATCGGACTCTCACTTTCATTATATCGCTGGTGGAAATATAGAATACCGTTAACTATAGGGTAAGTATTCAGAGTTTCATTTATTTTGCATTACGCAAAACTCATCAGTGTGAGATCGTCCTGAAGAAAGTCAGTGAACCCTTGAGCAACTATTATTTGCTTGTTTCGTTTTATTTCATTCGGAACAAATTATTTAACTTTGCTGGTAACAGTTCTATAATTACCCCAAGCGATCGATGAAAACTTCAGCGCTTCGTTATTTTGAGGATGCGTCACGAGAGCCATACCACTGAAATTACAAAGAGAATTTTTTTAAATAGTTCCATAGTACATCATATTATTAAGTCAGAGTATTGTACAATAATACGATAGATTCGAACATGGAAGGTCGTGATAATTAACTACTATGACTATATTCTTTTTCAGCAGAAAACTATATCTGAATCCACAGAAAGACTATCTGTATCCACTTGTATAGCTCTATAGAAAGATAACTGTTTATGAGTTGGCGTTGCGGATGCAAGTGGAAAAAAAGGGACACATTTACGAAAAATCTTTGAAGGGCCTCTCAAGGTCCGTTCTCACTGTGCGATTTGTCGTATCGACTTTTAGGATGCGATTTAAATAGACGCTTTTAATTGGTCGATACGATTTGTCAACCAATCAAATGCATCCATTTTAACCACATGCTACAAGTCGGTACTACAAATCGCACAGTGAGAAAGGGCCTTTAAGTAGCTTGGAACCACCATGGACTTTATAATCTGAAGCTTATGTAGAGCCGATCTGTTATCACCGAATTTTAGGTTCTTTAAAGTGAAATGAATTTTCAAATTTCAGATAAAATCAATTCAGAAAATTATTCGCTTTCTCTACAAAAGTGTAAATTACATGTAGCTTTCCGTTGATACCACGTTCGGTAATGTGCGATGTGGTAAGATCTAACAAAAAACCTTGAATATATAACCCAGTTAGTCGAGTCTGCCATGTACTCACACACGCAGTTCATTTGTGTAGGTTATTTTTAAACGGACGGCTTTTGTTATAGTTAACCTATTGATTTCTATTAATTTTAAAGGCCAAATACGCCCTTGAAAATCGTGCGAAATTGGTCAAAGGGTGGAAAAGTAAAACTCACTGTCCAAGTCGCCATTTACCAGACCTCATAAACTGTGTATCGTATTGAAACACGGCTCCTTTTCCACAGAAATATAGCAAGTTCTTGAATGTCATAGTGAAGTTTGACAGATACTCATTCCTGGAAGAGATTCCTGTAAAAAAACAAGGGGACGTTTATTTGATCTCAATTACTGGGAAATGGCGGGATCGTAAGCTCCCCCCCCCCATAACTTATAACCCGCCATACTATGTTACGAATGCTTTATAACAGGGCTCAAAATTGGTTTATGTTTGTAGATGGACTAAATGTTAATTTGAAAAAAAAAAAAGTTAAAACGAAACAACCTTCATGTTCATTCTCTAGTAGTCAAAAAAGTGCATATTTTCCATATTTTTTGTAACTACTCAGAAAAACTCGCCAAATCTGATTTTCATTTTTGGTCAGGCTTGTAAAGTACATGTTCTACAACACAAATTGGAAAATATTGCCAAAGTCGGAATTAAAAGCTTTACATAAGCTGTAAAATGTTAATATTTTCGGATTCAACCACTGAATATGCGACATGACTATTCTTATCTAAATTTCGATTATTTATTTTCTTGAGGAAATCTATAAACTTCTTATCCTTTGGGATATAGAATATTATGGAGGCAGTTTTGTACAACAGCCAGTGTAAAACGAAATTCCCTGGTTTTGGTCGTGTTTTTTATTTCATCTTAAAATTTATGTCTGTCTGATTTAACACATATTTCACAGTTGGTCAACATGGATCGAAGTCAATCGAAGATCTTTCCAGTTACACCACACTGGATAAGCTTATATCATACAGATGTTCTGTTTATCTTTAAATAAGCCATTTTATAGTCTTTGAAACAGCAGTACATTTTTGCTTTTCATTGATATCAATGCAAGCTATTTGACTGGGGTAAACAGAGTAGCAACGGGTGACAGTTTTGACATGTACCCGAACTGAGCATAGAATATAACTTGAAGAGCTTGTGACCATGGTGGTATCCTTATATTCAAAATTGATTGATTGACGTTTCACTCAAGATTATTTCCCTTATATGGCGGCGTTGCCAGGTTTAGTGGGGGAGCAAATCGGCTCATATTTTGGAAAATATTAGGTTGTTTTAGCTTATTGGCGCGTCCATTCGTATGAGTGATGTACGCCAAACTAGTGAGTAATTATTATCTTGTGCGATTAAGAAAACTGTCATGTTTGAACACAATATATTGAATCTCTCTGTGCAGGAGTGTATCTTAGTACGTTTGAGATCTACTTAACCTCTTAAGATGTAAAAACATGCAAATACAATTGAGCTTACACCCGTATACGATTTACAGATAAGCAAATATACAGTGGTGAGAAATGGAAAGATAGACAGAAAGGTCGATATTTGTTAGTCAGGTGTCACTTAAGCATTATACTGTCGTAAATACAATGTATATACACTCATAGTTGGAAGATATTTGTTCTGTGTTTGGTCTTTTTCTATATTGGAGATTTCTATATTGGAGACATTCACTGGATGATGGTAGCCTATAAACAAATATTCCAAGACAATTCCGTTACTTGTTTTTTACGCGTAATGGCATAAACTTTTTGAACATGGTGTTTTTAAACTGTTTCTAAGAAATGAGAGGACAGGGTCCTGTGCTTGGGAACGAGGATAAAGTGCACATGAATCAGCCCCATTGCGGAAGTCATATCAATACCTAAGTTGCACAAAGTCGGAACTTGTGATGTAAACGCAAAGGGAGTGTGTGTTCGATTTTCAACGAAACAGAGGCCGATTATGCATGCTTTAGCTTATACAACCAAGAATTTGAAGTGTACCTTTTCTTCCGTGAAGTGTTTTCTTCTTTGGACCCATAAACTCCGCATCATCTGTATAATATTTCTCTCGATTGTGAACAATTCCTGTTTTATAACCACTCAAAAAATCACGGATAAGTTTTTGGATTTCTTCTATCCATTCTGATAATAAAAACACAGCATTTTCGTGTACATAAATACAAGAGAAACAAAACACATTTCCATGAGAATATGGGTTATCATTAGAAATATATGGGTTTAGACGGAATGCATGCGGTACATAGGCCTATGTAGACCAGTTTAAGCACAATCTACCCATTAAAACCGTAACCATTGTCGGATGCTTTTTTCTAGGGTTTTTGTGTTTCTTATATGTACTCCTGATCTTTGGTGATTACGTACTGACATTCAGAGAAATTATTTTCAGTCTATTGAAAGGGTTTTACAAAAGATAGATTCAACTTATGGACGAACGTTTATTGCTTCGAGCTCAAATATTCAAATTGACCCAAAAAATACGTTAGTTCCTCCAGTGATATAATTTGATTCTTGAGAATAAAACTATTATCAAAAATGTTGAATTATATGTTTGCGTACATATCTAGCTTGATGTATTACCTTCTTTCGTTTTCTCTCCTGAGGTTATGGACAAAATCATCAGCAAAACGATAACATACACGGACATCTTTCTACTGCGGCAACACTTCTCTGTTAAGTGTCCCTCCTATTCCACGTTCATATCTATGCCCGCAATTCAAACTGTGCTCTGGGGATTTATCAATTTATGTATCTCCGAGAACGTGCAACATATGGTCCCATTATAGCAAATAATACCTCAATTTATATCCATTTAACTCAAGATGCAATGCTGAAACACACAAACGCTGTCCGATTATAATTGTATTTTATTTTATACATTTTCAATTTGAGATTCAAAGTCTACATTTTCAAGAAAAAAATAAATTTTAAGAATTGTATTATGAGTCTGTTGAGTCGAGAGTCTGTATCCCATTCTTTCCAAAAATAACTGACTTATATTTAAGTCTGGTTTCGTCTATTGAAAGATGCATGAAATTCAGAAAAAGCAAGTAACGCAACAATATCCCACCTCACCCTGAATACTTCCTATTGATTGGTTCAAACCAGTCACGTGGAGACCCTGTATATTCCATATTACGTCGACGTGCTGATCCATACAGGGCGACTACCATATATGGTTCGTGACGTCATGTCTAGAGACTTGTCAGTCAAGTCTGCTCGTGCCATACATATGAGAAAATAGCTTTCTGAGTTCATTTTCTGTCTTTTATGAAAGTCAAGTATCAGACAGAAGGCTAGATTATCGTACAAGTTAGGTCTTCGGTGGGATAAATGCGTTACAGGGTTTGTTCGAGGGGGGATAGGGGCCTATGTGGCTCAGTAGGCAGAGTGTTGGACGCTCAATCGGAACAGCCTTCCACCAATGGGTCGCGGGTTCGAATCCCACTCAGTCCCCAAAAATTGGAAAATTTCCTCACTCGGTTTTCACTCGAACGACCCATGTGGGTTTCCTCCAGGCATAGAGCCCGGTTTCCTTCCACTATAAAACTGGCAACGCAGCCATATAAGTGAAATAATCTTGAGCGCGGCGTAAAACACCAAACAATCAATCAATCAATCGAGGGAAGGGGGGATACGGAAAGATATGGGGTCAGTAAACAGTATATTGAGCTCGGCTAACGCCTCGCCCGATATTCGTTTACTGACCCCATATATTTCCGTATCCCCCCTCGAACAAACCCTGTAACTAATAATATCCATTCAGTGACTGTTTCGTGAACACGCGCACGTTGGCAGAAGTATCATTGCTTACATCTAGAAATAAACTCCAAAAGGAAACATTCCTTAAAACGACACCGTGGGTATAAGGCAAGTTAAAGATCAGAGAGAATTCCAACATTTTACTGTCGTACACATTTTGGGAAGTTGCTGGAATGATCACTTGTAAACTTCTTTCTTCGGACAGACGAGTTAAATACGATTTTTAAATTCATTTGAAGCTATGTTTACGATTAGTTTCAGCCAGGCTAGAGTCTCTAGAACGAGCCGTTCACGTTTACAGTCAGGGGCTCGTTCTACTAATGTGGCGTATGTTACGCATGTCACGCCTGTCAATTGATAGTAACTTACGAACGGTCCCATTATCAAGGCGCAACTCTATGCTGTAAGCCTATGCGCAACTCTACGCCTGCTTTAAAATAGTCGAACTGGGCGATCGTTTGGTTGCCTTCCGACTTTAATATGTGTGTGTTTTTTTTCCTGATTACATAGTGCAGACATAAAATACAGAATGTCGACTCTGTACAGTTTATCAGATAGATGGATTTGGTTTGAGGGATACAAAAAAGTGTGTCGTTCAATTTGATTGACTGATTGATGTTTTACGCCGAACACAAGATTATTTCAGTGACTGGCAGCGAAAATCCCATCTTATGTCTGCAAACTACATTTTGAGATTTTTACTGTAGGTATTCTTGACTTGACGTTTTAAAGGTACACTTGCCGCCGTAGCCTGTTTAAATAGGGGGCAGCTTAGTTAGTTTACGTTCCGGGTACGTAACAATTCAAATTTTCAAATTCAAATTAAAAATACAAAGTGACGTCCAAACTTTTAAATTTTGGTAAAAATAGAAAGTTCCTAACTTATATTGTCTGGGAAAAATACAGGAAACGGTCTTTCTTTTTTAATGTAAACAATATTCCTGATTTTCGCGGCAAGTGTGCCTTTAACATAACATAAACTACAGACTGAATGCAGATTGGTGATAAAGGTGTTAAACCGATGATTTATTTGTTTGTACATAAAATTCAGAATATGTTGCCAGATATACCCTAGCATAAATAACCCGTGCCCGAGTTAGGACGCTTTCAATCGTTGAGGTGCAGGTATGGTTAAATAGTTCACCCAGGACAACGAGGAAATCTCCAATGCACCATTGTCTTTAGAACTATGCCGGACAATAGCCAGCCCACTGCAAGATACATCAACATAATACATAACTAATGGTGAGTGTACGTCTCAAAAGTTAAACAAAATTTAAATACATCTAACCCAAAGGAACATACATTCGTTTTAGCCTATGTCAGTTTAAAACCTTAACATTAAAAATGATCTTGAAAAAATAGCCGATAGTTTCCAAATACTGTTTTATTGACTAATAACAACATTTTGGCAGCTCATGTGATTTTAAAATGTTTAAGATGGTGTTTGAATCTGCTTTCAGATTGGCTTAGTAATCATTTTTACGACGGCTGAAGGCTGCCACGATAAAAAAAAATCTGTGCTGTTAATCCGTAATAACGAATTAATTCATTTAAAACGTAATAACGAATTAGTCAATCCTAAATAACGGATTACTAATTCGTTTAAACGGATTAATCATTCGTTTTAACGGATTAATCATTCGTTTTAACGGATCAATAATTCGTTTTAACAAATTATTCTAATCCGTAAATACGGATTATAATAATCCGTAAATACGGATTATAATAATCCGTAAATACGAATTATTTAATCCGTAATAACGAATTACTTAATCCATAATAACGGATTACTTAATAATCCGTTATAAAGATTTGCTTAATCCGTAATAAAGATTTACTTAATCCGTAATAACGAATTACTTAATCCGCAATAACGAATTACTTAATCCGTAATAACGAATTACTTAATCCGTAATAACAAATTACTTAATCCGTAATAACGAATTACTTAATCCGTAATAACGAATTACTTAATCCGTAATAACGAGTTACTTAATCCGTAATAACGAATTATTAATCCGTAATAGCGAATTAACTAATTAACTAAAGATGGTATGGATGAATAGGGGATGGGGTGATTGGGGGTATGGACAAAAGAGGAGGAGTTGGGTTGAAAGGGGGTGTGAACTTATAAGGAAAACGGCTGAATAAGTGTATGAACCAATAGAGAGGCGGACTCTGAATAATCGTCGGGATATTTTTTATGAAATGACTCAAAAATGTACGACGGCTGATTGCTGCCACGATAAAAAAATCGGTGCTGTTAATCCGTAATAACGAATTAATCCATTTAATCCGTAATAACGAATAAGTCAATCCGAAATAACGGAATACTTAAGCGTTTTAACGGATTAATAATTCGTTTTAACGAATTATTCTACTACTGGAATACGGATTACTTAATAAGGTGACGTCTCGTTTCGCCTACTCCTTTTATTTTAATTAGAAAACGCCGCGGGGCGAAAGGAGACTCGGTAATCCTTTAACAATACCTGGATTAAGGATTAAGTCCCCATTTCCCCCATAAAATCCACTTGACGTCCCCCACCCCCCAAGAAAAAATCTAGTTATAATACATATTTTATTAATTACAGAATTAAATAAACGAGTTACACTGATTTTCTAATGTACGTGTACAAAATGTGCTGCTCGATCAGCCAACTGAACAACAGTGATTTCCCCATCTCGGTACTGGTCCTTCAGGTGAGACAAACGTTCATCAAGTTTGCTTTATTTCCGTCTTTTAGGCTGCTGTCTGGCTCCACTTGACATCTGGCCCAACTTCACCTTTGTTCAGATTGGCAAATTTCGGCAAGGTTCTCCCTGGTAGAAAACAAAATATTTTGTTCTCTTCTCCATCATCTACTAATAGGAAGGATTCTCCTCTGTCAGTTAAGGTCCAATGTCCATCCAACAGAATATCTCGCCTGTGCTTAGGAACTGCGGGTATGGTCTTCGTCCATTCTCTGTAGACTCCGGAGCGAACAGAGTATTATGATGGAAAGTTTGATGCCTCCGTTGGGTTGGCCTGATTCAGCTTAATAAGCTCATCGTCGTATATTTGGGGTACAGGTGTCAGTTCTTCTCTGGCTCTCTTTCTGATGACCCTCTCGACTTCTCTGCTGAAGGATGGAATGTCATGGCTGTGCTGATGTGGCAGATAAAGAAAACAGATTAATCCAGTTGTCTTTCTTGAGGTTTACACGGTACTTATAGCCATTCCGCATTAATACATTAACACCACGTCTTTTAGTCGTAATAAACTCTAGTCTTGCCTGCTCGGATGCCATGGTTGCATTTGAAGCTATTTATTTGTGCCCTCATATTTATAGGCCACAGTGAACAGTTTTCATCTTAACAAGATAACTGTTCACTGCCACTCAGTGATCGATGGCGGATGACTGTTCACCCCTACCCCCACCCTCCTTGTCAAGCATAGTGGGACCGCACTAGGCGGTCTCTACAGGGTACCCAAAATAAATACTGTTCAGAAGTAGGCGAAACGAGACTAAACCCTTAGTAATCCGTTATAACGAATTACTTAATCCGTTATAACGAATTACTTAATCCGTTATAACAAATTACTTAATCCGTAATAACGAATTATTAATCGGTTAAAAACGAACAACGTTGGGGGTATGGACAAAAAAGGAGGAGTTCGGTTGAACTTATAAGGGAAACGGCTGAATAAGTGTATGAACCAATAGAGAGGCGGACTTAATAAAAGTGTACCTATGAATAGGGGATGGGCTTAATAAAAGTGTACGTACGGATAGGGGACGGGCTTTATAAAATTGTACGTACAAATAGGGGATGGGTATGCTTAGTTAAACTAATTCGTTATAACGAATTATTAATTCGTAATTACGGATTAATTAATTCATAATCAAGCCCATCCCCTCGTCATATGTACACTTTTATTAAGCCCATCCCCTATTCGTACGTACAATTTTATAAAGCCCGTCCCCTATTCGTACGTACACTTTTATTAAGCCCATCCCCTATTCATATGTACACTTTTATTAAGTCCGCCTCTCTATTGGTTCATACACTTATTCAGCCGATTCCCTTATAAGTTCAACCGAACTCCTCCTTTTTTGTCCATACCCCCAACGTTGTTCGTTATTACGGATTAATAATTCGTTATTACGGATTAAGTAATTTGTTATAACGGATTAAGTAATTCGTTATAACGGATTATTAAGTAATCCGTATTTAAGTAGTAGAATAATTCGTTAAAACGAATTATTAATCCGTTAAAACGAATAAGTATTCCGTTATTTCGGATTGACTAATTCGTTACTACGGATTAAATGGATTAATTCGTTATTACGGATTAACAGCACCGATTTTTTTATCGTGGCAGCAATCAGCCGTCGTACATTTCATAAAAAATATCCCGACGATTATTAAGAGAGTACAGGGTTTGGAATATAGGTACGGGTTAAATGTATCAAAAAAATCTGAAAACTACGACGGCTGAATGCTGCCACGATAAAAAAAATCGGTGCTGTTAATCCGTAATAACGAATTAATTCATTGAATCCGTTATAACGAATTAGTCAATCCGAAATAACGGAATACTAATCCGTTTTAACGGATTACCTAATCCGTAATAACGAATAAGTTAATCCGTAATAACGAATTACTTAATCCGTAATAACGAATAACTTAATCCGTAATAACGAATTACTTAATCCGTAATAACGAATTACTTAATCCGTAATAACGAATTACTTAATCCGTAATAACGAATTACTTAATCCGTAATAACGAATTACTTAATCCGTAATAACGAATTACTTTATCCGTAATAACGAATTACTTAATCCGTAATAACGAATTACTTAATCCGTAATAACGAATTACTTAATCCGTAATAACGAATTACTTAATTCGTAATAACGAATTACTTAAAACGTAATAACGAATTACTTAATCCGTAATAACGAATTACTTAATCCGTAATAACGAATTGCTTAATCCGTAATAACGGATTACTTAATCCGTAATAACGAATTACTTAACGAATTAATAATCCGTAATAACAAATTACCTTATCCGTAATAACAAATTACCTTATCCGTAATAACGAATCATTAATCCGTAATAACGAATTAACTTACAAGGAAAACGGCTGAATAAGTGTATGAACCAATAGAGAGGCGGACTCAATAAAAGTGTACATATGAATAGGGAATGGGCTTAATAAAAGTGTACGTACTGATAGGGGACGGGCTTTATAAAATTGTACGTACGAATAGGGAATGGGCTTAATAAAAGTGTACGTATGAATATGGGATGGGCTTAATAAAAGTGTACGTACAAATGGGGGACGGGCTTTATAAAATTGTACGTACGAATAGGGATTAATTACATCGTAATTACGAATTAATAATTCGTTATAACGAATAAGTTTTAACTAAGCATACCCATCCCCTATTTGTAGGTACTCCTTTATTTAGTCCATTCCCTATTCGCTCATACACTTTTATTAAGCCCATTCCCTATTCGTACGTACAATTTTATAAAGCCAAATCCCTATCCGTACGTACAATTGTATAAAGCCCGTCCCCTATTCGTACGTACACTTTTATTAAGCCAATCTCCTATTCATATGAACACTTTTATTAAGCCCATTCCTTATTCGTACGTACAATTTTATAAAGCCCGAGCCCTATTCGTACGTACACTTTTTTTAAGCCCATCCCCTATTCATATGTACACTTTTATTAAGTCCGCCTCTCTATTGGTTCGTACACTTATTCAGCTGTTTTCCTTATAAGTTCACACCCCCTTTCAACCCAACTCCTCCTTTTTTGTCCATACCCCCAATCACCCCATCCCCTATTCATCCATACCCTCTTTAGCTAATTCGTTATTACGGATTAAGTAATTCGTTACTACGGATAAGGTAATTTGTTATTACGGATTAATAATTCTTTATTACAGATTAAGTAATTCGTTATAACGGATTAAATAATTCGTTATTACGGATTAATAATTAGTTTTTACGGATTAAGTAATTCGTTATAACGGATTAAGTAATTCGTTATAACGGATTATTAAGCAATCCGTTATTACGGATTAAGTAACTCGTTATTACGGATTGATAATTCGTTATTACGGATTAAGTGATTCGTTATAACGGATTAAATAATTCGTTATAACGGATTATTATTCCGTTATTTCGGATTGACTAATTCGTTATTAGAGATTAAATGAATTAATTCGTTATTACGGATTAACAGCACCGATTTTTTTTATCGTGGCAGCATTCAGCCGTCGTAGAAAACCTATGTCATAAAATGCCACGTTAAATTCTGGCCAGCGGCTTATTTTGTAAAACTTTTAGAACTTTAAAAATCATTACTTACTTTCCAAGCCGCAAACCATCATATCTCATAAACTTCGTCTCATACTGAAAAACTGCGCCATCTCCACAAAAGTAAACCAAGTCTTTGAATCTCATAGAAAACTGTGGCAAAATATCGTTTCCCGATACAAACTCTACAATAAATGCATAAGTCAAAAGCAAAATTTGGTACAATTTGATCGTAGAAGAAAATGTTTCAAACTCACTTATGTATCACTCATGTATCACCATAAGGGTTTTGGGGAACGTTGTTCTATTTCTTTTGTACTTGTAAATGTTTTATATTGCAAGTACAATGCGCTTAATTAAGTCATTAAGTGATATTTTTGTTTAACAGATTGCTAAAAGAATGAAGTCTGAATATTAACACTGGCTTGCAGATTGACGTTTCTCATTTAAGTGGCATGAGCTGCCAAAATTCGAACTTTTCTCATAAATTCTGCTGGTCCCGACAGTCTGAACTTTTGAAAGTCAACTAAAAAATGATTAACTTTGGAATAAGGACAATCAACAAAGTATTTGTGTTGTACGAGCCAAAATAGTGTCCGAAAAGTAAACAGAATTCAAATACCGAGACGAACGTTAAAAATTAGTGCAAAACACTGTACTGTGAATTTTCAAAAACCACGGCACTAAAAAGCTTGTGAAAAATAACCGATAACTTCTCAATTATTTTAGAACGTCAAGATATCGACATTTTGGCAGTTCATGCGACTTAAACAAGATTTGAATTTATGTAGATTGGATCCAAACCTTTCCTTCCAAATAGATTTTCTTTCCTCGGACCCATAATCGTCGCATCGGCAGTATAATACTTTGCAATGTTTTCAAGCTTTCCACTTTGGTAAGCCTCTAAAAGGTTTGATACTAGAGTCTTGATTTCCTCTATCCACTCTAAAACAAGAGAAAAGACACAAGAGAAAAATATCTAAATTTATTAAAGTTGATACGAGTTTTAATCAGTTAGTGTCTTTTAGAAAGTGATTATAACAGAATCTCGTTTTTTGGAATTGGACTTTCTTGAAAATAGCAAAAATTCTTCTACCGAATTTGGGTAACGCCCGTAAAGGGAATAGAGCACGGGTCCCAGAGTATGGCACCTATTTCCGGCACTTAATGCCGACTGTCTTATCCACTCAGCCAATCGAAAACAACACCACCGTATTAAAACACATTTCTACCCCTCCTGCATGTGCGTGCCGTGTGCAAATATACATGTTAAGTAGAGATGACTTTTCAAACGACATCGAGTCTGTAGTGCAACATCGGCTGGTAGTTTTACCTCCCCCGGAAGAAGTGATATTTTGCTTGTTATCATACAAAATGAAGGATTTAACCTGATAATGTTGTGAGTGTGGTTATATTCTGTCCTTTAATATTGAAAACTGGGCTGTCATGAACGTATACAGTCATCAAAGGGTTGATTTCACAACATTTCCCCCGATAGCGTCGTCAGCAACCCAGCCTGTCAAAGCGGTAGCCATAGTGACATTATGTCATTCTGCTTCAAACTATCTGGGTCAACCGTTGCACGTGACCAAAGCTTATCGTTGATTGGTTAAAAGTTCACACTCTGTCCCAAGGGAGGGAAAAAGAACGGCAATCAACAACAGGTCACTTTTCCCTCATTTTTCTCAATTATCGGGGTAGAATCGACTTTATTACCTTCGTCTTGGTGTTTATTGCATAACCCGATACCGCTGAACGTTGGTTCGCACCTCGTCAAACCCCTCGAATGCTGCGCATTCTCGTGGTTTGACTCGGTACGAACCAACCTTCAGCGGTATCGGGTTACGCAACAAACACCGCTACGGCGGTATTAAACCCTTAAGCATTCACCAATGGGAGATGTGTCAATTACGTTAGCAGGGGTCGCGGTGGTCCAGTGGGTTAGAGTGATCGCACAGACCTTCCATTGATGCGGCGCGGTTTCGAATCACATTTTTCACTCGGTCGCCGTATGTGGAAGAGATCCGGGTACTCACCGAAGGTCGGGGTTTCCTCCGAGGCAATGAGCCCGGTTTCCTTCCCCACTGAACCTGGCAACGCCGCCACATAAGCGAAATAGTCTTGAGTGCGGCGTAAAGCATCAATCAATTACATTACCAGAGGGGCATACTCTGGGACCCGGTAGATGAATTTGTGCCATTTTTCAACTTGATATGGTCTTCATGTTAAATATTAACTCGAGGACACAGACACATTCTAGTTGTTTAAATTGCGATCTTACAGTACATTGTTTTATTACAGATACACAGCGCTAAACAAACCTCCGAATTGAAACCGCTAATATTATTTCCACCTGATACCTGTTAAACGATCTGGAGATTTATTTCAATGAATAACCGTTGCATACAATCTCCCAAGAAGAAAACACAAAGAAAAAAGTTAAACACCCTCTGGAAAGTCTACACCGACCGATAAAATCATTGGTGTAGGGAGATTGTTGTCAAACAGAGGTTGCAGAAACGATTGTGATCATAAAGGGCAACATTCTCGCGACAAGAAATCACGATTAATGGCAATAAGCTATACAATTTATCGTTAGCCAAATCAAAAGTGTATTGCTTGTAAGAATGAAACTTCAGAGTCCATCTGGCTTCATAGGGCAAACTTATTGAGATAACAATGTCACTTTGAGTGTGTAGAACACATCCCTAGAGCAGAAGGTCAATAGCGCGTATAGCCTCCATTAGCTTCCAGCCTGCGTTTCGTCCCTCCAGAGGGACGTTGGATCTGTTGAAGGGGTAACTGCGCGGATTTGAATCCTTTAGAGCACATTTGGGATAGGATGGGCAGAAACATTCAAACCCTAGAGCCTCCTGTATAAAATATGCAGGAATTGGAAGCCGCATTACATCGGTATTGGCGGCAGTTACCCCTTCAACAGAGCCAACGTCTCACTGGAGGGTTGGAAACTAATGGAGGCTATACGCGCTATTGACCTTCTGCTCTAGGGAAGTGTTCTACACAGTCAAAGTGATATTTTTATTTCAATATGTTCACCCTGTGAAGCCAGATGGACTACTACTTACAAGCATCTTTTTATTTTGTTAAAATACACTTTTGATTTGGCTTACGATATCCTGAATAGATTGTATAGCCTATTACCATGAATGCTGATTTTTTATCGCCAGAATGTTGCTCTTTATGATCACAATCGTTTCTGCAACATCAGTTCCCTATATATTGCAGCTCATTTTACTTTAGCGGATAATACTTTTTGCCATTTGCAAGACTAATGCGTTTGTATTGTTTTCCATTGATAGGATTATGGTTTATTGTCTATAAAAGAGACCAGAACTTGCTGGCAGAGGAATATATAATCTGCAGTACTAAAAATGACGACATGCATTTACAAACAACCACCGCTAATAAGCTAAAACAACCACCCAACCAACCAACAAACAGCTGGTGTACTGTTGCAACCTGAAGTTTCAAAACGGGCACACAAATTCAGACAACTTTTAGAGATTTTAAACTTTCCAATGGCACATGTTTCTATATAATGTAATTATTTTGATAGTTTTTGGTGAATAAATAATAATAATAATCCGGTTTAAACAATACCTGCTCTGCTTTCCTGACCACTGGCAAAAGACAGAATAAAAACCAGATATACAAGACACCGCATCGTTCTAGTAAAAATTAGCTCACTGGTGATAATACCTCTGTGTCAACTGCTGTTTACCGTTAGCCATTTTATAACCTCGCCGATATATTTCTAACTAACTGATAACTTTGTACAGCAAATTTCCCGATAAGAGATGTTTCTGTAACTATAGACAGGGAACAAATGAAGAATACCGATATTGTTTACATAACAATTTTTTTATAAGCAGATAAACGTTGTTTATTATATTTATATTTCTTATCTTTTTCTTCTTTTGACTGTGTTCTTGCATTACTTTTGAAACTAGAAGCCATTTTATAGGTTCTAGTTTAGAATCAGAATGACAAATACCAAGTTTTTCAAAAAAGGCCCCGCTGTTATAACCGCATGGGAACTATGTCATTTTGAGATATATCGAAACAAAAGCGTCTTTGAGTTATTAATCATTTATTTAGTATGGTTGATGAAGTCACACAAGGTTTCATTTATATGTCAATTAACCCCGAGTTCCAGCGTTGGTTACCCCGAGTTTTATAAACTGGTATGGTCCGTAGGCTGTGATATGGTTATTACCACTCGGGCAAATTTTGCCTGGAGGGTATTGTCGTTGCCTCCGTCTCCCGTTTGTCCATTCAACCTTATAAACACGTTGTCTAAAAAGTATTTCATTTACAACTTTGAAACTTCACATATTTGTTTAATACAGCAAGTACAAGAAGCCTATTGAAAATCAAAGCGCTCGGATATTTTTTTCAAGAGTCCCTTTTAACCAAAAATTGAAAGTTTTGTCATTATTTAGTATTTGTAATTTGAAATTGAAAATTAGATTTATCAAGTACCCGCAATGTAAACAAAATCCGAACATGGACATGTCACAAGCGCCCTAATGTTTTGAGTGATCTAACGGCACAATCTATATTTGCTTACTTTATCTGAGAAATACAGACTGAAGATCGGGTAAGAGGGACTAGAAAAGCCTGCCGATGATTTTTTGAGTGCAAAAACTGATAAAAAAGGTCTAAAATGAGGGTAATCAAACCACTAAGTTAACAGACTCTGATTGTTGTTGTTGTAATCAGGCTTCGATTCTTCGTTTGTTTTTTATCCATATTTTTATATTCTCAATCTAACTGGACATGTTTTATGTGTCCTATGTTTTATTTTAGTGGTTTTAGTTGTAGTAAACTCATGGAAATTGTTTTTCCTAACAAATGTTCAACAGGCTATGGCGGCAAGTGGGCCTTTAAGCCAATAATTGATATGTCTTACTCTGTATTCATTCTGACGGTCTGCTTTCTCAAAAGACCATAACAAATGAGTTTGCTATGTTTTTTTCGGTGAGCCGACGGTTTTGGGTGGAAGTAGCTCTCCCCTTACCCCTCTATCCAATGAATCTTCCGAAAATTCACAAACCCATTGAAAAATGGCCGAAGCCTACAATGCCCCCTGGGCGTCCTATTATCTCAGATTGTGGCAGTGAAAGTTATAGAATATCAGAGATAATTGATTACTATCTAAAACCTATAGCGAATCAGCATCCTAGCTTTATAAAAAATACGGATGATTTATTGGCCAAATTGTCTGAGAAATCCATCCCACAAGATGTGATTTTGGTTACTCGGGATGTGGAGTCTATGTATACAAACATTGACATAGATTTGGGTCTTAAATCCATAAAATCAGCATTCCAAAGATATCCTGACCACCGTCGTCCGGATAAAGACATTTTAGAATTGCTGGAACTTAGCTTAAAAGGTAACTATTTTGAATTCAATGGGGAGATCTTTCAGCAAATTAAAGTGTGTGCTATGGGGAAACGTTTTAGTCCTAACTTTGCCTCTATTTTTATGGCTGAGTGGGAAAGTGATATTCTTCACAAATGTCACCAACAACATTTTATTTGCCTTCGGTATCTGGATGACATTTTTATCATTTGGCAACATACGTTGGAAGATCTTCATATTCTCATTGATACTCTTAATTCGCACGACTCAAGCATTAAATTACAGCCTACTATTGATCACACTTCTGTGGATTTTTTGGATGTAACTTTTTACAAGGGTCATACATATCATACTACTGGTATCTAGATTACAAAGTATTCTTCAAACCTACTGACACGCATCAGCTGCTACATGCTGGGTCATATCATCCTCCTCACACTTCCAAGGGAGTCATTAAATCTCAGATTTTTAAATTCTATAGAAACTGTAGTTCTTTAGATTTTTGTAACCAGGCTTGTTCTGTTCTTTTTAAAGCTCTCCTCCCTAGGAAGTATTCTATTAGATTACTCCGAAGGATCAAATCTAGCACAGTAAGACAAATCATGTTTCCCCCTTCATCCCCCGATACGCTTACCTCCCCTTCACGAGTGTACTATTACCGTCCAACATTTCTCTCAGGTACATCAATGAAATGCCTTAAGACGCGATGCAAACTCGATATATACGTACCCGATCGCGGAACCTTTTTCGGAGAACAAACTCGCGACAAATATCAAATGGCGGAGAATCTTAATTGTGACCCCTCTAATATCGTGTATGTAATCACGACAAAGAGCAGCCAACCATTTATCTAGTATAAGACTTAATAAACATGATGTACCCGTGGCACAACATTTCAATACTCAAGGTCATTCGGTCAAGGACCATTTTTAAATCATGCCTATTGAGAAAATCCCTTTTCTCACTTCTGCTGCAGATACCAAGCACGCACGTTTGGAAAGTTTTTGGATTCAAACATTACAAACTATTTATCCTTTGGGTTTGAACTTGGACCCCAGAAGAGATCGTGAAAAAACTATAATACCATTTGTGTTTCAGTATAACAAAGCTAGCATCGCTATGGCCAAGATTATAGTAGAAGAATACAAACTACTTCAAAGTAAACTTGCTCGACCTCTGACCCAAAGGCCAGTCTTTGCTTATAAAAAGAACAACAGTTTGAAAGACATACTGGTCAGGGCTAAACTCCCCTGTCTGCCTTCTACATAGGTTTTCTGGGAAAGGGGTATTGGGGGGGGGGGGGGGCAAATTTTCACTGTCTTTTCCCATGACCCCATAATATATAGTCTGACGATATTCTTACTATAGCTTAAGATGCGTAAGCATTATCAATCTAATACAAAGTGTTCCAGAAAATTCTACTGACTAAGGTCAAGCTCCTGTCAGTCGACAACCTAATGAAATATCATAGGTTTACCTTATTACAACAATTTATGATGGGGTATAAAGGTATAAATGATATACCTCTTTTTAACACAATTAGAAACTTCTCCGTGGTTATTTTAGACAAGAAGATTTTCCCTGTGCCCGTGTGTTTTAGTGTTCATAATATATATATCGAGGGGAGAGCACTCAGTGTGCCTATGGTTGAGAATACAAAACATGGCCGCCGTGTTCGCGTGAGAGTGTTCGAACCAGCTCTAGATATGGATGTAATGCAATTACTCTGGCCTATAGTTGATCAAAAGGGAAATGGATATCAAGACAGAAAAGGTTGGTCATTCATTTTAAGGCATTTATTGCATAAATTGCATAAACAATAGACGTCTTTTGAATTCCAGTGTTAGGACGCTATCAGTCGTTGAGGTGCAGGTATGGTTAAATAGTTCACCCAGGACAACGAGGAAATCTCCAATGCACCATTATCTTCAGAACTATGCTGAACAATAGCCAGCCCACTGAAAGATAAATTAACATAATAGATGAATTGATGGTGAGTGTACGTCTCAAAATTTAAACAAAATTTAAATACATCTAAAAAAAGGAACATACATTCGTTTTAGCATATGTCAGTTTAAAACCTTAACATTCAAAATTACCTAGAAAAAAGACGATAGTTTCTAAATACTCTTTTATGGACAAATAACAACATTTTGGCAGCTCATATGATTTTAATATGTTTAAGATGTTGTTTGAATCTGCTTTCAGATTGGCTTAGTAATCATTTTTGAGTCATTTCATAAAAAATATCCCGGTTATTAAGAGAAAACAGTGATTGGAATATAGGTATACGGGTTAAATGATTTTCAATGAAATCTGAACACGTCGAATGATCTTGTGCATCATTCTAAAACATTCTAAAAATGTTTTAGAATATCGATATTAAAACAACCAACACAGATTGAAGATAACAGCCTTGAATTTAAAAAAAAAATGTGAAAAAAAAAATCTAAAAACATCTGTCATAAAACGCCACGTTAAATTCTGGCCAGCGGCTTATTTTGTAAAACTTTAAAAACTTTAAAAATCATTACTTACTTTCCAAGCCGCAAACCATCAAATCTCATAAACTTCGTCTCAAACTGAAAAACTGCGCCATCTCCACAAAAGTAAACCAAGTCTTTGTATCTCATGGAAAATTGTGGCAAAATGTCGTTTTCCGATACAAGCTCTACAATAAATGTACAAGCCAAAAGCAAAATGTGTTATATGTCTTTTATTGTTGGTACGATTTTAGTTGAGACGGGGAAAACGAAAGTTAACCACAGAAGAAAAATGTTTCAAACTCACTAGTCATTGTAATGTATCACCATAAGGGTTTCAGGAAACGTTGTTCTGTTTTATTTACTTGAACATGTTTTATATTGCAAGTACAATGTCCTTAATTCAACCAATAAGTGATATTTTTGTTTCAAGAAATGCTACAAGAATGGAGTCTGACAATTAACACTGGCTTGTAGATTATTGTTTCTCATTTAAGTGGCATGACCTGCCAAAATTCGAACTTTTCTAATAAATTCTGCTGGTCCCGACAGTCTTAACTTTTCAAAGTCAACTAAAAAAATGATTAACTTTGGAATAAGGCCAATCCACAAAGTCTTTGTGTTGTACGAGCCAAAATAGTGTCCGAAAAGTAAACAGAATTCAAATACCGAGACGAACGTTCAAAGTTAGTGCAAAACTCTACTGTGCAGTGCATTTTTCAAAACCAGCAGCACTAAAAAGCTTGTGACAAATAACGGATAATTTCTAGATTATTTTAGAACGCCAAGATATCGACATTTTGGCAGGTCCTGTGACTTTTACAAGATTTGAATTTCGTTATGTACATTGGATCCAAACCTTTCCTTCCAAATAGATTGGCTTTCCTTGGACCCATGAATGTCGCATCGGCAGTAAAATACTTTGTAATGTTTTCAAGCTTTCGACTTTGGTAATCCTCCATAAGGTTTGATACTAGAGTCTTGATTTCCTCTATCCACTCTAAAACAAGAGAAAAGACACAGCAGTAAAACAATATCTAAGTTTATTCAAGTTGATACGAGTTTTAATCAGTTAGTGTCTTTTAGAAAGTGATTATAACAGAATGTAGTTTTGGGGGATTACACTTTCTTGAAAATGGCAAAAACTCTTCTACCGAATTTGGGTAACGCCCGTAAAGGGAATAGAGCCCGGACCCTAGAGTATGGCACCTATTTATCCACTTAGCCAATCGAAAATAACACCAACTTATTAAAACACATACATTCACCAATGGGAGATGTGTCAATTACGTTACCGGGGGCCTCGGTGATCCAGTGGGTTAGAGTGATCGTCCCTCAGTCCCACACAGCCCTTCCATTGATGCAACGCGGTTTCGAATCACACTCAGGCCAAAATAAAAATTTAAAAATTTCTGAGTGGATTTTTCACTCGGTCGCCGTATGTGGAAGAGTTGCTAGGTACTCACCGAAGGTGGAGGGTTTCTTTGGGACAATGAGCCCAGTTTCCTATTCCACTAAACCTAGCAACGCCGCCATATAAGTCAAATAGTCTTGAGTGCGGTGTAAAGCATCAATCAATTACAATTACAATTAACGATATCCTGAATAGATTGTATAGCCTATTACCATAAATGGTGATTTTTTTATCGCCAGAATGGTGCTTTTTATGATCACAATCGTTTCTGCAACATCAGTTCCCTATATATTGTAGCTCATTTTAATTAAACGGATAACACTTTTCGCCATTTGCAAGACTAATGCGTTTGTATTGTTTTTAATTGATAGGATTATGGTTTATAGTCTATGAAAGAGATCAGAACTTGCTGGTAGAGGAATATATAATCTACAGTGCTAAAAACTGATGACATGCAATTACAAACAACCGCCGCTAATAGGGTAAAATAGCCACCCAACCAACAAACAGCTGGTGTACTGTTGCAAACTGCAGTTTCAAAACGGGCACACAAAATAAGACAACAGTTAGAGATTTTGAACTTTCCAATGGCACATGTTAAATATAATGAAATTATTTTGATAGTTCTTTGGTGAATAAATAATAATAATAATCCGGTTTAAACAATACCTGCTCTGCTTTCTTGACCACTGGCAAAAGACAAAATAAAAACCAGATACACAAGACACCGCATCGTTCTAGTAAATATTAGCTCAAGGATGACAATACCTCTGTGTCTACTTTTACCGTTAGTCATTTTATAACCTCTCCGATACATTTCTTACAGACTGATAACTTTGTTCAGCAAATTTCTTAATATGACCTGTTGTCTCCCACAACTATAGACGGCAAACAAATGAACAATACCGATATTGTTTAAATAACAAATGTTTTAAAAGCAGATAAACGTTGTTTTTTTTTTATATTTATATTTATCTTTTTGTTCCTTTGACTGTGTCCTTGCATTACTTTTGAAACTAGTAGCTATTTTATAGGTTCTAGATTAGAATCAGAATGACGAATACCAAGTGTTTCAAAAAAGACCCCGCTGTTATAACCGCACGGGACCTATGTCATTTTGAGATATATCGAAACAAAAGCGTCTTCGAGTTATTAATCATTTATTTAGTATGGATGATGCTGTTCCAATCAACTGGTCGATTACGAGGTTTCCTTTATATGTCAATTAACCCCGAGTTCCAGCGTTGGGTACCCCAAGTTTTATAAACTGATATGGTCCGTAGGCTGTGGTATGGTTATTTACGTAAGCGCCACCTCCATTTCTAACATTGGGTAACCCGGAGATTTAAATACGTGTGACGTCCGTATGTTGTACAATAGTTGTTTATGCGAGTATAAATCCACCCCGACGTGCAGTATTGGGTAACCCCGAGATTTAGATACGCATGACGTCCTTTTGTTGTAATATGGTTGTTTATGTGAGTATAAATCCAACGCGACATGCAGTATTGGGTAACCACGAGATTTAAATACGGGTGACGTCCGTATGTTGTAGTATGGCTGTTTATGTAAGTATAAATCCACCCCGACGTACAGTATCGGGTAACCACGAGATTTAAATACGGGTGACGTCTGTATGTTGTAGTATGGTTGTTTATGTGAGTATAAATCCACCCCGACGTGCAGTATTGGGTAACCCCGAGATTTAGATACGCATGACGTCCTTTTGTTGTAATATGGTTGTTTATGTGAGTATAAATCCAACGCGACATGCAGTATTGGGTAACCACGAGATTTAAATACGGGTGACGTCCGTATGTTGTAGTATGGCTGTTTATGTAAGTATAAATCCACCCCGACGTACAGTATCGGGTAACCACGAGATTTAAATACGCGTGACGTCCTTATGTTGTAGTATGGTTGTATATGTGAGTATAATTTAATTTCCAGTGTGTTTACAGCGAATACTGCAATTTGTTTGGTTTATCTGCTTTCGTTCATAATCCGATAAACGAACCAGCTCCGGACTATTTTTACGACGACATACGTGATGCACTGACGGAACAACAATAGGCCTACTGCCCATTTATCGAAACAGAGAAAGCAATTAATTTGAAAATATGTTGATTTAATACATGCTTATATTTGCTTTTCATTTCGATCAGATTGCAAAGAAATAAAGAACAACTTGTTATGTCAGCTTACGAAAACGTTCCAACTTATGTCAGCAGAGTGCGCTGATAAACTCAACGCTATGACGCGTGATGACGTCATCACGTTGTACAGTCGCTTTGCCTGTGATTGTGACTCACGTGACAGAGATCTTTGACATCAAGTGTAGCTTTGCGCGCGTTGGTTTGTTTTGATTCTTGAAAATAAAATATATCACTCCCTGTGAATATTGTTTTATTGTTTTACGTAGTGTATGTGATAGTAATTAAATTATAAGGATTGACTTCAATGTTTCTTCGGTTCATGGAGTTATGAACGAACTGGCCCCTGTGTAAACTTTCCATAAACCGCTTCGTTGATTTATTTAGTTTGCACAGGGGCAAGTTCGTTCATAACTCGATGAACCGAAGAAACATTGAAGTCAATCCTTATGTAAATCCACCCCGACGTGCAGTATTGGGTAACCACGAGATTTAAATACACATGACGCCCGTGTGTTGTAGTATAATTGTTTATGTGAGTATAAATCCACCCCGACGTGCAGTATTGGGTAACCCCGAGATTTAAATACGCGTGACGTCCGTGTGTTGTTGTATGGTTGTTTATGTGAGTATAAATCCACCCCGACGTGCAGTATTGGGTAACCCCGAGATTGACGAAGTAGGCTAGGCTTGTGTATTACTCTCTACTCAAAGCTGGAGCTATGCAGAGGAATTTTCCGAAGACGCAGAGTGGAAATTCTGGTTTTAACAACTAAATTTATACCGTCCCGGCATGTGAAAGTATTCGCAACGTCAATTTCAACCAATCAAAATCGCGGGCTCGAACACTTTCTTCTGACAAACACCACCACGTGAGTGTTGAAACCGTAATCTCTTTCGGGAATGAAGTGGCTATTTTGATATTATTACTTTACTTCGCCTCTTTAATTATTCCATAAGTAATCCAAGTGTATTTGACTTACCAGTCAAACAAAAAGCATGCGGTGTATGCCATTATCTGACAATAAAATATAAAACAAATGCACTGTGCAATACGAGGATGTATCGTCTTCCTAGCAAAGATGGCTGACTCCGGTAACTGTCAGATTTGCACATGATCGAGCTGAACTTTGTCTCATTCCCATTCAATAAAAGGTATTCCTGGGTTATTCTACCGTGGCTAAACATCCTTACATGTCGAATATTTATCATAGCAACTGCCAGTAAGTAAGATATTCCCTTCCTCCCGAGCTCGTCATTTTCTTTACCGTAACCGAACAAAATTACTAGAACAACTTGTGTAAACAGTGACAGGGGATGTTACAATATTTACTGACTGACCTTGCTCGTCCATATCAAAGACTGATAGGTAGCTTAATTATTCATGAACGTAATTATGGCCGTTTTGACACCATTTGAGTCTATATCGGAAAACATTTACTGCATCGGCCCAAAGCGAGCAGTCTACTCCGGCGTTTTGACTGCAATAGACCCTGACTTAAATACGATCGACCGTATTTTCAAATAGTCATTTTAGAGTCCGAAACCAGGACTAAATGTACGACGGATTACCAAAGTTCAAAGTAGCCTGGTAGCATTGCTTTTGTTGTCGATTGTATTAAGCACAGACCCAAGAACAGGTTAAAGACACACTTGCCGCGAAAATCCAGAATACTGTTTACATCAAAAACAATGGGCGGTTTTCTGTATTTTTCCCAGACAGAAGAAGATAGAAACTTTCTATTTTTACCAAAAATTGAACGTTTTGGCCTCATTTAGTATTTATCATTTGAAATTGAAAGTTAGATTTATCAAGTACCCGCAATGTAAACAAAATCCGAACATGGACATGTCACAAGCGCCCTAATGCTTTGAGTCGTGTGAGTGATCTAATGGCACAGTATAATTTTACTTACTTTATCTGAGAAATACAGACTGACGATCGGGTAAGAGAGACTAGAAAAGCCTGCCGATGATTTTTTGAGTACAAACCACTTATAAAAAGGCCTAAAATGAGGGTAATCCAACCACTAAGTTAACAGACTCTGATTGTTGTTGTTGTAATCAGGTTTCGATTCTTCGTTTGTTTTTTACTCATATGTTTATATTCCCAATCTAACTGGACGTGTTTTATGTGTCCTATGTTTTATTTGAGTGGTTTTAGTTGTAGTAAACTCATGGAAATTGTTTTTTTTTAACAAATGTTATACAGGCTACGGCGGCAAGTGGGCCTTTAAGCCAATAATTGATATGTCTCACCCGGTGAGCCGACGGTTTTGGGTGGAAGTAGCTCTCCCCTTACCCCTCTACCCAATGCATATCATATATATCGAGGGGAGAGCACTCCGTGTGCCTATGGTTGAGAATACAAAACATGGCAGGCGTGTTCGCGTCAGAGTGTTCGAACCAGCTCTAGATATGGATGCAATGCAATAACTCTGGCCTATAGTTTGGCAAAAGGGAAAGGGATATAAAGACAGAAAAGGTTGGTCATTCATTTTGAGGCATTTATTGCATAAATTGCATAAATAATAGACGTCTTTTGAATTCCAGTGTTAGGACGCTATCAGTCGTTGAGGTGCAGGTATGGTTAAATAGTTCACCCAGGACAACGAGGAAATCTCCAATGCACCGTTGTCTTTAGAACTATGCCGGACAATAGCCAGCCCACTGAAAGATAAATTAACATATTAGATGAATTGATGGTGAGTGTACGTCTCAAAATTTAAACAAAATTTAAATATATCTAAAATAAAGGAACATACATTCGTTTTAGCATATGTCAGTTTAAAACTTTAACATTAAAAATTATCTTGAAAAAATGCCCGATAGTTTTCCAATACTGTTTTATGGACAAATAAAAACCTTTTGGCAGCTCATGTGATTTTAAAATCCTTAACATGTTATTTGAATCTGCTTTAAATCATTTTTGAGTCATTTCATAAAAAATATCACGGCTTATGAAAAGTTTTTCATTCAGATTATTAAGAAAAAAACGGGGTTTGGAATATAGATATACGGGTTAAATGATTTTCAATGAAATCTTAACGTCGAACGTCGAATGATCTTATGCTTTGATACAAAGGGACATGTTTTAGAACACAGATTGAAAATAAACAGCCTTGAATTTCAAATAAAATTTTGAAGAAAAAAATCTGAAAACCTCTGTCATAAAATGCAACGTTCAATTCTGGCCAGCGGTTTATTTTGTAAAACTTTAAAAATCATTACTTACTTTCCAAGCCGTAAACCATCAAATCTCATAAACTGCGTCTCAAACTGAAAAACTGCGCCATTTCCACAAAAGTAAACCAAATCTTTGAATGTCACAGAAAATTGTGACAAAATCTCGTTTTTCGATACAAGCTCTACAATAAATGTATAAGTCACAAACAAAATTTGTTGTATTTTGTTGTTTTTACAATTTTAGACGAGACGGAAAAACGAAAGTTGACCGTAGAAGAAAAACTAGTATTATTAAAAATCTTGTAAATTGCGCTTCCAAATTAAAACACCAAAATATTAACATTTTGGCAGCTCATACGACATTAACAAGATTTGAATTTCATTATGTGCACTGGATCCCCACCTTCCCTTCCAAATGAACTAGCTATCATCGGACCCATGAACGTCGCATCGGTAGTGAAATACTTTGCACAGTTTTCAAGGTTTCCACTTTTATAATCCTCTGAAAGGTTGGAGAATAGCGTATTTATTTCCTCTATCCACTCTAAAACAATAGAACACAAGGGAAATTTAAATTGATAAGAGTTTTAATTAGTTAGTATGTTTTAGAAAGTGATTGTAACAGTATTCTTGTTATTTCGAGATTACACTTTCTTGAAAAATGGCAAAAAAAATTTCTACCCATTTTGGGTGAGGCCCGTAACCGGAATCGAACCCGGGTCCCAGAGTGTGGCACCAATTGCCAACACTACATGCTGACTGTCTTACCCTTTCGGCCAATCTTAAAGACACTAACTTATCAAAACTCATTCATTCAGCAATGGGAGCTGTGTCAACTACGTTATCACGCAGAGGTGCCAAACTCTGAAAACCGGGTCCGATAACTGTTACGGGCGTCACCCAAAATCGGAAGAAGAATTTCTGCAATTTTCAAGTTGATAATGTCTTCATAAGAAATATTAAGTACACAGATGCATTATAGATGCTATATTCCGGTTTTGCAGTACATTGTTTACTACACATACACCGGGCTAAACAAACCTCCAGATTAAAACCGCTCATATTATTTCGACCTGATTGTATACCTATTAAACAACCTTGAGATTAATGATAAAAAATTAAAGACATCACCACGTCCTCAGTTGTTTTTTAACAACACGAGCTTTCGGCACCTGTGCCGGTGCCTTCGTCAAGTGTAACTGTAACAGGTGCCGAAAGCTCGTGTTGTTAAAAAACAACTGAGGACGTGGTGATGTCTTTAATTTTTTATCATTATTATGGAACCCACGTTTAAAGAGAGTTTCAAACATTTCTTAAACCTTGAGATTTATTCCTATGGATAACTGTTCCCACTGAACACGTATCATAAAGTGCAATACTTAACTTCAGATTTTTTTCATAAATTCCGATTTGCAAGAGAAGTTAATGGATTGAAGCATCTATACTCTCCCAAAAAAGAAACGCAACATCCAATTTTTGTTCTTCAAAATATGAATTTTCAACATCATTTCAATATAGAAAAAAGCATCACATTACACTGAAATTTAGCAGACTGGTTGTTCAGACTTTAAAGTTTATTCACATGTAAAAAATTATCACATCAAAGTTCATAGTGCTCAGATGACGTCACTGCAACGTCAATATCTGTTGTGCCCACCATTAACCTGTGACACAGCACGGACCCATCTCGGCATAGACACAATACATCGACGAATACGGTTTTGCGGAATTCTCCTCCCTTCTTGCTTAAGGGCCTGCTGCAGTTCTTGCAGAGTTTGCGGCGCTGGATGACGACTGCGCACGCGTCTATCCAAATCATCCCACAAATGTTCTATTGGGTTCAAATCTGGTGATTTGGACGGCCAGGGGAGCACTGTTACGTTCTGGTTGGCTAGAAATTCAACAGTAGCACGAGCTGTATGCGGCCGAGCGTTGTCGTGCTGAAAAATGCCCCTACGGAGGTCCATTACGGGCAGCATATGTGGTGTCAAAACCTCATCTGTGTATCGAACGGCGTTAAGGTTGCCGGTAATGTGCACCAGTTTTTCGGGCACAGGATATGGCACCCCACACCATCACACTTCCTCTGCGGAAATTGTCGAACTCAAGGACGCAGTTCCTTGCGAACCTCTCATTCCGGCGTCTGTAAACTCGTGTACGACCATCTCTTCTCTGCAGCTGGAATCTTGATTCATCGCTGTACCAGACTCGCCTCCAGTTTCGCAGATTCCAGTCCCTTAACCTGTTGCACCATCGGACCCTTGCAAGTCGATGCTGGCGTCTCAGTACTACGCCAAAGTAAGGACGTCTGGCGCGTAAGCCGTTTTGACGGAGGCGGTTTCTGACTGCCTGTGCCGATATTCGACGAAAACCTGGGATATTTGATGCTGTTTCTGTTGCTGTTTTGGTCCGGTTTCGCAGGTGAAGTAACCGGATGTAGCGATCTTGGGCTGCTGATGTGATCCTAGGTCGGCCAGAACGTTGACGATCAGCTGTTGAACCGGATTGCTGGTGCCGTTGCAACAGTCTGGAAATCGTGCTCCGGTGAAAATTATAAAGTCTGGTGACTGCATTCTGTGATTCGCCGGCCAGGAGACGACCAATGACGACGTTCTGGGAAGCTGCGTCTAGTCTTGGTATATTATAGCAACTTCGTGAAACAATTTAACGACTGAATTCAATCGAACGGCTGTGTGTCTTTTATACCCGTTAACCCCGCATGAAAATAAGACTTGATTCGCACGTGGAACTGCTCTTCGTTTTTCCCTACGCCTTCCTCGTGTAGCGTTACACAAAGGCTGACCCGAAAGTCACGTGTGACCAACAGCCACTATCAGGGGCTTAAATTCAATTATCGGACATTTACATTATAACATGATCCTGTTGTCATGTGTCAATCACGCACAATTTTGGAAAAAATCTTGTTTAAAAAAAATTGGATGTTGCGTTTCTTTTTTGGGAGAGTATATAAAAACCAAACGGGTTAACGGTAAAATAAATAAAAAAATATCAGTAAACCAGTAACCCGTACGAACGGAAGATGTGTGCTAATCACGGAAACATTCCAATAGCCTGGTTGTGTCAATGTATTTGAGGGTTTTTGTTTCTTAGATATACTACCTTAATATACATCTCTCACTTTGTATACGTATTGATAAAACTGACAAACAATTAGCTAATTCCTTTTCACAAAATGTCCCCTGTATATGGCCGCGCATGCCACTTTAGCGTTTTGTCATTTGCAAACCAATATATTGGCACTGTTTTCCGTTGATAGGGTTATGTTTTATGGCCTACGAAAGAGATCAGAACTTGCTGGTAGAGGAATATACAATCTACAGGGCCAAAGTTTGATGACATGCATTCACAAAAAACACTCGTGTACTGATCCATCTTCAAGTTTCAAAAGGGGCCCACAAATTCAGACAACAGTTCATGATTTTAAACTTTCCGATGGTACATGTTTCTAATATAATGAAATTATTTTGATAGTTCTTTGGTGAATAAATAATAATAATAAACGGGTTTAAACAATACCTGCTCTGCTTCCCTGACCACTGGCAAAAGATAGAATAAAAACCAGATATACAAGACACCGCATCGTTCTAGTAAGTAGCTTACTGGGGACAATTCCACTGTGTCAAATTCCGTTTACCGTTAGCCATTTTATAACCTCGCATATATATTTCTAAGTAACTGATAACTTTGTGTAGTAAATCTACCAATATGACATGTCTCCTGTTACTATAGACAGGAATAAAGGAACACATTGTGTCAATATTGTCTATTCAACAAATGTTTTGAAAGCAGATAAACGTTGTTTTTTTATATTTATATTTCTTATCGTTTTCTTTTTTTGATTGTGTTCTTGCATTACTTTGAAACTAGAAGCCATTTTATAGGTTCTAGTTTAGAATCAGAATGACGAATACCAAATGTTTAAAAAAAAGCCCGATTGTTACCCCCTAGAACTAGATCATTTCGGGATATTGTTGTCTGTCTGCAGTCATGACAAACAGCAGAAAATACTCCTCAAGCGCAGCTGGCAAGCCCGTGTCATTTGTGAGCTTGTATAGCTAATAAAAGTCGGTTATTATAGTTACATGTACCACCAATAGAACAGAGGAATCTCGAAATAAAACTCCAATATTGTACACATTTTTATAACACTGAATCTGCTAATTAGAAAGATAAGAGTGAATCAACATTGATTGAAAGGCGGTAGGTCGATTTTAAGCACAAAATGTACAATTGACGAGTAATTAGTGGGTATTCTGAGGTACATTTGTCTATTGTGTGATGGACGGCGGCGTGAGGAAGTAAATAGAGCTCCTACTAGGGTGAATTCCACCACAGTGGGCTGTTACTAACAGTTGATCGTTCTGATAAAATGTGAAGAGCTAACCTTTTTTAGTTTATTTATATATTATATATTTCTGCCTAGTCTGGGATTCTACCTCCAAAATGACTATTCTTTTATATCGAGGGCCATACTTTGGAGTCAGAATTCCTAGCAATCAAAATGCTGGAGTGGACTGCCCGCTTAGGAGTGGGCAATGTGTGGTCAGGTTTAGCCAGTGACAAAACAATGTAACTTAGGCCTACTCAAATAGTGTCAAAACGACCTTTGTGAGCTATAAAGCTTGCTGTGGAGTGCATGAAACGTTTAAAAATAAAAATAAAAACGGCAAAACAGTGTCACGTCATCAATTTCGGTGAAGTTGGACGCAATCTAAAGCAATATTGAATTTAGCGGACTAATAATATTTACTGAACTTTCTTCCCTAAAGGGCGAAGGTATTACCTGTTGTAAGCTTTCGCTCGTATCATCTTCTTATCTGATTATTTTTTTGTAAATCTGCATTTCAGAAATTTCTCGAATTGTTTGTTCGTCTATTGCTCGTTCGTCAGCTCACTCCGACGACTGATATATAATGATTAGTTTTTATATTGCTGAAGTCAAGTGACTTTCTCGAACCTTGATTATGACAGGTCTGAAGCTATTCTGAGAATATATAAAATACGATTTGTTTGTATTATAAGTCAGTCAGTTTCCATCTTAATTATTATGCCATTGGATATTTGGATACTAGAGGAATATTATTCGGCTTTGATCTGTGAGTTCTAGCTGGACAAAGAGTTTACCACTGTGTTTACAACATTTTATTCCGTGGATTTACAAGTGACTCCAGGATTTTCATTGTGGATATTTATATTTCGTGATCATCGGATCAACACTGATATACTAGTGAATTGTTCTCAATCGGATATTTTGTGTTCACAAAAAAGTTAAGTTTGGTTGTTTGCCAAAGAAAAATAAAACAACCAAAATTGAAAGTTCTTGCTGGACACAGAGTTTACCAGTGTGTTAACCATATTTTATTATTGTTTATTTGATTTACAAGTGTGACTCCAGGATTTTCATTCTGTGGATATTTATATTTCGTGATGATCGGATCAATACTGATATACTAGTGAACTGTTCTCAATCGGATGACAGATTTCAGATTTTTATATCGGAACTGTCAGCTCTTAGTTTCTAAAAGTAAATCATTTTGCTATAGTTTCTTGGCCATTGTTTGTAAAATATTTAAGTTACAAAATGTGTCCATTAAAGCTGCTGACCTTTCTGCTGGTACTTCTTTTCTTATTTCGTATCGTAACAAAATTGGCGGCTTAATCTGGCAATCTTTCGCAATTCATTGATCGACATTGTGCTCGGGAACATTCTAAAGTCCAAATTTAAAACTAAATTCAACTACGTCGTTACTATTTGCTATTCCAGCAGATGTTATCCACCATATCTAAGTTTATTACGGACGATTCATGCAAGGATGTTTTTGATTCTTTGAGTAGGAACGATAGCTTTTTGTTAAGCGAGCGTTTAGGGGGTAAACTTAACAAATATTCTCACAAACAAATATTACAACGTGATACTGCTACAAAGATCAAAGCGTTTGACGAAAGTGCAGTTAGTGTATATTAACCTGAATCAGAAAAATAATGGATAGTACAACAAGAAAAATGGATAAAGAAATAGAAACGTAGAAATTACTAAATGAAAGAGAAAGGAAAAATCAATTCAAAGAAAGAAATAAGGGAAAGGGAACAAGAAAAAGAGATTGAAAAAGAAATAATACAATTTAAAAGGGAATTTAGAGAGAAAGGGCTTGAAAAGGGCGTTGGATTTAGAGAGAGAGAACTTAAGATCGATAGGCAGATGGAAATTAGACACTCAGAAAATAAACAGAGGTCGGAAAGGGACTGTAACTTTGATTTAACCCATATTATTAGATTATTTCCATCATTCCGTGAGAAAGATGTTGACAAATAATTTCTATCATTTAAAAAAGTAGCTGAGAATTTAAACTGGCCTAAGTAATTTTTAAATTAGCTTTTGATGCCAGCGACACTGCTGCTGGTGCAGTTTTATTACAAGAAGATAATTCTGGCATCCATCATCTAATTTGTTTTGTTTTTTTCGCGTAAATAACTGATCACTGTTATAGGCTCCACTGGGCGTTTCCAATAGTTGCTATAGTGTTTTAAATGTTTGATGTAACTAACGATAGCTCTAGCTGAATGTAAGAGGGTAATAGAAAACCGGGCAGATGCGAGCAAACGCCAGATACAATTCCATGATGTTTCGTGGTATACTTAAAAGGAACATGATCAATTGACCTCCTAGGTGAACTCTCCAATCCCATTCCAATGGATTTTTCCGATAAAAATGGCGACTTTTGGCTGTAGAGGTTAAATTTGGACTTTAGTACTAGGGTAACCTCTAATTTTAGATTGAATCGTGTCGTGTGTATGGGAATGAGGGTAAAGTGCACGTGCGTCAGTCTCATTACATACATTATATCAATACCTAAGATGCACTAAGTTGGAACCTATGGTATAGGCACGAAAAGAGTGTATGTTCCATTTTCAACCCAACAGAGACCGATTGTGCATAATGGTCCCATTCGGTCCGAAAATAACTGACTTATATTTAAGTCTGGTTTCTTCTGTTGAAAGATGCATGGGATTTAGAAAAAGCATGTAATGCCACGAGGTATCGAGGTATTCCATATTTTAGACAAGAAGATTTTCCGTGTGTTTTAGTGTTCATAAATTGATATATAGAAATATACATTCCTTAAAAGGGGGTAAGTGGGCCTTTAAAAACGGCACCGTGCGTATGCGGCAAATTAAAGCTCCAAAAAAATGTCTACATTTTTCTGTCGTACACCTATTGAGAAGGTCTTGGGATGATCACTGGTAAACTTCTTTCTTTGGACAGACCGTTAAAGTGGCATGAGCTGCCAAAATTCACAGTTTTTTTTCCATAATTTCTGATCGTCATGACAGTAAGAGGCTTTCAAGGCCATCGATAAACTAAATGAATAGCGTTGGAATACTTTATCGTACATTCTCGAGACTAGAAGCTTTAAAAAACTTGTGAAATATACATCTTGAGAAAAATAACCGATAATTTCAACACTCTGTTCTTATGTCAAAATATCAACATTTTGGCAGCTCATGCCACTTTAAATGACGAGTTAAATGCGATTTTTAAATCAGACTAGGCTAGCCTGAAGTTCTTACAGAAATTCTAGAGCGAGCCGTTCACGCTTAGAGGAAAACTCGGTACATTTATTGTAGGTTATTTAATTATTCAGTTGATTTCTTTGATGATGATTATCATTTGCTTACGAAAATACCGCCACATTAACAAGTTATATTTCAGTGACTAGCAGCCAAAAACCCATCTTGTCTGCAAAATACAGTATTTATTTTTGTTATTGTAGGCTTTCTTGACTTGACATTTTTACAAAAATAAATTACAAACTAAATGCAGATTGGTCATAAAGATGTTATTCTGTATTACGCACCGATAATTTTATTCTTTGTTTTTATCTCACATATGGATATTTCGGAAGACTGATTACAAAACTGTCTTTCTGGAAACATGTTGAAGTGCAGGTATTGTTAAATAGTTCACCCAGGACAACGAGGAAATCGCCAATGTGCCATTGTCTTTAGGGCTATGCTGGACAAGGGCAAGCCCACTGCAAGATAAATTAACATCATAGATAACTAATGGTGAGTGTACGTCGTGGAATTTAAACAAAATATAAATGCATCTAACCCAAAGAAACATACATTCGTTATAGCCTATGAAATATAGGTAGGGGTCAAATGATTATTAATGAAATCTAAACATATCGAATGATCGTGTGCTTTGACACAAAGGGACATGTTTTAGAACACAGATTGAAGATAAACAGCCTTGAATTTCAAACAAAACCTCTGTCATAAAATGCCACGTTAAATTCGGGCCAGCGGCTTATCTTGTTAAACTTTTAAATATTAAAAGTCATGACTTACTTTCCAAGCCTCAAACCATCAAATCTCATAAACTTCGTCTCAAACTGAAAAACTGCGCCAACTCCACAAAAGTAAACCAAGTCTTTGAATCTCATGGAAAACTGTGGCAAAGTCTTGTTTTCCGATGCAAACTCTACAATAAATGTATACGTTGAAAGCAAAATGTGTTACAGTTGTCTTTTGTTTTTGGTGCGATTTTAGTTGAGAAGGGAAAACGAAATTTGACCGTAGAAGAAAATGTTTCAATATTATTTTTATGTATACACTAATAAGGGTTTTGGGGAACGTTGTTCTGGTTTATTTACTTACGTTTAAAGTTAGTGCAAAACACTGTACTGTGCATTTTTCAAAACCAGCAGCACTAAAAACTTGTGAAAAATAACCGATAATTCTCAATTATCTTAGAACGCCAAGATCTCGACATTTTGGCAGCTCATGCGACTTTAACAAGATTTGAATTTTGGTATGTACAATGGATCCAAACCTCTCCTTCCAAATAGATTTGCTTTCCTTGGACCCATGAATGTCGCATCGGTAGTAAAATACTTTGTAATGTTTTCAAGCTTTCCACTTTGGTAATCCTCCATAAGGTTTGATACTAGAGTCTTGATTTCTTCTATCCACTCTAAAACAAGAGAAAAGACACAGCAGTAAAACAATATCTAAATTTATTCAAGTTGATACGAGTTTTAATCAGTTAGTGTCTTTTAGAAAGTGATTATAACAGAATGTAGTTTTTGGGGATTACACTTTCTTGAAAATGGCAAAAACTCTTCTACCGAATTTGGGTAACGAAAGGGAATAGAGGTCCCAGAGTATGGCACCTATTTCCGGCACTTAATGCCACATAAATTGAAGACACATACACATTCTAGTTGTTTAAATTGCGATCTTACAGTACATTGTTTTATTACAGATACACAGCGCTAAACAAACCTTCGAATTGAAACCGGTAATATTATTTCCACCTGATACCTGTTAAACGATCTTGAGATTTATTTCTATGAATAACTATCGCATACCATCTCCCAAGAAGAAAACACAAAGAAAAAGGTTAAGCACCCTCTGGAAAATACCCGGGTTGTGTCAGTAAATTCTTATGTTTTTGATTAGAAAAACTACCCTTATGTACATCACTCACCTTGTATATATTGATAAAACAATTACTCAATTCGTTTTCACAAAATGTTCCCCTATATATTGCAGCTCATGCTACTTATACGATAATACTTTTCGCCATTTGCAAGACTAATGCGTTTGTATTGTTTTATGGCTTATGGTCTATGAAAGAGATCAGAGCTTGCTGGGAGAGGAATATATAATCTGCAGTGCTAAAAATTGATGACATGCATTTACAAACAACAGCCGCCAATAAGCTAAAACAACCACCCAACCAACCAACAAACAGCTGGTGTACTGTTGCAACCTGAAGTTTCAAAACGGGCACACAAATTGAGACAAGATTTAGAGATTTTAAAATTTCCAGTGGCACGTGTTTCTAATATAATTAAATTATTTTGATATTTCTTTGGTGAATAAAAAATAATAATAATCCGGTTTAAACAATACCTGCTCTGCTTTCTTGACCACTGGCAAAAGACAGAATAAAAACCAGATATACAAGACACCGCATCGTTCTAGTAAACAGTAGCTCAAGTATGACAATACCTCTGTGTCTACTCCCTTTTACCGTTAGCCATTTTATAACCTCTCCGATATATTTCTTACAAGCTGATAACTTTGTTCAGCAAATTTCCCAATATGACCTGTTGTCTCCCATAACTATAGACGGGGAACAAATGAACAATACCGATACTGTTTACATAACAAATGTTTTAAAAGTAGATAAACTTTGTTTTTTATATTTATCTTTTTGTTCCTTTGACTGTGTTCTTGGATTAGTTTTGAAACTAGAAGTCATTTTATAGGTTCTAGATTAGAATCAGAATGACAAATACCAAGTGTTTCAAAAAAAGCCCAGCTGTTAGGCCCTATAATTGTGGTTATTGCTTCAACGATAATCACCGTTGTCTCAGACAAAGCTACATTACTCGTGTGGCTTCCAGTGAAGGGGAGGGAACTGTTAAAAAAGTAAAGCCCGAAAAAAAATATATCTTCGGTTTCTTTGGCCAAGACCCGAGGGGTCCTGATGGCGACAGTCACTTTTTTATGTAAGCGCCAGTTCACTTCGACTTCTAACATTGGTTAACACCGAGGTTTAAATACGGGTGACGTCCGTATGTTGCAGTACGGTCGTTTATGTGAGTATAAATCCACCCCGACGTGCAGTATTTGGTAACCCCGAGATTTAAATACAGGTGACATCCGTATGTTGTTGTATGGTTGTTTTGGGTATTGGGTAACCCCGAGATTTAAACACGAGTGACGTCCGTATGTTGTAGTATGGTTGTTTATGTGAGTATAAATCTTCCCCGACGTGCAGTATTGGGTAACCCCGAGATTTAAATACAGGTGACGTCCGTATGTTGCTGTATGGTTGTTTTGGGTATTGGGTAACCCCGAGATTTAAACACGAGTGACGTCCGTATGTTGTAGTATGGTTGTTTATGTGAGTATAAATCTTCCCCGACGTGCTGTTTCGGTTAAAGAGAACACGTAAGATTAATGCACACATCTGTGACAAAATGTCCCACGTCAATACAAGTTAGAAAAAATAGCTAACATTTTTTTAGGGGTTTCTCAAGGTGAGAATATAATTTCAACATACTGGTTTCACTAGGATTTTCCAAAAGAAGTCTGATTTTTTTAGAAAACCCTTTCATCCAATCAACATACTCGGCTAGATCACGTGGCATGTAGCTGTGACGTACTGCCACCTTGCCATATATGGTACACCCATGTTAAACCAATGTAAATATTTGTCGCAGCAGGTAGGCTTGGGATTTATTGTACATTTGAGAAGTTTGAAGTTATTTTCAAAACTGTCAAATATAGCATTAGGTGCCCTGTACTTACTGACTAAGCAAGTGAAGAACATTTGAGGTAAAAATACTTGCTTGTTGGGGGGTGGGATGCGCTAATATGTCCGGCAGTGAATACAACAAAACTGTGACAGGTCAACCATTACAGCTGCCTGAGGTGTAGGCTATCGTTCAATGGATTTCCATTTACAAAGCCAAATATATTTAAAAGGTGGATTACCAACGTAAACCGACAAGATAGTTACCCCACTGCTAGCCGAGAAATCTTGGCTCTGCCGAATTTTTTTTCCGTGTTCGTCATAGCCAAGATCACTTCCATAGTAAAAAAGTGATATTTGTTAAGGAGACCCGCCGAAAAAATCGGCGGCGCAAATTTCACAACAAATAAGCAAATAATAAAATATTTACCCCTGCATTCCGATAGTATAGACCACGAAGAAAGAGTTTGTCAAACTTACGCCGCTGTAAAGTGGTAAACTTTCCCTTATGCAGTCAATATTTGTTTCGATGTCCACTGGCTTTCAACCTGACGTAACCGCCATAGTAAAACATTTAAACGACCAGTTAAACTGTGCGGGGCGTCGTAGAAATACTTCAATCATATATATTTAGTCAATTTACAGCGGAATAAGTTTGACAAACTCCTTCTTCGTGGTCTCTGCTATCGGAATGCAGTGGTAAATATTTTATTCTTTGCTTATCTGTTGTGAAATTTGCGCCGCCGATTTTTTCGGCGGGTCTCCTTAACAAATTTCACTTTTTTAGTATGGAAGTGATCTTGGCTATGACGAACACGGAAAAAAAAATTCGGCAGAGCAAAGATTTCTCGGCTACCCCACTGCTACATCCAAACATGCTCGATTCATTTCAAAATGAATGTTTCGAAGAGGATATCTATGCGAAGCTGATGCTTACTCCACGGCGAGCAAGACGACGCTCGAGGCGGCTGAAGGTAAATGAACGTCACGCAATGCAGTCGAACAAGGCAAGATGTCCACTGCTGTGATTTACATACAGAGTACCGTCGGGACACAAATTCTCTCTAACAAGTACTTGCCGATTTTTTTTTCCTTATTTTTTTCAAAGTACCTGATAGGTAAGCTTTTACTTCGAATGCATGTTCTGGCAGCCAAAGTGTTCCCTTTAACCTCGAGATTGGCGAAGTACGCTAGGTTTGTATTTTACTCTGTACTTAAAGCTGAAGCTATGCAGAGGACTCTCCGAACACGCATAGCTTCTGGCTTCTGCAACTCAGTTTATACCGTCCTGGCATGTGAAAGTATTCCCAAACATCGCGTCAATTTCAACCAATCAAAACCGCGGCCTCATACACTTCCTTCTGAAGATCTCGCACCGTAATCTCGGAAATGAAAGTGGCTGTATTCATACTATTACTTTATTCCGCCTCGAGAAATAATCCAAGGGTATAACGCTTATCAGTCAAACAGTAATCATTCCGTGTTTGCCATTATCTGACAATAAAATATAAAACAAATGCACTGTGCTACGAGGATGTATCGTCTTCCTAGCAAAGATGGCGGACTCCGGTAACTGTCAGATTTGCACATGATCGACCAGAACTTTGTCTCATTCCCATTCAATAACAGGTATTCCTGGCTTATTCTACCGTGGCTAAACATCCTTACGTGTCGAATATTTACCATAGCAGCTGTCAATATTCCATTTCTCCCCAACTGGTCATTTTCTTTACCATAACCGAACAAAATTACAACAGCAACTTCTGTAAATAGTGAGAGGGGATATCACAATATTTACTGACTGACCCTGCTCGTCCATATCAAATACTGATAGGTAGCTTAATTATTCATGAACGCCATTATAGCCGTTTTGACACGATTTGAGTAGGTTTATGCTATTACACGTTTATATCGGAAAACATTTACTGCATCGCCCCAAAGCGGACAGTCTACTCCGGCGTTCTGATTGCAATAGACCCTGACTTAAATACGACCGTCCGTGTAACAAATAGTCATTTTGGAGTCAGAAACCTGGACTAAATGTAGGACGGATTACCAAAGTTCAGAGTAGCCTGGTAGCATTGCTTTTGTTGTCGATTGTATTAAGCACAGACCCAAGAACACGTTAAAGGCACACTTGCCGCAACAATCCAGAATACTGTTTACATCAAAAACAATGGGCGGTTGTCTTTATTTTTCCCAGACAGCAAAAGATGGAAATTTTCTATTTTTACCCAAAAATTGAAAGGTTTGGCATCATTTAGTATTTTTAATTTGAAAATTAGATTTATCAAGTACCCGCAATGTAAACAAAATACGAACATGGACATATCACAAGCGCCCTAATGTTTTGAGTCGTGTGAGTGATCTAACGGCACAGTATAATTTTACTTACTTTATCTGAGAAATACAGACTGGCGATCGGGTAAGAGGGACTAGAAAAGCCTGCCGGTGATTTTTTGAGTGCAAACCACTGTTAAAAAGGTCTAAAATGAGGGTAATCCAACCACCAAGTTAACAGACACTGATTGTTGTTGGTGTAATCAGGTCAAAATTTAAATTTTGTTTACTCTACGAACACGTTTTCGGTTCATACAGGCCACATACTGTATACATTTTCCTCATTCAAACGCCAACCATTTAGTTTTTCGATGGCCTTCAAAGAATCTCCAAAGGGGATTTAGAGAGAAAGAACTTGAAAAGGGACGTGGGATTAGAGAGAGAGAACTTAAAATGTAAGAGAGACAACTTAAGATTGATAGAGAGATGGAAATTAGACACTCAGAAAATAAACAGAAGTCGGAAAGGGACTGTAACTTTGATTTAGCCCATATTATTAGATTAGTTCCACCATTTTGTGAGAAAGATGTTCACAAATAATTTCTATCAATTAAAAAAGTATCCGAGAATTTAAACTGGCTCAAAGAATTTTTAAATTACCTTGTGATGCCAGCGGCACTGCTGTTGGTGCAGTTTTATTACAAGATAATTCTGGCATCCATCATCCAATTTGTTATTTTTCGCGTAAATAACTGGTCACTGTTATAGGCTCCACTGGGCGTTTCCAATCGTTGCTATAGTGTTTAAAGTGTTTGAGGTAACTAACGATAGCTCTAGCTGAATTCAAGAGGGTAACAGAAAACCGGGCAGATGCGAGCAAACGCCAGGTAAAATTCCATGATGTTTGGTGGTATACTTAAAAGTAACATGATCAATTTATCTCCTAGGTGAACTCTCCAATCCCATTCCAATGGCTTTTTCTGATGAAAAGGGCAACTTTTGGCTGTAGAGGTTAAATGTGGATTGATTGATTGCTGTTTAACTCCGCACTCAAGATTATATCACTTATATGTCGGCGTTGCCAGGTTTAGTGGGAGAGAAAACCAGGCTCATTGCCCGGAGGAAGCCTATACGACCTTCGGCGAGTATCTGGCAACTCTTCCACATACAGCGACCGAGTGAAAAATCCAGTAGGAAATTTTTCAATTTTTATTTGGTCTGAGCGTGGTTCGATGGAAGGTCAGTGTGGGACTGAGGGATGATCCCTCTAGCCCACTGGATCAACAAGGCACCTCCACCATTTCGACATTTTTACCATAACTTGACATATGCTATGTGCTCAACGCTTAATTTTGTTAGTTTTACCTGTCATGAGTGATTAAAGGGTTTAATAGTATAGACAACCGGCATTCATACAGGGAAAATTCGGTCCACTCATTGTAGGTTATTTAATTATTTAGTTTATTTCTTTGATAATGATTATCATTTGCTTCCGAAAATACCGCCATTTAAACAAGTTATATTTCAGTGACTAGCAGCCAAAAACCCATCTTGTCTGCAAAATACAGTATGTTTTTTTTTGTTAGTGTAAGCATTCTTGACTTTTTACAAAAATAAATTACCAACTAATTGCAGATTGGTCATAAATATGTTATTCTGTATTACACACCGATGATTTTATTTTTTGTTTTTATCTCACATATGGATATTTCGGAAGACAGATTACAAAACTATCTTTCTGGAAACATGTTGAAGTGCAGGTATGGTTAAATAGTTCACCCAGGACAACGAGGAAATCTCCAATGCACCATTATCTTCAGAACTATGCTGGACAATAGCCAGCCCACTGCAAGATAAATTAACATAATAGATAACGAATGGTGAGTGCACGTCGTGAAATTTAAACAAAACATAAATACATCTAACCCAAAGGAGCATAGCCTATGTCAGTTCAAAAACTTCATATTAAAAAGTATCTAGAAAAAAGACGATAGTTTCCAAATACTGTTTTATGGACAAATAACAACATTTTGGCAGCTCATATGATTTTAATATGTTTAAGATGTTGTTTGAATATGCTTTCAGATTGGCTTAGTAATCATTTTTGAGTCATTTCATAAAAAATATCCCGGTTATTAAGAGAAAACAGTGATTGGAATATAGGTATACGGGTTTAAATGATTTTCAATGAAATCTGAACACGTCGAATGATCTTGTGCTTTGACACAAAGGAAAATGTTTTAGAATATCGATATTAAAACAACCAACACAGACTGAAGATAAACAGCCTTGAAATAAAATAAAAATGTGAAGAAAAAAATCTGAAAACATCTGTCATAAAACGCCACGTTAAATTCTGGCCAGCGGCTTATTTTGTAAAACTTTAAAAACTTTAAAAATCATTACTTACTTTCCAAGCCGCAAACCATCAAATCTCATAAACTTCGTCTCAAACTGAAAAACTGCGCCATCTCCACAAAAGTAAACCAGGTCTTTGTATCTCATGGAAAATTGTGGCAAAATATCGTTTTCCGATACAAGCTCTACAATAAATGTACAAGTCAAAAGCAAAATGTGTTAGAGTTGTCTTTTATTGTTGGTACGATTTTAGTTGAGACGGGGAAAACGAAAGTTAACCACAGACGAAAAATGTTTCAAACTCACTAATCATTGTCATGTATCACCATAAGGGTTTCAGGGAACGTTGTTCTGTTTTATTTACTTGAACATGTTTTATATTGCAAGTACAATGCCCTTAATTCAACCAATAAGTGATATTATTGTTTCAAGGAATGCTACAAGAATGGAGTCTGACAATTAACACTGGCTTGCAGATTATTGTTTCTAATTTAAGTGGCATGACCTGCAAAAATTTGAACTTTTCTCATAAATTCTGCTGGTCCCGACAGTCTTAACCTTTCAAAGTCAACTAAAAAAATGATTAACTTTGGAATAAGGCCAATCCAAAAAGTCTTTGTGTTGTACGAGCCAAAATAGTGTCCGAAAAGTAAACAGAATTCAAATACCGAGACGAACGTTCAAAGTTAGTGCAAAACTCTACTGTGCAGTGCATTTTTCAAAACCAGCAGCACTAAAAAGCTTGTGAAAAATAACGGATAATTTCTAGATTATTTTAGAACGCCAAGATATCGACATTTTGGCAGGTCCTGTGACTTTTACAAGATTTGAATTTCGTTATGTACATTGGATCCAAACCTTTCCTTCCAAATAGATTGGCTTTCCTTGGACCCATGAATGTCGCGTCGGCAGTAAAATACTTTGTGATGTTTTCAAGCTTTCGACTTTGGTAATCCTCCATAAGGTTTGATACTAGAGTCTTGATTTCCTCTATCCACTCTAAAACAAGAGAAAAGACACAGCAGTAAATCAATATCTAAATTTATTCAAGTTGATACGAGTTTTAATCAGTTAGTGTCTTTTAGAAAGTGATTATAACAGAATGTAGTTTTTGGGGATTACACTTTCTTGAAAATGGCAAAAACTCTTCTACCGAATTTGGGTAACGCCCGTAAAGGGAATAGAGCCCGGACCCTAGAGTATTGCACCTATTTATCCACTTAGCCAATCGAAAATAACACCAACTTATTAAAACACATGCATTCACCAATGGGAGATGTGTCAATTACGTTACCGGGGGCCTCGGTGATCCAGTGAGTTAGAGTGATCGTCCCTCAGTCCCACACAGCCCTTCCATTGATGCAACGCGGTTTCGAATCACACTCAGGCCAAAATAAAAATTGAAAATTTCTGAGTGGATTTTTCACTCGGTCGCCGTATGTGGAAGAGTTGCTAGGTACTCACCGAAGGTGGAGGGTTTCTTTGGGACAATGAGCCCAGTTTCCTATTCCACTAAACCTAGCAACGCCGCCATATAAGTGGAATAGTCTTGAGTGCGGTGTAAAGCATCAATCAATTACAATTACAATTAACGATATCCTGAATAGATTGTATAGCCTATTACCATAAATGGTGATTTTTTTTATCGCCAGAATGGTGCATTTTATGATCACAATCGTTTCTGCAACATCAGTTCCCTATATATTGCAGCTCATTTTAATTAAAGGGCTAACACTTTTCGCCATTTGCAAGACTAATGCGTTTGTATTGTTTTCAATTGATAGGATTATGGTTTATAGTCTATGAAAGAGATCAGAACTTGCTGGTAGAGGAATATATAATCTACGGTGCTAAAAACTGATGACATGTAATTACAAACAACCGCCGCTAATAAGGTAAAACAATCACCCAACCAACCAACAAACAGCTGGTGTACTGTTGCAACCTGATGTTTCAAAACGGGCACACAGATTCAGACAACGGTTAGAGATTTTAAACTTTCCAATGGCACATGTTTCTAATATAATGAAATTATTGATATTTCTTTGGTGCATAAAAAATAAGAATAATCCGGTTTAAACAATACCTGTTCTGCTTTCCTGGCCACTGGCAAAATACAGAATAAAAACCATATATACAAGACACCACATCGTTCTAGTAAACAGTAGCTCAAGTATGACAATACCTCTGTGTCTACTCCCGTTTACGGTTAGCCATTGTATAACCTCTCCGATACATTTCTTACAAACTGATAACTTTGTTCAGCAAATTTCCCAATATGACCTGTTGTCTCCCATAACTATAGACGGCAAACAAATGAACAATACCGATATTGTTTATATACCAAATGTTTTAAAAGCAGATAAACGTTGTTTTTTTTAAATTAATATTTCTTATCTTTTTCTTCTTTTGGCTGTGTTCTTGAATTACTTTTGAAACTAGTAGCTATTTTAGTTCTAGTTTAGAATCAGAATGACAAATACTAAATGTTAAAAAATGCCCGATTGTTACCACCAACTAGAACTATATAGATCATTTCGGGATATTAGTCTGTCTGACAATCATGACAAACAGCAGAAAATACTTCACAAGCGCAGCTGGCAAGCCTGTGTCATTTGTAAGCTTGCATAGCTAATAAAGGTCGGTTCTTATAGCTATATGTACCACGAATAAGACAGAGGAATCCCGAAATAAAACTCGTAACGCAGCGGTTTCTCGAGAACTGTTAACAATGACCACCCGGAAACCTCATAAACAAAAGTAGATCTTCTTTTCGGTCTTTCTAAACATGTCCCTTTTCATTATTACTCATTGCCCAATATTGTACACATTTTTATAACACTGAATCTGCTAATTCGAAAAATAAGAGTGAATCAACATTGATTGAAAGGCGGTAGGTCGATTTTAAGCACAAAATGTACAATTGACGAGTAATTAGTGGATATTCCGAGGTACATTTGTCTATTGTGTGATGGACGGTGGCGGGAGGAAGTAAATGGAGCTCCAACTAGGGCGAATCCCACCACAGTGGGTTGTTACTAACAGTTGATCGTTCTGATATACTGTGAAGAGTTAACCTTCTTTAGTTTATTTATATATTATATATTTCGGCCTAGTCCGGGATTCTGCCTCCTAAATGACTATTCTTTATACCAAGGGCCGTATTTTGGAGTCAGAATTCCTTGCAATCAAAATGCGGAGTGGACTAGCCGCTTCGGAGTGGGCAGTATGTGGTCAGGTTTAGCCAGTGACTAAACAATTTAACTTAGGCCTACTCAAATAGTGTCAAAACGACCTTTGTGAGCCATAAATCTGGCTGTGGAGTGCATGAAACTTTTTAAAACTGGAGACCCCGGAAAAACAGTCTTACATCATCAATGGCGGGGAAGTTAAAGTTTGGAGAAGGCAATGTTGATTATTGAATTTAGCGGACTAATAATATTAACTGAACTTTCTTTCCCTGATGGACGTGTAATAAGCTTTCGTTCGTATTATTTTCTTATTTGATAGTTTTTTTTGTGTAAATATTTGTGTTTCATATGTACGTCTACAGAATTTCCTCGAACTCAATTATTTGTTTGCCTATTGTTCGTTGGTCAGCTCACGCTGACGACAGCTATATAACAATTAGTTTTTGTATTGCTGAACTTTCTGGAACCTTGGATATGACAGGTCTATAGCATTCTAATTTATTCTTATGCGTATCTGTCGGAGTATTCTGGAATTTTTTAGAATATATAAATTTATGAGCACTAAAACACACGGGCACAGGGAAAATCTTCTTGTCTAAAATAACCACGGAGACAAGTTTCTAATTGTGTTTAAAAGAGGTATATCATTTAGACCTTTATACCCCATCATAAATTGTTGTAAAAAAGTAAACCTATGATATTTCATTAGGTTGACAACTGACATGAGCTTGGCCTTAGTCAGTAGAATTTTCTGGAACACTTTGTATTGCATTGACAATGCTTATGCATCTTAAGCTATAGTAAGAATATCGTCAGACTATATATTATGGGGTCATGGGAAAAAACAGTGAAAATTTCCCCATCCCCCCCCCCCATACCCCTTTCCCAGAAAACCTAGGTAGAAGGCAGACAGGGGAGTTTAGCACTGACCAGTATGTCTTTCAAACTCTTGTTCTTTTTATAAGCAATGACTGGCCTTTGGGTCAGAGGTCGATCAAGTTTACTTTGAAGTAGTTTGTATTCTTCTACTATAATCTTGGCCATAGCAATGCTAGCTTTGTTATACTGAAACACGAATGGTATTATAGTTTTTTCACGACATCTTCCGGGGTCCAAGTTCAAACCCAAAGGATAAATAGTTTGTAATGTTTGAATCCAAAAACTTTCCCTTTCCAAACGTTTGTGCTTGGTATCTGCAGCGGAAGTGAGAAAAGGGATTTTCTCAATTGGCATAATTTCAAAATGGTCCTTGACCGAATGACCTTGAGTATTGAAATGTTGTGCCACGGGTACATCATGTTTAGGTCTTATACTAGATAAATGGTTGGCTGCTCTTTGTCGTAGAGAATTCTGAGTTTCTCCGACGTACTGTTTGCGACATTTTTTGCACGTGATTACATACACGATATTAGAGGAGTCACAATTAAGATTCTCTGCCATTTGATATTTGTCGCGAGTTTGTTCTCCGAAAAAGGTACCGCGATCGGGTACGTATATATCGAGTTTGCATCGCGTCTTAAGGCATTTCATTGATGTACCTGAGAGAAATGTTGGACGGTAATGGTACACTCGTGAAGGGGAGGTAAGCGTATCGGGGGATGAAGGGGGAAACATGATTTGTCTTACTGTGTTAGATTTAATGCTTCAGAGTAATCTAATAGAATACTTCCTATGGAGGAGAGCTTTAAAAAGAACAGAACAAGCCTGGTTAAAAAAATCTAAAGAACTACAGTTTCTATAGAATCTAAATATCTGAGATTTAATGACTCCCTTGAAAGTGTGAGGAGGATGGTATGACCCAGCATGTAGCAGCTGATGCGTGTCAGTAGGTTTGAAGAATACTTTGTAATCTAGATACCCAGTAGTATGATATGTATGACCCTTGTAAATAGTTACATCCAAAAAATCCACAGAAGTGTGATCAATAGTAGGCTGTAATTTAATGCTAGAGTCGTGAGAATTAAGAGTATCAATGAAAATATGAAGGTCTTCCAACGTATGTTGTCAAATGATAAAAATGTCATCCAGATACCGAAGGTAAATAAAAGGTTGTTTGTGACATTTGTGAAGAATGTCACTCTCCCACTCAGCCATAAAAATAGAGGCAAAGTTAGGACTAAAACGTTTCCCCATAGCACACCCTTTAATTTGCTGAAAGATCTCCCCATTGAATTCAAAATCGTTTCCTTTTAAGCTAAGTTCCAGCAATTCTAAAATGTCTTTATCCGGACGACGGTGGTCAGGATATCTTTGGAATGCTGATTTTATGGATTTAAGACCCAAATCTATGTCAATGTTTGTATACATAGACTCCACATCCAGAGTAACTAAAATCACATCTTGTGGGATGGATTTCTCAGATAATTTGGCCAATAAATCATCCGTATTTTTTATAAAGCTAAGATGCCGATTCGCTATAGGTTTTAGATAGTAATCAATTAGCTCTGATATTCTGTAACTTTCACTGCCACAATCTGAGATAATAGGACGCCCAGGGGGCATTGTAGGCTTCGGCCATTTTTCAATGGGTTTGTGAATTTTCGGAAGAATATAGAAGACCCTGTTTTTAGAGTTATGATCAGATTCCAAATAGCGATACTGTTTTTCATTAAGTAAGCCTTTATCTTGAAGAGAAACAAGAATTTTATTAACTTCCTAACATTTTCAGGCCAAATTTCCTTATCAAGTTTTTTGTAATGAAGAGGGTTGCTTAGCTGCCGTTCTATCTCTTCAATATAATCCTGTTTTGACATAATAACTGTTGCCGAACCTTTATCAGCAGGTTTAATAACTATGTTTGGATTTCTCCTTAGCTTACTTGAGGCAAGACATTCTGAATGAGTAAGGTTATGTTTGTTTTTCTGATTAGTTAAAACATCAAACTTCCTAGATACAGAGTCACGACTAATGTTTATCTCTGGGTCATACATGTGAGAAGGGGGTGTATAGCCGCTTTTAGATGTAAACGGCTTGCGTACCCCACTAGAATCTCGGTAGATATCAGCCAGACTAAGATTTCTGGAGAACTCCATAACATGCACTAATTTACTAATAGAAAAGTCCCTATCAGATAATGGTTTTGGGCAAGGCACAAATGAGAGTCCTCTATTGAGTAGAGATATATCATCAACAGTGAGTTCCTCGTTACTAAGATTAACAATATTACTTCCTAAGCCGAAAGTAGGGTGGCAACATGCCCTGTCCCAAATTTAGTTTAAATCTAGTGTCTGAAGCCAGTGAGTATACAAGCAATTTGCTGTGTCTTCGGTCCAGTGAATTTTGTCCGTGGATACTCTAAATTTTGAATTGGGAATTTTTGGTATGACCATAACTCTCTTCATCTTGGAAGCAGAAGAGTTATATAGGTTCAGGTTCGAAACTTCACTGGCCGGTAATTTTGTGGATGACTGGATCTCTACAAAGTAGATGAGCGAATTGGAAAAAGTCTTCCTAACCGCTGTCATCATGTTGCGCATTTGATTTAACGAAGCGTTTGGCTCAGTAGTTGTCTTGTTATTGATACCAATATTCAAGATAACTTTCTCAGGTTTGGGACCTTGATACTTTTGAATTAGCGTCCGAAATGAATTGAAATTGGCACCAGGAAAACATTCTACCTGCATATCAGGGTGGGGGTCAAAGGTTAATTCTAGATAGATTAGAATCCCCAAGTAAAAGAACTTTCTTAGTTACATTAGGAAGGTGCCAATTAGAGGAGGTGTGCCGAAATTTCCAAAATTTAGAATTAGCTAAATTATTCCGAGGGTTGCGCTGACCCCTCGGAGGGGATCTCACTGCATCTGAATATCTCATAGGAGAATGGACTGACAAAACTGGGGATGGGGGAGGAGGAGAGGGACTAGATGTACTAGGTCTAGGAGAAGTGACCCTAGTAGAAACTGGGGAGGGTGGAGGCCGAAAGGGGACAGAGGTACTACTAGGTCTAGGAGAGGGGGGCTGAGGGGATGAAAAAGAGGGGGAAGAGGTACTAGGTCTAAGGGAGGGAGCACCAGTAGGGAAAGGAGAAGGGGAAACAGAAGGTAAAGTTACAGAACTAGGAGTCTGTGACTGCAGAGTAGGAGGTGAGATAACGGATGTCGACGGACTGACAGGCGGATGGGGTTGGGGAGACGATGGTGGACTAAACTGAGTAGTAGCAGCAGAAGTGACAGATTTAGTGATGGAAAGAAAAGAATAAAAATTTTGAATGGTCGAAAGTTGTAATTTACCTTTATAATTCTGTTTGCCCCATTTTAAAGCATTTTTGAAAGCACTGTCAAAGTTTAGACCATTGGATGACCTGGCAGAAGTCACCTGTGCTTTTAATCTATTTAAACATGCCGCATAATGTGAAATCATCTCTTGTATGATCTTATGGGCCCAATTTTTTGTGTACATGGTCAAACGCAATATCAACTTCCCGATTGCGTTGAGCCGGTTTAAGAAAAGAATTTAGCTCTTTAATTTTATTATTTAAGGAATTTGGGAGGGTTTGGTCACGTAAATGTCCCTCAAGGCTGCCAATGTGGTGAAGACATTGTAAAATTTTTAAAAGGGCTTTCACCAGAGCCGAGAATTCTAAATATTGGGGACTTTTAGATTTTGAATTTCCATGCCTATTGCTAACTGAAAATTGCCTGCTTCTGTTACCACGCCCTTGTTTTGCCATTCTGCCTAAATGCCAATATACTTAATTAGTCTAACTAGATGAAAAGGGAAAATAGAGTTGGGAAAGTGAGACAGAGATAAAAAGGAAAAATATGTCTGGAAACAAAAAGAATTGATTCAAGCTAGAGATAAAAGAAATTAATTGAACTGGCTGACTTAGGGGAAAAAGGATGGAGTTTGGAAAATATGTGTTACAAAGAGGCAGAGATAAAGAATAAAAATGTGTCTGGAGACAGAAGGACTAAAGTAAAAGGGGTAATAAATCTCAGTCACAAATTGTAAAGACTTAGGAAAACTAAATAGAGCGGGAAGGAAAAAAAACTTAATAAGACACTAAGGTTAAAATTAATGTACAATTGGAACAGGAAATAATAATGAAGTCCTAGAAATAAAATTTGGAAGAAAAATATACAAGGGCTGTAAATGGGAGATGAGGTTAAATCATAAATAAAAAGGGCAAAACAATAGTAAGCCTAAAAAAATGAAATTATATAAAGAGATGAAAAAGGTATAAGAGGAATATAAAAGAAAGTAATATATACAACGTTTTACAGTAAGCAAAGAATACTTAGCAGAAAACGGGATCGCACACGGTTTTGCTAGAAGCTTTTCGGATTGGTTATCCTTTCTCAATAGCAGTAGAAACAAGTCTAAAGTTATGTTGAATTTCTTGTGTTTATATGGAAAAATGACAGGAAATAAAAAGGGCTTGGGTGATTAAGGAGTATATATAAAATACGCTTTGTTTGTATTATAAGTCAGTCAGTTTCCAACTGCTCAGGGATGTTAATTATCAAGCGATGGGATATTTGGATGCTAGAGAAATATTAGTCGGCTTTGATCTGTGAGTTCTAGCTGGACAAAGAGTTTACCTCTATGTTTACAACATTTCATTCCGTGGATTTACCACTGTGTTTACAACATTTCATTCCGTGGATTTACCTCTGTGTTTACAACATTTCATTCCGTGGATTTACCTCTGTGTTTACAACATTTCATTCCGTGGATTAACCACTGTGTTTACAACATTTCATTCCGTGGATTTACCAGTGTGTTTACAACATTTCATTCCGTGGATTTACCTCTGTGTTTACAACATTTCATTCCGTGGATTTACCTCTGTGTTTACAACATTTCATTCCGTGGATTAACCACTGTGTTTACAACATTTCATTCCGTGGATTTACCAGTGTGTTTACAACATTTCATTCCGTGGATTTACAAGTGTGACTCCAGGATTTTTCATTCTGTGGATATATATATTCTGTGACCATCGGATCAATACTGATATTTATCATATACCTATCAATAATATGTGGTATTTTGCATATGCGATATCGGTAGCGTGACAGCATCAATATCTCACCCCGGTCCGAAAATCCATATCAGCCATATCAGACAGGTCCGAAAATCCATATCAATATCAATGCAGGGGGTCTTTGATAAGAGTTATCTCCCTTTGGGTCGTCTGCAAGGACTATGGCTGCCCTTGAAAGAACGCTACAATCACTGGCAAACATTAACATGAACTGTATATAAAAAAATCACTATGATTATCCAAACCGGCCTTCTATCAAACGGCAAAGAACCAGAGTTATTGACTCTGGCAGTGAATAACGGGGACTTCTGTCTACTGGCTGTTTTTTTCATTCTTTTCTTCATTAAATTAATAGTGTCTCAACGGGTTTTCTTTTCATATCTTAAGTTACAACAATAAAAACAAATTATCCCATAACGTATACTATTTCTGGGTTTTTTAAATTATATATTATGATATATGATAAAAAGGTTATAACATGCCATTTTTCATATCATACCCGATATCAGCCCTCGACCCATATCTCGGGCTGATATGGGGTATGATATGAAAAATGGCATGTGATAACCTCTAAATATACTAGTGAACGGTTCTCAATCGGATTTTTATATCAAGACTGTCAGTCCTTAGTTTGTAAAAGTAATTAATTATTCAATATGTTCTTGGCCATTGTTTGTATAATATTTGCCTGTAAATAAGTTACTCTGTTTTTTTATATATATTTATGAACACTAAAAAACACGGGCACAGGGAAAATCTTCTTGTCTAAAAAAAACATGGAGACAAGTTTCTAATTGTGTTATATAAATCAAAATTTGTCCATAAAATCTGCTGGTCTTTATGTTGCTACTTCTTTTCTTATTTTGTATCGTAACGAATTTGGCGGCTTAATCGGGGAATCTTTCGTAATTTATTGGTCGACACTGTGCTCGGGAACATTCTAAAGTACAAATTTAAAACTAAATTCAACTAGGTCGTTACTATTTGCTATTCCAGCAGATGTTATCCACCATGTCTAAGTTTAATCCGGACGATTCATGCAAGAATGTTTTTGATTCTTTGAGTAATAACGATTAGTTTTTTGTTAAGCGAGTGTTTAGGGCTAAACTTAACAAATATTCTTACAAACGAATATTACAACGTGATATTGCTGAAAAGATCGAAGCGTTTGAAGAAATCGAAACGCAGAGATTACTAAACGGAAGAGAAAGGGAAAAATTAAATTTAAAGAAAGAAATAAGGGAAAAGGACCAAGAAAAAGAGATTGAAAAAGAAAAAAATACAATATGAAAGGGAATTTAGAGAGAAAAAATTGAGAAGGGACGTGGATTTAGAGAGAGAGAACTTAAGATTGATAGGGAGATGGAAATTAGACACTCAGAAAATAAACAGAGCTCGGAAAGGGGCTGTAACTTTGATTTAGCCCATATTATTAGATTATTTCCATCATTCCGTGAGAAAGATGTTGACAAATAATTTCTATCATTTAAAAAAGTAGCTGAGAATTTAAACTGGCCTAAAGAATTTTTAAATTAGCTTTTGGTGCCAGCGACACTGCTGCTGGTGCAGTTTTATTACAAGAAGATAATTCTGGCATCCATCATCTAATTTGTTATTTTTCGCGTAAATAACTGGTCACTGTTATAGGCTCCAATGGGCGTTTCCAATAGTTGCTATAGTGTTTAAAATGTTTGATGTAACTAACGATAGCTCTAGCTGAATGTAAGAGGGTAATAGAAAACCGGGCAGTTGCGAGCAAACACCAGGTAAAATTCCATGATGTTTGGTGGTATACTTAACAGTAACATGATCAATTGACCTCCTAGGTGAACTCTCCAATCCCATTCCAATGGATTTTTCCGATGAAAAGGGCGACTTTTGGCTGTAGAGGTTAAATCTGGACTTCAGGACTAGGGTAACTTCTAATTTTAGATTTCTTATCGATTCGTTTAAGTTGTAATTTTTTTCCTATGGTTTTACACCACCAATCGGATTGATTGATTGCTGTTTAACTCCGCACTTAAGATTATATCACTTATATGGCGGAATGGCCAGGTTTAGTGGGAGAGGAAACCGCGCTCATTGCCCGGAGAAAGTCTACGACCTTCGGCGAGTACCTGGCAACTCTTCCACATACAGAGACCGAGTGAAAAATCCAGCAGGAAATTTTTCAATTTTTATTTGGTCTGAGCGTGGTTCGATGGAAGGTCAGTGTGGGACTGAGGGACGATCACTCTAGCCCACTGGATCACCAAGGCCCCTCCACCATTTAGACATTTTTACCATAACTTGACATATGCTGATATTGATTACCATTCGCTTCCGAAAATACCGCCACATTAACAAGTTATATTTCAGTGACTAGCAGCCAAAACCCCATCTTCAAAATACAGTATTTGATTTTGTTATTGTAGGCATTCTTGACTTGACATTTTTACAAAAATAAATTACAAACTAAATGCAGATTGGTCATAAAGATGTTATTCTGTATTACACACCGATGAGTTTTTCTTTGTCTTTATCTCACATATGGATATTTCTGAAGACAGATTACAAAACTATCTTTCTGGGAATATGTTGAAGTGCAGGTATGGTTAAATAGTTCACCAAGGACAACGAGGAAATCTCCAATGCACCATTATCTTCAGAACTATGCTGGACAATAGCCAGCCCACTGCAAGATAAATTAACATAATAGATAACTAATGGTGAGTGTGCGTCGTGAAATTTAAACAAAATATAAATACATCTAACCCAAAAGGAACATACATTCGTTATAGCCTATGTCAGTTCAAAAACTTCACATTAAAAAGTATCTTGAAAAAAAATAGCCGATAGTTTACAAATACTGTTTTATTGACAAATAACAAGAATCTGCATTTTTTATCATTTCATACAAAATATCCCAGCTTATGAAAGCTTTTTTTCATTCCAATCATTAAGAGAAAACAGGGGTTGAAATATAGATAGGGGTCAAATGATTATTAATGAAATCTAAACATATCGAATGATCCTGTGCTTTGACACAAAGGGAAATGTTTTAGAACACAGATTGAAGATAAACAGCCTTGAATTTCAAACAAAAATCTGAAAACCTCTGTCATAAAATACCACGTTAAATTCGGGCCAGCGGCTTATTTTGTATATCTTTTAAATATTAAAAGTCATTACTTACTTTCCAAGCCGCAAACCATCAAATCTCATAAACTTCGTCTCAAACTGAAAAACTGCGCCATCTCCACAAAAGTAAACCAAGTCTTTGAATCTAATGGAAAATTGTGGCAAAATATCGCTTCCCGATACAAGCTCTACAATAAATGTACAAGTCAAAAGCAAAATGTGTTAGAGTTGTCTTTTGTTGTTGGTACGATTTTAGTTGAGACGGGAAAAACGAAAGAAGAACCATAGAAGAAAAATGTTTCAAACTCACTAATCATTGTCATGTATCACCATAAGGGTTTCAGGGAACGTTGTTCTGTTTTATTTATTTGTAAATGTTTTATATTGCAAGTACAATGCCCTTAATTCAACCAATAAGTGATATTTTTGTTTCAAGGAATGCTACAAGAATGGATTCTGACAATTAACCTTGGCTTGCAGATTATTGTTTCTCATTTAAGTGGCATGAGCTGCCAAAATTCGTACTTTTCTCATAAATTCTGCTGGTCCCGACAGTCTGAGCCTTTGAAAGTCAACTAAAAAAAACACGATTGACTGTGGAATGAGGACAATCCATAAAGTCTATGTGCTATAAGAGCAAAAAAGTCAAAAGAATTCAAATACCGGGACGAACGTTCAAAGTTAGTGCAAACTCTACTGTGCAGTGCATTTTTCAAAACCAGCAGCACTAAAAAGCTTGTGAAAAATAACCGATAATTTCTAGATTATTTTAGAACGCCAAGATATCGACATTTTGGCAGGTCCTGTGACTTTTACAAGATTTGAATTTCGTTATGTACATTGGATCCAAACCTTTCCTTCCAAATAGATTTGCTTTCCTCGGACCCATAATAGTCGCATCGGCAGTAAAATACTTTGTAATGTTTTCAAGCTTTCCACTTTGGTAATCCTCTAAAAGGTTTGACAATAGAGTCTTGATTTCCTCTATCCACTCTAAAACAAGAGAAAAGACACAGCAGTAAAACAATATCTAAATTGATTCAAGTTGATACGAGTTTTAATCAGTTAGTGTCTTTTAGAAAGTGATTATAACAGAATGTAGTTTTTGGGGATTACACTTTCTTGAAAATGGCAAAAACTCTTCTACCGAATTTGGGTAACGCCCGTAAAGGGAATAGAGCCCTGGTCCCAGAGTATGGCACCTATTTCCGGCACTTAATGCCGACTGTCTTATCCACTCAGCCAATCGAAAACAACACCAACTTATTTAAACACATGCATTCACCAATGGGAGATGTGTCAATTACGTTACCGTGGGGCTCGGTGGTCCAGTGGGTTAGAGTGATCGTCCCTCAGCCCCACACAGACCTTCCCTTGATGCGGCGCGGGTTCGAATCACACTCAGACCAAAATAAAAATTGAAAAAAATCTGAGTGGATTTTTCACTCGGTCGCCGTACGTGGAAGAGTTGCTAGGTACTCACCAAAGGTCGGGGTTTCCTCCGGGGCAATGAGCCTGGTTTCCTCCCACACTAAACCTGGCAACGTCGCCATATAGGTGCGGCGTAAAATATCAATCAATTACGTTGCCAGAGGGGCATACTCAGGGACCCGGTAGATTAATTTATGCCATTTTATGGTCATGTTAAATATTAACTCAAGTACACAGACACATTCTAGTTGTTTAAATTGCGATCTTACAGTACATTGTTTTATTAAAGATACACAGCGCCAAACAAACCTCCGAATTGAAATCGCTAATATTATTTCCACCTGATACCTGTTAAACGATCTTGAGATTTATTTCTATGAATAACAATTGCATACAATCTCCCAAGAAGGAAACACAAAGAAAAAAGTTAAGTCTACACCGACCGATAAAATCATTAGTGTAGGGAGATTATTGTAAGTATGAAACTTCAGAGTCCATCTGGCTTCACGGGGCGAACATATTGAAGTAAAAATGTCTGAGTGTGTAGAACACATTCCTAGAGCAGAAGGTCAGTAGCGCGTATAGCCTCTATTAGCTTCCAGCCTGCGTTCCATCCCTCCAAGTGAGACGCTGGTTCTGTTGAAGGGGTCAATTCGGTTTCTCGAAATGTTCCCCTATATATTGCAGCTCATGCTACTTTAACGGATAATACTTTTCGCCATTTGCAACACTTACGCGTTTGTATTGTTTCCATTGTTAGGATTAAGGTTTATTGTCTATGAAAGAGATCAGAACTTGCTGTGAGAGGAATATATAATCTGCATTACTAAAAATTGATGGCATTGTTTAAAAAAATTATAAAAATTGGGCTAAAACAACCACCCAACCAACCAACAAACAGCTGGTGTACTGTTGCAGCCTGAAGTTTCAAAACTGGCACACAAATTCAGACAACGGTTAGAGATTTTAAACTTTCCAGTGGCACGTGTTTCTTATATAATTAAATTATTTTGATATTTCTTTGGTGCATAAATAATAATAATAATCCGGTTTAAACAATACCTGCTCTGCTTTCCTGACCACTGGCAAAAGACAGAATAAAAGCCAGATATACAAGACACCGCATCGTTCTAGTAAAAAGTAGCCCAAGGATGACAATACCTCTGTGTCTACTCCCTTTTACCGCTAGCCATTTTATAACCTCTCCGATATATTTCTTACAAACTGATAACTTTGTTCAGCAAATTTCCCAATATGACCTGTTGTCTCCCATAACTATAGACGGCAAACAAATGAACAATACCGATATTGTTTACATAACAAATGTTTTAAAACCAGATAAACGTTGTTTTTCTATTTATATTTCTTATCGTTTTGTTTCTTTGACTGTGTTCTTGCATTAGTTTTGAAACTAGAAGCTATTTTATAGGTTCTAGTTTAGAATCAGAATAACAAATACCAAGTGTTTCAAAAAAGGCCCCGCTGAGATATATCCATACAAAAGCGTCTTCGAGTTATTAATCATTTATTTAGTATGGTTGATGATGTTCCAATCACCTGGTCGATATGTTACACAAGGTGTCCTTTATATGTCAATTAACCCCAGAGTTCAAGCTTTGGTTACCCCGGGTTTTATAAACTGGTATGGTCCGTAGGCTGTGAATTGATTATTACCCCTCGGGCAAATTTTGCCTGAAGGGTATTGTCGTTGCCTCCGTCGTCCGTCTGCCCATTGAACCTTGTAAACACATTATCTAAAAAAAAGTCTTTCATTTACAACTTTGAAACTTCACATATTTGTTTAATACAGTAAGTACAAGAAGCCTATAGAAAATCCACGCGCTCGGATGTTTATTTCAAGAGATATGTCCCTTACATTACCGCTGCTGTTACAAGCCTTGTAAACACATTATTTAAAAAAGTCTTTGGCTTACAACTTTGAAACTTCACACATTTATTAAATACAACAAGTACAAGAAGCCTTTTGAAAATCAAAGCGCTCGGATATTTTTTTCCAGAGTTATGTCCCTTACATTACCGCTGCTATAAAAAGCCTTGTAAACACATTATCTCAACAAGTTTTTACTCACATTTTTAAAACTTACTACATTTGTTCAATACAGGAAGTACAAGAAGCCTATTCAAAATTAACGCGCTCGGATGTTTTTTTCAAGAGTCATGCCCCTTACATAACCATCAGCCAAAAACTCCTTGCAAATGTGATACATGTATGCGGAGTAGTTTTTCACTCTCAACAAATTGTCTGGAAAATAAATATATCTTTGGTTACTTTGGCCCAGACCTGTGGGGTCCTGATGGCGACAGCGACTTTTTTATGTAAGCGCCAGTTCACTTCGACTTCTAACATTGGTTAACACCGAGATTCAAACACGAGTGACGTCCGTATGTTGTAGTTTGGTTGTTTATGTGAGTATAAATCCACCCCGACGTGCAGTATTGGGTAACCCCGAAATTGACGATCTAGGCTAGGTTTGTATATTACTCTGTACTTAAAGCTGAAGCTATGGAGAGGACCCTCCGAACACGCAGAGTGAGGATTCTGACTTCTACAACTTAACTGGTACCGTCCCGACATGTGAAAGTATTCCCAAACATCGCGTCAATTTCAACCAATCAAAATCGCGGCCTCGTACACTTCCTTCTGAAGATCTCGCACACCACATTCTGTGTGTTGAAACCGTAATCTCGGAAATGAAAGTGGCTATATCCATACTAATACTTTATTCCGCCTCTTAAATTATTCGAGAAATAATCCAAGGGTATTTGACTTATCAGTCAAACAGTAATCATTCCGTGTTTACCGTGTCTGACAAAAATATAAAATAAATGCTCTGTACTATACGAGCGTGAATCGCCTTCCTAGCGAAGATGGCTGGCTCCGTTAACTGTCAGGAGTTCCGCACGATGAACTTTGTCCCATTCAATAAAATGTTTTCTGGGTTATTCTATTGTGGCTAAACATCCTTAGGTGTCGAATATTTACCATAGCAACTGGCAGTATTCCATTTCTCCCGAACTGGTCAATTACAACAGCAACTTGTGTAAATAGTGAGAGGGGATATCACAATATTCACTGACTGACCCTGCCCGTCTGATAGGTAGCTTAATTAATCATGAACGCGATTATGGCCGTTTTGACACGATTTGAGTAGGTTTATGCTATTACACGTCTATATAGGAAAACATTTACTGCATCGCCCCAAAGCGAGCAGTCTACTCCGGCGTTTTGATTGCAATATACCTTGACCTAAATACGACCGTCCGTATAACAAATAATCATTTTGGAGTCAGAAACCTGGACTAAATGTAGGACGGATTACCAAAGTTCAAAGTAGCCTGGTAGCATTGCTTTTGTTGTCGATTGTATTAAGCACAGACCCTAGAACACGTTAAAGGCACACTTGCCGCGAAAATCCCGAATACTGTTTACATAAAAAACAATGGGCGGTTGTCTTGTTTTTCCCAGACAGAAGAAGATAGAAACTTTCTATTTTTACCAAAAATTGAAAGTTTTGGCATCATTTAGTATTTATAATTTGAAATTGAAAATTAGATTTATCAAGTACCCGCAATGTAAACAAAATCCGAGCTTCAAAGTGGGCAGTATGTGGTCAGGTTTAGCCAGTGACAAAACAATATATCTTACTCAAATCGTGTCAAAACGACCTTTGTGAACTTTTTTAAACTGGGTAAAACCCCGCAAAACAGTCTTACATCATCAATGGCGCGGAAGTTAAAGTTTGGAGAAGGCAATGTTGATTATTGAATTTAGCGGACTAATAATATTAGCTGAACTTTCTTTCCCTGATGGACGCGTAATAAGCTTTCGTTCGGATTTTTTTTCTTATTTGATAGTTTTTTTTTGTAAATATTTGTGTTTCATATGTACGTCGACAGAATTTCCTCGAACTCAATTATTTGTTTGCCTATTGTTCGTTCCTCAGCTCACTCTGACGACTGTTATATAACAATTAGTTTTTATATTGCTCAAGTCAAGTAACTTTCTCCAAACAATAATCTGAAGGTCTGTAGCTATTCTAATTTATTCTTATGTGTATCTGTCGGAGTATTCTGGAATTTTTTAGAATATATAAAAGACGCTTTGTTTGTATTATAAGTCAGTCAGTTTCCAACTGCTCAGGGATGTTAATTATTAAGCGATGCGATATTTGGGTGCTAGACTAAGAGGAATATAGTTCGGCTTTGGTATGCGAGTTCTAGTTGGAGAAAGAGTTTACCAGTGTGTTTGCAACATTTCATTCCGTGGATTTACCCCTGTGTTTGCAACATTTCATTCCGTGGATTTACCAGTGTGTTTACAACATTTCATTCCGTGGATTTACCACTGTGTTTACAACATTTCCTTCCGTGGATTTACCACTGTGTTTACAACATTTCATTCCGTGGATTTACAAGTGTGACTCCAGGATTTTCATTCTGTGGATATATATATATTCTATGACCATCGGATCAATACTGATATATATACTAGTGAACGGTTCTCAATCGGATTTTTATATCGGAACTGTCAGTCCTTAGTTTGTAAAAGTAATTCATTTTGCTATATGTCCTTGTCCACTGTTTGTATAATATTTGCCTGTAAATAAGTTACTCTGATCTATAAATATATAGATCAAAATTTGTCCATTCAATCTGCTGGTCTTTCTGTTGCTACTTCTTTTCTTATTTCGTATGGCTGGCTTAATCTGGGAATCTTTCGCAATTCATTGATCGACATTGTGCTCGGGAACATTCTAAAGTCCAATTTTAAATTGAACTACGTATTTACTATTTGCTATTCAAGCAGATGGTATCCACCATACCTAACTTTAATCCGGGCGATTCATGCAAATATGTTTTTGATTCCTTGAGTAGGAATGATTTGTTTTTTTTTTAAGCGAGCGTTTAGGGGGTAACCTTAACAAATATTCCCAAGAAAAAATATTACAACGTGATATTGCTCAAAAGATCGAAGCGTTTGACGAAAGTGCAGTAAGTGTCTATTTACCTGAATAAGAAAAAAATCATGTATGAAAAATGGATCAAGAAATAGAAACGCAGAAATTGCTAAATAATAGAGAAAGGGAAAAAAATAAATTTGAAGAAAGAAATAAAGTAAAAGGAACAAGGAAAAGGAAAAATAAATAATACAATTTGAAAGGGAATTTAGAGAGAAAGAGCTTGAAAAGGTACGTGGATATAGAGAGAGAGAACATAAAATGTACGAGAGACAACTTAAGATTGATAGGTAGATGGAAATTAGACACTCAGAAAATAAACAGAGGTCGGAAAGGGACTGTAACTTTGATTTAACGCATATTATTAGATTAGTTCCACCATTCCATGAGAAAGATGTTGACAAATAATTTCTATCATTTAAAAAAGTAGCTGAGAATTGCCTAAAGAATGTTTAAATTACCTTCTGATGCCTGCAGCACTGCTGCTGGTGAAGTTTTATTACAAGAAGATAATTCTGGCATCCATCATCCAATTTGTTATTTTTCATGTAAATAAACTGGTCGGTGTTATAGGCTCCACGGGGCGTTTCCAATAGTTGCTTTAGTGTTTCAAATGTGTGTAACTAACGATAGCTCTAGCTGAATGTAAGAGGGTAATAGAAAACCGGGCAGATGCGAGCAAACGCCAGAAAAAATTCCATGATGTTTGGTGATATACTTAAAAGTAACATGACCAATTTACCTCCTAGATGAACTCTCCAATCCCATTCCAATGGATTTTTCCGATGAAAAGGGCGACTTTTGGCTGTAGAGGTTAAATCTGGACTTTAAGACTAGGTTAACTTTAATTTTAGATTTCTTATCGATTGGTTTAAGTTCTAACTTTTTTCCTATGGTTTTACACCACAAATCGGATTGATTGATTGCTGTTTAACTCCGCACTCAAGATTATTTCACTTATAAGACGGCGTTGCCAGGTTTAGTGGGAGAGAAAACCAGGCTCATTGCCGGAGGAAGCCTATACGACCTTCGGCGAGTATCTGGCAACTCTTCCACATACAGCAACCGAGTAAAAAATCCAGTAGAAAATTTTTCAATTTTTATTTGGTCTGAGTGTGGTTCGATGGAAGATCAATGTGGGACTGAGGGACGATCACTCTCGCCGACTGGATCACCAAGGCTCCTCCACCATTTAAACTTTTTTACCATAACTTGAAATATGCTATGTGCTCAACGCTTAATTTTGTTAGTTTTACCTGTCATAAGTGATTAAAGGGTTTAATAGTATAGACAACCGGCATTCATACAGGGAAAATTCGGTCCACTCATTGTAGGTTATTAATTATAGGCATTCTTGACTTGACATTTTTACAAAAACTAAATGCAGATTGGTCATAAAGATGTTATTCTGTATTACGCACCGATGATTTTATTTTTTGTTTTTATCTCACATATGGATATTTCGGAAGACAGATTACAAAACTATCTTTCTGGAAACATGTTGAGGTGCAGGTATGGTTAAATAGTTCACCCAGGACGACGAGGAAATTTCCAATGCACCATTATCTTCAGAACTATGCTGGACAATAGCCAGTCCACTGCAAGATAAATTAACATAACAGATTACTAATGGTGAGTGTACGTCGTGAAATTTAAACAAAATATATATACATCTAACCCAAAGGAACATACATTCGTTATAGCCTATGTCAGTTAAAAAACTTCACATTAAAAAGTATCTTGAAAAAAAAAATAGCCGATAGTTTCCAAATACTGTTTTATTGACAAATAACAAGTTTTCAGTAGCTCATGTGATTTTAAAATGTTTAACATGTTGTTTGAATCTCCATTGTTTAGTCATTTCATACAAAATATCCCAGCTTATGAAAGCTTTTTTTCATTCCAATCATTAAGAGAAAACAGGGGTTGAAATATAGGTAGGGGTCAAATGATTATTAATGAAATCTAAACATATCGAATGATCGTGTGCTTTGACACAAAGGGACATGTTTTAGAACACAGATTAACAGCCTTGAATTTCAAACAAAACCTCTGTCATAAAATGCCACGTTAAATTCTGGCCAGCGGCTTATTTTGTAAAACTTTTAAATATTAAAAGTCATTACTTACTTTCCAAGCCGCAAACCATCAAATCTCATAAACTTCGTCTCAAACTGAAAAACTGCGCCATCTCCACAGAAGTAAACCAAGTCTTTGAATCTCATGGAAAATTGTGGCAAAATATCGTTTCCCGATACAAGCTCTACAACAAATGTACAAGTCAAAAGCAAAATGTGTTACATTTGTCTTTTGGTGTTGGTACGATTTTAGTTGAGACGGGGAAAACGAAAGCTAACCATAGAAGAAAAATGTTTTAAACTCAATAATCATTGCCATGTATCACCATAAGGGTTTCAGGGAACGTTGTTCTGTTTTATTTACTTGAACATGTTTTATATTGCAAGTACAATGCCCTTAATTCAACCAAAAAGTGATATTTTTGTTTCAAGGAATGCTACAAGAATGGAGTCTGACAATTAACACTGGCTTGCAGATTATTGTTTCTCATTTAAGTGGCATGAGCTGCCAAAATTCGTACTTTTCTAATAAATTCTGCTGGTCCCGACAGTCTGAGCCTTTGAAAGTCAACTAAAAAAAACACAATTGACTGTGGAATGAGGACAATCCATAAAGTATATGTGCTATAAGAGCAAAAAAGTCAAAAGAATTCAAATACCTGGACGAACGTTTAAAGTTAGTGCAAACACTACTGTGCAGTGCATTTTTCAAAACCAGCAGCACTAAAAAGCTTGTGAAAAAAAACCCCGAAAATATCTAGATTATTTTAGAACGCGAAGATATCGACATTTTGGCAGGTCCTGTGACTTTTACAAGATTTGAATTTCGGTATGTACATTGGATCCAAACCTTTCCTTCCAAATAGATTTGCTTTCCTCGGACCCATGAACGTCGCATCGGCAGTGAAATACTTTGTAATGTTTTCAAGCTTTCCACTTTGGTAATCCTCCATAAGGTTTGATACTAGAGTCTTGATTTCCTCTATCCACTCTAAAACAAGAGAAAGGACACAGTAGTAAAACATTATCTAAATTGATTCAAGTTGATACGAGTTTTAATCAGTTAATTTCTTTTAGAAAGTGATTATAACAGAATGTAGTTTTTGGGGATTACACTTTCTTGAAAATGGCAAAAACTCTTCTACCGAATTCTACCTATTTCCGGCACTTAATGCCACATAAATTGAAGACACATACACATTCTAGTTGTTAAAATTGCGATCTTACAGTACATTGTTTTATTACAGATACACAGCGCTAAACAAACCTTAGAATTGAAACCGCTAATAGTAGTATAAAAATGCAATTTCTGCATCAGCTACTATGGCTATCATCCATTTCTGAATCAGCTACATATACCCGTATGTAAGGTTGTATTGAAAGGGGGATAACTCTGACGGTACTAAACATAGTGTTGTCTCCCTTGTCCCATATGTTGGTTGGTGAACTAGGTTAAATTCCAGCGCGCGTTATTGTTTACTTAACCTGATGTGACTTTATCCTTCCAATCGTCATTCTTTATCTGACTTAATCACCGTTGGTTATAAAAGAGCTTGTCTTTCTTACTTCATATCATTAATGTTAAGACTCAAGGAAAGCAAATATGGCAAAGCAATTTCGTTTCAACTCCCCAACTGCGATTTCAATTTTCGGCCCATCACAGAGTGGAAAAAGTGTGTTTACTAAAAAGTTAGTCGAAAACTCTCAGGATATGTTTACACAGCCTCCAACTCACATTTATTTAGCTTATTCAGTTTATCAACCTATTTACGACGAAATGAAATCAATGAAAACAAATATCACCTTCCATGAAGGCCTACCACCTCGCGAAAGAATGGAGAAATGGGGTAATGGAAAACATATTCTTATAATCTTGGATGACCTTGTACATCAAGTGTGTTCGAGTGAGGATTCGCTGCAGATGTGGACGGTTTCAATTCATCATCTCAACATCTCAGTATGCCTTTTAAGTCAAAACATATACCCTCTCGGAAAATGTGCGCGTACCATTTCCCTAAACACGCATTATATCATCTTATTTAAACAGAGACGTGACGTCATGCAAATAAGACGATTTGGGTCTCAAGTTTTCCCTGGAAAATTACCTTATTTCATCAGTGCCTATGAAATGGCTACATCTCACCCTTTCGGATATTTACTAGTAGATGTAGCGCCTAATTCATCAAACCCGTATCAGTTACGCACAAAAATTTTTCCACAGGAGAGTGCAATAGTTTATGTTCCTAAATGAAATAAAAACTTATGCTTTAACTGTTTGTCTTCATTCATAATGTCAGCTGTTTTGGAGTACACATGGGAAATTCTATCTACACCAGATCTAAATTCTCGTTCTATTTACAATCTACCAGAGGAAGTCGTAATCGCTGAAGCAAACAGATGGTTTCTCACTGAAGAGGAGTGTCTACAACATTTATCATCGTCGATTCTACCTGATGTTCCATGTTCTTGGGGAATGTGTAAAACTTATTTATTATCAAGACGCTTATATTCCTCCATTCTTTTGGATTAGTCATGACATTAATTTTTCAAAAGAACAATCATTTCTTCAATCTCCTAGCATCAGCTCATCCGAATCAGCAAAAAGCATTGTTGGAGTCTATGACACTTTCGCAAATGAGAGACTTGTGTGAAATAATCTTGAATGTACGTTATAAATCGGTTATTCTTTCTGACAGAGAAGTTTTACATTTGAAGCGGTATAAACATGTGTTAAGAAGCTTGTGTGAGAAAAAATTCCTTTACGTAAGAAACGAATAGTGTTCGTTCGCCATCACAGACTTATAGTCTACTTGATCAAACGTGTCATTAGTCTTTTGGGAAAATAAATATGGCACAAGAAATAATTTTATCTCCAGAGAAAGGAAGAATGGTGAGGGAAGACGTTCTTCGTTATATAAACACAGCCACTCAAGAAGAAAAAGATCTCTTTAAGACCGCATTAAACGGAGATAAAACAATTCACTCTACTTTCCCAAAAGTTAAAAAACAACTTTTTGTAAATGCTAGCTTAGCAAAACCCCCTATCAAACTGAAGAAAACCAATGTAAAAAACAAACAAACTCAATGGTTAAAATATTAATGTATGTTTATATGGAAATAAAAAAAATGTACAAAGTTATAATTATATATTTAATGTTTTGTTGAAATATTTATCCTGGTGCAAAATATGGAAATGAAACATCTGAGATGGCAACTGTCAGTGTCCATTCGCTGCTCGGATAGAAAATGACCTGTGAAATGTTCTTAAAGTATGTAACCTTACTACCACTAACAGACGCCCGGCGGGCGTTAAGCGGACGCCGGGCGTTAAGCGGGCGCTGGACGTTAAGTGGCCGTGTCCGGACGTTCATTCAAGACGAGAGGCAGTATGTAAATGACCAAAGACATGACTAACTTGACATTTTTTTTTTCGACATCTTTATTGAGTTAGGTTATGTAAAGTCAAAACTATATTAACAAATGTAAAACATATATATATATAAATCGTGTGTTAAGGTTAGATTTAGTCACTGTCCTCATTTTCTTGAGTATCAGGATATGTGGTTGGTAAAAGATCGTTAAATAAGGTTTTCCTCATTTTTATAGCATTATACAGGGCCTCTCTCGGTGATAAATCAAAAGTGTCTTGAAGTGAATGTTTCGTGGCCATAATTTTTTTATGGATTGGATCTTTTTTCATAGACTCTAAAAGCAAACTCTCTTCGTTGTATAAAGACATCAGAGTATTTCTTATTTTTGGCCTCAAAGTTTCGTAGTCACCATTTTCTTCATCGATAGAGTCAGTTGTTTCAGGGATGTGCTGTTCGATCGCCTTTGTTACAAGATTATCCCACATCGTTGATGACGCCTTTTCGTTTTCCTGTGACTCTTCCTCAGCCGAGGAAACGCTTTCATCTCCCTGTGATTCTTCATCCGTTGACGACAGAGTGTTTTCATCTAGGGTCTCTTGACTTGCACAACTATCCGCAGAATCATTGTTTTCTGACTCTGTGATTTTCGCTACATTGTCGTTCCCATATTCTGAGGAAGTGTTTTGATCTTCATTGTGACTTTGAAGTGATGTTGTATGATGGTTATACCTATCCTGATGACGTCGCATATCATGATCCCGAGTAAAAGTTTGACCACATTCGGTGCATGTAAACAGTCCCATGTCTAATGTACGGCACTCGACTGACTAATAATATTGGTATAGTGAGATGTACTTCTATATAGCATATAATTCCCCCCAGGTGGCGCTGTGGGCGCTTAAAACAGACGCCCGGCGGGCGTTAAGCGGGCGCCGGGCGTAAAGCGGACGCCGGGCGTAAAGCGGGCGTAGGTAATGCTTAAGGTAATGGTACGAATAACCTTTCGTCTTGAATGAACGCCCGGGTACGGCCGCTTTACGCCCGGCACCCGCTTAACGCCCGCCGGGCGTCTGTTTTAAGCGCCCACAGCGCCACCTGGGGGGAATTATATGCTATATAGAAGTACATCTCACTATACCAATATTATTAGTCAGTCGAGTGCCGTACATTAGACATGGGACTGTTTACATATTTAATTCATATGTCAACACTAAAGACATCAAACAATATAAGTAACCATTGAGAATATCACGACGTCTTAGTTTATATAAAATGAAAGAATGCAATATTTGGTTAACAGATATGGTTGTCATCGTTAATTTAATTCGCAAGATATCAGCGAGTAATGCATGGTCACGAACTGTTAGTTTAGGATATTTTTTGGAGAGAATATAGTATACACCCTCCTCAAAATTATCTGTAAGAACTCTTATGTGAAAATGGGTTATCAACATATACTACTCGAGAGAATATATAAACCTGTTGAAATGTCATGATCTGTCAATATGGTTTATCTTTGAGAGATGGAACACTATATAGTGTTATCAAGTTCAGACTCAGCTTTAGCGTTCGTTTACCCGAAAACTTAAAACTTTCTCGTGATTGGAGAGTTGCTTTACTAGATCTAAGTGTGAATAGCAATCTTAAGGAAAACCAAAATCTGTTTATTTTGTCGAATATAGTTGTATATTCAATGATCGGTGATAAAAAACAACCATTATTACGACGTATTCTAGTTTCACATCAGATAGAACAAACATTTGTAAATCCGTATTATATCCATTGTGAAGAGAAATCCACGCGAGTGATAAAAATAGATATAAGAGACCTTCAAGGAGAGTTGGCGTCATTTCTCACCGGGACAACGGTTTTAACTCTACATTTAAAAAATGGAAAGTAAACAACTCTACATTCCTGATAGGGAAAACTGGATTAAGTTATATGAAAACATTGATCAGAAATCACCTACATCGAGAAAGGAAAAGATTGTATTGCAGAAAAAAAGAATGAATATAAAAAATATAAAAAGAGGAAAGCAAAGAAGTTCTACCATTTCCACAAAAAAACCTAAACAGAGGAGCACGTACAGAGAAGGGGATATATTTACTTAAAATGGCATTTTCAGGTCCAAATACAGATGAAAGCATTCCAGAGCAACTCAATCTGTTTACCTATCCATTTTCACAGACAGCGGTTACAAGCTCCCATTTTGAATCTATACGGCCATTAAATTTGGAGGCACCTTTCGAATTTCTTATAAACAATAACACATCAGAATTCATTTCTTTGCGAGATACAAGACTCAATGTCCGTGCAAAACTGGTTCATTCGGACGGTTCCGTAATAGTAAAGGATGAAAAAGTTGGACCAATAAATAATTTTCTCCATTCTATATTCTCTGATATAAGTGTTTTATTTAACAATACTGTTGTGACATCATCGACAGGTTATCCTTATAAATCATATATTAATGTTGTATTGAAGAATGATTATGGGGCAAAAAATAGTCAGTTAATAGCCCAATTATTTGATAAAGATCAAGGACTGGATATGGATGAACATGACCCCATTGTAGGCGGTAACCCTGGATTATCGAGTAGAGGTGATGTTACTGCAGAATCAGCTGTGTTTGAAATGGAAGGACCTATATTATCTGATGTGTTTCAAATTGATAGATTTTTACTTAACTATGTAAATATATCTGTAAGACTTAATCAAAGTCAACCAGAATTTTATCTGATGTCAAAAGAAGATCAAAAAAAATATAAGATTGTTGTTGAAGAAATTTATCTAAAAATCCTAAAACTGAAAGTAAATCCTGCTGTGACGATGGCCGTTGAACACCAACTCGAAAGAAAAAGAGCAAATTATCCGTTTATAAAAACAGATATTAAAATGTCTTCAATAGCTAGTGGACAAACTTTATTCCATTGGGAAAATGTGTTCATGGATAGATTGCCCAGCAAGGTTATTGTCGGGTTTGTCAGTTCCAGTGCTGTGAGCGGTAGCTATTTTAAAAACCCATTTAATTTCAAAAACTATGGTATATCTAAGATAGCTTTGTTTGTAAATGGAGTGAGTTTACCCTCGTCTCCCATCAATGTCGAGTTTAAAGACGAGCAATCTATTTGTACTTCGGCTTACTTAAATTTATATGATGTAGTAGGAAAAACTGGAGAGAATTTTGGGAATGACATATCTTTGTATGATTTTGCTAACGGATATTGTTTTTTCGCATTTAATCTGAACATGAACAGTATAGACGGTATTCCTTTGTTAACACAGGGTAGTGTCCGTCTCACCGTATCATTCAAGGAAGGGTTAAAAGAGACTGTTTCATGTATAGTTTACAGTGAAAGTTCTGTTTTGCTCCAGATTGATAAACATAGACAGATTTTTTATGATGCACCTTTGTAACAAGATTTAGTTCCGATTGTTATTCGTTTTTATGTTTAAGATAGAACCATATACTTTGTAAATAGATGTGATTGATATAAAAATTACATATAACACATATGTAACAATATTTATCTAATTATTTGTAGTCAATGTTTAGACGAGGTTAAAGTGTTAGACAATAATTGATAACTTTCACATAACAAGAAGTATTTGTATGTTAATCAGATAATAAAACGTGAAAACTGTAGACTTTATTCTTTTCTCTTCATGATTTATGTAAGTGTGAATAAAAAATATCCGATTGAAAGCATTAGGATTTAAGAAGATGCTAATATTTTGTTCACATTGATAAATGAAACCTAACAATGAAAACCATTGTTCAAACAAGTAAGTGTTTTAATTCATTGACAGTGCTCTGTAAGGTTATTAAGGAGATTACTTTAAGGGCTGTGTCATTTAGAAAAACACATTTATATCAGTGGGGGTTAACAGAATCTGGATTGTGTCAACAGCTTGGGTTCGACTAGAATAAACACACCACCGGGTGTGATAGCAACACTTCAGATTGTCATGAGGTGTTTAACACAGAGAGTCCTATGCTACTGGGTCGAACTAAGGTGTGTTAAAGTCACATCAGGTTAAGTAAACAATAACGCGCGCTGGAATTTAACCTAGTTCACCAACCAACATATGGGACAAGGGAGACAACACTATGTTTAGTACCGTCAGAGTTATCCCCCTTTCAATACAACCTTACATACGGGTATATGTAGCTGATTCAGAAATGGATGATAGCCATAGTAGCTGATGCAGAAATTGCATTTTTATACTACTGCTAATATTATTTTCACCTGATACCTGTTAAACGATCTTGAGATTTATTTCTATGAATAACCATTGCATACAATCTCCCAAGAAGAAAACACAAAGAAAAAAGTTAAGCACCCTCTGGAAAATACCCGGGTTGTGTCAGTAAATTCTTATGTTTTTGCTTAGAAAAACTACCCTTATGTACATCTCTCACCTTGTATGTATTGATAAAATTTACAAACAATTACTCAATTCGTTTTTACGAAATGTTTCCCTATATATTGCAGCTCATGCTACTTATACGGATAATACTTTTCGCCATTTGCAAGACTAATGCGTTTGTATTGTTTTATGGCTTATGGTCTATGAAAGAGATCAGAACTTGCTGGGAGAGAAATGTATAACCTGCAGTGCTAAAAATTGATGACATGCATTTACAAACAACCGCCGCCAATAAGCTAAAACAACCACCCAACCAACCAACAAACAGCTGTTGTACTGTTGTAGCCTGAAGTTTCAAAACGGGCACACAAATTCACACAACATTTAGAGATTTTAAACTTTCCAGTGGCACGTGTTTCTAATATAATGAAATTATTTTGATATTTCTTTTGTTGAATAAATAATAATAATAATCCGGTTTAAACAATACCTGCTCTGCTTTCCTGACCACTGGCAAAAGACAGAATAAAAACCAGATATACAAGACACCGCATCGCTCTAGTAAACAGTAGCTCAAGTATGACAATACCTCTGTGTCTACTCCCTTTTACCGTTAGCCATTTTATAACCTCTCCGATATATTTCTTACAAACTGATAACTTTGTTCAGCAAATTTCCCAATATGACCTGTTGTCTCCCATAACTATAGACGGGGAACAAATGAACAATACCTATATTGTTTACATAACAAATGTTTTAAAAGCAGAAAAACGTTGTTTTTATATTTATATTTATCTTTTTGTTCCTTTGACTGTGTTCTTGCATTAGTTTTGAAACTAGAAGTCATCTTATAGGTTCTAGATTAGAATCAGAATGACAAATACCAAGTGTTTCACAAAAAGCCCAGCTGTTAGGCCCTATAATTGTAGTTATTGCTTCAACGATAATCACCGTTGTCTCAGACAAAGCTACATTACTCGTGTGGCTTCCAGTGAAGGGGAGGGAACTGTTAAAAAAGTAAAGCACATCTGTTGCGCGGGTGAGTTCCCCTTAGTTGACTCCAAGAAGAACCTTCTTCGGGAATTTCTTTTTCTTTGCGGTCATTGAAGGGACAAGGCAAGGTGTTGTCAGTAAAATATAAACCCACCCTCCTCTCCCACTCATTAGATAGTTGTATAGTGTAAATAATTAAATGTGAAATATTGACTCTACCTATTTTTGTTTCAGATACACTGTCCTTGTCGGCCACGGGAGGTACAATGTACTCTGATATTTGGCATATGCGCGTCACCAGGATTAATTTGTCCTTTTTACCATGAATTTGTTGGTTTACATTCAATTGTTGACGCATGCGTGCTTTTTATTGTTGCTGGGACCCACCAGTCCATTGATGCTTGGGGCCCATCTGGTCCAATTGTTGCTGGAATAGTGTGAACCACTGGACCCAGGGTCCCATTCACATTTCAAATTTATTATTTTCATAATTTTGAGGTATGCCCAATACCCGGTGCGGGTTGGTATGCCTCACCTTTCATTTAAATTAATAAAAGCTGTGGCCAGAATTTATTCCAAATATATTTGTTTGTTGTTTTGTTGGTTTGTTCTTAGACAGCCGCAAGGTAACTAAGTCATTTGGAGATATATCGAAACAAAAGCGTCTTCGAGTTATTAATCATTTATTTAGTATGGATGATGATGGTCCAATCACCTGGTCGATATGTTACACGAGGTTTCCTTTATATGTCAATTAACCCCAAGTTCCAGCGTTGGGTACCCCAAGTTTTATAAACTGATATGGTCCGTAGGCTGTGATATGGTTATTACCCCTCGGGCAAATTTTGTCTGAAGGGTATTGGCGTTGCCTCCGTCGTCCGTCTGTCCATTTGACCTTGTAAACACATTATCTAAAAAAGTCTTTCATTTACAACTTTGAAACTTCACACATTTGTTTAATACAGCAAGTACAAGAAGCCTATTGAAAATCAACGTGCTCAGATTTTTTCAAGAGTTATGTCACATTATGTTATATTACCGCAGCTATAAAAAGCCTTGTAAACACATTATCTCAACAAGTTTTTACTCACATTTTTAAAACTTACTACATTTGTTAAATACAGCAAGTACAAGAAGCCTATTTAAAATCAACGCGCTCGGACGTATTTTGCAAGAGTTATGCCACTTACATAACCATCCGCCAATAACTCCTTGTAAATGTGATACATGTATGCGGAGTAGTTTTTCACTCTCAACAAATTGTCTGGAAAATAAATATATCTTCGGTTTCTTTGGCCAAGACCCGAGGGGTCCTGATGGCGACAGCCACTTTTTTATGTAAGCGCCAGTTCACTTCGACTTGGTTAACACCGAGGTTTAAATACGGGTGACGTCCGTATGTTGCAGTATGGTCGTTTATGTGAGTATAAATCCACCCCGACGTGCAGTATTGGGTAACCCCGAGATTTAAATTATGGTGACGTCCGTATGTTGTAGTATGGTTGTTTTGGGTATTGGGTAACCCCGAGATTTAAACACGAGTGACGTCCGTATGTTGTAGTATGGTTGTTTATGTGAGTATAAATCCACCCCGACGTGCAGTATTGGGTAACCCCGAGATTTAAATACAGGTGACGACCGTATGTTGTAGTATGGTTGTTTTGGGTATTGGGTAACCCCGAGATTTAAACACGAGTGACGTCCGTATGTTGTAGTATGGTTGTTTATGCGAGTTTAAATCCACCCCGACGTGCAGTATTGGGTAACCCCGAGATTTAAATACAGGTGACGTCCGTATGTTGTAGTATGGTTGTTTTGGGTATTGGGTAACCCCGAGATTTAAATACAGGTGACGTCCGTATGTTGTAGTATGGTTGTTTTGGGTATTGGGTAACCCCGAGATTTAAATACAGGTGACATCCGTATGTTGTAGTATGGTTGTTTATATGAGTGTAAATCCACCCCGACGTGCAGTATTGAGTAACCCCGAGATTTAAATACAGGTGACGTCCGTATATTGTAGTATGGTTGTTTATGTGAGTATAAATCCACCCCGACATGCAGTATTGGGTAACCCTGAGATTTAAATACAGGTGACGTCCGTATGTTGTAGTATGGTTGTTTATGTGAGTATAAATCCACCCCGACGTGCAGTATTGGGTAACCCCGAGATTTAAATACAGGTGACGGCCGTATGTTGTAGTATGGTTGTTTATGTGAGTATAAATCCACCCCGACGTGCAGTATTGGGTAACCCCGAGATTTAAATACAGGTGACGGCCGTATGTTGTAGTATGGTTGTTTATGTGAGTATAAATCCACCCCGACGTGCAGTATTGGGTAACCCCGAGATTTAAATACGGTTGACGTCCGTATGTTGTAGTATGGTTTTTATGTGAGTATAAATCCACCCGACGTGCAGTATTTGGTAACCTCGAGATTTAAATACGGATGACGTCCATATGTTGTAGTATGGTTGTTTATGTGAGTATAAATCCACCCCGACGTGCAGTATTGGGTAACCCCGAGATTTAAATACAGGTGACGTCCGTATGTTGTAGTATGGTTGTTTATGTGAGTATAAATCTACCCCGACGTGCAGTATTCCGTAACCCTGAGATTTAAATACGGGTGGCGTCCGTGTGTTGTAGTATGGTTGTTTATGTGAGTATTAATTCACCCCGATGTGCAATATTGGGTAACCCCGAGATTTAAATACGTGTGACGTCCGTATGTTGTAGTATGGTTGTTTATGCGAGTATAAATCCACCCCGACGTGCAGTATGGTTAAGCACGAGATTTAAACACGGGTGGCGTCCGTATGTTGTAGTATGGTTATTTATGTGAGTATAAATCTTCCTCGACGTGCAGTTTCGGTTAACCTCGAGATTGACGAAGTAAGCTAGGTTTGTATATTACTCAGTACTTAATAAAGCTGAAGCTATGCAGAGGACTCTCCGAACACGCAGAGTGCGGATTCTGGCTTCTGCAACTTAATTAGTACCGTCCCGACATGTGAAAGTATTCCCAAACATCGCGTCAATTTCAACAAATCAAAATCGCGGCCTCGTACACTTCCTTCTGAAGATCTCGCACACCACATTATGTGCGTTGAAACCGTAATCTCGGAAAAGAAAGTGGCTAAATCCCTACTATTACTTCATTCCACCTCTTAAATTATTCGAGAAATAATCCAAGGGTATTAGGCTTATCAGTCAAACAGTAATTATTACGTGTTTACCATTATCTGACAAAAATATAAAGTAAATGCTCTGTACTATACGAGGGTAAATCGCCCTCCTAGCAAAGATGGCTGGTTCCGTTAACTGTCAGATTTGCACACGACGAACTTTGTCCCATTCAATAAAATGTTTCATGGGTTATTCTATCGTGGCCAAACATCCTTAGGTGTCGAATATTTACCATAGCAGCTGCCAATATTCCATTTCTCCCGAACTGGTCAATTACAACAGCAACTTGTGTAAATATTGAGAGGGGATATCACACTATTTACTGACTGACCCTGCTCGTCCATATCAAAGACTGATAGGTACCTTAATTAATCATGAACGCGATTATAGCCGTTTTGACACGATTTTAGTAGGTTTATGCTATTACACGTTTATATCGGAAAACATTTACTGCATCGCCCCAAAGCGGGCAGTCTACTCCAGCGTTTTGATTGCAATAGACCCTGACTTAAATACAATCGTCCGTATAACAAATAGTCATTTTGGACTCAGAAACCTGGACTAAATGTACGACGGATTACCAAAATTCAGAGTAGCCTGGTAGCATTGCTTTTGTTGTCGATTGTATTAAGCACAGACCCAAGAACAGGTTAAAGACACACTTGCCGCGAAAATCCAGAATACTGTTTGCATCAAAAAACAATGGGCGGTTGTCTTTATTTTTCCCAGACAGCAAAAGATGGAAACTTTCTATTTTTACCTAAAATTGAAAGTTTTGGCATCATTTAGTATTTTTAATTTGAAATTGAAAATTAGATTTATCAAGTACCCACAATGTAAACAAAATCCGAACATGGACATGTCACAAGCGGCCTAATGTTTTGAGTCGTGTGAGTGATCTAACGGCACAGTATAATTTTACTTACTTTATCTGAGAAATACAGACTGACGATCGGGTAAGAGGGACTAGAAAAGCCTGCCGATGATTTTTTGAGTGCAAACCACATATACAAATAAGGTGAAGAATTACTTATGGATAAGATTTGACACTTACATAAAGCCCTAAAATGAGGGTAATCCAACCACTAAGTTAACAGACACTGACTGTTGTTGTTGTAATCAGGTTTCGATTCTTTGTTTGTTTTTGATCCCCATCTCTACATTCTAAGCCCAACTGGACATGTTATATGCGTCCTATGTTTAATTTTAGTGGTTTTAATTGTAGAAATCTCATGTAAATTGGTTTTCTTAACAAATGTTCAACAGGCTACGGCGGTAAGTGGGCCTATAAGCCAACAATTGCTATGTCTCAACCTGTATTCAGTCTGACGGTCTGCTTTCTCAAAAGGCCACACCGAATGAGTTTGCTGTGTTTTTTTCGGTGAGCCGACGGTTTTGGGTGGAAGTAGCTCTCCCCTTACCCCTCTATCCAATGCATATAATATATATCGAGGGGAGAGCACTCCGTGTGCCTATGGTTGAGAATACAAAACATGGCCGCCGTGTTCGCGGGAAAGTGTTCGAACCAGCTCTAGATATGGATGTAATGCAATTACTCTGGCTTATAGTTTGGCAAAAGGGAAATGGATATCAAGACAGAAAAGGTTGGTCATTCATTTTAAGGCATTTATTGCATAAATTGCATAAACAATATACGTCTTTTGAATTCCAGTGTTAGGACGCTATCAGTCGTTGAGGTGCAGGTATGGTTAAATAGTTCACCCAGGACAACGAGGAAATCTCCAATGCACCATTGTCTTTAGAACTATGCCGGACAATAGCCAGCCCACTGAAAGATAAATTAACATAATAGATGAATTGATGGTGAGTGTACGTCTCAAAATTTAAACAAAATTTAAATACATCTAAAAAAAGGAACATACATTCGTTTTAGCATATGTCAGTTTAAAACCTTTACATTAAAGATTATCTTGAAAAAAGACAATAGTTTCCAAATACTGTTTTATGGAAAAAATAACAACATTTTGGCAGCTCATGTGATTTTAAAATGTTTAACGTGTTGTTTGAATCTGCTTTCAGATTGACTCAGTAATAATTTTTGAGTCATTTCATAAAAATATCCCGACGATTATGAAAAAAAATTTCATTCAGATTATTAAGAAAAAAACGGAGTTTGGAATATAGGTAATATGGAAAATGTTTTAGAATATCGATATCAAAACAACCAACACAGATTGAAGAAAAACAGTCTTGAATTTTAAAAAAAAATTTGAAGAAAAAAATCTGAAAACATATGTCTTAAAATGCGACGTTCACTTCTGGCCAGCGGCTTATTTTGTAAAACTTTAAAACTTTAAAAAAGATTACTTACTTTCCAAGCCGCAAACCATCAAATCTCATAAACTTCGTCTCAAACTGAAAAACTGCGCCATCTCCACAAAAGTAAACCAAGTCTTTGAATCTCATGGAAAATTGTGGCAAAATCTCGTTTTTCGATACAAACTCTACAATAAATATATAAGTCAAAAGCAAAATGTGTTAGAGTTGTCTTTTGTTGTTGAAACGATTTTACTTGAGACGGGAAAACAAAAGTTGACCGTAGAAGAAAATGTTTCAAACTCACTTATTATTTTCATGTATCACCAATAAGCGTTTTATGGAATGTTGTTCTGTTTTTTTTTACTTGAACATGTTTTATATTGCAAGTACAATGCCCTTAATTCAACCAATAAGTGATATTTTTGTTTCAAGGAATGCTACAAGAATGGAGTATGACAATGAACACTGGCTTGCAGATTGTTGTTTCTTATTTAAGTGGCATGAGCTGCCAAAATTCTGCTGGTCCCGACAGTCTGAACCTTTGAAAATCAACTAAAAAAATGATTAACTTTGGAATAAAGACAATCCATAAAGTCTTTGTGTTGTACGAGCCAAAATAGTGTCCGAAACAGGCAACATAATTCAAATACCGGGACGAACGTTCAAAGTTAGTGCAAAACTCTACTGTACTGTGCATTTTTCAAAACCAGCAGCACTAAAAAGCTTGTGAAAAATAACCGATAATTTCTCAATTATTTTAGAACGTCAAGATATCGACATTTTGGCAGCTCATGCGACTTTAACAAGATTTGAATTCCGTTATGTACATTGGATCCAAACCTTTCCTTCCAAATAGATTTGCTTTCCTCGGACCCATGAACGTCGCATTGGCAGTAAAATACGTTGCAATGTTTTCAAGCTTTCCACTTTGGTAAGTTTCTAAAAGGTTTGAGATTAGAGTCTTGATTTCCTCTGTCCACTCTAAAACAAGAGAAAAGACACAATAGTAAAACAATATCTAAATTTATTCAAGTTGATACGAGTTTTAATCAGTTAGTGTCTTTTAGAACGTGATTTTAACAGAATCTCGTTTTGGGGGAAAAATTCTTCTACCGAATTTGGGTGACGCCCGTAAAGGGAATAGAGCCTGGGTCCCAGAGTATGGCACCTATTGCCGGCACTAAATGACAACTGTCTTATCCATTCAACCAATCTAAAGCAACACTAACTTATTAAAACACACGTATTCATCAATGGGAGGTGTGTCCATTACGTTACCGGGGGCCTCGGTGGTCCAGTGTGTGAGAGTGATCGTCCCTCAGTCCCACGCAGACCTTCCATTGATGCAAAGCGGTTTCGAATCACACTCAGGCCAAAATAAAAATTGAAAAATTTCTGAGTGGATTTTTCACTCGGTCGCCGTGTGTGGAAGTGTTGCTAGGTACTCACCGAAGGTCGAGGGTTTCCTCGGGACAATGAGCCCAGTTTCCTGTTCCACTAAACCTAGCAACGCCGCCATATAAGTGAAATAGACTAGAGTGCGGCGTAAAACGTCAATGAATTACGTTACCAGAGGGGCCATACTCTGGGACCCGGTAGATGGATTTGTGCCATTTTTTTCAACTTGATATGGTCTTAATGTTAAATATCAATTGAAGTACACAAACACATTCTAGTTGTTTAAAGTAGCATGAGCTGCCAAAATGTTGATATTTTGACGTAAAAAACAGAATGTTGAAATTATCGGCTATTTTTCACAAGACGTATAATTCAGAAGCTTTTTAGTCTCGAGAATGTACGATAAATTATTGTTTTGAACAAACTTTGGATTAGAATGAATGAATGGTCTTCCCAGTTATTTAAATTTTGTTTACTTTTCGAACACTATTCCGTTTCGAATAGGCCACATACTGTATGGATTTTCCTCATTCCAATGAAAAAAGTGTGAATTTTGGCAGCTCACTTTAAATTCCCATCTGAAACCGCTAATATTGTTTCCACCTGATACTTGTTAAACGATATTGAGATTTATTTCTATGAATAACTATTGCATACAATCTCCCAAGAAGAAAACACAAAGAAAAAAGTTAAGCACCCCCTGGAAAATAGCCGGTTTGTTTCAGTAAATTTTAATGTTTTGGCTGCTTAGAAAATCTACCCTTATGTACATCTCTCACTTTGTATACCTCTTGATAAAATTGACAAATTGGTCAATTCGGTTTCTCGAAATATTCCCCTATATATTGCAGCTCACGCTACTTTTCGCCAATTGCAAGACGAATGCGTTTGTATTGTTTTCCATTGATATAATTACCGTTTATGGTCTATGAAAGAGATCAGGAATATATAATCTACAGTGCTAAAACTGATGACATGCAATTACAAACAACCGCCGCTAATAAGGTAAAACAACCGCCCAACCAACCCACAAACAGCTGGTGTACTGTTGCAAACTGTAGTTTTCAAACAGGCACACAAATTCAGACAACAGTTAGAGATTTTAAACTTTTCAATGGCACATGTTTCTAATATAATTAAATTATTTTGATAGTTCTTTGGTGAATAAATAATAATAATAATCCGGTTTAAACGATACCTTCTCTGCTTTCCTGACCACTGGCAAAAGACAGAATAAAAACCAGATACACAAGACACCGCATCATTCTAGTAAAAAGTAGCTCACGGATGACAATACCTCTTCCTTTTACCGTTAGCCATTTTATAACCTCCCGATACATTTCTTACAAACTGATAACTTTGTTTAGCGAATTTCCCAATATGACCTGTTGTCTCCCATAACTATAGACGGTAAACAAATGAACAATACCGATATTGTTTATATAACAAATGTTTTAAAAGCAGATAAACGTTGTTTTTTTTTTAAATTAATATTTCTTATCTTTTTCTTCTTTTGACTGTGTTCTTGAATTACTTTTGAAACTAGTAGCTATTTTAGTTCTAGTTTAGAATCAGAATGACAAATACTAAATGTTAAAAAAATGCCCGATTGTTACCACAAACTAGAACTATATAGATCATTTCGGGATATTAGTCTGTCTGACTATCATGACAAACAGCAGAAAATACGTCAAAAGCGCAGCTGGCAAGCCTGTGTCATTTGTAAGCTTGCATGACTAAAAAAGGTCAGTTCTTATAGTTACATGTACCACCAAGAAACAAAGGAATCCCGAAATAAAACTCCTAACAAAGCGGTTCGCGACAACTTCTAACAATGACCACCCAGAAACCTCATAAACAAAAGCATAAAAGCACGCTCTTGAGATCTTCTTTTCGGTCTTTCTAAACATGTCCCTTTCAAGGGACTTGTTGTCCAATATTGTACACATTTTTATAACACTGAATCTGCTAATTAGAAAAATAAGAGTGAATTAACATTGAGTGAAATGCGGTAGGTCGATTTTAAGCACAAAATGTACAATTGACGAGTAATTAGTGGGTATTCTGAGGTACATTTGTCTATTGTGTGATGGACGGCGGTGGTAGAAGTAAATGGAGCTGCTACTTGGGTGAATTCCACAGAAGTGGGTTGTTACTAACAGTTGATCGTTCTGATAAACAGTGAAGAGCTAACCTTCTTTAGTTTATTTATATGTTATATATTTCTGCCTAGTCTGGGATTCTGCCTCCAAAATGACTATTTTTTATACCGCGGGCCGTTTCTTTCCCTGATGGACGTGCAATAAGCTTCCGCTCGTATTTTTTTCTTATTTGATAGTTTTTTGTAAATATTTGTGTTTCACCTCATCTGTTGGAGTATTTTGGAAGTTTTTAGAATACATGAAAGACGCTTTGTTTGTATTATAATTCAGTCAGTTTCCAACTGCTCAGGGATGTTAATGTTTAAGCGATGGGATATTTGGATGCTAGAGAAATATTATTCGGCTTTGACCTGTCAGTTCTAGCTGGGCAAAGAGTTTACCAGTGTATTTACAACATTTTATTCCGTGGATTCCAGGAAGTGTGACTCGAGGATTTTCATGGTGGATATTTATATTTCGTGATCATCGGATCAATACTGATATACTAGTGAATTGTTCTCAATCGGATGACAGATTTCGGATTTTTATATCGGAACTGTTAGTTCCTAGTATGTAAAAGTCATTCATTTTGCTATATGTTCTTGGTCACTGTTTGTATTATATTTGCATGTAAATAGGTTACTCTGTTTTATATATATAAATCAAAATTTGTCCATAAAATCTGCTGGTCTTTTGTAGCTATCGTACTTCTTTTCTTATTTTGTATCGTAACAAAATTGGCGGCTTAATCTGGGAATCTTTCGTAATTCGTTGATCGACATTGTGCTCGGAAACATTCTAAATTCCAAATTTAAAACTTAGTTCAATTACGTATTTAATGTTTGCAATACCAGCAGATGTTATCCATCATATTTAAGTTTAATCCGGACGATCCATGCAAGAACGTTTTTGATTATTTGAGTAGGAACGATTGGTTTTTGTTAAGCAAGCGTTTAGGGGGTAAACTTAACAAATATTCTCACAAACAAATATTACAACATGATATTGCTCAAAAGATCGAAGCGTTTGACAAAAGTGAATTAAGTGTCTATTAACCTTAATCAGAAAAAATCATGGATAGTACAACCAGAAAAATGGATAAAGAAAAAGAAACGCAGAAACTACTAAATAAAAGAGAAAGGAAAAAAATATTTGCAGAGAGAAATTAGGGAAAAGGAACAAGAAAAAGAGATTGAAAAAGAAATAATACAATTTGAAAGGGAATTTGGAGAGAAAGAGCTTGAAACGGGGCTTGGATTTAGAGAGATAGAGAGAGAACTTAAAATTTACGAGATACAACTTAAGATTAATAGGGAGATGGAAATTAGACACTCAGAAAATACACACAGGTCGGAAAGGGACTGTAATTTTGATTTAGCCCATATTATTAGATTATTTCCATCATTCCGTGAGAAAGATGTTAAATAATTTCTATCATTTAAAAAAGTAGCTGAGAATTTAAACTGGCCTAAAGAATTTTTAAATTAGCTTTTGATGCCAGCGACACTGCTGCTGGTGCAGTTTTATTACAAGAAGATAATTCTGGCATCCATCATCCAATTTTTTTTTTTCGCGTAAATAACTGGTCACTGTTTAATGTAACTAACGATAGCTCTAGCTGAATGTTTAAGAGGGTAATAGAAAAGCGGGTTGATGCGAGCAAACGCCAGGTTAAATTCCATGATGTTTGGTGGTATACTTAAAAGTAACATGATCAATTTACCTCCTAGGTGAACTCTCCAATCCCATTCCAATGGATTTTTCCGATGAAAAGGGTAACTTTTGGCTGTAGAGGTTAAATCTGGACTTTAGTACAAGGGTAACTTCTAATTTTAGATTTCTTATCGATTCGTTTAAGTTTTAACTTTTTTCCTATGCTTTTTACACCACAAATCGGATTGATTGATTGCTGTTTAACTCCGCACTCAAGATTATTTCACTTATAAGACGGCGTTGCCAGGTTTAGTGGGAGAGGAAACCGGGCTCATTGCCCTATACGAGGAAGCCTAAACGACTTTCAGCGAGTACCTGGCAACTCTTCCACATACAGCGAACGAGTGAAAAATCCAGTAGGAAATTTTTCAATTTTTATTTGGTATGAGCGTGGTTCGATGGAAGGTCAGTGTGGAACTGAGGGACGATCACTCTAGCCCACTGGATCACCAATGCCCCTCCACCATTTAGACATTTTTACCATAACTTGACATATGCTATGTGCTCAACGCTTAATTTTGTTAGTTTTACCTGTCATAAGTGATTAAAGGGTTTAATAGTATAGACAACCGGCATTCACACAGGGAAAATTCGGTCCACTCATTGTAGGTTATTTAATTATTCAGTTGATTTCTTTGATGATGATTATCATTTGCTTACGAAAATACCGCCACATTAACAAGTTATATTTCAGTGACTAGCAGCCAAAAATCCATCTTGTTTGCAAAATACAGTATTTATTTTTGTTACTGTAGGCTTTCTTGACTTGACATTTTTACAAAAATAAATTACAAACTAAATGCAGATTGGTCATAAAGATGTTATTCTGTATTACGCACCGATAATTGTATTCTTTGTTTTTATCTCACATATGGATATTTCGGAAGACTGATTACAAAACTGTCTTTCTGGAAACATGTTGAAGTGCAGGTATTGTTAAATAGTTCACCCAGGACAACGAGGAAATGTGCCATTGTCTTTAGGACTATGCTGGACAATAGCCAGCCCACTGCAAGATAAATTAACATAATAGATAACTAATGGTGAGTGTACGTCGTGAAATTTAAACAAAATATAAATGCATCTAACCCAAAGAAACATACATTCGTTATAGCCTATGAAATATAGGTAGGGGTCAAATGATTATTAATGAAATCTAAACATATCGAATGATCGTGTGCTTTGACACAAAGGGACATGTTTTAGAACACAGATTGAAGATAAACAGTCTTGAATTTCAAACAAAAATCTGAAAACCTCTGTCATAAAATGCCACGTTAAATTCTGGCCAGCGGCTTATTTTGTAAAACTTTTAAATATTAAAAGCCATTACTTACTTTCCAAGCCGCAAACCATCAAATCTCTTAAACTTCGTCTCAAACTGAAAAAACTGCGCCATCTCCACAAAAGTAAACCAAGTCTTTGAATCTCATGGAAAATTGTGGCAAAGTCTTGTTTCCCGATACAAACTCTACAATCTTTTGTTGTTGTCCTTTGTTGTTGGTGCGATTTTAGTTGAGACGGGAAAACGAAATTTGACCGTAGAAGAAAATGTTTGAATATTATTTTCATGTATCACCAATAAAGGTTTTGGGGAACGTTGTTCTGTTTTATTTACTTACGTTCAAAGTTAGTGCAAAACACTGTACTGTGCATTTTTCAAAACCAGCAGCACTAAAAAGCTTGTGAAAAATAACCGATAATTTCTAGATTATTTTAGAACGCCAAGATATCAACATTTTGGCAGCTCATGCGACTTTAACAAGATTTGAATTTCGGTATGTACAATGGATCCAAACCTTTCCTTCCAAATAGACTTGCTTTCCTCGGACCCATGAACGTCGCATCGGCAGTATAATACTTTGCAATGTTTTCAAGCTTTCCACTTTGGTAATCCTCTAAAAGGTTTGATACTAGAGTCTTGATTTCCTCTATCCACTATAAAACAAGAGAAAAGACACAGCCGTAAATCAATATCTAAATTTATTCAAGTTGATACGAGTTTTAATCAGTTAGTGTCTTTTAGAAAGTGGTTATAACAGAATGTAGTTTTTGGGGATTACACTTTCTTGAAAATGGCAAATACTCTTCTACCGAATTTGGGTAACGCCCGTAAAGGGAATAGAGCCCTGGTCCCAGAGTGGGAACTAACGGGCGACCCATATGTTTTTGATTCGCCGGTGAAAGTATACAACGCTATATTGAGTCCCGGAGCACCCCCACCCTTTACCCCTCAGCGTTATGCCACTTTCGTTTTTTTAGATTTAAAGATTAAGTGCTAGTTTGACTTACTCTTAATAATATCAATATGATTAAAACCAAACCGTATGTACGGGGATGTTTTATTTACCTGCGAGTTGGAAAAATCGCAACTTCACCCGCTCAAGGTATTGTCCGGTAGGCATACGAACAAAACGTTCTAGGTACCTTGTGATGGCACAACAAACATTGGACAATTTTCTGACTGCGTTTTCAATCGAACGATCTATGTGGAATGGTTGCCAGTTACCACCGGAAGGTCGTTGGTTTCCTCCTGGTATATAGCACAGTTTCCTTCCACAATAAAACTGGCAACGCCACCATATGACTGAAATAATCTTGAGCGTGGCGTACAATCAATCAATCCAACTCATCCTTTACCATATTCAAAATATAATAAAGGGGATTCTCTTTATCGACAAAAACTCTCTCTCGTCGCATTACCTTTCGAAATTCATCATATACAAAAAGCTGCTTCCATGTTTGTTTGTTTGTTTCCATGCCGACTAACCTTAGCCCTTAGCGGTCTTGTGAAATACCCCCCAGAACTTGCTGGGAGAGGAATGTATAATCAACAGCGCTAAAAATTGATGACGTGCATTTGCAAACAACCGCTGCCCGTAGGCTAAAATAACCACCCAACCAACCAACAAACAGCTAGTGTACTGTTGCAAACTGCAGTTTCAAAACGGGCACACAAAACAAGACAACAGTTAGAGATTTTGAACTTTTCAATGGCACGTGTTTCTAATATAATTAAATTATTTTGATATTTCTTTGGTGAATGAATAATAATAATAATCCGGTTTAAACAATACCTGCTCTGCTTTCCTGACCACTGGCAAAAGACAGAATAAAAACCAGATATACAAGACACCGCATCGTACTAGTAAAAAGTAGCTCAAGGATGACAATACCTCTGTGTCTACTCCCTTTTACCGTTAGCCATTTTAAAACCTCTCCGATACATTTCTTACAAACTGATAACTTTGTTCAGCAAATTTCCCAATATGACCTGTTGTCTCCCATAACTATAGACGGCAAACAAATGAACGATACCGATATTGTTTACATAACAAATGTTTCAAAAGCAGATAGACGTTTTTTTCTATTTATATTTGTTTTTTTGTTCCTTTGACTGTGTTCTTGCATTAGTTTTGAAAGTAGAAGTCATTTTATAGGTTCTAGATTAGAATCAGAATGACAAATACCAAGTGTTTCAAAAAGGCCCCGCATTTATAACTGCACGGGGACTATGCCATTTTTAGAAATATCGAAACAAAAGCGTCTTCGAGTTATTAACCATTTATTTAGTATGGATGATGATGTTCCAATGACCTGGGGTTCGTTCTACTAAGCTGTCGCAAAGTTACGCATAGCTTTACAGTATAGAGTTGCGTCACCAGACTTGCGGCCATGCACAAGTTCCTATAATTTAACAAGCGTTTGCGACTGGCGCAACTTACGGCAGCTTAGTAGAACGAGCCCCTGGTCGGTATGTAACCCTCTGGTTATACTAGGTTTCCTTTATATGTCAATTAACCCCTAGTTCCAGCGTTGGGTACCCCGAGTTTTATAAACTGGTATGGTCCGTAGGCTGTGATATGGTTATTTACGTAAGCGCCAGTTCACCTCGATTTCTATGTTGGTTAACCCCGAGATTTAAATACGAGTCACGTCCGTGTGTTGTAGTATGGTTGTTTATTTAAGTATAAATCCACCCCCATGTGCAGTTTTGGGTAACCACAGATTTAACACGGGTGACGTCCGTATGTTGTAGTATGGTTGTTTATTTAAGTATAAATCCACCCCCATGTGCAGTTTTGGATAACCCGGAGATTTAAATACGGGTGGCGTCCGTATGTTGTAGTATGGTTGTTTATGTGAGTATAAATTTTCCCCGACGTGCAGTATTGGGTAACCACAAGATGTAAGCACTGGTGACGTCCGTATGTTGTAGAATGGTTGTTTATGTGAGTATAAATCTTACCCTATTTGATCCACTGAACAACTTAACATAATAAAGTAGTAAGGAAACTCCGAAAATATTCATGGTGTAATCTCAATATTTCGACTTTAATTAAGTCATCGTCAGGAGAATTATGAGTACATCAAAAGACAGTGTGCATTTATATAGAAAAACAGAATACAATGATGGTTGACACTAAGAAGGCATGGGAGATTAAAATTTTAGTTACAATAGAGCAGGGTTCTAAAGGGCAGTCATAAGACCTAGCCAGGCTAATAAATTAAGTAAACATCTGTCACTGAAAACATTACTAGGTCAAATGCATACATTCAAAATAATAATTGGTAAAGTTTGAGAAAAATAAAATACATGTTTGTAAGTATATCAAATTGAATTTTACAATCAGCCGCATTGATTAAAATCATATATTTATTATGTATAAGCAATAGAAAGGGTAATAGGTCCTGAAAAGTTAATAAAACAAAGGAATTATTAAAAAAAAAATTCACTTCTGGCGATAGATGGCGAATTAGAAAAAAAAAAAAAAAATTACATGGGTTATAACAGAGATTAACGAAATAAAGAGAGTTCTTTTGAAGCCATAATTCCGTGATTGAGGGGCGGTTTTAATCTCCTGATGGAGAGGGCTTCCTTAAATAATAATTCATTCCAGTTGTTTGATGAGTCAATTACTTTGGTATGTTGGGCTAAGAATGATTCAATTGGAATGGGTTTCAGATTGTCTATGTTAGAAGGTATATTAAGTAAACTTTCAATGAATTTGAAGTTTTCACATTGCTGAATATGGTTGAAAATTTCACTATGAGCTCGGCCATTTGAGTGTTCTTTCAGTCTTGTCGAAAGACAGCGCTCTGTTTTCCCCACGTAACTTTCATCACAACCTGGACAGTTGAACTGGTATACCACATTACTTCTATATTCAGAGGGAGTGAAGTCCTTGTTATTAAAAAATTTTGAGGCTTTACATGTAGTCCACAATATTTGAATCTGAACATCCGTATTCAGCAGGTTTTTAATTCTTCTAACGCTTCTTTTCACTAATTCCTCTCCGTGGTCCCCGACATAGGGAAGGCGAAGGCACACCCTTATGACGTTCGGATCCTTCTCTCTTCTCTTTGAGTTCAGTCTTGATGAAAGAAACCTGATAGTTTTGTTGGCTGTTTGAGAAGGAAAACTATTCCAAGACATGAACAGTTTGATTTTATCAATTTCGTTTTCATAAAGTTGGACATTACTGCATAATTTATGGGCCCGGGATAGGAGAGCTCTGATCCAGGAAATCTTGAGGTGCCACGGTTCAAAGCTTTTGAAGTTAACATACTGTCCGGTATTAGTGGATTTGCGAAAGATAGTTGTACACAGATCATATTTGAACTTTATGTCAAGGAAGTGTATACTATTGGGATCACTAAACTCCTCCACAGTGAATTTTAAATTTGGGTGAAATCCGTTAAGTCTGGAAAGAATGGCATTCACATCTGATGGCTTGGCTAGAACTAAAGTGTCATCAACATACCTCATATAAAACTTTAGGTAGTTTTCCTCTATAAGTTTGTTAACTACGTTTTTCTCCAACTCCGTAAGAATGATGTTAGCTAATACTGGGGCAAGCGGGGAGCCCATTGATACACCGTCTACCTGCTGGTACAAATCACCATCAAAGGAAAAGGCTGTCTTTGTGCATGAATCCAAAATTAACTTCTTCAAGGTTGTCTTAAAAAGTGTTGTCGGCAATTGTTTTTCTTTATAAACACGATCAAGTATAACGTTGATACATTTCCGTAGGGGGACATTTGTAAACAGGGATTCAACATCGAAGGATACGAATCTGTAACCTTCATCAAACAGGTGCTTGGGGATATTTTGAATTCTTTTCACAGCCTCAAAGGAATCAGACACAACATGTTCATTATCGGTTAATGGTTTCAAAAACTTTGAAAGAAATTTACCAATATGTGAGAAAGCGGTGCCAGTAGTGTCAATTATTGGTCTGAATTTAGGTAGTTGGTCATAATCTTTGTGGATCTTGGGTAATCCATGCAGGCGAGCAGGTCTAGTTGATTTAGGTCTGACAGTTTTATACTCGTCCTCATTAAGTTCACCTCTGTTTTTCATGGTTCGTAAATAACTTTGAAGGGAAGAAAGTTGAGTTAACGTGGGATCAGTTTTAAGTTTCCGGAATTTGTTTGTGTCATTCAGAATGTCCATAAGTCCATTAACATAATCTGTCTTATTAAGTAAAACAATTCCATTACCTTTGTCAGGTTTCATTATGGCAAATCGTTGATTCAGTTGTTTGAGTAGGCGTATTCGGCTGTGATCGGATGATAGTCTTTTGCTATTAAAATCTAGGAGGTTGTATGTCATGGCACGGATGGTGCTTTTAACTCTCTCCTGTTTTATGTATCCAGAAGGAAGAACGTTGAGTTGTTTGAGTCTTTCCCAAAACATTTCAGCACTGATGATTACGTCTGATTCCTTGGGTCGAGCAGCTAACGCATGTTTTAGTCCAAAACGTAGTGTTGTCTCTTCTTCCGTTGTCAGTTCCTCGCTAGTCAAATTAAGAATAATAGTGTTCGGGTTGTCTTTGGTCCCAAGGGATATTTTATGTTCTTTCATAAGGGCGTTGAACTTTTTCTCGTGGCGGTTTGAAGTTAAGTTGTTTGCTCTGTTTACAAATTTTTCAGCATGGTGTTGAAGTGCTATGGCTTTGAGCCAAGTGGTTGAGGTTCTAAGTTCCGATTTACGAACAGGCAGTAGTTTCTTGTTTAAGGACACGGTTTTGAATTTATCGTTGATGGCATCTCTCAGAAGTCTACGGTGATAGGAGGATCGAAGCTTGTGACGAAAGGATTTTAAGTTAGCCCACCTGATGAATTTTGGGGTTATTCCTGCGTCCTGGCATCTCTTTAAGAATTTAAGGTCCAGCTCTGCCTTCTTAAGCTGACGGTAGCATTTCAATTTGATATACTTACAAACATGTATTTTATTTTTCTCAAACTTTACCAATTATTATTTTGAATGTATGCATTTGACCTAGTAATGTTTTCAGTGACAGATGTTTACTTAATTTATTAGCCTGGCTAGGTCTTATGACTGCCCTTTAGAACCCTGCTCTATTGTAACTAAAATTTTAATCTCCCATGCCTTCTTAGTGTCAACCATCATTGTATTCTGTTTTTCTATATAAATGCACACTGTCTTTTGATGTACTCATAATTCTCCTGACGATGACTTAATTAAAGTCGAAATATTGAGATTACACCATGAATATTTTCGGAGTTTCCTTACTACTTTATTAAATCTTACCCGACGTGCAGTATTGGGTAACCCCAAGATTTAAGCACTGGTGACGTCCGTATGTTGTAGTATGGTTGTTGTCCCGGCATGTGAAAGTATTCGCAAACATCGTGTCAATTTCAACCAATCAAAATCGCGGGCTCGTACACTTCCTTCTGACAACCTCGTACGCTACCACGTGAGTGTTGAAACCGCAATCTCTTTCGGGAATGAACTGGCTAACTTGATTCTATTACTATTAATACTCTTTAATTATTCCATAAGTAATCCAAGTGTATTTGACTTATCAGTCAAACAGTAATTATTACGTGTTTACCATTATCTGACAAAAATATAAAATAAATGCTCTGTACTATACGAGGGTAAATCGCCCTCCTAGCAAAGATGGCTGGTTCCGTTAACTGTCAGATTTGCACACGATGAACTTTGTCCCATTCAATAAAATGTTTCATGGGTTATTCTATCGTGGCCAAACATCCTTAGGTGTCGAATATTTACCATAGCAGCTGCCAATATTCCATTTCTCCCGAACTGGTCAATTACAACAGCAACTTGTGTAAATATTTAGAGGGGATATCACACTATTTACTGACTGACCCTGCTGGTCCATATCAAATACTGATAGGTAGCTTAATTAATCATGAACGCGATTATAGCCGTTTTGACACGGTTTGAGTAGGTTTATGCTATTACACGTTTATATCGGAAAACATTTACTGCATCGCCCCAAAGCGGGCAGTCTACTCCGGCGTTTTGATTGTAATAGACCCGGACTTAAATACGACCGTCCGTATAACAAATAGACATTTTGGAGTCAGAAACCTGGACTAAATGTAGGACGGATTACCAAAGTTCAGAGTAGCCTTGTAGCATTGCTTTTGTTGTCGATTGTCCCAGACAGCAAAAGATGGAAACTTTCTATTTTTACCAAAAATTGAAAGTTTTACCATCATTTAGTATTTTTAATTTGAAATTTAGATTTACCAAGTATCCGCAATGTAAACGAAATCAGAACATGGACATGTCACAAGCGCCCTAATGAGTCGTGTGAGTGATCTAACGGCACAGTATAATTTTACGTACTTAATCTGAGAAATACAGACTGACGATTGGGTAAGAGGGACTAGAAAAGCCTGCCGATGATTTTTTGAGTGCAAACCACTAAAATGAGGGAAATCCAACCACTAAGTTAACAGACACCGATTGCTGTTGCTGTAATCAGGTTTCGATTCTTCGTTTGTTTTTCACCCATATTTTAGACCACCATGATCTCATGGTGGTCTTATCAAATCGAATTTTGTCCGTGGTCCGTCGCCCGGTGTCTGTAAACTTTTCTTGTGATCGCGATTTCAAGAGACCTACTGGTCGGATCTTCATCAAATTTCATAGACATGTTCCCCTTATGGTCTTGTTGTGCAACATCTATTTTGTTTGCTCATTTGCATATTAAAATGGCCACTGGCGGCCATTTTGTGATTTTTACCTACGCGTTTATCCAAATCATCCCACAAATGTTCGATTGGGTTCAAATCTGGTGATTTGGACGGCCAGGGGAGCACTGTTACGTTCTGGTTGGCTACAAATTAAACAGTAGCACGAGCTGTGTGCGGCCGAGCGTTGTCGTGCCTAAAAATTTCCCTACGGAGGTCCATTACGGGCAACACATGTGGTGTCAAAACCTCATCTGTCTATCGAACGGCGTTAAGGTTGCCGGTAATGTACACCAGTTGAGTTTTTCGGGCACAGGATATGGCACCCCACACCATTCATTCATTTCATTTATTCACCTTTGAAAAAGTTACAAATCAAAAAATAATGGAGGCCATTAGTCGGCGGGAATAAAGTCCAATGGACTTGTTATATCCCAGTAATAAAAGCATGTTATAAATTAATAGGTCATACGTCGCAGGTGCTGTAGACTTAAAAAGTATTTTTTTTTTACGGAAACATCAATTCTTATAACGAAAAGAAAGAAGAAATCAAAGTTATGTTAAAAATAAAAGATACATTTAGAAAAGTATCTAAATTGCATATATTTATAGATAAGGCGGAACGCGGATGTGGTGATGAAGGAGGCCTACAGATCTAATACAAAGTCTTTAATTGATGATTTAAAAAGAGACAAAGATTCGATTGATTTTAAAGCTATTGGTAGTCTGTTCCATTCCCGTGGACCGGCTACTCGTATGGAATAGTATGAGAGATTTGAATGATAAAATGGTCGAGATAGGTTCAAATTTAAAGTCCTTGTTTGATAGGTATGAATGGTTGACTGTCGCGAAAAAATGTTTTGAAAAGATATGGGAAGATTAACTGAGTGATGCATGAATTTATGTATGGTAGTAGGATGGCAGAATTCATTCATCAAATGGATTGGAAGTATTTTTAGCGATTTAAACAAGTTTTTGGTGTGCTGACGTCGATGAGAGAATGTTATGACTCGGAAAGCTTTTTTTTAAGTAAGTGAAGAGACTGGAGATGAGAATGACAAGTGCTTCCCCACAGAGCGTTTGCATATGAAAGATAAAGATGAATTTGGGAGTGGTAAAAAATAAATAATGTATGTTTATTAACTGGCAACGCCACCATATGACTGAAATAATCTTGAGCGTGGCGTACAATCAATCAATCCAACTCATCCTTTACCATATTCAAAATATAATAAAGGGGATTCTCTTTATCGACAAAAACTCTCTCTCGTCGCATTACCTTTCGAAATTCATCATATACAAAAAGCTGCTTCCATGTTTGTTTGTTTGTTTCCATGCCGACTAACCTTAGCCCTTAGCGGTCTTGTGAAATACCCCCCAGAACTTGCTGGGAGAGGAATGTATAATCAACAGCGCTAAAAATTGATGACGTGCATTTGCAAACAACCGCTGCCCGTAGGCTAAAATAACCACCCAACCAACCAACAAACAGCTAGTGTACTGTTGCAAACTGCAGTTTCAAAACGGGCACACAAAACAAGACAACAGTTAGAGATTTTGAACTTTTCAATGGCACGTGTTTCTAATATAATTAAATTATTTTGATATTTCTTTGGTGAATGAATAATAATAATAATCCGGTTTAAACAATACCTGCTCTGCTTTCCTGACCACTGGCAAAAGACAGAATAAAAACCAGATATACAAGACACCGCATCGTACTAGTAAAAAGTAGCTCAAGGATGACAATACCTCTGTGTCTACTCCCTTTTACCGTTAGCCATTTTAAAACCTCTCCGATACATTTCTTACAAACTGATAACTTTGTTCAGCAAATTTCCCAATATGACCTGTTGTCTCCCATAACTATAGACGGCAAACAAATGAACGATACCGATATTGTTTACATAACAAATGTTTCAAAAGCAGATAGACGTTTTTTTCTATTTATATTTGTTTTTTTGTTCCTTTGACTGTGTTCTTGCATTAGTTTTGAAAGTAGAAGTCATTTTATAGGTTCTAGATTAGAATCAGAATGACAAATACCAAGTGTTTCAAAAAGGCCCCGCATTTATAACTGCACGGGGACTATGCCATTTTTAGAAATATCGAAACAAAAGCGTCTTCGAGTTATTAACCATTTATTTAGTATGGATGATGATGTTCCAATGACCTGGGGTTCGTTCTACTAAGCTGTCGCAAAGTTACGCATAGCTTTACAGTATAGAGTTGCGTCACCAGACTTGCGGCCATGCACAAGTTCCTATAATTTAACAAGCGTTTGCGACTGGCGCAACTTACGGCAGCTTAGTAGAACGAGCCCCTGGTCGGTATGTAACCCTCTGGTTATACTAGGTTTCCTTTATATGTCAATTAACCCCTAGTTCCAGCGTTGGGTACCCCGAGTTTTATAAACTGGTATGGTCCGTAGGCTGTGATATGGTTATTTACGTAAGCGCCAGTTCACCTCGATTTCTATGTTGGTTAACCCCGAGATTTAAATACGAGTCACGTCCGTGTGTTGTAGTATGGTTGTTTATTTAAGTATAAATCCACCCCCATGTGCAGTTTTGGGTAACCACAGATTTAACACGGGTGACGTCCGTATGTTGTAGTATGGTTGTTTATTTAAGTATAAATCCACCCCCATGTGCAGTTTTGGATAACCCGGAGATTTAAATACGGGTGGCGTCCGTATGTTGTAGTATGGTTGTTTATGTGAGTATAAATTTTCCCCGACGTGCAGTATTGGGTAACCACAAGATGTAAGCACTGGTGACGTCCGTATGTTGTAGAATGGTTGTTTATGTGAGTATAAATCTTACCCTATTTGATCCACTGAACAACTTAACATAATAAAGTAGTAAGGAAACTCCGAAAATATTCATGGTGTAATCTCAATATTTCGACTTTAATTAAGTCATCGTCAGGAGAATTATGAGTACATCAAAAGACAGTGTGCATTTATATAGAAAAACAGAATACAATGATGGTTGACACTAAGAAGGCATGGGAGATTAAAATTTTAGTTACAATAGAGCAGGGTTCTAAAGGGCAGTCATAAGACCTAGCCAGGCTAATAAATTAAGTAAACATCTGTCACTGAAAACATTACTAGGTCAAATGCATACATTCAAAATAATAATTGGTAAAGTTTGAGAAAAATAAAATACATGTTTGTAAGTATATCAAATTGAATTTTACAATCAGCCGCATTGATTAAAATCATATATTTATTATGTATAAGCAATAGAAAGGGTAATAGGTCCTGAAAAGTTAATAAAACAAAGGAATTATTAAAAAAAAAATTCACTTCTGGCGATAGATGGCGAATTAGAAAAAAAAAAAAAAAATTACATGGGTTATAACAGAGATTAACGAAATAAAGAGAGTTCTTTTGAAGCCATAATTCCGTGATTGAGGGGCGGTTTTAATCTCCTGATGGAGAGGGCTTCCTTAAATAATAATTCATTCCAGTTGTTTGATGAGTCAATTACTTTGGTATGTTGGGCTAAGAATGATTCAATTGGAATGGGTTTCAGATTGTCTATGTTAGAAGGTATATTAAGTAAACTTTCAATGAATTTGAAGTTTTCACATTGCTGAATATGGTTGAAAATTTCACTATGAGCTCGGCCATTTGAGTGTTCTTTCAGTCTTGTCGAAAGACAGCGCTCTGTTTTCCCCACGTAACTTTCATCACAACCTGGACAGTTGAACTGGTATACCACATTACTTCTATATTCAGAGGGAGTGAAGTCCTTGTTATTAAAAAATTTTGAGGCTTTACATGTAGTCCACAATATTTGAATCTGAACATCCGTATTCAGCAGGTTTTTAATTCTTCTAACGCTTCTTTTCACTAATTCCTCTCCGTGGTCCCCGACATAGGGAAGGCGAAGGCACACCCTTATGACGTTCGGATCCTTCTCTCTTCTCTTTGAGTTCAGTCTTGATGAAAGAAACCTGATAGTTTTGTTGGCTGTTTGAGAAGGAAAACTATTCCAAGACATGAACAGTTTGATTTTATCAATTTCGTTTTCATAAAGTTGGACATTACTGCATAATTTATGGGCCCGGGATAGGAGAGCTCTGATCCAGGAAATCTTGAGGTGCCACGGTTCAAAGCTTTTGAAGTTAACATACTGTCCGGTATTAGTGGATTTGCGAAAGATAGTTGTACACAGATCATATTTGAACTTTATGTCAAGGAAGTGTATACTATTGGGATCACTAAACTCCTCCACAGTGAATTTTAAATTTGGGTGAAATCCGTTAAGTCTGGAAAGAATGGCATTCACATCTGATGGCTTGGCTAGAACTAAAGTGTCATCAACATACCTCATATAAAACTTTAGGTAGTTTTCCTCTATAAGTTTGTTAACTACGTTTTTCTCCAACTCCGTAAGAATGATGTTAGCTAATACTGGGGCAAGCGGGGAGCCCATTGATACACCGTCTACCTGCTGGTACAAATCACCATCAAAGGAAAAGGCTGTCTTTGTGCATGAATCCAAAATTAACTTCTTCAAGGTTGTCTTAAAAAGTGTTGTCGGCAATTGTTTTTCTTTATAAACACGATCAAGTATAACGTTGATACATTTCCGTAGGGGGACATTTGTAAACAGGGATTCAACATCGAAGGATACGAATCTGTAACCTTCATCAAACAGGTGCTTGGGGATATTTTGAATTCTTTTCACAGCCTCAAAGGAATCAGACACAACATGTTCATTATCGGTTAATGGTTTCAAAAACTTTGAAAGAAATTTACCAATATGTGAGAAAGCGGTGCCAGTAGTGTCAATTATTGGTCTGAATTTAGGTAGTTGGTCATAATCTTTGTGGATCTTGGGTAATCCATGCAGGCGAGCAGGTCTAGTTGATTTAGGTCTGACAGTTTTATACTCGTCCTCATTAAGTTCACCTCTGTTTTTCATGGTTCGTAAATAACTTTGAAGGGAAGAAAGTTGAGTTAACGTGGGATCAGTTTTAAGTTTCCGGAATTTGTTTGTGTCATTCAGAATGTCCATAAGTCCATTAACATAATCTGTCTTATTAAGTAAAACAATTCCATTACCTTTGTCAGGTTTCATTATGGCAAATCGTTGATTCAGTTGTTTGAGTAGGCGTATTCGGCTGTGATCGGATGATAGTCTTTTGCTATTAAAATCTAGGAGGTTGTATGTCATGGCACGGATGGTGCTTTTAACTCTCTCCTGTTTTATGTATCCAGAAGGAAGAACGTTGAGTTGTTTGAGTCTTTCCCAAAACATTTCAGCACTGATGATTACGTCTGATTCCTTGGGTCGAGCAGCTAACGCATGTTTTAGTCCAAAACGTAGTGTTGTCTCTTCTTCCGTTGTCAGTTCCTCGCTAGTCAAATTAAGAATAATAGTGTTCGGGTTGTCTTTGGTCCCAAGGGATATTTTATGTTCTTTCATAAGGGCGTTGAACTTTTTCTCGTGGCGGTTTGAAGTTAAGTTGTTTGCTCTGTTTACAAATTTTTCAGCATGGTGTTGAAGTGCTATGGCTTTGAGCCAAGTGGTTGAGGTTCTAAGTTCCGATTTACGAACAGGCAGTAGTTTCTTGTTTAAGGACACGGTTTTGAATTTATCGTTGATGGCATCTCTCAGAAGTCTACGGTGATAGGAGGATCGAAGCTTGTGACGAAAGGATTTTAAGTTAGCCCACCTGATGAATTTTGGGGTTATTCCTGCGTCCTGGCATCTCTTTAAGAATTTAAGGTCCAGCTCTGCCTTCTTAAGCTGACGGTAGCATTTCAATTTGATATACTTACAAACATGTATTTTATTTTTCTCAAACTTTACCAATTATTATTTTGAATGTATGCATTTGACCTAGTAATGTTTTCAGTGACAGATGTTTACTTAATTTATTAGCCTGGCTAGGTCTTATGACTGCCCTTTAGAACCCTGCTCTATTGTAACTAAAATTTTAATCTCCCATGCCTTCTTAGTGTCAACCATCATTGTATTCTGTTTTTCTATATAAATGCACACTGTCTTTTGATGTACTCATAATTCTCCTGACGATGACTTAATTAAAGTCGAAATATTGAGATTACACCATGAATATTTTCGGAGTTTCCTTACTACTTTATTAAATCTTACCCGACGTGCAGTATTGGGTAACCCCAAGATTTAAGCACTGGTGACGTCCGTATGTTGTAGTATGGTTGTTGTCCCGGCATGTGAAAGTATTCGCAAACATCGTGTCAATTTCAACCAATCAAAATCGCGGGCTCGTACACTTCCTTCTGACAACCTCGTACGCTACCACGTGAGTGTTGAAACCGCAATCTCTTTCGGGAATGAACTGGCTAACTTGATTCTATTACTATTAATACTCTTTAATTATTCCATAAGTAATCCAAGTGTATTTGACTTATCAGTCAAACAGTAATTATTACGTGTTTACCATTATCTGACAAAAATATAAAATAAATGCTCTGTACTATACGAGGGTAAATCGCCCTCCTAGCAAAGATGGCTGGTTCCGTTAACTGTCAGATTTGCACACGATGAACTTTGTCCCATTCAATAAAATGTTTCATGGGTTATTCTATCGTGGCCAAACATCCTTAGGTGTCGAATATTTACCATAGCAGCTGCCAATATTCCATTTCTCCCGAACTGGTCAATTACAACAGCAACTTGTGTAAATATTTAGAGGGGATATCACACTATTTACTGACTGACCCTGCTGGTCCATATCAAATACTGATAGGTAGCTTAATTAATCATGAACGCGATTATAGCCGTTTTGACACGGTTTGAGTAGGTTTATGCTATTACACGTTTATATCGGAAAACATTTACTGCATCGCCCCAAAGCGGGCAGTCTACTCCGGCGTTTTGATTGTAATAGACCCGGACTTAAATACGACCGTCCGTATAACAAATAGACATTTTGGAGTCAGAAACCTGGACTAAATGTAGGACGGATTACCAAAGTTCAGAGTAGCCTTGTAGCATTGCTTTTGTTGTCGATTGTCCCAGACAGCAAAAGATGGAAACTTTCTATTTTTACCAAAAATTGAAAGTTTTACCATCATTTAGTATTTTTAATTTGAAATTTAGATTTACCAAGTATCCGCAATGTAAACGAAATCAGAACATGGACATGTCACAAGCGCCCTAATGAGTCGTGTGAGTGATCTAACGGCACAGTATAATTTTACGTACTTAATCTGAGAAATACAGACTGACGATTGGGTAAGAGGGACTAGAAAAGCCTGCCGATGATTTTTTGAGTGCAAACCACTAAAATGAGGGAAATCCAACCACTAAGTTAACAGACACCGATTGCTGTTGCTGTAATCAGGTTTCGATTCTTCGTTTGTTTTTCACCCATATTTTAGACCACCATGATCTCATGGTGGTCTTATCAAATCGAATTTTGTCCGTGGTCCGTCGCCCGGTGTCTGTAAACTTTTCTTGTGATCGCGATTTCAAGAGACCTACTGGTCGGATCTTCATCAAATTTCATAGACATGTTCCCCTTATGGTCTTGTTGTGCAACATCTATTTTGTTTGCTCATTTGCATATTAAAATGGCCACTGGCGGCCATTTTGTGATTTTTACCTACGCGTTTATCCAAATCATCCCACAAATGTTCGATTGGGTTCAAATCTGGTGATTTGGACGGCCAGGGGAGCACTGTTACGTTCTGGTTGGCTACAAATTAAACAGTAGCACGAGCTGTGTGCGGCCGAGCGTTGTCGTGCCTAAAAATTTCCCTACGGAGGTCCATTACGGGCAACACATGTGGTGTCAAAACCTCATCTGTCTATCGAACGGCGTTAAGGTTGCCGGTAATGTACACCAGTTGAGTTTTTCGGGCACAGGATATGGCACCCCACACCATTCATTCATTTCATTTATTCACCTTTGAAAAAGTTACAAATCAAAAAATAATGGAGGCCATTAGTCGGCGGGAATAAAGTCCAATGGACTTGTTATATCCCAGTAATAAAAGCATGTTATAAATTAATAGGTCATACGTCGCAGGTGCTGTAGACTTAAAAAGTATTTTTTTTTTACGGAAACATCAATTCTTATAACGAAAAGAAAGAAGAAATCAAAGTTATGTTAAAAATAAAAGATACATTTAGAAAAGTATCTAAATTGCATATATTTATAGATAAGGCGGAACGCGGATGTGGTGATGAAGGAGGCCTACAGATCTAATACAAAGTCTTTAATTGATGATTTAAAAAGAGACAAAGATTCGATTGATTTTAAAGCTATTGGTAGTCTGTTCCATTCCCGTGGACCGGCTACTCGTATGGAATAGTATGAGAGATTTGAATGATAAAATGGTCGAGATAGGTTCAAATTTAAAGTCCTTGTTTGATAGGTATGAATGGTTGACTGTCGCGAAAAAATGTTTTGAAAAGATATGGGAAGATTAACTGAGTGATGCATGAATTTATGTATGGTAGTAGGATGGCAGAATTCATTCATCAAATGGATTGGAAGTATTTTTAGCGATTTAAACAAGTTTTTGGTGTGCTGACGTCGATGAGAGAATGTTATGACTCGGAAAGCTTTTTTTTAAGTAAGTGAAGAGACTGGAGATGAGAATGACAAGTGCTTCCCCACAGAGCGTTTGCATATGAAAGATAAAGATGAATTTGGGAGTGGTAAAAAATAAATAATGTATGTTTATTAACGTTTTTTTGAATATGCTTTAAAATACCTATATTTTGAGATACTTTCCTACAAACAAAACTGATATGAGATGACCATTGAAGGCTATTGTTAAAAAACATTCCTAAACATTTAAATTTCTTTACGTGATCTATGGGACTATTGTTAACAAAAAAGGCAGTTTTTTGAAGGGGAGATAACCATAAGTTTAGTCTTCGAGACATTAAGAGAGAGCCTATTAACGGCCAGCCACATTGATATCTTCTCCAGCTCCGTCGACACATTGTCGACGGCACTGGATAATGATTCAGCAGACGACCATCACACTTCCTCCACCGAAAGTGTCGACCTCAAGGACGCACTTCCTTGCGAACCGCTCATTCCGGCGTCTGTAAACTCGTGTACGACCATCTCTTCTCTGCAGCTGGAATCTTGATTCATCGCTGAACCAGACTCGCCTCCAGTTTTGCAGATTCCAGTCCCTTAACCTGTTGCACCATCGGACCTTTGCAAGTCGATGCTGGCGTCTCAGTACTACACCAAAGTAAGGACGTCTGGCGCGTAAACCGTTTTGACGGAGACGGTTTCTGACTGTCTGTGCCGATATTCGACGGAGACCTGGGATATTTGATGCTGTTTCTTTTGCTGTTTTGGTCCGGTTTCGCTGTTGAAGTAACCGGATGTAGCGATCGTGGGCTGCTGATGTGATCCTAGGTCGGCCAGAACGTTGACGATCAGCTGTTGAACCGGATTTCTGGTGCCGTTGCAACAGTCTGGAAATCGTGCTCCGGTGAACATTTTAAAGTCTAGCGACTGCATTCTGTGATTCGCCTGCCAGGAGACGACCAATGACGACGTTGCGGGCAGCTGCGTCTAGTCTTGGTATATTGTAGCAACTTCGTGAAACAATTTAACGACTGAATTCAATTGAACGGTTGTGTGTCTTTTATACCCATTAAACCCGCATAAAAATAAGACGTGATTCGCACGTGCAACTGTCCTTGGTTTTTCCCTACGCCTTCCTCGTGTAGCGTTACACAAAGGCTGACCCGAAAGTCACGTGTGATCAACAGCCACTATCAAGGGCTTAAATTGAATTATCGGACATTTTATACATTATAACATGTTCCTATGGTCATGTGTCAATCACGCACATTTTTGGAAAAATTCATGTTTGAAAAAAAAATTGGATGTTGCGTTTCTTTTTTGGGAGAGTATATATCAAAAAGACAGAGTCTCTGGCCAATAGAACATAAGAAAAGAAACGAGAAGAACTTTGAGTATGACTCGATTTTGTAATGTGTTGTTGTTGTTCGAGGCAGCCAGTAAACAATCTGACAGTAAAATAAAAACAACTTGCGTTAAATTCTGTACCGGGATCTCGCCGAATCCTTATGTTTTACTGTCTATTTCTAAACTTCCTTGACTTGAAAAGACGTGGGTTGGAACCGTTAAAATTCTTGTTTTAGTTTAATGGTTAATCAAACGCACAGCACTACGCCATGTAAACATCGTTTTGGTTTTAACATGGCGCTTGCGTGATATTCGTCTATAGGCTCTACGGGACGTTTCTAATAGTTGCTATAGTGTTTAAAATGTTTGATGTAACTAACAATAGCTCTAGCTGAATGTAAAAGGGTAATAGAAAAGTGGGTAGATGCGAGCAACGCCAGGTAAAATTTCATGATGTTTGGCGGAATACTTTAAAGTAACAAGATCAATTGACCTCCTAGATGAACTCTCCAATCCCATTCCAATGGATTTTTCCGATGAAAAGGGCGACTTTTGGCTGTAGAGGTTAAATCTGGACTTTAAGACTAGGTTAACTTTAATTTTAGATTTCTTATCGATTGGTTTAAGTTCTAACTTTTTTCGTATGGTTTTACACCACAAATCGGATTGAATGATTGCTGTTTAACCCCGCACTCAAGATTATTTCACTTGTATGGCGGCGTTGCCAGGTTTAGTGGGAGAGAAAACCAGGCTCATTGCCCGGAGGAAGCCTATACGACCTTCGGCGAGTATCTGGCAACTCTTCCACATACAGCAACCGAGTAAAAAATCCAGTAGAAAATTTTTCAATTTTTATTTGGTCTGAGTGTGGTTCGATGGAAGATCAGTGTGGGACTGAGGGACGATCACTCTCGCCGACTGGATCACCAAGGCTCCTCCACCATTTAACATTTTTACCATAACTTGACATATGCTATGTGCTCAACGCTTAATTTTGTTAGTTTTACCTGTCATAAGTGATTAAAGGGTTTAATAGTATAGACAACCGGCATTCATACAGGGAAAATTCGGTCCACTCATTGTAGGTTATTAATTATAGGCATTCTTGACTTGACATTTTTACAAAAACTAAATGCAGATTGGTCATAAATATGATATTCTGTATTACGCACCGATGATTTATTTTTTGTTTTTATCTCACATATGGATATTTCGGAAGACAGATTACAAAACTATCTTTCTGGAAACATGTTGAGGTGCAGGTATGGTTAAATAGTTCACCCAGGACAACGAGGAAATCTCCAATGCACCATTATCTTCAGAACTATGCTGGACAATAGCCAGCCCACTGCAAGATAAAATTAACATAATAGATAACTAAAGGTGAGTGTACGTCGTGAAATTTAAACAAAATATAAATACATCTAATCCAAAGGAACATACATTCGTTATAGCCTATGTCAGTTCAAAAACTTCACATTGAAAAGTATCTTGAAAAAAATAGCCGATAGTTTCCAAATACTGTTTTATTGACAAATAACAAGTTTTCGGTAGCTCATGTGATTTTAAAATGTTCAACATGTTGTTTGAATCTGCATTTTTTAATCATTTCATACAAAATATCCCAGCTTATGAAAGCTTTTTTTCATTCCAATCATTAAGAGAAAACAGGGGTTGAAATATAGGTAGGGGTCAAATGATTATTAATGAAATCTAAACATATCGAATGATCCTGTGCTTTGACACAAAGGGAAATGTTTTAGAACACAGATTGAAGATTAACAGCCTTGAATTTCAAACAAAAATCTGAAAACCTCTGTCATAAAATGCCACGTTAAATTTTGGCCAGCGGCTTATTTTGTAAAACTTTTAAATATTAAAAGTCATTACTTACTTTCCAAGCCGCAAACCATCAAATCTCATAAACTTCGTCTCAAACTGAAAAACTGCGCCATCTCCACAAAAGTAAACCAAGTCTTTGAATCTCATGGAAAATTGTGGCAAAATAGGGTTTCCCGACAAAAGCTCTACAATAAATGTACAAGCCAAAAGCAAAATGTGTTAGAGTTGTCTTTTGTTGTTGGTACGAGTTTAGTTGAGACGGGGAAAACAAAAGTTAAGCATAGAAAAAACATGTTTCAAACTCACTAATCATTGTCATGTATCACCATAAGGGTTTCAGTGAACGTGGTTCTGTTTTATTTACTTGAACATGTTTTATATTGCAAGTACAATGCCCTTAATTCAACCAATAAGTGATATTTTTCTTTCAAGGAATGCTACAAGAATGGAGTCTGACAATTAACACTGGCTTGCAGATTGTTGTTTCTCATTTAAGTGGCATGAGCTGCCAAAATTCGATCTTTTCTCATAAATTCTGCTGGTCCCGACAGTCTGAGCCTTTGAAAGTCAACTAAAAAAAAACACGATTGACTGTGGAATTAGGACAATCCATGAAGTCTATGTGCCATAAGAGCAAAAAAGTCAAAAGAATTAAAATACCTGGATGAACGTTCAAAGTTAGTGCAAACACTACTGTGCAGTGCATTTTTCAAAACCAGCAGCACTAAAAAGCTTGTGAAAAATAACCGATAATTTCTAGATTATTTTAGAACGCCAAGATATCGACATTTTGGCAGCTCATGGGACTTTAACCAGATTTGAATTTCGTTATGTACATTGGATCCAAACCTTTCCTTCCAAATAGATTTGCTTTCCTCGGACCCATGAACGTCGCATCGGCAGTATAATACTTTGTAGCGTTTTCAAGCTTTCCACTTTGGTAATCCTCTAAAAGGTTTGATACTAGAGTCTTGATTTCCTCTATCCACTCTAAAACAAGAGAAAAGACACAGCAGTAAAACAACGATTTTTCACTCGGTCGCCGTGTGTGGAAGAGTTGCTAGGTACTCACCGAAGGTCGAGGGTTTCCTCGGGACAATGAGCCCAGTTTCCTGTTCCACTAAACCTAGCAACGCCGCCATATAAGTGAAATAGACTAGAGTGCGGCGTAAAACATCAATTAATTACGTTACCAGAGGGGCCATACTCTGGGACCCGGTAGATGAATTTGTGCCATTTTTCAACTTGATATGGTCTTAATGTTAAATATTAATTCAAGTACACAGGCACATTCTAGTTGTTTAAAGTGGCATGACCTGCCAAAATGTAGATATTTTGACGTAAAGACAGAATGTTGAAATTATCGGCTATTTTTCACAAGACGTATAATTCAGAAGCTTTTTAGTCTCGAGAATGTACGATAAATTATTGTTTTGAACTAACTTTGGATTAGAATGAATGAATGGTCTTCCCGGTTGTTTAAATTTTGTTTACTTTTCGAAGACTATTCCGTTTCGTATAGGCCACATACTGTATGGATTTTCCTCATTCCAACGAAAAAAAGTGTGAATTTTGGCAGCTCACTTTAAATTCCGATCTTACAGCGCATTATCTTACTCAGATAAAAAGCGCCAAACAAACCTCCGAATTGAAACCGCTAATATTATTCCCACCTGATACCTGTTAAACGATCTTGAGATTTATTTCTATGAATAACAATTGCATACAATCTCCCAAGAAGAAAACACAAAGAAAAAAGTTAAGCACCCCCTGGAAAATAGCCGGTTTGTTTCAGTAAATTTTAATGTTTTTGCTGCTTAGAAAATCTCTCACGTTGTATACCTCTTGATAAAATTGACAAATTGGTCAATTCGGTTTCTCGAAATGTTCCTCCATATATTGCAGTTCATGCTACTTTAACGGATAATACTTTTCGCCATTTGCAAGACTAATGAGTTTGTATTGTTTTCCATTGATATGAGTATGGTTTATGGTCTATGAAAGAGATCAGAACTTGCTGGCAGAGGAATGTATGATCTGCATTACTAAAAATGTATGACATGTATTTACAAACAACCGCTGCCAGCAGGCTAAAACAATCACCCAACCAACCAACAAACAGCTGGTGTACTGTTTACAACCTGAAGTTTCAACACGGGTACACAAATTCAGACAATAGTTAGAGATTTTAAACTTTCCAGTGGCATATGTTTCTCATATAATGATATTATTGATATTTCTTTGGTGCATAAATAATAATAATAATCCGGTTTAAACAATACCTGCTCTGCTTTCCTGACCACTGACAAAAGACAGAATAAAAACCAGATACACAAGACACCGCATCGTTCTAGTAAAAAGTAGCTCAAGGATGACAATACCTCTGTGTCTACTCCCTTTTACCGTTAGCCATTTTATAACCTCCCGATACATTTCTTACAAACTGATAACTTTGTTCAGCAAATTTCCCAATATGACCTGTTGTCTCTCATAACTATAGACGGTAAACAAATGAACAATACCGATATTGTTTAAATAACAAATGTTTTAAAAGCAGATAAACGTTGTTTTTTATATTTATATTTATTTTTTTGTTTCCTTGACTGTGTCCTTGCATTACTTTTGAAACTAGTAGCTATTTTATAGGTTCTAGATTAGAATCAGAATGACAAATACCAAGTGTTTCAAAAAAAGCCCAGCTGTTAGGCCCGATAACCGCACGGTAACTAAGTCATTTTGAGATATATCGAAACAAAAGCGTCTTCGAGTTATTAATCATTTATTTAGTATGGATGATGCGGTTCCAATCCCCTGGTCGATTACGAGGTTTCCTTTATATGTCAATTAACCCTGAGTTCCAGCGTTGGGTACCCCAAGTTTTATAAACTGATATGGTCCGTAGGCTGTGATACGGTTAGTTACGTAAGCGCCAGTTCACCTCGATTTCTAACATTGTGTAACCCCGAGATTTAATACGTGTGACGTCCGTATGTTGTAGTATGGTTGTTTATGCGAGTATAAATCCACCCTGACGTGCAGTATTGGTTAACCACGAGATTTAAACACGGGTGGCGTCCGTATGTTTTAGTATGGTTATTTATGTGAGTATAAATCTTCCCCGACGTGCAGTTTCGGTTAACCTCGAGATTGACGAAGTAAGCTAGGTTTGTATATTACTCTGTACTTAAAGAGGACCCTCCGAACACGCAGAGTGAGGATTCTGGCTTCTGCAACTTAATTTGTACCGTCCCGACATGTGAAAGTATTCCCAAACATCGCGTCAATTTCAACCAATCAAAATCGCGGCCTCGTACACTTCCTTCTGAAGATCTCGCACACCACATTATGTGCGTTGAAACCGTAATCTCGGAAATGAAAGTGGCTATATCCATACTATTACTTCATTCCACCTCTTAAATTATTCGAGAAATAATCCAAGGGTATTAGGCTTATCAGTCAAACAGTAATTATTCCGTGTTTACCATTATCTGACAAAAATATAAAATAAATGCTCTGTACTATACGAGGGTAAATCGCCCTCCTAGCAAAGATGGCTGGTTCCGTTAACTGTCAGATTTGCACACGATGAACTTTGTCCCATTCAATAAAATGTTTCATGGGTTATTCTATCGTGGCCAAACATCCTTAGGTGTCAAATATTTACCATAGCAGCTGCCAATATTCCATTTCTCCCGAACTGGTCAATTACAACAGCAACTTGTGTAAATATTTAGAGGGGATATCACACTATTTACTGACTGACCCTGCTCGTCCATATCAAATACTGATAGGTAGCTTAATTAATCATGAACGCGATTATAGCCGTTTTGACACGATTTGAGTAGGTTTATGCTATTACACGTTTATATCGGAAAACATTTACTGCATCGCCCCAAAGCGGGCAGTCTACTCCGGCGTTTTGATTGCAATAAACCCTGACTTAAATACGACCGTCCGTATAACAAATAGTCATTTAGGAGTCAGAAACCTGGACTAAATGTACGACGGATTACCAAAGTTCAGAGTAGCCTGGTAGCATTGCTTTTGTTGTCGATTGTATTAAGCACAGACCCAAGAACACGTTAAAGGCACACTTGCCGAGAAAATCCAGAATACTGTTTACATCAAAAACAATGGGCGGTTGTCTTTATTTTTCCCAGACAGCAAAATATGGAAACTTTCTTTTTTTACCAAAAATTGAAAGTTTTGGCATCATTTAGTATTTTTAATTTGAAATTGAAAATTAGATTTATCAAGTACCCGCAATGTAAAAACAAAATCCGAACATGGACATGTCAGAAGCGCCCTAATGTTTTAAGTCGTGTGAGTGATCTAACGGTACAGTATAATTTTACTTACTTTATCTGAGAAATACATATAAAATAAATTAAGAAGTTGTTTATCCATAAGTAATCCTCGTCTTCATCTGAGAAATACAGACTGACGATCGGGTAAGAGGGACTAGAAAAGCCTGCCGATGATTTTTTGAGTGCAAACCACTTATATAAATAAGGTGAAGAATTACTTATGGATAAGATTGAAAGATTTGACACTTCTATAAAGCCCTAAAATGAGGGTAATCCAACCACTAAGTTAACAGACACTGACTGTTGTTGTTGTAATCAGGTTTCGATTCTTCGTTTGTTTTTTATCCCCATCTCTACATTCTAAGCCCAACTGGACATGTTATATGCGTCCTATATTTAATTTTAGTGGTTTTAGTTGTAGTAAGCTCATGTAAATTGGTTTTCTTAACAAATGTTCAACAGGCTACGGCGGTAAGTGGGCCTTTAAGCCAATAATTGCTATGTCTCAACCTGTATTCAGTCTGACGGTCTGCTTTCTCAAAAGGCCATGAATGAGTTTGCTGTGGGGGGTTTTCAGTGAGCCGACGGTTTTGGGTGGAAGTAGCTCTCCCCTTACCCCTCTATCCAATACATATAATATATATCGAGGGGAGAGCACTCCGTGTGCCTATGGTTGAGAATACAAAACATGGCCGCCGTGTTCGCGGGAAAGTGTTCGAACCAGCTCTAGATATGCATGTAATGCTTATAGTTTGGCAAAAGGGAAATGGATATCAAGACAGAAAAGGTTGGTCATTCATTTTAAGGCATTAATTTCATAAATTGCATAAACAATAGACGTCTTTTGAATTCCAGTGTTAGGACGCTATCAGTCGTTGAGGTGCAGGTATGGTTAAATAGTTCACCCAGGACAACGAGGAAATCTCCAATGCACCATTGTCTTTAGAACTATGCCGGACAATAGCCAGCCCACTGAAAGATAAATTAACATAATAGATGAATTGATGGTGAGTGTACGTCTCAAAATTGAAACAAAATTTAAATATATCTAAAAAAAAGGAACATACATTCGTTTTAGCATATGTCAGTTTAAAACTTTAACATTAAAAATTATCTAGAAAAAAGACGATAGTTTCCAAATACTGTTTTATGGACAAATAACAACATTTTGGCAGCTTATATGATTTTAATATGTTTAAGATGTTGTTTGAATCTGCTTTCAGATTGACTCAGTAATCATTTTATGAAACAAGATTTTCATTTTGGAATATAGGTAATATGGAAAATGTTTTAGAATATCGATATCAAAACAACCAACACATATTGAAGAAAAACAGCCTTGAATTTTAAACAAAATTTTGAAGAAAAAAATCTGAAAACCTATGTCTTAAAATGCGACGTTCACTTCTGGCCAGCGGCTTATTTTGTAAAACTTTAAAACTTTAAAAAACATTACTTACTTTCCAAGCCGCAAACCATCAAATCTCATAAACTTCGTCTCAAACTGAAAAACTGCGCCATCTCCACAAAAGTAAACCAAGTCTTTGAATCTCATGGAAAATTGTGGCAAAATCTCGTTTTTCGATACAAACTCTACAATAAATGTATAAGTCAAAAGCAAAATGTGTTAGAGTTGTCTTTTGTTGTTGAAACGATTTTACTTGAGACGGGAAAACAAAAGTTGACCGTAGAAGAAAATGTTTCAAACTCACTTATTATTTTCATGTATCACCAATAAGCGTTTTATGGAATGTTGTTCTGTTTTTTTTTTACTTGAACATGTTTTATATTGCAAGTACAATGCCCTTAATTCAACCAATAAGTGATATTTTTGTTTCAAGGAATGCTACAAGAATGGAGTCTGGCAATTAACACTGGCTTGCAGATTATTGTTTCTCATTTAAGTGGCATGAGCTGCCAAAATTCGAAAAATAACCGATAATTTCTCAATTATTTTAGAACGTCAAGCTATCTACATTTTAGCAGCTCATGCGACTTTAACAAGATTTGAATTTTGGTATGTGCAATGGATCCAAACCTCTCCTTCCAAATAGATTTGCTTTTCTTGGACCCATGAACGTCGCATCGGCAGTAAAATACTTTGTAATGTTTTCAAGCTTTCCACTTTGGTAATCATTTAAAAGGTTTGATACTAGAGTCTTGATTTCCTCTATCCACTCTAAAACAAGAGAAAAGACACAGCAGTAAAACAATATCTAAATTTATTCAAGTTGATACGAGTTTCAATCAGTTAGTGTCTTTTAGAAAGTGATTATAACAGAATGTAGCTTTAGGGGATTACACTTTCTTGAAAATGGCAAAAACTCTTCTACCGAATTTGGGTAACGCCCGTAAAGGGAATAGAGCCTGTGTCCCAGAGTGGGAACTAACGGGCGACCCATATGTTATTGATTCGCCGGTGAATACAACGCTCTATTGAGTCTCGGAGCACCCCCACCCTTAACCCCTCAGTGTTATGCCACTTTCGCTTTTTTAGATTTGAAGATTAAGTGCTAGTTTGACTTACTCTTAACAATATCAATATGATTAAAACCAAACCTTATGTACGGGGATGTTTTATTTACCTGCGAGTTGGACAAATCGCAACTTCACCCACTCAAGGTATTGTCCGGTAGGCATACGAACAAAACGTTCTAGGTACCTTGTGATGGCACAACAAACATTGGGAAATTTTCTGACTGCGTTTTCACTCGAACGACCTATGTGTTATGGTTGCCAGTTACCACCGGAAGGTCGTTGGTTTCCTCCGGGTATAGAGCACAGTTTCCTTCCACAATAAAACTGGCAACGCCGCCTTATGAGTGAAATAATCTGGAGCGCGGCGTACAACACCAATCAGTCAATCAATCCAACTCATCCTCGCCCAATTGAAACGAAATCTCTCTTTTTTTATGGTCATTTTAAACCTTACGGGGATTCTCTTTATCGACAAAAAGTCTCTCTCGTCGCATTACCTTTCGAAATTCATCATATACAAAAGCTGCTTCCATGTTTGTTTTACTATGTAGCCACCTCTGTAGGTGACTAAGGATTTCTGTCTAAGTTAGCCAGAAATATTTAAGCCCGTAGTCTGACTTTTTTGTTGGTGAAACGGTGTAGTTAAAAAACTTAGCCGACTACGTCCCATAGCAGTAGTTACTCTGTCTAAATACGGTAGTTTGCACAGCAGGGAGTCCTCCCAGATACGTGTAAAAAATCGATATTTGCACAGCAGGGGTACTGACGTAAGCGTCAGAAAATCGATAGGATGACGTAATAAATGACAGATGGTGTGTGTCAGATGTCGAGAAAATCAATACCATGCTCGTACTATAGTACGGGCACAAAATGTGAACTTTGATCAGGAAAATTGAAAGAAAATGAGTAAAAATGAAATAGTAAATGACGTTAAGAAAATGGATTTCGGTCGAGAACAATAGGATGAAGGCGTTAAGACGTTGAGCGATAGCGTTAAGACGTAAAGAAAACTGTTAAGAAAGTGAGTCTAAAACCATAATTTATAAAAATATCAATAGCATTCTCGTACTATACTACGGGCACAAAATGTGAACTTTGATCATGAAAATTGAAAGAAAATGTGTAAAAATGAAAATAGTAAATGACGTTAAGAAAGTGATTTTCGGTAAAGAACAATAGAATAAAGACGCTAAGACGCTGAGCCATAGCGTTAAGACGTAAAGAAAACTGTTAAGAAAGTGAGTCTAAAACCATAATTTGAAAAATAATATCCTCGATTAACGTCATGTCATTAAATCAATGGTATTCATCGATTGGATGACGTAATAAATGGCAGATGGTGTGTGTCAGATGTCGAGAAAATCATTCTCGTACTATAGTACGGGCACAAAAAGTGAAATTTGATCGGGAAAATTGAAAGAAAATGACTAAAAATAAAATAGCGAGTGACGTTAAGAAAGTGGACAATAGAATAAAGGCGGTTAAGACGTTGAGAGTTGGCGTTAAGACGTAAAGAAAAATGTTAAGAAAGCGAGTCTAAAATCATAATTTGGAAAACAATATCCTCGAGCAATGACAGGTTGTTACATCGTATGACGTCATATAATCACTGGCATTCTCGTACTGTAGTACGATGTAAATCAATAGCAGATCATGGTCAAAATGTAAACTTTAATCGAAAAAATTTAAAGAAAATGAGTAAAAATGAAATAGGTAATGAGGTTAAGAAAGTGATTTTAGGTAGAATGAATGCGTTAAGACGTTGAGCGTTAGCGTTAAGACGTAATGAAAAACAATAAGAAAGTTAGTCAAACATTTTACAAAAACATCGTTTGAAATAGTTTTAAAAAGTCACTAGCTAGAACGATAAATATACAACCGAGGTGACACGTGGTAATTGCGCAGTCACGACAAAGTGACGTATTGGATCGATAAATCCATAGTTTGCCAGCGAGTCAATGACATGTCAAAACTTGTTAGACTAGCACGTGTTACAAAGCTTTAAAACGCAATCATCTATTCAACACGAATTAAAATGATTGCGTGACGTCATAAAATCAAAGACATTCTTGCACCACGTAAATGACCTACCACATACAACAGTACCACGCAAATGACCAGGGACCAATCGTAAACTTTGATGACGTCATACAATCAATAGTATGATCGTACACCGTGTAAAAGGCCAGTGATGAAATATGAACTTTGATGGGCGAAATCGTGTAAAAAACATGGAAAGTAGTCCATTTGAATAATATCCTCAAACAATAGATGTTATCGTTTGCATGACGTCGCAATATATAATGGTAAAGTCTAATATTTAAATGGCTAAGAAGGACGATAAAATAACCAACCTACAAAAACAATGAAGCATATAAAACAATAGAATTGCCACGCATGGAATAAGTTACCACGACCTATAGCAAAACTAAACATCTTAAACAATAGAACTCTTACCTTCAGGATTTCTATTAAGTGTTGTTGTTGTTGTTGTTGTCCACACTGCGTTAGTGCATACGTCATGTCTCCTAGTGTAAGAACTTAGAACTGACATCTACGCGTCAATTTCGAACCAGGTACCCCACGTGACCTATTCGGCCTAAACGTTAGCCTTCCAATCAATTACCGATACTATAGTTAGTGGGCGGTGCTCGCGATCGGTGATCAACTCTCAGCTAACACAACTGACGCCTCCACGAGTACCATCCAAGGGACCCCCTGCTCGAATAAGCTTTTAACTCGCCTATCAAAAAATGTAACGCCCCGCAGGTCAAAGTCGCGAGAATCGCTAAAAACCAATCGATCTATATTGTCACAGCTGACTGTCAATTATTAATCTTTTGGTATACGGACTTTAATGAAATGAAATTTAAAAAACTTAGTAAATATGAAATACCACAGTTGTATTAATTGATTGTTGATAGACATGAATACTAAAATATGAAAAAAAAAAAACAATGAAAAAGACGGATAATGTTAAAGAATTAAAACAAGGCACATTTGAAAAAAAACAAACTAATAACAAAGTATTAAATAAAATAGTGAAATGCTTACCAATTATGATTGGAGCAATTACAAAATAGTAAAGTAACATAACGGGGAATAACAAAGCGTTGTTTTGCAAAAAACTATTTATATAAATTTTCATCGGTATTGTTAAAATTAAATCAAGGCGCATTTGAAAAAACTAATACCACAGTATTAAATAAAATAGTGAAATGCTAACCAATTATGATTTGAGCTATCACAAAATAGTAAAGTAACGTAAAAGGAAGTAAACAAAACGTGTTTTTTTTTTTCAAAACTATAAACTATCAAAAAGTATGATAGAGACATTTTTTTGTTGTACGAATTGACCAATTTTAAAAGCCGCCGACTTAAACCCAAAGTGAAAGTTTGCGGAAATATATGGGGGACGAGGGGATGGGGGGAGTTGAACGCGCAGTTGGAGAGTCTCTAAGTATTCGAATCAAATTGATTGATATGTGACAGCTGGCTGTCAATTAATAATCTTTTGGTATACGGACTTTATAGAAATCAACTTTGAAAAACCTTGTAAATATGAAATAACCCGGTGTATTAATTGATTGCTGTTAGACCTACATACGAAAATATATATAAACACAATGAAAAAAAGACGGATATTGTTAAAAATTAAAACAAGGCGCATTTGAAAAAAAACTAATAACAAAGTATTAAATAAAATAGTGAAATGCTTACCAATTATGATTGGAGCAATTACAAAACGGTAAAGGAACATAACGGGGAATAACAAAGCGTTCTTTTGCAAAAACTATTTATATACATTTTCACCGGTATTGTAAAAATTAAATCAAGGCGCATTTGAAAAAACTAATACCAAAGTATTAAATAAAATTGTGAAATGCTAACCGATTATGATTTGAGCTATCACAAAATAGTAAAGTAACGTAAAAGGAAGTAAACAAAACGTGTTTTTTTTTTTCAAAACTATAAACTATCAAAAAGTATTATATAGACATTTTTTTGTTGTACGAATTGACCAATTTTAAAAGCCGCCGACTTAAACCCAAAGTGAAAGTTTGCGGAAATATATGGGGGACGAGGGGATGGGGGGAGTTGAACGCGCAGTTGGAGAGTCTCTAAGTACTCGAATCAAATTGATTGATATGTAACAGCTGGCTGTCAATTAATAATCTTTTGGTATACGGACTTTATAGAAATCAACTTTGAAAAACCTTGTAAATATGAAATAACCCGATGTATTAATTGATTGTTGTTAGACCTACATACGAAAATATAAAAAAAAAACAATGGATATTGTAATATTTAATAAATGACGCATTTGAAAAACTAATTCCAATGGTATTAAATAAAATAGGGAGATGCTATTTAGATATACTAATAAATAATGAAAACAAGCTGCTCACGCACCAGTGCACAAGTTAACTTAATCAATTAACCCCATGTTAAAAGTATAGGCGATATCGTCACATATGAGTGTCCCCCCACCATACCAACTCGTCATACGTAACACAGTACATATTAAACGACACCCCCGCTAGTCTACCTGACCGGCGAAGTAAGTAAACCAGGATAGAGACACACGAGTGTGGCTACCGCTAGTAGAGAGCCATCAATATCATAAATCCAGGGGGGCCCATCTGTGACACCCTCTCTAGTCAAAAAAACTGACAGTTAACGTGTGCAAATATTGATTTTCTGAACTTTAGAATTGAAATCAATTGGATATTGTGATTGGTCTACCGGTAGGTCCACGCGCGTGGCATTTTCTGGGCTATATAAGCCGGGAATTCGTAGGTTGATTTATATCGGTTATCTGCAAGCAGAAACATCACAACTCACTTCAAGATGGAATTTTCCTCCAATGGATCAAGTTTCTCAGACTTAATGTGTTTAGATATTCCCACTTCGCAGTAAGTTTTATTTTTCTTTTAAATTGTAAAGTCTAAATATTTGTATTGTTTTTCTGGCTACCCAGTGTCCGATGTGTGTTCATAAAAAATCCTTTTCATGAGGTCATTTTAAAATGTGCGGTGGCCTCGGTATGGGTCGAATTAATCGTGAGTTTTTTAATCCGATTAAGTCAATTGTTTAAAATGTGTGTATACGATTAATAGATCGGCCATTATTAGAATTAAACATTGTCTACCAAGGGTAGACTTTACTTTATTTGTAGACTATGGCAATCGCCTGGTTACCTGAATCTAAAACTACCACCTCTGCTGTTAGTTATCAACTAAATATTTTTTTTTCTTTATCCATAGGCTAGGATTTCTCGGGGATTTGAACTGGGACCAAGAATTCGAGCACGTTCAGACCCCAAATGAAAAGTAAGTTTATTGCTTTTCAATTTTATCACTATTTGGTTGCATCATTTTTAATAATCTGAATATCCTTTACATCCGAAAAACCATGAGTAACGAATACTTTGTTGAAATAAAAAAAAGATGTTTTAACCGACGTTTTTATTATTTTGTGTTCAGATCCGAAATGTCAACGTCGGCGTCGACAGATGTAGATTTGCCGACGTTATCATTACACGATGCATTTGACGCTGATCTCTGGTGAGTCTTTTATAGTCCGAAATCTTTTCAAAGCAAAATGTATGAAGTCTAATGATGTCACACGAAATAAATGCAAAGCGTAGTTAAGTCCATGTGTTGATCAATAGTTTAATATAGTCAGGCATCAGTGAGCTTACGCTCATTGTCCCACAGTGCATCAATGGTATACAGCCTCGAACTACAATACGACTATGCAATGTCCCTGACGAGTGTATAAAAGATTAATCAATAATCAACTGTACCCCGCCGAGTCGAAGATAAAATGTAATTAACCCATTAAGCAAAGCAGTATTGTTAAATCCCTATTGGACAAACCGATCATTTATGCAACTTTCCTTTGCTTTTCAGGCCTGTGACTGAGTTAAATGACTTACCTCAGATACAATCTGAGCTGGACGCGGGACCTAGGTATGTTTTTACATATATAATTTTCCTTCAATTATATTTTTAAACCTTTATACAATTTTTCTTCAATAATGTTTTTAAAAATGTATTATACAATTATCTTAAATTCTGTAATGATTTTTTTTTTTTTCAGTGTGGATCACGCGTCAGGCATAAAACGCAAGACTGTCGATGGACCCGAGTCTTCCAGTAAAAGAACCGGGTCGTCCATTCATCGACGATTAGAGACCCCCTGTTGTGATCCCCGGTGCGTCGTTGTTCTTTTTTCAATTACAAAAATTAATTCCAAAACCTGTAAACATTGTGTAAGAATGTAGCTATTATCTTTTCGATTGTACTAAAAATCCCTTTCTTTTTTTTCCAGGATGTTAAACGATCAGGAAATGGTATCTTTGTTGGACGAGATACCGGAACCCCAACCCAGTACATCCGGGGAACAGTCCGGGGGAAGTACGGCCGACCCTCCAACCTTCACAATCGGCATACGGAGTGTAGTGGAACGCAAGAACTTTAGGGCCAAGGAAACCATCCATAAGGTAACCCTACACTCCGTTGATAAAGCCGGTTGGAAGGAAAAATTAAATGTATTAGGGTCGGCCATTGAAAATAGTTTATCTATCGCAACGGCTGGGCTTCACGACGAGGACTTGGTGCGCGTCTACATAAATCAGAGAGAATTGGAAACGCCCATCGTTGTACACTTACGAGACAAGAAAGATGTTTCGGCCGCTGCAGTAATGCAGTGTGTCGAAAAAACCTTGCAGTCCAAGTCTACCTTGCAATTTAATGACTCTTTCGAACTCGAAATTGGGACCATTCGGAAAGTAAGGGGAGGGAGGGGGGTTAAGATAACCAATATGAAAGAGAGTAAACAACTTAAAAAAAGTATAATTCGGATTCAAAACAAAGATTTATTATGTTTACCTCGAGCCATTGTGGTCGCGATGGCATATAAATTTAACAGTCAAAATAAAGAACGTATCAGGGATGGTAGACTTAGGCTGCAAGAAATAGAGGCAAAAAAGCTGTGTCTGGCGGCGGGTGTTTCCACTAATTCTCTCTGTGATTTGGGCGATGTAAAGAAATTCGAAGACGCGCTCAATGTTCAAATAATCGTCGTCGGAGCCCAGCAATTAAATCGATTAATTTACAAGGGGGATAAAGAAAGACTAGCAAAACTTTTTTTGTATTTTGACCAGGATCATTTCGATGTTATAACTAACATGAAAGCGTTTTATGGGACTCATTATTTTTGCGATGTGTGTTTAAAAGGGTACAATGAAAGAGAGTGGCACAAATGCGGTACTTTCTGCGACTTGTGCTACAGACGTGATTGTATTCTTTCTGAACCTGTCGAATGCGTAGACTGTTTCCGTACGTTTCGAAATAAAGCTTGTTTCGAAAAACATAAGGAACAACAGTCTCACGCAACGACAGGGGATGGCGAGAGCCTTCCATCTATTTGTCAGAGATTCTGGGCTTGTAAGCATTGCCATACCTTGTTGGAATGGCAAAAACGCAGTCCAAAAGAACACAAGTGCGGTGAACGTTTCTGTAAATGGTGTAAAGTATACCATTTAGAGAAACATTATTGCTTTATTAAACCCTTAGAGGGTAAAAAGCCATCGTGCTCGTATATCTTTTTTGATTTTGAATGCTGCCAAAACACCGGGGAACACATACCTAACTTCGCTGTGGCTCAGAAAACATGCAAAACGTGTATAAACGATGATTCTATAAATTCAAACTCTGTGTGTCAATCTTGTGGATTAAGGGAAGAGCAGTTTAGCGGTGACGATACAGACAACGATTTTTGTGCTTGGCTGTTTTCTAGAAAGCACAAAAATTACACCGCTGTATGCCATAACTTATCCGGGTACGATGGTATCTACTTACTAAAGTACCTAATCCACAATTCCGTGACTCCACAGGTGACATACAGCGGTTCGAAAATCATGTATATACACGTGGTGAGTCTAGGTATCAAAATAATAGACAGTTTAAACCACATCCCTACCAGTTTGGCAAATTTCCCCAAAACTTTCGGCTTAACTGAGCTCGCCAAAGGTTATTTTCCTCACTTTTTTAACACGCCCGAAAATCAAAATTATATCGGTCCATTTCCAGACCCAGAATTTTACGGTTACGACACTATGTCAACCTCTAATCGAACCGCTTTTCTCGAGTGGTACGAGACCCAGCGAGGCAAAGTGTTCGATTTCCGCCAGGAAATGTATAGATATTGTAAGTCCGACGTTGACATTTTGAGACGGTCGTGTTTAAAGTACAGGGAATTAATCTTAGGACTAACAAAACTTGAAAATTCAAAAACTAAATTTGGAATAGACCCCCTTGATTATGTTACCGTGGCTAGTCTATGTTTTGCTATTTATAGACAATTGTTTTTGAAGCCAGATCAAGTTGCTCGTGTTCCCGCGGAAGGTTTGGTAGCTAGAGATCAATACTCTGACGTATCTATTCAATGGATGGAATGGCTAGTTCATCAGTCTAGGAACGAGTCGAAGCCATTGTTTATTCAACATGCCTTAAACCTCGGCGAAAAAAGAATCGGCAATTACAGGTTGGATGGTTGGAACGGAGCCGACAAGGTAGTCTATGAATATCACTCTTGTTATTTTCATGGCTGCCCTGTATGCTACAAACCTACCACTGACAACAGTAAAGTCGGACAATCAATGGCAAAGCTATACGACGTTACCATGAAGAAAAAGGCCTATTTGGAGTCTTTGGGTTTTACTTACGTATGTAAATGGGATCACGAATTCCGACAGGAAATAAAAGACTCTGAGGAATTGCGCGATTTCATATCCACTATTGACATCCAGAAGCGACTTGACCCTCGAGATGCCTTTTTCGGTGGTAGAACGAACGCTTCCAGACTATACCATAAGGTAAACGGTAATGAACGGATTCAGTACGTGGACTTTACAAGCCTCTATCCGTTTACAAATAAGCGAAAAGAATATCCCCTGGGTTACCCTGAAATTATCACCGATAATTTCCAACCCATTTCTCAATATTTCGGCTTCATTAAGGCTAAAGTTTTACCACCCAGAGGTTTATACCATCCCGTACTCCCGTACAGAACCGATAAATTGCTGTTTCCTTTATGTCGTACCTGTGCAGATGGATCTATTGCCGAGTGTCGTCACACCGACGAGCAAAGGTCTATAATAGGTACATGGACTAGTCCGGAACTTCGATTAGCCGTTGAAAAAGGTTACAAAGTTGTCAAAATTTACGAAGTTTATCATTTTTCTAAAACGGCTGTTTACGACGGTCAGAATCAGGGTCTCTTTTCGGAATATGTAAATACTTTTTTGAAGATAAAACAACAAGCTTCTGGATGGCCTCAGTGGTGTAAAACCGAAGACGACAAACAACAATATCTGACCGAATACGAAAAGGCTGAAGACATTACGCTAGACCCGAGCAAAATTGAGAAAAATCCTGGATTGCGCTCTGTGGCTAAGCTATGTTTAAACTCTTTTTGGGGTAAGTTCGGTCAGAGATCTAACCTCTGTAAAACGGATTTCGTATCAGATGTGGATGAGTTTTTCAACCATTTAAATGATCGTGAAAAGACTGTTACGAATTTCCATTTACTGACGGAGGATGTAGTAATGTTAGAATGGCGTCACAAGAGTGACGCCGTTGAAACGGTCGCCTCTTCAAACGTTTATATAGCTGCCTTCACTACGGCTCACGCCCGAATAAAGCTCTATGAAGTCCTCGACTTGTTGAATAGAAATGTATTATACTATGATACAGATTCCATAGTATACATACAACATGAGGGCAGCGTCCAACCTCCGTTAGGAGATAAATTAGGGGACTTGACCGATGAACTGGACGGGGATTTCATAGAGACTTTTGTTTCGGGCGGTCCTAAGAACTATTGCTACCGTACAAACACCGGCAAGGAAGTTTGTAAGGTAAGAGGGTTTAGTTTAAATTACAAAAACAGCCAATTGATCAATTTCCCGAAGGTAGAGGAAATGGTGAAAGCATTTTGCACAGAGGTATGTCGATGCGATTCTGGCTCACAACAATCCTGTCCGACTCATGCAGTCGTCACGACTGTAAACCCTCGTAAAATTACGAGGGATAAACAAAAGTTCAAGATTGTGAATAAACCAGAGTCAAAGGACTACCGAATATGCTACACCAAAAGAGTGGTCCAACCAAACTTTGACACTTTACCTTTTGGATTTTGATCTACTGAATTTGTCAATTTTAAACTTTACTCTCTCATCCCAGTCCGAAAATATGTTGTCCCTAAAACCTCGAAATGATCCATGCTAAAGTTTTTACTATGTTCCCTTTGTACATTACTCGATTTAAAAGACTAAATAATGTAAATAAATTATTTTCTAATTCTCGCTATTGTGAATATTTGTTGTTATTATTATTATTATTGTTATAATTGTTATTATTATTCTTGTAATTATTATTATATTTGCATTGTTTTGATTATTGTTATTATTAAGTTATCATTATTATTTGTTTTCAATTTGGATTTATTGATATATGTACTCGCCAATTTTTGTTAATAAAGTCTTATACTAAAATAAAATAAAAACAAATAGAATATTCATTTGTACATATACATTTTTATTTCATGATTGTATACCTACGAGATACATGTAAATATAAACAATATCTCACATTGATTATTTTGTTTGTTTGATTTTTACGTGTAACGCAAAGGTTTAACTAAACCATAAAGTCAACGTCAAACAGTAAAGTATCAGGAATTCCGTAATAACGAACCATGAAATCGTTAACCAAAACATCGTTATTTCTGTAATCGTCATCAAACATGCGAACAATAGTATCCATAGTTATTCCTCGACATCTATGGAGCAGATAAAATAGGGTATATTGTCCACACGTGCTGGAGAAATCGCCTTGAAGACGAGTATCGTTGAACGTCCAATCTTTGGTAAACTTCTTCAGAAAACAATGAAATTCTGAAAATTGAGGTGATACACCGTAAGAGTCGAAAAACTCGCCTCGTCCATTTTCATCCATATAAATGGCAACCCAGTGTTGTCCCTTCCCATCGTGAAGATCGGTATTAAAAACAAATGCGACGGGGTAACGAGGAACGTGTTTCGGTAATCTATCTCTAGGATATACTCCATGGACAACTGGCCCCGTGTAAGAATCCTCTTTTAAAATATTTTCTATTTGATAGTTATCCATTTCAAGTGCTATAGTCAAAAACCACGTTTTTGTTTTTGTCGATATGGAGAATATTATCGAATTCAGCGTAGCAGATGACGTTGACGGTGTTGGCTAATGGCTTGGCAAAATGTAACTCTAAACGCAAATTCCCTTGTTTAACCAAGTTGAAGTAGGGCCCGTCGTTCAAATCAGGTGTTAGATCGAAACAGTACAATGTGTATCCCGATTTAAATTCCTCTCTATTAATATCATTACCGGTATCTTGGAAAACTTGGCCCGTGCTATTAAACAACCCTAAATAACTCCTAGTGTAGTTTCCTTTTCCTTCGTAATTAGGAGTAAGCGGTTTACTCGGAATCTGTTGTCCGCCAACGTGAAGAGATAAGTAGTTGAGAAAGTAATTTTTGAAATTAAAAGGGTTCTTTTTCAAATTTCCGTTGAAGGCTTCTGTATCCACGCAACCGATGACAAGGCGTTTGGGTAACTGTCCTAAAAACAAATTTTCTTGGTTAATGGTAAGCAGTCCCGCTGGAATAGAGAATATCTTTGTTTCTACTCTTCTCAAAGGATATTTCGCAGATCCTCTCTCCAATGCCTTGATATGTCCCAGCTGTACAGAAGGATTCAATTTAACTTTTCGAACAAACAAGGCCACGTCTTGTAAAACTATTTTATAATCCGTTTGTCCTTTGAGGGACATTAATGCGAATGACGGTTTACTCCGTACGAGCCTAATTTTTACATCGACTCCGTTTAGAATATATTTGTTTTGGGTAAAAATGTCTAAATGTAATCTGCCCATCATATCAACCACACCGCTGAGTTCTGTAAATTTTCGTCTTTTCATAAACCCTGCGTTGTTTAGAGTATCGTCCATTCCATTCATGGAGTCTTTGTACCACAACGCTGACGTTAATTGGGATGTTTTAGCTTCCTGTCCGTACGAGAGCAACGTTTCTAAATATGCCCTATAGGGATATGTATTATTTGAAGAAGATATCAATTTCTCATTCAAACTCAGGTCCACTTGACTAAATAAAGAATGTAGCCACAAGTTTACAGGCCCTACATCATTTCCATCATCCTGAGTCAAAGTCATTCCATCGCTGTTGACGATTTTAGCTTTTACTTGTAAATATGTATTCGAGAGATCCAAGTAATCCTCACCGGTCCCAGAAATAGTGAATTCAACTGGTCCGTGGTCTGTAATGGTAGAAATTGGGTGGTGTTCGATCCACTCCCCTCGTTCAACGCTGGTCTGCGTGGGTGGTACGGTGAATAAGTCCAATTCGGAATTTGTGCATTCGCAAGAGTGCTGGTGTATCAGAGACATTTTTTAACGACTGAATATATCTTTGGTAGATGTTCTTCCACGCTTGGCTCTTCGACGACTGTTGGGAACTTTATCAGCTTTTCTTTTTAAAGGCCTTCTACCTGGAGGGGTTTTCCCGACTCCTTTGACCGCTTGATTTAAAAGCCTCGATCCCGCCTCTTTTGCTCGTCGTTTGGCTGAATGTTTTACATTATGTCCTTGTAACACATCCCCGGCTAGTTCTAATCCAGACCGGAGGGCGTGTTTACCGACTGATTTGGCGCCTTTAGTTATCAACGGTAACACAGTTTTCACCAACCCTCCTAATAAATTTCCGAGACCGTGACCACGTTGAGTACGACTTCCCGCATAAAAATCTATCCCGTGTCCCACTTGATTCGTGTAGTAGTCGACAAACTTTCGAGAATCTCTGTAGTAAGGTGTTACAGTCATCATGCAAAATGTGGTGAACGCCTTCTTTTAAAGTGTAACGTCACGATCACCTTCCCCGATTCAAATGGTATATTACTTCCTGCATCATCCTTTAAAAGTATTTCGATAGTCGAAAATTCCTTTTTCTGTACAGGGAAATATTTAACATTTTCGTACGTTTTGACCACGTGATCACCTCTTTTCCCTAAAACCGGAACTATTCTCAGCAGGGGTACCACACTATCTCCTACAACATGTGGTTCTACCACGTCGCAATAAACGTATATCGAATTTACACCGTTACTGATATCTACCATTCTGTCACTTGTGTGGGACCCATGCTGATACAACCAATGATCGTATCCTAATATACTCCGCAGCTTCGGACTCAATTTGATCTGTAAATTCTCAGGAACATTTATCGTTACTCTTCCCGTTAGTGAGTCTAAACTAAAATCTAACTTTTCACCCAAATCCGATATTGATGGACCTTCACAATTCATCAGACAGTTTACAAAGTGCTCAACATTATCATATCTTCCGGGTTTCATGTATAACATGTGACGAACATCTTCCTCTGTATCGATTACTAGCAACCAAGCTTCAAAGGGTTGAATGGTATACCAGCTAAAAGGATAATGAAGTTCGACGAGGCCAACGTCCCACTCACCAGTCAGACGAATAGCTCTGGGTAATTGTGTTACATAACGCGCCAATGTATTGTCAGGGAAAAATCGTGAACTACTGTTGGAAGGAAGATCCAAGTAAAACATATTGATAGTTCTGTGTTTTTTTGGAAAATAGTACCCGAAGATATAGTGTGCAGATTTTATAGGATTAATAACTTTCCCACGTTAGTCGTTTGGGGGTAGATTTTTTCTTTCTTTTCTTTTTAGACGACATGGTTGTGATTGTTTCCAAGGACTCTGCTTTTTCCATGTGCGGTTCATTTTTCCGTTGCATCCAATCCCAACGTTTTTTATTGGCTACTAACTCTTGAGGAATATTAATATCCGTAAGTCCCTTCACGAATATTTCCCAGCCGTTTGGAGATGTATGATGGCGTTGTCTCACAACGTCATTGACGAGATCTATGACGTTTGTATTCGGAACGACGCTCTGGTCGACCATTAATTCTCCTCTATCGTTCCACTTCATATCACTACGTTGTTTAATCTGATCGAGCAATAATTTTGTTTTCTTTTTGACCGTGGGTGGCACGCTGTCTAAAATAGCCGATTCGATTTTTTCGTCATGGGGCTGGTTTCCTGTCGTCGATTCTATTGTTTGGTTATCATTTTTTAAAATCACCGGTATCGGGGGCTGTTTGAAAAGATGTTGGTCTCGGAATACTAAATACTTTTGCAACGTCTGATTGTATAGTTTCACCTTATCACTTTCTGACATTTGAGGTTGATCTAATATAGATCTCATTTCATTATCCAAAGAATTTAGAGTTCGCACTGTTGAACTGACCGGCAGTCCTTGTTGTCCCCGTAGTGAATCCAACAGTCTGGGCTCTATTAGAGCCATTTTCTTAGTGTACTCCATTATGTAAATATTTTTGAAACGAGAGGTCCCAATACAGTAGCAGCCAGAGGGGCCAATAATGCTCCTATGAAACCTCCTTTCTGCAGAATCTTTTTCTTTTTCTTGGATGAATTCGATTTTTTAACGAGGGATCTTAGATGTTGTTTGTACTTGGAAAGTTTTCTCTTCTGGCCGGGGGTGAGATGTACGTTGCCTTTTAACATGTTTTTGCAACACTCGCAAAGACAATTCAATAGTTCATTGTCAGCGCCTCGAATAATCGCCTGGCACACACTAGGTTTAGCGGTAGCCAATGTATGTAAGACAGACGCGTGTTTTCGAATACGTTTCGACATGTCGACCAGGGACGTATGAAATGAAAAGTCCCGTTATCTCTCAGGTCTTTATACTTTAGGCATATATACGTACTGAACGTCTTCGGCAAGAATGTCAGTGCGCAGTCGAAGATGTTGTGGTGTTTCTTGCTTCAAATCCATCAACAAATAACCGTACGGTTTTGAAGTTGCATCTGTGAAAGCTTCCCTAAAAAATTTCATACTCCCCGGATACATTTGTTTGGCAATATGAGTTATCTGAGACACATCCCTGGGATTTTTAAACGCCACTATGTAATGAGCATTGAGACTTATAGTTCGGTTTTCCTTGTTTTTACTGAACAGGTTTTGGGTTATGTAAATTACACTAGCGTTTTGATGATGGCTTTTCTTGGTAAACAGCGATGTGACTTTGCCGTCTGTTTCTGACATTAAGTCGTCGATGATAATCAATTTTCTGTGGGATGCGTCGAGATTTGACAATACCTCCAAACCCTCGTGGAAATCGATGTGATTATACTGTGTGAACATTGGTTGCCATTCGCCGTAACACCATATGATTTTTTCTGGTAATGGTTTCATTATGAGAGAGAGCTTCTCTATGAACTTTGTTATAAAAACTGTTTTACCACTACCGGTAGGCCCCGCTAAGATGCAGGTAAAAGGATGTTTCCATCTAGTATCCATCTTCGAACTGAATCTTCTTTTTTATCTATAAAAGTTTTATATAAATCCCAAATGGCTGACGCCTTCGCTGAAGGTAATCCAGAGCATACGTCAGCTGTATACACGTAAAGCACTTTATAACGACCCGCGTTAAAGTTAAAGTCTTTGAAGATGTATTTGAGAATTTCTGTGTAATCGTTCACCGATGTCACAGCTTTAACGCAGGCTCCCCATTGACTTTGTTGTCGACAAAAACTGACGCAACGGTAAGTGACGTAGACATCGGCCAGCTGTAAGAGCAGCCCCAGAAAAGGTATCATGTCGAACTCGTTTCTCTCATTATAGCTCGGTTGATATGCTCGAGGTATTTGCCAAACAGTTTCCACTGTTGTGTGTTTAGCCAAACTCCTTTAATCGTTGGTTTGTCGTTGAGATAAAAGCGCACATCTATTCTAACCACGTTGTAAACGGTACATACACTCACCCTAATACGATTATCTATGGGTATTGTGAACGAACAAGTGGTATTTGTACGTAGAATTGTCGGATACGTGGTATTTTGATTGGTGCATGTTGCTTTAGCGCCATTAGTTTGTGACCACGTGACGAGGATGATGGTAAGTATTACAGATACAAACCCCGCGGCTGCGTATGCTTTAACGCGTTTGTCTTCCATTATTCTAATGATTGTAGTGAATCAGGGCTGCGGTATTTATATTTTTTGGACACGTGACTTCTCTACCCATGAGTTGAATGAACTCGGCCAACCCTCCCACTTGATTAAAAGGTATGTTTTCCCAGTGCGTCTCTCAGTCTTTACTATTTTTTCAACGCGATATAAATCATCGGGATTCTTGGATACTCTTTGCAATTCGTATTCGTAGAATGTTCCTTTTAGAACCTCTCCGTTAAAATCCTTAACATGATAAACTCTCGGTGATCGGGTTATGGATCTATCGATAATAAAAATCTCATCTGACCAATTAGGTAAGTAACCCTTTTCGAATATACCTTTGACTTTACTAATACGTACTAAATCACCTATGGAAAATTTAGGTTTCTTTATCGCTTTAGTTTTTCCGTACAACCGTTGTCGGACTATTTTATAGTTGCCATCGTTCACTTCACTAGGCGCCATTCCGATACTCCGATGGTATGCATTGTTATAACCTTTGACTAAATCGGGCAATACCTTGATGTAATTGCGAGTATTGTTCGCTGTAAAATACTTAAACATACGACTCTTTAAAGTTCTGTTAAATCTTTCGACTATAGCACACTTGGTTTCGTTAAAGGTGTGAAAATGGTAAACTTCGTTTTGATTTAAAAATGATTGAAATCGCTTATTTAAAAACTCTTTCCCTTCATCCGTCTGTAGATACACCGGTCGTCTTCCGTCTTTGAATATCTTTGAAAATGCCTTCACCATGTTTTCTCCAGTCTTGGTTTTAACTGGTACAGCCCAGGCATATTTGGATAAGATGTCTATACAAGTTAGGATATACCGACTTTTATTTTTTGGCGTTACCGAAACCATGTCGACCAAATCGGCTTGCCATTGTTGATCGATGTTACTCACAATAGTTTTGTTTCGTGGATAATTTTTACGTGCAGGTTTGTGTAGCGTGTAAACGTCTTGACGACGTAGCCAGTTTTTAACTTCGTTTAGAGTTATCCCTGCTCGGCTTTCTTTGGCTGCCTCGAATAAGGCTCGAGCTCCGGTAAAGCTTGCTTTGCTCGAGGGTGTATAATATAGCTTATGCAGGAGTTTGTCATTGCGACCCTGCTTGTTCATGATGGCTAACGAATAAATGAAACCACATCGTTACAACAGCGCTATAAATGAATACTAAAAAACGATAATATTTTAAAATAAAATTGTTTTATTCAATTTTAAAATTTAACATGTATGTATCACCAATTTGTATAGTCTTTGGCGTTACACTTGTTACATTGAAGCGCCTCTATTTGATTATGATGCTCGTATGTACAAGATTGAGTGTCATTTTGGTTTCCTTCTACAATGTCCAAATCTTTTAAAGGAACTCCTTTCATGTCTTCTTCCATGTCTGCTGTAAATTCTTCCGCCATGTCTATCACGTTTTGCATACGCCTAAGGTCATTGTCTATGTTGCGAAAATTCTCCTTTAATTTTTGCCAACCAAATTCGTTCATCGCAATTCCCGTCTTGGTGGCTTTTAACGAGGGCATTGGTTCTGTTCGTGACCTTTTAGGTGTAAACCATTTCCTTATGTGAATTAAGACCTTCCCGTTAAATCGACTGCAGCTGATATAAAAGTCGTCCTCCAAACTGTACGGTCTCTCTGACGGTTCTTCGATCGAAAACATTCCGTCAATTCTATGGGCCAAAGTCGTTATTCCATTCCAACCGGTTTCTGTTAACGTTAAAACTTCTTTCACATTGTCATCGTTGGAAAACTTGTGAAAAGACACACGAGCTTGTCCCATTGAGCCTATCACTTTTACTCTCAGGCTAGAACTGATGCAAAACATTTTTTCCAGGAATGCTGATACGTTGATAAGTGGTAAAGGGTGTACGACTGGATGTTTTATGCCTAGACTGAAAAAAGATCGAGCATTTATACTCTTTTAAAAATCGATGAAACACGTGATAGTCGAACAAGTTTTGACATGTCATTGACTCGTTGGCAAACCATAGAGGATTGCGTTTTAAAGCTTTGTAACACGTGCTAGTCTAACAAGTTTTGACATGTCATTGACTCGCTGGCAAACTATGGATTTATCGATCCAATACGTCACTTTGTCGCGACTACGCAATTACCACGTGTCACCTCGGTTGTATATTTATCGTTCTAGCTAGTGACTTTTTAAAACTATTTCAAACGATGTTTTTGTAAAATGTTTGACTAACTTTCTTATTGTTTTTCATTACGTCTTAACGCTAACGCTCAACGTCTTAACGCATTCATTCTACCTAAAATCACTTTCTTAACGTCATTACCTATTTCATTTTTACTCATTTTCTTTAAATTTTTTCGATTAAAGTTTATATTTTGACCATGATCTGCTATTGATTTACATCGTACTATAGTACGAGAATGCCAGTGATTATATGACGTCATACTATGTAACAACCTGTCATTGCTCGAGGATATTATTTTCCAAATTATGATTTTAGACTCGCTTTCTTAACATTTTTCTTTACGTCTTAACGCCAACTCTCAACGTCTTAACCGCCTTTATTCTATTGTCCACTTTCTTAACGTCACTCGCTATTTTATTTTTAGTCATTTTCTTTCAATTTTCCCGATCAAATTTCACTTTTTGTGCCCGTACTATAGTACGAGAATGATTTTCTCGACATCTGACACACACCATCTGCCATTTCTTACGTCATCCTATCGATGAATACCATTGATTTAATGACATGACGTTAATCGAGGATATTATTTTTCAAATTGTGGTTTTAGACTCACTTTCTTAACATTATTCTTTACGTCTTAACGCTATGGATCAGCGTCTTAGCGTCTTTATTCTATTGTTCTTTACCGAAAATCACTTTCTTAACGTCATTTACTATTTTCATTTTTACACATTTTCTTTCAATTTTTTTGATCAAAGTTCACATTTTGTGCCCGTACTATAGTACGAGAATGCTATTGATATTTTTATAAATTATGGTTTTAGACTCGTTTTCTTAACAGTTTTCGTTACGTCTTAACGCTATCGCTCAACGTCTTAACGCCTTCATCCTATTGTTCTCGACCGAAATGCATTTTCTTAACGTCATTTACTATTTCATTTTTACTAATTTTCTTTCAATTTTCCCGATCAAAGTTCACATTTTGTGCCCGTACTATAGTACGAGCATGGTATTGATTTTCTCGACATCTGACACACACCATCTGTCATTTATTACGTCATCCTATCGATTTTCTGACGCTTACGTCAGTACCCCTGCTGTGCAAATATCGATTTTTTACACGTATCTGGGAGGACTCCCTGCTGTGCAAACTACCGTATTTAGACAGAGTAACTACTCATAGCCGACTAACCTTAGCCCTTAGCGGTTTTATGAAATAACCCCCAGAACTTGCTGGGAGAGGAATGTATAATCCACAGTGCTAAAAATTGATGACGTGCATTTGCAAACAACAACCGCCAATAAGCTATAAAAGACACCCAACCAACCAACAAACAGCTGGTGTACTGTTGCAACTTGAAGTTTCAAAACGGGCACACAAATTCAGACATTTAGAGATTTTAAACTTTCCAATGGCACATGTTTCTAATATAATGTAATTATTTTGGTGAATAAATAATAATAATAATCCGGTTTAAACAATACCTGCTCTGCTTTCCTGGCCACTGGCAAAAGACAGAATAAAAACCATATATACAAGACACCGCATCGTTCGAGTAAAAAGTGGCTCAAGGATGACAATAGCTCTGTGTCTACTCCCTTTTACCGTTAGCCATTTTATAACCTCGCCGATATATTTCTGACTAACTGATAACTTTGTTCAGCAAATTTCCCAATATGACCTGTTGTCTCCCATAACTATAGACGGGGAACAAATGAACAATACCGATATTGTTTAAATAACAAATGTTTTAAAAGCAGATAAACGTTGTTTTTTATATTTATCTTTTTTATTCTTTGACTGTGTCTTTTCATTACTTTTGAAACTAGTAGCTATTTTATAGGTTCTAGATTAGAATCAGAATGACAAATACCAAGTGTTTCAAAAAAAGCCCAGCTGTTAGGCCCGATAACGGCACGGTAACTAAGTCATTTTGAGATATATCGAAACAAAAGCGTCTTCGAGTTATTAATCATTTATTTAGTATGGATGATGCTGTTCCAATCCCCTGGTCGATTACGAGGTTTCCTTTATATGTCAATTAACCCAGAGTTCCAGCGTTGGGTACCCCAAGTTTTATAAACTGATATGGTCCGTAGGCTGTGGTATGGTTATTTACGTAAGCGCCACCTCGATTTCTAACATTGGGTAACCCGGAGATTTAAATGCGTGTGACGTCCGTGTGTTGTAGAATAGTTGTTTATGCGAGTATAAGTCCACCCCGACGTGCAGTATTGGGTAACCCCGAGATTTAGATACGCATGACGTCGTTTTGTTGTAATATGGTTGTTTATGTGAGTATAAATCCACCCCAACGTGCAGTATTGGGTAACCCTGAGATTTAAATACGGATAACGTCTGTATGTTGTAGTATGGTTGTTCATGTGAGTATAAATCCACCCCGACGTGCAGTAACCCCGGGATTTAAATACGTGTGACGTCCGTATGTTGTAGTATGGTTGTTTATGTGAGTATAAATCTTCCCCGACGTGCATTATTGGGTAACCACGAGATTCAAATACGTGTGACGTCCGTATGTTGTAGTATGGTTGTTTATGCGAGTATAAATCCACCCTGACGTGCAGTATTGGTTAACCACGAGATTTAAACACGGGTGGCGTCCGTATGTTGTAGTATGGTTATTTATGTGAGTATAAATCTTCCCCGACGTGCAGTTTCGGTTAACCTCGAGATTGACGAAGTAAGCTAGGTTTGTATATTACTCTGTACTTAAAGCTGAAGCTATGCAGAGGACCCTCCGAACACGCAGAGTGAGGATTCTGGCTTCTGCAACCTAATTTGTACCGTCCCGACATGTGAAAGTATTCCCAAACATCGCGTCAATTTCAACCAATCAAAATCGCGGCCTCGTACACTTCCTTCTGAAGATCTCACACACCACATTATGTGCGTTAAATCGTAATCTCGGAAATGAAAGTGGCTATATCCATACTATTACTTCATTCCACCTCTTAAATTATTCGAGAAATAATCCAAGGGTATTAGGCTTATCAGTAAAACAGTAATTATTACGTGTTTACCATTATCTGACAAAAATATAAAATAAATGCTCTGTACTATACGAGGGTAAATCGCCCTCCTAGCAAAGATGGCTGGTTCCGTTAACTGTCAGATTTGCACACGATGAACTTTGTCCCATTCAATAAAATGTTTCCTGGGTTATTCTACCGTGGCTAAACATCCTTACGTGTCGAATATTTATCATAGCAACTGCCAGTAAATAAGATATTCCCTTTCTCCCGAGCTCGTCATTTTCTTTACCATAACCGAACAAAATTACTAGAACAACTTGTGTAAACAGTGACAGGGGATGTCGCAATATTTACTGACTGACCTTGCTCATCCATATCAAAGACTGATAGGTAGCTTAATTATTCATGAACGTAATTATGGCCGTTTTGACACCATTTGAGTCTATATCGGAAAACATTTACTGCATCGGCCCAAAGCGAGCAGGCTACTCCGGCGTTTTGATTGCAATAGACCCTGACTTAAATACGATCGTCCGTATATTCAAATAGTCATTTTAGAGTCCGAAACCTGGACTAAATGTACGACGGATTACCCAAGTTCAGAGTAGCCTGGTAGCATTGCTTTTGTTGTCGATTGTATTAAGCACAGACCCAAGAACAGGTTAAAGGCACACTTGCCGCGAAAATCCAGAATACTGTTTACATAAAAAACAATGGGCGAATTTCTGTATATTTCCCAGACAGAAGAAGATAGAAACTTTCTATTTTTACCAAAAATTGAACGTTTTGGCCTCATTTAGTTTTTATCATTTGAAATTTAAAGTTAGATTTATCAAGTACCCGCAATGTAAACAAAATCCGAACAAGGGCATGTCACAAGCGCCCTAATGTTTTGAGTCGTGTGAGTGATCTAATGGCACAGTATAATTTACTTACCTTATCTGATGAATACAGACTGACGATCGGGTAAGAGAGACTAGAAAAGCCTGCCGATGATTTTTTGAGTGCAAAACACTTATAAAAAGGCCTAAAATGAGGGTAATTCAACCACTAAGTTAACAGACTCTGATTGTTGTTGTTGTAATCAGGTTTCGATTCTTCGTTTGTTTTTTACTCATATGTTTATATTCTCAATCTAACTGGACATGTTTTATGTGTTCTATGTTTTATTTGAGTGGTTTTAGTTGTAGTAAACTCATAGAAATTGTTTTTTTTAACAAATGTTCAACAGGCTACGGCGGCAAGTGGGCCTTTAAGCCAATAATTGATATGTCTCACCCGGTGAGTCGACGGTTTTGGGTGGAAGTAGCTCTCCCCTTACCCCTCTATCCAATGCATATCATATATATCGAGGGGAGAGCACTCCGTGTGCCTATGGTTGAGAATACATGGCCGCCGTGTTCGCGTGAGAGTGTTAGAACCAGCTCTAGATATGGATGCAATGCAATAACTCTGGCCTATAGTTTGGCAAAAAGGGAAAGGGATATCAAGACAGAAAAGGTTGGTCATTCATTTTAAGGCATTTACTGCATGAATTGCATAATTAATAGACGTCTTTTGATTTCCAGCGTTAGGACGCTATCAGTCGTTGAGGTGCAGGTATGGTTAAATAGTTCACCCAGGACAACGAGGAAATCTCCAATGCACCGTTGTCTTTAGAACTATGCCGGACAATAGCCAGCCCACTGAAAGATAAATTAACATAATAGATTAATTGATGGTGAGTGTACGTCTCAAAATTTAAACAAAATTTAAATATATCTAAAATAAAGGAACATACATTCGTTTTAGCATATGTCAGTTTAAAACTTTAACATTAAAAATTAAACTGACGACCAAAAGAAACTTTACAGCGTTTTTAACAGCAAAGAATTATATTTTAACAAAACAATACACGCACGAAATATAATGTATTTGAAGCTCCCATGTGTTTAGGTCACCGATGTCCCAAGTAAAAAACCATACATTAGTCCTTAGAAAAATCAGAAATGCCCAATTAGGTGCCGGGTCAAAAACTGCCTTTGCTTTTGGATGGTTAATATGGTTAGAAACAAAAACTTTGTCCAAACGGCAAAAACACTTCATCAATACCGTGTATGGCCACCCCTTGCTTCGATGCATACAGCAATCCTTCGACGCACAGAAAACGTCAGTCCTCGGATGACGCCACGTGGGGTGCGTTGCCATTCGTCTTCTAGGGCATCTGCCATTTCTTGTCGGTTAGTCGGAAGTTGTGGCCGATTTCTTACGCGACGATCCATGACATCCCATAGGTGTTCTATCGGTGACATGTCTGGAGAACGTGCAGGCCATGGCAAGACGTTGACGTTGTTGGCGTCAAGGAAGTTTTGAACTAGTCGAGCTGTATCGGCTCTGGCGTTATCATGCTGGTAAATGACCCCTTGTCGTTGCTGACGAAGGAATGGCAGAACAATTGGGCGCAGAATGTCATCAACGTAACGTTGAACCGTTAAGTTTCCCTCAATGATGACCAATGGTGTGCGTTCCTCTCCACAAATCCCTCCCCAAACCATTACACTCCCGCCCCCAAACGGTACCACTTCCTGAACACAATTAGGGGCTGTTCTCTCACCCCTGCGGCGGTAAACTCTCTGTCTGCCATCAGCTCGAAATAAGCAGAAGCGGCTTTCGTCTGAAAAAACGACCCGTTGCCACTCACGTCGCTACCAGCGCAATACAATTTGGGCCCACCTCAGTCTATCGCGACGATGTTGGGCTGTCAATAGCGGTCCTCTATAGGGTCTATACACCCGAAGTCCATAATCCCGTAGTCTCCTGTACAGTGTCTGTCGACTGACAGTATGCCCCAACGCTGCCAGAGATGATGACGTCGCCGTTAGGAAACGGTTTCGAAGGTGCAGATTTCGCAAGTAGCGGTCTTCTATGGGCGTAGTGACCCTTGGTCTCCCCGAGGTCTATCAGATGCCTGGCCATTTTGCCCGTAACGCTGCATCAGGTTTGTGACAGCCACACGAGAGCAATTAAAAGTTCGTGCAATATGGGCATGAGTTGCTCCCATAGCGGCCATACCCAAGGCCCTCTGGCGTTGTTCTGCAGTAAGCCGTTGCATCACAATAGTGTTTTTCTTTCTCTCTGTCAGTCTGACATTCTGTTGGCCCGGTTTTATACACATGAGGAATGACCGGTTTGAGCCAGTCATGAGTCACGTGGTTTTCTAACTTTCCTCCTTTCCTCACCACAGATTGGTGTAGCCGTACACGAACCTCTATCCATATATGGAGTATGCTTGTACTATTTTTGTTTATATTGATTTAGTCAGAAATTGCTTCCTACATTTGAAAAAAAATCAAATTCTGAGTGGTAAAGTTTCTTTTGGCCGTCAGTGTATCACTTTGTATACGTATTGATAAAACTGACAAACAATTAGCTATCCTTTTCACAAAATGTCCGTTGTATATGGCCGCGCGTGCCACTTTAACTCATATTTCTCCTAACGTTTTGTCATTTGCAAACCGATATGTTGGCACTGTTTTCCGTTGATACGGTTATGTTTTATGGCCTACGAAAGAGATCAGAACTTGCTGGTAGAGGAATATACAATCTGCATTCACAAAAAACACTGGTGTACCGATCCAACTTGAAGTTTCAAAAGATGCCCACAAATTCAGACAACAGTTCATGATTTTAAACTTTCCGATGGTACATGTTTTTAATATAATGAAATTATTTTGATAGTTCTTTGGTAAATAAATAATAATAATAATCCGGTTTAAACAATACCTGTTCTGCTTTCCTGACCACTGGCAAAAGACAAAATTAAAAACATACACATAAGATACTGCATCGTTCTAGTAAGTACATGTAGCTTACTGTGGACAAATCCACTGTGTCAAATTCCGTTTACCGTTAGCCATTTTATAACCTCGAATATATATTTCTAAGTAACTGATAACTTTGTGTAGTAAATCTACCAATAAGACATGTCTCCTGTTACTATAGACAGGACCAAAGGAACACATTGTGTCAATATTGTTTATTCAACAAATGTTTTGAAAGCAGATAAACCTTGTTTTTTTATATTTATATTTCTTATCTATTTCTTTTTTTGATTGTGTTTTGCATTACTTTGAAACTAGAAGCCATTTTAGTTCTAGTTTAGAATCAGAATGACGAATATCAAATGTTTAAAAAAATGCCCGATTGTTGCCACCAACTAGAACTAGATCATTTCGGGATATTGTTGTCTGTCTTACAGTCATGACAAACAGCAGAAAATACTTCACAAGCGCAGCTGGCAGGCCTGTGTCATTTGTGAGCTTGTATAGCTAACAAGGGTAGCTCCTTATAGCTATATGTACCACGAATAGGACAGAGGAATCCCGAAATAAAACTCCTAACGCAGCGGTTCGCGAGAACGGTTAACAATGACCACCCGGAAACCTCATTCTTATATAAACAAAAGCATAAAAGCACTTCTTTTCGGTCTTTCTAAACATGACCCTTTCAAGGGACTCGTTGTCCAATATTGTACACATTTTTATAACACCGAATCTGCTAATTAGAAAAATAAGGGTGAATTAACATTGAGTGAAAGGCGGTAGGTCGATTTTAAGCACAAAATGTACAATTAACGAGTAATTAGTGGGTATTCCGAGGTACATTTGTCTATTGTGTTATGGACGGTGGCGTGGGGAAGTAAATGGAGCTCCTTGGTGTTCTTGATCATCCGATCAATACTGATATACTAGTTAACTGTTCTCAATCGGATGCCAGATTTCGGATTTTTATATCGGAACTGTCAGTTCTTAGTTGGTAAAAGTAATTCATTTTGCTATATGTTCTTGGCCATTGTTTGTATAATATTTAGGTAACTCTGTTTTATGTATGTATATATATAGATCAAAATTTGTCCATAAAATCTGCTGGTCTTTCTGTTGCTACTTCTTTTCTTATTTTGTATCGTAACAAAATTGGCGGCTTAATCGGGGAATCTTTCGTAATTCATTGGTCGACATTGGGCTCAGGAACATTCTAAAGTCCAATTTTAAATTGAACTACGTATTTACTATTTGCTATTCCAGCAGATGTTATCCACCATGTCTAAGTTTAATTTGAACGAATTCATGCAAGCACCCGATCAGGATGTTTTTGATTCTTTAGGTAGGAACGATTTGTTTTTGTTAAGCGAGCGTTTAGGGATAACCTTAACACATATTCTCCCGAACAAATATTACAACCTGATATAGCTCAAAAGATGGAAGCGTTTGACGAAAGTGCATTATAATCATAGTAAAACAAGAAAAGCTGATAAAACGGATAACGAAATAGATTACTAAATGAAAGAGAAAGGAAAAAATCAATTCAAAGAAAGAAATAAGGGAAAAGGAACAAGAAAAAGAGATTGAAAAAGAAATAATACAATTTGAAAGGGAATTTAGAGAGAACGAGCTTGAAAAGGTACGTGGATTTAGAGAGAGAGAACTTAAAATGTACGAGAGACAACTTAAGATTGATAGAGAGATGGAAATTAGACACTCAGAAAATAGGTCGGAAAGGGACTGTAATTTGGATTTAGCCCATATTATTAGATTATTTCCATCATTCCGTGAGAAAGATGTTGACAAATAATTTCTATCATGTAAAAAAGTAGCCAAAAATTTAAACTGGCTTAAAGAATTTTTAAATTAGCTTTTGATGCCAGCAGTGTCTGCTGCTTGTGCAGTTTTATTACAAGAAGATAATTCTGGCATCCATCATCCAATTTGTTTTTTTTTTCGCGTAAATAACTGGTCACTGTTATAGGCTCCACTGGGCGTTTCCAATAGTTGCTATAGTGTTTAAAATGTTTGATGTAACTTACGATAGCTCTAGCTGAATGTAAGAGGGTAATACAAAAGCGGGTAGAGGCAAGCAAACGCCAGGTAAAATTCCATGATGTTTGGTGGTATACTTAAAAGTAACATGATCAATTGACCTCCTAGGTGAACTCTCCAATCCCATTCCAATGGATTTTTCCGATGAAAAGGGTGAATTTTGGCTGTAGAGGTTAAATCTGGACTTTAGTACTAGGGTAACTTCTAATTTTAGATTTCTTATCGATTGGTTTAAGTTGATATTTGTTTCCTATTGTTTTACGCCACAAATCGGATTGAATGATTGCTGTTTAACTCCGCACTCAAGATTATATCACTTATATGGCGGCGTTGCCAGGTTTAGTGGGAGAGAAAACCAGGCTCATTGCCCGGAGAAAGCCTATACGACCTTCAGCGAGTACCTGGCAACTCTTCCACATACAGCGACCGAGTGAAAAATCCAGTAGGAAATTTTTCAATTTTTATTTGGTATGAGCGTGGTTCGATGGAAGGTCAGTGTGGGGCTAAGGAACGATCACTCTAGCCCACTGGATCACCAAGGCCCCTCCACCATTTAGACATTTTTTAGCATAACTTGACATATGCTGATGATGATTACCATTTGCTTCCGAAAATACCGCCACATTAACAAGTTATATTTCAGTGACTAGCAGCCAAAAACCCATCTTGTCTGCAAAATATTTTTTTTATTTTTTTATTGTAGACATTCTTGACTTGACATTTTAACAAAAAATAAACAAAAACTAAATCCAGATTGGTCAGCAAGGGTTTATTCTGTGTTACGAACCGATGATTTTATTTTTTGTTTTTATCTCACATATGGATATTTCGGAAGACAGATTACAAAACTATCTTTCTGGAAACATGTTGAAGTGCAGGTATTGTTAAATAGTTCACCAAAGACGACGAGGAAATCTCCAATGCACCATTATCTTCAGAACTATGCTGGACAATAGCAAGTCCACTGCGAGAAAAATCAACATAATATATAACTAATGGTGAGTGTACGTCATGAAATTTAAACAACATATAAATACATCTAACCCAAAGGAACATACATTCGCTTTAGCCTATGTCAGTTTAAAACCTTAACATTAAAAGTTATCTTGAAAAAAAAAATAGCCGATAGTTTCCAAATACTGTTTTATTGACAAATAACAAGAATCTGCATTTTTTATCATTTCATACAAAATATCCCAGCTTATGAAAGCTTTTTTTCATTCCAATCATTAAGAGAAAACAGGGGTTGAAATATAGGTAGGGGTCAAATGATTATAAATGAAATCTAAACATATCGAATGATCCTGTGCTTTGACACAAAGTGAAATGTTTTAGAACACAGATTGAAGATAAACAGCCTTGAATTTCAAACAAAAATCTGAAAACCTCTGTCATAAAATACCACGTTAAATTCGGGCCAGCGGCTTATTTTGTAAATCTTTTAAATATTAAAAGTCATTACTTACTTTCCAAGCCGCAAACCATCAAATCTCATAAACTTCGTCTCAAACTGAAAAACTGCGCCATCTCCACAAAAGTAAACCAAGTCTTTGAATCTAATGGAAAATTGTGGCAAAATATCGCTTCCCGATACAAGCTCTACAATAAATGTACAAGTCAAAAGCAAAATGTGTTAGAGTTGTCTTTTGTTGTTGGTACGATTTTAGTTGAGACGGGAAAAACGAAAGTTAACCATAGAAGAAAAATGTTTCAAACTCACCAATCATTGTCATTTATCACCATAAGGGTTTCAGGGAACATGGTTCTGTTTTATTTACTTGAACATGTTTTATATTGCAAGTACAATGTCCTTAATTCAACCAATAAGTGATATTTTTGTTTCAAGGAATGCTACAAGAACGGAGTCTGACAATTAACACTGGCTTGCAGATTATTGTTTCTCATTTAAGTGGCATGAGCTGCCAAAATTCGTACTTTTCTCATAAATTCTGCTGGTCCCGACAGTCTGAGCCTTTGAAAGTCAACTGAAAAAAACACGATTGACTGTGGAATGAGGACAATCCATAAAGTCTATGTGCTATGAGAGCAAAAAGTCAAAAGAATTCAAATACCGGGACGAACGTTCAAAGTTAGTGCAAACACTACTGTGCAGTGCATTTTTCAAAACCAGCAGCACTAAAAAGCTTGCGAAAAATAACCGATAATTTCTAGATTATTTTAGAACGCCAAGATATCGACATTTTGGCAGGTCCTGTGACTTTTACAAGATTTGAATTTCGTTATGTACATTGGATCCAAACCTTTCCTTCCAAATAGATTTGCTTTCCTCGGACCCATAATAGTCGCATCGGCATTAAAATACTTTGTAATGTTTTCAAGCTTTCCACTTTGGTAATCCTCTAAAAGGTTTGACAATAGAGTCTTGATTTCCTCTATCCACTCTAAAACAAGAGAAAAGACACAGCAGTAAAACAATATCTAAATTGATTCAAGTTGATACGAGTTTTAATCAGTTAGTGTCTTTTAGAAAGTGATTATAACAGAATGTAGTTTTTGGGGATTACACTTTCTTGAAAATGGCAAAAACTCTTCTACCGAATTTGGGTAACGCCCGTAAAGGGAATAGAGCCCTGGTCTCAGAGTATGGCACCTATTTCCGACACTTAATGCCGACTGCCTTATCCACTCAGCCAATCGAAAACAACACCAACTTATTCAAACACAAGCATTCACCAATGGGAGATGTGTCAATTACGTTACCGTGGGGCTCGGTGGTCCAGTGGGTTAGAGTGATCGTCCCTCAGCCCCACACAGACCTTCCCTTGATGCGGCGCGGGTTCGAATCACACTCAGACCAAAATAAAAATTGAAAAAAATCTGAGTGGATTTTTCACTCGGTCGCCGTACGTGGAAGAGTTGGTAGGTACTCACCAAAGGTCGGGGTTTCCTCCGGGACAATGAGCCCGGTTTCCTCCCACACTAAACCTGGCAACGTCGCCATATAAGTGCGGCGTAAAATATCAATCAATTACGTTGCCAGAGGGGCATACTCAGGGACCCGGTAGATGAATTTATGCCATTTTATGGTCATGTTAAATATTAACTCAAGTACACAGACACATTCTAGTTGTTCAAATTGCGATCTTACAGTACCTTGTCTTACTCATACACAGCGCTAAACAAACCTCCGAATTGAAACCGCTAATATTATTTCCACCTGATACCTGTTAAACGATCTTGAGATTTATTTCTATGAATAACAATTGCATACAATCTCCCAAGAAGGAAACACAAAGAAAAAAGTTAAGTCTACACCGACCGATAAAATCATTAGTGTAGGGAGATTATTGTAAGTATGAAACTTCAGAGTCCATCTGGCTTCACAGGGCGAACATATTGAAGTAAAAATGTCTGAGTGTGTAGAACACATTCCTAGAGCAGAAGGTCAGTAGCGAGTATAGCCTCCATTAGCTTCCAGCCTGCGTTCCATCCCTCCAAGTGAGACGCTGGATCTGTTGAAGGGGTCAATTCGGTTTCTCGAAATGTTCCCCTATATATTGCAGCTCATGCTACTTTAACGGATAATACTTTTCGCCATTTGCAACACTAATGCGTTTGTATTGTTTCCATTGTAAGGAATAAGGTTTATTGTCTACGAAAGAGATCAGAACTTGCTGTGAGAGGAATATATAATCTGCATTACTAAATATTGATGGCATTGATAAAAAAAATGATAAAAATTGGGCTAAAACAACCACCCAACCAACCAACAAACAGCCGGTGTACTGTTGCAACCTGAAGTTTCAAAACTGGCACACGAATTCAGACAACGGTTAGAGATTTTAAACTTTCCAGTGGCACGTGTTTCTTATATAATTAAATTATTTTGATATTTCTTTGGTAAATAAATAATAATATTAATCCGGTTTAAACAATACCTGCTCTGCTTTCCTGACCACTGGCAAAAGACAGAATAAAAACCAGATATACAAGACACCGCATCGTTCTAGTAAAAAGTAGCTCAAGGATGACAATACCTCTGTGTCTACTCCCTTTTACCGTTAGCCATTTTATAACCTCTCCGATATATTTCTTACAAACTGATAACTTTGTTCAGCAAATTTTCCAATATGACCTGTTGTCTCCCATAACTATAGACGGCAAACAAATGAACAATACCGATATTGTTTACATAACAAATGTTTTAAAACCAGATAAACGTTGTTTTTCTATTTATATTTCTTATCGTTTTGTTTCTTTGACTGTGTTCTTGCATTAGTTTTGAAACTAGAAGCTATTTTATAGGTTCTAGTTTAGAATCAGAATAACAAATACCAAGAGTTTCAAAAAAAGCCCCGCTGAGATATATCCAAACAAAAGCGTCTTCGAGTTATTAATCATTTATTTAGTATGGTTGATGATGTTCCAATCACCTGGTCGATATGTTACACGAGGTGTCCTTTATATGTCAATTAACCCCGAGTTCAAGCGTTGGTTACCCCGGGTTTTATAAACTGGTATGGTCCGTAGGCTGTGAATTGATTATTACCCCTCGGGCAAATTTTGCCTGAAGGGTATTGTCATTGCCTCCGTTGTCCGTCTGTCCATTTGACCTTGTAAACACATTATCTAAAAAAGTCTTTAACCTTGATACTTCACACATTTGTTTAATGCTATAAAAAGCCTTGTAAACACATTATCTCAACAAGGTTTTACTCACATTTTTAAAACTTACTACATTTGTTAAATACAGCAAGTACAAGAAGCCTATTGAAAATCAAAGCGCTCGGATATTTTTTTCAAGAGTTATGCCCCTTACATAACCATCAGCCAAAAACTCCTTGTAAATGTGATACATGTATGCGGAGTAGTTTTTCACTCTCAACAAATTGTCTGGAAAATAAATATATCTTCCGTTTCTTTGGCCCAGACCCGAGGGGTCCTGATGGCGACAGCCACTTTTTTATGTAAGCGCCAGTTCACTTCGACTTCTAACATTGGTTAACACCGAGGTTTAAATACGGGTGACGTCCGTATGTTGTAGTATGGTCGTTCACATGTATGTGAGTATAAATCCACTCCGACGTGCAGTATTGGTTAACCCCGAGATTTAAATACAGATGTCACCCGTATGTTGTTGTATGGTTGTTTTGGGAATTGGGTAACCCCGAGATTTAAATACAGGTGACATCCGTATGTTGTTGTATGGTTGTTTATGTGAGTATAAATCTTCCCCGACGTGCAGTTTCGGTTAACCTCGAGATTGACGAAGTAGGCTAGGTTTGTATATTACTCTGTACTTAAAGCTGACGCTATAGCGCTATGTAAAAACTTGCTTATCTCCCCTTGCCGTTTGAGGGCGTTTGTTTGTCGTAGACGTTTCCGGCAAGTCATTTGTTCAATGGAGGGCGAAAATAAATTTCACCTAAATGATAGTGATATCGAACAGTTTACGGTTAATCAACTGAAGGATTATCTGAGAAAGCATGGACAACCATTTTGCATAACATCCAGTTTACTTACAGGGGTACAGTAAACATTGAACAGAGTACCACCAAAAATCAGCTCCAGGCCACTTTCGAAAGTATGAAAATTTCTGATGAAGACGTTGTAACCATTGAAAAACTTACAAGAGGGCAAAACAATAACAGGCTTTGGTTAGAGGCAAGATTGCAAAGAATTACCAGTTCAAACTTTGGGAGGATCGTGAAATTAAAATCAAAAACAAGCCCTGATAATCTGGTGAAATCAATTCTTAATTATGAGTCTTTTGAGAGTAAATACGTTAAATGGGGTAGGGATCACGAACCAGCAGCCAGGAGAAGTTATGGCAACCAAGCTATGGAAATTCACGAAAATTTTTGCCTGACACAGTGTGGACTAATTGTAGACCCGAAGAACCCTCATCTTGGTACAAGTCCTGACGGACTTACTTATTGTTCCGGTTGTGGTGAAGGCGTGTTGGAGGTTAAATGCCCAGCATCTATAGACTGGAAGTTAAAAACACCAACTGAGTGCGCAAGAGATAAGAACTTTTTTTGCAAACTGGCAGAAAATGGGTCAGTTCTTTTAAATACGGATCATGTTTACTTTTATCAAATTTTTAGGACAAATAACATTAAGTAGAAGGCAGCACTGTGATTTTGTAGTCTGGATTCTGAAGGGTATGTCTGTCCAAAGGATTTTATTTGATGAAAAACTGTGGGAATGTACTCTGATGCAATTGAATCGGTTTTATTTGTTAAATATTCTTCCAGAGCTGTACACCACTAGAATTAGGAGGGTCCTACACCTTCATAGAAACTTCTCACTGTTGTCCAGTGAAGATTAATGAGTGGAGTTCATAGATTTTAGAACTACCCTTTTGTGTATTGGTTGTTTATAATTACCCTTTTGTATATTGTGGTTATGTGTTTTATCAATGATTCAGGAAAAATATCATTCAACCGTATATGGTATTTTGACACTAAAATTTCTTTGTTTCAAAGAATTCCAGCCCAATTTTCACTCAAGTTTGTGCGCCCTTAACTGTAAACCGGTAGCAACATGCCCCTATACCAGTCTATGTTACAGTTGTTACTCCATTAAAAAATTGGCTTCCAGGGTTGTTATTCTATCGACCAGGGGGCTCGTTTCACAAAGCAGTCGCATCGCAAACGAAGCCTAGTTGCCAATGGATACCATAGTGAAGAGATATGTCAGGGCAACTGCAATTGATCCCACTGTGCGACAGATTCGTGAAATGGTGTCCTATTTTACATTGTAGTTTCCACCTGAGGGTCGTTGGGGATTCCCATTTGCATCTCCTCCTCCTCCCCTCAGAAATATATAAATCAATTCATGTACCATGATCACCTGTTGTATATTGATCAAACAAAAAACTTTAAATTGCAAAATGTATTTTTATTTCTATAGATTATCATTATGCACTGGGAAAGTAAAAAATTGATTTATTGGTGATTTGAGATTATTTTGCTAACAATAGTAACAGGACCGCTTACATAGGGCAGGGTAAAAATGGGCCCTGTACATGAACCCCCATATCTTCAGGCTTAGGCAGTTTATACCCACTGCCTATACGGAGACCTTTGCGTTGCTGCACACCAACATAGGGATTTTAATTTGAGACATACTGCTGACTAACCGAGTGATTGATTGCTGTGTGTTTTACGCCACACACAAGAATATTTCCCTTAGAGCAATTTCTGAAGCCATAATAGATAATTATATGATTGGTTTCATAAAAACACACAATCAAAAGCCTTTCTACAAACTTAACTGGCTGCTTTTTATAAAAACTAAAATGCAAAATTTCATATTTTGTATATATGAATGTATCAGAACAATAAAGACTTTGAATACCGTATGGGAATATGCTTACCTAAAGTAAATCTTCCAAAAGTTTTCAGTGATTTAAACCCTTAGGCATACTATTCATGCATCCATGCCAGGGTAGCATAGAAGTCAATTTTCTGACCAGTATTTGGTATTAATAATTTTCAAAAACATTCATTGTTTGAGATTTGTTGAGTCAAATAATATTTTGAAAAAATAACCAATGGTGAACACCAATAGTGAGCACCGAGGCTAAATAACTCAATTTTGGGAGAACGGATTGGTGCGAAGAAAAATGACTTCCAGCTAGCCCATACTGTGTAATATAATGAATTATGTCAACTTTTTGGTTTTATTTAATTGGCCCTTACAAGGGCCTTTGTGCGAAGCTGGGCCCTAAAATTATCTAGAAGCACGAGTGCTTTCATGGATGGTAATTATTAAGAAAAGTGTGGGGTTTTTTTTTCAAACAACTAGTACATACAGTGATACCAGCTGATGCAATTAACAAATAAATATTGGTTTCCAGTAACCCTACCTACCCACAGTCACAATTAAATCAGTCAGGATTTTTTTTCAAATCCTAACTGAAAAGCTCAAAACGATGCTAGAGCTAGTCAAATTCAGTCAGGCATAATGACTCAAATGGGTAAATAAGTTATTTGTAGATCAATGGTGGTTGAAGATTTGTTAACCTAGTGCAGAGTTTCCAAATCATGATTGAATCCCCCTCCTCGCATAAATTAACAATGCCACTAAGATCAGTGATCTGCTTATCACTAGTGCTTCCAGTATATAAATCAGAAACAAATGTTACAACTCCCGCTGGGCTTATGCCTACGAGAGATTTAAGGGTTATATGAGACTTGTAGTCACTGTACATTGCAGACTTCAAAGCCAATGATCTTGGTGTCTCTGTATAAATTTCTGTGCAGTCAATGATAACACGACATTTGGGATACCTCATTTTGAAACTTTCTGGCATAAATTCATTTACCCTTTCTCTGGATGGCCAAAGAATCAGAAAATTTAACTCTGAATCTAAATAGTCCATCCATTTATTAAAAATTGTCTTTGTTGAAATTCGAAATCGGTCAGCAAGATCCTCTAATAAAAGTCCAAGTCTTAAGCGCATAAGAACAAGCAAGAACTCATCGATAAGTCTCAAAGACCTAGGTCGACCACCAGTGCTTTTGTCTTCATTATTCTGAATACTCTCCTCTTCAAATACTATTCCAGTGGTAAGGCGAAGTGTTTGATGTAAATTCTACCCCTCCTGCATGTGCGTGCCGTGTGCAAATATACATGTTAAGTAGAGATGACTTTTCAAACGACATCGAGTCTGTAGTGCATCACCGTTGCACGTGACCAAAGCTTATCGTTGATTGGTTAAAAGTTCCCAATCTGTCCGTCACTTTTTCCTCATTTTTCTCAATTATCGGGGTAGAATCGACTTTAATACCTTCGTCTTGGTGTTTATTGCGTAACCCGATACCGCTGGACGTTGGTTCGCACCTCGTCAAACCCCTCGAATGCTGCGCATTCTCGTGGTTTGACTCGGTACGAACCAACGTTCAGCGGTATCGGGTTACGCAACAAACACCGCTACGGCGGTATTAAACCCTTAAGCATTCACTTTCAATTCCTCAAATAAACCTTCAAGTATGTTTGTGTTAGGTATACCAGTATAAAAAAGAACCTTTTTGTCATTTCCTTTAATGTCCTCAAATGTCCAACTGGGGATATCCACCTGAGTGCCTTGGTCGAGGATTGTACAGAATGAGCTCTGAATTGTTTGAGTGGAAAAACATACAGCTGGTGTACATAATGGGTCAGTTTGACAGCGAAAACTTTCATAGCTTTTCCACACAGGTGTTTGCGTCTCCTTATTTAACATTCTTTGTGAAACATCCTCCATATTAAGTGATAGGCCATAGCTGTTATGCATTTGGAGGGACGCAAACTCGTTGGATCTATCTGTACTTAGTATACTGTCACATCCATTTGACTCCAGATCATCCGATGGAAACTTTGAGGAGTCAATAACACCCAATGCTGCAGGTAAACTGTCCAAGTTGACAAAGTCATCTAATTCAGCACTGTTGTCATCTGGACCATAATACTGCAAAACAAAATACTATTAAGTAACAACAAACTTGGGGCACTTTAATACCCAGTCATATCTATTTCAATATAAAAAAAAATATTATAAGAGAACACAATTTCTAGAATTAGGCCTAAATAGCAAAAAAGTTTCTTACTTTCATCACATGCAGTTTAAAAACAGTGTATTTCACTGATCTTTGTTCTCAGTTCTTCCTTTTTAGCATAAACATTATAGTGAGACAGTTGTTGGTCAGTATTAATTATTCTATTATCTGATTATAATATTAATTTTTAAGGCTCATTCAACTAGTTTTGTCGCATACATGTGTTTCATCCTGTTTTACTTAAGTTAAGTTACGTTACGGTCATACTCATAGAGATAAATAAACTTATTCTATAGTTTGAATCTTATATTAATCGTAGCTCCGGGATGTAGAATTAATATTAATCGATGAGTTTTAAACGAAAATATAGTTAAAATCGGCACTAATGAACGCGAAGATACAACAAATAAAGCTCTTACCGATATTTTCATGACTTTAGACGGGAATACTGATGGTAAGTTTGTCTGGGGTCCACGGCCGCCAACAAAGTGCGACCCACATATCCTCGTCGATCCAAAACTCCTGAACCTGAAGCCAACTCTCACCAGCTGACACCTCTAATCCAAATTTTTCGACGATTATCGTCTTGTGGAAATCTGTGCATGGAAATAATTTTACCATCGACAATTTTCCCGGAATAATTCGAGCAGATACAGCAGTAACAAGGTCTAGTTTTGGTCGACTTCGTGCAGCAGTCAGTAACGTACCGCGCGCGACAAAATACTTGCCGCATGTAGAAAACTGATTTTTCACTGAGACAGGAGAACTACACAAGAAGGGCAGACAACTCACGTTTTCACATAGCGCTATACAGAGGACTCTCCGAACACGCAGATTAGGGACTCTGGCTTCTGCAACTGAATTTATACCGTCCCGGCATGTAAAAGTATTCCCAAACATCGCGTCAATTTCAACCAATCAAAATCGCGGCCTCGTACACTTCCTTCTGAAGATCTCGCACACCACATTATGTGCGTTGAAACCGTAATCTCGGAAATGAAAGTGGCTAGGCCTATATCCATACTATTACTTCATTCCACCTCTTAAATTATTCGAGAAATAATCCAATGGTATTAGGCTTATCAGTCAAACAGTAATTATTCCGTGTTTACCATTATCTGACAAAAATATAAAATAAATGATCTGTACTATACGAGGGCAAATCGCCCTCCTAGCAAAGATGGCTGGTTCCGTTAACTGTCAGATTTGCACACGATGAACTTTGTCCCATTCAATAAAATGTTTCATGGGTTATTCTATCGTGGCCAAACATCCTTAGGTGTCGAATATTTACCATAGCAGCTGCCAATATTCCATTTCTCCCGAACTGGTCAATTACAACATCAACTTGTGTAAATATTTAGAGGGTATATTACACTATTTACTGACTGACCCTGCACGTTAAAGGCACACTTGCCGCGAAAATCAAGAATACTGTTTACATCAAAAAGATTGGGCGGTTGTCTTTATTTTTCCCAGACAGCAAAAGATGGAAACTTTCTATTTTTACCAAAATTTGAAAGTTTTGGCATCATTTAGTATTTTTAATTTGAGATTGAAAATTAGATTTATCAAGTACCCACAATGTAAACAAAATCCGAACATGGACATGTCACAAGCGGCCGAATGTTTTGAGTCGTGTGAGTGATCTAACGGCACAGTATAATTTTACTTACTTTATCTGAGAAATACAGACTGACGATCGGGTAAGAGGGACTAGAAAAGCCTGCCGATGATTTTTGGAGTGCAAACCACTTATACAAATTAGGTGAAGAATTACTTATGGATAAGATTTGACACTTACATAAAGCCCTAAAATGAGGGTAATCCAACCACTAAGTTAACAGACACTGACTGTTGTTGTTGTAATCAGGTTTCGATTCTTTGTTTGTTTTTTATCCCCATCTCTACATTCTAAGCCCAACTGGACATGTTATATGCGTCCTATGTTTAATTTTAGTGGTTTTAATTGTAGTAAGCTCATGTAAATTGGTTTTCTTAACAAATGTTCAACAGGCTACAGCGGTAAGTGGGCCTTTAAGCCAATAATTGCTATGTCTCGCCCTGTATTCAGTCTGACGGTCTGCTTTCTCAAAAGGCCATGAATGAGTTTGCTGTGGGGGGTTTTCGGTGAGCCGACGGTTTTGGGTGGAAGTAGCTCTCCCCTTACCCCTCTATCCAATACATATAATATATATCGAGGGGAGAGCACTCTGTGTGCCTATGGTTGAGAATACAAAACATGGCCGCCGTGTTCGCGGGAAAGTGTTCGAACCAGCTCTAGATATGGATGTAATGCAATTATTCTGGCCTATAGTTGAACAAAAGGGAAATGGATATCAACACAGAAAAGGTTGGTCATTCATTTTAAGGCATTTATTGCATAAATTGCATAAACAATAGACGTCTTTTGAATTCCAGTGTTAGGACGCTATCAGTCGTTGAGGTGCAGGTATGGTTAAATAGTTCACCCAGGACAACGAGGAAATCTCCAATGCACCATTGTCTTTTGAACTATGCCGGACAATAGCCAGCCCACTGCAAGATAAATTAACATAATAGATGAATTGATGGTGAGTGTACGTCTCAAAATTTAAACAAAATTTAAATACATCTAAAAAAAGGAACATACATTCGTTTTAGCATATGTCAGTTTAAAACCTTAACATTAAAAATTATCTAGAAAAAAGACGATAGTTTCCAAATACTGTTTTATGGAACAAATAACAACATTTTGGCAGCTCATGTGATTTTAATATGTTTAACATGTTGTCTGCATTTTTTTAGTCATTTCATACAGAATATCCCAGCTTATGAAAGCTTTTTTTCATTGCAATCATTAAGAGAAAACAGGGGTTGAAATATAGGTAGGGGTCAAATGGTTATTAATGAAATCTAAACATATCGAATGATCGTGTGCTTTGACACAAAGGGACATGTTTTAGAACACAGATTGAAGATAAACAGCCTTGAATTTCAAACAAAAATCTGAAAACCTCTGTCATAAAATGCCACGTTAAATTCTGGCCAGCGGCTTATTTTGTAAAACTTTTAAATATTAAAAGTCATTACTTACTTTCCAAGCCGCAAACCATCAAATCTCATAAACTTCGTCTCAAACTGAAAAACTGCGCCAGCTCCACAAAAGTAAACCAAGTCTTTGAATCTCATGGAAAATTGTGGCAAAATATCGTTTCCTGATACAAGCTCTACAATAAATGTACAAGTCAAAAGCAAAATTTGTTAGAGTTGTCTTTTGGTGTTGGTACGATATTAGTTGAGACGGGGAAAACGGAGGTTAACCATAGAAGAAAAATGTTTCAAACTCACTAATCATTGTCATGTATCACCATAACGGTTCCAGGGAACGTTGTTCTGTTTTTTTTACTTGTAAATGTTTTATATTGCAAGTACAATGCCCTTAATTCAACCAATAAGTGATATTTTTGTTTCAAGGAATGCTACAAGAATGGAGTCTGCTAATTAACACTGGCTTGCAGATTGTTGTTTCTTATTTAAGTGGCATGAGCTGCCAAAATTCGTACTTTTCTTATAAATTCTGCTGGTCCCGACAGTCTGAGCCTTTGAAAGTCAACTAAAATAAACACGATTGAGTGTGGAATGAGGACAATCCATAAAGTCTATATGCTATAAGAGCAAAAAAGTCAAAACAATTCAAATACCTGGACGAACGTTTAAAGTTAGTGCAAACACTACTGTGCAGTGCATTTTTCAAAACCAGCAGCACTAAAAAGCTTGTGAAAAAAACCCCGAAAATATCTAGATTATTTTAGAACGCAAAGATATCGACATTTTGGCACCTCATGCGACTTTAACCAGACTTGAATTTCGGTATGTACATTGGATCCACACCTTTCCTTCCAAATAGATTTGCTTTCCTCGGACCCATGAACGTCGCATCGGCAGTAAAATACTTTGTAATGTTTTCAAGCTTTCCACTTTAATCCTCCATAAGGTTTGATACTAGAGTATTGATTTCCTCTATCCACTCTAAAACAAGAGAAAAGACACAGCAGTAAAACAATATCTAAATTTATTCAATTTGATACGAGTTTAAGAGTGTTTTTAACAGAATGTAGTTTTTGTGGATTACACTTTCTTGAAAATGGCAAAAACTCTTCTACCGAATTTGGCTAACGCCCGTAAAGGGAATAGAGCCTGGGTCCCAGAGTATGGCACCTATTTCCGGCACTTAATGCCGATTGTCTTATCCACTCAGCCAATCGAAAACAACATCAACTTATTAAAACACATACATTCATCAATGGGAGATGTGTCAATTACGTTAGCAGGGGCCTCGGTGGTCCAGTGGGTTAGAGTGATCGTCTCTCAGCCCCACACAGACCTTCCATTGATGCGGCGCGGGTTCGAATCACACTCAGGCCAAAATAAAAATTGAAAAAGTTCTGAGTGGATTTTTCACTCGGTCGCCGTGTGTGGAAGAGTTGCTAGGTACTCACCGAAGGTCGAGGGTTTCCTCGGGACAATGAGCCCAGTTTCCTGTTCCACTAAACCTAGCAACGCCGCCATATAAGTGAAATAGACTAGAGTGCGGCGTAAAACATCAATCAATTACGTTACCAGTGGGGCCATACTCTGGGACCCGGTAGATGAATTTGTACCATTTTTCAACTTGATATGGTCTTAATGTTAAATATTAATTCAAGTACACAGACACATTCTACTTGTTTAAAGTGGCATTAGCTGCCAAAATGTTGATAGTTTGACATAAAAACCGAATGTTGAAATTATCGGCTTTGTTTCACAAGACGTATAATTCATAAGCTTTTTAGTCTGGAGAATGTACGATCTGGGATGAATATGAAAATTTCATATTCATCCCAGGTACGATAAATTATTGTTTTGAACTAACTTTGGATTAAAATGAATGAATGGTCTTCCCGGTTATTTGAATTTTGTTTACTTTTCGAACACTATTCCGTTTCGTATAGGCCACATACTGTATGGATTTTCCTCATTCCAACGAAAAAAGTGTGAATTTTGGCAGCTCACTTTAAATGCCGATCTTACAGTGCATTGTCTTACTCAGATACACAGCGCTAAACAAACCTCCGTTTGTATTGTTTTCCATTGATATGATTACAGTTTATGGTCTATGAAAGAGATCAGAACTTGCTGGCAGAGGAATATATAATCTGCAGTGCTGAAAATTGATGACATGCAATTACAAACAACCGCCGCTAATAAGGTAAAACAGCCACCCAACCAACCAACAAACAGCTGGTGTACTGTTGCAACCTGAAGTTTCGAAACGGGCACACAAATTCAGACAACAGTTAGAGATTTTAAACTTTCCAATGGCACATGTTTCTAATATAATAAAATTATTGATATTTCTTTGGTGCATAAAAAATAATAATAATAATCCGGTTTAAACAATACCTGCTCTGCTTTCCTGACCACTGGCAAAAGACAGAATAAAAACCAGATATACAAGACACCGTAACGTTCGAGTAAAAAGTAGCTCAAGGCTGACAATACCTCTGTGTCTACTCCCTTTTACCGTTAACCATTTTATAACCTCTCCGATACATTTCTTACAAACTGATAACTTTGTTCAGCAAATTTCCCAATAAGAGATGTCTCCCATAACTATAGACGGCAAACAAATGAACAACACCGATATTGTTTACATAACAAATGTTTTAAAAGCAGATAAACGTTGTTTTTTATATTTATATTTATCTTTTTGTTTCTTTGATTGTGTTCTTGCATTAGTTTTGAAACTAGAAGTCATTTTATAGGTTCTAGTTTAGAATCAGAATGACAAATATCAAATGTTTCAAAAAAAGCCCAGCTGTTAGGTCCTATAACTGCACGGTAACTAAGTCATTTTGAGATATATCGAAACAAAAACGTCTTCGAGTTATTAATCATTTATTTAGTATGGTTGATGATGTTCCAATCACCTGGTCGATATGTTACACGAGGTTTCCTTTATATGTCAATTAACCCCGAGTTCAAGCGTTGGTTACCCCGAGTTTTATAAACTGGTATGGTCCGTAGGCTTTGATATGGTTATTACCCCTCGGGCAAATTTTGCCTGAAGGGTATTGTCGTTGCCTCCGTCGCCCGTCTGTCCATTGAACCTTGTAAACACATTATCTAAAAAAGTCTTTCATTTACAACCTAGATACTTCACACATTTGCTGTAAGAAACCTTGTTAACACATTATCTCAACAAGTTTTTCACTCACATTTTTTAAAACTTACTACATTTGATCAATAGGGGAGACCGGGGCGCATTGGGACATGGGGTACAGTGAGACAAGCTCTCTATAGGCTATTTTTATATCAGGATACTTAAAGTGACATCATCAGATGAGGGCAAACCTCTTTTGCGACGTTACATTCTGTTGTAGACCGATTTAGGAAGCACAGGAAAGTTTTAGGGGTAACATTTTTGTTTTTTCAGACTAAATGTAAATTTTTACTGGTGAAATATTTTTTCAATTTCTAGCATTGTTATATGCCATAGTTTGTATGTGTCTATTTTATCATAATGTGGTAAAACCACAGTTTCTGTCTAAAAGTTTTTGAATGAACCTCCCTGCACTACTTTTACCATGAGAAACAAAATTGCTAAGGGGGTCATTCGTGGTATATTGGGACATAACTGTCGGGGTCCATTGGGCCATAGGATAACGGTATCATAATGCTTACATTTCCACCACAATACAACCATAATGTTGATTTTCCCCTATATTTCAATGACTAAGTCTAGTACAACCATTCTTTCAGTTGCATGTGATTTTTCAAGCAGCATTTTAATAAAGCTATATTTTGATCAGTCCCATGCTCTTATAGTGCCAACTAAAATTCTTTTAAGGGCCATTTTGTTTAATCGCTTGTATTCAACTTTATCGTTGACAGACACCGTTTGTAGGCTATTATTCATTTGTTAAAACAATAAAGAAGCAAAATTCCTTCAAGCAATCAGTTAATTTCATTTTTACTTTAACGTTGACACTGTCCCAATATACCCCATAGACAATCCCAATTTACCCCACCCAAGGGGTAAATTGGGACACTTTTTTGATAAAATGTAAATGCATATGTCCTCGTAAATATACATAAAATAGCTCAAATGAAGCAAGGATATTAATCAGATTGACATTGTGTTTCATATAAATGTTTTCTTTTAGTTTTATGTGCATCATTTTTCTGTCAGACTTCAAAAGTTTGCAAAGTGGCCCAATGCGCCCCGGTCTCCCCTACAGCAAGTACAACATGTTCTATCAATTGTTAATTTTAATTTTACTTTTCTTATCTCTCCTCCCATTTCTAATTAATATGAATAATTATTTTTATAAAAATCAAATTCCTATTGTACCTATAATTAAATTGAATTTGGACCTGGCCGTCCTCGTCTTGTCACTTGCCGCACGTGTACAACCATGTAAATTGACTCCCATCGATAATGGGTAACGATCTGGCGTCTTACCGTGTGGACATTGGTCTCTTTAACTGCATTAAATCTTGCAGCAAAGGTCACATCAACGTAATTAACTGTAAACTATACCTGGTTTTTGTTTGTAATGCTGTTATTTCTTGTCTTCTTTTCCAAATTTATTTTACCTTGTTAGTGAGTATAGAGACAAACCCTGGACCAGTCGGAGGTACCTTATCAATTGTCCATTTAAATGTGTGCGGCTTGAGGAATAAGGTAGATGAAGTTTTTGCAAATTTATCCGATTTCGACATAATAGCTATAACTGAAAGCCATTTAACTGCCCACATTCCAAATTATACCATTGATATGTCTGGGTTTCATGAGCCTATACGCCGTGATCGAGACCAGGCTTGGGGAGGTGTATGTATATATGTATCTAATAGTGTAGCGTTCTCTCGCCTCCCTCACCTGGAACATCGTCAACTTGAAATAATATGGTTGGAGGTTCATTGTTTACCCAGGTATATCATTGGTGCTATATATAGACCCCCCAATGCGGACGTTGGGATGTGGGACGAACTAAAAAACAATATAGAAACTGTAATTGACAATTACCCAAATCATAACTTTATACTCACCGGGGATCTGAATGAAAACTTATTGGATCAGAGAAAAACCAACTTAAGATCAATTGTAGGAACTTTCGGTATGCATCAACTAATTACTGAAGTTACCAGACCAATCTCGGGTACACTGATTGATCCAATTATATGTAATTGCAGAGATAGCGCTTTGGATTTTGGAACTCTACCGAATTTTTGTAGCGACCATTGCGCTGTTTACGTAAAGTTAAAATCTGGCCTCACAAAACAAAAGAAGTACTCGAGATTGGTCTGGAACTACGAATCTACTAACTGGGACGAATTTCGCTTATCATTATCTAGTGTGGACTGGGAGCAAATGGTTACAGAAGACCCAAACATATTCTGTACAAATATTACTGAAAAATTGTTGGCCATAGCTCGACAGTTTATCCCTAACAGAAACATAACCATTAACCCCAACGATAAAGCCTGGATAACACCTCACATTAAACTAGAAATGAAAAAACGAAACAGACTATACAAACGATGCCGTAAGTTTCAAACGGAAGGAAACCTACAGTTATACAAACAGCAACGGAACCATGTCAATTCCTTGGTAAGAGATGCTAAACAAAATTACGAAAACAAAATAACCGAAAAAATTGAAAACGGAAATACTAACCACAAATTCTGGTGGAAAGTTTGCAAATCAGTTTTAAAATCAAAAAATTCAAATGTTTCTCCCATACCACCTCTTACCAAAGACGACCAAATATTTTTTTCCGATAATATTGAAAAAGCTAACCTTTTGAACGAATATTTCTCGAGTATCTGTTCACATGGTGATTCGGGTGTTGTCCCTTACAACATTGACCCAATTAATGAATCTGAGCTTTCTAATATAACTGTAGACCCAGAAAACGTTATAGAGATCTTATCATCTATTGACGTTAGTAAGGCTACAGGACCAGATATGATTAGCGCGAGAATATTGTATGAGGCTCGATTTGAAATATCCCCTATCTTAACAAGACTTTTCCAAACCTCTTTGAATTCCAGTATTTTCCCAGATTGCTGGAAGATTGCAAATGTTACACCAATATTTAAATCGGGAAATCCGTCTCAGGTAACCAATTGTCGTCCGATTTCACTTCTTAGCTGTTTAAGCAAAATTCTAGAGCGAGTTGTTCACAAAAATATTTTCGAATTTTTACAGGCTAAAATATCTTCTTGTCAGTATGGATTCTTGCCCAACAATTCCACCGTAACACAGTTGTTAGATCTGTATAATGACATAGTTAAAGCTTTGGATGACGGGAAGGAAATATTTTTCATCTTTTTCGACATTTCCAAAGCTTTTGACAGGGTGTGGCATGAGGGGCTTATGGTTAAATTAAAGGCTTTTGGCGTAACTGGCAGTCTTCTGAAATGGGTACAAAGTTACCTAACAAGTAGGAAACAACGAGTTGTTTTGGGAGGGGCAAGTTCTTCTACATTAGCTTTACATGCAGGTGTGCCCCAAGGGTCAGTCCTGGGACCTATGCTTTTTCCAATTTACATAAATGATCTTCCTGATAAAGTTCTTAACAATATTAAACTATTCGCCGACGATACGTGCCTATACGTAATATCGGACGCCATAAAACAAAATGTAAACTCTCTACAAAACGATATGAAATCATTAGAAAATTGGGCTAAAGCTTGGTTGGTGGATTTCAATCCACAGAAAACCAAATCCCTGCTAGTTTCTCGACGGAGACCCCCTCAAATATACGATGTACGTTCGAGGGTTGTCAAATTGAATCCGTGCCCTTCCACAAACATCTTGGAATAATTTTTAACTGCTCTGCTAACTGGAACCACCATATTAACAAACTTATCGAACTAACCAATAAAAAAGTATCCATGTTCAGAGGACTCAAATACCAACTTTCCAGAAAAAGTCTGGAGATTATGTTCAAAAGCTTTATCAGACCATCATTTGAATACGCAGACGTAGTATGGGATAACATCGCAGAATACCATGTGACAGCACTCGAGAATATCCAAAAAGACTGTATTAGAATCATAACCGGACTAACTAAAAGTGTTGCAACCGCTCTACTATATCAAGAGTCTGGTTTGCATATATTATCTACCAGACGTAAAATCCATCGCCTACTAACCTTCCATAGAAATATTAACAATCCTGAAAGCACATTAAATAAAATCCTGCCGCCCCCAACTCACATCCGTAATCCTTACCCAGTTAGAAACGCAACCCAAATAACCACGTTCCGATGTAAAACAGCCAATTATAGTAAGTCGTTCTTTCCGCAAACATTTAGGGAGTGGAATGAACTACCTGAACCAACTAAACTAATGACTTGCCAAATATCCTTCAAAAATTCCCTGTACAAAATTTTCCCCATACCGAAAGTATCCTCTTGGTATTACGTTGGACAAAGAACGGGCAATATCATTCTTTGTAGAATCCGAAACGGTTGTAGCTCTTTAAACGATGACCTATTTAATAATTTTCTTACTGACTCTCCAAAATGTTCCTGTGGATTTTCCTCCGAAAATGCAACCCACTATTTTTTTCAATGTAAAAGATTCCTCTTGCCGCGCACATCAATGGTTGAAGAAATAAGGTCACTTGGATATACGGGGGATCTGACAACCACTCTTTTACTTTATGGATCCAATGACCTCACTCAGGAACTGAATAAAGACCTCACAATTTTAATATGCAAATTTATCATCCAAACTAAACGTTTCTAATATTCATATAAATGGGGACCAATGCGTGACACGACTTGGACGGCCAATTAGGTACATCTAATTATATGCGTTTATGCATGTGCATTTGTATGCTTGTGTGTGTTTATATGTGTATATGTATCAATATGCGTATTTGTCTGTATGTATATATACGTGGGGAGATGTATATGTATATATATATATATATAAGACGTATATATATATATATATACACACGTAAGTATTATGCATATTTGTCCTTTGTTGTTCCATTCACTATGTCTATATATGTTAAACAAGTTTGTTGACATTGAATGGGAATTAAATACAAACTCTAAATACTATATTTTGTATTTTGATAACCCTCCTTGTATATATTTATCCTACCTTTGAAAACTTTTTCTCTAATATTGTATTTAATCATTGTACAAAATAAGCTCTGAGCTTAATGTGCAAGAAATAAAGATTATATAAAAAAAAAAAAAAAAAAAAAGTACAAGAAGCCGTTTTTTTCAAGAGTTATGCCCCTTCCATAACCATCAGCCAAAAACTGTCTGGAAAATAAATATATCTTCAGTTTCTTTGGCCCTGACCCGAGGGGTCCTGATGGCGACAGCCACTTATTTATGTAAGCGCCAGTTCCCTCTGACTTCTAACATTGGTTAACACCGAGGTTTAGATACGGGGGACGTCCGTATGTTGTAGTATGGTTGTTTATGTGAGTATAAATCCACCCCGACGTGCAGTATTGGGTAACCCCGAGATTTAGATACGGGTGACGTCCGTATGTTGTAGTATGGTTGTTTATGTGAGTATAAATCCACCCCGACGTGCAGTATTGGGTTAAGGGGTTTTCACAATTTAGACTTTCGCCGCACGGTCAAAATACTGAAATCGATTGCACTGTGGAGATAAAAATTGTCGGGCCGCAGTAGAATCGGACAAATTACCGCAAGAAAATAATCCATTTTACGAATGGCCGGGGCATCGTAAGGGCGTGGCAAGGTTCCCGCACGTTTTAAACGCACGTGATCCGTGAGACAGTTGCGCGGAGGTGCTACGTGATTGGTTGGAACGTGCGGCGTGCCACAAGATGCATCGTGCGTCATTGTTTTTCGCCGCGCACCAATGAGTGGGCGCCTTACGGCGTTTTGTCAAATCGTGCGGCGAATTTGGCCTCCGCAGACGAGTTGGCACAGGTAGAGTAGCATCCATTGTAAAAGCTTCAACTGTTGTGAGATAAAATGAAGCACCCCAAAATATATACCTGTAGCACAGTGCCTGTCTTGCAGTCATGACAAACAGCAGAAAATACTTCACAAGCGCATGTAAAAAAGCCTGTGTCATTTCTAAGCTTGTACTATAATGTTATTAATCAGGATATTCCCTATTGACATTGTTACAGTCCGAGGACCTGTGACAATGCCAATAGGGAATATCCTGGTTAATGAAAATTTTATTAATTGGCTTTTAATGTTTTTTTTCATAAAATATTTATATGATTTAAAAATACTAGTGTTTTAATAGACGCATTCGCAAGGAAAATTTTTTTTTTTTTTTTTTTTTCAGTGTTAAGCCTATACAGTTGCACAGGCGTTTATTAGCAGTTATCACGATTTTACATTGCCGCAGAAGTACTTGCCCACGTGACCAGGTTGTACACGGCTCAGTTTTGTTACAATGTTGAAGGGTCATAAGCATTTGAAGCTGACACTGAGACAATGTTTCAATTACAATACAAGTGCAATGTTTACATTTGAAGTACAAGTCTAAATTAGTAATAAAAAAATTACATTCTATATGAAAAATATACAAATAATAAAACAATAAAAAAAAATAGAAATAAAAAACTAATAACTCAAGAATATACATAAATTTGGCGGCGTAATGACATTTTCTCTGCTTACCATAAGCTATTACTGATAACAGTTAACATTCTATGCTTGATCATTTAAATAAGGCACCTTACCTATGTAGAGTGTTATTAAATGAACTAGTAGTAGACTAATACATTCTGATTCATATATACATTTCATATATATATGCATTATGCACTTATAGTTCTAACAATATAGGCTTTAAATAATCACAGCCACTTATTTTATGCATAACACCAGAAGTCTATGAATGTGGAAGTGTGAAGCGTTCCATTACATAGTATTGAGGGCATTGGTGCCGTTTGACCCAGAGGTCACCATACACAGAGCCCTCTCTCGGTTAGTCAGAAAGCGTGGCTTTTCTTCACTTTCTCATATGAACTATTATGGGATGCATAAGAAAAAACATGGCGAACATTTTATTAATGATAACAGTACTTGATGGAGCAAAAGTTAAAGTTTCCGAAGAACTTCATAAAGTTGAAAATGAGACAAGAAGACTTGTTTGGAACGATTTGAGTCCAAATGGAGATATCAGAGTCGCATGTTCGGTAAAGCTTTTATAAAAACCAATGCATTCTCCGAACTGCGGTTACTGGAATTGCCGATAGATACAGTAAGTGGAGAATGAATTTATTTTCTGATTTGAAATTGCGCAACCGTTGACAATTTCAAAATCTACCGCGCATAAACGTCACATAATGTAGTATAAGCAGGCTGAAAGCGCCAGTGCCCTGAATATGGGGTAATGCGACATTTCACACTTCCCTGTTCATAGACTTCTGATAACACATAATGCGTTTTGCAAGTAGCTTCGGAAGCCTGTAAAGAATACAGACCTGTAACTTTGTTGACAAATATAAATGTAATATTTTGCGTGAAGGACACAGCAGTTAATCAATTTCCAATGATTTTTACTCTTATCAAACACACCAAACACTACATCTGTATGTGTTAAATTCACCGTTAGTTTTACTATAGACGATAACCATTTAACAAAAATATCCCAAAATTGCCTGAGTTTTGTACACGTGAAAAAGTGGTGTTTTAATGTATCAACCTCTGTTTCACAGTTTATGCATAATGGGTTATCCAGTATACCATATTTATGTAATAGTTTCTTAGTGGGATAGATTTCATGCAGAATTTTGAACTGAAGCTGTTTAACTTTATTATCCACCACAGTAGAATATGGAAGAAGCCATACATTCTCTTCAGTTATATTTCCATTATGAAACGCCGTATAATTTTCCATACTAACACTCTTACGAGTCTGTATTTGTTGCTTCAAAAGAGTATAAAAGAATTTTGTGCAAACTTTGGGATCACTTATACTCAACCCACCCACTCTTGTGCTTACGTTATCTATCTGTTGATTACATCCTGTAGACAAAATACATAAATTATTCAATTGTTCTCGCTCTAAAAAAGGGCCGAGGGCTTTATCTACTTTATTCCATAAAACATAATTTGGGTAATCCAGAAGAATATTAAATTTCACATGTAAATCTCTGAGAGACAGAATTTTACCATCATTATTTAGAAGGTCTTTGACATGTACAATACCTGATGATTTCCAGCTATCAAAATATAATGACTTCCTACTATAAAGAATATTTTCATTATTCCAAATGATCTGATTTGCGCCAGTTTGTTCCCCTGTCCTTAACTCTTTCCATGCTTCTAATAGCTGTTTATAAAACTCTGGCACTCGAATGCACAACTTGGAGGAGTTGAAGTTACACTGGAGTAAAAATTCTAAAGACCCCGCTTCTCGGAAAATTTGTTTCACAAAACTTGCCCAGTAGCTACATTTTTCCCTATTAAAGAAACGTTTATTTAATCCATATAACTTTCAAGGCTTTGTTCATAATGTTAAAATCCACGGCATTGATACCACCTGCAGAAAACGTATTGATCATGGTAGTTCTCTTAATTTTATCCTTCTTATTACTCCATATAAAATTAAAAAGAAGTTGATTTATTTTACTGCAAAAGAATCTACTCACAGGCAAAACGCTGGCTTGATATACTAATCTCGAGATACCTTCTGCCTTAGACAGCAATACTTTCCCAAAATAAGTCAAATTACGTACATTCCATATGTTTAAGCGTTTGTTAAGCGTTAGCAAATTCGGTTCTATGTTTTCTTTTTGTAATTTATCAAATTTCTGAAATACATTGATGCCGAGCATTTTATATTCCTTTGTTATGCTTATGTCTAAGTTGTTCAAGTTTGTATGAGTGGGAATATTTCTACGCAATGCCATCAGCTTAGTTTTTCCAGTGTTAATTTGGAGACCGGTTATAATTTTCTGCTTGTTGAAAAACTCAAAAGCAGCTGTCACAGATTCTAAATTTTTTAGTGTCAGCGTTGTGTCGTCAGCAAAATATACGCCTTTGACTTGTTCTCCGTTAATATTTATTCCCTCTACATTATGGGTCTGTCTTAATGCCGAGTTAACTAACTCTGTACATAGAATAAAAATATATGGTGATAACGGACATCCTTGCTTTACACCTCGGTTGTTGGGAAACCAGTTTGTTGACACATTGTTATTTAAAACGCTGCTGTAGGTATTCGAATACATAAGCGAAATCCATTTCGAAATAATAGGACCAAAATTAAATTTTTCCAAAACCTTTTTCATGAAGTTGAACTCTAGCGAGTCGTACGCCTTCTCGATGTCTATAAATAATAACCACCCGTCGTCATCATACAATTCTATTAAATCTAAGATAAATCTAATATTTTCTCCAATATACCTTCCTGCAATGAACCCGGTCTGAGAGTGGTGGATAATGTCCGGCAAAACAGCTTTGATTCTATTAGCTATTAGTTTCGCTAAAATTTTATAATCTGTATTTAATAATGTAATTGGTCTCCAGTTTTGCAATAAAGTTTTGTCTTTCGTCGATTTTTCAATTAATGTGATGATACCTCGTCTTTGTGACATGCCCAATTCTTTTGTCTCAAATGAACGGCGCACGGACTGACCATACATATCACGAATTACCGGCCAAAATACGCGATAAAAGTCACTAGTTAATCCATCACACCCGGGTGATTTATTTGGCTTGAGCTGCTTCAACGATTGCCACAATTCTTCAGTAGTCAATTCCTCATCAAGGATATGTTTCTCTACGTCAGAAATTTTCGTTACAACAATGTGATCAAAAACATTCGAAAAAGACCGATGAAAATTAAATCCATCTGGTTGTTTGGACATGCTCGCTTTAGAAAAATATTTATATATTTCATTTAGAATTTCGGTTTCTTGAACACATTCCCCACTCTCCAAAGTAAGTTTATTGATATGCTTTTTCAAAGACCGATTTCTTTCCAAATTAAAAAAATATTTAGTGCTTTTCTCTCCATTTTCCACCCATTTTATTTTTGACCGCAACGCCGCGCCCTGTGCTCTTTTTTCATAAATTTTATGTAGCTCTCTCTGTTTTTCACTGTACAGATCCCCCAAATTGATGTTGTTTTTTTCATCCTCAGATATGATATTATTTAAAAGTGAGAGTTCCTTGAGTAATTTAGTTTCTGTTTTCTTGATTTGAGCCATCTTCTCTTTACTGTATTTAATGCTTTCCGTCATTATTTTTAATTTCACCCATTCCCAACGACCTACTGGATCCCAATCACTAGTTTCATTTTTAATCTCATCAATCACTTTATTCATCAATTCTATATAAGTTTCATCCTGTAAAAGTTCGTTACTAAATTTCCAATAGTTAGGTTTAAATCCTTTTTTTCCTATGCTGTTCACCTCAAGAAAAATTGCTTTGTGATCAGATTTTACACTGGGCTTTATATTTGTATTTACTGTTGCCTGTTTTAATTTCCTAGAAATCAGCCAAAAATCTATTCGCGATTGAACATCATTCGATCGTCTCCAAGTAAAACTTGTTGCAAAGGGATTATTTTCTCTCCATATATCAATCAAACCACATGTTGACAACATGTCATGTAGCTCAGGGCTGCTGGCTGTGGGACTTTTCCCTAATGACTTTCTATCTTTAGATGGGTTAATTACTGTGTTTAAATCCCGCCGATTATCAAATTTCGAGTATCACAGTTATTTAAGATAAATTTAGTTAGATCAGTGAAGAACATTTTCCTTTCAGCATGTGTATTCGGGGCATAAATTGAAACGACGGTAAAGCTCGATGAATTGTTCTCGGAAAAAAACTTCAGCTATAATGTACCGGACTTCTGGATCTATCCACTTATTCCCAATTTCATATTTGTTACTTACAAACATCGCTACCCCTCTACTAGCATTACTCCCATGTGAAAAAATGGTTTGCCCTCCCCACTGGTTTGTCCAAAACTTTTCATCTCGAGCTTTACTGTGGGTTTCCTGGAGCATAACAATGTCACACTTTTGATTCCGTAAATATAAAAAAACTGCACGCCGCTTCAAATAATCTCTTAAACCTCTAACATTTAAACTAAAACATTTAACCATGTCAGCAATAAAATTAAAGAGACCAAAAGAGCAAAAAAAAAATGCGATCAAACAAAATTAGATAAATATACAAGAAACGACCTGAAAAAGTACTCAGTCAACTGAAGAAAAAAAATATATATATTTATATAAATTGTATGAATTAGTTCAAACTAACTCACTACCGACTTTTTACTGGTACAAATCGGTATCCATAAGAAGACACGTTCTCTTCTACACCCAATCAGAAAAAAACAGGATTTCACTCAAGTCCACGCCCACCTTTAAGACATGTCAATCATGGTTGAGTTGTGAGAGATTAGTTTCTAATTGGACAACGATCATGAGTATACCACGCCCTGTTTGTAGTGAGCACTTTTCGAGTAAGATGATTGGGCCAGTACATGTAGATGGCACGCGACAAACATAGCCAAAACGCAACAAATGTGGCAATTGTCAACAATGTAATTTCTCCGTCAATTTTGATTTGCACGTAGTTAGTTCGTTTTTTTAAATCAGAGTTCAAAAAGTACATGGAATGAGATTATGTCAACACTTTTTGGAGAAAAACAAAAACTTTAGACGAATAATCGAAAAACAAGGCTTACCCCAACAGAAATAATTCACACTTCCTCAATCCGTGGCTGGAACATTATTTAAGAAAATGAAATCCTTATTTAACTTTAACTTTAATTTTAATTGAAAGTAAAATTCCAAATGATGAACCCGTTCTGACCAAGGTTATTCTCTGTAAATCTGGCCGTTAATAAACAGCTGTCCTTGTCTAAACACAACGCGCTTGTTATCTCGGTAAGCTCTTTCCATTACGGGTTGTAGGGCCCGTTTACGCATCATGTCTGCCTTCGGAAGATCCTCTTTCACATACCGGTCTCTGTTCCCTTTTAATTTCGATCGGGCCTCCATCAACACCGCCATCCTCTCCGGCCTAAATAAGAATTTGGCAATGATCGGGCGAATTTTACCCGGCACTTTTTTACCAAGACGGTGGCTATTTTCAATAGTAATCTTATTGTTCTCGATGTTGAGCTCCTCTTTGATGAATTCCACAATGATTCGGGCGGTAACTTCCGATTCAGATTCAGGAAAACCAAAAAATAGCAAGTTAAAGTTTCTGGAGTACCTTTCTGAATCCAGTGCTTGATTCTCCATGCGAGTTAACCTTCCCTCAAAATCTACGTTGTTTTTTTCGACGAGTTTAATTCGCTCCTCCTGGTTCACCAATTGTTTTTTACATTCGGATATTTCCTTGGATAAAAACTCGACACTAGCCACGACTTCCTTCAACTGCTTTTGAATGTTTTGATTGTCTTTCCGAAGTTCATTTTTCATCTCCGTCATAGCACTTAATACGGTACTGAGTGTTGGATCCCGGGACCCCGACCCACGTGCTTTGCTGTTCTCTGTTGCAGAGTCAGAACAGCCATCCTCTCCATCAATTGACTGTTTTCCTCCAAAACCATTTGATGAATTTTCTTCTATTGTTGTATCTCCCTCTTTCGGCGAACCTTTTTTGCTATTTCTACCCATTTTTACAGTTAGTATTAAGCGATTAGGGTGATAAAGAGAAGCACTTCTTAAAACACGTCTTCTCTCATCCGCATCTACAGCAGTCTCCCTCTTAAAAATTACTTTAAACAAAATCTAGGTGTACCAAGAGTTGTTCCCCTTTGTACATAAAACATAGGAACATATTTCTTTACTTTTACAAATTATTATTTATGCAATATTTAATTTATTGAAAGAAATAGACGGAATATTTGTTTTTCTTTAACTGTACATTGACTATTTTCTTTTTTTTCTGTTGATGATTTAAAAAAAATGGCGTTGGGATTTTGAAGTGATAGCAATGAAACGGCCATGTTTGGTCTCGTATTGGCCCAGTCCGTATTGGCCTTGTTTGTTCGTATTAGCCTAGTTTGTTCGTATTGGCCCTGGTAAGCCCTGTATGAGCGTGACCGTTTCTAAGTATTTTCCCAATAACATTGAAAGTCAATTAATAAAAGTCGGTCCTTATAGCTATATGTACCACAAATAGGACAGAGGAATCCCGAAAAAAACCCTAACGCAGCGGTTCGCACCAGGAAACTTCATTCTTATAGAAGCAATAGGATAAAGCACGCATAAAGATTTTCTTTTCGGCCTTTCTAAACATGTCCCTTCCAAGGGACTCATTGTCCAATATTGTTCATATGTTCATAACACTCGATCTGCTAATTAGAAAAATAAATGTGAATTGACCTTGAGGTCGATTTAAAGCACAAAATGTACAATTATTTCGAGGTGCGTTTGTCTCTTGTAAGTAAATCGATCTCCTACTTGGTTGAATCCTGCAGCAGTGGGTTGTTACTAATATTGATCGTTCTGATAAACTGGGAAGAGCTAAACTTTCTCCCTCCAAAACGACTGTTCATTTACACCGACGGCCGTATGTTGGAGTCAGAATTCCTTGGAATCAAAATGCCGGAGTGGACAGCCCGCTTCGGAGTGGGCAGTATGTGGTCAGATTAAGCTTGTGACAAAACAATTGCAACACTATGGTGACCGAGGGTTGCCAAATAATAAAAAACTTATTCTTTAAATAAAAAAGCAAATAAAAAGAAAAAGTGAAAAAAAAATTTAATTATTTTAATATTTAAAAAAAAATTAGGAAAAAAAATGTTTACAAAAAAAAAAAAACATCTTGAAAAAAAAATTAGTTTAAAGAAAAAAAAATTAGTTCAGAGAAAAAAAATTAGTTTAGAAAAAAAAATGTTGACTGAAATAAAAAAACATTTTAAAAAAAAAACATGTTTGGAATAAAAAAAAACTTCAGAAAAAAAATTTAGAAAAAAAAAAAGTAAAATGAAAACAAAATGAAAGTAAAAATTTCCACGTGGCCGAGGATTGCCAAAAGCCGAGAGTTGCCAAAACCTCATGTCCATGGTCAATTGTGATGACGCGACTATCTATGCATAGCAAGACTAGACTTGTCAGTACTTGGGTACACACAGATAGGCTCGTCATCACGATTGGTCCATGGTTTGGAGTTTTTATTAACTGTTTAGTTACCTCCCTTGTCATAGTTCGCTTTGCCACGAGGGATAAACTGATAAACGGTAAACCTGTCATGAAGAATGAAGAAAAAAGACGAATTGAGGTAAGTTTTAGCCACACGTGTGTGTCTGTTTGCAGCTTGACTTATTTGCTGGGCGGGTTGTAACTTTGAACTATGTAAGAGTGACAAAAGAACAGACAAGACTGTCGAACCGGCCCGTTACGGTAGTTGAACAACGGTAGTTCTCCAAACGATTACCATCAAAGGCTATCAATAATTTCATCAATCACCATGCATCCTCCACGCTGACAACTGTCACCACCGTGATCAACAGTTGATAAAGCCACACTCGTGACCGAGAAACTGAGAAAGAAGTAATTATTTTTATCAACTTTTTTTTAGCCCTTATCTTTTATATTTTTGACCGACCAGCTGAAAGTCAAAATCAAATGATAAAATGAGGAGCTATTGAATACTTTTACTGCAGTGAAATCATTACTTTGAGGCAGACTAGTTGGTGATTGGTCTCTACGACAGACTGTACCTCAACACTGTCCGATAATACCAGCTTAAGCTGATTTATATACTTGTCTCCATGGTTATTTTGGTCAAGAAGATATGCCCTGTGCCAGTGTGTTTAACCTCTGAAACATATTTATGGAGCTGCGTGGATTTACACTTGGTGTTGTATCCTTGGGGCTACTTATTCTTGTCAAAAACTCGGATTGTTTATTTTAAAGGAATCACTCAGAACTTGTATTACTTTTGACCAAAAGTACAAATGGTAAATCATTAAATATTAATCAACGGATCTGCCAATGTGGTACATGTAATTTGTGATCCATTTACTTCACCAGTGTTTATCAAATTGCCTAATCACTTGTCTGGATTTTATTTCAGTTCACAACCCATCACAACCACCGAAAATGCAGTATGATTGGAGACTTTGGTATTCTAACGTCACTCTCTGTGTTGGGGGTAGAGAATATTTATAGTTTAATTAGAATAAATTAGTGTTGCAATAATGGCAGAAAAGTCGACTCAGTTCAGGGAAAAGGTAAAGGCCAAACGCACGGGGAGATTTCAATCTGGACCGAAAGTGAAGCGAACTGAATTAACAGTGCAGCGGTTGTCCTCTGACGTCGGCCGGGCCCAAAAATATATAAAACTTGGTCCCCGAGAATTTGTCCCTTTTGTAGCCGAGGATACGGGCCATCCTCAAGAGCTAACTATTGAGAATGTTAGAACTGCATGTGTGAAACATTTCTCCACAGATGCCAAAAACATGAATTGTGATATCTTGGCTGGAGAAAGGGGACCTTCGTGTAAGTTAATATCCCAACTACCAGACTTTAAGGTGATTCATGTTAGATTTGTTGAAAGTGAAGTCAGTTCCCGTACAGAGATCAACACTGGCGGAAGTACTGCTATGGGCACAAGTCATGAGGACAGTGACAATGACAGTGTTTTACCACATATTGTTTCTGTACAATCAACCCTCCACGCTCCCTCAGCAGCCCCGTTTGTTCCTCGTAGCTTGTCTGTTGTAGAGATGCTCAAACTTGGTAAAATCAAGGGGATAAAGCCAAAATCATCAGTCATACAAATCCATATATTTGATATGGAAGTGCGCTCATGGTCTAAAATAACCACAGAAGTGGAATTCTATGAAGAGAGTGAGGCAATTGGCTCCGGTGGCTTCAGAAAAGCATTCAAGGCGACAAGTAAACATCCTTCATTCAGCGTGAAGAGCTGGGTGAGGCATTGGAAGGCATTGCGCAAACAGGACAGACTGTTCAGGACCACACACAGAAGGTGGTCCAAATGCATCATTTGGCTAGACATTTAGCTGCTCGACTTTCTCAAAAACTCACTGATGAAAATGAATTGGAATCTTATGGGCCCACCTTGAGGTACAGCGACATATTTTTGGGAGTGACAGACTTGAGTGAATATGTTACCATTGAAAAATTTGTGGATGGTAATTTTCTTAAGTACATCAACAATACTGGTTTGCGCTCCACAGAAGAGAGCGTTTATACCCAAAAAGCTTAATCTCTTTCACACTTTTCCTATGAGAAGTCCGAGCACAAGTTACTTCTGGTGGATATTCAAGGCAGCGATTATGATTGTTATGATCCAGAAATTGCCTCATCTGACTTATTTGATGATAACGAGATTCTGTACTGCACAGTGAACCTGTCAAGCCTAGCCATTTCCAACTTCAAAGCTGAACATCAGTGTAACATGTACTGCAATATTCTAAAACTTCCAAAGCTACAAAATGATGATGATTTGGCTTAAACCAGCTAACCGCTAATTCGAAATACTTCAGTGCTTTTATTATCCTGGTTGACTGAAACATTTGCGTTTGGTCATTTAATGACTAATCTTTGCCTTTATTTACAGTTACTGTTTGATTGTTCTTTTAAATTCTTTTTAAATTAAATTAGTTCACTAATTTAAGCTTTTTACCAGTTAGATTTAACCAGAAATTATTTGATGACTAGGTGCTATCGCTGCTCATTCTTCCCTTAAAGTTTGATATCGAATTAAATAAACGAAACTTTAATTCTTGAAGGGTCGTGAAACGAAGTCCAAATCTTCACAGTTTGATGTCAAACTAAAAGATGTGTCATGAACCAACCAATGCCAAGGTCATTCAAGCAAGTTTATTGCAATAGCAAGTGTGTTACTTTGATTGTCTTTGAACCATAACTGTCACTGTCCATTTTGTATTTTATTCCTGCCACAAGGTTTAATATTCTTGGGAGGGGCCTCCATGGCTCAGTAGGTAGAGCGTTGAACGCTAAATCCGAACAGCCTTCCACCAATCGGTTGCGGGTTCGAATCCCACTCTGTCCAAAAATTGGAAAATTTTCTGAGTGGGTTTTCACTCGAACAACCTATGTGCGATGGTTGCCAGTTACCATCGAAGGTCGTGGGTTTCCTCCGTGCATAGAGCTCGGTTTCATCCCACAATAAAACTGGCAACGCCGCCATATAAGTGAAAATAATCTTGAGCGCGGCATAAAACACCAAACAATCAACTAATATTCTTGGAAAAGTCGATTTTATTTGAGTGACAGTCACGTGAATGAGGTTTACATATCGATTGTGAGATTGTACATATACGGTTATTGATGTTTTTTGTGATCTTATAAAGACTGATGGTGACTCAACATCATGCATTATCTACACTCTAAGGATGTGCAAATCATACATGGTTGTATTTGTACATTTTTAGATATCCACTCTAAAAGCATGTTAAGCTACTGTATTGATTTAAATGACATACCACTACCAAATGGAATAAGGATTTTTGCTTTGGAGGCCTAACACAGTCATACATTCAGACTCTTTATAATTTTAAAAACTTAAAAACTTTTTCACACGTATTCTTCCAGGACAATAGGATTATTATAGATTGGATAGTTAATTGATTGGTCTTGATGGGTCAGAGTTTATTTCCTGGTCAAGAGGGTAATATTCGCCTGACACAAGCCTTTCAGCTATGGGATGCAGGGTAAAATCCCACTCATCCCGACCCCTGCACACCTTAAAAAAATCACATTATGATAATGACAACCTGCAGAAGGTTGGACGTTTCCCACCTTAACATAGCCCAGTTTCTCCTTGTTAAACCAGGCAAAACAACCACAAGTGAAATTATCTTCAGTGCGCTGCAAAACATCAATCATTTAATAAAGCAAAATTTCTACAGATCGAGTGCTAGACATTTATTGACTTTGGAAGATCAATGGATCAATTCGACCAAGTTGACTTTGAATAGAATTATGTAGGGAATTTTATATAAAGAAATAGAAAAGGAAGTATAAACTATGCAAAGGACTATATCAGTATGTTTCTAGCAAATCTCAATTTCCTCTCTGGAGGCTGCAAAGTGTAGTTTGTGACTGCTTTGTAAAATGTACCAGTTGACCAGGTTACCGAACTAAGAATCTTGAGCAGATGGTTTATCTTACTGTTCTACTGAATTACGAGATGTGTTTTTTTTTCAGATTTGAGAATATGCCCCTATACAGTTTTGTGTACACTTAAATGTTTTAGTATAATAAGATATCTAAGTATTTTCTTCTGAAACAAAATGCAACATGTACATTGTATGTTCAGTTTTTCAACAGCTAATTTTGAGAAGAAAAGTGCTAAGATTATTATGTGTTTTTAGTAGTTTTTTTTTCCTGTTCATGTTAAGTAATTAAATTTTTACAGTTGAATACTATGTTGAGTTAAGTTGTCTTTTTTTACCATTGTATGAATGGTTCAGTTCTAACAGAAGTTATTAAATCTGTTCCAACTTCCAATTATTTGCAATGTTACATTTGTAGCTCTACATGTATTCAATAAAGGATTTTTTTTTCTAACATCAAGGGTCAACTGCTTAACTATATTTTACATTAGAGTTAAACAAAATAAGGAAATTGTTTCTTATGAGCAAGTTTTTTATTAGAAGCAGTGTTTGAGAATAAAAAAAGAAATATTTTAGCAAATAGTTTTCAATCTCATAAGTTTATGAAGTGTCATAAGCATAACTCATGCTGGTCATTTCCAATGTCTCTTATTTCAATTATAAGTGACAATTAAAAAGCAGAAAAAAAGACAACTAAGTCAAAATGTAACGGAGCTGAGATACGTTTTATTCTTAATAATTGAAGGATATAACTCTTGAGAGGGGATAAACTAGGAAAGTAATTAATCAGTTTGTACATATACTGTATCTTGATTGGATAAGAGGATTAAACAATGACCGATAAAAAGCTCAGAAAAGAAGCTGGCTTTAAATAACTAAACAAGAGATCCCTTAAAGAGATCTTAACGCCCGCGTTCATCTATTCATATTAAATTGATTGATTGATTGTTTGGTGTTTTACGCTGCGCTCAAGATTATTTCACTTACAGAAATAACTGGATATAGGAATTGGGGCCTACATAAAAAATCTTATTCCAGGGAGATAACTATTGTTGAGGAAAATTAAATTGTGAATTGCAAAATTAAGTTCCCTTAAAAATTTTGGTTGAAAACATTGCCACCTGGTAGCCATCTTCAATATGCTAATGAAATGATAATGTACGGTGCACAGCTAGAACTTAGAGGGATGATGTGTGTCATGTTTGGTTAAGATGAAAATGTAGGATGCACAACTAGACTATATGGAGATAATGTCAGCCAAGTTTGGTGAAAATCGGACAGGTAGTTTTCTTGGAATAAAGGTAACAAAAAAAAACAATATCGCCCCCTGGTGGCCACATTGAATATGCAAATGAGATGAAAACGTACGGTGCACAACTAGACAATAGGGTGATCTTGTATGTTAAGTTTGATTAAGATTGGACTGGTAGTTTTCTTGGAATAAAGGTAACAAGCAAAAAGTTAACGGACGGACGACTGACGACGGACCACGGAAAAGCGATTTGAATAGCCCTCCATCAGAATGATGGCGGGCTAAAAACACTGTTTATAAGGTTACAAAGATCCATTAATCAACAAACACATGTATACCACTCTATATTCCTTAACTAAATTTAGGCACAAAAGAAGAGACATGCTGTCACCTCATGTGCTACATATTCTGAAAAATGATCAACAAAACCCTTCAAGATACAGAGGGGAAAGGAAATTGCACTTCATTGTTATGCTCTATTCAAGGGCAATAACTCTGGAAATTTTGGCAAGCCAAAGGTCACATGCACAAATGGTACACAATGGGTAACATGTACACAAAATTTCTTTGAACTACATGTAGTATCAAACTAGACAAGAGGTGGTCCAGACAAGCCTATGTGTAAAGTTTGCAAGACAAAAGTTATTCGAAAGCAATGAAAATAACTGCTCAACAAACTTTGAATGCACAAATGGCACCACTGTTGTATAATACATGTATATGCAAATGGATTATAATGGCTCCAATAGTGTTAGTCAATAATTTATAATTGAACATAGCATACATGCACATGTAGGTTATAGTTCTGCAGTATAGTTGACCAACAGCATTCAGATCTGATCAAATGCAAAATATTGGCATGAATAATTACACTGAAGTTGAATAAGAAGTCGCCACCAAGAAACCAGTTTTGTTTGGAGTTTTTTAGTACTGAGAGACTGTCATGAACTCCTTTTTTAAATGAATAAAGGCATCCGAACAGTTACTTGGTTCAATCTCCTCAGGGTGGGGGTGATTTGCTGACAGGTTTCTCGAAATTCGGAATCCAAGAAGTCCTGATCACAATCCAGGACACCGGAGAGATGGGCTACCTTTTCTAGATCTTCTTCCATCACAGGGATGCCTGTTCTAACAGAAATAAATATTCTAATGCACCTTTAACTCGTTTGACGTTATATATGTAGAGATATAAAAATAGATCAATTAACCCATTATCTGAGCCAATGGAGTAACCTCTCTAGGTTCAGACTATTTAATAGTAGCAGTAAGAAGGTAAGTGTTCGATCATGTCTAAAGCTTTGAAGTCCAAAGAAGGTGAGCTGTGCTCAATCACGTCATAACATTCAGGAATTATGGCGTCATTGCATTAGAGCTGATAGCACAAATATCCCCCTATATAATTTCTGAAGATGGGTTCCTCTACAACTAACGCAATGTGTATATGTACATTGTAGACAGTAGTAGACTAGTAATTAATAAGTTATTTTAAAAAAATGTTCAATATTTTGGCTCAGAAAAGCCTAAAAAAAAACATTTTGATTCAAATTAAACATTTTGCTGACCAGTGACCACTGACAATGGAAATTAAAGTCTTTGTACAATTTTAAATCAAGGAAATAAGTCATTCCATACCACATTCCTCCAATCCATACTCCAGAGGAAACGAATAGATATGATTTGGAATTCCATCTGGCAACACAGTGTTCTTCTGGGCTCTTATCCTATGTGTATTCCAAATTGTGTTTTTGAAGATATCAAGTTCTCTCTGCATCACCGGTATCATTAGATAGGCCAATAAATTCCTGTTTCAAAATAACAGTTGACCATAATTTACTATAGTCTCAGTAAAAAAAAAATGCAACTTAAAAAAGATAATTGAAAACGAATTTTGGTTCATTGACTGATGTTTTACGATGCACAACCCGACCTTCAGCAAATACCTGGCAACTGATCATTTTTTTATATTTGGTCTGAGTGGGATTTAAACCCCGCCGCATCATGAAAGGCCGATGTTAGACTAAGGGGCTACCCATCTCAACGACTGAGGCCCCAAAAGAATTTTGGAAAATTGATGAATGTGAATTATAACAGTCGGTGTTGAGAGCTCTCAGCTGGTCACCGTATTCACTCATTACCAGGTTGTTTTCTTAACAACTGCCCGATTGATACCTTTATGTGTGGTTTAAGGGCGGTTTTGTCTATTGGGTTAACAGTTCTATTGTCCGTTTCAATTAATTTATCGCTGGTTTAGAAGCTGTTTTTAAAGTGAAATGTGTTTTTCTTTAATTCATGTAGTGTAACAGACCAAGTTTGATATAGGGTTCAAATTCCAAGTTGATATCATTAACATGATTTTAATTGGACCGAGCAATTTGTGTTTTCACATGTTAAATGCCATCAAGACGTACATGTATGACCAATATATTGAGAGAATATCACTATCTATTTCAATCAGAGAGGGCAAATGTCAGCGACAGGGGTACCATAATCACTGAAGAGTGACCCCAATTTTCAACAGGAAATATGACCAACTTACGGGCAGAAATTTTCATAGAACAACACTAGTTGAATGCGTAACATTGGAAATTTCATAAAATAAAAAGGAGCAAATTGGACATCCTACATGTAATTCAAACTTCTGCCTAATCTGCTGCTAATCCTTAGACAAGAAGTGGTTTGAATGAATACCTGTCTGTTGGACTATGGGGATCATAATGTCCATGGTCCTTCAGTAGCACTAGCTGATACTTGAAATACTTCTCCAACCTTTCATGAAGCTCTTTCCACCATCTTTCAATCTTGCAAAAAAAACATGTAAACATCTGAATTTTGTAGACAATAACAGAGAGACTGTCTTTTGTAGGCTGTGTCATATTTCAACCGAAATTTTTCTCAATTTTATGATAATCAGGTACTGATATCTTTCATCTTTAAACATAGTCCGACATGCACTCTACTCACTGCTATAGAATATTTAACCATTATTATTAATTCAACTACCGGTACTTACATTCCAATAAATCAATATCAGAGTATGGGTCACTAAACGAAATTAACAGTTACTACTGTGTTATTTAATAATTTCTGACATTCATTGGGAGTACCTAATACCGACAATATTTCTTTTTAATTCGACAGAAATAATCTAAATGATTTACCTAGACATTTAACGTTGTTGAATTGGGTCACAAAACAATATACTGCATCACACTTATTAAAGTGACTTTAGGTCAAATTTAGAGGAAATTTTCTTGAAACTGAATTACATGTAGTTAATTGTGCCATTTGTTATAAGCACATCTTTGCTTCGTGTCGGTCACTGAGTATAGTATACTGATATTTTTTATTACAATGTTAATTCCTTTGTTTTCCTAGACATTTCAAATGCTCAACCTCTCGTGACAATCTGAATTCATGAAAAAAATCAGAATTTAGGTAGGCCTACATGGGTAACTCCTGCCACTTTAAATGAGACCTTTTTTTATATTATAACCTGCATCAGTTCAGGTATATGAAATTGTCAGCTTGCCTTAGTTTACTTCACTTAAAGGCACACTTGCCGCGAAAATCAGAAATATTGTTTACATTAAAAAAGAAAGACCGTTTTCTGTATTTTTCCCAGACAATATAAGTTAGGAACTTTCTATTTTTACCAAAATTTAAAAGTTTGGACGTCACTTTGTATTTTTAATTTGAATTTGAAAATTTGGTATTGGTATTGGTATTGGTATTTATTCTCTTGAACTCAAGTGAGCTCATCAAGAAACAGTTACAGATCAATATACAGGGCGGACAATATAACATTGATAAGTTACAATATTACAAAGTTAAGTCACAATCGTTCACAGTTAAACTACAATAGTCAAACATAAGAAAAAGGTGATCTATACAGGATTTAATGTAACATAATTACAAAGTTTTAGGTTCAGGAGAGGAAGATTTTCCTTCTCTCAAGTGATTTTCCAAGGTACATAGATAATTGTCTCAACATTTTCTTATTTTCGGTACTTAGCAGTTGTACTAGCTTAAAAACGCTAGGCTTTCCGTAATAATACTTTTTAATATATTTTTTTCTTAAATCGATGAAAGTAGGACATTCTAGAATGAAATGATACTCATCTTCAACCTTGTTTTTACAAATTGAACATAATCTGTCTTTAATTTCTTTTTTGTTATATCTACCAGCTTCAATTTCTAGTTGATGGGAAGATGTTCTAATTTGACATATAACTTGTCTGGACCTAAAGTCCATTTTTTGTGATAAATAAAACTGAACTTTATGAGACTCTGCTAAATGTCGATACAAGTGACACTTTCTACTGTTATTTATCTCATATCGTAAGTCGGCTAAAAAACTGTCCTTAATTCTTTGCGTATAGCTTCTTACGAACAAATTTTTATTTGCAACATGTTGCTGTACCCAGATATAACCGTAACCATTATTTTCTAATTCAGTTTTGACAGAGTAAAGCCAGTTACTGGAATGTCTACCATGCAGTATTTCCAGATAAAAATAATTATATACTGCTTTCAGAAAACAATTATCTGAATTCAATAGTTTCAGCCAGTATTTCATAATTTTTACTTTCCTAAATATAATCATAGGGAATCTTCCTAGTTCGTTATATACAATGGCAGACATTGTCTTTTTCCCAACTCCCAAAATATTTTTACAAAAAGTTAAGTGAATTTTTTCAACATCTTTCCCTTTATGAAATCCCCACACCTCGGCACCGTAATTTAAAATTTGTGAAACATAAGTATCAAAAAGATATAGACTTGTACATATATTCAGACTATAGTCTTTCATTCTTTTTAGCAAGCTGTACAAAGTTTTCCTGCCTTGATCTGCAAGTATCCTTTGTGTTTGGAGAAACTTGCCATTATACATGAATGTCATTCCTAGGTAATTGAACTTATCCACCACTTCAACGACCGAATCATTGTAAACCCATGTCCCCTGCCATTTGTTTCTGCCACCTCCTCTAAATACAACAATCTTTGTTTTTTCTACGTTTACAGTTATTCTCATATTAGAACAATAAATATTTAAACTATCCAACATTTGCTGCAAACCATTTTCAGTACGAGCTAAAAGGACCATATCATCAGCATACATAATCAACATTAAGCTTAGCATATCAATATTGATTGGTTCAATGTTGTCATTAGCTAAATGGTTTTCCAAGTCGTTTACAAAAAAAGAAAACATAATTGGAGACAAAGGCTCTCCTTGCATTAGACCTATACCAACCTCAAAGAATTCGGACAAAGAACCGTATTTCACACAACATTTGATCTTTTCGTACATGGATTTAAAAATGTTGAAAAAATTTCCACAGATTCCTAGTTTTTGTAATTTATAAAATAATAATTTGTGCTCAACTGAGTCAAAAGCTTTTTTATAATCAATAAAACAACAAAACAATTTTTCTTTCCTCCCCAGGTATTGAGACACTAAATTAGACAACACAAATATAGCATCTGTAGTACTTAGTCCTTTGCGGAAACCAAATTGAGCATCTGTTAGTATTTCATTATTCTTAGCCCAAACAACAAGTCGTTCATTTAATACAGCAGTAAATAATTTCCCCATGTGACTCAAGAGAGTTATACCTCTATAATTATTTACATCATTTGGGTCGCCTTTTTTAAATACTGGGGTGATAAGGCCCTTACACCATTCGGTGGGAAAATGACCGCTATTCAGTATTTTGTTAAAGAGTAATACAATGATGTTAATTAGTGAATCTTCAAACTCAATCAAATATTCATTCAATAAGTTGTCTACTCCTGGACTTTTATTTCGTTTTAGATGCTTGATGGCACTACTTACTTCATTAGCTGTAAAATTAACATTCAATTCAGTGTAGGTAGGAAAATCTTGTACATTTTCGTTTTCACTTTCGCTAGCTTCTATTTGAGTAAAACCTACCAAGTGCTTAAAATAATCTAGGAAGTCACCCTGGGTAATATCACCTATAACATGTTTCTTATTTTGTCCAAAAATTTTATAAAATTCTTTGGGGTTTTCGTATTTTAGTTTCAGTATCTTGTTTCCTTGAGTATTCTTAAATTTTCTCTTGCATTTCTTAGATATATTCTTGAATTTTTTTCTATCTTCACATAATTTTTCTCTGTTTTCTGCACTTTTGTTTTTGTTAAACCTAAAAAGGGACTTCCTATAAATTATATAATGTTCACGACAAGTTTGATTAAACCATGGCTTGTCCTCACATTTCTTAGATACATTTTTATGTCTACAAGACGAACATCTGATTTTTACGGTTTTCTTGCACAACACTTCTAATTTTTCATTTAAAAAGTTTGATACAATCTGGACTGAGTCATCTACTGAAGTGCTAGCTGTAATGACATCACATATCTCATTTGCATTATCAGATATTTCAACTTTGAGTTTCATATTAGTTTTATCGTCAACTGACCATCTAATACATTCAGATTCAGTACAATTACACAATGCAGAATCATTGGTATTCACCGTATTGGTTTTACATATAATTTTCATCAATATTGGAGCATGATCAGAATACTCATTGAATTCTAAGACAGTAAAACTCTCTAAAAGAGACATGTGATATTTATCAACCAGACAATAGTCATTTACACTAAACCCTCTAGCACTATAAAACGTGATATGTCCTGATTTATCTCCCTTAGTTCTCCCATTTGCTATTCTCAATCCTAAAGATTTACACATATCTAACATTCTTTTACCAAAACCATTACAAACAGTGTCCTGTGAGTTTCTTTTCTTTTCATGTTCATCCTCATCGTAATTACTTCCCTTCAAACATTCAGGTATTTTGTCATCGTTAATAAAGTCATCTCCTAGACCGACACGGGAATTGAAATCCCCAACAACAAATATCGGATTTTCCCCGATTCCATATTTTATAACAACATTTTCTAAACTTTCAAAAATATCTGTATCTACAATTCTGTAAAATTTCGAGTTCTCAGATGGGATGTAAACAAAGCACAGTATTATATCATTTTCTCCGTTCAATTTGCATTTCAAAATCACAACACTGTCATTAATTACTTCCACTATTTTTGTAAATTGGTAAAGGTTTTTCTTAATAAGAACTGCTAAGCCTCCACCTTTAACTGCCTTTCTTCTAATTGGAATGCATATGAAATCACTTACTTCAAACGGGTGTTCATACATTGTGTCTATCCAACACTCACTTAATCCAATTACGTCATACTCCTTGATATAATTTAAGAATAGAGGGTCGTGGATATTCTCGTGGAATGATCTTCTAATATTCCAAGCACAGACTGTTAGATGCGATTCACCGACAGAAAGTACCTTCCTCTCCGCGTACCTCTATTCCTGGGGCACATATTCCTTTCCATCGACAAAAAGACGATCATATGAAATCCATGCTCGTTTTCCTTCGTTTCGGGCTTTGTGTAAGGCTGGCAAGAGCTGTTTCCTTTTTTGTTGAATTTCTTCTGGGAATTGCTCGAATACATGGAAATTTGAATTTTTAAGATTTTTACCGTGCCTTCTCACCTCCTCCTTTTCTTTGTGATTGAGAAATCTAGCTACAATTTTCCTTGGTCGACCATCAATAAAGCGGCCTGTTCTATGCACTCTCTCAAACACAATATTATCTACCACTTCGTTTTCCACTTTCATTTCATTTTCTAAAAACTCTTTCAATGTACCTTCCAGTTCTTCAGTCGTCTCCCAATCGTTTTTGCTTTCACTCAAATTCGCCTTCCTAGGAATATTAGTAAACACCAGGTTGTTTCGCATTGATCGTGACTTTAGGTCTATAATCTCTGCTTTTAGCATATTCCTCTCTTCATTCAGGTCTGCAATGTCTTTCTCAAATCGGTATAACCAGTCCTCATTTTCAGCTACCCTAGTACACAGATTGTCAATTGTCTTATTTATCTCCCCAAAACCTCGGTCAAAATCTATCTGCATGCTGTCCAATCTTTGATTAAAGGTATGTTGCATTGTGTCCATTTTAATTTCAATGCCTCGTAAACAACGAAAGATTTCAGCTACCCATGGTGGTGACTCTATTGAGGTTGTTGGGGTATGGTCTGGTGCATGGGTTAGCGTTACACCTGGCGGGGAAGGTGTATGGTACAAGGCAGTATTTGAATTGTTAGGTACCCGGAACGTAAACAAACCGAACTGCCCCCTATTGGCGATTTTATGTTTCAGTCGAGTGAGTGAACTAACGGCACAGTGTAATTTTACGTAGGCCTATTTATCTGAGAAATACAGGCTGACGATCGGTTAACAGCGACTGAAAAAGCCTGCTGATAATTATTTGAGTGTAAACCACAGATACAAAGGCCTGAAATGAGGGTAATCCAACACGAAAGTTGACCGACACTGATCGTTGTTGTTGTAATCAGGCTTCGATTCTTCGTTTGTTTTTCACCCCATTTCTACATTCTGAAGTTAACTACCCTAATGAAAATGTACCATAATTTACCATAGTTTACTATAGTAAAACTGAGGTAAACTATGGTAAACTATAGTTTACTATAGTATACTATAGAATACTGTAGTGTATTATAGACTTTTGTAGTAATTCTATAGGAAACTTTAGTGGACTATAGTACATTGCCTGTTACTATAGTATACCATAGATCTTGTATAGTAAAACTGAGGTAAACTATAGCTTACTATAATATACTATGGTACACTATCGTTTACTATAGTGTATTGTAGACTTTTGTAGTCAGTCTATAGTTGACTATAGTACATAACCTTTTACTATAGTATATGATAGATCCTTTATAGTAAAACTGTAGTAAACTGGGATAACTGTAGTCTACTCTAGTAAATTGCAGGTTACTGTATAGTACAACACAGTAAGTTTATAGTCAAAGTGTCGTAAGTATGGTAAACTATAGTTTTACAGCTGTAGTATATTATAGGTAGGTACAATAGAGAATTATGGTCATTATATTGCCAAACTGAAGTAAACAGTGGTAAATTGCTATGTGCTGTAGTAAATTATAAGTATGATACATAAGTTAATAGTCAAGTATAGTAAATTATAGATCACTGTAATAGATTACTATGGAGAATCATGCTAATTATATACCGGTACTCAAACTGAAATGAGCTGCACGGTGCTGTAGTAAATTGTAGGTAACTTAAACTGTCATAGCACAAGTTTATAGTCAAACTGTAGTAAAGTATGGTAAACTGTAGACGGCTCACTATAGTATATATCTATATTAAAATGAAATAAACTTCTCCAAATATTGCACTCTATATTTTATCTATTTTAAACGAACGTACTATTAAGAGTATCTAAATACTATGTTCTCACTCAATATAGGACTTATTACCGATCTCTTTTTACAAGAATTCCGTCATATGCGATAATGTGGTTTGAACGGATTGTAATGAGGACAAGATGTAGTTATAATGTTCTCATTTGTCATGGTTCTGATAGTAAGGGCTCTGACTACACAGTGATTATGAAGAGTTATTTTCTTTAACCACCAGTACAAATTAATATTTTTAACTGGCATGATTCTTCCCAGGTTTTTTTCAGGTTTTTTAAAGAGCCAAATCAGTTTTTTTCTACTGACTTCTAGGGTTTTTTTTCTATCACAAATCCAGATTTCAAGTTCTTTAAATTCATTTTATTTAAAAAAAAAAACACTTCTGGAATGTCAGAATCAGTTAAGAAAAGTAAAGAAAAAAAGTAAATATCAATTATATTGATATAAGAGGACATTTTTTTTTTTTTTTCTAACTTGATGAAATCATTGTCTGGCTGACACGGGACGCGGACGAGTCTAACAAGAAAGTCAGTTTTTTTTCTGGGCCTCCAGAATCATGCCTGTTTTAATTCCTTGACACAAATCTCCCATCCTGCGTTTCATGTAAATTTCCGTTTCAAGCGACCCACAATATGTAGGCCTATGTTTGAAATTAATGTTTTTCAGTCTTAGGCCCCTTTCATAATTGATGGGATTATTTACAAGCAGATAATATTTTATTTGCCTGCTCAAAAGTAGGCCTACAGGTGGTCATCTACTATGTAATAAATTATATAACATAAAGAAAGGATTTTTTAAGTATGTCTTTAATTTCTTAAATCTTTATAAAAATTAATTCAAAATCTGTATTTCTACTATGAAGTCTTGGTGCAAATGGCTCAAATTTGTTTTTCAATTAGCCTACTTTATTGAAGTAGGGCCTAATCCAGTCGAATAACATTCACTTGATAACGGTGTTAGGAGCTACACCGAAACGTCGTGTTCCCAAATAAACCAAGAAGTTGTAAATCCATACGCAAGAGTTTTCTTTCCTTCATCAGAATAACAAGGACTTCAAGTTCAACTATGTAGGCTGTGAGACTGAGAGGGGAGGGGGTGTGGCTGGGCTGACAGGACAGTCACAGCTGAGTGCAAAGCTTGCTTTGAGGTGTTATAAAATTTTATGGCTGACTTTAAAGATTTTCAAGTTGTATGAGTAGGGTTATAAAGTTTTCGTTGACAGGCGTAAAGTTTTCATTGATAAGTGTATTAAACTACTTATAGTTAGTTTATTTAACGACTTCTGTGCTGATATAACATGAGTTATGACAACACGTCAACAAAGTATTTAGTCAACATGTGGACTGGCCGTAAATGTATATGGCTTTACAACTTTTTAACACTTCCCCATCTGGAATAGCAATAAAACAAGCAGTTTATTTCTCCTAAGAAGAAGTTCACGTCTTTGTATTTGTCACTTCCATCAAATGAAAAGATTAAAGTAGCTGTAAGATTCGGACTGATCGACGTTGTTTCCCAGACATCCGGGTATTATGATTACGAGGTCAAGTATTACGGCCGTACGTGTCAACCGCCATCTTTTTCACTGGGACTCTGTCAACGAGAATCGTACCCGTGTTTATATTACGATTGAGAACAATTTAGAATTGCATTCTGGTGTGTTTTCTGATCAACCTGTCCAGCACCATTTGTACACATGACTGGTGAAATGGTCCGAAGTTGGGAGTTACCTCAGAAGTAGGGGCCTACAGATCCCGAACATTGGATTTGGAGTCGACCGACGTGAGTCTGGTTGGATTTGGTAATGTCGGCTGAAGAAAAGCAAACACCAAACTGGGAAACAGGCTGACTGTGACACTGACAGTCTGGGTAGGTTTTGAATTTTTATTTACCGTATGAATATTTGTTTGGTGCGAGTATATAACTGGTATGTCACGTACAGCTTATGTTTACACCAAAAAGAATGTGCCTTTTCGGTATTCCATTTCAAAACTACATTTATTCATATTACTTATTAGTTTCCAAAATTAAAAGGTGAAATAGTGGTTTTATGAATACAACAAATTTATGGTACATCGAATTTATTTATTTGAAGAACAAAACAAGTAAAAATCAGCTGTAGCAAAAATTGTTAATTATATTCCATACAATTAGAAAATTAGGACGTACAGTTACAGTTGGCTGTACTAACTCCGAATTAGATTTAGAGCGCTTAATTCGGAGATACTAATAATTTGGAGTAACTCCGAATAATAAGCCCTTTTTAGTAAGTTAATCAGGATAGAGACACACGAGTGCGGCTACCTAGTAGTAAGCCCTACACTTCCAAAATAAAACACATCATTCAGTTGTGTATGTATCTATATGCATGTCTACGTACCTGTGAAAGGGTGAAGTGCATTTAAAATGTAATTGTACATTAAACTGCCCCAGTAGGCAGTATGTCTTTTGATCAAGATGAACATTCTTGCATCATTTATAGTAGTTAACAAGTATAACAACCACAATTTTATTTTCAGAGCTCACACATATCTCTTCAAATATGACAATAGGCGATGTACAGTAAATCAGCTCCCAGAAATGAGAATCAACCTATACTACAGTTAACATGGGACACCCTACAACTACAGGAGTTGAAGAATCCTTTCACCGGAAACCAGAGTCTTTCTGAAAATTAGGATACATAATCGAAAAAGGTAGATTAAAATTTAAGTTTTTATGATTACCCGGATAACGCAAAATCTCAATGCCTGTATCCTTTATTATTATATTTATAGTTATAGGGTAGACTTTAAAATCATAACGGTAACCGGTTTAACAAATGCTGTATATCAAGAAAAAGAGTATACGAGGTAGCAAAACAAAATATTTGCATGGAATTCCCGGTTTTACTATAGGGGCCTACTGTATACATGTAGGTCATTGGTTTAGTGCATCAAACATACATGTATTACAGTATAATATAAAGGTCCCTTTTGGTCGTCTGCTGGTTGGTGAAATATAACATGGCAATGAATGGAAAACAAGCACATTTCGGCTGTAAGGACAGATAAAAAGTCTAACTTGGGTTAATAACATTTTGGAAACTGTATATTCTTTACCATACTTTTTTTTTGCAGGCAATTGGAAATTACATATCAGAGTAGATTTTTTCTCCATTTATTCCCATGTTAATAGTCAACGGAGGTTCAAAGCAAAGTGAGGTAACAAAGCCTGGGATGACGTCACACAGTGGATTTCTATAAGGTAAATTATTGAAATCAAGATAATACTTCATGGTCACAGTGCAAAATTTGTTTCAATATGTAATACATTGGCTTAATCTTGCTCAGTCAAGCACAGGCCTTCCCAGTTGATGTTATTTATTTATATTTCTTTTGTTTTCTTGTAGTATAAACTGAAGAATGATATCCTGATCACAGAGAGTCATACACCAAACACTCCCCAGAACCATAAAAGCAGTCTGGCCTCAAAACAGCGATCTAACCCCAAACTGAAATCAGAGGATCCCCCCCCCCCCAAACCCCCCCCCCCCCCCCCCCCCAACCATTCATAGGTTTAACAAAGTCATTTTGAGAATGAAGAGAAGGAAGGTGTTGTACAATAATATCAAATGTCAGTTTTATCAGATTTTGTGTACAGATTTTTCAACAGTACTTGATGTAATAAACAGCATTATCTGTCTTAAACTAAAGATTTTTTCTTATTATTTTGTATGTTAACTGAAGACCGTCAGCAGTCACTATAGTTTATGTTATTACAGTCACCATGGTTTACTAAAGTTTACTATGCCACTAGTATAGTCGCTACAGTTTACTATAGTCGCCATGGATTACTATAGTTTACTATGGTACTTTATAGTCGCTATAGGTTACTATAGTACTTTTACCAGAAAAGTCGCTATAGACTACTATAGTCGCTATAGACTACTATAGTTATCTATAGTCGCTATAGTTATCTATAGTCGCTATAGTTATCTATAGTCGCTATAGTTATCTATAGTCGCTATAGTTATCTATAGTCGCTATAGTTATCTATAGTCGCTATAGTTATCTATAGTCGCTATAGTTATCTATAGTCGCTATAGTTATCTATAGTCGCTATAGTTATCTATAGTCGCTATAGTTATCTATAGTCGCTATAGTTATCTATAGTCGCTATAGTTATCTATAGTCGCTATAGTTATCTATAGTCGCTATAGTTTACTATGGTACTTTTGCCACGTTTACTATAGTCTGTTTACTATAGTAAACTACAGTGACTATAGTTTACTATAGTAAACAGGCTATAGTAAAGTGGCAAAAGTACCATAGTAAACTATAGTTTTTTGCTATAGTAAACTATAGTACATTTTCATTAGGGTAAACATGTTTTATGTGTCCTATGTTTAAGTTTAGTGGTATTAGTCGTAGTAAGCTCATGTAAATTGGGTTTCTTAGCAAATTTAAACAGGCTACGGCGGTAAGTGTGCCTTTAAGTAAAGCTCTTAATCTGTAATTTAATATTTTTTGACGTTTATTGGTACCTAATACCGATAAATAAATATCCAAACATAAATAATGAGGGAGACATTTATTATTGAATTAGCCTTACTTTACTGAAGAAAAAGTCTTACTCTGTTATCTAATAATTTCTGCCATTCAATGATTCATTGGGAGTTGATCGGCTACTAATCAATAAATATATGACCGTGAATATGGAAATACCTGTAGACATTTAATATCATTAAATTAACTTGGCCTTTGAAAAGATCATCAATAAAATAACAGAGCTTACTTGATTTGAAGTTGAGGGCCCATAGAGCACTGTGTCTACAGGGTCTCTAAGGTATCCTTGGTTTCTCTGGAGGAAAGCATGCATTGTTGCAGTAATGCCTGTTTCAGTTCCCTTGTCAAGACGAATCATACAAGGTGATATTTTAGATTCCATGGGGTATTCCAGGTACCACAGTCCTACAAGTTTTGGGTCAGAATTACTTATCCAGACTCTTAGCCACAACAATTTTCTACTCGCGGTATCGAGGCAACCATAAACCGCCAAGGGAAATGTACTATTTTGGTAGCCCATCAGTTTGTCATGGCCATCTAGAGAGTGCACCCAATTTGGGCCCTTGGTTGTGAAATTGCCCTTTTTCTTTTTAATTTTCCGAGCAACAGCTCTGTTTTCAAGGCCTGTTGGATCAATATCGTACATCATTGCATATACATCATCACGAGGCACAAATAGATTGTGATGCTGTCGAATTTTTTTGTGCATTGCTCTATAACCCAACAACTGACCAGGGTCATTTAATTCTTCTTTGACAACTTCCCTGAGCCTTGCTTCTGAAACGTTTTGGTCGATAAAATATATGTCGAAATATCTTAGCCGCCTGTCCAATGATCTGTGGCTCCATTTGTAACAAGGGTAGTCTCGCTGGAGAAAGCTCAAAAGTTCCCTACGCTGATATCCTTCTCTCACGTATTTCAACATGTCTGTTTTAAGACAGACATTATCATGCCATTTCATGAATAACGGTCACTGGAAGAGGAGGCTTGTGTGAATGAATGCTGCTTTCGTTTTAAAATCACTGTCTAGTGTAACTTCCCCTTCTTGAATGAAGACGTCCATATTAAGGGGAGGTAAATCAAGGTTTTGGCAACTCTCGGCTTTTGGCAATCCTCGGCCACGTGGAAATTTTTACTTTCATTTTACTTTTTTTTTTGCATTTTTTTTTTTCTAAATTTTTTTTTCTATATTTTTTTTTCTGTAGGATTTTTTTTATTCTAAACAATTTTTTTTTTCAAAATGTTTTTTTTTTTAGTCAACATTTTTTTTTTCTTCCTAATTTTTTTTTTCTAAACTAATTTTTTTCTCGGAACTAATTGTTTTTTCAAGATTTTTTTTTTTTTTATTATTAAAATAATTAAATTATTTTTTTTTCTCACTTTTTCTTTTTATTTGCTTTTTTATTTCAAGAATAAGTTTTTTATTATTTGGCAACCCTCGGCCACCATACAGTTGCAATCATCATCAGGGAAATTGCTGAATTAGTAAATTAACCAATTTACTAATTCAGTCAAAACAATATAAGTTACTCATATAGTGTCAAAACGACCTTTGTGAGCTATAAAACTGGCTGTGGAGTGCATGGAACTTTTAAAAACTGGAAAACCCCGGCAAAACAGATAGTTTTTTTTTAATATTCGTGTTTCATATGTACGTCTACAGAATTTTCTCGAACTCAATTGTTTTTCGCTTATTGTGCGTTCGCCAGCTTACTCCGACGCTTTTATATAAGAATTAGTTTTTATATTGCTCAAGTCAAGTAACTTTCTCCAACCTTGATTATAACAGGTCTATAGCATTCTAATTTATTCTTATGCGTGTTTGTCGGAGAATTCTTTAATTTTTGAGAATATATAAAAGACGCTTTGTATAAGTCAGTCAGTTTCCAACTGCTCAGAGATTATTATGCTATGGGATATTTGGATGCTAGAGGAATATTATTAGGCTTTGATCTGTGAGTTCTAGCTGGACAAAGAGTTTACCAGTGTATTTACAACATTTCATTCGTGGATTTACAAGTGTGACTCCAGGATTTTCATTTTGTGGATATTTATATTTCTTGATCGTCGGATCAATACTGATATACTAGTGAATTGTTATCATTCAGATGCCAGATTTCGGATTTTATTATCGGAACTGTCAGTTCTTAGTTTGTAAAAGTAATTCATTTTGCTATATGTTCTTGGCCATTGTTTGTATAGTATTTAGGTAACTCTGTTTTATATATGTATATATGTAAATTAAAATTTATCCATAAAATCTGCTGTTCTTTTTGTGGCTACCGTACTTTTCTTATTTCGTATCGTAACAAAATTGGCGGCTTAATCTGGGAATCTTTCGTAATTCGTTGATCGACATTGTGCTCGGAAACATTCTAAATTCCAAATTTAAATCTTAATTCAATTACGCATTTAATGTTTGCAATACCAGCAGATGTTATCCATCATATTTGAGTTTAATCCGGACGATCCATGCAAGAACGTTTTTGATTGTAGGAACGATTGGTTTTTGTTAAGCGAGCGTTTAGGGGGTGAACTTAACAAATATTCTCGAAAACGTGTATTACAACGTGATATTGCTACAAAGATCAAAGCGTTTGACGAAAGTGCAGTAAGTGGCTATTAACCTATATAAGAAAAAATCATGGATAATACAACCAGAAAAATGGATAAAGAAATAGAAACGCAGAAACTACTAAATGAAAGAGAAAGGAAAAAATCCATTTTCAGAAAGAAATTAGGGAAAAGGAACAAGAAAAAGAGATCGAAAAATAAATAATACAATTTGAAAGGGAATTTAGAGAGAACGAGCTTGAAAAGGGACGTGGATTTAGAGAGAGATAACTTAAAATGTACGAGAGACAACTTAAGATTGATAGGAAATTAGACTCTCAGAAAATAAACAGAGGTTGGAAAGGGACTTTAACTTTGATTTAGCCCATATTATTAGCTTAGTTCCACAATTTGGTGAGAAAGATGTTGACAAATAATTCTATCATTTTAAAAAGTAGCTGAGAATTCAAACTGGCCTAAAGAATTTTTAAATTAGCTTTTGATGTCAGCGACACTGCTGCTGGTGCAGTTTTATTACAAGAAGATAATTCTGGCATCCATCATTTTATTTGTTATTTTTCACGTAAATAACTGGTCACTGTTATAGGCTCCACTGGGCGTTTCCAATAGTTGCTATAGTGTTTAAAATGTTTGATATAACTAACGATAGCTCTAGCTGAATGTAAGAGGGTAATAGAAAAGCGGGTAGATGCGAGCAAACGCCAGGTAAAATTCCATGATGTTTGGTGGTATACTTAAAAGTAACATGACCAATTTACCTCATAGGTGAACTCTCCAATCGCATTCCAATGGATTTTTCCGATGAAAAGGGTGACTTTTGGCTGTAGAGGTTAAATCTGGACTTTAGTACTAGGGTAACCTCTAATTTTATATTGAATCGTGTCGTGTGTATTGGAATGAGGGTAAAGTGCACGTGCGTCAGTCTCATTACATACATTATATCAATACCTAAGATGCACTAAGTTGGAACCTATGGTATAGAGACGAAAAGAGTGTATGTTCCATTTTCAACCCAACAGAGACCGATTCTGTCCAAAAATAACTGACATATTTAAGTCTGGTTTCTTCTGTTGAAAGATGCATGGAATTTAGAAAAAAGCATGTAATGCCACGAGGTATCGAGGTATTCCTTATTTTAGACAAGAAGATTTTCCGTGTGTTTTAGTGTTCATAAATTGATATATAGAAATATACATTCCTTAAAAGGGGGTAAGTGGGCCTTTAAAAACGGCACCGTGCGTATGCGGCAAATTAAAGCTCCAAACAAATGTCAACATTTTTCTGTCGTACACCTATTGAGAAGGTCTTGGGATGATCACTGGTAAACTTCTTTCTTTGGACAGACCGTTAAAGTGGCATGAGCTGCCAAAATTCACAGTTTTTTTTCATAATTTCTGATCGTCATGACAGTAAGAGGCTTTCAAGGTAATCGATAAACTAAATGAATAGCGTTGGAATACTTTATCGTACATTCTCGAGACTAGAAGCTTTAAAAAACTTGTGAAATATACATCTTGAGAAAAATAACCGATAATTTCAACATTCTGTTCTTATGTCAAAATATCAACATTTTGGCAGCTCATGCCACTTTAAATGACGAGTTAAATGCGATTTTTAAATCAGACTAGGCTAGGCAGAAGTTCTTACAGAAATTCTAGAGCGAGCCGTTCACGCTTACAGGAAAAATCGGTCCATTCATTGCAGGTTATTTAATTATTCAGTTGATTTCTTTGATGATGATTATCATTTGCTTACGAAAATACCGCCACATTAACAAGTAATATTTCAGTGACTAGCAGCCAAAAACCCATCTTGTCTGCAAAATACAGTATTTATTTTTGTTATTGTAGGCTTTCTTGACTTGACATTTTTACAAAAATAAATTACAAACTAAATGCAGATTGGTCATAAAGATGTTATTCTGTATTACGCACCGATAATTGTATTCTTTGTTTTTATCTCACATATGGATATTTCGGAAGACTGATTACAAAACTGTCTTTCTGGAAACATGTTGAAGTGCAGGTATTGTTAAATAGTTCACCCAAGACAACGAGGAAATCGCCAATGTGCCATTGTCTTTAGGACTATGCTGGACAATAGCCAGCCCACTGCAAGATAAATTAACATAATAGATAACTAATGGTGAGTGTACGTCGTGAAATTTAAACAAAATATAAATACATCTAACCCAAAGAAACATACATTCGTTATAGCCTATGAAATATAGATAGGGGTCAAATGATTATTAATGAAATCTAAACATATCGAATGATCGTGTGCTTTGACACAAAGGGACATGTTTTAGAACACAGATTGAAGATAAACAGCCTTGAATTTCAAACAAAACCTCTGTCATAAAATGTCACGTTAAATTCTGGCCAGCGGCTTATTTTGTAAAACTTTTAAATATTAAAAGTCATTACTTACTTTCCAAGCCTCAAACCATCAAATCTCATAAACTTCGTCTCAAACTGAAAAACTGCGCCAACTCCACAAAAGTAAACCAAGTCTTTGAATCTCATGGAAAACTGTGGCAAAGTCTTGTTTTCCGATGCAAACTCTACAATACATGTATAAGTCAAAAGCAAAATGTGTTACAGTTGTCTTTTGTTTTTGGTGCGATTTTAGTTGACACGGGAAAACGAAATTTGACCGTAGAAGAAAATGTTTCAATATTATTTTCATGTATACACCAATAAGGGTTTTGGGGAACGTTGTTCTGTTTTATTTACTTACGTTTAAAGTTAGTGTAAAACACTGTACTGTGCATTTTTCAAAACCAGCAGCACTAAAAACTTGTGAAAAATAACCGATAATTTCTCAATTATCTTAGAACGCCAAGATATCGACATTTTGGCAGCTCATGCGACTTTAACAAGATTTGAATTTTGGTATGTACAATGGATCCAAACCTCTCCTTCCAAATAGATTTGCTTTCCTTGGACCCATGAACGTCGCATCGGTAGTAAAATACTTTGTAATGTTTTCAAGCTTTCCACTTTGGTAATCCACCATAAGGTTTGATACTAGAGTCTTGATTTCCTCTATCCACTCTAAAACAAGAGAAAAGACACAGCAGTAAAACAATATCTAAATTGATTCAAGTTGATACGAGTTTTAATCAGTTAGTGTCTTTTAGAAAGTGATTATAACAGAATGTAGTTTTTGGGGATTACACTTTCTTGAAAATGGCAAAAACTCTTCTACCGAATTTGGGTAACGAAAGGGAATAGAGGTCCCAGAGTATGGCACCTATTTCCGGCACTTAATGCCACATAAATTGAAGACACATACACATTCTAGTTGTTTAAATTGCGATCTTACAGTACATTGTTTTATTACAGATACGCAGCGCTAAAGAAACCTTCGAATTGAAACCGCTAATATTATTTCCACCTGATACCTGTTAAACGATCTGGAGATTTATTTCTATGAATAACTATTGCATACAATCTCCCAAGAAGTAAAAACACAAAGAAAAAAGTTAAGCACCCTCTGGAAAATACCCGGGTTGTGTCAGTGAATTCTTATGTTTTTGCTTAGAAAAACTACCCTTATGTACATCTCTCACCTTGTATATATTAATAAAATTTACAAACAATTACTCAATTCGTTTTCACGAAATGTTCCCCTATATATTGCAGCTCATGCTACTTATACGGATAATACTTTTCGCCATTTGCAAGACTAATGCGTTTGTATTGTTTTCCATTGTTAGGATTATAGTTTTATATTGTCTATGAAAGAGATCAGAACTTGCTGGGAGAGGAATATATAATCTGCAGAGCTAAAAACTGATGACATGCATTTACAAACAACCGCCGCCAATAAGCTAAAACAACCACCCAACCAACCAACAAACAGCTGGTGTACTGTTGCAGCCTGAAGTTTCAAAACGGGCACACAAATTCAGACAACAGTTAGAGATTTTGAACTTTCCAATGGCACATGTTTCTAATATAATGATTTTTTTTTATATTTCTTTGGTGAATAAATAATAATAATAATCCGGTTTAAATAATACCTGCTCTGCTTTCCTGACCACTGGCAAAAGGCAGAATAAAAACCAGATATACAAGACACCGCATCGTGCTAGTAAAAAGTAGCTCAAGGATGACAATACCTCTGTGTCTACTCCCGTTTACCGTTAGCCATTTTATAACCTCGCCGATATATTTCTTACAAACTGATAACTTTGTTCAGCAAATTTCCCAATATGACCTGTTGTCTCCCATAACTATCGACGGCAAACAAATGAACAATACCGATATTGTTTACACAACAAATGTTTTAAAACCAGATAAACGTTGTTTTTTTATATTTATATTTATCCTTTTGTTCCTTTGACTGTGTTCTTGCATTAGTTTTGAAACTAGAAGTCCTTTTATAGGTTCTAGATTAGAATCAGAATGACAAATACCAAGTGTTTCAAAAAAAGCCCAGCTGTTAGGCCCTATAACCGCACGGTAACTAAGTCATTTTGAGATATATCGAAACAAAAGCGTCTTCGAGTTATTAATCATTTATTTAGTATGGTTGATGATGTTCCAATGACCTGGTCGATATGTTACACGAGGTTTCCTTTATATGTCAATTAACCCCGAGTTCCAGCGTTGGGTACCTCGAGTTTTATAAACTGGTATGGTCCGTAGGCTGTGAATTGATTATTACCCCTCGGGCAAATTTTGCCTGAAGGGTATTGTCATTGCCTCCAGTTCACCTCGACTTCCACCCCGACATGCAGTACTGGGTAACCCCGAGATTTAAATACGGGGGACGTCCGTATGTTGTAGTAGGGATGTTTACGCGAGTATAAATCCACCCCGACGTGCATTATTGGGTAACCCCGAGATTTAAATACCGTATAACGTCCGTATGTTGTAGTATGATTGTTTATGCGAGTATAAATCCACCTCGACATGCAGTATTGGGTAGCCCCGAGATTTAAATACGGATAACGTCCGTATGTTGTAGTATGGCTGTTTGTGTGAGTATAAATCTAGCCCGACGTGCAGTATTGGGTAACCCCGAGACTTAAATACGCGTGACGTCCGTATGTTGTAGTATGGTTGTTTATGCGAGTATAAATCTTCCCCGACGTGCAGTATTGATTAACCTCGAGATTGACGAAGTAGGCTAGGTTTGTATACTTAGCGCCAGTAAAAACGCACGACCCAAAGAATGTAAAATATTTTGAGAAATGTAAAGTGTAAAATATTGTAAGTACTCTTAAATTGAAGAACAAGGCATTGGTCACAATGAGACAAAGAATTGACAATATATGAAACCCTGGTGACTTTTATTCCTTGCAAACAAATCGTTGATACAGAAATTAAAGGTGTCATCATTCAATAATGGGTATGTCCACCTCGGGCATCAACGCAAGCAGTACATCTGCGACGCAAGGACCTGACGAGTGTGGCTATTCTGTGCTGTGGGATCCGTTCCCACTCTTCCTGCACTACCTGGATCAATTCACGTCGGTTGCGTGGCCTTGGTTGACGTTGTGCAACGGCATTCTTAAGCTGATCCCACAAGTTCCATGATGTTCACATTATTCTGTTACAAGAAGTCGGGGTGGGGGGTTTGAATTTTTATTGGCGCTTCCCTATCCATGAGGATGATGCACGCCAAAAACATTACGTAGACACAATGCTAGGAGAAAGACAAGATTAGCATTAATATCAGAGCAACCACTATGGGATTGCGCAACTTACATTACATTGAGTTTGCTTCATCACTGTCTGGATTGGAAAAAAGGGTCATAGTTAAAAAAATAAATAAAAATAAAATCGGTAACAACGCCGCTGTAAAAAATCTCCAACAGCTTGGAAAACTTTGTTGTGGTTTTTCCTTGGGCTTAAGACAGAGGTAATATCATCAGGTTGTAAAACACCAGCGTTGGAAAGAGCTTTGTACAGCAGAGCACGCGCATCAGTGTGGCGTCTACATCTGAATAAGTTACAAGAAGTCTTGTGTCAACCTTGCAGAAATATCTCTAGGGAATCTGCTGTTTTGACAATATCTTGTTTTCTCGTGCCGCTTGTTTCTGAAAGACGATATTACGCACGAGTGGCCTCGTCTGTATTCTATAATCTGGAATGTCACCATATGTTATATTTATTTTCAGAATCACTGTTTCACAAAGCGGCGTAGATGTATTTTTGGCGTAACTTTCATACAAACGTATCTCTACAGTATGGGTTGCTATAGCAGTTACGTGGAAACTTGAGCTACGTCGCTTTGTAAAACAGGGTCCAGTAGTCAACAATAGAGGAAATATGATTACAACGGTGACATATAATCTGCTGTTTCAGAATTACCTAAATCGTGACATTAATCTTTGCAACTCTCCTTTATAAAACACTGTCAGCATGCATATAGCAGTGACGTTAAGTTGTTTTTTTTTAAATCAAATTGTGTAGTTTGGTGTTTTTTGTTACCCAGTACTCTTTCCTTACTTCCGCTGCATGCGGTGTCTTACAATTAGCAAGGAAAATAATGATGTACTTTCGGACAAAACTTCTCCGATAACAAGTAAGCCAGCTGCCCATTGGTATTTGAAAAGCATGGGATTATTTTTTTAAGTTTAGACCACAATAATAAAGGTAATTCCAGACACTACGTCGTCGTCTTTTGTTCTTTGGCGTAGCTAAATTGAATGCGGTAGCTTGTACAATGTTATCAAACACAAACGGATGCATTGCACAAAATGCAAACAATAGATGAATCAAATATATAAATGAACAGCGAAGTTAGTTTGCAAGTAAAATACCATTTGACTTTGCAGCAGGGTAAATTGCCACGATGAAGTTTATTTGGCTTGTCTTCTGCGTTGTTGGGTCCGCGTACGGTATAGACTATAAAGCAGGTATTATACATTCTCTATGTTTTACTTTTTAAGCATGAGCTTTTCGTAAGTCCAAAGGTGTGCGATTTTAGTGTTTCATTGATTGATTGATTGATTGATGTTTTACTCAAGATTAATTTACTTAAATGGCAGCGTTATCAGGTTTAGTGGCTAAGGAAACCGGGCTCATTGCCCAGAGGAAACCCCCGACCTTCGAGAAGTACCTGGCAACTAAATTTGTCTTTGGTCTGAGTGTGATTCGAACCCGCTCCGCATCGATGGAATGTATGTGTGAGGCTGAAGGACGATCATTCTAACCCACTGCCCCGTTTGTGTTTGAAGTGCCTTGGAAATCTAAAGGATTGAGGTTGAATAACGAACCTAATTTAAGATGTATGAGACGGCCTACGTTTTATATTTGTTGTTGCTTATAAAACTACTGAACGTACATCTCAAAGTTTGGTTTCGATGCAAAGTTTTTATTTTGAGCTTCTTGATAAACTACTGAACGTACATCTCAAAGTTTGGTTTCGATTTTGAGCTGATGAAAACTTATGAAAAGCTCATGCTTATGACTTATGAAAAGCTCATGCTTATGACTTATGAAAAGCTCATGCTTATGACTTATGAAAAGCTCATGCTTATGACAAACAATCAGCTAATTCTGTTCAAAATAAGTTTTTCTCAATGTTCGACAGCCCATGACATTATAAGGTGTAAAAAAATGTTGCCATAAAGTAACACAGAGAACACGGAGAGGTTACATGTACTTGACCATATATAATTTTCATAGAATACAATGTACTCTTTTTTTCAAAGAATGGACGGCTGACATCAAACAATTGATTAAAAGCTACAATAGTGCTTATGCAACGAAGAGCGAAGCTCAACTTGCAGAACTTATGACAGATGATATTCGTTACCTTGGGCCAAGGAAAAAAACTTTGATTGGAAAAGAGGGTAAGTCCCGACTCACTCTCTCTCCCAACAGGGATTTTAAAACTCTTCAATTCATTAAAATTTATATTGTCGTTCAAAAATATCAACATTCAAAATACTATAAAGGTTTACTGTAATACACTACTGCCAAGAAAATAAAAACAAGAATAAAACAATCGTAGAAGAGCGCCTCAAACACATGGTTAGAAATGGTGACTATATAGAAACTAATTGATTGATTGGGGTTTAACGTCGCACTCAACAGCTAAGGTTATATGGCGACAAAACCTCCACAAACCATATGAACGTCAGGAAGGCTAATGTATTTGGCATACTTAATTTTCCTCCATGCTAGGTAGGCGAAAATGGCTATGGCAAAAACCACACCGCCCCCAAGCGCCCTATATATAGAAACTGTCTGTGTAACATATGAAGAACAATAACGTCCAAGTCCCTACCTAACTCACTTGTAAAAACGGACGTAATTTGTATATTATTGTAATTCGGAGGTTACCTGCCGATTAGCAAGCATATCATTTCAACGAAACGTATGTTAATTTGAAAATAACAAGATAACTGATGTTAAACATAATTGAAAATCTTCAAATTTGAAAAAAAAAAATAAGATCAAGTTTTCATGCTGTCACAATCGGACTCGATACAGAGGAGCCTTGGAGAGATCATGTTTAAACAAATTTAGCTAAAATTTGCTGCATAACTTTGTAGCTTTATTTCTTGCTTTGTTCTTATTACCGTATCATTTTGTTTAAAGCACAGTGCTTTTACTGATTTTTCAGAAGTTCTTAAGAAGGTAAAATTGATGCCTAACTTTGCAATGATATTCAAGGACTTGCAATACTATTGTGGTATAAGTGCATTGTTTCAGTTCGATCTAACCTTCACAGTGGGTAAAGAGAAGCGATATGGACAGTGAGTTGTTTTCATTTTACACAATTTAAAGTGGCATGAGCTGCCAAAATTCACGCTTTTTTCATAATTTCTGATCGTCACGACAGTAAGAGGCTTTGAAGGCCATCGAAATGATTGTCGTTGGAATGAGGAAAATCCATACAGTATGTGGCCTGTAGGAACCGAAAACGTGTTCGAAAAGTAAACAAAATTTAAATAACCGGGAGGACCATTCATTCATTCTAAGCCAAAGTTAGTTCAAAACAATACTTTATCGTACATTTTCGAACCTAGAAGCACTAAAAGCTTCTGAATTATACGTTTTGAGAAAAATAGCCAATAATTTCAACATTCTGTTTTAACGTAAAAATATCAACATTTTGGCAGCTCAAGCCACTTTAAGGTGGCATGGATTGCCAAATATAGAGATTTTCCTGGAGAAACGGAATAAGCAAGCTGCTCGTTAGTTTTATCCACAAGTACAAAATAAGAGCTTTCCGTTGATACCGATCTTGGTGAAGAGATATAATAACCTTAAATGTTTTTGTGCATCTCGCTTATTTCAATTATTAGCACATCTTCCAAGTGTACAGGTTATCGATGTGTTTTTCTCTTGAGAATCACAATTTATGAAAAAAAACAAAATCGAATTTTGGCAGCTCATGCCACATTAGTATGACAACATTTGTCGTAAACGAAGTATGGCCCATACGCGTCTCCCTATGTATTTGACCAATTTGGAACGTCATAATTTGGACGTTAGTTTGAAACAACGTCAAGAATATACTAATTTATTTGTTTCGTCTTACTTTCAGTGGCATGGCCCTTGTACACTTGTCACTCAAACATGGAGGGACGGCCATTTTCTCTTCGTTGAGCTGGAGTAACTATGAAAGGAAAGGCATTTATTAGTTCCCAACAACAAAGTAGTTCATATAATATGCCAGTATAAATTCACTTTCACATATAGCTTGATTGTGACATTCATTCTTTTTATCATATACCTATCAATATTATGTGGTCTTTTGCATATGCGATATCGGTAGCGTGACAGCACCCATATCTCACCCCGGTCCGAAAATCCATATCAGCCATATCAGACCGGTCCGAAAATCCATATCAATATCAATGCCGGGGGTCTTTGCATTAGAGTTATCTCCCTTTGGGTCGTCTGCTAGGCTAAGCTACATTAAAAAATCACTATGATCACCCAAAACCGCCCTCTAGCAAACGACACAGAATCGGAGTTATTGACTGTGATTTCTGTCTACTGGCTGGTGATTTCTGTCTACTTGCGGTTTTTTTTCATGTTTTCTTCGTTAAATTAGTAGTGTCTCAACGGTTTTTCTTTTCATATCTTCTCAAGTTACAACAATAAAAACAAATTATCCTATAACGTATACTATTTCTGTTGGGTTTTTTTTCAATATATGATAAAAAGGTTATAACATGCCATTTTTCATATTATACCCCATATCAACCCGAGACCTCCATATCAGACCGAGGGCCGAAGGCAAGAAGGCTGATATGGGTCGAGGGCGAGTAGTTTAATGGGTCGAGGTCGAAAAATGGCATGTGATAACCTCTAAATAATCTACATCCAGCACACCAATATTGGTCAGATAACTTGTGTGTGTGATAGTGAGTTGCACGAAGACCTGATGGCGTCACACACACATTTTCTCAAAATACATTTGAATAAAGTACCTCGGTCGGATCATTGTGAATTTTTCTCTCTTTTAACTCTATCTTATACGTGCACCTTTCTTTATCCTAAAATTACGGAACCCTAGAAGTGACATTGAAATTTTTGGGGGATTCTCGCTATCTTGTTTGAACGACTTATTATCTTGTTTGAACGACTTATTATCCCGTTTGAACGACTTATTATCTCATTTAAACGATTTATTAGCTCGTTTGAACGACTTATTATCTCGTTTAAACGCCTAATTATATCGTTCAAACGACTTAACATACAAATGAAAAGACCAGGAATTGTTTTAAAATTTGTGAAATAAAAGCATACAACAGACGTCAACAAGCCGTCGAAGATGATTAGTCTTACAGTTATAACCGACTGTCCATGTATGCCCTTAAATGAACATCCATTGGACGTCGGTCATAGTATGGCAATCGAGATCTCGTGCCATTCTCGAGAGCCGTCGCACTCCATTTTCGCGCATAGTGAACTGTAAGAATTTTACTGAGAATTTATAATTTGTATGATATTTAATTCTCTGTTCTATACTGTTCCCAAACATGTAACCCTACAATAATAACCTGTATCGCAAGGCCTTTGGGCAGAAATACTTGTTAAAAATCCAAAATATAATCGGCACTACATCAGCTCATATATACATTCTAAAACAAGATGACAGCGCCTATGGATGTCAAGGCAAAATATGATGTGGACTTCAAGGTATTTCAAGGTATTTTATATGTATTAGGAGAGTAGCTATCAATATAACAAAACAAGTTATCGGCGGCTTAAACGTTACCTACCAGAATTATATCGGATATCTCTCTACACAACCGAGTCAACTATCAGTGTCACGTGTCGTTGTTTACAATTTTAAGGACGTCGACAGCAGTGGCTTCCCTTTGTTCAAGCAACATGCCACTCAATCGTTTTAGAGTTGATATCTCAACGAATGGCAGAAGGATCAATCTCTATTTTAGATTGATAGTATGGGTTCCCTATGTCTAGTGCGCATGGCCATGTATAGATGGCTCACTTATAACTGATACAAAAACAAATTGAAAGAAAAATCATCACAAAGAACGTTTAACTGTATATACAGCTCTATAGGTAATTTGATTGATGGATGTTCTACGCCATATTCTAGATTATGTCACTTATATTGTGTTGTCAGGTTCAGTGGGAATTGAATCGGGGCTCCTCACGATGGATGTCAATCTGACTTAAGCCGGGATTTCTTCGAAAACAACACGTCCACTTCCGCGTCAATACGCGCTATTGACCTTCTGCTCTAGGAATGTGTTCTATACAATCAAAGTGACATTTTTACTTCAATATGTTCGCCCTGTGAAGCCGAATGGACTCACAAGCATCTTATTTTGTTAAAATACGCTTTTGATTTGGCTAACGATATTCTGAATAAATTTTATAGCTCATTGCCATTAATGGTGATTTCTTATCGCCAGAATGTTGCCCTTTATGATTACAATCGTTTTTGCAATATCAGTTAGCCAACAATCTCCGTTCACCAATGATTTTATAGGTCAGTGCAGACTTTCCAGGGGGTGCTTAACATTTTTCTTTGTGTATATAAAAATGCCCCAAACTAGGACGACCCTTAACATTGATATGCTCTAGGCATCCTGTTTAAAACTGGGAAGCAATATTAAGCTCGTATAGAAAGATATTAATTGAACGTTTGACTGCATGTAAACACATATGCAAGAAATGCAGACAATTACACTTATCGGATTTGACAAAAAAACATGCAACGGTATACAAAGTTATTTTCAGTTCATCATAATTACAAATCCCATATGAGTAATCAGTGTATTTTGTTTTCTCATATAATATCAATTAGTGCACAGTAAGCACAATTAGTACAGAAATTGGCAACATATGTAGGGTAAATAAGGATTTGTAGCGAAAGGAAAAACGTAAGCTGAAGCTTAGAGTATTCATTTGACGATAAATTTGAACCTTACTCTTATATTGTCATATTTATATATTTTTATAAGTCTTTTAGACCTAAAAAGAAATTAATAACTTTAAAACAGTAGAAAGTGACTCCGACTAGGCTACAAAGTAAAGCAGCGCCACCTAGGGCAGTTGTTTGACATTGCATAAGTGCCTACACGAGGATTCTATGTGAATCAGGGGAGGCAAATCTTTCGGGTTTTAGCGTGCAGCCACGGAAAAAAGTGGTGTCCGCAAATTATTGTTTTGTGCAGGAAGACTAAAGCAACAATTGAGAAAAGAACATATGCGAAGTAAAATACAATACATTTGTTTTATATTACCAGAAGTGTCTAGTGAATTACCCCCAAAACGTCAATTCAGCATATTTCTTAATACGGTATATTTCCGCCATGTAAACATAAATATATTTTTTCTAAAGGCCTTATTTCCTTAACACTTTTGATATATAATCCACCAATAGATTATCTTTAAAGGTACATTTACATTTTTGAGTTCAGACTTCTAAACTTCCTGCACAATTCAATTTAATTTACAACCTTCAAAACCAGGATTTGGCCCCCATAGCAACTGTTGCCATGGTAACCAAATGACCAAAAATGTTGTCTATTGTCATATCATAGTATCCTTACAATATATAATACTCAAAGACACACCGTTAAAGATATATAGCAATTAAGTATATTTTACACAGAAAAGCCGTCATTGACCGCGTTGAGTTGTCACAGGTTAGCACTCTGAAACTTCGGGGATTTACGTGCGTGAAATAAAGCCGACCGGTAGCGTGCGAAGATAGCCGAAGGATGTTCCGAGTGACAGGTTAGCTGTGTTGGCCATTGGCCTTTAATCCCGAACCAATGTGGATAAACCCGAACCTGTAACAGTAGCCCTGGTCAAAAACATTATGATAACGCCCACTCCTATAGTGTCAAGTTCACCGTCAAGCGCGTGTCCTCTAAGGCTTAGGTTAATGTACAAATTACAATAGTATATTATAGGTCTGTGAGGTGACAGTTCTCAAACTACTTGCCGTTGCTAGGGAGTGAAACTCTAACACTGGTAACTATGAGAAAACTATGTGTGTATAAAGTATAACCGACGAACGTCAATTCCCAAAGTTCAATGGAGTGAAACCATACCCTCTCTCATTTCATAGTTTCAGACGTTATGTATAAAGAGTGTAAACCACAAGGGGGGATCCCGTAAAAACACAAGGCAATATGTTACCGAATACTGTAATGGAGGGTCACGCAATGAACAACACGGGTATTCTTGACACAACTGACGTTAAACGTAACATAGGCTTATATCGCCTTTAAATCCAGGACCATGGGTATAAAAGCAGGTGTGCTTTGGCATACATTTACTCCAGCCTAATCGAACTGCTCAAGGGCCGTAATCTTAAAAAAAGATTGTAATACGATAGAGACCGGAGGCTAACAGAAAGGATTGGATCCCAGGTTAAAAAGAATTGTAATATAATACAGACCCGAGGTTTATTACGATAGAGGCACGAGGCTTACAGAAAGGACTGGATCCCAGGTTAAAAAGGATTGTAATACGATAGAGACCCAAGGTTTATTACGATAGAGGCACGAGGCTTAAAGAAAGGACTGGATCCCAGGTTTAAAAGGATTGTAATACGATAGAGACCCGAGGTTTATTACGATAGAGGCACGAGGCTTACAGAAAGGACTGGATCCCAGGTTAAAAAGAATTGTAATACGATACAGACCCGAGGTTTATTACGATAGAGGCACGCGGTTTACATAAAGGAGTGGATCCCATGTTTAAAATGATTGTAATACGATAGAGACCCGAGACTTACAGGAAAGACTGGATCCCAGGTTAAACCGGATTGAAACATACAATGGATTATGCAACACTGCATTCCAGGCTACCATGAAACCTATGAAATTTGATATAAAAGGAAACTTGTGCATTAAAACCCGAACGTTGGATAACACCGACGTGTTGTATGTAACATCCTACGTGGGCTAATGTTATACTAACAGACATGAAATTTCTACGAGCGACTGGGTTCTACAGTCTGAAGAATATTTATATCTGCGTGACACTGCCTGTAATCGTATTTTATCTCCTAACAGCGTTTCGGAGCTTTTCGAACAGCCATGTTGAAAAAAGAGAAAGCCGTCAGGCCGGTGAGTATAAACTCTTTGTTAAACAACAAAGTGTTCCATGTATCCAAATATTATCTTTAATTAAGGGTTTACTCCCGTCATAGTCTTTCTGGCGTTTTATGCGAATTGATACGAGCTTACTACTAGTAAAATACCTGAAATCAAACTCCGGACACATAAACAATGTCCGGTTATGTTTAAAAGACTTTAATAAAGTGGCATGAGCTGCCAAAATTCAAACTTTTTCATAATTTCTGATCTTCACGACAGTAAGATGCGTTGAAGGCCATTGAAAAACTAAAGGATTGGCGTTGGAATGAGGAAAACCCATACAGTATGTGGCCTATACGAACCCAATAGTGTTCGAAAAGTGAACACAATTTAAATAACCGGGACGACCATTCATTCATTCTAAGTTAAAGTAGGTTGAAAACAATACTTTATCGTTTATTCTCGAGACTAGAAGCCCTAAAAAACTTTTAAATTATACGTCTTGAGAAAAATAGCCAATAATTTTAACATTCTGTTGACATTTTGGCAGCTCATGCCACTTTAAATGCTTGTGTAAAGGCATACCTGGAACTGAAGCCCAAACGTCAACCTCTCTTGGATTTCACTCATTTCAGATATTTTTGTTGTGAGGTTACCGTCTCAAATTCATCGAAAAAAATTTATCTGTTTCTCAAATCAAAACGGTCGTCTGTATTAATCCGGCTAGTATCAATATTTGGTCAATGTCACTTGCTTTAAATGTAATGATTCAAGCCATTTAACACACACATACATTCACTTAGCCCGGCTCGTCGCATGTAGCTATGAAATCACAGTTTCTTTTTCAAACCAAAAATACTAAATGTTGTCAAAACTTTTGAAAAAATAAAGAAATAAAAGTTTCCAACTTTTTCGAACTGGAAAAGTTAGAAAACGGTATTCCTGTTGTAATTTAGACGTTTATATAGTCTTAACGATGAGTGTGCCTTTAATCTTTTGTCTAAAAATGAAGTAACAGGTCGGGTTTGAAAAGCAATAGATTGGATGCTCTCTGACCAGCATGCATAAACCGGGGTTTTCACGTCTGTGATGGTCGGAGATGACAGGGCTTTTCTTAAGCAGCCCATACACGATCAATTATATTGTGCAATTTAATTGTCAATAGTCTGAATTGACAATTAAATTAAATTGACCGTGTATGGGCGATATTGATGACTTGTGCAATTGTATTGAGTGAATCAAACTCTGTTTGATATATATACTCTGCAATTATATTGTGCAACCAGGCAAGTGTGTATTCATAGTGTTTTCGAGTCGGACCACCAGTCCCGATAGCTCAGTCGGTAGAGCGTCCGCTTCAGGCCTGGGAGATCCGGGTTCAAGCCTGGGTCGAGTCAGACCAAAGACTTAAACAGTGGTACCTGTTGCTGCTTCGCTTGGCGCTCAGCAATAGGAGTTAGAGCAGCGACTGGTTGGCCCGTTGTCAGTATACTGTGACTGGGTGAGGGGGCTTTCTGGTTGTCTTCGGCAAGTCGTCTCGGTGAGGCAGCACCTAAAAAGAGCGGTGGAAATCCGCCCTGCAACAATGAGACAACGTCTTCATATAACTGAAATACTGTTGAGCAGGACGTAAAACCCAAATCACTGAAACATGTGCACACCTGGTATGCTGAACTGCTATTGGTGTATTTAGGTCAAATTAACCAATCATATTGCCAGTTGCAAAGTGTGCACATGTTTCAGTGACATCCAATCACCTTGACATCTGAGATTAATTAACCATAGCCTCTTGTAGAAAAGTCATAAAAAATTAATAAAACATATTTTGGGACCAGGTAGATATTGTCTTTAAGATGAAGTATAATGTATTTCACCTAAAGTGTTCATCCCCTCTAAGATGTGTTGCTGTTAATGGTAGGTAGACATTCCTTTCCAAATAACTAGTTTTATTATATATCTGGCAATGAAATATAGAGAACTATCAACATGATATAAATCATATCAGAGGGAAAATAGCACCTGATATCGTCACTGTGACGATAACAATGTTTGTGATATCATCACAGTGATGATAACACTTTTGATAGCCGGGACTACTTTGACCACTGCAAGTCAGGCCTACCAAGCCGTCCTTCCCGTTGATGTCTCTGCCTGACTTGACGCTCCACTGCCCCAGGCAGCGCAATCTTCCTCGACCGTGCTCCACTATTAAACATTTTCCCCTACACTTTCTTTTTGCACTCAAGAACTTTCCGTCATCGAATATTCTTTATACATCCGAAAGTGCTGTGCGAACTATTTTAGTTGAACTGTAATTGTATTTGTTTTTAAATCTTAAAATTGGTTTTGCATTGTCATATTTTTCCTCGCTTCGATCAAATTTGACATTACCACTGCACGTGATTGGCTATGTGTAAATGCGCGCGTCTTGAATAATGACTTTGGGAAAAATAACGAAAAAGCGGCGAAAGGGTGCAAATCTCTTTTCTTGTTGATCTTAATAAACAGTATAAGTAATTTGATTCGGGTGTTAAGAATAGTTTTCTTTAATAAGTTAACTGAATGAATTTCTTTGTCAAACTACTTTGTCATGCGCACCGTGGTAGTTCGGACCATTGACCTACATGTAGCTCGGTATATAGGTCAGTGGCTGAGAATAAACCCTTGGAATAGTTTTGTTTTCGTTACGTAGCACTGGTTTTCGAATCAAAATTTAAAAGATGAATCTTGTTAGATATATAATAAAAAGAAAATTAACTGGTCTCGATGTGTATACCATAAATATTTCATCTCGTGTGATGCGAAAATTAACATTTTCACTCGTGGCTTTGCCACTCGTGAAAATATCACTTTTCGCATCTCACTCGATGAAATATTTATGGTATACACATCGAGACCAGTTAATATCCTCTATATATCAAAGTTTCATGAGCTGACACAGTGATAATATTTTCCCGTTAAAACAGACTGCTGGCGTTATTTTTTTCCAGACGTACAATTCAGGTGGTTTCTAGGGTTTCTATAGTCTCGCGAATGCAAGCAGAGTAAAATAGGTCATATACTTTAAATTTGCTTTGAATGTGATATAGTTACTGCCCGACTTTATATCTATTACCTTTTCTATATTTGAACCACGCGGAAGGTATCTGCCGAAGATCTCCGATTTTATTCGTTTTAAAGAACCCCCCCCCCCCCCCCCCCACCCCCACCCACTAAACATGTCGGCCGCAATTTCAGTCGAAATAATAAAATATCATCCAATCATCCGACAGGAATATGGCATTTTAATTTTCTTTGCGTTTGTGTTTATGAAGTTATGTTGTTTTCTGTATTAAAACAATAAACGAAACAGCTATATGTGACAGTAAATTCTGTAATATGTTTGTTTGGAAATGAAGACATGTTATACACTCTGCGCAAGAATCACATTGCCCTATGAATAGTCCCCGAGTTGTAAATGGCAAAGAACAAATATTTGTCTTTTCAGTCAAACTTTTGACAAAATGGTGTATACCTACCAACAGAAGTGAGATATGTCCAGTGTTTTACTTCCTTGTATTACATAATCATTGAAACAGAAGATAACATTTGCTTCTATTGATAGAGGGGCCTTGATGGTCCAGTGGGTTTATAGAGTGATCGTCCCTCAGTCCCACACAGACCTTCCATCGATGCGGCTCGGGTTCACACTCAGACCAAATATATATCCTTCACTCCTTCACCGTATGTGGGGTTTCCTCCCTCACTAAACCTGGCAACGCCACAATATAAGTGAAATGATCTCGAGTGTGGCGTAAACCATCAACCAATCGATCAGTCATCTATTGACAGGTTAATTATGATTCACAAAATTGACCTGCTGTGAAACACGTGATAATAGCGACGTTGGTATTAGTAGTTATCAAAGTGGCATGAGCTGCCAAAATTCACACTTTTTGCATAATTGCTGACCGTCACGACAGTAAGAGGCTTTGAAGCCCATCGAAAACTAAATGATTGGCGTTGGAATGTGGGGAATCCTATACGAGCCGAAATAGTGTCCGAAAAGTAAACAAAATTTAAATAACCGGGACGACTATTCATTCATTCTAAGCCAAAGTTGGTTAAAAACAATACTTTATCGTTCATTCTCGAGACTAGAAGCACTAAAAAGCCTCTGAATTATACGTCTTGAGAAAAAAGCCAATAATTTCAATGTTCTGATTTGACGTCATAATATAAAGATTTTTAGCAGGTCATGCCACTTTGAACTATATATGCACATGTGGGTCGGTGTTTATATGAGTTGTTGCGTTGGAATATTCTTTAAGTTTCTTTCTTTATTTTGTTCTTTGTTAATATCCAGACACCAATGGAGAGGTCCCAATACAACACTTAATTTCACAAAGAGGAGAAGATAAACCGGTAAGATGTAAATGAAGATAACTATACTTAGCGCCATTAAAACGCACGACCCAAAGAATGTAAAATATTTTTAGAAATGTAACGTGTACAATATTGTAAGTACTCTTAAATTGAAGAACAAGACATTGGTCACAATGAGACAAAGAATTGACAATATGTGAAACCCTGGTGACTTTTATTCCTTGCAAACAAATCGTTGATACAGAAATTGAAGGTGTCATCATTCAATAATGGGTATGTCCACCTCGGGCATCAACGCAAGCAGTACGTCTGCAACGCAAGGACCTGATGAGTGTGGCTATTCTGTGCTGTGGGATCCGGTCCCACTCTTCCTGCACTACCTGGATCAATTCACGTCGGTTGCGTGGCCTGGGTTGACGTTGTGCAAACAAACCGATGTACCGATCCTGGCGGGCTGTAGTGACTCTTGGCTGACCAGGGCGTGGTCGGTCGGCAACATTGCCAGTTTCATGTTCCCTGATTCTGAGGCGACTAATTGTGGAGGGATGACACTGCATGTGACGTCCTACGGCGGCTCAACTGAGACCCGCCTGTAACATGCCAATGGCACGTTCCCTTTGTTGTGTCGTAAGTCGGGGCATGGTAACGTTTTCTGATTTTTTTTTTCGTCTTTATGCCGAGCTTCGTGTAAAGTGTTGAACCCACGACAAATGAGCCCTGAAAGCTGTTCTCAGTGACGGTGAAACACTCAATGGACGTTATTAGGAAATGTTGCGTAATGTTCACGACAGGCGCGTCGGGAACACCACAGGTTATCCAGTTATTGCAACTCAACTCGAACTAACAATAAACAACAAAACGTAAATGGCCAATAGCCTTACTGGGGTATAGAAACATAAAATTCAACCGCGCGTTTTCAATGGCGCTAAGTATATAAGATCTCGGTACAGTAAATGGTAGTATATTTCTAAACGTTATTGTGGTATTTCAAGAAAATAGGAGTTGGTCTATGATCCCAAAAGAACACATGTTCAGTTTTTGCCTATTGATACCAATATACTTTGCGATTAAAATCTGTGTAAAACACGAGACTGACACGGAACCAAACAGAAACCTCAAACAACGTGTACTCATTTCGAGATTTCTGGCGGTGTTTTTAATGAGGAAAATCTAACTCTAGGACAAAACTATTGTGTCATATCTAAGCCCTTATTGTTTCCTGACATTTTTTAATGTGCCTTGACAATTATCATCATGCAATTGTGATGTCTATGAAATCAGAGAGCCCTCCCAGCACGTACAAGCGATTTTTGTCAAACGTCCAACAACACGCAAATGGATGTTTCTATTTATATTTAGGATCTACGGAGTGCCATGGTGGGATTTTGACTTTTCCAGTGTTCTCCCGTCTTTAACAGCATTTTGTACAAGCTAAAACTTGGTTTTGAGAAGAGAGATTCTGTATGTCGAAGAAAATCAAGCGTGTATCCTAAGAATCATACCTTTAAGTAAAACGATTTGCAGAGAAAGTCGAAAAGCGCATGAAAACTGTTAAATCACAAGGGAAACATTTCCACCGCGGTGGGAATGTTTCCACCCCGGTGAGAATGTTTCCAACGCGGAGAAAAGGTTCACACCGCGTAAAAATTTCACCGATGGCACTAATAGGCCTCCGTAAGGATCCTATTGACTGAGAAATCAGATACATGTGTACAAGTAACATATATTACAAACATAATGCCGTAACTAAGTATGGTTGACTCAGCCAGGTCAGTAAAGATAACAGATTTGTATGGTATGGCTGTCAAGAATGGAAGCGCGCTCTTTCGTTACTTGGTGGAGAGGTGTGGGGATACGATCCGTATTTGCAAGGGATCGAGGTAACCCGCGTGAGCTCCCATGTCGTGAAAAGAATAATTATTACTAGAACTATGCAATGTATGGCTATTTTACGAGCTATTCGGTTTCACACTCTTTAAACCAGATTGCATTTGTGGTCGTAATATATCATTTATTTATTAGGTATGTATTTGTCTTCCATTAGCTTTTAATAACGAAATGAAAAAAAAGGAATTTTCTATGAAAAATAGAAAATCGAGACGGTAATAACAAATATAAGAATATATAGAGTAAGTAACCCGAAGAAAGGCATGTGTGACATATTGAGTTAACATTTCTGTTTGTTTACAAAGCATCATCAGGAGTAAATAAACCCAATCATTACATGTAAGTCAACACATGTCCTCCATGTTTCTATTCGGATTGCTCCTTTGATAATATGTGGCGTTCATCATCCACTACGGTTTGAAAACGCCAGTTCAAACAAACACCACCACCATTTGATAATATTTCTTATTCTTCACTTATGTAATTCGCGTATTAAATCTTCTATTTTGAAGACTCCGTTCTATAACACAGAGCCAGTAGTGGAAATAATAATCTTTGGGAATAAGAAACTTGACAGTTTTGGGAAAGGAGTAATAATTAAATCGTTGCCATCCATTCTATGTCTACGAAACAACAGTATATAAACTGGCGTGACTGAAGAATTCTGTGACGGACAATATGTGTGAACCCTTCTGATACAGGATAAATGCATAAATTTACGTATTACCCATTGTTTTTTCAATGACAGGCCCCAGGTGTGTTCACACAGGACATGTTTGAGAAAGCCCTGGTTTCCGGTAAAAGAAGGAAGACAAAAGGTCAGTATCACCAGGAAATCCAGATTTCATTGTTAAATTGGGATCAGCTAATTTATGTTCAAATTGTAAATAGATCGATTGCTTGATTGATTGCTTGATTTATTGGTACCTCAGCCAAATGCCTACTTTCCAAGCCAATCAAACGCACAAATTAGTGTGCAGTAGCACGAGGTTTTAAACAGGTATTGGGATAAAAATGCGCCTTGTATAATGCGAAGGACATTTCCAAGTTGTAAATTTGTCGATTGCTCGCTTGTTGCTCGATTTATTGCTACCTCCGTAAAAATGCCTCCCTCCCAGCCACTCAATCGATCACAAACTACATGTAGGTACAACCGGGTTTAATCAGGTATTATAACAAGTGGAAAAGAAGTTTGCTTTATTTCAAAGAAATTTCTAATATGAATGGTGCAATCAGCTTTATAAGTTGAAGTACCGTTCTATAAAAAATTAATGACGTTTGTTTGGAAGAAAAGGAATGCTTCAAGGCTATTTCACTTATATGGCGGCGTTGAAAAATATAGAGGGAGACGAAACCGGGCTCTTTGCGCGATGGAAAGCACCGCCCTTCAGCGAGTACCTAGCAACTCTTCCACATACGGCGATCGAGTGAAAAATCCATTCCGAAATTTTTCCATCTTTTATTTGATCTGAGTGGTACTCGATCCTGAGCCGCATCGATGGACGGTCTGTGTCGGGAAGGAGGGACAATCACTTTAAACGACTGAGCCATAGAGGCTTGTTTCGAAATTGAGGTTAGGGTTGTTGATATATCTAAAAGTTGTGGCCTCCTAGAGTATATAACAGATGTACCCTACGATCATATATACATATATATACACACTCATACACCACTGAACAAGAGTGTTTTTCAAGTTCGGCAATATATTAAATACATCCAATTACTTAGTGTGATTCCCTATTTCCTTTTTCCGTTGGTTGATAGTTACAACAAATTAACATCCAACTCCTCTAGTTAATTAAACAATTGAAGTTGTCTAACTACACATTTACCATAGACATTTTAACATTTTTAAAAGCTTGATTAAAACGTTAGGTTTCATTGATTCAGTTGTGTTTGAATGCTGGTAACAGAAACGCATATGTTGAACAATAATTTCACGGCGGTAACGTTATGAAAGCCCTGAAAACGCGTTAAAACACTTGTTTTTCAAACAAATTGCCAGAAACAATAAATAAAGTGGGTGACTCTCCGTGCTTTGGTTTCTTCCAGGTGACATTACCATTGGTATTCCTACTGTTCATCGACCAAACATTCAGTGGTATTTGGAGCAAACTTTGAATTCCTTAATTAGATATTCCAGCTCTGCTGACAAAAACGTTACAACTGTTGTCATCTTTCTAGCAGATATCGACCGAAACCAAAGAATCGCCATCGGTAGAAAACTAGTTTCTAAATATAAGCAATATTTCGATTCTGGATTTATTATCACCATCGAAGCACCGGTTGACTTTTATCCATCCTCCAAGGAGCTGAGTCCGGAACACCACAACAACCTTGGAAAAGTGAGATGGAGGGTCAAAGATAACTTTGACTACGCATATCTTTTATATTTCTGTGAGAACATCTCTACGTTTTATCTTCAGTTAGAGGACGATGTGGTCACCTTTCCAAATTATTTAGAACATGTTAGGAGTTTTATAGCAGCCATGAATCAGAAGTCTCAGCACAACTGGTTCTTTCGTGGATGGTCTTGCTTGGAATTTTCTGAACTTGGCTTTGTTGGCAAGCTTGTCCACTCGTACGACACTCATAAATTGGCCGAACTTCTAGTCCTTTTTTACAACAAACTACCAAATGACATTATTTTGTTGCATTTCAATGAGATCATGCTGCAATATCATCGATACGTAAGAAAGCCTACCATCTTCCAACACCGCGGCTTAAATTCATCGAGTGAAAAACACCCACTAGTTGAAACATTTTTACCGGTTCAAAAAAGACGCCAAGCCGAAGCTGAGGGACCCGAATTTTTTCTTTGGCTAGAAAGAAAAAAAAGGATTCGGGAAAAATTTTGCCAAATAAAATGATATATACAACATTAAAATGAATTCACTTCCATCTCGTTGTATTCAGGAAAAATTTTGCTAAATAAAATGAGATATACAGTTTAAAATGAATTCGCTTTCATTTTGTTGTATTCAGGAAAAATTTTGCTAAATGAATAGAGGATCTCACACGAGTGGTTATTCGATATGAAATTTATGAAACCAGTTGAGTAGGTCAACGACTTTCCTAAATTTTCAAATCTAATGAGAGATTCTGTTTATCGCATAACTAAACTTGAAAAACTTGAAATTTAACTTGAAGAAAACTAATGGAAAAGTGTACCGATCGTAACGTCATTGGAAGTTATAAATAGACCACAGCCGCAGCACTGCTGAGTTCGGTGAAGTTCTCCGCAGAAACAATAAGTTAGATCCATGTCAATTCCACTTGAATTTCTACGATAAAAACGCAGACTAGTTTAAATAAATACAAATTCAAGACATCTAGAACATTATTACTTTTATCAAACAAAGATTTCGTTAAAATTCGTTCTGAAGTGAACTGTAAGAAACTTACTGAGAATTCATAATGTGTATGATATTTAATTCTGTTTTCTATACTGTTCCCAAACATGTAACCCTACAATAATAACCTGTATCGCAAGGCCTTTGGGCAGAAATACTTGTTAAAATTCAAAAATATAATCGGCTATACATCAGCTCATAAATACATTATTAAACAAGATGGCAGCGTCCATGGATGTCAAGGCAAAATATGATCTGGACTTCAAGATATTTCAAGGTATTTGATATGTATTAGGAGAGTTGCAATCAATATAACAAAACAGTTTATCGGCGGCTTAAACGTTACCTACCAGAATTATATCGGATATCTCTCGGCACAACCAAGTCAACTATCAGTGTCATGTGTCGTTGTTTACAATTTTAAGGATGTCGACAGCAGTGGCCTCCCTTTGTGTTCAAGCAACATGTCACTCAATCGTTTTAGAGTTGATATCTCAACGAATGGCAGTAGGAACAATCTCTATTTTAGATTGCTATATATGTCTAGCGGACTCGTCACTCGTTTGGCTTTGGCAATTCGTTTTTTGGTTTGCGCGTCCGTCAGTCCGTCTGTCCGTCAGTTCGGCAAGTCAGTTTTCCGGACTTTTTTATATGCTTTCAGATATTCAATTGATTTTTTGTATGTGGGTCCACCATGATGGTTTACAGATCAAGTTTACGTTTTGTTCCGCTCCGTGCACTTTTACCGAAGTTATCGCCCTTGGACTAGAAATATCATAAAAATAACAGTTTTCCGGACTTTTTCCTAGATGCTTAAAGTTACTCAATTCTTTTGTTTTGTATTTGGGTCCATCATGGTAGGTTACAGATCAAGTTTTATTCAGTCTCACAGATTTTTTACGTAGCTATCACCATTGGACTTAAATATTTTATACATTTTTTTTACTTTTGTGCTAGATGTTCACACTCATTCAAATTGTTGTTAGTATGATAGTACAACATGGTTGGTTACAGATCAAGTTTACGTTTTTTCTGCTTCGCACCTTTTTATGGAAGTTATCGAAGTTCGGCTTTAGAAATTTCTTATAAAGACAGTTTTCCTGACTTTTTTACGAAATGTTTGTTTGACATTTATCATATATTTGGTATACATGCGAGTACACCATGTTGGCATATAGGCCAAGTTTAGGTTTTATATGTCTCTTGTCATTTATTCCTTGGTATTTTACTGATCAATTGTCAATTTTGAACTTCTTATGAGGAGTTTTATGGATCTCCCTGAACAACAGGTTAATCCTTTGAATAGTAAAAGAATATTGTATATTTTGTTTATTTTCATACTCCTTGATAACCTTCCCGTAGGGGACTATGTATTGATATGCAATACTCTCGGAATGCTTGTTTTAAATAGAGACTTTAAGGTGGTGGGACTTACAATTTAAATAACTAATCATTTTTCTCGACTTTATACGTGTGCGAAGTTTTCCAGGAAAATGTCTATGTGCCATAATACATATCATTTTCACAGGTCAATCGAGAGACAGACTAACACATGATACAACAACAACAAAAAGACCCATTGGCGCGCGTACGAATAATTTTCCCACGCGTTAAGCCAATCATTTTCATTGAAAGTGTTATGTAACTAGTTACATACCATATTTACAACATGGGTTTATGTAGGCGAATAACAACACAGTTATGTGATGAAATGAGATATACAGCATTAATAAAAGGCAACTTGTCTCCATGGTTACTTTAAACAAGAAGATTTTCCCTGTGCCCGTGTGTTTTAGTGATCACGAGACATCATTAAAGATAGTGAAAATTTCATTATTCCTCAGATTTGTTTTATTAATCGGCTTTGACAAAGCAGAAGATTGGATAAGTGTTATTATCCTAGAGACGAATTCACATTCACCATTGTCTCATGTTGAAATCGGTTCAATTCTTTTTATGTTTTCAGCGCGATTTTCGTTCGGACTTCCATCAGTGACTCGTCCGAATTCTACGACGTATCTCCAACATACCCTGGATTCGTTACTACAAAATTCAGAAGAAGGTGAAAGAAGCCAAATTGTGTTGGTGATATTTCTCGCTGATTTTGATCAAGCATCTAGACAAGCACTGAATTCTAGAATAGTTAAGCTTTATCAGAAATATTTTGTGTCCGGTCTAATACAGACAATAGAGGCCCCTCAGTATTTCTATCAGCCAATTATCCGCGCAAATCTTTCTGCGGAACAATCGGCGAATCGCAAAAAATGGGCGGCAAAGCAGAACATGGATTACGCCTTCCTCATGAAGTATTGTGCACAAATGTCCGATTACTATTTACAGTTGGAAGATGACGTCACAACAGTTCCGGGATACATACGGTCGATTGAAAGTTATATGAAGGAAATACAAAATTGGTCTTCTCTAGAGTTCTGTGGGTTAGGTTTCATCGGGAAATTATTTCACGCCGAGAGCTTAGATGTCATGGCTCGATTTCTGATCTTGTTTTTCAACGATCAACCGAACGATGTGATCTTTTTACATTTCAACGAACTGAAAGGTCAATTTAAGCGGCATGTTAAAAAACCAACGCTTTTCCAACATGTAGGGTCGACTTCATCCTTGAAGGGTAAGACACAGGACATGTTGGACTTAGATTTCCAAGGCCTGGATACGGCCATCGGTTCCAATATTTTTGATCGGCAAAACAAAGGAATCGATGGACCAGAGAGAAAATACTGGGACGCATATGTGCGTCGAATGAAAAAAAGATTTTGCTACATGGGGACCAGAGACTGAATGTTAATTCTGTAATACAATTGGAAAATCTTTTGTGTAAATCCTTGGACTCGCCACAGAGTATAAGTTTTCCATAAATACTCGATATTTCAAAAATGGCTTTGTGTTGGCTGAAAGCCTGAAAGTCAACATTGTAACTAAATGTCTACGGGTTATTTGTGAAGAGTGCGCGTTGTTTGACTGATTGATTGGTGCAGGATGCCATGTCGAGATTATTACACTACTTATCCAGGATTATCGGATATCCTTAGCTCTTGTTCTTTGACGAGTACCTGACGATCCAGCAATATAGGGCGATGGATATCATTTGCAAGAAGATTCTCAAAAACTTAATGTCCAGCGGACACCTGCAATATTTTATGTTCGACACAAAACTGAGTTGGCTATGAACATAGATGCTCTTTGTTAATAGTCATCTTTGACAAAGCCAAAGAAAGGCACCGAAACTGTCTGTTGGAAAGTTACTGGGCCGCGGATTTTGACTTTTCAAAATGTTTCCATAACTTTACCTGACGATTGGTGAATAAATAGACCATTTGCCAGTTTTACGCGCAACAATGAAATGACGTCGCGGCCTCAATCTTACACCGGACAAGCCCAGTACTCATTTTGACTTTTGTCATATTCGGTCAAACTTACTTTTCATCCACGAATGTTTCGCATTTCTAGATTCATTCGGATATAAACTGTCCGAATATAGGTTTTCATTTTTACCCCTCGGGCAAATTTTGCCCGAAGGGTATTGTCGTTGCCTCCGTCGTCCGTCTGTCCTTCTGTCTGTCTGTCCTTCTGTCCGTCTGTCCATTGGTCCTTGTAAACACATTATCTAAAAAAGTCTTTAACTTACAACTTAACACATTTGTTTATTACAGCAAGTACAAGAAGCCTATTGAAAATCAACGCGCTCGGATGTTTTTTTCAAGAGTTATGCCCCTTACATTACCGCTGCAGTAAAAAGCCTTGTAAACTCATTATCTAAAAAAAGTCTTTAACTTACAACTTTGAAACTTCACACATTTGTGTATTACAACAAGTACAAGAAGCCTATTTAAAATCAACGCGCTCGGATTTTTTTTTCAAGAGTTATGCCCCTTACATTACCGCTGCGGCAAAAAGCCTTGTAAACACATTATCTAAAAAAGTCTTTAACTGACAACTTTGAAACTTCACACATTTGTTTAATACAGCAAGTACAAGAAGCCTATTGAAATCAACGCGCTTGGATGTTTTTTTTTTTTTCAAGAGTTATGCCCCTTACATTACCGCTGCTATAAAAAGCCTTGTAAACACATTATCTTAAAAAGTCTTTAACTTACAACTTTGAAACTTCACACATATGCTTAATACAGCAAGTACAAGAAGCCTATTGAAAATCAACGCGCTCGGATGTTTTTTTTCAAGAGTTATGCCCCTTACATTACCGCTGCGGTAAAAAGCCTTGTAAACACATTATCTAAAAAAGTCTTTAACTTAAAACTTTGAAACTTCACACATTTGTTTAAAACAGCAAGTACAATAAGCCTATTGAAAATCAACGCGCTCGAATGTTTTTTTCAATAGTTATGCCCCTTACATTACCGCTGCTGTAAAAATCCTTGTAAACACATTATCTAAAAAAGTCTTCTAATCACATTTTCAAAACTTTCTACATTTGTTCAACACAGCAAGTACAAGAAGCCTTTTTAAAATCGACGCGCTTGGACCTGTTTTTCAAGAGTTATGCCCCTCACATGACTCAGCCAAAAACCTCCTTGTTCATGTGATGCATGTATGTGCAGTAGTTTTTCACTCGCAACAAATTGTCTGGAAAATTAATATATCTTCGGTTTCTTTGGCCCAGACCCGAGGGGTCCTGATGGCGATAGCCACTTATTTAAATCTGTTGTAAAATACAGAAAATTTGAAGTTAAAAACAGACGGATCCTTTGTCCGGTCTACTACTTGGGACAGTAATTGTGACGTTGCTAAATTACGTCATTTGAAAGTAATTGGCAAATCACCTATTGAGTGAATATAGCGATTGTCCACGCTATAATGTCCGTCGGCTTTGAAACGCCACTTCGAAACCTAATTAAAATGATGAAATCATCCGAAGAATTGTGTAGTGTATTGACTCTATTACCTCCCTTGTTAGTTACTCATTTATCTTGGAGGCTATGTTACTGTATTTAGTGCCTTGCCATGTTATTCAATATATAAGTTGTGTTGTGTTTTAGTCCAGCGTTCGGTCACTCATTTAACTTTTAAGAAAGATCTAACAAATTGTACCAAAAAAATGTAAAAGCGATCGTTAACTAATAACTTGAGATCAAGTTGTCCACTTAATCAACTAAGAGTTTACAATCATTTACACAATTTACACGTCAAAACGTTCATAACCGCGTTCGTTTCTAATCATTCAGATTAACTGTTCCTTCCAAGAGTCTCAAACTTGTGTATTGTATTGTTATTTCAGCGTCTAAAAATGACCACACACTGATTTGGTTTACTGTATATGGTCACATCTCAAGCGAATGTTGATTGCTCGATAGTTTTGGGCTTTGCTCTATTCTCAAGATTGTTTCGCTTTTAAATGTATACGAAACCGATACACACGTGTTCCTTAGCACTTTGGGAGTAAGAACAAGCCTATATTTTGTTATTGAATGAAGAAAACACGTACACACTTCTCTTTGGCATTGGACTGTTACCACTTTTGAAAAATGGAGTATAATCTGGATTGATTGATTGTTTGGTGTTTTACGCCGCACTCAAGATTATTTCACTTATATAGCCGCGTTGCCAAATTTATTGTGGAAGGAAACCGGGCTCTTTGCCCGGAGGAAACCCACGACCTTCCGCTGGTAACTGGCAACCATCCCACATAGGTCGTTCGAGTGAAACCCCAGTCAGAAAATTTTCCAATTTTTTTGGACTGAGTGGGATTCGAACCCACGACCCATTGGTGGAAGACTGTTCGGATTGAGCGTCCAACGCTCTAACTACTGAGTATAATTTAGAATACAACAGTACCAAATTTGAGGAATGGTAAGACTGACTCGAACACGGGGGGCAAGGGGCTAGAAGGCCTCGATGGGTTGGATAGAGCGACAAGAAGATTGTCCCTGTGCCCGTGTGTTTTAGTGATCATAAATATATCTCACACCGACACAAGCCTTCTACCGATGGGTTGTGGGTTCGTATCCCACTCGAATCAACAAAAAATAAACATATCAAATGGACACTCATTCGCCTAATGTGAAATTGTTGCTATGTAGGACTCGTCGAAGGGTTGTGTTTCCTCCCTCTCCTGGCAGTAAATCTGACATCGCCGCCTTATACCTAAAATAACCATTGCTGTTGCTTAAAACATCCAAACAATGAACTGAGTCTCTGTTGACGTCGTGTGCATTGTTGATACGATCGGGTTTTCAAGTATTTTCGGTCCTAACTTTCTTTTACACATACACGACAGCAGGAATATAAAATTTTCTGACAAAATTGTTTGAGTGAGTGAGTGATTTGCGTTTTACGTCCTGCTTAACAGTATTTTAGTCATATGAAGACGTTGTCTCCTTGTGGCAGGGCAGATTTCCACTGCTCTTTTATTTGGTGCTGCCTCACCGAGACGGATTGCCGAAGACACCCAGCAAGCCCTCTCACCCAGTCACATTATACTGACACCAGGCCAACCAGTCGCTGCTTTAACTCATATTGCTGGGCGCCAAGCGAAGCCGCAGCAGCTCCCATTGTTAAAGTCTTTGGTCTGACTCGACCCAGGCTTGAACCTGGATCTCCCATCTCTGAAGCGGAAGCTCTCCCAACTGAGCTATCGGGCTGATACAATTTTGGGAACTCAAAATGTACGATAAAAACAGAAATTTATTGTGAGCTCCACCAGCTTATCGGTATCTTCTTGGTTCCGTCGACCCACAGGGTAAATCTGATGATAATTGAACTACATGTATGTTATTAGTCACACATCCAAACCTGGTCAACAATGCTTAAACTCATGATAATCAGTGGTTGCGTGTCCAGTTACTGCAGATACTTCCCGGATAGATTCCATAGTCTATCTACGCCATTCGACTTTGATTTCCAGATCCTTGACAGATCCTTGAACCTCGCTTGATGTTCTCCGCTGGTGTCTCTAGCACTATGACCTATTTTGGTCCCATTTATTTGTGAATTCACAAGCAACTATTATTTAGTTTGGAAAATGGACCTATTGTTTTAGAAAATTATGGTATATTTGCATGTTTTGATTTTAATTAATGATATCCCTTCATCAGCATATCGGTCTACCAATATTGTTTGAGCCTCCGTAGCCTGATTAGTCCAATGTCGTTGCCTTTATCTATCTGTAATAACAAGGCAAACACCTCTTGAATGCAACCTATTAGAATTACATGATATTAATCGACGGGCTATGACGAAAGTTAATTATAAAACCCACATATATAGATTTGTTTTCGCCCCTATCTATTCTATGACGATTTAAAAAAACAATCCTGAAAACTTCTCCAGTTAACTTCTCGAAATTCTGGTATCCATCCCCACGACGATCGCCAATCTTTTCCTTCGTGTGTCAGGACCTATGTCATAGATCAAGAGCCGCCGATCATTGTGATTAAGTCTTGGCATTTAAAATCTATAAAACAAACTGAGCTATTTCTTTTTAAATCCCGAGACCTAGAGCCTTGTTAGACAAACTGCAGTGGGACCAAAGTGAAAACGAAGGATCCAATCCAGATCTCGTGCCACTCTACGAGATCTCCTGCTCGAGATATGGCTCGAGAGCCGTCGCCCTCCATTTGGCGCATAGTGAACCGCAAAAAACTACTGAGAATGTATAATGTGTATGATATGTATGTCCCTGTTTAATACTGTTGCCAAACCTTTAACCCTACAATTATACTAACCTGCATCGAGAGACATGTGGGCAGTAATACTTGTCCAAAATCAAAAATATAATCGACACAACATCAGCTCATAAAAACATTCTAAAACAAAATGTCAAGGTAAAATATGATCTGGGCGAGGGAATACGTTTCCAGGCATTATATATTTATGAGCACTAAAACACACGGGCAAAATCTTCTAACCACGGAGACAAGTTTCTAACCGTGTTAAAAAGAGGTATATCATTTAGACCTTAATAATATATGTGTTCCGAGAGTAGTAAACAATCTAACAAAACAGATTATCAAAAACACATGTAGCTTTGTTTAAGGACGTTATTAGCAGTAGCCGTCCTGTGTGTTAAGGCAACATGGCGCTGATTACCTGAACAAATGGCAGTAGGATCAATCAATATTCTAGATTGAAGAGAATATTTAGGCCGCTTGTGTCCACGGTCAAATACAAAATGTACCAAAACATTTCATTTGAGAAAATATAGAAAGTATTCCGTCTGGGAAAACACAGGAAACCGTTTACTTCAGACCACCTTCAGACCCATCCGCCGACTGTGAAGTCCCCACTCGCCATGCTCAGTAACCGTTATAAACTGTCCTCGAATCGTACAAATATAGTGCGATAACCCATCAATGAAATAGGTTGCTGTTTAACTGCACCGAAATGTAGTGTTTCATTCGAAACGTTTTCGCTTGAAGGACAAAAAAGAACAGATAAAATGCGGCACAGCTTGAACCTCAACTAGATAATCTGACTGGTGAAAAACCACCATCATCAGTTCAGTGTCTTGATCGTGCAACAGCTTGTCCCAATCCTCCTTTAACTCGTATACCTTTGGCATTTATCCGATTACCCGCTTTTCTAACCTAGCAAACTTTTAAACGCTGTCATAAAATTAATAGTTCAAAGAAAAACATCAATCAATCTATCTATACTCAGATCGTTTGCAAATTAATTAAATGGTACCTAAGGTAAAACATCTGGACCACAAACAAATATGATTTAAATGTATAGGATATATCTAATTAAAGTGGCCAAAAGCTGCCAAAATTGACAGTTTTTTCATAACTTCTGATTGTCACGACAGTAAGAGACTTTGAAGGCCGTCGAAAAACCAAATGATTGGCGTTGGAATGAGGAAAATCTATACAGTATGTGGCCTGTACGAACCGAAAACGTGTTTGAAAAGTAAACAAAATTTAAATAACCGGGACGACCATTCATTCATTTTAAGCCTAGGTTAGTTCAAAACAATACTTTATCGTACATTTTCGAGACTAGAAGCACTAAAAAGCTTCTGAATGTGAAAAATAGCCAATAATTTCAACATTCTGTTTAAAGGTCAAAATATCAATATTTTGGCAGCTCATGTCACTTTAAAGGTCTTGTGAGGTCGTATAAACATAATAAAGTGTATTTTATCCCCCCCCCCCCCCCCCCGGCATAAAAAAGTGGGTGGGAGGGTATAGCTACCAACTTGTCTGTCAGTCCGTCCATCCGTTTGTTGCTGTCTTGGCACAAATTGTTAACTTTGTTCCCAATATTAATGAGATATATAATGTTTAATGGGATATATAATGTCTGATAACAGCCCTGGGTGGCTTAATCTAAACATATACGCTTTTTCGTAGAGGATTCTAGTACATAGCTGATTTGACGTTTTAATAAAACCGTATGAAATTTAAAATTGAACATTTCCTTTAATACGAACAATGCATGCAACAGTGGGAAACATTGTACGCTGTAACAAAATGTGCCACGCTGAACGACAAGCAACTGTTATCAGCACAGTGCAAGAAACGTTGATGTTCGAATGTGCCTACTTGGATAAAAAATTGAAGCAAACTTTCTAAATTTAAGTTGGCAGACGTTGGGGTTATTAGGTACTATGCGACGCCATCTGCATAGCTGTTTAGTCCCAAAAGGTGTGTTTAAAATTAAAATTATGTATAAATGTGTTACAATTTCTATATAGCTTTTCCAGTCACATAGATCATTCGTGTTAAAGGTCATTTACTTTATTTTAAAAGAATGTAATATAACAGTCTCTCCCTAAAATATGCCACAACCTATATTTAAAACTAAGGTTTATGAACTCTGAGGTTATTGGGTACAGTGATACGTCATCACTAGGAAAGGATAAATTCTGATAAGACAAGTTAAAAGATCGAGCAAACGATAAGACGAGAGGGGAAAAAAGGAATTATCAAGCTCAGCGCAAAACCAAAACGTTGAACATAAAGAAACTGATAAATTATACATCTAACTGGGCTGCACATCAACTTGTTTTTCTATACTTTTTACTGAAAGGCGAGGTACAGAATTGATTTCTTTCTATACAAATGGCTTTATCAGTAGAACAAAGATATTTGGATTTTATAGCAAGTGTAAGAACTTTTATTGCAAGAAATTTCAACACAGTGTTATCAAAGACAAAATAACAGGAGTAGTAAAGTATAAATACCAGTCAAATATAGAACTCTCACAACGAGTCTTCAATCCGTCTTCATTTGCTTCAGTGTAAAATCTCAGAAGAATGCTGCAGAAGTGTCTATTTCTAGTGCTGGTAATCACAGCAGCATGTGTCCGTGCAATTGGTAAGTACCATACAACTCAGTTTTCAGAATATCTAAATCTATACTCTTTAATAGGTTATGCTGTTTTCAGATGTTTATTTAGAGTAGCTGAGAAATGCCTGAATTCGTACTTATTCCTAGATTCGGATGGTCAAGACAACAAACGGATTTGATTGATTGATTGATTGGTGTATTACGCCGCGCTCAAGATTATTTCACTTATATGGCGTCGTTGCCAGTCTTATTGTGGGAGGAAACCGGGCTATATGGACTGAGAAACCTACGACCTTCCGCTGGTAACTGGCAACCATCCCGCATAGAGTCGTTCGAGTGAAAACCCAGTCAGAAAATAAACGGATTTGAAGTTCATCGCTAATCAAATGCTTGAAGTTGGAATAAGAAAAATGTAGTCTGTGGTCTCTATAAACCGAAATAGTGTTTGGAAAATAAACAGTTGAAATAACCGGCTAAACATTTTAGTCAGTTTAACCTTAGTTAATTTCAAACACTTTCTAAGTGCATTCTCGAGACTCAAAGCACTTAACTGATTCCAAATTGTACTTCTTGAGAAAAATAGCCAATAAAACAATTACTATTTTCCATTGATATGCCAAGGTTTAGAAATTTAGATAAGCGCTGCTTTTAAGTAAAACCTACTTTTCGACGAACAATTGATGAAGTGATATTATTCCCGCGGTAATAGATTGATTGATTACATGCGCTGCACTCAAGATTATTTTACTTATATGGCGATGTTGTCGTGTTAAGTGGGGAGAGAAACCGGGCTCTTTGTACGGGGGAAACTTCAGTCATTCCGGAAATTCTTCCACATACGGCGATCGAGTGAAAAATCAAACTAATAATTAAAATTTTATTTGGTCTGAGTGGGATTCAAACGTGCGCCTCGTCGAAACAACGCCTGTGTCGGCGTGAGGGACTATCACCAAAGAGAGTAGATTGACAAGAGTGGTCACTTCATCCAATCAGCATTGCCGGCATGTTCTTCTGGCCCCCTAGCGGAAGGGTGTTCCGACTGTACACGATTCGACTGAGGGGCGCCCTCTACAGAAATAAGGTTCCTAATAATTGAATCGTGTCAGTTCAAATTCAACATGGCGCGGACGAAGTGACCACTCTCGTCAATCTACTCTCTTTGCTATCACTTTAGCCGACTGAGCCGCTGACGCGCCCGTGCTAAATAGAAGTTGGATTCCAAAACATATTCTGTCTATGACATCGGACAAATCGCCATGTTTTTTGTTTGCAGATTGGTCATCGACCATAGAAGAGTTCGTGAAAGAGTATAACTCAGCTTACAACTCGGGAGACCTTACTCTTGTTGGACAGTTTGTTACTGATGATGTGACTTTAATGAGCCACAAGTTCGCTACTCTCAGAGGCAGGGAAGGTAATGTAACCGTTAAAATTCAAGATGCACTGAAAATACAAGCTCCACTCTTTTCTTTTGGTGTATAAATGACTAAACAGCTTAAAGCAGGTTAAATTGTTTCGGAACTACTCTCCATTCTTATTTTAGTCCAAAAGGTATATAAGTTTTCTTTTGATTATTGAATATTCAGGTGATCTTGATTCCTTTTCTCAGTGGTATCTGTTGTATTGCAGAGTTCTTATCAAAATACCAAGGTATGCCGGACTACACTATGACATTGATAGATATTCGATATACCGGGGAGCAAGATGCAGTCTTTGCATTTGACACCAAGTTTACCATGGACGACAGTTGGCGACTTGGGCAGTAAGTCGTTCGTTTCAGTAAAACTTGCACTATCAGTATCATGGTATATTCCAAGACGTTGGGGTATCTATATTAACTCAAGAGGTTTATGGATTGCAACTTCTGTTTATTTGTAAAGCGATGTTTCGGTCCAGAATCCAGAAGTTGGGGTATCTAATACAAAAGTAACAGTATCACAATTGTGAACATGTTTATGCTAATCTTGGGTTTCTCACGTCTTTGGCCTCATTAAAACAGGCAACTGATGAATTTACTCGTTGTAAACTATAATTTGTGTCTGATCTGTAGCCGTATAGAATTATTGTATCCACGAGAGAGTTTTCCTTACATTGCTAGGGGACCTCGGAGGTTCAGTCGATAGAGCGATAGTATGTAAGCTCATTTATGGGACGGGGGTTCTAATCAAAGAAAAATTGAAAACATTCTGAGTGGGTTTCTCACTCTGTTGGCCTTTTTGAGTTGATTCAAATTTAAAGTAAACTTTATATTCCAGTGGACTAGCTCTCGTCACTACAGCGAATTCGGCAGACGGATTTCCCTTGTTTAAGTCAATAGCTTGGAGTACTTATGACCTGGTCAAAAAGGACGAATATAAGTAAGTAAATAGCATTTCTACTCTACAAGAAGTTCGGTTAAAGACTTAAAGTGGCATGAGCTGTCAAAGTTCACACTTTTTTCAACCAACATTTTGGCAGCTCATGGCACTTTAAATATGAAAAATCGTTTGACTGGACTTGACAGGATGGTGTATATTTTCCTGAGTAAAACTGTAGATATTATAGTGTGTTATAACGTGACAATGAAAGGCCGACGACAATTTGTTAAATGGCCGTGGCAGCAAAAGGAGCATCGCTTAAGATACTCAGTGTAAAACCTTCAATTAAATCAGTGGCTACGGAGGCTGAGTTATTTAGAGTGATAGTCCCGACAAATTTAGGCCTTCCATCGATGCGGTGCGGCATCAAATCCCACTCAGACCAAATGAAAAATTTCTGAGTAAAGTTTTCAATCCATCACCGTATGTGATTGCTATGCGTTCGGTTTCCCTCAGGCAAGGAACCGTTTCCTCCCCACTAAACCTGACACTACCGCCATATAAGTGAAATAGTCTTGAGAGCGGCATAAAACATCGATCAATCAATTACATCATGCCTGGAATCGGTTAATATTGTTCATAGTTCGCATAGTATCTAAGGCAATTGACAATATTATTTCTGTCGTGTACTGATACGTATTTTTTTTGTTGCAGCCCATAAAATCAGATGAGTCTCAAAGCGGAGCCGATGTACACGTGTTATATGTCTTGAATATTACAAAATAAAGCATTAGTATTACAATTCTCTGGCATAATATTAGAATATTGAGTACTTGACATTTTGAATCGAGTTAATTGGAATCAGTTCTCATTTGTTCATAAACACTTTTCGCTCATCATTATTTCGATTGATTGATTGGTGTTTTACGCCGCGCTCAAGATTATTTCACTTATATGGCGGCGTATCATTATTTCGAGTATACAATTCGTGTCACATGGTTCTTTTGGAACAGCCTACTTGTTCTATTCTCGTAAACAAAGCATTTCTGTTGAGATTTTTTCGACATTCAAAATGAGAGCTGCATGGTACACGATATATTTTTAACAAACTATGTCCGTAAAAAGGGCGACATGATCAGGGTTCGTTATGATTGAGAAATTCATTCATTTTTGTTTTATTCTGTGCTCAAGATTATTTCACTTACATGGTGAACGTGTTTGGTTAAAGGGGAGATGAAACCGGACCCTGTAACTTAGACAGTTAAACGCTAAACTTACATATAGCCGACGAAAATGTGCATATTTTAACACTACAGCCTATTCAACTATCTGCTGTTAGTCGGCTAAATGAGTTTTATGAAAGAGATCAATTAATGGAGAGTCCATTGCCAAATCATCAACTGGTCTGTTACTTCATTATTAACTTTCAAAGAGGTATCGTTAAAAGCAATAAAACACGTTTAAGCTAACCATAGTATTGGACATGTAAAGCTGTTTCGTAGCGGCGCGATGAGAGACTTTGATAACGATGTAAGAACTACATCGAAACGTCGTCACGCAATACATCAAGAAGTTGTTATCCATAAGTAATTCTTCACCTTATGGTAAAATCATCAATAAAGATATTTGTGTATATATATTATTTAGCCCGGTAAACCACATTGTGTGTAAATCTAAGAGGACAGACGCTGTTTCATTGCTTATCAGGGTTCCTTCAGTGCTTCAATTATGACTAACCAAAACTGAAAGTTAACAAGCGGAGTGTTTCAGTCCCTTATATCATCACGGGGACACTTTTGTTGTGCCCTCAAGAGGATATGAAAAGTGTCCGTTTCTCGGCTACCTTTTTTGGTCGCCACATTCAAAATGACATTCATTCTGTCAGAGGATATTTCTATGTACGTAAATCCCAGATGTAAATCAGAATGATACACGACCTTCAAGCCACGCGTGCTCTGAAAATTGCGTGAATCCTACGTTACAGAAGTGGTCAGTCAGTGCATGACACTTGCTTACAACTCAAGCTGTAAGTACGTGCAAGAAGATGTGGATGTGTGTGCATGTGGGGATAAATTTATATCGACGCCGCGGCTTTGAAAAGGGTTTTCGGCTGATGAAGCGCAAGATGAATCCCTTATCTTTGTCTTGGAGATGGGGTGTTGCGACTCGTTTTTTGACTCGCCTTTTTATACACCCTGAAAATGAGTGTGCATGCGACACGTGGTAAAAGGGCCGGCCTCTTGCTTGCTGGGTATGATTCGTAGGAGTTTTGCTTGCACCGTATGCAGTTGAACTAATGAAAGCACCACGCACTTATTAATAACATTACCTTCACGCGTTAATGGCAATCGAGATCTCGTGCCATTCTACGAGATCTTCAACACGAGAGATGGCTCGAGAGCCGTCGCACTCCATTTTCGCGCATAGTGAACTGTAAGAATCTTACTGAGAATTTATAATGTGTATGATATTTAATTCTCTGTTCTATACTGTTCCCAAACATGTAACCCTACAATAATAACCTGTATCGCTAGGCCTTTGGGCAGAAATACTTGTTAAAAATCAAAAATATAATCGGCACTACATCAGCTCATAGATACATTCTAAAACAAGATGGCAGCGCCCATGGATGTCAAGGCAGAATATGATATGGACTTCAAGGTATTTCAAGGTATTTTATATGTATTAGGAGAGTAGCAATCAATATAACAAAACAGGTTATCGGCGGCTTAAACGTTACCTACCAGAATTATATCGGATATCTCTCTACACAACCAAGTCAACTATCAGTGTCACGTGTCGTTGTTTACAATTTTAAGGACGTCGACAGCAGTGGCTTCCTTTTGTGTTCAAGCAACATGTCACTCAATCGTTTTAGAGTTGATATCTCAACGAATGGCAGTAGGATCAATCTATATTTTAGATTGGCGTTAATGGGTGTGAAATAAACTCGATGCAGTTGTATCGAACGGGCATCCTAACCATGTGTGTGAATCTTGCGCGCAGTTTAAGGGTGAAAATAAACTGAAAATGAATCTGTCAGACAAATGTTTCCCCGAAAGTTTATCTACAAGCCGGTATATGTTTCCAAATACTTAGAGTGTTTCTCTTTAGTTATCAGCGCCTCGAAATTACCGAAATTAAGGTAGATTAAAATGGCAGACGTTCAAGATTGACTAATTTCTCTTACGCTAGTGCAGTCGAAATATATATCAAAATACTTTATTACAGACAGAAAAATAAAACAAAAATTGTAGTAAATTGATCAAACGCTTAAATCATCTAGAAAGATATTGTTTTTAGACCACCAAGATCTCATGGTGGTCTTATCAAATCGCTTTTTGTCCGTGGCCCGTGGTCCGTCGTCCGGTGTCTGTAAACTTTTCTTGTGATCGCGATTCCAAGAGAACTAAGGGTCGGATCTTCATCAAATTTCACAGACATGTTTCTCTTATGGTCTAGTTGTGTAACATTTATTTTGTTTGCTCATTTGCATAGCGGCCATTTATAGTAGGCAGAAATTTTCAGTTTAGCGCAAGTACTTCTTGTAGGACTGCTATGAAGTGTATGTGTTTTGTCGTGTTGTCGTCGTCAGAAGACAGCTCGGCTATATAAACCACTCACTTTTACCTGTCGGAAAACTGGTCAGAAAAAATCGTCGGTATCCTTGAAATCCCGTTAAAGAACTGGCCGATGAGACCGATGGGCTGGATAGCCTGTATAACTCCTTGACTCTTTATGCTTGTTGACCATGCAAGTCTAAAAGAAGCGATGCGATGAGCACGTACGCAACACCATGAGAGTGCTATCTTAATATAAGTCAGCATTTAGTTGACATAATTTCTGTGGTTTGAAAATCATTACAAATAATGGAACAATTGTTAATTACAGTAGGCCCTACATCCATAATACATCACTCATCGCCCTGATTATCCAGCCCCAAAAAATACAATGCGTGTGAAAACATCCACTGCCTTAGACTGGCCACCAAACAAGTGGTTATAGAAGGTCTCATTGACAGGCCTGGCGAATCTGCCCTGACTTCATGACTAAAATGATTTACACATAATGTTATTCCGAACAATTAAAACTTCATATTGACTGAATAGTCATCATTATGAGTCGAAGTACATTAGCAAACAGCATTGGTACATATGCAGGTTAAGGAATATATAGAGGATATTGAACAGTTGTGTTTGAATAGCACTTGTATTTTTTCGAGTGAAAGACGGATAATAACCCATGAGACGCGAAGCGTCGAGTAGGTTATCCCTCCGCCTTTCAAGAGAAAACATATAAATGCTATTCAAACACAACTATACAATATTCTGTTTATTATTTATACTATCATGTTTAAGGCTGGGGAATGTTTATGAAGTAAACATTTATCAATTATAAAAAAGAAAATATGAACAAACTTATGACGGATTAGGTTTTCAGCAAACGTAGGAATATATGTCGTTGACCAATGAAACAACAGCATGTTTGTTCTTCTCACGTGACTGTCAACTGTCAAATTTGTGGTCATTTGAATGGGCATTTTCTCCCTGAAGTTTTTCGCGATATTTCATGTAATCCGAAATTAAATCGATCTCCATGGATTTTAACTCTGCAGTGCACAAGTCACCAGGATAAAAGTGATCTATGAAATTACTTTACATTGTTTTACCGCGTCATTGAATGGCAATTACAGTTATTCGTTACACGCAGTGGTCCGATTCTCCGAAGCCACGATACAGGTCACACAATGCTGTCAACAGACGATCGATAATGAAGTTTTGTTTTATCGCTTTGATTTTAAGTGGTAAGCCGATCCTCTATTTAATCAATCTAGTGTTTTCAGTTGTAAATTATTTATCTTAATGCAAAAATGACTGAAAAGGCTTTGTATTCCTATCTAAATCCTATGTACTGTTGTTGTTGAACAGCAGACGTCAGTACACAAGAAAGAAGTAGGTCCGACGACGTCATCGGCTTCGCCGCGTGCATTAAATAACAAAAGTGTTATTGCACTGCAGTGAATTATGACATTTCTGAGTGAAGGAAATCCCTAGTTTTCACTTATGTATAAATAATAAATCTCAATGTTGTTGCCAATGTGCTTCACTCCTGATGATGACTGAATAAAAGTCGAAATATTGAGTCAGTATGAAGTTACCACTTCTTGAGTACTACATAAAACTAATCAGTGGAACTACTGGGTTTTAAAAATATTTGATTTCTGACATAGGGATGGGCAGTCTGATAACTTCGGGGATTTACGTGCGTGAAATACCAACGCCGACCGGTAGCGAGCGAAGATAGCCGAAGGGAGTTCCGACTGAGGGATGGGAAGAAGTATATTTCAAGAGTTTACCAAGGGAGAGTTCTACAGCTGGAATGTCATATTGGTTTTGGATCACAATAAATAAACGGAAGATAAGTAGTCCCGTTTTTAAAGAGACCACTGTCTGTTTATCTAATTGAAAAAATAAAGGAACTAAAAAAGGACGACATTGGCGTTCTAGCCCAATCAAAGCTATCTCTTTGGAGACGGACATCTTAATGTTTTCCTCCGACCATATGCTACCAAAAATAGAATAAATCAATATGTTAAAACTGTAATCTCTAGAAGCTATAAAAAACATTTACACTGGAAACAGATCAAGGACAATGCTATCACAGACAAAGCATGCAAGGATTTAGGCGACGAGGTATAAGTACTAGAAACATATGTGATGTCTTCATTTGGAAATTTAATTTTTGGTCTCTTTAACAAAATATTCCAGAATGTTGATGTTCAGGTCATGTCTAATTCTGGTGCTGCTTATCCCAGCTGCTAGTGGATCCAACTACAAAAGTAAGTTGGCGTAGACAATATCTTTATTTGTTCCGAATAGGCTATTCAATTTAGCAAACTGAAATTCACAAACAAACAAAATACTATTGCTATACGTGTCTTTTAATTTATCACATTTGACAGCTTTATGACATTTAGTTTAAACATATTTTATTGCACAAAATTATACAAGAGGGATTGAAAACAAGTTGTACAAGTTAGTTAATCCTTTCCCTACATTGCCATGAATGACATTGAATGCATTATAAAATTATCTCAAAATGAAGTCAATACAAATTGTTGAATTTGAAGGAAAAAAAATAAATAATAAAAAAAGTTTCAATGAAAAAGGTTTTGTTTTGGTCATATCAATTCATTTGAAAAAAGTTAATAGCTGTAAGTTTCAAAGCAAAAATTTAACTTCATTCACCCAACTTTTTAAGTTAATAAGATTGAATATTGAAACGACATATCAATGCTTAAACATTTAGCAGTGGAATAGTGAGAAAGAGACTTAGGTGAACCTTTCACTTTTTTTAATGAAGTCTCGAACGTGTTTGAAAATATTCAGGTTTTCTCTAGCGGTACTGTCAGGATTTCCGAAAAGAATATCATGTAAATTAAGTAGATTAGTAAACAGTTCTACGAGACTCGTGCGAATCCCATGGTAAAGTATACATTAAAAAAAGAAATGATTTGCATCTTCTGACGGAGCTTCAGGTGACGGTGACAAATTAACACGATGCAGATCAGCATTTAAGGAGCTACATTCATAACGGAGCTTAGTATGCAATATGTTAAGTTTTCTTTGGCCTACTTTAAAAAACGCTGGGGCTGCGGTGGCATTTGGTTGAATTTGTTTCTTGAAGGATTTAACTGATTCCAACGATCTGATTTCGGGTGGTAAGTCATTCCATGCTAGAATAGCAGAAGGAACAAAATACTTTTTTGTAATATTTGGTCTACTGAATGGAACTTGATACAAATCGGCGTTCCGCAGTGAGGAACCACTAGGGGTGTCCCCAACAAGTGGGGGTAAGAGAGATGCCACGTACTCCGGAGTGGTATTGTATTGTATCTTATACATCAAACTTAATTTGGCTTTATGTCGTCTCGAAGCTAGTGTTTCCCAACCAGTTTCAAACAACAGAGAGTTACGTGATGCATATTTGGGTAAACCGGTAACGATTCTCGCGGCTGTTGAACTTGTTCTAAGCTTTCCGATTGTTCAGCCGTGCATCCGTCCCATTTTTGACATTTTGACAGCTGATTAAATTTTTTTCTATTGACATTTTGTTTCACCATTCATGAAATGTAACATAAGGGTCAAAACATTAACATGAATAATTTACCAGAGTTACCCGATAGCATTGAAAAGCACCAAAAGCCTTGTTAAGATATTCGTGTTAATTAAACTAACTCGAAATGTCAACAGCATGTCAAACGTGCGTTGTTTACACTGGTTGAATTAAAAAAAACAAATATGAATGAATTCGAAAGGAAATACATTGCAAAGGAAAACTGGCTAACGTGAGACAACGAAATAAAATTCGTTTCTACGAAGCCACCTTAGTCAAGTGAACTTAGGGGTTAAGGATAAAACTTAAGGAAAACTTAAAGATGGACCTACGTCACTTTTACGAAACCCCTTTACACCACGTAAGATTTTCACGTTAGCGATAACGTAAAGGGGCATAAGCCAGTATGAGTCGAAATAGTGTTTAAAATTTAAATAACCGGACGAACGTTCATTTATTATAACTCTTAAGTTAGTTCAAAGCATTACTTTACTGTACATTTTCGAGACTAGAAGTGCTAAAAAAACTTTCTGAATTATAGGCTTTGAGAAAAATAGCCGATGATTTCAACATTTTGTTTTCACGGCAAAATGTTACATGTTAGCAGCTCATCCTACATGAAGAGGGATCTTCTGTAGTGGAGGAGTGAAACTGCTAGGATGCCAGTGTTTCCCGGCAGAGATCACAAAGTTTGGTTAGAAAATAAGAGTAAAGCAAATATTTCTTTTAGTTATTTAAAATCAATAATTATTTGATTTATAAGACAAATATAATTTCTTCAAATAAAGCCTGTTGTGGTTTTGGTAAGTAAAAGCATAGATATCTTATAATACTATTATAAGATATTTATGAGATATCTTATAATAATATTATAAGATATCTATGAGTAAGAGCCATAGATATCTTATAATAACTAGATTGGCTAAGCGCTATGCGCTGCGCAGTAGAGAACGGCACAATAGTCCGTCACTTAGCAAAATGGCGGACTATAACGTTAACGTTACAATCCAGAACGAGGTTACCGCTTGAAAAACATTTCAAAAGTTTACATTAGACTAGATTGATTGTTTGGTGTTTTACGCCGCGCTCAAGATTATTTTTACTTATATGGCGGCGTTGCCAGTTTTATTGTGGGAGGAAACCGGGCTCAGTGCCCAGAGGAAACCCACGACCTTCCGCTGGTAGCTGGCTACCATTCCACTTACGCCGTTAGAGTGAAAACCCAGTCAGAAAATTTTCCAATTTTTGGACTGAGTGGGATTCGAACCCGCGACCCATTGGTGGAAGGCTGATCGGATTGAGCGTCCAACGCTCTACCTACTGAGCCACGGAGGCCCCTCATTAGAATAGAAAACAACTTGGTAACGCAAGTCAAGAATTACTTTGCAAGATGGCGACTTAGTTGCCGGAAGTCGCTTGTCGTTCCAATCTAGTTATTATAAGATATCTATAGTAAGAGCTCCATAAAGGGAGGCAACTCTTGCGAACAAATATCATCAAAGAGTCGAATGCGCTAATGTTGAACTTTCAATGTCGAGATTCTCTATGATATTACAAAAGTTTCCTCGCTATTTCATCCCAAATTAAAAATTGTGCTCATTGTTAAGCAGAAAAAATACCTGATGTGACATCAAGTCTGCCTTCGGGGCTTGACCTTCAACTAATGGGGTTTCGTAATATAGCATGAAAGCCTTAAAGGATGGGAAATCTCTAGAAATACATAGGGATTATCGTCGATAACAACCTTCAAAGTACTTAAAACATTTCACGTCAATAAAACTGGTAACGCCGCCATATAGATTAAATCTTAAGTAATCCTGAGCGCGGCGTAAAACACCAAACAATCAATCAATCTAATGCGATCTCGGAAAACTTTATGCGTGCTTGTGTTTTGAGTGGCCCAGAGCAGAAGGGTGGAAATAAATTCAAACGGCCTGGCATGGTAGAGGGTCAATATTGGCGGACATTGCATCTTGGTATTTGCATTTGATTTGGTGTGAATATTTCAATTAATAGATATTTGATGTGGAGGACGGTTGGCTAAATGGATAAGGCAGTCGGCATTTAGTGCTGGCGATAGGTGCTATACTCTGGGACCCGGGTTCCATTCCCGTTTCGGGCATCACCCAAAAATCTGTAGAGGAATTTCTGCCAGAAAGTGTAATCCCAAAATAATACTAATAGATATTTGGCACGAGAAATTAACCAAGTGGGGTCAGCGGCCAAATTTTACGCTGTCCATAAGTTCTGGCTGTCAAGAACGTATAGCAATCAAATATCAATATAGTCAAGATGAAACTGACCATGTTGTAATTCTTCTCGTTCTTCAGAATGGTACGACCGAATCAGTGGGATGCTTAAAGGCTATGTAAAAGCGTACAACGCTGGCAACCTAACAGGTGTTGGAGAGTTTGTAACGAATAACGTCCATTTCACGGGCCAGGGGACAGGTGTTTTGGTTGGCAGAGAAGGTAAGATATCAAAGTTATCCGAGTTGTATTGAGATATACTTCATTTTACCAGTTTTACTTTAAAGACACGATTGTATAAGAGTTGTAGAGCTTTTTCTAAGGTGGCTATAGGGCTCTATGAGGGCTGTAGCATTCGCGTAACCTCTCTGGTTATTTAAAGTGGCATGAGCTGCCAAAATTCACACTTTTGTCATAATTTCTGTTCGTCACGACAGTAAGAGACTTTGAAGGCCATTCATTCTAAGTCAAAGTTAGTACAAAACAATACTTTATCGTACATTCTCTAGGCTAGAAGCACTAAAAAACATCTGAATTATACGTGTTGAGACAAATAACCGATAATTTCAATATTCTGTTTTTACGTCAAAATATCAACATTTTGCCAGCTCATGCCACTTTAAGGAAGAGGAAAACAAGTATACTGTCTATCACCTCTGGGAATATCTCATCAGTTACTCGACTTACATTGTCCATTGCACAATTGTTTGGCTCCCTTTACATGTATTACCCCCCCCCCCCCCTCAACCAAAGGACGGATGGAATTGCTTATCAACAATCTGCGAAATTTATGACGCCTTCCACAGCCAATTAACTCAATTTGTCCAATGTATAATGTGTTGTCCGCTTAATAGCTTGAGAACGCTTTGTCATGTCACTTTGAAACTTGGATAATGTGTTGAGCTCATGAAAACCTTGAAAAATTTGTTGTTCTTATGTCCCAAAGAAATAAGATTGCTTGTCCATTTTATTAGCCACTATATTCTAAAATGGAAGGGAGGGGATGAGATATGCCGTCTTCTAATGGCTTTTGTTCTCATACTCAAATCGTACGTAAATCCCCGAAGTTTCAGAGGGATTAGCCACCAGAACAATGCTATCCAGAATAATCGATGGCCAACACTGAGTCTGGATCTGAATCCCATGGAACGAATGTGAGTCATTTTTGGCGCAGAGATATGCCATCCTCTAATGGCTTTTGTTCTCATATTCAAATCAGTTGCAAAAATTAGCCACATACTTTGAGGGACGGACTTGGAGGTTTCGCATGTGTTGCATTTTTAAAAATACAAGTATGACAATTATGAACCATTTCGGAAATCTCAGTGCTACAACCACCACACTGAACATTTCGCTTGCTCGCGGCACTTAGTGATGCTTTGATGATTAGTGTGAAGTTTTCAAGATTATTTGTGCTCAGAGAGGGGGGAATAACGAGCCTGTCTACAATCATTAAAATGCCATTTTGTAACAGATACATCTGCCTGGTAAGACCAATAAGGTTTCAGATCACCTTTACTTGCTTCTAAGAACTTCATGGAGGTTTTACTGGTTTCACTTTTTACCGGCTTAAGTGTAACGTTAGATTTTTTATAGTGTGCCTTTAATCGAGCGTCATATTCTTTCTGCGTTAAACCATAAATCACAGTATACATGTAGACTGACAAGCTACAACACAGCGCTTCTTTTTTCTTTTGGCATGCATAACAAGTTGCATTTCTGAGTGGGCAAGGTTTGATGACGTTGAGAGCTATGTTGTGGAGGTCCAAGTTCGTTTTTAAATTTTTATGGCGGTTGACAATTTAAGGATTTTAAATTGTTCTGCTTGTTTCGGAAATTTACATGAACACATTCTATGTTACTTTCAGCTGTTGTATCGACACATGCCCCCATTAGTTGCAATTGTTACGAGCTTACTTCATCAGCATGGCAAATGTCAAATGCTCGGGAGAGTGTTTAATCTGTCTCCCCGAGTAGTGTCCCCTTGACTTGTTCACCTTGTATGCCACGAATTAATCGCCATATTCACAGTTCTTAGATATATTCCCCGTATAAAGAATCAAACGATTTTCCTCGCCATTGCAATTCGTTCAAATGAAACATTGTTTTTCGGATTGCAGTTGCGCTCAAATTTTTTAAAAATGTTTTTGCATTTCCCCAATCAGACCAAGTAAAGCTGTTGTAGATTTCGATACAATCATCACCAATAAAATGGAATAGGACGTGGAATGTTTTTGTCCATGCCACTGGCTATCAAACCAATTCGAAACGACTGTTTAAATCTGAAAAAGGTTTTGGAGATTGCCTGTCAGCACAAGTCCATGTAAGATGCTGGTGATAGTTGATTCTTTTTTTTTTACTTTCCAGACGTAGTTTACCTTAACTTAGTTTCGAGCGCTTGATTTCTCGATTTTGCACGATTGAGTCCCTTTATTAAATTAATCAGATACCATTACGACGATCTTCTAGCATATAAGAAGGCATTGAATGTTTTCAACTTGAAAATCTAAAAATACTTTTTTAACACTATAACACACGGGCACAGGGAAAATCTTCTTGTCTAAAATAACCACGGAGACAAGTTTCTTATTGTGTTAAAAAGGAGCATATCATTGAGACGTTTATACCCAATCATAAGTTGTTATTATAAACCACAACCCATGATATTTCAGGCAGGAGTTTGGTCTTAGTCAGTAGAATTTTCAGGAAAAGATAATTTGGCAACAAATCATCAGTATTTTTGGTAAAGCTAACATGCCAATTTGCTATAAGTTTTAGATAGTAACCAATTAGCTGTGATATTTTTTAACGTTCACTACCAAAATCCAAGATAATAGGACGCCCTGGAGGCATTGGAGGCTTGGGTCATTTTTTCAATGGGTTTGTGTATTTTCGAAATATAGAGTACCCTGTTTTTAGAATTAAGGTCAGATTCCAAAGAGCAATACGTGTTTTTTATATATACATATTTTTGTTTACTTTGTAGCATTTCTGTCACAAGATCAAGGTTTACCAGTCTATTCAATGGCATTAAAATCATTGAGATATTCGTGTGGGACTCGAGCCGCGTTTGAGTTTGGTATTCAGTATGAAACCGGGTATTTGGGTAGCAGTTGGGTGCGCGGACAGTAAGTTGTTTTTTTCTGAAAAAGATAACTTTTTATAAATAACTGATTTATATTACACAATCTTAGTCATTTGAAATTGCTCTTGAAGGTAGTTATTCAATCTGAAATTAATATGGGTTTGAATCCGTTATGTTTCATGAGGAACGCGTTCGCAGAAACTTCAAAGCTTCGCGACATGAAGTTGGCAGTATCTTCTCATGACCAATATCGCCTATAAACCCGTTATCTCACAGCCTTATTAATCGCAACAATCAGGCTGAATAGCAGAATAGTGGCCTGTACAGAGCCGGATTTTCCTTTAAGGACATTGCAAGAAGAACGGGCGGATATCACCTCTCCACAGTAAGCCGTTTGGTCCGAAAACATGAACAAACAAATGACGTATGTAGTTCTTACTTCCATGCAGACCACACAAGACCTCGAGTGGAGTTGACAAAAGTTTACTGAGGCAATTAGGGCGGCAACCATTAGTTTCCAGTTCCACCTTGAAACGTCTTTGGCTTCGTTATCGCCCGTTCAGCTGCAAAACAGTTTGAAATCGTCTCAAGGCCGCGAGGTTTAGGAACCGAAGACTAAAGGCGTATTCGACTGGTCGTTTTCGGAGGAGTAAATTTAAGCTCAAACTAACTGCTGGAGAAAGTACCAGTCGAACGAATTCGAGTAAATTCAGGAAAATTAGCATCGTCTGCTCAGCAACATGGTGTATTCTTCAAGAGAGGGTCAGCTGGTAGGCATGGGGAGGGTTGCGTGTGAACACGGACTTGTGAGAATACATATTTGAAATCAAAAGGAAATATTCAAGGAAATATTCCTGTCAATGATCTAGTAAAAGTGTAAATATTTGTTCAGACCTATAGCGCAATTAGACATTAGCCGAATTTATCACAGGGACTCTTTTGTAGGGCCGTTAAGAGGATATGAAAATTGTACGTTTCACGGCTACCTTTTTGGTCGCCACATTCAAAATGACCTGCAGTCTATCAGATGGTATTTCACGTACGTAAATAGTTAGCCGACGTTTCAGAGGGATTAGCCACCAGACCACAATTCGTTTTCGTAGTTCAAGAAACGTGAACCAGTTTATCCAGAGCAATGCTATCCAGAATATTCGATGGCCAACACTGAGTCTGGATCTGAATCCCCTGGAACGAGTGTGAGTCATTTTGGGCGCAGGGATTTCCATGTCGGGGTCCTCCTGCACAAAATTGGCATGAATTAAATATTCATTCTGTTTTATTTAAACTCTTACTTCTATACAGTACCATGCAAAAAGTAGGGTTTTGCAACACTTTTTGGTTATGTATATGTTTTATATTCCCATACATTTGCTTGGTATTGCATAACAAATATATATCATCAAAATCGTTCACGCTCATTATTCTATGGACGTTAGAGTGGAATCCCTCTCAGCTTAGTATATTGTGGTGGACTAATAATACAAAAGTACATAATATTGTTTCGTTTTTTTTTTCAGGGGACTGGCTGTAGTGACCATGGATAATTCACCACACGGACATCCCATATTTGAGACTCTGACTAGTCAGAATTACGGAATCGTCAGTAAATAAGTAAGGAATGGTCTATTTATTATATGAGAAATTCATCCATTCAGTTCTAGGCCTCTTCAAATCACTATCATTGCACTTGGGACTCTACAGTTAAAACGGCAGGTCGTGTGTCTTGAATCTGGTTTCCTTCCCCCAATGGATCAGTTCTCCTATCGTACCATTGTGTCAAACAGCCGTCCAAAGCTGAGCGTTCTCCGACTAGAGTGAGTGATTTGGGTTTTACGTCCTGCTCAACAGTATTTCAGTTATATGAAGACGTTGTCTCCTTGTTGCATGGCGGATTTCCACGGCTCTTTTAGGTGCTGCCTCACCGAGACGACTTGCCGAAGACAACCAGCAAGCCCCCTCACCCAGTCACAGTATACTGACACCGGGCCAACCAGTCGCTGCTCTAACTCCTATTGCTGAGCGCCAAGCGAAGCAGCAGCAGCTACCACTGTTAAAGTATTTGGTCTGACTCGACCCAGGCTTGAACCTAGATCTCCCAGGCCTGAGCTCCGACTAGATATATCATCAGATAAACCTTAATGTGTTTATACAATATTTTTGGCGCAAAATAAACAGGTTGTTATCTATAATATTTTACGGTATTTGCATAGGCGTGTGATACAAATGTTTTGGCGTGTTAACAGAAATGAATATACGTAGAAATGAAACTTGTAGTGAACAAAGCCCTACTATAGAGAATTTGTAAATTCTATAATTAGTATATAATTAGTATTTCCATATGCCATATCTTTTTATGGATTACACCTTCTTAGAAAATAGGACAAATTATTTTACAGATTTTGGATGAAAACCAGAGTTAAGCAACTATTGCTGTTGATAGTTGGCTGAATGAATATGCAAATGTGCTGGCTGAATGAATAGGCAAATGTGCTGGCTGAATGAATATGCAAATGTGCTGGCTGAATGAATAGGCAAATGTGCTGGCTGAATGAATAGGCAAATGTGCTGGCTGAATGAATAGGCAAATGTGCTGGCTGAATGAATAGGCAAATATGCTGGCTGAATGAATAGGCAAATATGCTGGTTGAATGAATAGGCAAATATGCTGGCTGAATGAATAGGCAAATATGCTGGTTGAATGAATAGAAACATGTGCTGGCTGAATGAATAGGCAAATGTGCTAGCTGAATGAATAGGCAAATATGCTGGCTGAATGAATAGGCAAATATGCTGGCTGAATGAATAGGCAAATGTGCTGGTTGAATGAATAGGCAAATATGCTGGCTGAATGAATAGGCAAATATGCTGGCTGAATGAATAGAAACATGTGCTGGCTGAATGAATAGGCAAATATGCTGGCTAAATGAATAGGCAAATATGCTGGCTAAATGAATAGGCAAATGTGCTGGCTGAATGAATAGGCAAATATGCTGGCTAAATGAATTGGCAAATATGCTGGTTGAATGAATAAGCAAATGTGCTGGCTGAATGAATAGGCAAATGGGCTGGCTGAATGAATAGGCAAATGTGCTGGCTGAATGAATAGGCAAATATGCTCACTGAATGAATAGGCAAATGTGCTGGCTGAATGAATAAGCAAATATGCTGGCTGAATGAATAGGCAAATGTGCTCGTTAAATGAATAGGCAAATGTGCTGGCTGAATGAATAGGCAAATATGCTCGCTGAATGAATAGGCAAATGTGCTCGTTGAATGAATAAGCAAATGTGCTGGCTGAATGAATAGGCAAATATGCTCTCTGAATGAATAGGCAAATGTGCTGGCTGAATGAATAGGCAAATGTGCTGGCTGAATGAATAGGCAAATGTACTGGCTGAATGAATAGGCAAATATGCTCTCTAAATGAATAGTATTTCCAAATGCCAAGGGGGCCTCCGTGGCTCAGTAGGTAGAGCGTTGGACGCTCAATCCAAACAGCCTTCCACCAATGGGTCGCGGGTTCGAATCCCACTCAGTCCAAAAAATTGGAAAATTTTCTGACTGGGTTTTCACTCGAACGACCTATGTGGGATGGTTGCCAGTTACCAGCGGAAGGTCGTGGGTTTCCTCCGGGCACAGAGCCTGGTTTCCTCCCACAATAAAACTGGCAGCGCCGCCATATAAGTGAAATAATCTTGAGCGCGGCGTAAAACACCAATCAATCAATCAACATTTGTGGAAGTCGCCATATCAATACGAGATTCTCACACCGTCGGTAACGGGATTTACGGAAGACATGAGAAGACTGCGTCTCCACGTTACCTTTTTGAAGTCGCCATATCTATACGAGAATCTCGCACCTTCGGTAACGGGATTTATGGAAGACACGAGAAGACTGCGTCTCCATGTTACCTTTTTGAAGTCGCCATATCTATACGAGATTCTCACACCTTCGGTTTCCTCCCACAATAAAACTGGCAACGCCGCCATATAGGTGAAATAATCTTGAGCGCGGCGTAAAACACCAATCAATCAATCAATCAATCCAAATGCCAACATTACATTATCTTTTTATAGATTACACCTTCTTAAAAAATAAGACAAATTATGTTACAGATTTTGGATGAAAACCAGAGTAAAGCAACTATTGCTGTTGATAGTTGGCTGAATAAATAGGCAAATATGCTGGCTGAATGAATAGACAAATATGCTGGCTGAATGAATAGGCAAATATGCTGGCTGAACGAATAGGCAAATATGCTGGCTGAATGAATAGGCAAATATGCTGGCTGAATGAAGAGGCAAATATGCTGGCTGAATGAATAGGCAAATATGCTGGCTGAATGAATAGGCAAATATGCTGGCTGAATGAATAGGCAAATATGCTGGCTGAATGAATAGGCAATTATGCTGGCTGAATGAATAGGCAAATATGCTGGCTGAATGAATAGGCAAATATGCTGGCTGAATGAATAGGCAAATGTGCTGGCTGAATGAATGAGCAAATATGCTGGTTGAATGAATAGGCAAATATGCTGGTCGAATCAATAAGCAAATATGCTCGCTGAACGAATAGGCAAATGTGCTGGTTGAATGAATAGGCAAATATACTGGCTGAATGAATGGGCAAATATGCTGGCTGAATGAATAGGCAAATATGCTGGCTGAAAGAATAGGCAAATGGGCTGGCTGAATGAATAGGCAAATGTGTTGGCTGAATGAATAAGCAAATATGCTCTCTGAATGAATAGGCTGGTTGAATGAATAGGCAAATATGCTGGTTGAATGAATAAGCAAATATGCTCGCTGAATGAATTGGCAAATGTGCTGGCTGAATGAATAGGCAAATATGCTGGCTGAATGAATGGACAAATATGCTGGCTGAATGAATAGGCAAAAATGCTGGCTGAATGAATCGGCAAATGTGCTGGCTAAATGAATAGGCAAATATGCTGGTTGAATGAATCGGCAAATGCGCTGGCTGAATGATTAGGCAAATATGCTGGCTGAATGAATAGGCATATATGCTGGTTGAATGAATCGGCAAATTTGCTGGCTGAATGACTAAGCAAATATGCTGGCTGAATAACTAAACAAATGTGCTGGCTGAATGAATAGGCACGTATGCTGGTTGAATTAATATGCAAATGTGCTGGTTGAATGAATAGGCAAATGTGCAGGCTGAATGAATAGGCAAATATGCTGGTTGAATGAATAAGCAAATGTGCGGGTTGAATGAATAGGCAAATATAGAAGATGCTTTACGATGTGACACTGGTTCGATTCCAAATCAATGAATTACCAAAACTCAGTAAAAGAATTTCTGCCATTTTAACAGGCGGAATTACTCCTAAGTGGTCGCTTCATTCACTCTGATCCTGTGGTTAGAACGATAGTCTAACATGCAGGTCTTTCATCGATGGGTCTCAAGTTCGAATCCCACTCAATCCAAATCATTGACAAGAAATGAGTGGGGTTTTCATTTGGTCGCCTTTTGTGGAAGAGTTGTCCGGTACCCGCTGAAGGTTGTAGATTTCCACTTTCAAATAGCACAATTCCTCTCTGACAACCTGGTAAAGGCACCACATTTAAAGCGAAAGCCTTGAATTTTTGCGAGAACAATCAGTCAATCAATCAATTCAACCGCACTTATTTATTTGGCAGATGTTGTTGATTGGTTGTTTGGTTGTTTTTAGCTTTTTTGCGCGTCCATTCGTATGAATGATGTACGCCATACTAGTGAGTAATTATTACCTTGAGCGATTATAGATGTTGTTGAGATATCTTCCAATCTGATGCCACGTATTAAATGTGTGTATACCTTATGGTCGATCACGTCTTTTAATATCTTTGCCTTGCTACTGTCTTTTTACAGGATTGTACTCTCCAGTTCGCCGAGAACTCCGCATGGTGAAATGTCAAATTGGCCACGAATGTTGGAAATCAATAACCCCGATAATTATGCATCCAGAATTCAAATAATAAATTCCAGGCAACCCAAACTATTACTGAGCTTTGTTTAGTTTTATTTAAACCATGTATGACTTAGTATCCTCTTCAAAACTTGGTATTTTGTTCGGGTCGCTTTGTGGTCGTTAATTCAAAAATCTCATTAAAAACTAGGGTAAATAGCAATTTAGGAGGGTTGGGGAGGGGCATGTTCATTGGTTAAACTTGTATTGATATAACAAACCCCGGCTTGTTGATTGGTCACTCCTTCATATATTAGAGATAATGTACGGATTAGAAATCAACAATCCTTTTCATTCTAAATAATTATTGTTACAAATACTTCTATTTCAACTTCTATTTAGACTTGCACTCATGGACAACTTGAAAATTTCAAATTCAAAGCGGTTACTTTTTGGTTCATCTTCATTAAAGTGGCATGAGCTGTCAAAATTCACACTTTATTCATAATTTCTGATCGTCACGACAATAAGAGGCTTTAAAGGCCATCGAAAAACTAAATTATTAGCGTTGGAATGAGGAAAATCTATACAGTATGTGGCCTATACGAACTGGAATAGTGTTCGAAAAGTAAACAAAATTCAAATAATCGGGACGACCATTTATTCATTCTAAGCCAAAGTTAGTACAAAATATAATACTTTATCATACATTCACGAGACTAAAAGCACTAAAAAGCTTCTGAAATATACGTCTTGAGAAAAATAACCGCCAATTTCAACATTCTGCTCTTACGTCAAAATATCAACATTTTGGCAGCTCATGCCACTTTAAGCCACGACGAGAATACGTTGTTGTTTGGTTCAGTCCAGCTGTTTATCAAAAGATCTAAAAGGGTTTGATAGCTAAAATCAAATTTGCATGCCAAAAGTTATATAAACAGTTATTTATGTATATTTGTAAATAAATAATTGGTTATATATAGATATATATATGTGTGCGTTATTAGATTGGATACTAACTTATTAATTGACTGTATTTGGCCATCAACTGTGCGTTTTGTTGTTTGACACGGAAAAGCGTTAATATAGGCGTCTCACCTGTTCGCCAATCCACTTTGGTATTATTGTTTTTTCTTTGCCAAATAAATATTGTTTAAATCACTACGCTGGTGTTGATGCTGTTGTGAATTTTCACAATCAATCCGACACAATTCTCAACAACAACATGGCGTACATCATTCATACGAATGGACGCGGGAAGCGCCAATAAGCTAAAACAACCAACCAACAATTCTCAACAACACTTCAAAACGTGTTTAACCATCAGTTCTTCATACCGACATTGGCCGTTTTAAGGGCGTTCTGGTCCATTCGCCATAACCAGACGAGTGTTTTAATCCGGTCCCAAATCCATAAAGATTGTGGTTGCAAACTGTCTTCGGATGAGCTCTGGTGGTTGTTCTGACCACAAGACATAAAATGTAAAATATTTAAAGAGACAACTTGCTCAATATTGTTAATGGCGTAATTCCTTCTGCTAAATGGAAAAATAAGAGTGAATTGCCTTAAGATGAAAGAACCATTTTCCGTAAAAAAAATTTAAGAATTAAAGAGTAAATATATAGTCAGAGTTCCGTGGAACTTTTGCTATCGTCTGAAGGACAGTTACGGGTGAATTTCAACAGTGGTGAGTTGTGAAAGCGTTGCTTAAATTTATCTTGGGAAAACCTACGAATAACCGACCGTAATCAGTTTATTTTTTCCTAATATAATCAGAACAAAAACCACATAGAGTTCAGAGAAAATGAAACCCAGACTGTTGCGGCCCTGGAGACTCTAAATGAAAGCTGTGTCTGACTGAAAGTAAATAAATCAGTTTCAATGCAATTCAAGTCCATCAGACTCGCGATTCGACGAAGTTACCAGTAATCATCAAGACCTTTTCATTAAACGCTTGTAAAGAAATGGAAATCGCTGGGTGTTTCCCATTGTATAACCAAGCCTTTATCGGGGAATGCAAATCGCTGGGTGTTTCCCATTGTATAACCAAGCCTTTATCGGGGAATGCAAATCGCTGTGTGTTTCCCATTGTATAACCAAGCCTTTATAGGGAAGTGGAAATCCCTTGGTGTTATCCCGATGTAACCAGGCTCTTATCACTAATGTAAATCCCTTGGAATTATCCCAATGTAACCAGGTCCTTATCGGGAAGTGGAAATCCCTGGGTGTTATCCCAATGTAACCAAGGCCTTATCGGAAAGTGGAAATCCCTGGGTGTTATCCCAATGTAACCAAGCCCTTATCGGCAAGTGGAAATCCCTGAGTGTTCTCCCAATGTGACCAAGCCCTTTTCGGGAAGTGGAAATCCCTTGGTGTTCTCCCAATGTGACCTAGACCCTTATCAGTGAAGTGGAAATTCCCGGGTGTTATCCCAATGTGGCCAAGCCCTTATCGGGAAGTGGAAATCCCCGGGTGTTCTCCCAATGTGGCCAAGCCCTTATCGGGAAGTGGAAATTCCTGGGTTTTATCCCAATGTGGCCAACCCCTTATCGGGGAGTGGAAATCCCTGGGTGTTATCCCAATGTGGCCAAGCCCTTATCGCTAATGGAAATCCTTGGGTGTTATCCCAATGTAACCAAGCCCTTATCGCTAATGGAAATCCCTTGGTGTTATCCCAATGTGGCCAATCCCTTATCGGGGAGTGGAAATCCTTGGGTGTTATCCCAATGCGGCCAAGCCCTTATCGCTAATGGAAATCCTTGGGTGTTATCCCAATGTAACCAAGCCCTTATCGCTAATGGAAATCACTTGGTGTTATCCCAATGTGGCCAATCCCTTATTGGGGAGTGGAAATCCCTGGGTGTTATCCCAATGTGGCCAAGCCCTTATCGTGAAGTGGAAATCCCTAAGTGTTATTCCAATGTGTCCAAGCCCTTATCGTGAAGTGGAAATCCCTGGGTGTTCTCCCAATGTGGTCAATCCCTTATCGTGAAGTGGAAATCCCGGGGTGTTATCCCAATGTAACCAAGCCCTTATAGGGAAGTGGAAATCCCTGGGTGTTATCCCAATGTGGCCAAGCCCTTATCGGGATGTGGAAATCCCTGGGTGTTATCCCAATGTGACCAAGCCCTTATCGCTAATGGAAATCCCGGGGTGTTATCCCAATGTGGCCAAGCCCTTATCGGGATGTGGAAATCCCGGGGTGTTATCCCAATGTAACCAAGCCCTTATAGGGAAGTGGAAATCCCTGGGTGTTATCCCAATGTGACCAAGCCCTTATCGGACAATGGAAATCCCTTGGTGTTATCCCAATGTAGCCAAACATTTAAAGGGAAGTGGAAATCCCTGGTTGTTCTCCCAATGTGTCCAAACCCTTATCGCGGAGTGGAAATCCCTGGGTGTTATCCCAATGTAACCAAGCCCTTATCGGCAAGTGGAAATCCCTGAGTGTTCTCCCAATGTGGTCAAGCCCTTATCGGGAAGTGGAAATCCCTTGGTGTTATCTCAATATAGCCAAACCATTATCAGTGAATGGAAATCACTTGGTGTTATCCCAGTCTAACCAAGCCCTTATCGGGAAGTGGAAAGCCCTTGGTGTTATCCGAATGTAACCCAGCCCTTATCGGGAAGTGAAAATCCCTTGGTGTTATCTCAGTGTAACCAAGCCCTTATCGGGGAAATGGAAATCCCTTGGTGTTATCCCAAGAGTTTGTGTGCTTTCGAGTCTACATTTATTTGTGCATTTCTTCGTGCATTTCTTACGGAATTCCCTTCGTAGGACGAGATGCTTCTATGGTATCCGCTTCAAAAACCTCCATCAACTCCACCAGCATAGTCCCCAATGTTCGGTACAGACCGACAGCAAGGGCAAAGTAAAACTTCAATATAGAACATTGCATTGAATATGAAAATTGCTGGGTATTTAACAGAACTGATATAACATTGCAATGTCCTGTATAACAATAACGTAGTCGTCTTAAGGCGAACGGACGGGTCGTGACCTGGCATTCGGTTTAGAGGGTAACGGGATGTACCATATATTCAACTTTAAGCAAGAAACCTTATTTGGTTGTTTAACATAACTGACAACAGCATTATGTTAACTATGTATGGATAAAGTGGTCTATTCAAGTTTAATTCTGTTAAGAATAACAATATCTCATTAATTAGCATAAAAGACCGGTTGACGACTTAACGTTTATGCACCTTTATTAAAAATAACGTTGTCGAGTGTCGGCAAACGTTTGGTCAACTGATGCAATTTAACTAGAAGATTTCTAACTGCAAATAACGTGTTAATCCTTAACAATGTCACATTCCTTGAACTCAGTTTATAAAAGAAGTTGATACAGCTTCGTTAATAGTTGTAAGATAAGTATCTAGAAGAGTGGCGATAATTATAACGCGAAGAGGTACATCAAGAACAAATGAACGGGGCTGGAAACTCAGAGGTTGCCATGGTTAAAGACGTTGAAAAATCCACCATAACTAAGTCTAACTCTGACTTAAGGACACAAGGATTCAGAGAAAATAAAGACATACCGGGTCAAGGACGAAGTGACATTACCAAGGACGGAAAGCATGCCTGGGTTATCGCTATAGGTAAAAACGTTTTTTGGATACAAAGATGCTCTTCTTTAATTGGTATGATTTAAAGAAAAATATCTCTATCGTCTGTTAGTTTTGTTGATTGGGGCCTTATTTTCCAAGCGGTTAGAAGTGCCATTACTGTTTTTATTTCCCACAATTAGGACTTTTCTGTAGTGACAGACAAAAAGTGAACGGAAAATTTTTTATCCCGGTTAGAATTTGATATCCTCTTCTTGATGTCATAAAGATGAAACAATCTTCAGATTTTAGAGGAGGGCTGAATGGGTAAGGCAGCCGGCATTTAGTGCTGTCGATAGGTGCCGCACTCTGGGACCAGGGTTCGATTCCCGTTTCGGGTATCCCCCAAAATAGATAGAATAATTTCTGCCATTTTTCAAGAAAGTGTAATCCCAAAAAAATCCAAAAAATAACGATAATAATCTTCAAATTATCGTAATTCCATTTTTTCAGTGCCATACGCAAATTTACAACCATCCTAATATATACCTTAAACATTTGTTTAAAGCTGGGAATGTGAACTTTGCCCTTGCTGTTGGTCTGTACCGAACATTGGGGACTATGCTGGTGGAGCTGATGGAAGTTTTTGAAGCGGATACCATAGAGGCGTCTCTTCTTTTTTCGGCGTACGGAGGGGCATTTGCTATCTCAGGTATACTGTCCAATATCCAAGGTACCGTAAAAGAAAATGTTAAAGCCACCAAGATTCTTCATAGATTGGAATCAACTCCTGCTAACACACAACTCAAATACGATGGCGTACATTGCCGAATTATATTGGTTTGTACCTGCATGCGTGTACGCCAGCTTTGTCATAATGAGTTCATATTTTCTTTCCATTATAACAGCTCTCCTACTAAGCACAATGTTGGGTGGAATTTTTCACGAATGGATAATGATCGTGTTTGGTACATTGATTGGTTGTCTGGGATTCCTTGTGGTCTTCTTCTCTTCAAGAATTGAGCATGTCACACTTGGTCTAGGGATTTGTATTGGTCAGTAGATCGTGTTTTCATTTAAAGAGCAAAATGACCTACCTGTCCATCTAAACGAATAAGATGCAATTCTAAATTAACTTTATAATTCTTACCAAAAGTAAAAGCTTTCTGATTGAATTTTGAATTTGAAATAGAAGAGTTGGTTGCCTTTTAAAAATGATTTGACAAAATTTATCGCAATTAATTGAAACCTTTTCTGAAACCAGGTGTTTATGGTGTCTAAAATGAATTATTATGTGATTAACGGAACGTATTCCCTTTAAAGACCTATCAAATTTGACCTTAAGATAGAAGCATGAGAGATATGTTTAGTGATTCATGTTATCATATGAACAGATACAAATAGAAAACAGCTCAAAAGTTTTCAAACTTATAATTGTTTCAGGTGTTTATGTTCAAACTCTAGTTGCAAGTAGCATTTCGTTGGCCACCAGACATTTTGAAAAGCACCTTTCTTTGGCAAGTGGTTTTATTATCTCGGGTGCTAGTATTGGCGTGTTCCTTTGGCCTGTCCTGGCACAATACCTAGTGGAAGAGTTCGGCATCCGAGGGACATCGTTAATAATGGCAGGAATGACTCTGAACTCTTTAGTTTGTGCTTGTTTGATGAAACCATCTTACCCTGTTCGCAGAATCCGTACAACTTTGCAAGTCTTGTCTTCCACGGAACTACAAAAAACATCTCCATTTGAAAGGCGCCATTCGGCGGGTAAGCAAGAGAGTAACAAACCACAGAGCCTGCTGTCTGCGAAAGATAACGCTAGCCAAAGGTCAAATGGATCGAAGTCTAGCACAACCCGACCTTCAGAAAAATCAGCCGCTCGATTAAAATGGGACAGGAAATCACGTGAGAGTCATATTAATCCTTCATACGACCACACTGACCAGATCATCTCTACAGAGCACCTTAACGGAGGCTCTGAGACACATACACGTGTTCACGTTGATTCACCGACTACAACCAAAGTGTGCGCAGCCGACAAGGGCAAGTTTCCTGTGCGCTCATGTATTTTTATGGACTCTGGAAATCGGAAACGGCTTGCTTTGAAAGATTTATTTGACTTCAGTGTTCTCGCGGAACCAAAGCGTTTAATTCTGATTCTTAGTATGTTTTTTTGTAACACTGCCATCGAGTTAGTTGCCCAATTCTATCCTGCGATATCACATGGTCAGGGCATGACCCCATATCAGTCCGCTATTCTGCTGTCAATTTCAGGCGCTGCTGGACTTTTTGGCAGAATAATGGCGGGGGTTTCAGGAAACTATTTCAAAGAGTATACTTTGCTTCTGTTAATTGCCCAAGTGATTGTGATGCTCGCTTTATTCTTGTGTCAGTACGCTGTGGTATTTTGGTCCCAGGTCATTTTTGCCTTGACATTTGGAATGACTTACGGAATACCGTATGTATATAAAGTGTCCGCCATCCGAGATATTTTCGGTGATGATGATGTAACTAAAATAATCGGGATGGATTTTATGTTGACAGGGGTCGGAGCAATACTTGCCAACCCCTTAATAGGTAAAGTTTTATATTCTTTCTTAAAAGTTGCTAAGCTTTTTTTGCGTAAATAATTCATATTTGTTTACAATAAGTTTACGCCGAAGACTTTTTTGAAAGTATAAAGAGGATCTCATACGAGTGGTTATTTGATATGGAATTTATGAAACGAGTTGAGTCAGTTTTGAATATGTTCCCTAAGCAGCATATTTAATACTTAATCAAAGAGTTTCATAAATAGATTCTGTTTATCGCATAACTAAATTAGAAAAACGAAGAAAACTAATTGAAAATTGTACCGATCGTAACGCCATCAGAAGCACTGCTGAGTTCGGTGAACTTCTCTGCCGAAACAATAAATTAGATCTATGTCAATTCCACTCAAATTTCTAGGTTAAAATATAGACTAGTTTAAAAAATCTATTTGTGATATTATTATGCCTCAGAGTAGTAATGACATAACTAACCATGTAAATACTTCGTATGCACCCTCTAACGAACGTCATAACAGTTATAATACAGATCATTTTGACAGGTCAATCGAGAGACAGACCAACACACGAAAACAACAGCAAAATAACGAATAATTTTCTCACGCTTTCAGCCAATCATTTTCATTGAAAGTGCTATGTAACTAGTAACATACCATATTTACGACTTCATGTAAGCGAATAACAACACAGTTATGTGAAAAAGAAATATAAACCACAGGGATTAAACAAATGCATTATAGGTGCAGCAAAGAGTAGCAGTCAGGAAGAGCCGACGAACATTACCCTCACCCTCAATCTAAACTTAGAAGTCACCCTAGTCCTTACGTCCAGATGTAAACTCTAAGGTCAAACGCGACCATTGAGAATGCAGGCGTTTAAAGCCCATCGAAAAAGAACGATGGCGTTGATATGACAGAACTCCATTGTGCCTCTGTGGCATGTACGAACGGAAACTTCGAACTGTAAATAAAATATTGACAAATGTAATGCAGATTAATTCATTTACGCCTAAACTTAAACGTATCGATATTTTGGCAGCTCGTGCCACTCACAGATAGGTGGTATACATTCTGGGTGCAATTACGTCCAATTAGTTTAGTGCGAATGTTAATCGGCAAATAGCTATCAAACAAAAACTTCTTTTAAATTGTTTCTTTTACAGGTTGGCTGAGAGACATGACAGGTGGATATATAGTCCCCTTATACGCTGCTATAACAATCTATGCTGTATCCTGTTTCCTCATCTTACTGATCATCTGGCTCAGAAGACACGCCCCCAAAACAATGACGTCATATGAAGACGAAGATGTCATCGAAAGTACGCATCTTTAATTGAGCACGTTTATTTCCTACACATGTCGATCATGATTTCAAGGATAATGTCAAGGATATTTTGATCACACAAACAGTTTTGATAATGAAATATATTACAAGGTATTGAAAATGAGTTGACCAAAGAGTTTACAATAAAAGTGTTGGGTTGGAGGGAACAAATTAAAAACATATCTTGAACTACTTATGTAATGTTAGGGGTCATGAACAAATATGTCGGCAATTGGATTATTAATACATTTTAATGCCCGCCTTTATATTGTTTGCAAAGTATAAACAATTTGCAACCTAGAAGGATGTCTACATGTAAACAAAGATGGACGTCTTGTGTATCATTAACCCAAAAATTCTATTTTCATGAACTACTAACAGCAACTTCTTTCTGAAAATATCATCGCAAATTGTGTATTCTTTTAAACCATATCAGCTTTACTATATGGAGTCATCTTTGTATCTCTGATATATTCTTAAATCTTTGTGGTGTTATTGAAAATCCCGAATATCATTTTGGGAATCACGATTGTCATTTCAAATGGAATAATAATAAACTTTTCCCTTGATCTTCATAGCAAAATGATGTTTGTGTTCGCAGAACCTTCCACAAAATGAAGTCTGGTAAAAATGGTGTCGCCTGCGCAATCGCCTCTTTCCAGTAGATTTCACTTCTACGTCCATCTGCTCGTATTTTTGGATTTTGACGCCATTAATCTTCTCTTTAACTTCCACTGATAAAGTTTCATTCCAGTTTACGGTCTTTTCTTCTAGCATTTCCCCGTTCTGAGTGGTACATGCGGGTTGAAGGTCGTCATTTGGTCGGTCGAGGTCCAATCGGGTTTTCTTTACCGCCGGAACGTAAATGGCGTCTCCAATATGTTCCCCAAGTGCTGCCCATTGCTAAAAGAGAAAAAAAATCAACACACGCTCAGTAAAATATGTACAATTTCAAAAGCATGGTGAACATTAAGTGATCGAGATGAGACGATTTCGAGAACCACGGCACAGTAGGCGTTTAGCTTGTCGACCACCGTCGCCGACTGTGGGTGACTGTTGTCATGACAACTGGTGTGTGTGATTTTCCGAGGATAGTCGGCCACTTTCGCCAAGGAATCGGCTTGTGTGCGGAGAACTGTTGACTGTAAAACGTTGATCATCCCATCAAAGCTAAGGGTAAACACTACGTGTTTTTATACAATGTCACTTTGCGTGATTGCTTTACCCAATATGACGTAGTTCTACACCGTCACAGAGAATCGGCTCATATGATGCAAACGAGTGGCATTCCGTGGCCCACTCAGAATGGACTTCTAAATCGCTCGCACTAAATCGGGACATTTTTCGGGTTTTCATCACAGATTGCAAAATACAAAAACATAGTTGAACTTCATCTTCTGAAGTTAATAGTACCCATTTATGAAAGGGCTAAATTACCTAAATAATGTTTTTCCATGCAGCCTAAAATCATCTTCAAAAACTGAGACGATTTCCCCCAATTACGGGACAACCGCTCCAAAATCGGGACACTGAATTTCATTGGAGAAAGTTACTGATTATAACTTAATGAATATGGTTACTTTCCTATAAAAATAAACAATTAGGGAGAGAATATAGAATCGGTCAGGCACTTTGACTTGACACTCTGTATATTATCAGCTGAATTAAAGCCTTTTCAAATGAACAAATTTGTTTTACCATAAATGTCATCTAGCCACTAAGTTTAGAATAGCAGTGGATGGCACAGGAGGTATTCAACAGAAACGGTTCATTTTTCACAAAGTTCTAGGTGACGGACCAGTTCTATATTCGCACCAAAATGAGCTGTGTTCTTGTCTTCTATAACAATTAGACAATATGCAACCGTTTGTCAAATCTATATAATATGTACGAACAGTTTAGTTCTTCGAACACGTTTAGGCCATATAACTGATCTATAAATAAGTCATTTGCGTGAAATATGTCTAATATAATTACAATACAAACCTCCTCGTTTCCGGCCCCTCTTCTGGATCTGGTTCCACGTATTTTAAGGCTTGTCGATGCATCCATACTTTACGTCTGGTCGAAACAATGATCCGTTTACAGATTAGCGGATTCAATTGTAGTTGTTTATATAACGTTGCCTTGGAAACGTTTTTAGGAAGTTCTGTTACGTAACTGAAAATGACGTCATAATAAGGCAAAGCACGTCACCAACCACCCGCTGAACTGAAGCTTTGACGTGACTCTTGTATAGCTACGCTCAACAAAGAAATGACGTCAATGTCATACAATTCGAACAGCGTCATAAAAACGTCATTCTAAGACGAGAGGGTCTATTCAGCGTCATTTTGCAACACAACAAGGCTTATGTGTCAATGAACTATATGCATATAGTTCATTGTTCTGTGCAAGCCTCAATCCTTAAAGGCACACTTGCCGCGAAAATCAGGAATATTGTTTACATTAAAAAAGAAAGTCCGTTTTCTGTATTTTTCCCAGACAAAATAAGTTAGGAACTTTCTATTTTTACCAAAATTTAAAAGTTTGGACGTCACTTTGTATTTTTAATTTGAATTTGAAAATTTGAATTGTTAGGTGCCCGTAACGTAAACAAACCAAGCTGCCCCCTATTGGCGATTTTATGTTTCAGTCAAGTGAGTGAACTAACGGCACAGTGTAATTTTACGTAGGCCTATTTATCTGAGAAATACAGACTGACGATCGGTTAACAGCGACTGGGAAAGCCTGCTGAGAATTGTTTGAGTGTAAACCACAGATAAAAAGGCCTGAAATGAGGGTAATCCAACACGAAAGTTGACCGACACTGATCGTTGTTGTTCTTATCAGGCTTCGATTCTTCGTTTGTTTTTCACCCCATTTCTACATTCTAAAGCTAACTAGACATGTTTTATGTGTCCTATGTTTAAGTTTAGTTGTATTAGTCGTAGTAAGCTCATGTAAATTGGTTTTCTTAGCAAATTTAAATAGGCTACGGCGGCAAGTGGGCCTTTAAGCCGAAAGGGTCGATTTGCAATAACGCACTGTCACAACACCGCTTTGTTCGATGATCCCACTGATGTGGGTGTTCAAAAGTACATTTGGTGTGAATTAACAAACTGGTGCAGCGTAAGTTTTACGTTACTGTTATGGCAACCGATATTGTAGAGATGCTAGGTCTAGGTCAATTGTCACGTCACGAAGTTAACAGGCTAAACGTGGCTCAACACACATTTGAACTTTGTCGACAGGTTGTAGTCATCAGCCATATGCGGTTTCTATTTTGTGTGAATTCTCTACAACATGGAACGTTTACCACCAATTTTAAGTCCCATGTTGTAGATATACGTTAAAGGATTTATGAACAGGATTTAAAGCTGGTTTGTGTTTGTTTATGGACTAAATGTATATTTGAAAAACATCAGTTGAAACGAAACAACCTTCGCGTTAGTTCCCTTGTAGTCAAATAAGGAACGGGGAGAAAATATGCATATTTTCCGTATTTTTCGTCACTACTCGGAAAAATGACGTCATACACGACCTTCGATGTGTACAAACCAATGAACTATATGCGTGGAATGGACACGTCTCATTGGCTGGTTTGGCTCGTACTTTGTAAAATGTGCCGCCATTGACAGTTGATAAGCGCGTGCAGAACAGATCTGTGTGGACGCTCTACTATCTCCTGGTAATGGCGGCATTCGAAGCATAACAAGCACCACGCGATCTCCCTTCCACGCATATAGTTCATTGGTACAAACTGCCACAAAGACGTACTGAGAAAGTAGAAATCGTTTATTACGTCATCGCTGTAAGGGTACATACACAGCGTAGGTCATGTTTGACGTCATAAGTCTCTGAGATAATTAACTTTCGTAAGCTTTGTAGACCGGCAAACGTAGCTTGAATTTTGTATGTGCTGCGACCGAAATTTAATTTTCTTTTTGGTCAGACTTTTAAAGTACATGTTCTACAACACACTTAACGCAAAGTAGACAATATTTCCAAAAATCCTTTAAGAGCGCTTTTTGCAAGTGGGTCCTGCTTATAAATCTTCCTTAAAGGGGCATGAGCTGCCAAAATGTTGATGTTTTGACGTTGATACAGAATGTTTAAATTATCGGCTATTTTTCCTAAGACGTATAATTCAAAGACTTTTTAGTGCGCCTAGTCTCGGGAATGTACGTTAAAGTATTGTTTTGAGCTAACTTTTGCTTAGAATGAATGAATGGTCGTCCCGGTTATTTAAATTTTGTTTACTTTTCGAACTCGTTTTCGGTTCGTACAGGCCACATACTGTATGGATTTTCCTCATTCCAACGCCAATCGTTGAGTTTTTCGATGACCTGTAAAGCCTCTTACTGTCGGGACGATCAGAAATTATGAAAAAAATGTGAATTTCGGCAGCTCATGCCCCTTTAAGCAAACTCATATTAAAAAATCAGCGTCATAACATCTTTGAGTACGTGCTCTTGCTCGTGGGTTTCCTTCGGGCATAGAGCCCGATTTCCTTTCACAATAAAACAAGCAACGCCGCCATATAAGTGAAATAATCTCGGCGTAAAACACCAAACAAACAAACAAACGTTTTCTTGCTCAGCTCAGAAGGAAAGGCTAAGCAAGCTATACCCTGCTCCAAGCTAGACCCAATGTAACTTGGTCCTCTTAAAATGTTTAGCAATTAAAGTCTAGTGAAAGAGAGAACTTAATGAATTTATTGACAGTTTTTGGAAATGCCAGACAGTTCATACACATATTTTAGACTATTGAAACAGTCGAGTGGTGAGTCTGAGTTGACACCACAAAGTTGTGCAGTTGGATTCATGGCAGTTATCCACCCGACGAAATGGATGTATTTGATTGGTTGACAAATCGTATCAACCAATTAAAAGCTTCCATTTTAATCGCATGCTACAAGTCTGTACGACAAATCGCACCGTGTGAACGGACCTTTAGACAGATTGTAATGGTAACCTATAGAGACTATAGCAGGTTAAAGGATTTATGAACAGGATTTAGAGCTGGTTTGTGTTTGTTTATGGACTAAATGTATATTTGAAAAACATCAGTTGAAACGAAACAACCTTCGCGTTAGTTCCCTGGTAGTCAAAAGAAGAACGTGGAGGAAATTTTCATATTTTCCGTATTTTTCGTAACTACTCGGAAAAATGACGTCATACACGACCTTCTATGTGTACAAACTGTCACGAAGACGTAGTGAGACAGTAGAAATCGTTTATTACGTCATCGCTGTGAGGGTACGTACACAACGGAGGTCGTGTTTGACGTCATAAGTCTCTGAGATAATTAACTTTCGTAAGCATTGTAGATCAGCAAACGTAGCTTGAATTTTGTATGTGCTGTGACCGAAATTTAGTTTTCTTTTTGGTCAGACTTTTAAAGTACATGTTCTGCAACACATTTAACGCAAATTAGAAAATATTTCCAAAAGTTGTTCATAAATCCTTTAAGTTCCTCTTTTATGATGCGATTTGTTGTACCGACTTGTAGCATTCGACTGAATCCCGCAATGTGAAACAGGGAAGTTGGTCCTATTTTTGTAGCATCTAACATGTTAGAAATGTTTGAAACTCTCTTTAAACGTGGGTTGACACTTGACGAAGACACCGGCACAGGTGTCGAAAGCTCGTGTTGTTCAAAAACAACTGACGACGTGGTGATGTCTTAATTTTGTATCACTATCTTACATGTTGTTAGCCAGTCGCATGAAATAAAGAAACTTAAAATTGCTTGCATTGACAAGTATAAGACATATATTGCCGGGTCACAGATTAAAATCTTAACAATTCAATTAGAACTAATAAAATTGAGAACAAGTTATCATTTCGAAAATAAAATGGTTACGTTTAACCTATCAGGGGTCAACAAGGATGTACAAATGGCAAGTTGCTTCCAAACACGAGTTACTTCCCATTGCATGGATCTCTAGCTTTGGTGCGATGTCTCAACAACCTGAAAAAATGCAGGCTGCATAATCTAGATCCTGTCACCCGCGCTATCATTGCGCATGCGGATATCCTTCGTCGACCGTATGTCATGCTCAGTTCTGACGTTTGATAACGTCATCAGTAAACGTCACCTGTCACCGGATATCGTGGAATCTCCCAGGAAACTCCCAGGACCAATTGATCGTTTTGAAAATGGGTCTTCAAGTGTTATTTTACGTTGTTATAACATTCAGATATCATCTGACGTAAATTTGTTCTCTTTCGCCGTATAAAACTAAGCCAATAAAATATAACATAAAGTTTTCACTGGTAAATTTGTTTAATAATATTACTCTGAATTAATAAACGATTGTCTCTCAAAACTAACACACAAAACATATGCTCAATATTGAATCAAAACAAACCAACTCCTGATGAAAAGTGCCTGTGTGTTTTAGTCTTCGTCAATATAATTAAACCATCATCATACAGAGTAGCATCCGTGGCTGAAAATAATGTTCTCGTCTTAGCTGTGTTGAAATCCGAACCAACCAAATAGGGCCCGAGCCCTAGTGATTTCGCGATCTCTGGTGACAGATGACGTTTTTTGATGACGTTTTCAGTTCGATTGACGTTTTTTGTTCTACAACGTCAGAAATGAGCGTCACATTCGAACGAAAATAGCTCCCCACAACGCCGGTGTCAGGAAATTTGTGTAATGGTGTGTTTCCACGGACACCGAGCGAGTTTGTTTACTCATTTTACTGACGTGTTTGTGTTGTACATTTATTTTGTACGAAAAGACTATGTAGATGTCCACTTATTCATATTCTTTCCCCAAACCGAAAAGAGATTGTTATCAGTGATATGACCTTGACTTTTGACCGTAACCTTATGTCTATGGAAACACTTCATCCTATCGGTTAAACAATCGCATCCATCAACGCACGCGTTATGAGTCTTGGGATTTGTGCTGTATGTAATAACCTTACAATATTCTAGTTTTTCATCAAACCATTGAGTACCTAAACATAGGGAGCGCGAGTATGGTGAGAGTTCCACAAATCTCCTTTCATCGGCGCTGCCATTGCGCATGTGTGGAGCCTTTAGCGTTCGAATGTAACGCTCAGCTCTGATGTTATAGAAAAACGTCAATCGAGTTGACAAGGTCATCAGTCACCGGATATCGAGAAATCTCTCGAGAGACTCCCAGGCCCTATTGAAAACAATGTCAACAGAATAAGCAATACGGTACAGAAATCGGATGATACAAGAATATGGTTATGAGTAATACTCAGCGATTTATTACTTAAAGACGTGTACTTTCGATGACAACTTCATCTTCATATGACGTCATTGTTTTGGGGGCGTGTCTTCTGAGCCAGATGATCAGTAAGATGAGGGAACAGGATACAGCATACATTGTTATAGCAGCGTATAAGGGGACTATATATCCACCTGTCATGTCTCTCAGCCAACCTGCAAATGAAAACCATTTTGATTACATACATTTGATTGACGGTATAGTTATACATATGCGTGCAAATACGGATATTTGACTTATATTGTGGCGTTGCTAAACACATTGAGAAGAGAATCGTTAACACATATTGCCTAACAGATCCATAGACCGTTTCGGCTAAAGGATTGGCGCTTGCGCAGAAGCCTCGCTATATCGCAAAATTACGCTTAATAGACCCTTTCTGCTTAAGGATTTACGCTTGCGCAGAAGCCTCGCTGTATGACAAAATGACGCTGAGGTTTTGGATCAATCTGACGTCGGAAGCGTATTCATTTCGTCTATGCAACGGAGGAGTGTCACAGCAACTGCAACAGAGAAATGACGTCAATGCCATACAATTCGAACAATGTCATAAAAGCGTCAATTTTAGCCGAAACGGTCTACACCAAGAAAGGTAGTATGCCACACATAATATGAGGCAATTAAATTCTGCAAATGTATCTCATTTGTCTCCTTGTTATGCGACATAGTTTATTTCATGCAACTTCTTTGAAATATGCTGGCTATCCGAAAAATGGGAAGAACTTCAGCTGTACATGACCAACTCTGGTACAGCAAGACAGCAGACATATATACAAAAATGAGTGAGAGAAGATTTAAAGTAGTTTTCAGTATTTTTTAAAATCTTATTTCGGCGACTTCATGCAAAAACAAAAATATAAAGGTATACCTATGAAAGGATTTGCCACAACCAAACCGATTCCTCTCAACAGACAATCCATTCCGATGACTTTCGTGACATCGTTGTGACTGAAGAAATCACGAATGATGGGCACTTTATAGACAAATGGTATTCCATAAGTCATTCCGAACGTCATTGCAAAAATAACCTGGGACCAAAATGTCACAGCGTACTGACATACAAATATAGCGAGCATCACAATCACTTGTGCAATTAAAAGAAGTAAGCAATAATCTTTTAAATAATTTCCTAAAAACCCCGCCATTATTCTGCCGACAAGTCCAGCAGCGCCTGAAACTGACAACAGCAATGCAGATTGATATGGGGTCATCCCCTGACCACGCGATATTGCCGGGTAGAACTGGGCCACTAACTCTACGGCGGTGTTGCAAATAAAAAACATGAGGATCAAAATAAAACGCTTCGGTTCTTTGAAAACACTTAAATCGAAAAGGTCTTTTAAGGAAAGTCCTTTGTGATTTTCTTTGTGCATAAAAATGTATGAGCGTAAGGGAAACTTATTGTCAGCCCCTGAGTTATCGTTTGCTCCCTGAGCGTGAATATGTTGCTTTCCTTCGATATGTCCGTTCACGTGTTCTATGGAAATCGACTCGTCAGTATTGTCAAAAGCAGGGTTCGTGTGAGCGTGTTTTGGTGGATTTTGACAATTTGCAGTGAACATTTGCTTTCTTTTAGTCAACTTAGAGTTACACTTTGGCTCCACTCTGTCCACATCGCCTCCTTCCTTAGAAACTGTTTGCTCTGTATTCTGCCGCGGATTACTTAAGGAGTTTCCGTTTTCACAGGGAGGAGAATTCGGCCGTTGCGTTGACGTTATGGTATCTGCGGTCTGCTTACGCGCATGTACCTTCCTATGGAGGTAAGTTGGTTTCATGAAACAAGAACAAACTAATGAATTCAGAGCAATTCCTGCCAATATCAGGGATGTCCCACGGATGGCAAACTCTTCAAGGAGATATTGTGTTAGTACAGGCCACGCAATGATACCAACACTCGCACCAGAAACGACCATTCCACTGGCAAGAGAAAGGCGCTTGTCAAAATGCTGAATCAGCAAAGACATGCTGGAAGCCATAAGAACCTGAACGTAAATACCTGAAGTAAAAAATAAAAAACATTGAATTTCTTTGATTTCGTCTATCACTGTTCATGAAACATACAACCTAAATCACAATGATAAAATGATATTAAGAATAGGTCTGTTTCTTATAAAACAAATCTTAAAGGAGGAGAAAACAGTGCTTACGGATGTTTCGACTTCGCCCAATAGACCCTTTCGGCTTAAGGATTGACGCTTGCGTAGGGGCCTCGTTGTATTGCAAAATGACGCTAATTTGAGTTTTTGGATCAATCTGACGTCAGAATTGTGTTCATTTCGTCTATGACGTCATTGCCCTACAATTCGAACAACGTCATAAAAACGTCATTCTAAGCCGAAAGGGTCTATCAGTTAACTTATAGCCAGCAACCCAAAGCGCAGGCGCGAGTGAAATAGGTCAATTTGCCATTAAAGTCTAGGTTAATTTCTAGGTGCATCTGTTTCCAGTCAATTTATCGCTTTACAAATGGCGGTCTCCATCGTGTTTGTGACCCAATGTAAACATGTGCAATATTTTGCATCACCATAAAACACAGGTAAGATTTACAGCTAAAAAAATATACTCTAGGGGTGATGCTAGTTCGATACAATTTCATGTTGCTTTTTTATTTTCTCCTCCTTTAAAATAATTGCTTAAAGTGAACACTTTAGGTAAAATACAATATACTTTATCTTAAAGACAGTATCTACCTGGTCCCAAAACATGGTTTATTTATTTGTTATGGCTTTCCTACAAGAAGCTATGTTTAATTATTCTCAGATGCCTGGTGACTGGATGTCACTGAAACATGTGCACACCTGGTATGCTAACCTGCGATTGGTGTATTTAGGTCAAATAAACCAATCATATTGCCAGTTGTAAGGTGTGCACATGTTTCAGTGACATCCAGTCACCAGACATCTGAGAATAATTAACCATAGCTTCTAGTAGGTAAGTCATAAAAATAAATAAACCATGTTTTGGGACCAGGTAGATATTGTCTTTAAGATGCAATATATTGTATTTTACCTAAAGTGTTTACTTTAACGTATTAAAACAATCACAATCTCAGCAATCATACGAGATTTCGCACATGTCGGGATTTGCCGATAGCATTATCACGTTAGCCTCAGGACATCAGTATTGGCATTGTGAATTGCATTTTAGAAAAATATATCCCAATATATATGTTAGAACAGACCAAATGCCATACAAAAAATATTAGAAAAAAAAAATTCTAAACACCATAGAAGACTTCTTTAGTATTAAGAATATGACAAGCAAGTCAATTAAGTTTCAACACAGAATGATGTATGTACCCTACTTATGTACTATATCATAAAATGTATTGAAACTGAGTGTAAAAACATAGATGGTTTTTATTAATACACAAAAGATAACCGAAACAAAAAACTGTCATAGCTATGAAGTTGTAAAATAATTGTAGTCATACAGATTTATTGATTAATTGATTGATTGATGTTTTACGCCGCACTCAAGATTATTTATCTTATACAGCGGCGTTGCCAGGTTTAGTGGGGGGAGGAAACCGGGCTCATTGTCCAGAGAAACCCCCGACCTTAGGCTAGTACCTGGCAACTCTTTCACATACGGCCTACATATAGAAACAAGTCTATATAAAACCCTTGAAATGAAAAAAATAGCTGAAAAATAATTTACTCACCCATACAAATTCCTAAACCAAACGTGACGTACTCGATACGTGATGAGAAGAATACCACGAGAAATCCCAGGCTGCCAACCAATGTACCAAACACTATCATTATCCAATCGTGAAAAATTCCACCCAACATTGTGCTTAATATGAGAGCTGTAATAAATATAAATAAACAGCCCTGTGTGAATCTGGATTTAAAGACAAACATTTTTTGTATGAATTTTGCATCACTGAACGTGATCAAGTTAACATAAATTTGACAAATATGGAATCTTAATTTTTATATTTTTGATCAAAATAAAGTCTTTCGATTCATCTCCGTTAATACGAATTCCCGCTTGACTGATTCATTATTTCGATATTTTCGATGAACACTAAAACAAACGGGCACAGGAATATCTTCTTGACTAAAATAACAATGGAGACAAGTTTCTAGTTGTGTTGAAAGGTAGCCGAGAAATCTGGGCTCTGCCGATTTTTCCCCCCCTTTTTTCTCTCCGCCATATAATACCAGTCGCCGTAAGACCGATAATCCGGGCTATGTTGAAAGGCTAAAGTATCCCAATTGGCGTGCCGTGTCAAAAACAGCCCGTAGAAATGCATGGGGGTTGTAATAATGTACCTGATATAGAATACGACCCTCCATATGCCGAGAAAAGAAGAGACGCCTCCGTGGTATCCGCCTCAAAAACCTCCATCAACTCCACCAATATAATTCCCAGTGTACGGTACAAACCAACAGCAAGAAAAAAGGTCACGCTACCAGCTATGAAATAAGTTGAATGCATTTCATTGATTACTTAATTGTCAAATCATTATAATTAATCAAAGAAAATAGACTAGTTCACCATGTTACATGTATATTTACAATAGCATAACCAATTAAAACACAGTAACAAATGGTTAAGTACAAGATTTTATTCTAGGTGTGTTTTTTTAGTTATTCGTGGCAAAATACAGGGTCCATCTTCTCTCAATCTGTTATATTCACTGCGTTTAGCGTTTGTTCAATATAAAAAGGGTAAAAATTTTAAAGTGGCAGGAGCTGCCAAAATTCCCACTGTTTTCATAATTTCTGATCATCACAACAGTAAGAGGCTTTGAAGGCCATCGAAAAACTAAATGATTGGCGTTGGAATGAGGAAAATCCATACAGTATGTGGCCTGTACGAACCGAAAACGGAGTTCGAAAAGTAAACAAAATTTAAATAACCGGGACGACCATTCATTCATTCTAAACCAAAGTTAGTTCAAAACAATACCAAAAAGCTTCTGAATTATACGTCTTAAGAAAAATAGCCAATAATTTCAACATTCTATTGTAACGTCAAAATATCAACATTTTGGCAGCTCGTGCCACCTTAAGAACGCCAACTAGTTAGTAAATTTACCTATTGCGACGATCCAAGCTTGTTTGCCGTCCTTGGGAATATCAAGACGTCCTTGACATTCTGAACTGTTTTTATCTGACATTCCGTGCACTTCAGATACGGAATCAAAACACAAAGAAGATGATGTTTTATGCTCCTGGCCAACATGTAAACAACGTTCCGTCTGTTCAGGCTGGCGGTTTTTAGGCGATTCCAAAATGCAATTTGTGGGATTTTTGCTAACATCTGACTCGATAGCCTCCGCCATCTTCGCCTGATCTTGTAATGGTGAAGTCTGAAATGTGATCAATCTTACACATCTCCAATTAAAATGGCTAGATTAAGAAATTTGACAAACCAAGTAAAAAAACTCATCTTTTAGGAAGACGTTGATCAGTTACTCTAACTCAATGGTATCTGACTTATTTACATACATAAGGTTAGTTGCGTTGTGTCTTCCGAAATGTTTGTATTTTAATGAGGTACTACTATTCTGATCAGGAATAATCTTATATAGATTTCTTCTCGGTGGTCCCATTATACAAACGAGGACACGTGTTTCTTTAATTCAATAATATTAAATGCCAATAGGTACCTCGTTATTTATGTTTGGATATCTATGGTCGGTACCACGCAGTCAAATGTCAGAAATTATCAAATAACGGAGTAAGACCTTTACTTTAGTGAAGTAGTGTTTCGTGTGTGAAGGCAATAACACGTGACACTTCCCTTTACATCACAAACTCGGGTCACATTTACTTCTATTCAAGATCACGACCGTTCAAATCTATTAATTCTGAAATGTATCACCCTGGATGCTCCATAAATTCCATACATGGAGTTTTAATTGAAAAAATTTATGTACATGTAGTTAATCTTAGGTTGTGAGATGGAGTTATAACCTTGTTGTTTGTTAATTGTAGGTTATGAGATGGAGTTTATAGCCGTATTGTTTGTTAATTGTAGGTTATGAGATGGAGTTTATAGCCGTATTGTTTGTTAATTGTAGGTTATGAGATGGAGTTTATAACCATTTTGTTTGGTGTTTGTTACATAGGTTTTTCTGTGCCGGGGGGGGGGGGGGGGGCGGCAAAATTTATGGGGTTCGATCTCAGTCCATCGATGTTCTTGCCATAATTAGGATGCGTTACCATTGTCAATGTGTTACTAAAGGATTCCAGCTCCTGTCAGTCGTCAACCTAATGAAATAGCATATGTTTAGTTTATTGCAAAAAATAGTCCGGAAACATTCTTTTCAAACTATACTGATACTGAAAATTATCAGATAGCCGTGTATCAGTAGGGTTTGACGTATAGGAATATGATAAAAGTGAATATTGACTTATACCCCTCTTAATCCACCCGATCCTTGCGTTTTTAGCAGCTATTAGCTCAGTTCTGTTATCGCTATTACACCGTTACAAGCAGGTAAAACGGACAGGCCGTAGGCCGTGCGGCCTGCCAAAGTATAACAAATCCAGCTTTTCCCTTAAAGTTAACAACTAACCTATGAATGCATTGTAATAAACCTCTAATGGAACTCTTTTGTACTTGAGGTAAATAAGCTGTGTTTCGTTTTTGCTTGACGAGGCCTGCGATAAGATTGCTTCGTTTACAATCTAAAATAGAGAGTGATCCTTCTGCCATTCGTTAAGATATCAACTCTAAAACGATTGAGTGACATGTTGCTTGAACAAAGGGAGGCCACTGCTGTCGACGTCCTTAAAATTGTAAACAACGACACGTGACACTGATAGTTGACTCGGTTGTGTAGAGAGATATCCGATATAATTCTGGTAGGTAACGTTTAAGCCGCCGATAACCTGTTATGTTATATTGATTGCTACTCTCCTAATACATATAAAAAACCTTGAAATACCTTGAAGTCCATATCATATTTTGCCTTGACATCCATGGGCGCTGCCATCTTGTTTTAGAATGTATACATGAGCTGATGTAGTGCCGATTATATTTTTGATTTTTAACAAGTATTTGTTTTAAACGTATTTTATTGCACAAGAGTACACTTTCTCGACACTTTAAGCCAAGGGCTTATACTGTGCGAGATATTTATACAATAATAATTTACAGCATTTATATGGAAGACACAAACTGTTATTGAGGGATGGAACAAGTGAAAAGAAGTACTGTACAAGGACAAAAATGACATAACTTACAACAAAAATGGTATGGTTTTGCAAAAAAGAAAAACAAAAAACGCATGTTAACTTTACACATCAAGTGTCTCTTTAGAAGGAAGGAGATTGGCCACTTTCAGGTCTCCGGTAGGACCATCAGACAGCTTGGTAGTTGGATAAATGTTTAATGCACAATTATATATATAAAAATAATGAAAATAATCAAGAATAATAATAGTAAAAAAAATACAGATATTATGTTTTTTGAAAACGTTTTGTAGATAAAATATATCTACAAGTTTCTGTCACAATTTGAATATTTACAGCACTTGGTGCCTCAGTGTCACCGTATAAAAGAGTGGTTGTAGAAATCGGCTTATCGTATCCATGATTTATAACATTTTCCAACATGACCCTGCGTTCCCTGATATAATTTTTACAATTGAGAAAATAATGATCAGCTGTTTCTAATTTGTCACAACAAATACAATTTGGTGAGTCAATTATAAAAGTATTGTACAGGTCATCATTTAAATTACTACATCCGTTTCTAAGTCTACAAAGATGTATATTGGCAAACCTATCCCCAAAATAGTACCAGCTTGGAGGTCGATGTTGGAAAATGTTATAAATCATGGATACGATAAGCCGATTTCTACAACCACTCTTTTATACGGTGACACTGAGGCACCAAGTGCTGTAAATATTCAAATTGTGACAGATATATAGATTCCAGTTTTGTTTTGAATTGCTTAGGGTTAACTAATTCTTTTACTGGGCCTGGTAGTGCGTTCCAACTTTTGAGGGTGTTAGGAAGGAAGGATTTGCTAAAGGTGGCTGTATTACAAAAATATGGTATTAGAATATTTGAAGAACGGACGGGGTAAGGATTTCTGGATTCAGTTAGAAGTGGTAGTTTTGTGCTGAGGTGGTGGTTTGAAGGATCATGAATTAATTTCTGAAACATAACTAGTCTGTGTATTAAACGACGTGTTTTCAGCTTTACTAGACCTGATTCTTCGTAAAACAGGACTGTCGCGGTACTTTTTGTGAGGCCCGTGATTGATTCTTTCTACCCAAAGGTCTTGCGATACAGGTTATTATTGTAGAGTTACATGTTTGGAAACAGTGTAGAACAGAGAATTAAATATCATACACATTATAAATTCTCAGTAAGATTCTTACAGTTCACTATGCGCGAAAATGGAGTGCGACGGCTCTCGAGCCATGTCTCGTGTTGAAGATCTCGTAGAATGGCACGAGATCTCGATTGCTTCGTTTAATGCATGAGACAGGACAATGTACGAGCTTGTCTCTCCGTCAGTGTTCAACTTCAACATACAGCCGATACGGCGATAGGGCTCTACACCCTTTTTTACTGTGACTTCGGTCTTCAGGGTTATTTCTTTTTTAATTTATGTTCGTTATTAAAACTTCATAAAGAAAAAGAAAACTTAGGGGGTAATAGGTATGGGTATGTTACTCCGTGTCTTCACTGTACATGTATCACTATATACTAATTAGTTGAAGATCTCCAAACTCTATGGCCAGTGTATATTGATGATGGGTGGCCAATTGAGTTGGGGGACTTGCCATATTGAAAAATGTAACTCAGAGAATCAACACATTGTTCGTGGATTTTCTTTCAATTTCTCCTGATTTTATAATAAGCACCGTAACCTGCCCAAACTTTACACACATTCAGTTCAACCCTTTAGTTCGCCGTTCCACCAAAAAAGCGTCCAAACACTCACATTTGAGTTGAATCCTCGTTGTTTTTTTTCGATGGACAGCCCGAATCTCCCTCTGGCCTCCTCGATTCCGTCAAAATGAACTTGGGAAATGTACGCAACACAAATGTAAGTGTTTGGTTTTTTGGTGGAACGGCGAACTAAAGGGTCGAACTGAATGTGTGTAAAGTTTGGGCCGTTTGCGTTGCTTAAATTATGAGAAATTGAGAGAAGAATGTGTTGATTCTCTGAGTAACATTTTTCAATATGGCAGGTCCTCCAACACTAGTGGCCACCCATCATCAATATACATATATATATGGCCAGAGTTTGAAGATGTTCAACTATGTACTAATATACACATCTTGTTAAAATTCAGGGGCGGGCTGGCCATTTGGAAATGTATGGAGGGCCGGTACCTTTGGATAGGTCGATGAGACGGGGAAAATAGCGAAAATTTGTTGTTTGAGCGGCTGACTGACAATTACGTGAACTTGAAAGATAAACAGTTTCTATTTCGCAGAACAACCGATCATTGAAGGCTATTGGGGAATGGCTTTTGAATCCAATTTAAAACTAAAAGTAGAGAATAAATAAAACTAAACATAGTTTAGTGGATAGCTATTTCTGTAGAAGTCATATAGCCTAACGCTACCTCAAGCCTAAAACAGAAGTAAAAAAATAATGTTTCTCTAAATTATTATGTGAATCAATAGACAAAATGCGCTCATGTTAATTTACAAATGGTTATTTGTGAAGAAAAACCGTAATTAAATGTCAAACTATAAACCAGCCAAACATCAGATCAGTTTTATTTCCAGGAAAACCCTTAGAACGCATCTCTCGGCTTCTAGGTTCCTGGAGCTTCCAGGGCCTAGGCGGCCCCTGGACACTCGCCTTTAGGGCTGTAATAGTGCCCCCCCCCCCCCTTTTCAATATTGCTCCTACGACCTGTTAATGTTATAAGTTATTTTCTGCGCTCACTTCTAGGCTTTGCCTATTACATATTATATTTATTATAATTAACCCATTTCTAGCATCTGGGGTGCAAATAGATTTAAATATAGCCATTAAAAACAATGAAAGGTGGTCTGAATCCGTTGAAGTTCTCCTATTGTATTTAGTGTGCTGTCTGGGTTATTAAGGTAAGAACGAAAAGTAAACAAGCGATGTATTTTACGTCTGGTTGTGTCTGGGCGAGTATCTTGATATAATAGATTAGTTGCAACACTTCAGGTTAGTCCTGTTATAGTGCGGATGCAGTCTTTTTGAATATTCTCGAGTGCTGTGGCCTGGCAATCAGTGATGTTGTCCCATACTATGTCCGCATATTCTACAGACGGGTGGATAAAACTCTTGTACATAATTTCTAGGCTTTTTCTGGGAAGTTGATATTTCAAACCCCGAAACATTGACACTTTTTTATTGGCTGATTCTATTATTTTCTCTACGTGTTGATTCCAATAACCAGAACAGTTAAACATTAACCCAAGATGTTTATGAGAGGATACTGGCTCAATTTGACAATCTTCAAATGTGCAAAACATGTTTGAGGGAGGTCTTCGTCTTGATACTATAAGTGACTCGGTTTTTTGTGGATTAAAGTCTACGAGCCATTTTTGTGCCCAGTCTTTCAATGATTTCAAATCAGGTTGTATGGAGGGAGCAGTATCTTTTATTTCATCTGATATAACGTACAAACATGTGTATATCTGCAAAGAGTTTAATATTGTTTACAATTTTCTGAGGTAGATCGTTAATATAAGGCCCCAGGCCCCAGGACTGACCCTTGAGGAACGCCTGCAGACAAAGCCATAGTCAAAGAATTTACCCCTCCCAAGACAACTCGTTGTTTCCTATTTGTTATGTAACTCTTTACCCAGTTCAAAAGACCACCCGTTATCCCAAGAGACTCCAATTTAACAAAAAGCCAGGGGTTTGTATAGGCTTACAATAAATCACCGTATTTTTTTTAGCAATATTCAAATGGCGAAAGGAAGTCAAAATACAAAATATTTTACTACACTCGAAAAATAATTACAAATTGATTAAATGCTGATATCATCTATAAGTAGAAGCCATTGTACTATAAGTCATTGGATTAAAGTGTAGGCCTACGCTGAATGAATTAATAAGTTACACGTAGATCACACAGAATAATGTAATTCTTTAAAATGGTTTGTCACCCCCATATTTAAAGGCTTTGACAACTTCCAGTTATAACACAGCAGGGGGTACTTAAAGTTTGCGAAATAAAAATAACCTTCGTTTATTTAAATGCCGTATCACTCTGTTCGCTTCTTCATTTTTCTCCAAAACAACTAAAGACTGGAATCCTTTGAGACCCCAAAATAGAAATTTTTCAGTTGCAGAGATGAAGTCATTTCTTTTTCCTAAACAAAACCAGTTCTATGATTCTACAGCCCTATTTAATTCTCTTGATAATTTATCTTCAGTTGTTCTGTGTAGAATGAGAATGGGACTGAGCACTCTTCAAGCTGATTTATTTTAACATGATAATATCAGTCTTGTTCAAAATGCCATTCAAAAATTGAAAGTGTCTTTCATCTCTTTCTTGATTGTTCCTTCTATGCCACTCAAAGGAAGCACCTCCTTTATAGTCTCATGGATATCATTTCACCCGGAGTTCATCATTCTATTTTCCTTCCATCTAACCAATGTTATGTTATACGGTTCAATTGATTTAACTTACGGGAAAAACCGATTAATTTCATGTTGCGTTCACAGATTCATCCATGAGACTAAGAGATTCACCGAACAGGCACCAAGAGAATTATTGTGTTAGTTCTTGTTGTGTTAACTTTATGATAATCTGTTGTTAAATTGATGCAATTTGTTTATAAAATGAAAATAATAAGTAAACTTATAATTTATGTATTATATTATGTGTATTGTTAATTGTTGTTGAGAAGATCCCCTTGTGGACATCTGGCTGTGGGCTATCCTCGTTAAAGAAATAAAAAAATACAATTACAATTACGTTTAGAAAAAAATGAGATTTTATTTTAGCCCAGTAAACCACTGGCCGTGTATCACCAGAATCATGATATCAGGATTCCTCCAATGATTCATTTATAAGTGATCGAGACTGGAAGTTAAGTTTCGGCCCCTTACATAATTGCAGGGACATTTGTGATGGGCCCTCAGGTTGATTGATTGATTGTTTGGTGTTTTTGCACCGCGCTCAACATTATTTCCCTTATATGCATGGCGGCCTTGCCAGGTTTATTGTGAGAGGGAATCGGGCTCTATGCCAGGAGGAAACCAACGACCTTCCGGTGGTAACTGGCAACCATCCCACATAGGTCGTTCAAGTAAATACCCAGTCAGAAAATTTTCCAATTTTTTCTTGGACTGAGTGGGATTCGAACCCGCTCTAACTATTGAGCCAAGGAGGTCCTATAAGGTTGAAGAGGATATGGATAGTTGGTTTCACGGCTACCTTTTGGTTGCTACATTAAAAATGACCAAAGTCCAAATTAGCGGCTAATTCGGAGAACTTTACCGAGTCACATTGAAGCCATTTTTTTTTCACTTGACCCGTATACGCTTCCGTAAATATGGACGTCCTGTCATCGGCTGAATACTTTATTTAAAAAAATGAACAAATGTATTTTCATAAAGTATTCAGCCGTTGACAGAACGTCCATATCCTCAAGGCCCCAGTAGGCCGTCTTGTTTTGTTTGCTCAATCACCGCTGCTCTGGGCCTATCACAAAGCGATCTAAGCAAGCAATGCTAAAGGTAGGCTATACGTTGCCATTGGTAATTAAGATCACCTTGACCTTTAGGTAGACTTCCATCTGGTGGAACAGCGCGCCCCCCTGGTGGTGTTTGAAACATCCAGTTCGTGTAAAGTTTAGAGATTGCAGAATGTTTGGCGCGCGATTCGAAAAGATTTACAGAGTGCAAAATGTTTGGCGCTCGATTCGAAAAGATTTACAGAGTGCAAAATGTTAGAGATTGCACGAATACTTACCGTACGTGTTTTGAATTAAAGAGTAAAGTAATAACTTTGTGTTGAGTGTTTAATGTTTAATTTTGACACAAACGGGATAATAAGTCGTTTGAACGAGTTACTAAGTCGTTTAAACGAGTTACTAAGTCGTTTAAACGAGTTACTAAGTCGTTCGAACGAGTTACTAAGTCGTTCGAACGAGTTACTAAGTCGTTCGAACGAGTTACTAAGTCGTTCGAACGAGTTACTAAGTCGTTCGAACGAGTTACTAAGTCGTTCGAACGAGTTACTAAGTCGTTCGAACGAGTTACTAAGTCGTTTGAACGAGTTACTAAGTCGTTTGAACGAGATACTAAGTCGTTTAAACGAGTTAGTGAGAAGCCAAAAAATATTTTCCCATGTCACTTCTACGGCTCCGTACAAAATATCCAGTCTTCGAAAGCCGTCAATTTCAAATCACATGGCAGAAAGGACAGGTTCGTTTGTCTAGATATTCCCACCCCCTTATTAGAAATAGAATGTGAGTGACACTGACAGATCACTGCACGATACACCACGCCCCTGACATACATCATAATATTAAAAAAATATAAGGTACGGCCATAAGTCTTTATCGTTTTAATAACACAAGCAATTGTTAATTGAAAAACGATCTTTTTAACTGTTTGTGTTTCTTGCATACTGTTTGTATAAAACATGTAAGATGGACTATATTAACAGTCCGCTGAGGGTTATCTTTTAGTTTCGAGCGGTTTTATTCAATACGAGACTAGAGCAGAACGTAAATTGCAACATGTATCAATAATGTGATTTTAAATGATGTAGGCCTGTCAGAAAGTGAACAGACGAGTGTCAAACAGGCGGTTAAAGTATAAGCAAGTTGCATGTGTGATAAAAGATGTAACTTTTGCAATGTTTTATGATAAAGACAAAGAGGAAATGTCAAATGGATTAGTACAAATACAAGTTAACATTCAATTTTAAGTTTAACAAAGCCGACAAAGACTGATCCAGAGAAAAATGACCTTGGAATACATTCAATTTCATGGAGATGGATTAAACTAAGTATTATGGATAAAGCTTACAAGTTACATCACTGATGTGTGTCGCGAGTGGCAAAGTTAATATTCAAACTTAAAACTCAAAGTGCAGTTGTGTTAAACCGGCAGTTGTGTTACTGTTAGAAGCCGTAGGCCTATACTAGTGCCCTATAGCTCCGATATGTAGCGTTATTGACTATTGTGACGCCCGGTCACCGCTCCCAGCTGGTTAGACCATTGTTTTCTACAATTACTAGTGCCCAAGATGGTGATAAAGCAGGAGTGCCCGAAGATTGTGATATAAAGCAGGAATGTTCACATTCACTGGATTTTCATGGATCGAAGTTACCGGTACCAATGTTGCCGGACCAATAGGCCTAGTACCCAGTGCCGCAGCCCTCTGTCGACCTAGTGCCGTGATTGTTTTTTCTACCACCCTGTTCAGCCATTGTTTTCACGATATTCTCAGTTTAAGGTATTTGTGTCCCCCACCATGTAAGTGGAAGGGGGACTTGGAAATGCTGCCCGTTCGTCCTTCTGTCCGTCCTTCCGTCCAATTTTCTGTGCAAATATAGAATAGGTCCTTTGTTTTTAACTTCTCTTCAAATTCGTCATTTAGATGTTATTTCTTTTAGCTGTTTTAGTAGGGATAGTTTAGATTTAAGCTTGTAATATCAAATTAGTTAAGTTCTAGAAGAAATGAATAAAACGGGGAGTTGCAGGGGGGGGGGGGGGGGCTTGCCCCCCTGAAGATTATAGCGGTTTGAGACTGACGGACCAATTCTATAGTCTGTCCCAATTTTCTAGTGAACACGATAGCTTAAGATCTTTCATAGAGTAGAGAGACCTAATTGATCAAGTTCGATTTTCGGATATGTTGACCTATAATAATGGCTATATTTGTAGATCATTGTGGTCAAAGTCTGGAATTTCCTTGTGAATAGGCCTAATCCCACACAGCACAGCGATCTGGGTCCCAGATGGTACCCATATGGGAAACAATATGGGACCAATATGGGCTACCCACATGGGACCCGTAACTTTTTGCACCCAAGATCTATAAGGGTACCATATGGGAAAATGGACATGGTCCCACATCTATCCATATGGGACCCATATTAGAATGGTGCGCACCCATATGGGACCCATATTAGATATACGTGGTACCCATATTGATTATATATCCGGGTAGTAGGCAAAATAACCCACATACTTGTCTCAACCCTCGCCCCCACCCACCCCTTGGGCTAGCAGTGAGTTATAAAACAACCAGAAAGATTTTGGTCAATTTCACAAATTTCTCTATAGTATGAGAGAGAGTCACCATAATCCGATGAGGCTCTGAAGCCAATCATCATAATGTGGCTGTGCCAACCACATATAATGAAGAAGGTTTAAACTAATCACCATTAGCATGACATGGAGATCTCAACACAGCACCATAATATGAGGCCCCATCACCACTATGTGGTGATAATCAAGGTACCTATATGATGGAGATGTGCCAGTCACCACCATAATGAACAATAAAATGTGGACCTACAAATAGCCCATTAAATAAGAGTCTGAGAAGAATAAAAAAACAAATTCAAATTTAATTTCAATGATTTTATTACCAAATAAATTAAATTTTAGAATTTAGAATTTTAGAGTGCACTATTTGATAAAGTAGCAAGATATTGAAATATTGCTCTGCGCTTTCAAATCTTATTTACAGTTGGTTTTAATAAAAATACATTTTATGTTACAAATGGACAGTATGTTTTAGTGTTCATGAATATAATATATTAGTACGGACTAGTAGAATCTAAAATGTATCTGGTAAACAACAATTTAATTGTTGATGTTCTTCAATTGAGTAAGTTTTATCAATTATAAATGATTAATGTAGCTTGTAAGTAACCGCCAGACAAACCAAGATATGGAAAAGTAAAACTGGAGAGGAATTAAAAATCCTTCCCACTTAATTATTATGCTGATAAACAGAACTGGTCCTTGCGCCCAGGCGCCCCAGGATTCATTATATACCCATGTATATGGCTGGAGTACTATCAGAACAATCCCACATTAATTGTAGTCGGAAGTCCCTGTCTATGGCTGGACTCCCATCAGAACAATCCCACACTGTAGACAAAAGTCCGTGTCTATGGCTGGACTCGGTCTCCCATCAGAACAATCCCACACTGTAGACAAAAGTCCGTGTCTATGGCTGGACTCCTATCAGAACAATCTCACACTGTAGACAAAAGCCTGAGTCTATGGCTGGACTCCTATCAGAACAATCCCACACTGTAGACACAAGTCCGTGTCTATGGCTGGACTCCTATCAGAACAATCTCACACTGTAGACAAAAGTCCCTGTCTATGGCTGGACTCCTATCAGAACAATCTCACACTGTAGGCAAAAGGCCGTGTCTATGGCTGGACTCTATCAGAACAATCCCACATTGTACACAAAAGTCCATGTATACGGCTGGCACCTATTAGAACAATCCTACATCGTACACAAAGATCCAACTGAAATTAAAAAAATAATGAAGGTATATCAATCATCTTATAGTGATTTAGATTACCATACTATATTTAATTGATGTTTTTATGTTGATAAGCTGAGCAATACTTAAACATTTTGATTAGACCAAAACATTAAAAGTAGATGGAGTTCTATAATTATTGTTCTTAAAAGGAAACCGAACTAGTTTTTGTCAAGTAAGCTGTTTGGTACCATAAAAGATAGTATATCTAAAGTATACCAGAGGGCTTGTACTGGGCCTGAATTTGTGAAATACCTTCAAAAGCCTAGATTTTGTAAATGAATGTACTGGGATTTTGACGTTGGGCCTAGAAAACCATCAAAATTCAGGACAGACCAATGCGGAAAGGTGTGAGTTCTTCTAAAAGAAATCGACCTTTTGACATGCTGTATTTGTACATTTAAATACTAAATATTGTAGTATTTTAAAATTTGGCAAGACACAGTTGTCAATATCAGCCGAAATCATGAGTATTTGAACCATACAAGGTGTACGAACCCTGGTATGAATGTGTCAGGAAACCAGTTGCCAAATGTGATTTGCCAGGATGTCACCAACCATTTTCAGAATCTGAATGCCAGTTGGAAAATAACATTACATTATAGGGAACACTCAAAAAATAATTACTTACTGTAATTCACTCATTGACTGTGTCAGCAGACACCCCTAGACTGTGTTTCGAAGGTAACAGCATTGCAGATGGAGTATTGTAATAATTCCTATAAGACGAAAAGAAAAGAAAATACTAATAGGTGATGTTCGCTTATTGCCAATATAACAGAGCTATGATTATTAAATAAAATTGTGATCATATTTCACAACTAATAGTAATATAGCAATATGATAGGGTCGCCCCATTCATGGAATAAGACTTACGAAAAACCTTCTGGGTTCGAGTTGATTTCTATTAAGCCTGACGCAGTCCAAGTTAAACATTTATTATAAGTTCATAACCCATGAAGTCAACTATATTTTCATTTCAGAGTTGACTTACCTTCTATTAACAGTCTTTCAGACCAGATCGTACTAGGGTTTGTTCCATTGATTTGTCTTGTTCAATCCCACAACAGTTTTCCTAGCACATACAATGTACATCTACATGTAGAAGATGGGACATGCACTCAAACATTCATCCATGACAATACAAATCTGTAAGGTAAAAACGGCGTGAAAAATGAGAAAAATTATTTGACGGAAAAAAGATGAAAACCCCAACATAATCAATTAGTTGATGGATGTTTTACTTATTATATAGCGGAGTGTCCAGACTTAGAGTGGGTGGGGGGGGGGGGGGGGGGGGGGGGGAACTCGCGACCTTCGGGGACTGAGTACTTGGCACATAGGGTGATCAAGTGAACAATCCTGAATCCACTCAGAAATGTTTCAATTTCTATTTGAATATCAGATTATTAAACAAGGAGGCATGTAAGGAATTCACTGTTGGTAAATTAGTTCGTTCATAACTCTTATGGGACTTTTCCGTCTACCGATCAATAATGTACCTAACCCTCCATAACTGGTAGGCCTACCCCTCGATAACTGGTACCCCTCGATAACTGGTACCTCTATCATTAGCTCCGGTATGTAGCGTTATTGACTATTGTGACGCCCGAAGGGCGGAACGCTACGGGAGGAAGCCATTTTTAAATTTGCGAAAATTAACCATGATTCCACAGGCAATATGGCCGCCTTGTTCGCGGGAAAATGTTCCAACCCACTTTCGATATCGATGGAATGCAACAACCCAAGCCTATAGTTCGACAAAAGGGGAATGGATACTAAGCCAGAAAAGGTTGGTCATTCATTTTAAGGCATTTATTGCATCGGTAAACAATTTTTTCGTAGGAAAATTCAAAATAGGGGCCGGAGCTCCAGTATCATCCGGCCTGTAACTACGACAAAATGGCGTCCCTTCTACAATGGTGACCGCTCCCAGCTGGTTAGACCATTGTTTTCTACAATTACTATATCATGTGCTAACTGGTCACCTCACTCAGTCACTGTCTCATTCATATTTCACTTAATCATGATCTTTAAAATATATTTATAACTCAGTAGGCCTTTTACTCACCTATTCGTCAGAGCACATCGGGTATAACATATTTGTTGAGTCTAATACCGAGAACTAGAAGCCGTCACTGAGACCGAGAAGTGTGCACACACACAGCCTAGCCGTTCAAATTTACATTTCATAAAATGGCGGTCTCCCAGCTCAGCCGCGAGTAACCATGGCGTCGGAAAAACCCGAACTACGCTTTTTTAAAAAATAATTCCCCATTAGATCAACTATTCGATTGTTAATCAATAATTTGAATGTACAATCAATCTTAGCAAGAAGTTGATTCAGAAAAAAGAAAAACGCTAACAAATTTACAATCAACGTTTGAGTGCCGGGCAAGCCCGAAGACAGCGTAGTTTTATATATGGGGATTCTCATCCAACTTCCAAGGTGACCCAGTGTGAGATTCCGTCTGTCACAGTACAGACTTTCATTTATGCCAATGTGGAATTTGATTAGACTTACAGATATTAGTTTTTTATCTTAATTATCAATAAGCTACGAAAGCCTATTAGTGCCAAGAGAAAAAAACTGAAAAAATGGTTTCAATGAATTTCTTGAGTTACTAAAAATAGAATCTAAAAATAAAATTCGTTTACGATTTTCTTGTTTCTGTTTTTAACCCTTTAAAAAAAATTGAAATAGGCCTATTTAAACGAATTTCTTGAACAACTAAAAATAGAAACATCTACCACAAACAATGTCATGACCTACATTCAGCGAATAAGAAATCGGGTCATGCTCTGAATTGGGTACAGATGGAATACAGGAACCACTAGGATATTTAATTGGACTTAACAATTTATAAACCAAAAATATATACTAGAGCACTGGGTTATTTATAGTTACCGGGTATACCAAATAAACATATATACAGTATATGTATAAACATGTATAGGCCTATATACTCTATATTCTCTTTTGCTTTAATTATTGACGTTAAATGGACTTGTTCGAAAGTCCAAATAATCATAGCATGATAGCGCTATAACAGTTAGATTTGAGTCATATTTATTTTATCTGTATGCATACAAGCAGTTTATCAATACGGGTCCCTTGCCAATAAAATCTGGGTTTCATCTGGGAAAGGTTATGCCTTTTGTTTGTAGATTATCAATACGGGTCCCTTGCCAATAAAATCTGGGTTTCATCTGGGAAAGGTTATGCCTTTTGTTTATAGATTATCAATACAGGTCCCTTGCCAATAAAATCTGGGTTTCATCCGGGAAAGGTTATGCCTTTTGTTTGTAGATTATCAATACGGGTCCCCAGTGGCGGATCCAGAGGGGGGGACGGGGTGTTCCGGACCCCCCCCCCCCCCCCCTGAATTTTTTAGGAGTGCCCTTTTTCGATAATCAGTGCCCTTTTCATCTGGGAAAGGTTATGCCTTTTGTTTATAGATTATCAATACAGGTCCCTTGCCAAAAAAATCTGGGTTTCATCTGGGAAAGGTTATAATGCCTTTTGTTTGTAGATTATCAATACGGGTCCCTTGCCAATAAAATCTGGGTTTCATCCGGGAAAGGTTATGCCTTTTGTTTGTAGATTATCAATACGGGTCCCTTGACAATAAAATCTGGGTTTCATCTGGGAAAGGTTATGCCTTTTGTTTGTAGATTATCAATACGGGTCCCCAGTGGCGGATCCAGAGGGGGGGACGGGGTGTTCCGGACCCCCCCCCCCCCTGAAATTTTTAGGAGTGCCCTTTTTCGATAATCAGTGCCCTTTTAAAAAAGAAATAAAAAGTTCCGCCTGACGTTCTTATTGTATTATTCGAGTAAATTACGTGAAGTCTACTATATAGTAAAGCCTCATTTCATAAGCTTCATGGTGCATAATCCCAGAAACTTGGCTATTGTAATTAAGTATAAGCCCCCAGTCTGATAACTTCGGGGATTTACGTGCGTGAAATACCCTTTGATAGATTACAGGTCATTTTGAATGTGGCGACCAAAAAGGTAGCCGTGAAACGTACAACTTTCATACCCTATGGAGGGCCCAACACAAGTGTCCTCGTAAGGGACCGAAATACTCTTAACTTTCACGCTCCATCAGTTTTATAATTGAAGCATTGGAGGATTCCTGATATGTACCAAAACTGCCTCTCTTCTTTGCGTTACACAACCGGGGGTCAGGACCCCCCATTTTTTCTGAGCCAAAAAAAAAAATAGAAAGAAAAAGAGAGAAAAAACGAGTTTCATGTCTAATAAACCTATATTCGATTCTAAACACTGAAATGATGGCCTTATCTGACAGGAATATGGCACTCAAAAAAAGAGAACAAAATTATATACACCGTTCTTTGTTTGGACATATCTTCGGCCATGAAGAGTCTTAGAGCTTCATCAAATATGGCGGATCTTCGATGATTTCTCCGAGAAAGTGTCTTCAGTAATGCAACTGTTACTTTCAAGAAATTGTAACTTAAGTCATGGACAGGGTTTTGCTTGATGATTTTAAGAGCCTAGGTGGCACGGGACCCACGCCTGTAGGCCTATATAGGCCTACTGGGTTTCGGAAGTCTGCCACCTTACCACTTTCAATAAAGAAAACTACCCACAGACCCTTTTATGTAGTACAAGTATGTAGTTTTCCCATATAGATGCCCAAATCAATATAAGACAAACCGCGGGTGCTTCTCCTGCTTGTCTTATTTTTAAGAATTAGGGAAAGCAAATTTCAGAAATTATTTACTTGTAGAACAGCCTCAGAACGTTTCTCAGGCAATCTAGAACCCCTGAGTTTCCGGGGCCTAAGCGGTCCCTGGGCCCTCGCCTGATGCGTTGGGATAGTCAGCCCCTCCCCCATGCTTCAAAAACGTCACAAGGCTTCATCTATAACTTTGAAACATAATGATTTTACTGTTGTTTTTTAAGAATTAAGGATAGCAAAATCCGGAAATTTTAGCATTTTAGTTGCAGAACACCCTCAGAGCGCTTCTCATGCAATCTACATTTTCCTGCGCTTCCGGGGCCTAGGCGGCCCCTGGACCCTCGCCTAATACGTTGGAATTGTCACCCCCTTATCCATGCTTTAAAGCGTCACAATGCTTCACTTAAAACTGGGGAACATAACGACTTAACTGTTATTTTTAAGAATTAAGGAGAGCAAAATCCGGAAATTAGGCCTATTTGCATTTTTAGTTGCACAACACCCTAAGAACGCTTCTCAGGCAATCTAGATTTCCCTGCGCTTCCGGGGCCTAGGCGACCCTGAACCCTCGCCTAATGCTTCTTTTAAAGTTGTTATGTTTCTGTAATCGAAGGGCCTGCATGGGACCCCCGCTTTCGTAAAAAGCTGGATCCGCCCCTGCATAACAGCAATGTCAGACCCCATCCCCAGACAAGTGCAGTTGTCAGCTAGTCGTCTGTCATATTCATATACTTGTATTCAAGATTTTTAGTCTTCCGAAAATTACGAAAACGTATCGTCTTTCCCTTGCTGTTTTTGTCTTCAGAAAAATTCAGACAAAATATTCGATCGGTCTGTCGCTTGGCATAGTCACGATAACTGCAAAATTCTTCTATTTGTAAACAGTATCGTTTTGGTAGCATGGCTGTACGGACACTTTACTGGCTCCCAATTTTAGGAATAAAAAAACCTATCACTTAAATGTTGTTTTGTCTGTTACTTGCCCTTTTTACTCACAAGCAGTGCCCTTTTTGGCGCTGACCCCCCCTGAAAAAATGAGCTGGATCCGCCCCTGGTCCCATGCCAAAACAATCTGGGTTTCATCCGGGTAAGGTTATGCCTATTCAGAATGTCTTGCCTTAAGTAAGCTAAGGAGAAATCCAAACATAGTTATTAAACCTGCTGATAAAGGTTCGGCAACAGTTATTATGTCAAAACAGGATTATATTGAAGAGATAGAACGGCAGCTAAGCAACCCTCTTCATTACAAAAAACTTGATAAGGAAATTTGGCCTGAAAATGTTAGGAAGTTTAATAAAATTCTTGTTTCTCTTCAAGATAAAGGCTTACTTAATGAAAAACAGTATCGCTATTTGGAATCTGATCATAACTCTAAAAACAGGGTCTTCTATATTCTTCCAAAAATTCACAAACCCATTGAAAAATGGCCGAAGCCTACAATGCCCCCTGGGCGTCCTATTATCTCAGATTGTGGCAGTGAAAGTTATAGAATATCAGAGCTAATTGATTACTATCTAAAACCTATAGCGAATCGGCATCCTAGCTTTATAAAGAATACGGATGATTTATTGGCTAAATTGTCTGAGAAATCCATCCCACAAGATGTGATTTTGGTTACTCTGGATGTGGAGTCTATGTATACAAACATTGACATAGATTTGGGTCTTAAATCCATAAAATCAGCATTCCAAAGATATCCTGACCACCGTCGTCCGGATAAAGACATTTTAGAATTGCTGGAACTTAGCTTAAAAGGTAACGATTTTGAATTCAATGGGGAGATCTTTCAGCAAATTAAAGGGTGTGCTATGGGGAAACGTTTTAGTCCTAACTTTGCCTCTATTTTTATGGCTGAGTGGGAGAGTGATATTCTTCACAAATGTCACCTACAACCTTTTATTTACCTTCGGTATCTGGATGACATTTTTATCATTTGGCAACATACGTTGGAAGACCTTCATATTTTCATCGATACTCTTAATTCTCACGACTCAAGCATTAAATTACAGCCTACTATTGATCACACTTCTGTGGATTTTTTGGATGTAACTATTTACAAGGGTCATACATATCATACTACTGGGTATTTAGATTACAAAGTATTCTTCAAACCTACTGACACGCATCAGCTACTACATGCTGGGTCATACCATCCTCCTCACACTTTCAAGGGGGTCATTAAATCTCAGATTTTTAGATTCTATAGAAACTGTAGTTCTTTAGATTTTTTTAACCAGGCTTGTTCTGTTCTTTTTAAAGCTCTCCTCCCTAGGAAGTATTCTATTAGATTACTCCGAAGGATGAAATCTAACACAGTAAGACAAATCATGTTTCCCCCTTCATCCCCCGATACGCTTACCTCCCCTTCACGAGTGTACCACTACCGTCCAACATTTCTCTCAGGTACATCAATGAAATGCCTTAAGACGCGATGCAAACTCGATATATACGTACCCGATCGCGGAACCTTTTTCGGAGAACAAACTCGCAACAAATATCAAATGGCAGAGAACCTTAATTGTGACTCCTCTAATATCGTGTATGTAATCACGTGCAAAAAATGTCGCAAACAGTACGTCGGAGAAACTCAGAATTCTCTACGACAAAGAGCAGCCAACCATTTATCTAGCATAAGACTTAAACATGATGTACCCGTGGCACAACATTTCAATACTCAAGGTCATTCGGTCAAGGGTCAAGGACCATTTTGAAATCATGCCTATTGAGAAAATCCCATTTCTCACTTCCGCTGCAGATACGAAGCACAAACGTTTGGAAAGGGAAAGTTTTTGGATTCAAACATTACAAACTATTTATCCTTTGGGTTTGAACTTGGACCCCGGAAGATGTCGTGAAAAAACTATAATACCATTTGTGTTTCAGTATAACAAAGCTAGCATCGCTATGGCCAAGATTATAGTAGAAGAATACAAACTACTTCAAAGTAAACTTGCTCGACCTCTGACCCAAAGGCCAGTCATTGCTTATAAAAAGAACAAGAGTTTGAAAGACATACTGGTCAGGGCTAAACTCCCCTGTCTGCCTTCTACCTAGGTTTTCTGGGAAAGGGTATGGGGGGGGGGCATACTATATAGTCTGACGATATTCTTACTATAGCTTAAGATGCGTAAGCATTGTCAATGTAATACAAAGTGTTCCAGAAAATTCTACTGACTAAGGCCAAGCTCCTGTCAGTCGTCAACCTAATGAAATATCATAGGTTTACTTTATTACAACAATTTATGATGGGGTATAAAGGTCTAAATGATATACCTCTTTTTAACACAATTAGAAACTTGTCTCCGTGGTTATTTTAGACAAGAAGATTTTCCCTGTGCCCGTGTGTTTTAGTGTCCATAAATATATAGTAAAGCCTCATTTCATAAGCTTCATGGTGCATAATCCCAGAAACTTGGCTATTGTAATTAAGTATAAGCCCCCAGTCTGATAACTTCGGGGATTAACGTGCGTGAAATACCCTTTGATAGATTACAGGTCATTTTGAATGTGGCGACCAAAAAGGTAGCCGTGAAACGTACAACTTTCATACCCTATGGAGGGCCCAACACAAGTGTCCTCGTAAGGGACCGAAATACTCTTAACTTTCACGCTCCATCAGTTTTATAATTGAAGCATTGGAGGATTCCTGATATGTACCAAAACTGCCTCTCTTCTTTGCGTTACACAACCGGGGGTCAGGACCCCCCATTTTTTCTGAGCCAAAAAAAAAATAGAAAGAAAAAGAGAGAAAAAACGAGTTTCATGTCTAATAAACCTATATTCGATTCTAAACACTGAAATGATGGCCTTATCTGACAGGAATATGGCACTCAAAAAAAGAGAACAAAATTATATACACCGTTCTTTGTTTGGACATATCTTCGGCCATGAAGAGTCTTAGAGCTTCATCAAATATGGCGGATCTTCGATGATTTCTCCGAGAAAGTGTCTTCAGTAATGCAACTGTTACTTTCAAGAAATTGTAACTTAAGTCATGGACAGGGTTTTGCTTGATGATTTTAAGAGCCTAGGTGGCACGGGACCCACGCCTGTAGGCCTATATAGGCCTACTGGGTTTCGGAAGTCTGCCACCTTACCACTTTCAATAAAGAAAACTACCCACAGACCCTTTTATGTAGTACAAGTATGTAGTTTTCCCATATAGATGCCCAAATCAATATAAGACAAACCGCGGGTGCTTCTCCTGCTTGTCTTATTTTTAAGAATTAGGGAAAGCAAATTTCAGAAATTATTTACTTGTAGAACAGCCTCAGAACGTTTCTCAGGCAATCTAGAACCCCTGAGTTTCCGGGGCCTAAGCGGTCCCTGGGCCCTCGCCTGATGCGTTGGGATAGTCAGCCCCTCCCCCATGCTTCAAAAACGTCACAAGGCTTCATCTATAACTTTGAAACATAATGATTTTACTGTTGTTTTTTAAGAATTAAGGATAGCAAAATCCGGAAATTTTAGCATTTTAGTTGCAGAACACCCTCAGAGCGCTTCTCATGCAATCTACATTTTCCTGCGCTTCCGGGGCCTAGGCGGCCCCTGGACCCTCGCCTAATACGTTGGAATTGTCACCCCCTTATCCATGCTTTAAAGCGTCACAATGCTTCACTTAAAACTGGGGAACATAACGACTTAACTGTTATTTTTAAGAATTAAGGAGAGCAAAATCCGGAAATTAGGCCTATTTGCATTTTTAGTTGCACAACACCCTAAGAACGCTTCTCAGGCAATCTAGATTTCCCTGCGCTTCCGGGGCCTAGGCGACCCTGAACCCTCGCCTAATGCTTCTTTTAAAGTTGTTATGTTTCTGTAATCGAAGGGCCTGCATGGGACCCCCGCTTTCGTAAAAAGCTGGATCCGCCCCTGCATAACAGCAATGTCAGACCCCATCCCCAGACAAGTGCAGTTGTCAGCTAGTCGTCTGTCATATTCATATACTTGTATTCAAGATTTTTAGTCTTCCGAAAATTACGAAAACGTATCGTCTTTCCCTTGCTGTTTTTGTCTTCAGAAAAATTCAGACAAAATATTCGATCGGTCTGTCGCTTGGCATAGTCACGATAACTGCAAAATTCTTCTATTTGTAAACAGTATCGTTTTGGTAGCATGGCTGTACGGACACTTTACTGGCTCCCAATTTTAGGAATAAAAAAACCTATCACTTAAATGTTGTTTTGTCTGTTCCTTGCCCTTTTTACTCACAAGCAGTGCCCTTTTTGGCGCTGACCCCCCCTGAAAAAATGAGCTGGATCCGCCCCTGGTCCCATGCCAAAACAATCTGGGTTTCATCCGGGTAAGGTTATGCCTTTTGTTTGTAGATTACCAATACGGGTCCCTTGCCAATAAAACCTGGGTTTCATCTGGGAAAGGTTATACCTTTTGTTTGTAGATTATCAATACGGGTCCCTTGCCAATAAAATCTGGGTTTCATCTGGGAAAATGCTTTCCCAGATCCAGTGATCCTCCCCAGATGGGACCCATATCCGTGTGTTGTGTGGGATATAGTTTCCCAGCAAGCATAGGTTGGTGGGTCCCAAGTGGGACCCATAAATTGTGATTAGTGGTACCCATGTGGGCTGTCTTAGTGGGGACCAGCTCTATGTGTCAGTGGTGGCCATATCTACACCACGTGGGCTGACAATATGGGACTTGGATGGGCTGGGTATGGGACCTATATGGGATTTCATGGGATTATATGGGATTGATGTGGGGATGATATGGTTTCTTCATGGGACTCATATGGGTACCATATTGATTCTTTTTGATGGTATCTATATGGGCTGTCTGCGTAAGGCCTTGCTAGGTTAAGCCACTGGTGCCTCCCCACCACCAGCCCCTAAAAATAATAGTATTTATGGATCACTGACCCCACACATAAGGATAAGTTTATTGGTTTTATTAGCGAGGCTCACATCTAAAACGCCAACCAACTTACTCTCACCAAACGCATTTAATAAGCACATTCAGAAGTTCAATAAAGCGTTGCCTGAAACAAGCAGCCTCTTACAGGAAACACACTAAATGTGACAAGCAACAATAAACCAGAAAGATAATTAAAATAAACAAAAACATCGAAGTGCAGATAATTACTTTACTTGACTGCATGGCATGTTCAACTAGTTTGTACAGATCTTAATGTTCGTAAAAAAAAAATCCTAAATTTTAAAGAAAACTATGTGGGACAGGATATAGAATACGTCCGTCACTTTGAAAACTTCTTCTGTCAATAAGAAATGGTCGGTGATCGTAAATATTTTATGATAGCCAGGGGGGCAAGCCCCCCTAGAACCCCCTAAGTTTTTCTTTTTCTTTTTTTTATGAATTTTTAATAACGAAGAAATTAAAACTTCGTTGAAGTTGAACACAGCCGGAGAGACTCGTATTCAGGCAAGCTCGTACATTGTCCTGTCTCATACATTAAACGAAGCAAAGATGGCGAGGCGAGTGTTTGGAATTGCTTGTGTGTAGAGTGAAATCGGCAAATTAGTAAATGTAGGCGAATTTTGTGCAAGTAAAGACGGATTTTCCGATTAGGGAGTTCCTTAAGGTATTGTACAGAATATTTGAAAGGAAACTATGTGTTTTACTGTAAGTTGCAGGTGACGGACGTACTGTATTCTATATTCGCACCACTATGTGAAGTCCTTGCCTCTGGGAAACGCGGTACAAAATGAACATTGTTTTGTCTGCTCCGACTCCGAGTATGTTCCATATATGTAGACGTCTTTAAAATACTGCTGAATTTTATCCAAGGTAACGAATTATCCAAGGTAACATTCATTTATAAATGTCAGTAAATCTATTAGATAAGTTTCATGAGTCGGGTATCACCAAAGTTCCTTTATGATCGTTTTACATTCTCGATTGTTCACAAGCTGTTTTGGGATACATTATTCCACCTTATAAAATATTACGTCGAATCCTCGGTGCAATGCACTGTGACAAACAGATCCATCATTCTGCAACAAATTAAAACAAATTGACGAAGGTAAACAATATCATCACAAAGAGCATTTTTCATAGTTTAAGTTTAGTTAAAGTACATTCCTAACAAAATTACAGTAAAATAGGTTTCATTTGTATACACGTACCTATTATTGCAAGAGCTGAAATCCAAATGACAAAAATGAAACAATTTACTTACACTGACTCTCCTTTATCTTTTTCTAAAAATGGGTGATGAATTGTGCCTGAAGGCGGAATTTAAAAATACAACAGCCAATTCTTCATCCACAAGCATGATCATATTGACTTTCAGCTTAATCGTATTCAGATGGTCACCCATTTCTGAAAAAAAATTGAGGAAATCATAGAAAGTGTTTTTTTCTGACATTCAGGTACCTGGTTTTGTTAAAGGGGCATGAGCTGCCAAAATGTTGATATTTTGACTTAAAAACAGAACGTTGAAATAATTGGCTATTTTTCTCAAGACGTATAATTCAGAAGCTTTTTGTTGCTTCTAGTCTCAAAAATGTGCGATAAAGTATTGTTTTGAACTAACTTTGTCGTAGAATGAATGAATGGTCGTCCCGGTTATTTAAATTTTGTTTACTTTTCGAACACGTTTTCCGTTCCTACGGGCTACATACTGTATGGATTTTCCTCATTCCAACGCCAATCATTTAGTTTTTCGATGGCCTTCAAAGCCTCTTACTGTCGTGACGATCAGAAATTATGAAAGAAGCTTGAATTTCGGCAGCTCATGCCACTTTAAAGAACAAAGGTGATTTTCCTTCGAGCTGCATGAACTGCCAAATGGTAATATTTTTCACGTTAAAACTAAATCTGAAAATCACCGGCTATTTTTCTAAAGAAGTAAAGTTATAAACCTTTGAATGGTACCAGTCTCCAAAATGTACGTTAAAGTAGTGAGTTGGACTACCGTAGGCTTAGAATGAATGAACGAACGTTCGCCCCGGTTATTGTTTTGTTTTTTTTAACTTTTCGGACACTATTTCGGTTGGTAGAGGCCTACTTCACTAAAGTAAAGGTCTTACTCCGTTATTAGATAATTTCTGACATTTATACGTGGTACCGACCATAGATATCCAAACAGAAATAACGAGGTACCTGTAGGCATTTAATATTATTGAATTAGTACAGGCCAAGGAATTTATGGATTTTCGTCATTCCAATACTGCAATAGGGGTTATTACGTTTTTCAATTAACTTTTATTTAAAGATGAAAGATGCATGTTTAGCCGCGCCTCCGTCTGGTTTACAAAGCGTTATTATGGTTGAACTGACTAAAAATCCGTGTTTGTAAATGTTTATATATTAAACAAATACTCTTAGTAATAAGTGATTTATTTTGTGATCAAATTTGTAATTCAAATTTATAGAATTACCTTCATTTGGATTGACTATCACAACTTACCTCTTACTCTTAGTCAATATGGATATTGAAGTAGCCTCTATTCTCCCCTGCAGTTGGTCTCCTCTATATCAGATGGGGACTGCAAATTTAAATGTTAAAATATGTGTCATATATGGTATACTCAAATTCGAGTACCGGTAACTAATTGGCGTTTAAAGTATATCACTAGAGCCTACGTTTGTTGACGGGTTACCTTGTAAGAAAACCGAAGATATGCTCGAAGGGAAACCCCAGCATTATGTTTAAAGGCTATGTGGCATCAAAATTACGGTTACAACAAAGAATTTAATCAAAATCTGGCTGAAAAGTCTTAGACTAATGTGGGGGCCCTAATGAAAATGTACTATAGTTTACTATAGCAAAAAACTATAGTTTACTATGGTACTTTTGCCACTTTACTATAGCCTGTTTACTATAGTAAACTATAGTCACTGTAGTTTACTATAGTAAACAGACTATAGTAAACGTGGCAAAAGTACCATAGTAAACTATAGCGACTATAGATAACTATAGCGACTATAGATAACTATAGCGACTATAGATAACTATAGCGACTATAGATAACTATAGCGACTATAGATAACTATAGCGACTATAGATAACTATAGCGACTATAGATAACTATAGCGACTATAGATAACTATAGCGACTATAGATAACTATAGCGACTATAGATAACTATAGCGACTATAGATAACTATAGCGACTATAGATAACTATAGCGACTATAGATAACTATAGCGACTATAGATAACTATAGTAGTCTATAGCGACTATAGTAGTCTATAGCGACTTTTCTGGTAAAAGTACTATAGTAACCTATAGCGACTATAAAGTACCATAGTAAACTATAGTAATCCATGGCGACTATAGTAAACTGTAGCGACTATACTAGTGGCATAGTAAACTTTAGTAAACCATGGTGACTGTAATAACATAAACTATAGTGACTGCTGACGGTCTTCAGTTAACATACAAAATAATAAGAAAAAATCTTTAGTTTAAGACAGATAATGCTGTTTATTACATCAAGTACTGTTGAAAAATCTGTACACAAAATCTGATAAAACTGACATTTGATATTATTGTACAACACCTTCCTTCTCTTCATTCTCAAAATGACTTTGTTAAACCTATGAATGGTTGGGGGGGGGGGGGGGGGTTTGGGGGGGGGGGGGATCCTCTGATTTCAGTTTGGGGTTAGATCGCTGTTTTGAGGCCAGACTGCTTTTATGGTTCTGGGGAGTGTTTGGTGTATGACTCTCTGTGATCAGGATATCATTCTTCAGTTTATACTACAAGAAAACAAAAGAAATATAAATAAATAACATCAACTGGGAAGGCCTGTGCTTGACTGAGCAAGATTAAGCCAATGTATTACATATTGAAACAAATTTTGCACTGTGACCATGAAGTATTATCTTGATTTCAATAATTTACCTTATAGAAATCCACTGTGTGACGTCATCCCAGGCTTTGTTACCTCACTTTGCTTTGAACCTCCGTTGACTATTAACATGGGAATAAATGGAGAAAAAATCTACTCTGATATGTAATTTCCAATTGCCTGCAAAAAAAAAGTATGGTAAAGAATATACAGTTTCCAAAATGTTATTAACCCAAGTTAGACTTTTTATCTGTCCTTACAGCCGAAATGTGCTTGTTTTCCATTCATTGCCATGTTATATTTCACCAACCAGCAGACGACCAAAAGGGACCTTTATATTATACTGTAATACATGTATGTTTGATGCACTAAACCAATGACCTACATGTATACAGTAGGCCCCTATAGTAAAACCGGGAATTCCATGCAAATATTTTGTTTTGCTACCTCGTATACTCTTTTTCTTGATATACAGCATTTGTTAAACCGGTTACCGTTATGATTTTAAAGTCTACCCTATAACTATAAATATAATAATAAAGGATACAGGCATTGAGATTTTGCGTTATCCGGGTAATCATAAAAACTTAAATTTTAATCTACCTTTTTCGATTATGTATCCTAATTTTCAGAAAGACTCTGGTTTCCGGTGAAAGGATTCTTCAACTCCTGTAGTTGTAGGGTGTCCCATGTTAACTGTAGTATAGGTTGATTCTCATTTCTGGGAGCTGATTTACTGTACATCGCCTATTGTCATATTTGAAGAGATATGTGTGAGCTCTGAAAATAAAATTGTGGTTGTTATACTTGTTAACTACTATAAATGATGCAAGAATGTTCATCTTGATCAAAAGACATACTGCCTACTGGGGCAGTTTAATGTACAATTACATTTTAAATGCACTTCACCCTTTCACAGGTACGTAGACATGCATATAGATACATACACAACTGAATGATGTGTTTTATTTTGGAAGTGTAGGGCTTACTACTAGGTAGCCGCACTCGTGTGTCTCTATCCTGATTAACTTACTAAAAAGGGCTTATTATTCGGAGTTACTCCAAATTATTAGTATCTCCGAATTAAGCGCTCTAAATCTAATTCGGAGTTAGTACAGCCAACTGTAACTGTACGTCCTAATTTTCTAATTGTATGGAATATAATTAACAATTTTTGCTACAGCTGATTTTTACTTGTTTTGTTCTTCAAATAAATAAATTCGATGTACCATAAATTTGTTGTATTCATAAAACCACTATTTCACCTTTTAATTTTGGAAACTAATAAGTAATATGAATAAATGTAGTTTTGAAATGGAATACCGAAAAGGCACATTCTTTTTGGTGTAAACATAAGCTGTACGTGACATACCAGTTATATACTCGCACCAAACAAATATTCATACGGTAAATAAAAATTCAAAACCTACCCAGACTGTCAGTGTCACAGTCAGCCTGTTTCCCAGTTTGGTGTTTGCTTTTCTTCAGCCGACATTACCAAATCCAACCAGACTCACGTCGGTCGACTCCAAATCCAATGTTCGGGATCTGTAGGCCCCTACTTCTGAGGTAACTCCCAACTTCGGACCATTTCACCAGTCATGTGTACAAATGGTGCTGGACAGGTTGATCAGAAAACACACCAGAATGCAATTCTAAATTGTTCTCAATCGTAATATAAACACGGGTACGATTCTCGTTGACAGAGTCCCAGTGAAAAAGATGGCGGTTGACACGTACGGCCGTAATACTTGACCTCGTAATCATAATACCCGGATGTCTGGGAAACAACGTCGATCAGTCCGAATCTTACAGCTACTTTAATCTTTTCATTTGATGGAAGTGACAAATACAAAGACGTGAACTTCTTCTTAGGAGAAATAAACTGCTTGTTTTATTGCTATTCCAGATGGGGAAGTGTTAAAAAGTTGTAAAGCCATATACATTTACGGCCAGTCCACATGTTGACTAAATACTTTGTTGACGTGTTGTCATAACTCATGTTATATCAGCACAGAAGTCGTTAAATAAACTAACTATAAGTAGTTTAATACACTTATCAATGAAAACTTTACGCCTGTCAACGAAAACTTTATAACCCTACTCATACAACTTGAAAATCTTTAAAGTCAGCCATAAAATTTTATAACACCTCAAAGCAAGCTTTGCACTCAGCTGTGACTGTCCTGTCAGCCCAGCCACACCCCCTCCCCTCTCAGTCTCACAGCCTACATAGTTGAACTTGAAGTCCTTGTTATTCTGATGAAGGAAAGAAAACTCTTGCGTATGGATTTACAACTTCTTGGTTTATTTGGGAACACGACGTTTCGGTGTAGCTCCTAACACCGTTATCAAGTGAATGTTATTCGACTGGATTAGGCCCTACTTCAATAAAGTAGGCTAATTGAAAAACAAATTTGAGCCATTTGCACCAAGACTTCATAGTAGAAATACAGATTTTGAATTAATTTTTATAAAGATTTAAGAAATTAAAGACATACTTAAAAAATCCTTTCTTTATGTTATATAATTTATTACATAGTAGATGACCACCTGTAGGCCTACTTTTGAGCAGGCAAATAAAATATTATCTGCTTGTAAATAATCCCATCAATTATGAAAGGGGCCTAAGACTGAAAAACATTAATTTCAAACATAGGCCTACATATTGTGGGTCGCTTGAAACGGAAATTTACATGAAACGCAGGATGGGAGATTTGTGTCAAGGAATTAAAACAGGCATGATTCTGGAGGCCCAGAAAAAAAACTGACTTTCTTGTTAGACTCGTCCGCGTCCCGTGTCAGCCAGACAATGATTTCATCAAGTTAGAAAAAAAAAAAAAAATGTCCTCTTATATCAATATAATTGATATTTACTTTTTTTCTTTACTTTTCTTAACTGATTCTGACATTCCAGAAGTGTTTTTTTTTTTAAATAAAATGAATTTAAAGAACTTGAAATCTGGATTTGTGATAGAAAAAAAACCCTAGAAGTCAGTAGAAAAAAACTGATTTGGCTCTTTAAAAAACCTGAAAAAAACCTGGGAAGAATCATGCCAGTTAAAAATATTAATTTGTACTGGTGGTTAAAGAAAATAACTCTTCATAATCACTGTGTAGTCAGAGCCCTTACTATCAGAACCATGACAAATGAGAACATTATAACTACATCTTGTCCTCATTACAATCCGTTCAAACCACATTATCGCATATGACGGAATTCTTGTAAAAAGAGATCGGTAATAAGTCCTATATTGAGTGAGAACATAGTATTTAGATACTCTTAATAGTACGTTCGTTTAAAATAGATAAAATATAGAGTGCAATATTTGGAGAAGTTTATTTCATTTTAATATAGATATATACTATAGTGAGCCGTCTACAGTTTACCATACTTTACTACAGTTTGACTATAAACTTGTGCTATGACAGTTTAAGTTACCTACAATTTACTACAGCACCGTGCAGCTCATTTCAGTTTGAGTACCGGTATATAATTAGCATGATTCTCCATAGTAATCTATTACAGTGATCTATAATTTACTATACTTGACTATTAACTTATGTATCATACTTATAATTTACTACAGCACATAGCAATTTACCACTGTTTACTTCAGTTTGGCAATATAATGACCATAATTCTCTATTGTACCTACCTATAATATACTACAGCTGTAAAACTATAGTTTACCATACTTACGACACTTTGACTATAAACTTACTGTGTTGTACTATACAGTAACCTGCAATTTACTAGAGTAGACTACAGTTATCCCAGTTTACTACAGTTTTACTATAAAGGATCTATCATATACTATAGTAAAAGGTTATGTACTATAGTCAACTATAGACTGACTACAAAAGTCTACAATACACTATAGTAAACGATAGTGTACCATAGTATATTATAGTAAGCTATAGTTTACCTCAGTTTTACTATACAAGATCTATGGTATACTATAGTAACAGGCAATGTACTATAGTCCACTAAAGTTTCCTATAGAATTACTACAAAAGTCTATAATACACTACAGTATTCTATAGTATACTATAGTAAACTATAGTTTACCATAGTTTACCTCAGTTTTACTATAGTAAACTATGGTAAATTATGGTACATTTTCATTAGGGGGGTGGGGTGAATGGCTGGCGAACCTTCGGCGCAGGCCGCAGGGCGCTTTAGCTTGAGCGCCAGCTACCACATAGGCCTACTCTTAAAATTAAAAAAAAAATTAGGGATATATATGGAAAAGTTTACACATTTACCCAAAATGAAACTTTGTTTACTTTTAAGATAATTGATAAATTCATGTGTATGACATTTTTAGATTAAAGTCTGTTGTTAAAATAACGTTTCAAAGAGTAAATGAAATCCGTTTTCTGTTTGACCGAGTGACGAAAAACATATTGTAAAAACTGTAGCTGCCAAAAGCTAATAATCTATTAATCATTTTGAATCCGAGATATGAATAGGATCCATACAACTATACGCTACAAATCACTAAAATCTAAACTAAATTACGAACTTATGTTAACAATTTCAGCCACCATAAATGAAAATTAACAAAAATTTAGAACCGTTTGAGAGAATTGGAATGGATTACAAACTTACCCAGAACGCAGAAGAGAGAAAAATGGCGTCCATTCAGATTTGGCGCTATGCTTGACATGACTTCTGGGTAGCGCATGACTAACCCATAAACAGTCGAAGTGGGTCTCATTCGCTAGGCGACCATTTTGTTTTTCTACTTTTTATCACTTTTCTCCTAAAGTGATGAGAGGATCTTCGTAAAACTTTGTATGCAGGTTAACCCTATGGCCTTGTTGCGTACTATGTACTTTTTTGCTTATTTGCATATTAAAATGGCCGCTTGTCGACCATTTTGTTTTTCTTCTTTTTGTCACTTTTCTCCTAAAGTAAAGAAAGGCTAGGATTTTCGTAAACTAATTTTTTTTAAATATTTACACATCAGACGAGTGATACGTCGCCCATTCTTCACTTTTCACGGGCTATTTTTGACAGATATACATTATCTTTTGATTTGTAAACAAACATGCATCTTAGTAACATGTGTACAATCGTAGAGGATTTTGTAAATTTTAATTGTGTACAGGACTCAAACAAGTGATATCACTGACTGGCCTGTATGCATACAATATTACATGTAGCTCCGGTAAGTAGCGTAAATGTGCGGCCTCCTTGAAGAAAGATGGTTTTGAGTTTTCATATAGATACAGGTCACAGTTTCTCACTTCCGGATTTTCCTTGGGACGAAAGAAGTTATTTTTTTTGTGTGGTTTTTTTATTATTTTTTCCTGGCCCCCTGCATTTTTTTTCTGGGCATTTTTGTAGTTTTTATGAAAGGACAGGGGTTGAGTTACTGTCTGGAAATGATTTTAGAAGTGGAATGGGACCAGATCAGGTGGATGGAGATCTGGTAGTTGGGGGTGCTTTGTTTGTTTACATGCGGCGGTATATGTTCAAAGAGACCCCTATCAGCTGATTCTACTCGTATCTCAAAATTTCTACCTTCAACGTATGAAAAAATGGTGCTTAAAATACTGCCAAAGGACTGTACAAGGCCCCCACCGAAGGATTTGGTTCAACGAAAGTTAGGGAAGGTGCTATGAGAGCAGACATTAACATTACCGCGAATGGGAAATGAAGGAAAATGAAACTGTGACCTGCTGCCATATAACAGCCACTATCTACCGAAGAAACTTTGTTCTTGTCCAGCCAGCCACCAAACGAAGAAATAAATTTCACATATCAAATTTGCGATCCGTTTACAAACGGTTCTGTGGTGGTCGCCTAGATCAGTTTTACTGATCTCTTGTTGGTATATGGAGACACATTAGAGAGACTTTGGTCAACTTTGATTTTCTGGGATGTCGACCTATATTTTTAGGTCACATATAGGTCATTGAGGTAAAAGTCGAGAATTTGCTTAGGAACACGATATTTTAAGAACTGTCACCCTCAGATTCTTCCTTTTTTTTCAAAAGTTATCTATCCCCTTCTTTCTGTGGACAACTTCTTTCCCATAAATAAGACCACAGTCTTTCATTGATGCACTAAATGCCTTAAAATGAATGAGCAACCTTTTCTGTCTTGATATCCATTTCCCTTTTGTCAAACTATAGGCCAGAGTTATTGCATTACTTCCATATCTAGAGCTGGTTCGAACACTTTTCCGTGAACACGGTGGTCATGTTTTGTATTCTGAGCAACCACAGGCACACAGAGTGCTCTCCCCTTAATATATATTATATGTATTAGATAGAGGGATAAGGGGGAGATCACTGTGTCTCAACCATTCATGATTTTCCTTTTTGAAACATGGCTACCCTCCGTAGCGTTCGGCCCAGCTTCGGGCCTCACATAAACGCTACTTGCTGGAGCTATTAGTTTTCAAACAACATTAATGGCGGGGGACCTGCTAGCTACTTGGCTTGTTCCCCCATGGCTTGGCTTTAGTTAAATTGTGTCATTTTCGGGATCCTGGTTTTCCGCTATGATTTATAGACAAATAAAAAGGACTGCCAATGGCACACATATCAGATGGTCTATGAGACCTGCTCTTTTTATACACCCGACTTTAACAAAGTGGCTGGTATTATGGTATCACCAGCGCCGTCCGTCCCAGATTCCTTTCCGCTCCATAAATTAGAGAGTTTTGATCTGATCTTCACAATTCTTTCACACCATATACTTTATGGGGAGGTTATGGTGTGTCATGAACTATTTATAACTGTTTAACATCCTCGGTTTCATGGTATGGTATTTATCTTCATTCCCTTCCACTCCATAACTTGAAGAGTCTTGATTCAATCTTTACAATTCTTTCACAACATACACTTTATGGGTAAGCTGGTGTGTCATGAATCATTTATGCATTTCTGTTGCATAATATGGCATCTATATTGGATTATGTAATATCTCTTTAGTCTATATCTTCGTTCACTACCGTTCCATATCTTGAAGAGTTTCGATCTAATCTTTACAATTCTTTCACAGCATATACTATATTTGTGTAGACGATGTGTTGTTGGCCATTTATGAAATTCAGTTACTTAATACGGCATTATTAGATTATATAATATTTTCTTTTAGTCCATATCTTCTTTAATTTTTACCTGATCCTGACAATTTTAGAGTATATATATAAGCGCCGGTAAATGGTTTGTCGGGGACAATTTAGGATATCCCTGGTTACGTAATACAGCATCCATGTACAGGTATGTTCATGGAATAGTGTTACGAACGGAAGGTCGTGGGTTTCCTCCGGGCATAGAGCCCGGTTTCCTCCCACAATAAAACTGGCAACGCCACCATATAAGTGAAATAATCTTGAGCGCGGCGTAAAACACCAAACAATCAATCAATCATGGACCAGAGAAATGAAAATCTTTCACATGAACATAGGATTTCAATTGCTGAAATTTAAACAAATATGTTCTATAATGTAGAATAATCAGTCATAGCGGAGGCTGTATGTTGAGCTTACTAAAACTCATATAATTCCATTGGACAGTCATCCGATTTGTCCCTCAACGCAAATTGTTTTGGCATGAAAAGCCGTTCATGGCGGATTGGTTTTTCACCTGTTCGCGTTTTTGTGTCCTTTTCTTTAAATTGCAAGTATTTGGATCCAGGCTCATGATCATCTGTATGAAATGTTATGTCCCCCCCCCCATTTCAACTTTCTGTTTTCTTCACTTCCGCGAAATCCGAAGTGCATTGTGTTATTTAACCGTATCTGGTTCTGGAGTCTTTTAGGGCTTTCGGATCATAATAGACCCTTTTCCTTTAACATTAAATCTTCAGGCTCTGCCAATGGTGTGGGTTTAAATGGCTTGCTGCCTTTCCATTTTTATACCCCCAGCATATAATGCGGAGGGGGGGGGGGGGGGTTATAGCGATCAGCTTGTCTGTCTGTCTGTAATCATTTCTTGTCATCTCCTCCCACAATTTTCATCAAATTTTTTCGAAACTTGGTGGACATATTAGATATAATGTGAGGATGTGCACCTCCTATTCTGGTCACGCTGGTTTCATTATTTTAAAGAGTTACTGCCCTTTCCCAACAGTATATGAAGACATAGACAATTAGCGCTTGTCATCACATCTCTTCCCACGGTTTTCATAAATTTTTTTCAAAACTTAATGGACATGCTGGATATCATGCGAGGATGTGCACCTCCTATGCTAGTTATGCTGGTTTCATTGTTTTTAGAGTTACTGCCCTTTGTGACAGTATACGAAGACATAGACAATTAGCGCTTGTCATCGCATCTCTTCCCCCAGTTTTCATAAATTTTTTTCGAAACTTGGTGGACATGCTGTATATCATGTGAGGATGTGCACCTCCTATTGTAGTTACGCTGGTTTAATTATTTTCAGTACAGGAAGACAAAGGTGCTTGTTTCTGATGACATGTGTTACCCTCACCAGGGTAGGAGCGTGTTAACGTTTAATGTAAATTAACGCAACCATGTAAATGTATCTGAAATAACAGATTAAAATAGATTTATACGAAAGTTAAGGAAACCACAGCTCTTGGCCAACCGCTTCTGGAACAACAACGTGACCTAGGACTAACTACATATAGTACGGTACATTCTGGATAACTGAACTTAATCTGACTCCATGCGCTTACTTAAACAATGTCCAGATTCTTAAAAGTTGGGACCTTAGGGTTATTTGTGATGGCGATCGAAATGGTTTGTTTGACCTTCCATAGAATTATCGAAAAATATTTTTATGCATATTATAAACCAAAAGCCAGTCATTGCTTATAAAAAGAACAAGAGTTTGAAAGACATACTGGTCAGGGCTAAACTCCCCTGTCTGCCTTCTACCTAGGTTTTCTGGGAAAGGGGTATTGGGGGGGGGGGGGGGCAAATTGTCACTGTCTTTTCCCATGACCCCATAATATATAGTCTGACGATATTCTTACTATAGCTTAAGATGCGTAAGCATTGTCAATGTAATACAAAGTGTTCCAGAAAATTCTACTGACTAAGACCAAGCTCCTGTAAGTCGTCAACCTAATGAAATATCATAGGTTTACTTTATTACAACAATTTATGATGGGGTATAAAGGTCTAAATGATATACCTCTTTTTAACACAATTAGAAACTCCGTGGTTATTTTAGACAAGAAGATTTTCCCTGTGCCCGTGTGTTTTAGTGTTCATAATATAAATAAGTCGTAACATAATGTTACTTAATCTTAACAAATAGCACAACGAATAATTAATTTAAAAACTTTCTTTGAACCAATCCATCTTTCTAATACTTCACTGCATGATGTTCTCCTAGGATAAGCAGTAGCGGGAATAATTCCCCTGGATATTATCCGCACATGCGACTAAAAGTTGTCATTTTCACCACTTAATTATTGCCATAAGCAATAATTTAAATACTATATAATGTGGGGTAGGTTTTGTCCATAAAATGTAAATATGCTCTCTAAGGGCTTCCATACATTGATAGAAACATAACTAAGCTTGAAAACTAATACAGAAATTTTGTGTCTAATAGAATTTAAACATCTTCAGGAAAACCGAGTTGAGTTTAAACTTTTGTACATACATTGTAAATATGGTCCCTACGATCATTCGTACGTTAATAATTTGAGCTTAAACTTAAAAGCTACGTTAAAACAAAACTATTGTCTTTGTTACAGTCTTTGAAATAAATAAACCGTTAATGTTTAGGGCACCTGTATCACATACATGTACAGTGTTTCAGGGCACTGCATGCTCTTCATCATAGCCCTGCTAAATTGTTACCTTCCAGAAGACTGTGCCTGTTGTTCTTTCTTGATTCCACCTCATATGGGTGTCTAAATGCATTTCCTCCTACATATTGCATTGAATATTGTTGAAGGTCACATTACCCAGTTTTTCATTTGCAGCCAATGGGAGATAATCCCGGTTATGCTGGAGCTATAAAATTTGATCAGTTTACCACAGTTGAGTAAAAAAGAAAGTGCATGAGCAAATTGACACAGCTGCAGGTCAATTCCACTGCCTTTTGGCATGAAATTAACGGTGGCTAAATAAAAGTTGCACAAGGGGTTGATATTTTATAATGTTTTTAAAAAAACCCTATTTCTGTATGGATCAATGGGTGCGAAACTCTCAGAATTGGGGTAGCCATCTTTGCAGGAGTGCAGCAAGAAATCGGCATGCACTACATGTATGTACCTTTTTCTTGTGTTTTTTTAAATTTCCCACATACCAGCCTACTTGGAACTGGAACCGAAAAAAATTGATGAGATTTAGGTAGTTAGCAATTAACCATAATGTTAACATGGCCGCAAATGGGGGAAAAAACTGTTTTTTCTGACCTGAAACTTGGTGAGGATGGTTGTTAGTGAGGATGTGGATTTCCTGTATGGAAATCAAATTTTGTCTGTTCTTAGGGACCGTTAACATAAATCGTTCGTGAATCAATCGTGATTTTAGCCTGAAAATCACGATATCATAAAATGTGAGTGTTCGTGAAATTGCTCATATCACCGTCTTAAATCACGATTGTTTCACGATTGAAACTGGTGAATCGTGATTTTTTTCACGTAGACGTGAAATGATCGTGAAATGCGACTCCGCTCAGTGTCAACCCAAATCTCCGTAAGGAGGGGGGCGCGAGTTCAGATCACGCCCGCTTTTGTTGAAGTCCGCTGTGAGAGGTTTACCACACGTGGCGTCGACCGGCTTTGAGCTGGTCTTTTGCTAGAGCGATCTTTGGTTTCTAATAATTGACTGTTCGTTTGTTAGCTGTTTATACTTGAGAATATTTCTCACTTTCGTAATTACTAAAATGCTTTTAATGACAATGCGATGTCTTTCATTCCGTAAAATAAACCCAAATGTCTCAACCCTCGCAATTTACCGCGGCAATCGGTAATGCCGCAGAGTTAGCCGTCGTAAAACTGCCGACAAAAAAATATTCATCTTGGGGAAAAGCTGCTGGGTCATAATACTTTATATGTTTGGGGATTTTTACAAGTAAGAGTTTTACCTTTACTTCGCTCGTTGTACAAGGTGTATTTAATATAAAAACCACTCATTTGTTTGTATTTAATCTGGCCACAACAAAGCCAAGTACAGTGACGAAACCCAGACAACTTTGTAACAAAGCTTTATTCTCCAATTAGTACTCCCGAGTTCTCATTGGTCCAGATTGTGCTATAGCACTACAAGGTGGCGCCAGTGATTGTCAGTTAAGTCTCGTTGAGTGAACTCTATTCAATGTTGATAGGGATGTTTACTGTTGTTCGAGAAAAAGAGTAATTTAATTTTTTTAAAAGCAAAAACGCTTTACATAGGTTCTAACCCAATAATAAATATATTTCTTATTGATCATACTTGTAAATAAAAACCTTTAAAACTTTCACTCCACAGAAAGGTTAGAGATGGACTCAACCATGCTTTTTGATCGACCGTGCACTTGTCTGTATTTATTTTTTAAACTATATGCAGTATTACACAAACGGTGGCTATAACCGTTATGTTTTAGATATTTATTGGAATAAACAGCTTTACCGAGTGAAGTGACTAATCACCAGGAATATACAATTAGCAACCAGTTATTTCCAAATACAAGCTTTTTCACGTCTGCCTTTTCGCCTGTTGACGTCGTCAGTAATGTGGCCGTAGCACTTGTTACATCGCTATTGGACATTTGTTTTGTCTGTGTCGTGAATCCATATCATTGTTTATGAAGACTATGATCAAATAAATAGTTTAAAACTTTATAAAATTTGACCAAGAGCTGTTTGCATTGATAGCGGTGTTCAGACCTGTTTGCAAGTGCTATAATGAAGAGCCGGATTGATACAGTGAGGCACCAGGGTAAAGATTGTGAAGAGGTGCCTTTGGGGATTTCTGAAAACCGCAACATCTGAATAAGAGTGCCAAATAATGTAGACCGCAAGCCCGGTACATCATGAAATTTCACATTCTTATCTAATTCAAAGCGTATGCTATATACGACGCTGTAGACTCTCAAAATCACAGCGACATTTAGACCTAATAGTTGTAAGGTTATTCAAAGTATTAAATTAATCGACGCTCTGCCGGTAGTCCTACACTCACTGAAGGGCCTCTTTTGCCTCAGCATGTTGTCTGTTGAGAACAAAAGACAGTTTTTACAAAGGCCGTCTATTTGCGCATGGGGAGAGTAGGAGGGGGACACATACGCTTCTGATAAATACATTTCACGATATCGTAATTTATAAACACGATTCGAATCGTGATCCATGAAACTTTAGAGAATAAACAAAAATCGATATCGTGAAAAAAATCACGATGCTATCGTGATTTAATCGCAAAATTTGAGAAAAAATCACGATGTTTTCACTCACGATTTAGTGGAACGCTCCCTTAGTATGTTTCCACTCTCACCATCTTATGTGGGGCCGGGGGATTTTCAATTGCTCCTGGAAGCAAGAACTTCTCTGCCGCTCATCCTCTCTCCTGTCAGATTTTCAGACTGACAGCTCCAATATAATTGTTCAAAATCATTGGGAGGGATTTCATGTGCTTTCAGATCATCAAAATTTGGGCTTCCTTTTAAAAAAGTATGAAAAGTTTTCACAGTGCTTTCCGTCTTTTAACAGTGTTTTTGTTTTGCATTTTAGAATTGAAATCTTGTTGATATTGGATATCCACATTGATGAAAGTTGGTTGTATTGATTTCCCTGGATTAGCAGTAACAACAGTTTCACTGACACTGGCAATATTCCTTCCCATGGCAATGTTTGGCTGAATGATTTCGTTACAGCTATAAGTATAATCATTGTCAACACAAGCAGAAGAAAAACTATCAACAGTGACTTCCTCCAAAGCAGCAACAAAAATGTCATCGCCCGAAAATTCATCATGCAGTTAAAATACGGAGACTAGAGCCAGGTACATGGTTATGGAACATTTTAACAGTCAATAAAATAACAAATTTACGAAAAAAAGTTAACAGGAAAAGTAGAAACGAAACAGGAACAATTAATAACTTTATGAAATATAAGCACAAACTTCTCATGAAATCTGCCCACGATGAGCATCAAGGAATAATTTTGAGAGTGGTACTTGAAAATGGGATGAAGCAGATGACAGAAGCAAGCACGTGAGTTGAAAAATATTTACGCCTACGTTGTTTTATTTTGATGTTGTTTTTATCCCTTGTCCAATTGTTAAGTTCTGTAAATATTTTTACAGCTTGTCTGTCTGTCTGTCTGTCCGTAATCATTTCTTGTCGCATCTCCTCCCAGGGTTTTCATCAATTTTTTTCGAAACTTGGATATCATGGATGTGCACCTCCTATTCTGGTTGCACTGGTTTCATTATTTTTAGAGTTATTGCCCTTTTCCGACAGTATACGAAGACATAGACAATTAGTGCTTGTCATCGCATCTCTCAGTTTTCATCATTTTTTTCGAAACTTGGGAGACGTGTTGGATATCATGCGAGGATGTGCACCTCCTATTCTGGTTACGCTAGTTTTATTATTTTTAGATTTACTGCCCTTTTACGACAGTATACAAAGACATAGGGAATTTGTGCTTGTCAGTGCATCTCCTCTCATAGTTTTTATCAAATTTTTTCAAGACTTGATGGACATGCTGGATATCATGAGAGGATGTGCGCCTGCTATTTTGATAGCTGGTTTCATTATTTTTAGTTACTACCCTTTTAACACAGTATACCAAGACATAGACAATTAGTGCTGGTCCTCCCCCGTTTTGTATAAAAACAATTTATTTTGGTTTACATGCTGGATATCATGCGATTTACGCTGGTTGTGCTGGTTTTGCTATGTTCAGATTTACTGCCCTTTTCCAACTGTACAGGAAGACATAGACAATAGGTGCTTGTTTCTGATGACATACAGTGTTTCAGGGCACTGCATGGACCTTATCATAGCCCTGCTAAATTACCTTCCAGGGGTCCGTTTAATAAAGCAGCCCCAAGCTACGTTCGACGTAATTACCATGGCGTCACAATAATTAAGAAATACGTTGTTAAGGTTGAAGTAAAGTTACGCCAGCTTTGTAAAACAGCCCGCTGAACGCTGTGTGTTGTTTTTTTCTTGATTCCACCTGATATGGGTTTCTAAATATCTTATAGGAAATCTGTACAGACCTCCAGGAGAATCTGTCAAAGTTTTCAACGATAAATTGGCAGCAATTTTTCAGCTATTGCCTTCGAATAAAAAATGTGTATTGATGGGGGATTTTAACATAGATCTTTTAAAATCTGAAATTAACAAATCCTCTGATGAATTTGTCGACCTCATCAAATGTAATTATTTTTTCCCCCAAATAACTAAGCCTACAAAAATAACAGAAAAATCCGCCACCCTTATAGACAACATATATACTAACTTCACGGATCTAAATATATTAAGTGGTATATTATTAACAGACATTACAGACCACTTTCCGGTATTTCATATTGTCCGTGAAAAAACTCTCACCCATTCAACAAAATCCTTTTCATTTCGTCGAAAAACACCCGAGTTAATAGATCTGTATAAAACCAAAGTTTCGGAAATCTCATGGGACCAGATACTAAATAAGTCTAATGTAGAAGAGGCTTTGCAGACATTTGATCTAATTTTTTCGGAGATGTATGATGATAGTTTTCCAGTTGTTGAAAACTTGGTCAAGAAAAGAATTCGTAAACCATGGGTCACTACAGGCTTAATAACTAGTATTCAAGAAAAAAATAAACTCTATCGAGCCCAATTAAAGTCTAGAAATCCCCGAGACTGTATGGTGTACCGGAATTACAGAAACCGTTTAAACAATTCCTTACGATTCGCTAGGAGAAACTATTTTGAAAAGAAATTTAATGACACCAATAATGATATTAAGAAAACCTGGAAAACGATAAACGAGTAAATGGGGCGCAACAAAAATAACAGCCTACCCAAGCACTTTAATTTTAATGGTACCGAAATAAAAGATAAACAGCTAATTGCAGACTGTTTTTGTAAATATTTCAGTTCCATGGCGTGTGAATTGGAAGCTAAGATCCCAACCTGCTCCAAAAATTTTAAGGATTATCTTGGGGATCCAATTCAAATCCCCTTCGCTTTTTCTACTGTCACGACGGACGTGATATGCTCTACCATAGGGGACCTAAAATCTTATGCTCCTGGTATCGACTCTGTGCCGATAGCAGATATTAAGATAATTGCTGAGCATATAGCTGAGCCTCTGGCGTATATTGCAAATCTATCGCTCAAATCAGGCATAGTACCAGACTCCCTAAAAGTTGGTAAAATAGTTCCGATATACAAATCCGGTTTAAAAACAACTTTCCAACTACCGCCCAATTTCTATTTTGCCTTGTGTTAGTAAAATTATCCAAAAAATAGTAGGTAATCAGATAAATAACTTCATAAACGAAAATAATATTCTTTCAAATGACCAGTATGTTTTCCGTTCAAACCACTCAACAGTAGATGCCGCCAACATACTTTATGATTTTCTAGTAAGAGCTAAAGACAACAAATATTTCAGTTCTGTTGCATTTCTTGATTTATCTAAAGCGTTTGATACGGTTAATCATTCTATTTTGTTAGCAAAACTAAATCACTACGGTTTTAGAAATAAAGTGAATGACTGGTTCTTTAGTTACCTCTATAATAGAAAACAATCGGTATTTTATGATGGACACAAATCCAAGTTTCATGTTATTAATTGTGGTGTGCCCCAAGGCTCTATACTCGGACCAATTTTGTTTCTTCTTTACATTAATGACATCGTTAACTCTTCAAAAAGTGTACACATTAGTTTATTTGCTGATGATACTAGCATATGTTCTTCTGCCAAAACTCTGACCGATTCCACTAATACTATCATATCAGAGTTAAATAAGATCTCAAAGTGGTTAGCTGTTAATAGGCTATCATTAAACCTTTCTAAAACTAAAATAATGTTAATACCCCCATCAAACACATCTTTTGAAGTACCTAAACTTTTCCTAAATTCCAAAGAATTAGAAATTGTGAATGAATTTAAGTTCCTAGGGGTACATTTTAATAGTAAACTCTCATGGTCATCCCATGTGGCATCCATTGGTAAAAAAATATCACAAAATCTTGGCCTCATGAAACATACAAAAACATGTGAATAGAAAAACATTATACATCCTGTACAATTTTTCCATATTTAAATTATGCAAGTGCCCTTTGGGGAAGCACTTATCATAATCATTTGAACTCTCTTGTCTTACTTCAAAAGAAAGCTATTCGCATTATTACATTACCTGCTAGGCTTCATCCTACAGAGCACCTTTTCAAATCGCTAAAAATTCTACCACTTTCTAAACTTTGTAAATACTCATCCCTGCTAATAATTCATAAATATATGCACCATCAGTATCTTCTCCCATCAACCATTCAATCGCTCTTTACTAGACAATCTGCTGTCCATAATTACGCTACACGAACTCTTAATCTCAATTTATATAGACCACTTTACAACTCAAATCTGTCTTATTACTCTCTTAGAGTTACTGGGCCAAGGGAATGGAACAAGTTGCCTGCTGACTTAAAACGCATTCAATCGATTTCGTTATTCAAATCTTCTATTAAAGACTATCTTTTACATACATAGGGTATCCAATGGCATTTTATCACCTTTTTTTCTTTCTTCTTGTTTTGTATCTGTAATATTTCTTTTATATCACCGCTACACTGATTGTCTCAACCATGTTTTCACTATTTTAGGGATAGAACAAGTCTTTACGACTTTATTCCCGCCTTTCTTAAATTTGCTGTTAACATATGATTTAAAATACCAAAAGGTGAATAAAGAAAATGAAATGAAATAAATACATTTCCTACTAAGCGATCATTAAGAATTAATAGGTTGGGGGTAACAAGCCTTACTTTTGGAAGACCGGTCGGTCGGGTTTTTTTTAATTTATTTTATACTGACGTTTATATTGTTTTGCGTAAGTTGCGTCTCGTTGCACTTGATATTCATTGAGGTCGGCAATGCCTGCGATTGCTAGAGAAATTTTTTTTGCAAACATATGTCATGACAAATACGTTCAAAGCCCTCGTAATTCCCCGCGGCAATCGGTGATGTCCCAGAGATTGTACTTTAGACGTCTTAAACATGCTTCATAGGCAATCAAAAATGCTGTAGACAATAAAGTTTTAATTATCTTGGGAATAGCTGCCTGGTCAGAACAGGTACTGAAATTTTTACAAGTAATAGTTTCACTGCAACCGCACACTCCTCAGCCGGTAAAACGTCGACAAACACTGACAATTTCAAAGCTGGACTCGCTTGACTACAACATCGCGGAGCGGGTGTCAGAAGCAGAGTAGATGACAAACTGATCATGTCTTGCAGACGTCTGGAAAATCTATGTAGTACGTGTTATTTATTTAGAAATTTAATTAGCGTTCGCAAATTGCAAGTGACATGAATAAACACTTTTATGAGTGGACGCCAGTCTGGACCTATGTTTTATCTGCATAAATTTGCAAACTACAGATACTCGGACCAATGAAAATAGATTTCTGAGAAGTCGTTCGCGGACATACACGAAAGCATTACAAAATGAAAATCGACAGGTTAGAATCTGCTAAATTGTTTATCCGTTCGATCTCGACTTCGGACGTTAATTCTGATCGGATTTGAAGACAGTGTCATTGTAATTGAGATAATCTGCCTCGAGTTGAAGTTACAACCAAATCTCAGTTTATCCATGCTCTGCTCGCTGTGCGATAAGGCATACAAACTGTTCAGTTGTCGAACACCGGGTCGTGCTGCATGAACACAGGGGTCCAGTCTAACAAGCGACACAACGTTAAAAATTCAGTCAGATTCAGCCTATTGTAGAAGGCCGTGCGGCCGTATCTGAATAACTTTGATCCACCCAACATAAAGCGGACTAGACAAGAATCAGCTGCGGGCAAATTCCCCGGTTTCGCTTTAATTAAAAAAAAAAATTCAGAAAATCTTTAAAAAAAAAACATTTCGGTAGCCCCTATTTTCAATCGGGTCGGTCGGGTTACCCGCAACCGTCTAATTATTATTGGTTGCCCTACATGTACATATTGCATTGAATATTGTGGAAACTTGGTGAGGATGGTTGTTATCAAGTGAGGATGTGGATATCCTGAGGCTGTATGGAAATTAACTTTTACCTGTTAGTATATTTCCACTTCCACAATCTTATGTGGTGCATGGGGGATACGTCATCCTTTGATGACTTTTGTTAAAATTTATCTTCAAATTACATAATTTATTTAATATTGGGAGAGATTGTTAGCTTTTCTATAAATAGATTTGACAGCAGTTTGTATCCAAGATAGTGTGTTGATCAAGTAGGTATATACCTCCTTGCAATCTAAAATTAGAACTTGCCCTAAAGTTTTTTGTACATGGAATTTTAAATAACCGCTTTAACTCGCCCTATTTATTGCATCTTATTCATTTTTATGTCCCATTAAGACAACTACGCACAAGACAGCTATTCTTAATTTCTAATAGCAAAACAAATGTTAAAAAATTTTCTTTTATAAATAGAGCACTTGGCTGCTGTAACACATTTTTAGAAAATACTGGAGCTGACATTTTTGAATCAATCTGCACTTTTAAGAAGCAAGCAAAGCAGTTTTTAAGTAATCAATAAACAATAAGTATAATTTTATATATTTATCTATTTATTTTAGGCTATATATATATATATATTTCTCTTGTTACTCTTTAAACTTTATCTCATTTTTTACATCACTTTTTATTTATTTATCTTGTTTTTACGCAAGTTTTGCTGCTTTACAATTTTAATTTTACAATTTTTATAAGTACTATTACTATCATTAATATTATTACTGCTGTCCGAAATTTGTTACTTTTATTCTCCTTGCTACCTGTTGTTTTCTTTATCATGTCTTGTACATACTTTTTATTGAGGTCTGTATTGGGTCCTGAACCTGTTGGCCTGTCACTTAATAAATAAAATAAATAAAAATAAATAAATAAATAAAGTCCTGATTTAACCGCCAAGGCTCATAGTTGCCATTTTTATCGGAAATTGGGTTGGAGGTCAACTAATCATGTGACTTTTAAACATTCAACAAAACAACAACATCGTGGAATTCTACATGGTGTTTGGTCGCATTATATACCCGCTTTTCAATTGCTATTTTACACTTAGCTAAAGATATCGTAGGGTACATTAAACATTTCAAACACTAGAAACTATTAGGAACGCCCCAGCGGCCAGCTCAAGGTGAGTGGTCGACAGAAACGTCGCCATTTTGTCTGTTGTTGTCAAAATGGGACTATTTTGGGAAGTGGACTCTACGTTTTCTTTATTAGTATAATGTTTTCTTAAATTCAAAGTATATATTCACATGATGTCTGATGTCAGGGATTTTATATTTTTAGACCACCATGATCTCATGGTGGTCTTATCAAATCGCTTTTTGTCCGTGGTCCGTCGTCCGTCGTCTGTCGTCCGGTGTCTGTAAACTTTTCTTGTGATCGCGATTCCAAGAGAACTACTGATCGGATTTTCATCAAATTTTACAGACATGTTCCCCTTATGGTCTAGTTGTGCAACATCTATTTTGTTTGCTCATTTGCATATTAAAATGGCCGCTGGCGGCCATTTTATGATTTTTACCTACATAGATTGTGATCGCGGAATCTAGAAATCTACCAGGCCGATCTTGAGGAAATGTTTTTATATTGGTTCCCCATATGGTCTAGTTGTGCAACATCTATTTTTCTAAGCTCATTTGCATATTAAAATGGCCGCTAGGCGACCATTTTGTTTTTCTATTTTTTATCGCTTTTCTGTCTTGTGACCGCGATTCCAAGAAGAAGTCCTATTCGGATCTTCTTTAAATTTCACACGCACGTTCCTCCTAGGGTCTAGTTGTGCAACATTTATTTCTTTTGCTCATTTGCATATCAAATGGCCGCTAGGCGACTATTTTGTTTTTCTACTTTTTATCACTTTTCTCCTAAAGTAATGAGAGGATCTTCGTAAAACTTTGTACGCAGGTTAACCCTATGGCCTCGTTGCATACTATGTACTTTTTTGCTCATTTGCATATTAAAATGGCCGCCAGGCGACCATTTTGTTTTTCTTCTTTTTGTCACTTTTCTTCTAAAGTAAAGAAAGGTTAGGATTTTCGTAAACTAATTTACGCATGTTAGCCCTATGGTCTCGTTGCGCACTATGCACTTTTTTGTTCATTTGCATATTCAAAATGACGACCACTGGCCATTATTTTTTTATCACTTCTAAAGTAATGAAAGGATGTTCATAAAATGTTATACGCAGGTTAACCCTATGGCCTTGTTATGCACTCGCTGCTCATTTGCATATTCAAAATAGCGGCCGGTAGCTTTTTCTGTGATTTCTATCTACATAGTTTGTGATCGCGGACTCAACAAAACTACCAGGCGGATCTTGATGAATTGTTATTTGTGTTGCTTCCTCATATGGTCAAGTTATGCAACATGTATTTTTTTTGTCGTTGATGTTTTCATTTAACACATTCGGTACCGCTGTCACAATTTGGCGTTAGAGTGCTAGTCTGCTTCATTACCGAAGACATCGTAGGCCTATGGCGACAGCAGAAAAGTCGGCTAAAACCCCACTGACGCCGTATGGTTATTTTTTCTTACAACTTCAACTGATTTTGAAAATGCACAAATAAAATCACATGTTGCATCTGTTGGTTGCTTTGTGTTTTGTTTTGTCAATCTTCGAATACGGTTAAAGAGGTTTAATTTACTTTAACGGACGCGCAATTCACTGATAACTTCCAACTTGTCTAGGTGAGAACGGACACTTCAAGCATACGTATATATCAAGAAAATGTTAAATTTGACAATAAAAGCTTGTGGAATTCCTTATATTTACAGCTTCAGATCTTAATATATATTTTCCCTGTCTCCAATATACTGACGGTGAGTGAGATATTTAAATATCTATGATTAAAAAGTGCTAAAATCGGGTGGTGAAATTAGCTAGTGCGAGTTCCCGCTGTCAATCACAGGGCCCCTACCAGGCATTTTAAAAGCATGGCCCAGTTAAAGACAAATAAGCCATTTTTGGCACTGAGGACGTTATTTTGGAATTTCCTAGTCCAGAGTAGTGGAAAAAAGGCATTTATCGGAGCTTTATTAAACCTCAGAGTGAAATTGCAATCCTCGTGTCATTTTAAAACGTATCAAAATCGACCCCTTTCAGATTTCCAAGGGCGACTATAAGAAACAGAACTTTATATTATCTATGCATGTTGCCGGCCGCCAGGGCTTGTTCGAAGTCGGTAAAATGACCTTCTCGAATTTGGATTTTAAAGGCCTAAATTCTTTCCAAAAATGTAACAATAATACATATTTTTAAAGGAGAGTGTTCCCTAAGACACTTAAGAAGATCCATATTGTATTTTTCGGAGTTTGAAAGGAAGGAATATTTCAAAATGAAATGAAATACACGGCAACGTACAATCACTATTTTGCCGATCGAATTTGCATTCAGGCAGCTATGTACAACAACTGACCTCGCAATTGTAAATGCTTTTTATCAATAAAGTAACTGAAATGTTTTTATTCAATCATATATTTATATCAAATCGTGCATGAAGATTTTTTTATAAGTTCACTAATTTCTGAACGAATCGGGACATTTTTTGCCATTAATTTTTAAACTGACTTTCGTCATGTTTAAATGTTTACTCATCAGACGAGTGATACGTCGCCCGTTCTTCATTTTTCACGGGCTATTTTTGACAGATATACATTATCTTTTGATTTGTAAACAAACACTCAATGCATCTTGGTAACGTGTACAATCGTTTTGGATTTTGTAAATTTTCATTGTGTACAGGACTCAAACAAGCGATATCACTGACTGGCCTGTGTGCAAGTACATATAGCTCCGGTAAGTAGCGTTAATGTGCGGCCTCCTTGAAGAAAGTTGGTTTTGAGTTTTCCGATAACAGCCACTATCTACCGAAGAAACTTTGTTCTTGTCCAGCCACCCACCAACTGAAGAAATAAATTTCACATATCAAATTTGCGATCCGTTTATAAGCAGCCTCACTTTCTGATAGTGTTCTATGGTGGGCTAAGATCAGTTCACTGATCTCTTGTTTTTTATAGCTTTTAAAAATTTAACCTAGACGCGACAATCCCTGCGCTCTGTCCGGTAAAGGCGTACAAGGTCTATCTTAGCCAAGTCTACTCTAAAGGAGATCTCGCAAAAATATGATTGTATCACCTTGGTGTTGACATTGACGTCATTATAGAACAGAAAAAGTAGTTCTGCCTAATGTTATAGTGACCTATGCTAGTATGGTGATACAGATTCCCAGGTTATACGACCCTATGCTAGCGTGGTGATATGGATTTTGAAAATCACTGTCCATATTACCATTGTGATGTAGGGGGTTACCATACAGTGTATATGATAAAATAGAAAAAAAAAGATAATTCCCTCTTGTAAAAATCAAAAAGGAATTTTTTAAGAGATTTCGATTAAGAGTCCTCAATCATAAAGCTGACAAATGACTCCTATCTGTCTCCTTCGTCAACAAATGACCTTTGTCTGTCTCCCATATGAACAAATGACTCCTATCTGTCTCCTTCATCAACAAATGACTCCTATCTGTCTCCTTCATCAACAAATGACCTCTGTCTGTCTCCTTCACCGCCAAATGACTCCTATCTGTCTCCTTTACTTTCAAATGACTCCTATCTGTCTCCTTCATTGACAAATGACATCTGTCTGTCTCCTTCAACAAATGACTCCTATCTGTCTCCTTCATCAACAAATGACTCCTATCTGTCTCCTTCATCAACAAATGACCTCTGTCTGTCTCCCTCGTGAACAAATGACTCCTATCTGTCTCCTTCATCAACAAATGACCTCTGTCTGTCTCCTTCACCGCCAAATGACTCCTATCTGTCTCCTTTACTTTCAAATGAATCCAATCTGTCTCTTTCATCGACAAATGACATCTGTCTGTCTCCTTCAACAAATGACTCCTTTCTGTCTCCTTCATCAACAAATGACTCCTGTTTCCTTTACTTTCAAATGACTCCTATCTACTCCTTCATGGACAAATGACTCCTATCTGTCGCCTTCATCAACAAATGACCTCTGTCTGTCTCCTTCATCGCCAAATGACACCTGTCGGTCTCCTTCACTTACAAGTGATCAATTCTAAAACAAGATGAAAAATTTTTTCACCCAGGGACTTAAACCCTGAAAACTTTGGTGGGGAAAGCATTCTCCACCAAAATGTGTCCCATCTGCCTCATTCATTGTCTTTTAATAATCTCCAACAAATGATCAAATCCTAAAGTATAAAACAACAAGATGAAGGTAGTGGTTAAACATAGGAAATATTGCGTTTGTTGATTATGATATTATCCAAAGCGAACTAACTATTAACTATTAGAGGCTATAAGAATAGGTTGAGAAAAAATAATATGAATATATCATTGATTTGTGGAATTTATTGACCTCTTATCTAGTTTCATTTTGTTTCCTTATAAAATGCTGACAAAGCAGTAAATTAAGAAATTTGATTACATTAGGTAGTAAACATATACAATAGCCGCAATAGGTACACCAATATTTCCAAAATTAATGTTAAATTAAAGCTTGCACAAAAAACACAGTTTTCCCCTCTGCTTTTGACAAGGGCTTGGGACCTTCTTACATTGTTGTAAGGCAGCATTAAAAAAATTGTGTGTGTCTTCCAAAAAAGGGAATTCTGAAGATTACCAATTACACTTTGGCTCAGGAGTTAAAGCATGTCATACTCTACGAGAAGATTTGAACAATATTATATCTATATTTCGTTGAAATTCAAGTGTAAATCTTCTGAAATTTAAAGATTCTCATTGCAGTTTTGATAGATTTTAACGGTAATATTAATGAGTAAATGTATAAATAAGGTCAATGTTGTATAGACCACTCAACCAAATAAAATGAATTAAAGCATCTTAAAACCAATTTAGAATCAGCTTCCTGTGGCTGCTCAAACCGCTGGTCGCTGATATGAACAACCTTTCATGGGTGACTAGTCCACGAAAAGAAGCCCATTAAAATTGAGAAATAAACGAAGCAAATTAGTTCAACTGGAAAATGTTTACTTTGAGACAGAAAAGGATTTAAGAGCGATAAAAAAACTCACAATTTATACTTATGTTAGTTGGCGTTAAGATTTATTCACATTAACTTTAAAGTTACATAACTCTTTGCTTATTGTGTATTTTTTCACAATTGAAACTACCCATTCTAATATATTGAAGTATGACATGCTTTAGCACCCAGGGCCAAAAAGAGGTAAAAATGAGGGAATATGCCCGCTCAAAAGTTTTGGTATCTGGTAATTTTCATAGAGATTCAGAGTCAAGAGTCATCCGGAAGCTATATAGGCTTGAACCTCAACACACAAAGGTCATAGCTTCGACTCAAGACCTGGATTTTAACATGAAATCGCAAATGAATTCAATCATAGACAAAGTGTTCTCAACAGCCAAGAGAGATAGATCCAACGTGACATAAACACCTAAATTCTCGGAATCTTGTGAATCTAAAACAGCAAGATAGAAAGAAGTCCTCCCATAAAATGGAAGGACAAATTATAGTGATTAGAAGAAAAAATATAAAAAAAATACCAAGAACAGTTCAAGAATGAACAGATGTAACATCACATTGAAACATTGATAAATTGTTGAGATAATCATGATTCTATCATCTCTTATAGCGATATTGTGTTTTAGCATATCTTTTGGAGCGCGAGTAGGCCCAATAATTCATAATAAACAAAATATATAATTTCAAAAATATAAACCAGATTATCTTTATCCAGGATATACCAGTCGATTTCCATCCTTCTGATAGCTTGGACTTCATTTCTTCCACACCAAATAGTACCAACTCATTTCTTTTTACCTAAAACAACAATAATAAAATTATACCCTTCCCAAAATGAGGAAAATAGATATTAGCTTAACGTAGATGTGGAAAAAAATAACGGTTCCAAATATATATACATAAAAGTGAATGTAAAATGTACTTTAAACATTTGCTTCCAAAAGGACTTCGTGATGTTAAAAAGACATACATGGTGATGGCATTTGGGAAGAATTCCAAGTGATCCATCTAAAATTTGGTTTAAGATAGAGATAATTCAATAATTGTACAAAATGTTTGAAACTCTCTTTAAACATGGGTTCCATACAAATGAGAAAAAATAAGGCATCACCACATAGATGTTTGTGAACAACACGAGCTTTCCACACCTAACTTACATGTTACACTTGACGAAGACACTGGTATAGGTGTCAAAATCTTGTGTTGTTCACAAACTAACTAATTATGTGGTGATTTTTTCTCATTAATTCAATAATTGCTTGTGTTGTACCTTGTAGTTAAAGGCACACTTGCCGCGAAAATCAGGAATATTGTTTACATTAAAAAAGAAAGACCGTATTCTGTATTTTTCCCAGACAATATAAGTTAGGAACTTTCTATTTTTACCAAAATTTAAAAGTTTGGACGTCACTTTGTATTTTTAATTTGAATTTGAAAATTTGAATTGTTACGTACCCGGAACGTAAACAAACCGATCTGCCCCCTATTGGCGATTTTATGTTTCAGTCGAGTGAGTGAACTAACGGCACAGTGTAATTTTACGTAGGCCTATTTATCTGAGAAATACATACTGACGATCGGTTAACAGCGACTGGAAAAGCCTGCTGATAATTGTTTGAATGTAAACCACAGATACAAAGGCCTGAAAGGAGGGTAAATCCAAAACGAAAGATGACCGACACTGATCGTTGTTGTTGTAATCAGGCTTCGATTCTTCGTTTGTTTTTCACCCCATTTTTACAGTCTAAAGCTAACTAGACATGTTTTATGTGTCCTATGTTTAAGTTTAGTGGTATTAGTCGTAGTAAGCTCATGTAAATTGGTTTTCTTAGCAAATTTAAACAGGCTACGGCGGCAAGTGTGCCTTTAAGATAGTTTTATTTATGTGGTTGTCATTTTCCTGCCGTGGTAAAAGGTACTGGCTCTACACCTGGAAGACATTGCAAATTTCTGTTGGAGCTTGGCAACAATCTTACGCTTGACTGAATTGGTCGACACTTTATGAGAGAACATACTGTCATTTTAGAATTCTTTTGATCGACCAACCCCGGCGGCTCGGACTGCTGGTATTGGATGTAAACAACTTTCTATTGGTGACATAGTCCGCAGAACGTAGTTCACAGATTCCGAGAAATTTGAATAATAATTTTCAGCACATTTAATGTCTTGATCATTGCATTTCATTTATTTGTTTAAATTATGTGAAATATTCAGACTCTGCCCATGTCCATATATCATACATGCATTTTTATACCCCCCGCAACGAAGTTAGGGGGGGGGGTATACTGGAATCGGCTTGTCCGTCCGTCTGTCTGTCCGTCTGTCTGTCTGTAGACACAATTTTGTCCGGACTACTCCTCCTAAGATTTTGCTGAAAATTTCACAAATATGTTACCAATGGTATGTAGATGTGCATGCCCAACTTACAGGATGATATTTCCTTTTTTCACATTTTTATGACGTTTTTGACTTATAGGACTTTGCCATTTTTGTTTGTCCGGACTACTCCTAAGATTTTGCTTTGATTTCAATGAAATTTCACAAATATGTTACCAATGGTATGTAGATGTGCATGCTCAACTTACAGGATGATATTTCCTTTTTTCACATTTTTATGACGTTTTTGACTTATAGGACTTTGCCATTTTTGGGGTCTCATTCCATATGAAGACAGGGTTATCGTGTTATCGCCCCTCCCTCCTCCCTACCTTCCCCCCTCCCCCCCCCCCCCCCCTTCTACTGCCATGAAGTGTGTATGTACGCTCATACATCCGTCCAATCGTTGTTCCCTCTGTCTGTCCGTCCGTCCATAGACACAGTTTTGTCCAAAATACTCCTCCAATGGGTCTCATTCCATATGAAGACAGGGTTATCATGTTATCGCCCCTCCCTCCCTCCTACTACTTTCTTGTTGTCGATGCTAACTAAACATGACCAGCAAGGAGTATTTTGCATGATATTTTGTCTTACTCCATCATTTGTCATTTGTCATCATTTGTCACAGACGTAGCATTAAATCAATTAAATCATTAAATCAATTCATGTGTCTCCTCCTCTTGGTGCTGTTTCTCCATCTTTATCATACATGTGCATATACATATCATCCTATGTGCATATTTTTGTACTCTATAAAGCTTGCTTATCATGGCTAAGGGGCTATCCTTTCCCGCTTCTCCGTCTTGCTTACAGTTGCAGTTACAAAAAGATGACCATGCAGAGTTCGTAAATTTGCTATGCTGTTCAATCATTCTCCTAGACTTACATTAACATAGTTTTTTACCCCTCGGGCAAATTGTTGTTGCCTCCTTCTGTCCATTGGTCCATGTAAACACATTATCTAAAAAAGTCTTTAACTTACAACTTTGAAACTTCACATATTTGTTTAATACAGCAAGTACAAAAAGCCTACTGAAAATCAACGCGCTCGGATGTTTTTTTCAAGAGTTTTGCGCCTTACATTGCCGACTTTTCTTGCAGAGCGGGGGGTATCTCAGTTATGTCTAGTTGATGTTGTCCTAAGAAAAGAATTTGGTATATGCCTTTGGAAATCTTTATTAAAAGATCTGTTAAACAAGGTTGAATATAAATAAACTTAACTTACCAGTCAACTGATCCTCGTTGTTTGCATCACCTTGGTCATCTGTCTTACGTCAACTGTGTAGCGATTCTTCAATCAACTGTGTAGCTTTTCGACTGTCAGCTGTGTAGCTTTTCGCCCGTCAACTGTGGAGGTTTTCGTTCATCAACAGTGTAGCTTTTTGTCCGTCAACTGTGTAGGTTTTCGTCCATCAACTGTGCAGCTTTTAGTCCATCAACTGTGCAGCTTTTCGTCTACCTTCCATCCACCAAAATATAGTCTCCGTCGGTTGATCTAAAAGGACAAAAACATAAATATGCATAGCTTATAATCAGCTGGGTTGCATTTCTACCATAAAGTAAACCACTTATCTTACGAAATTGGATCTAATTTGGATCTTCCATGAACTTGTAACCTTTCTACTGTCGGCTCTGTAACCTTTTTTCCAACAAGTAAGTCTTTTTTTCGTCTATTGTGTGAGTTATCGTCTCTCAGCTAAACTGTCTCTTTCTTTTATCAGCCCATCACTCTTAAACAATTGGTCTGGTTGACGATCTTTCGTCGAACCTGTCGCTCATCATCTTATTAATTTGGTTAACCATTCCTCCATCAGTTTGTTTCGGATATTCTCTATCGACCTGCCTGTTTCAGTAACCTTGTTGTACATCCTTCCTAAACAGACCCTTTCGTCTATCATGTAACTTGACCATCCATCAACTGTGGAGTACATGTTTCCTTTCAATGGGATGTCTTCCTTCTACCTAAAATATAATCTACATTGGTTGATCTAAAACGACAAAAACATAATCCTGCCCATCCCAGGAACATAAATGTGACTGGATAAATTCAATTAAAAAAATTTAAACCAATTTAAAACCAGCTTCCTGTGGCTGCTCAGACCACTGGTCGCTGATATGAACAACTTTTCATGGGTGACTAGTCCATGAAACGAAGCTCATTAAAATTGAAACATAAACAAAGCAAATTAGTTCAACTGGAAAATATTAACTTTGAGACAGAAAAGGATTTAAGAGCAAAAAAAACCTCACAATTTATACTTATGTTAGTTTGCGTTAACCTAAGTTTATTATTGGTATAGTATGCGTTAAGATTTATTCACATTAACTTTAAAGTTAATTAACTTTTTGGCTAATGGTGTATTTTTTACAATTGAAACTACCCATTCTAATATATTGAAGTATAACATGCTTTAGCCCCCAGGGCCAAGAAGAGGTAAAAATGAGGGAATATACCCGCTCAAAATTTTTGTATCTGGTAATTTTCATAGAGATTCAGAGTCAAGAGTCATCCGGAAGCTATATAGACTTGGACCTCAACACAAAAGTCATAAGTTTGACTCAAGACCTGGATTTTAAGATGAAATCGCAAACAGGTAAAACTCAAATGAATTCAATCATAGACAACGTGTTCTCAACAGCCAAGAGAGATAGATACAACGTGACATAAACACCTAAATTCTCGGAATCTTGTAAATCTAAAACAGCAAGATAGAAAAAAGTCCTCCCATAAAATGGAAGGACAAAGATTATGGTGATTAGAAGAAAAAATATTAGAAAATAACAAGAACAGTTCAAGAATGAACAGATGTAACATCGCATTGAAACATTGATAAATTGTTGAGATAATCATGATTCTATCATCTCTTATAGCGATATTGTGTTTTAGCATATCTTTTGGAGCGCGAGTAGGCCCAATAATTCATAATAAATAAAATATTATATAATTTCAAAAATATAAACCATATTATCTTTATCCAGGATATACCAAAGTCGATTTCCATCCTTCTGATAGCTTGGACTTCATTTCTTCCACACCATATAGTACCAACTCGTTTCTGTTTACCTAAAACGACAATAATAAAATTATACCCTTCCCAAAATGAGGAAAATAGATATTAGCTTAACGTAGATGTGGATATATCCAAGTATATATACATAAAAGTGTATATAAAATGTACTTTAAACATTTGCTTCCAAAAGGACTCCGGGATGTTAAAAAGGCATACATGGTGATGGCATTTGGGAAGAATTCCAAGTGATCAATCTAATATTTGGTCTAAGATAGAGATAATTCAATAATTGTACGAAATGATTGAAACTCTTTAAACGTGGGTTCCATACAAATGAGAAAAAATTAAGGCACCACCACGTAGTTGTTTGTGAACAACACGAGCTTTCCACACCTAACTTACGTGTTACACTTGACGAAGACACTGGTATACATGTAGGTGTCAAAATCTCATGTTGTTCACAAACTAACTAATTATGGGTTCATTTTTTCTCATTAATTCAATAATTATACGCCCGGCTTGAAAAGCGGGCTGTATTATGGTATCATCTCCGTCCGTCCGGCAGGACGGCAGTCCGGAAGTCCGGCTGTCCGGCGTCCGCTTTCCCTTCCGCTCCATAACTTCTAAAGTTTTGATTCCATCTGCACAATTTTTTCTAAGTATATACCTTATGGGTAGAAGGTGTGTCGCAAACTACTTTTAACATCACTGGTTACATAATATGGGAGTTATATTGGATTATGTAATATTCCCTTCCGCTCCATAACTTCCAAAGTTTTGATTCCATCTGCACAATTTTTTCTAAGTATATACCTTATGGGTGGAAGGTGTGTCGCGAACTATTTTTGACATCATACATTGCGTAATATGGCAGCCATATTGGGTTATGTAATATTTACTTTTTCTCTCCATAACTTTAACAAATATGATCCGATGTTTTCAAATCTTTCATGTTACATACCATATTAACAGACAGTGTGTAAAAAAATTGTTTATGATATCAACTATTGCAAATTATTGGATTATGTACATTCCCTTTTATTCTTACTTTCATTTTCATGAAAATAACCTTTAAATTATAAAATGGCTTCTTCTTTTCCGATTCTCATCAAAAAAGGATTTTTTCAAATTGCAATAATGTTTCTAAATTGATTAAAACTATTCTTAAATCAATATATAACGTTTTAATCAAATGAAAAATGCATATAAGGATTAAAGTTTTATCTACAGACAAAGAGATAAGTAACCCAGCCTTGTTCTATTTACATAGTGATACTCTATTTAAACAAACTCTAAAGCTCTTATCTACAAGTGTTGACAGTTTTATGGTCGACTCCTCTATACCACATGGCCATGCCATGCTCAACTGTTTTTTTTTTGTAGCCAAATAATATAGAAAAATGATATTATGAGAAAAATTTTCAAATCTACTTGAATTGGTGTGAGCTGCAAAATTGACTATTAATTGCATTTGTTTAAGTATGATTAGTAAATTATAAACTACTCTTCTAAAAAATTGAAACATTTTAGTCCAAACTATATTGACAACAAGCAATGTTTAACATCACGATTTAACAAGCAGCGAGAATTGATGACTTGTACCGAGTACAAATCTTGTTAATAATCTTTGATGCAAATAGCCCATTTTAAATTTGATACAGATGGATTTTAAAGGTTTTAGTGGTAACATTTCATTTTGTTGACATTACATCACCTTTTACCAAGCTTCAACTTCCTTCCTCTGAATTTTGAAAATTAAATTTAAATAAATATGGAAGAGTCCACAGAACGTAGTTCACAGATTCCGAGAAATTTGAATAATAATTTTCAGCACATTTAATGTCTTGATCATTGCATTTCATTTATTTGTTTAAATTATGTGAAATATTCAGACTCTGTCCATGTCCATATATCATACATGCATTTCTGATGTTGTCTTAAGAAAAGAATTTGGTATATGCCTTTGGAAATCTTTATTTAAAGATCTGTTAAACAAGATTGAATATAAATAAACTTAACCTACCAATCAACTGATCCTCTGTTTTCATCACCTTGGTCATCTGTCTTCCATCAACTGTAGGTTTTCGTCCAACTGTGCAACTATTCTTCTACCAACTGTGTAGCTTTTCATCCTTCAACTGTGTAGGTTTTCGTCCATCAACAGTGTAGCTTTTTGTCTGTCAACTGTGTAGGTTTTCGTCCATCAACTATGTAACTATTCTTCTACCAACCGTGCAGCTTTTCGTCCATCAACTATGTAACTATTCTTCCATCAACTGTGTAGCTATTCTTCCATCAACTGTGTAGCTATTCTTCCATCAACTGTGTAACTATTCTTCTACCAAAGGTGCAGCATTTTTCCATCAACTAATAGCTTTTCCCCCATCAACTTCGCAGCTTTTCGTCCATCAACTTCGCAGCTCTTCGTCCATCAACTTCGCAGCTTGTCGTCTACCTTCCATCCACCAAAATATAATCTCCGTTGGTTGATCTAAAAGGACAAAAACATAAATATACATAGCTTATAATCAGCTGGGTTGCATCTCTACCATAAAGTAAACCACTAATCTTACGAAATTGGATCTAATTTGGATCTTCCATGAACTTGTAACCTTTCTACTGTCGGCTCTGTATCCTTTTTTCAAACAAGTAAGTCTTTTTTTCGTCTATTGATTGAGTTATCGTCTCTCAGCTAAACTGTCTCTTTCTTTTATCAGCCCATCACTTAAACGATTGGTTTGGTTGGCGATCTTTCGTCGAACCTGTCGCTCATCATCTTATCAGTTTGGTAAACCATTCCTCCATCAGTTTGTTTCGGATATTCTCTATCGACCTGCCTGTTTCAGTAACCTTGTTGTACATCCTTCCTACACAGACCCTTTCGTCTATCATGTAACTTGACCATCCATCAACTGTGGAGTACATGTTTCCTTTCATTGGGATGTCTTCCTTCTACCAAAATATAATCTCCATTGGTTGATCTAAAACAAGAAAAAAACATAATTCTGTCCTTCCCAGGAACAGGTTTAGTAAATTAGCCTCAGAGAGGCATAAACGACCTATGTGGGATGGTTGCCAGTTACCAGTGGAAGGTCGTGGGATGTCCTCCGGGCACAGAGCCCGGTTTCCTCCCACAATAAAACTGGCAACGCCGCCATATAAGTGAAATAATCTTTAGCGCGGCGTAAAACACCAAAAAATCAATCAATCAATCAGAGAGGCATACAATTGGAAAACAAAAAACAAAATATTAGGTGAAAACTGTCGCTCATCATCTTATCAATTTGGTAAACCATTCCTCCATCAGTTTGTTTCGGGTATTCTCCATTGACCTGCCTGTTTCAGTAACCTTGTTGTACATCCTTCCTAAACAGAGCCTTTCGTTCATCATGTAATTTGACCATCCATCAACTGTAGAGTACATGTTTCATTTCATTGGGATGTCTTCCTTCTACCAAAAGAGAATCTCCATGGGTTGATGATCTAATGATGATCTAAAACGAGAAAAAACATAATTCTGCCCATCCCAGGAACAGGTTTATTAAATTAGCCTCATCGAGGCATAAAAATGGAAAACAAACAACGAAGTATCAGTTGAAAACTTAATAATAATTCTTGTAGGCTATGGATTGGGCGTATGCATGAATTACTTATGTAGACTACTGATTAATTAAAACGCTATGTTAGATTGGAAAGCACTTCATTAAAAAGTAAATAAATTTTCAGAAAATAATTTTGACCTGTTTCCAAAGGTAGGTCAAACCTTTAGTTACTGATCTGAACTACCTTCTATGGTTGAACAGACGATAGAAAGTAGTTCGATTTTGGCCTAAGAAATCAAGCTCGATTTAAAATGGCAAAGGGATTTAAAAATTAACTATTTTTTATGTTCTGTTTTATGGGTTTTCATGGGTCACATTAACTTTACTTTTATATGTATTGCTCACATTTTATCCATGCTAATAGATAATTTTGTAATATCGTCCTAACATTATAAGTTGAATAAAGTCTACGTTCTCCTCAAAGAATAAAATATATGCCTTTAGGGTGCCATTTCTTCCATGAACTTGTAATCTTTCTACTTTCGGCTCTGTATACTTTCTTCCATCATCTGGGTCTTTTTTTCAGTCTATTGTGTGAGTTGTCATCTGTCAGTTGTGTAACTTATCCCATCTAAACTGCCTCTTTCAGTTCATTAGCGCATCACTGTTAAACAATTTGTCTGGCGATCCTTCTGTCGAACCTGTCGCTCATCTTGTCAATTTGGTAAACCATTCATCCATCAGTTTGTTTCGGGTATTCTTGATCGACCTGCCTGTTTCAGTAACCTTGTTGTACATCCTTCCTAAACAGAGCCTTCCGTTCATCATGTAACTTGACCATCCATCAACTGTAGAGTACATGTTTCCTTTCATTGGGATGTCTTCCTTCTACCAAAATATAATCTCCATTGGTTGATCTAAAACGAGAAAAAACATAATTCTGTCCTTCCCAGGAACAGGTTTAGTAAATTAGCCTCAGAGAGGCATAAACGACCTATGTGGGATGGTTGCCAGTTACCAGCGGAAGGTCGTGGGTTTTCTCCGGGCACAGAGCCCGGTTTCCTCCCACAATAAAACTGGCAACGCCGCCACATAAGTGAAATAATCTTGAGCGCGGCGTAAAACACCAAACAATCAATTAATCAATCAGAGAGGCATACAATTGGAAAACAAATAACAAAATATTAGGTGAAAACTGTAGCTCATCATCTTATCAATTTGGTAAACCATTCCTCCATCAGTTTGTTTCGGGTATTCTCCATCGACCTGCCTGTTTCAGTAACCTTGCTGTACATCCTTCCTAAACAGAGCCTTTCGTTCATCATGTATTTTGACCATCCATCAACTGTAGAGTACATGTTTCATTTCATTGTGATGTCTTCTTTCTACCAAAATAAAATCTCCATGGGTTGATCTAAAACGAGAAAAAAACATAATTCTGCCCATCACAGGAACAGGTTTATTAAATTAGCCTCAGCGAGGCATAAAAATGGAAAACAAACAACGAAGTATCAGTTGAAAACTTAATAATAATTCTTGTAGGCTATGGTTTGGGTGTATGTATGAATTACTTATGTAGACTACTGATTAATTAAAACGCTATGTTAGATTGGAAAGCACTTCATTAAAAAGTAAATAAATTTTCAGAAAATAATTTTGATCAGTTTCCAAAGGTTGGTCAAGCCTTTAGTTACTGATCTGAACTACCTTCTAGGTTGAGCCGACGATAGAAAGTAGTTCAAATTTGGCTTAAGAAATCAGGCTCGATTTAAAATGGCAAAAGGATTAAAAAATTAACAAGATGTTTTATGTTCTGGTTTAGGCGTATTCATGGGTCACATTAACTTTACTTTTATATGTATTGCTCACATTTTATCCATGCTAATAGATAATTTTGTAATATCGTCCTAACATTATCAGTTGAATAAAGTCTACGTTGTCAAAGAATAAAATATATGCCTTTAGGGTGCCATTTCTTCCATGAACTTGTAATCTTTCTACTGTCGGCTCTGTATACTTTCTTCCATCATCTGGGTCTTTTTTCCGTCTATTGTGTGAGTTGTCATCTGTCAGTTGTGTAACTTATCCCATCTAAACTGCCTCTTTCGGTTCATTAGCGCATCACTGTTAAACAATTTGTCTGGCGATCCTTCCGTCGAACCTGTGGCTCATCATCTTGTGAATTTGGTAAACCATTCGTCCATCAGTTTGTTTCAGGTATTCTCCATTGACCTGCCTGTTTCAGTAACCTTGTTGTACATCCTTCCTAAACAGAGCCTTCCGTTCATCATGTAACTTGACCATCCATCAACTGTAGAGTACATGTTTCCTTTCATTGGGATGTCTTCCTTCTACCAAAATATAATCTCCATTGGTTGATCTAAAACGAGAAAAAACATAATTCTGTCCTTCCCAGGAACAGGTTTATTAAATTAGCCTCAGCGAGGCATAAAAATGGAAAACAAACAACGAAGTATCAGTTAAAAACTTGATAATTATTCATGTAGGCTATAGTTTTGGCATATGCATGAATTACTTATGTAGACTACTGATTAATTAAAACGCTATGTTAGATTGGAAAGCACTTGATTAAAAAGTAGATAAATTTTCAGAAAATAATTTTGACCAGTTTCCAAAGGTTGGTCAAGCCTTTAGTTACTGATCTGAACTACCTTCGATTTGAAATGGCAAAAGGATTAAAAAATTAACAAGATTTTTTATGTTCTGGTTTAGGCGTATTCATGGGTCACATTAACTTTACTTTTATATGTATTGCTCACATTTTATCCATGCTAATAGATAATTTTGTAATATCGTCCTAACATTATAAGTTGAATAAAGTCTACGTTCTCCTCAAAGAATTAAATATATATCTTTAGGCTGCCATTTCTTCCATGAACTTGTAATCTTTCTACTGTCGGCTCTGTATACTTTCTTCCATCATCTGGGTCTTTTTTCCGTCTATTGTGTGAGTTGTCATCTGTCAGTTGTGTAACTTATCCCATCTAAACTGCCTCTTTCGGTTCATCAGCACATCACTGTTAAACAATTGGTCTGGCGATCCTTCCGTCGAACCTGTCGCTCATCATCTTGTCAATCTGGTAAACCATTCGTATATCAGTTTGTTTCGGGTATTCTCCATCGACCTGCCTGTTTCAGTAACCTTGTTGTACATCCTTCCTAAACAGAGCCTTTCGTTCATAATGTTACTTGACCATCCATCAACTGTAGAGTACATGTTTCCTATTACTGGGATGTCTTCCCTCTACCAAAATATAATCTCCATTGGTTGATCTAAAACGAGAAAAAACATAATTCTGTCCTTCCCAGGAACAGGTTTAGTAAATTAGCCTCAGAGAGGCATAAACGACCTATGTGGGATGGTTGCCAGTTACCAGCGGAAGGTCGTGGGTTTCCTACGGGCACAGAGCCCGGTTTTCTCCCACAATAAAACTGGCAACGCCGCCATATAAATGAAATAATCTGAAGCGCGGCGTAAAACACCAAAAAATCAATCAATCAATCAGAGAGGCATACAATTGGAAAACAAAAAACAAAATATTAGGTGAAAACTGTCGCTCATCATCTTATCAATTTGGTAAACCATTCCTCCATCAGTTTGTTTCGGGTATTCTCCATTGACCTGCCTGTTTCAGTAACCTTGTTGTACATCCTTCCTAAACAGAGCCTTCCGTTCATCATGTAACTTGACCATCCATCAACTGTAGAGTACATGTTTCCTTTCATTGGGATGTCTTCCTTCTACCAAAATATAATCTCCATTGGTTGATCTAAAACGAGAAAAAACATAATTCTGTCCTTCCCAGGAACAGGTTTAGTAAATTAGCCTCAGAGAGGCATAAACGATCTATGTGGGATGGTTGCCAGTTACCAGCGGAAAGTCGTGGGTTTCCTCCGGGCACAGAGCCCGGTTTCCTCCCACAATAAAACTGGCAACGCCGCCATATAAGTGAAATAATCTTGAGCGCGGCGTAAAACACCAACAAATCAATCAATGAATCAGAGAGGCATACAATTGGAAAACAAAATATTAGGTGAAAACTGTCGCTCATTATCTTATCAATTTGGTAAACCATTCCTCCATCAGTTTGTTTCGGGTATTCTCCATTGACCTGCCTGTTTCAGTAACCTTGTTGTACATCCTTCCTAAACAGAGCCTTTCGTTCATCATGTAACTTGACCATCCATCAACTGTAGAGTACATGTTTCCTTTCATTGGGATGTCTTCCTTCTACCAAAATATAATCTCCATTGGTTGATCTAAAACGAGAAAAAAGATAATTCTGTCCTTCCCAGGAACAGGTTTAGTAAATAAGCCCCAGAGAGGCATAAACGACCTATGTGGGATGGTTGCCAGTTACCAGCGGAAGGTCGTGGGTTTCCTCCGGGCACAGAGCCCAGTTTCCTCCCACAATAAAACTGGCAACGCCGCCATATAAGTGAAATAATCTTGAGCGCGGCGTAAAACACCAAACAACCAATTAATCAATCAGAGACTCAGAGGCATACAATTGGAAAACAAATAACAAAATATTAGGTGAAAACTGTCGCTCATCATATTATCAATTTGGTAAACCATTCCTCCAGTTTGTTTCGGGTATTCTCCATCGACCTGCCTGTTTCAGTAACCTTGTACATCCTTCCTAAACAGAGCCTTTCGTTCATCATGTATTTTGACCATCCATCAACTGTAGAGTACATGTTTCATTTCATTGTGATTTCTTCCTTCTACCAAAATAAAATCTCCATGGGTTGATCTAAAACGAGAAAAAAAATAATTCTGTCCTTCCCAGGAACAGGTTTAGTAAAATAGCCTCAGAGAGGCATAAAAATAGAAAACAAACAACAAAGTATCAGTTAAAAACTTGATAATTATTCATGTAGGCTATAGTTTTGGCATATGCATGAATTACTTATGTAGACTACTGATTAATTTAAACGCTATGTTAGATTGGAAAGCACTTGATTAAAAAGTAGATAAATTTTCAGAAAATAATTTTGACCAGTTTCTAAAGGTTAGTCAGGCCTTTAGTTGCTGATCTGAACTACCTTCTATGGTTGAGCGGTTAATAGAAAGTAGTTCAATTTTGGCCTAAGAAATCAAGCTCGATTTAAAATGGCAAAGGGATTTAAAAATTAACTATTTTTATGTTCTGTTTTAGGGGTTTTCATGGGTCACATTAACTTTACTTTTATATGTATTGCTCACATTTTATCCATGCTAATAGATAATTTTGTAATATCGTCCTAACATTATAAGTTGAATAAAGTCTACGTTCTCCTCAAAGAATTAAATATATGCCTTTAGGCTGCCATTTCTTCCATGAACTTGTAATCTTTCTACTGTCGGCTCTGTATACTTTCTGGGTCTTTTTTTTCGTCTATTGTGCGAGTTGTCATCTGTCAGTTGTGTAACTTATCCCATCTAAACTGCCTCTTTCGGTTCATCAGCACATCACTGTTAAACAATTGGTCTGGCGATCCTTCCGTCGAACCTGTCGCTCATCTTGTCAATCTGGTAAACCATTCGTATATCAGTTTGTTTCGGGTATTCTCCAACGACCTGCCTGTTTCAGTAACCTTGTTGTACATCCTTCCTAAACAGAGCGTTTCGTTCATCATGTTACTTGACCATCCATAAACTGTAGAGTACATGTTTCCTATATCTGGGATGTCTTCCTTCTACCAAAATATAATCTCCATTGGTTGATCTAAAACGAGAAAAAACATAATTCTGTCCTTCCCAGGAACAGGTTTAGTAAATTAGCCTCAGAGAGGCATAAATGACCTACGTGGGATGGTTGCCAGTTACCAGCGGAAGGTTGTGGGTTTCCTACGGGCACAGAGCCCGGTTTTCTCCCACAATAAAACTGGCAACGCCGCCATATAAGTGAAATAATCTTGAGCGCGGCGTAAAACACCAAACAATCAATTAATCAATCAGAGAGGCATACAATTGGAAAACAAATAACAAAATATTAGGTGAAAACTGTCGCTCATCATCTTATCAATTTGGTAAACCATTCCTCCAGTTTTTTTCGGGTATTCTCCATCGATCTGCCTGTTTCAGTAACCTTGTTGTACATCCTTCCTAAACAGAGCCTTTCGTTCATCATGTATTTTGACCATCCATCAACTGTAGAGTACATGTTTCATTTCATTGTGATGTCTTCCTTCTACCAAAATAAAATCTCCATGGGTTGATCTAAAACGAGAAAAAAAATAATTCTGTCCTTCCCAGGAACAGGTTTAGTAAAATAGCCTCAGAGAGGCATAAAAATAGAAAACAAACAACAAAGTATCAGTTAAAAACTTGATAATTATTCATGTAGGCTATAGTTTTGGCATATGCATAAATTACTTATGTAGACTACTGATTAATTAAAACGCTATGTTAGATTGGAAAGCACTTGATTAAAAAGTAGGTAAATTTTCAGAAAATAATTTTGACCAGTTTCCAAAGGTTGGTCAAGCCTTTAGTTACTGATCTGAACTACCTTCTAGGTTGAGCCAACGATAGAAAGTAGTTCAAATTTGGCTTAAGAAATCAGGCTCGATTTGAAATGGCAAAAGGATTAAAAAATTAACAAGATTTTTTATGTTCTGGTTTAGGCGTATTCATGGGTCACATTAACTTTACTTTTATATGTATTGCTCACATTTTATCCATGCTAATAGATAATTTTGTAATATCGTCCTAACATTATAAGTTGAATAAAGTCTACGTTCTCCTCAAAGAATTAAATATATATCTTTAGGCTGCCATTTCTTCCATGAACTTGTAATCTTTCTGCTGTCGGCTCTATATACTTTCTTCCATCATCTGGGTCTTTTTTCTGTCTATTGTGTGAGTTGTCATCTGTCAGTTGTGTAACTTATCCCATCTAAACTGCCTCTTTCGGTTCATCAGCACATCACTGTTAAACAATTGGTCTGGCGATCCTTCCGTCGAACCTGTCGCTCATCATCTTGTCAATCTGGTAAACCATTCGTATATCAGTTTGTTTCGGGTATTCTCCATCGACCTGCCTGTTTCAGTAACCTTGTTGTACATCCTTCCTAAACAGAGCCTTTCGTTCATAATGTTACTTGACCATCCATCAACTGTAGAGTACATGTTTCCTATTACTGGGATGTCTTCCTTCTACCAAAATATAATCTCCATTGGTTGATCTAAAACGAGAAAAAACATAATTCTGTCCTTCCCAGGAACATGTTTAGTAAATTATCCTCAGAGAGGCATAAACGACCTATGTGGGATGGTTGCCAGTTACCAGCGGAAGGTCGTGGGTTTCCTACGGGCACAGAGCCAGGTTTTCTCCCACAATAAAACTGGCAACGCCGCCATATAAATGAAATAATCTGAAGCGCGGCGTAAAACACCAAAAAATCAATCAGAGAGGCATACAATTGGAAAACAAAAAACAAAATATTAGGTGAAAACTGTCGTTCATCATCTTATCAATTTGGTAAACCATTCCTCCATCAGTTTGTTTCGGGTATTCTCCATTGACCTGCCTGTTTCAGTAACCTTGTTGTACATCCTTCCTAAACAGAGCCTTTCGTTCATCGTGTAACTTGACCATCCATCAACTGTAGAGTACATGTTTCCTTTCATTGGGATGTCTTCCTTCTACCAAAATATAATCTCCATTGGTTGATCTAAAACGAGAAAAAACATAATTCTGTCCTTCCCAGGAACAGGTTTAGTAAATTAGCCTCAGAGAGGCATAAACGATCTATGTGGGATGGTTGCCAGTTACCAGCGGAAAGTCGTGGGTTTCCTCCGGGCACAGAGCCCGGTTTCCTCCCACAATAAAACTGGCAACGCCGCCATATAAGTGAAATAATCTTGAGCGCGGCGTAAAACACCAACAAATCAATCAATCAATCAGAGAGGCATACAATTGGAAAACAAAATATTAGGTGAAAACTGTCGCTCATCATCTTATTAATTTGGTAAACCATTCCTCCATCAGTTTGTTTCGGGTATTCTCCATTGACCTGCCTGTTTCAGTAACCTTGTTGTACATCCTTCCTAAACAGAGCCTTTCGTTCATCATGTAACTTGACCATCCATCAACTGTAGAGTACATGTTTCCTTTCATTTGGGATGTCTTCCTTCTACCAAAATATAATCTCCATTGGTTGATCTAAAACGAGAAAAAAGATAATTCTGTCCTTCCCAGGAACAGGTTTAGTAAATAAGCCCCAGAGAGGCATAAACGACCTATGTGGGATGGTTGCCAGTTACCAGCGGAAGGTCGTGGGTTTCCTCCGGGCACAGAGCCCAGTTTCCTCCCACAATAAAACTGGCAACGCCGCCATATAAGTGAAATAATCTTGAGCGCGGCGTAAAACACCAAACAACCAATTAATCAATTAGAGAGGCATACAATTGGAAAACAAATAACAAAATATTAGGTGAAAACTGTCGCTCATCATATTATCAATTTGGTAAACCATTCCTCCAGTTTGTTTCGGGTATTCTCCATCGACCTGCCTGTTTCAGTAACCTTGTACATCCTTCCTAAACAGAGCCTTTCGTTCATCATGTATTTTGACCATCCATCAACTGTAGAGTACATGTTTCATTTCATTGTGATTTCTTCCTTCTACCAAAATAAAATCTCCATGGGTTGATCTAAAACGAGAAAAAAAAATAATTCTGTCCTTCCCAGGAACAGGTTTAGTAAAATAGCCTCAGAGAGGCATAAAAATAGAAAACAAACAACAAAGTATCAGTTAAAAACTTGATAATTATTCATGTAGGCTATAGTTTTGGCATATGCATGAATTACTTATGTAGACTACTGATTAATTTAAACGCTATGTTAGATTGGAAAGCACTTGATTAAAAAGTAGATAAATTTTCAGAAAATAATTTTGACCAGTTTCTAAAGGTTAGTCAGGCCTTTAGTTGCTGATCTGAACTACCTTCTATGGTTGAGCAGTTAATAGAAAGTAGTTCAATTTTGGCCTAAGAAATCAAGCTCGATTTAAAATGGCAAAGGGATTTAAAAATTAACTATTTTTATGTTCTGTTTTAGGGGTTTTCATGGGTCACATTAACTTTACTTTTATATGTATTGCTCACATTTTATCCATGCTAATAGATAATTTTGTAATATCGTCCTAACATTATAAGTTGAATAAAGTCTACGTTCTCCTCAAAGAATTAAATATATGCCTTTAGGCTGCCATTTCTTCCATGAACTTGTAATCTTTCTACTGTCGGCTCTGTATACTTTCTTCCATCATCTGGGTCTTTTTTTCCGTCTATTGTGTGAGTTGTCATCTGTCAGTTGTGTAACTTATCCCATCTAAACTGCCTCTTTCGGTTCATCAGCACATCACTGTTAAACAATTGGTCTGGCGATCTTTCCGTCGAACCTGTCGCTCATCATCTTGTCAATCTGGTAAACCATTCGTATATCAGTTTGTTTCGGGTATTCTCCATCGACCTGCCTGTTTCAGTAACCTTGTTGTACATCCTTCCTAAACAGAGCCTTTCGTTCATCATGTTACTTGACCATCCATCAACTGTAGAGTACATGTTTCCTATATCTGGGATGTCTTCCTTCTACCAAAATATAATCTCCATTGGTTGATCTAAAACGAGAAAAACATAATTCTGTCCTTCCCAGGAACAGGTTTAGTAAATTAGCCTCAGAGAGGCATAAATGACCTACGTGGGATGGTTGCCAGTTACCAGCGGAAGGTTGTGGGTTTCCTACGGGCACAGAGCCCGGTTTTCTCCCACAATAAAACTGGCAACGCCGCCATATAAGTGAAATAATCTTGAGCGCGGCGTAAAACACCAAACAATCAATTAATCAATCAGAGAGGCATACAATTGGAAAACAAATAACAAAATATTAGGTGAAAACTGTCGCTCATCATCTTATCAATTTGGTAAACCATTCCTCCAGTTTGTTTCGGGTATTCTCCATCGACCTGCCTGTTTCAGTAACCTTGTTGTACATCCTTCCTAAACAGAGCCTTTCGTTCATCATGTATTTTGACCATCCATCAACTGTAGAGTACATGTTTCATTTCATTGTGATGTCTTCCTTCTACCAAAATAAAATCTCCATGGGTTGATCTAAAACGAGAAAAAAAAATAATTCTGTCCTTCCCAGGAACATGTTTAGTAAAATAGCCTCAGAGAGGCATAAAAATAGAAAACAAACAACAAAGTATCAGTTAAAAACTTGATAATTATTCATGTAGGCTATAGTTTTGGCATATGCATGAATTACTTATGTAGACTACTGATTAATTAAAACGCTATGTTAGATTGGAAAGCACTTGATTAAAAAGTAGGTAAATTTTCAGAAAATAATTTTGACCAGTTTCCAAAGGTTGGTCAAGCCTTTAGTTACTGATCTGAACTACCTTCTAGGTTGAGCCGACGATAGAAAGTAGTTCAAATTTGGCTTAAGAAATCAGGCTCGATTTGAAATGGCAAAAGGATTAAAAAATTAACAAGATTTTCTATGTTCTGGTTTGGGCGTATTCATGGGTCACATTAACTTTACTTTTATATGTATTGCTCACATTTTATCCATGCTAATAGATAATTTTGTAATATCGTCCTAACATTATAAGTTGAATAAAGTCTACGTTCTCCTCAAAGAATTAAATATATGCCTTTAGGGTGCCATTTCTTCCATGAACTTGTAATCTTTCTGCTGTCGGCTCTGTATACTTTCTTCCATCATCTGGGTCTTTTTTCCGTCTATTGTGTGAGTTGTCATCTGTCAGTTGTGTAACTTATCCCATCTAAACTGCCTCTTTCGGTTCATCAGCACATCACTGTTAAACAATTGGTCTGGCGATCCTTCCGTCGAACCTGTCGCTCATCATCTTGTCAATCTGGTAAACCATTCGTATATCAGTTTGTTTCGGGTATTCTCCATCGACCTGCCTGTTTCAGTAACCTTGTTGTACATCCTTCCTAAACAGAGCCTTTCGTTCATAATGTTACTTGACCATCCATCAACTGTAGAGTACATGTTTCCTATTACTGGGATGTCTTCCTTCTACCAAAATATAATCTCCATTGGTTGATCTAAAACGAGAAAAAACATAATTCTGTCCTTCCCAGGAACAGGTTTAGTAAATTAGCCTCAGAGAGGCATAAACGACCTATGTGGGATGGTTGCCAGTTACCAGCGGAAGGTCGTGGGTTTCCTACGGGCGCAGAGCCCGGTTTTCTCCCACAATAAAACTGGCAACGCCGCCATATAAATGAAATAATCTGAAGCGCGGCGTAAAACACCAAAAAATCAATCAATCAATCAGAGAGGCATACAATTGGAAAACAAAAAACAAAATATTAGGTGAAAACTGTCGCTCATCATCTTATCAATTTGGTAAACCATTCCTCCATCAGTTTGTTTCGGGTATTCTCCATTGACCTGCCTGTTTCAGTAACCTTGTTGTACATCCTTCCTAAACAGAGCCTTTCGTTCATCATGTAACTTGACCATCCATCAACTGTAGAGTACATGTTTCCTTTCATTGGGATGTCTTCCTTCTACCAAAATATAATCTCCATTGGTTGATCTAAAACGAGAAAAAACATAATTCTGTCCTTCCCAGGAACAGGTTTAGTAAATTAGCCTCAGAGAGGCATAAACGATCTATGTGGGATGGTTGCCAGTTACCAGCGGAAAGTCGTGGGTTTCCTCCGGGCACAGAGCCCGGTTTCCTCCCACAATAAAACTGGCAACGCCGCCATATAAATGAAATAATCTGAAGCGCGGCGTAAAACACCAACAAATCAATCAATCAATCAGAGAGGCAAACAATTGGAAAACAAAATATTAGGTGAAAACTGTCGCTCATCATCTTATCAATTTGGTGAACCATTCCTCCAGTTTGTTTCGGGTATTCTCCATCGACCTGCCTGTTTCAGTAACCTTGTTGTACATCCTTCCTAAACAGAGCCTTTCGTTCGTCATGTATTTTGACCATCCATCAACTGTAGAGTACATGTTTCATTTCATTGTGATTTCTTCCTTCTACCAAAATAAAATCTCCATGGGTTGATCTAAAACGAGAAAAAAAATAATTCTGTCCTTCCCAGGAACAGGTTTAGTAAAATAGCCTCAGAGAGGCATAAAAATAGAAAACAAACAACAAAGTATCAGTTAAAAACTTGATAATTATTCATGTAGGCTATAGTTTTGGCATATGCATGAATTACTTATGTAGACTACTGATTAATTTAAACGCTATGTTAGATTGGAAAGCACTTGATTAAAAAGTAGATAAATTTTCAGAAAATAATTTTGACCAGTTTCTAAAGGTTAGTCAGGCCTTTAGTTGCTGATCTGAACTACCTTCTATGGTTGAGCAGACAATAGAAAGTAGTTCAATTTTGGCCTAAGAAATCAAGCTCGATTTAAAATGGCAAAGGGATTTAAAAATTAACTATTTTTATGTTCTGTTTTAGGGGTTTTCATGGGTCACATTAACTTTACTTTTATATGTATTGCTCACATTTTATCCATGCTAATAGATAATTTTGTAATATCGTCCTAACATTATAAGTTGAATAAAGTCTACGTTCTCCTCAAAGAATTAAATATATGCCTTTAGGCGGCCATTTCTTCCATGAACTTGTAATCTTTCTACTGTCGGCTCTGTATACTTTCTTCCATCATCTGGGTCTTTTTTTCCGTCTATTGTGTGAGTTGTCATCTGTCAGTTGTGTTACTTATCCCATCTAAACTGCCTCTTTCGGTTCATCAGCACATCACTGTTAAACAATTGGTCTGGCGATCCTTCCGTCGAACCTGTCGCTCATCATCTTGTCAATCTGGTAAACCATTCGTATATCAGTTTGTTTCGGGTATTCTCCATCGACCTGCCTGTTTCAGTAACCTTGTTGTACATCCTTCCTAAACAGAGCCTTTCGTTCATCATGTTACTTGACCATCCATCAACTGTAGAGTACATGTTTCCTATATCTGGGATGTCTTCCTTCTACCAAAATATAATCTCCATTGGTTGATCTAAAACGAGAAAAAACATAAGTCTGTCCTTCCCAGGAACAGGTTTAGTAAATTAGCCTCAGAGAGGCATAGATGACCTACGTGGGATGGTTGCCAGTTACCAGCGGAAGGTTGTGGGTTTCCTACGGGCTCAGAGCCCGGTGTTCTCCCACAATAAAACTGGCAACGCCGCCATATAAATGAAATAATCTGGAGCGCGGCGTAAAACACCAAAAAATCAATCAATCAATCAGAGGCATACAATTGGAAAACAAAAAACAAAATATTAGGTGAAAACTGTCGCTCATCATCTTATCAATTTGGTAAACCAATCCTCCAGTTTGTTTCGGGTATTCTCCATCGACCTGCCTGTTTCAGTAACCTTGTTGTACATCCTTCCTAAACAGAGCCTTTCGTTCATCATGTATTTGACCATCCATCAACTGTACAGTACATGTTTCATTTCATTGGGATGTCTTCCTTCTACCAAAATATAATCTCCATTGGTTGATCTAAAACGAGAAAAAACATAATTCTGTCCTTCCCAGGAACAGGTTTAGTAAATTAGCCTCAGAGAGGCATAAACGACCTACGTGGGATGGTTGCCAGTTACCAGCGGAAGGTTGTGGGTTTCCTACGGGCACAGAGCCCGTGTTTCTCCCACAATAAAACTGGCAACGCCGCCATATAAGTGAAATAATCTTGAGCGCGGCGTAAAACACCAAACAATCAATTAATCAATCAGAGAGGCATACAATTGGAAAACAAATAACAAAATATTAGGTGAAAACTGTCGCTAATCATATTATCAATTTGGTAAACCATTCCTCCATCAATTTGTTTCGGGTATTCTCCATTGACCTGCCTGTTTCAGTAACCTTGTTGTACATCCTTCCTAAACAGAGCCTTTCGTTCATCGTGTAACTTGACCATCCATCAACTGTAGAGTACATGTTTCCTTTCATTGGGATGTCTTCCTTCTACCAAAATATAATCTCCATTGGTTGATCTAAAACGAGAAAAAACATAATTCTGTCCTTCCCAGGAACAGGTTTAGTAAATTAGCCTCAGAGAGGCATAAACGATCTATGTGGGATGGTTGCCAGTTACCAGCGGAAAGTCGTGGGTTTCCTCCGGGCACAGAGCCCGGTTTCCTCCCACAATAAAACTGGCAACGCCGCCATATAAGTGAAATAATCTTGAGCGCGGCGTAAAACACCAACAAATCAATCAATCAATCAGAGAGGCATACAATTGGAAAACAAAATATTAGGTGAAAACTGTCGCTCATCATCTTATCAATTTGGTAAACCATTCCTCCATCAGTTTGTTTCGGGTATTCTCCATTGACCTGCCTGTTTCAGTAACCTTGTTGTACATCCTTCCTAAACAGAGCCTTTCGTTCATCATGTAACTTGACCATCCATCAACTGTAGAGTACATGTTTCCTTTCATTTGGGATGTCTTCCTTCTACCAAAATATAATCTCCATTGGTTGATCTAAAACGAGAAAAAAGATAATTCTGTCCTTCCCAGGAACAGGTTTAGTAAATAAGCCCCAGAGAGGCATAAACGACCTATGTGGGATGGTTGCCAGTTACCAGCGGAAGGTCGTGGGTTTCCTCCGGGCACAGAGCCCAGTTTCCTCCCACAATAAAACTGGCAACGCCGCCATATAAGTGAAATAATCTTGAGCGCGGCGTAAAACACCAAACAACCAATTAATCAATTAGAGAGGCATACAATTGGAAAACAAATAACAAAATATTAGGTGAAAACTGTCGCTCATCATATTATCAATTTGGTAAACCATTCCTCCAGTTTGTTTCGGGTATTCTCCATCGACCTGCCTGTTTCAGTAACCTTGTACATCCTTCCTAAACAGAGCCTTTCGTTCATCATGTATTTTGACCATCCATCAACTGTAGAGTACATGTTTCATTTCATTGTGATTTCTTCCTTCTACCAAAATAAAATCTCCATGGGTTGATCTAAAACGAGAAAAAAAAATAATTCTGTCCTTCCCAGGAACAGGTTTAGTAAAATAGCCTCAGAGAGGCATAAAAATAGAAAACAAGCAACAAAGTATCAGTTAAAAACTTGATAATTATTCATGTAGGCTATAGTTTTGGCATATGCATGAATTACTTATGTAGACTACTGATTAATTTAAACGCTATGTTAGATTGGAAAGCACTTGATTAAAAAGTAGATAAATTTTCAGAAAATAATTTTGACCAGTTTCTAAAGGTTAGTCAGGCCTTTAGTTGCTGATCTGAACTACCTTCTATGGTTGAGCAGTTAATAGAAAGTAGTTCAATTTTGGCCTAAGAAATCAAGCTCGATTTAAAATGGCAAAGGGATTTAAAAATTAACTATTTTTATGTTCTGTTTTAGGGGTTTTCATGGGTCACATTAACTTTACTTTTATATGTATTGCTCACATTTTATCCATGCTAATAGATAATTTTGTAATATCGTCCTAACATTATAAGTTGAATAAAGTCTACGTTCTCCTCAAATAATTAAATATATGCCTTTAGGCTGCCATTTCTTCCATGAACTTGTAATCTTTCTACTGTCGGCTCTGTATACTTTCTTCCATCATCTGGGTCTTTTTTTCCGTCTATTGTGTGAGTTGTCATCTGTCAGTTGTGTAACTTATCCCATCTAAACTGCCTCTTTCGGTTCATCAGCACATCACTGTTAAACAATTGGTCTGGCGATCCTTCCGTCGAACCTGTCGCTCATCATCTTGTCAATCTGGTAAACCATTCGTATATCAGTTTGTTTCGGGTATTCTCCATCGACCTGCCTGTTTCAGTAACCTTGTTGTACATCCTTCCTAAACAGAGCCTTTCGTTCATCATGTTACTTGACCATCCATCAACTGTAGAGTACATGTTTCCTATATCTGGGATGTCTTCCTTCTACCAAAATATAATCTCCATTGGTTGATCTAAAACGAGAAAAAACATAATTCTGTCCTTCCCAGGAACAGGTTTAGTAAATTAGCCTCAGAGAGGCATAAATGACCTACGTGGGATGGTTGCCAGTTACCAGCGGAAGGTTGTGGGTTTCCTACGGGCACAGAGCCCGGTTTTCTCCCACAATAAAACTGGCAACGCCGCCATATAAGTGAAATAATCTTGAGCGCGGCGTAAAACACCAAACAATCAATTAATCAATCAGAGAGGCATACAATTGGAAAACAAATAACAAAATATTAGGTGAAAACTGTCGCTCATCATCTTATCAATTTGGTAAACCATTCCTCCAGTTTGTTTCGGGTATTCTCCATCGACCTGCCTGTTTCAGTAACCTTGTTGTACATCCTTCCTAAACAGAGCCTTTCGTTCATCATGTATTTTGACCATCCATCAACTGTAGAGTACATGTTTCATTTCATTGTGATGTCTTCCTTCTACCAAAATAAAATCTCCATGGGTTGATCTAAAACGAGAAAAAAAAATAATTCTGTCCTTCCCAGGAACATGTTTAGTAAAATAGCCTCAGAGAGGCATAAAAATAGAAAACAAACAACAAAGTATCAGTTAAAAACTTGATAATTATTCATGTAGGCTATAGTTTTGGCATATGCATGAATTACTTATGTAGACTACTGATTAATTAAAACGCTATGTTAGATTGGAAAGCACTTGATTAAAAAGTAGGTAAATTTTCAGAAAATAATTTTGACCAGTTTCCAAAGGTTGGTCAAGCCTTTAGTTACTGATCTGAACTACCTTCTAGGTTGAGCCGACGATAGAAAGTAGTTCAAATTTGGCTTAAGAAATCAGGCTCGATTTGAAATGGCAAAAGGATTAAAAAATTAACAAGATTTTTTATGTTCTGGTTTGGGCGTATTCATGGGTCACATTAACTTTACTTTTATATGTATTGCTCACATTTTATCCATGCTAATAGATAATTTTGTAATATCGTCCTAACATTATAAGTTGAATAAAGTCTACGTTCTCCTCAAATAATTAAATATATGCCTTTAGGCTGCCATTTCTTCCATGAACTTGTAATCTTTCTACTGTCGGCTCTGTATACTTTCTTCCATCATCTGGGTCTTTTTTTCCGTCTATTGTGTGAGTTGTCATCTGTCAGTTGTGTAACTTATCCCATCTAAACTGCCTCTTTCGGTTCATCAGCACATCACTGTTAAACAATTGGTCTGGCGATCCTTCCGTCGAACCTGTCGCTCATCATCTTGTCAATCTGGTAAACCATTCGTATATCAGTTTGTTTCGGGTATTCTCCATCGACCTGCCTGTTTCAGTAACCTTGTTGTACATCCTTCCTAAACAGAGCCTTTCGTTCATCATGTTACTTGACCATCCATCAACTGTAGAGTACATGTTTCCTATATCTGGGATGTCTTCCTTCTACCAAAATATAATCTCCATTGGTTGATCTAAAACGAGAAAAAACATAATTCTGTCCTTCCCAGGAACAGGTTTAGTAAATTAGCCTCAGAGAGGCATAAATGACCTACGTGGGATGGTTGCCAGTTACCAGCGGAAGGTTGTGGGTTTCCTACGGGCACAGAGCCCGGTTTTCTCCCACAATAAAACTGGCAACGCCGCCATATAAGTGAAATAATCTTGAGCGCGGCGTAAAACACCAAACAATCAATTAATCAATCAGAGAGGCATACAATTGGAAAACAAATAACAAAATATTAGGTGAAAACTGTCGCTCATCATCTTATCAATTTGGTAAACCATTCCTCCAGTTTGTTTCGGGTATTCTCCATCGACCTGCCTGTTTCAGTAACCTTGTTGTACATCCTTCCTAAACAGAGCCTTTCGTTCATCATGTATTTTGACCATCCATCAACTGTAGAGTACATGTTTCATTTCATTGTGATGTCTTCCTTCTACCAAAATAAAATCTCCATGGGTTGATCTAAAACGAGAAAAAAAAATAATTCTGTCCTTCCCAGGAACATGTTTAGTAAAATAGCCTCAGAGAGGCATAAAAATAGAAAACAAACAACAAAGTATCAGTTAAAAACTTGATAATTATTCATGTAGACTATAGTTTTGGCATATGCATGAATTACTTATGTAGACTACTGATTAATTAAAACGCTATGTTAGATTGGAAAGCACTTGATTAAAAAGTAGGTAAATTTTCAGAAAATAATTTTGACCAGTTTCCAAAGGTTGGTCAAGCCTTTAGTTACTGATCTGAACTACCTTCTAGGTTGAGCCGACGATAGAAAGTAGTTCAAATTTGGCTTAAGAAATCAGGCTCGATTTGAAATGGCAAAAGGATTAAAAAATTAACAAGATTTTTTATGTTCTGGTTTGGGCGTATTCATGGGTCACATTAACTTTACTTTTATATGTATTGCTCACATTTTATCCATGCTAATAGATAATTTTGTAATATCGTCCTAACATTATAAGTTGAATAAAGTCTACGTTCTCCTCAAAGAATTAAATATATGCCTTTAGGGTGCCATTTCTTCCATGAACTTGTAATCTTTCTGCTGTCGGCTCTGTATACTTTCTTCCATCATCTGGGTCTTTTTTCCGTCTATTGTGTGAGTTGTCATCTGTCAGTTGTGTAACTTATCCCATCTAAACTGCCTCTTTCGGTTCATCAGCACATCACTGTTAAACAATTGGTCTGGCGATCCTTCCGTCGAACCTGTCGCTCATCATCTTGTCAATCTGGTAAACCATTCGTATATCAGTTTGTTTCGGGTATTCTCCATCGACCTGCCTGTTTCAGTAACCTTGTTGTACATCCTTCCTAAACAGAGCCTTTCGTTCATCATGTTACTTGACCATCCATCAACTGTAGAGTACATGTTTCCTATTACTGGGATGTCTTCCTTCTACCAAAATATAATCTCCATTGGTTGATCTAAAACGAGAAAAAACATAATTCTGTCCTTCCCAGGAACAGGTTTAGTAAATTAGCCTCAGAGAGGCATAAACGACCTATGTGGGATGGTTGCCAGTTACCAGCGGAAGGTCGTGGGTTTCCTACGGGCGCAGAGCCCGGTTTTCTCCCACAATAAAACTGGCAACGCCGCCATATAAATGAAATAATCTGAAGCGCGGCGTAAAACACCAAAAAATCAATCAATCAATCAGAGAGGCATACAATTGGAAAACAAAAAACAAAATATTAGGTGAAAACTGTCGCTCATCATCTTATCAATTTGGTAAACCATTCCTCCATCAGTTTGTTTCGGGTATTCTCCATTGACCTGCCTGTTTCAGTAACCTTGTTGTACATCCTTCCTAAACAGAGCCTTTCGTTCATCATGTAACTTGACCATCCATCAACTGTAGAGTACATGTTTCCTTTCATTGGGATGTCTTCCTTCTACCAAAATATAATCTCCATTGGTTGATCTAAAACGAGAAAAAACATAATTCTGTCCTTCCCAGGAACAGGTTTAGTAAATTAGCCTCAGAGAGGCATAAACGATCTATGTGGGATGGTTGCCAGTTACCAGCGGAAAGTCGTGGGTTTCCTCCGGGCACAGAGCCCGGTTTCCTCCCACAATAAAACTGGCAACGCCGCCATATAAATGAAATAATCTGAAGCGCGGCGTAAAACACCAACAAATCAATCAATCAATCAGAGAGGCAAACAATTGGAAAACAAAATATTAGGTGAAAACTGTCGCTCATCATCTTATCAATTTGGTAAACCATTCCTCCAGTTTGTTTCGGTTATTCTCCATCGACCTGCCTGTTTCAGTAACCTTGTTGTACATCCTTCCTAAACAGAGCCTTTCGTTCGTCATGTATTTTGACCATCCATCAACTGTAGAGTACATGTTTCATTTCATTGTGATTTCTTCCTTCTACCAAAATAAAATCTCCATGGGTTGATCTAAAACGAGAAAAAAAATAATTCTGTCCTTCCCAGGAACAGGTTTAGTAAAATAGCCTCAGAGAGGCATAAAAATAGAAAACAAACAACAAAGTATCAGTTAAAAACTTGATAATTATTCATGTAGGCTATAGTTTTGGCATATGCATGAATTACTTATGTAGACTACTGATTAATTTAAACGCTATGTTAGATTGGAAAGCACTTGATTAAAAAGTAGATAAATTTTCAGAAAATAATTTTGACCAGTTTCTAAAGGTTAGTCAGGCCTTTAGTTGCTGATCTGAACTACCTTCTATGGTTGAGCAGACAATAGAAAGTAGTTCAATTTTGGCCTAAGAAATCAAGCTCGATTTAAAATGGCAAAGGGATTTAAAAATTAACTATTTTTATGTTCTGTTTTAGGGGTTTTCATGGGTCACATTAACTTTACTTTTATATGTATTGCTCACATTTTATCCATGCTAATAGATAATTTTGTAATATCGTCCTAACATTATAAGTTGAATAAAGTCTACGTTCTCCTCAAAGAATTAAATATATGCCTTTAGGCGGCCATTTCTTCCATGAACTTGTAATCTTTCTACTGTCGGCTCTGTATACTTTCTTCCATCATCTGGGTCTTTTTTTCCGTCTATTGTGTGAGTTGTCATCTGTCAGTTGTGTTACTTATCCCATCTAAACTGCCTCTTTCGGTTCATCAGCACATCACTGTTAAACAATTGGTCTGGCGATCCTTCCGTCGAACCTGTCGCTCATCATCTTGTCAATCTGGTAAACCATTCGTATATCAGTTTGTTTCGGGTATTCTCCATCGACCTGCCTGTTTCAGTAACCTTGTTGTACATCCTTCCTAAACAGAGCCTTTCGTTCATCATGTTACTTGACCATCCATCAACTGTAGAGTACATGTTTCCTATATCTGGGATGTCTTCCTTCTACCAAAATATAATCTCCATTGGTTGATCTAAAACGAGAAAAAACATAAGTCTGTCCTTCCCAGGAACAGGTTTAGTAAATTAGCCTCAGAGAGGCATAGATGACCTACGTGGGATGGTTGCCAGTTACCAGCGGAAGGTTGTGGGTTTCCTACGGGCTCAGAGCCCGGTTTTCTCCCACAATAAAACTGGCAACGCCGCCATATAAATGAAATAATCTGGAGCGCGGCGTAAAACACCAAAAAATCAATCAATCAATCAGAGGCATACAATTGGAAAACAAAAAACAAAATATTAGGTGAAAACTGTCGCTCATCATCTTATCAATTTGGTAAACCAATCCTCCAGTTTGTTTCGGGTATTCTCCATCGACCTGCCTGTTTCAGTAACCTTGTTGTACATCCTTCCTAAACAGAGCCTTTCGTTCATCATGTATTTGACCATCCATCAACTGTACAGTACATGTTTCATTTCATTGGGATGTCTTCCTTCTACCAAAATATAATCTCCATTGGTTGATCTAAAACGAGAAAAAACATAAGTCTGTCCTTCCCAGGAACAGGTTTAGTAAATTAGCCTCAGAGAGGCATTAACGACCTACGTGGGATGGTTGCCAGTTACCAGCGGAAGGTTGTGGGTTTCCTACGGGCACAGAGCCCGTGTTTCTCCCACAATAAAACTGGCAACGCCGCCATATAAGTGAAATAATCTTGAGCGCGGCGTAAAACACCAAACAATCAATTAATCAATCAGAGAGGCATACAATTGGAAAACAAATAACAAAATATTAGGTGAAAACTGTCGCTAATCATATTATCAATTTGGTAAACCATTCCTCCATCAATTTGTTTCGGGTATTCTCCATTGACCTGCCTGTTTCAGTAACCTTGTTGTACATCCTTCCTAAACAGAGCCTTTCGTTCATCATGTAACTTGACCATCCATCAACTGTAGAGTACATGTTTCCTTTCATTGGGATGTCTTCCTTCTACCAAAATATAATCTCCATTGGTTGATCTAAAACGAGAAAAAACATAATTCTGTCCTTCCCAGGAACAGGTTTAGTAAATTAGCCTCAGAGGCATAAACGACCTATGTGGGATGGTTGCCAGTTACCAGCGGAAAGTCGTGGGTTTCCTCCGGGCACGGAGCCCGGTTTCCTCTCACAATAAAACTGGCAACGCCGCCATATAAGTGAAATAATCTTGAGCGCGGCGTAAAACACCAAAAAATCAATCAATCAATCAGAGAGGCATACAATTGGAAAAAAAAAAAAATATTAGGTGAAAACTGTCGCTCATCATCTTATCAATTTGGTAAACCATTCCTCCATCAGTTTGTTTCGGGTATTCTCCATCGACCTGCCTGTTTCAGTAACCTTGTTGTACATCCTTCCTAAACAGAGCCTTTCGTTCATCATGTATTTTGACCATCCATCAACTGTAGAGTACATGTTTCATTTCATTGTGATGTCTTCCTTCTACCAAAATAAAATCTCCATGGGTTGATTTAAAACGAGAAAAAACATAATTCTGCCCATCCCAGGAACAGGTTTTTTAAATTAGCCTCAGCGAGGCATAAAAATGGAAAACAAACAACGAACATCAGTTGAAAACGTAATAACATTTCTTGTAGGCTATGGTTTGGGTGTATGTATGAATTACTTATGTAGACTTCTGATTAATTAAAACGCTATGTTAAATTGGAAAGCACTTCATTAAAAAGTAAATAAATTTTCAGAAAATAATTTTGATCAGTTTCCAAAGGTTGGTCAAGCCTTTAGTTACTGATCTGAATTACCTTCTATGGTTGAGCCAACGATAGAAAGTAGTTCAAATTTGGCCTAAGAAACCAAGCTCAATTTAAAATGGCAAAAGGATTAAAAAATTAACAAGATTTTTTTATGTTCTGGTTTAGGCGTATTCATGGGTCACATTAACTTTACTTTTATATGTATTGCTCACATTTTATCCATGCTAATAGATAATTTTGTAATATCGTCCTAACATTATAAGTTGAATAAAGTCTACGTTGTCCTCAAAGAATAAAATATATGCCTTTAGGGTGCCAGATCTTCCATGAACTTGTAATCTTTCTACTGTCCGCTCTGTATACTTTCTTCCATCATCTGGGTCTTTTTTTCCGTCTATTGTGTGAGTTGTCATCTGTCAGTTGTGTAACTTATCCCATCTAAACTGCCTCTTTCGGTTCGATAGCGCATCACTGTTAAACAATTTGTCTGGCGATCCTTCCGTCGAACCTGTCGCTCATCATCTTGTCAATTTGGTAAACCATTCGTCCATCAGTTTGTTTCGGGTATTCTCCATCGACCTGCATGTTTCAGTAACCTTGTTGTACATCCTTCCTAAACAGAGCCTTTCGTTCGTCATGTAACTTGACCATCCATCAACTGTAGAGTACATGTTTCCTTTCATTGGGATGTCTTCCTTCTACCAAAATATAATCTCCATTGGTTGATCTAAAACGAGAAAAAATATAATTCTGTCCTTCCCAGGAACAGGTTTAGTAAATTAGCCTCAGAGAGGCATAAACGACCTATGTGGGATGGTTGCCAGTTACCAGCGGAAGGTTGTGGGTTTCCTCCGGGCACAGAGCCCGGTTTCCTCCCACAATAAAACTGGCAACGCCGCCATATAAGTGAAATAATCTTGAGCGCGGCGTAAAACACCATCAGAGAGGCATACAATTGGAAAACAAATAACAAAATATTAGGTGAAAACTGTCGCTCATCATCTTATCAATTTGGTAAACCATTCCTCCAGTTTGTTTCGGGTATTCTCCATCGACCTGCCTGTTTCAGTAACCTTGTTGTACATCCTTCCTAAACAGAGCCTTTCGTTCATCATGTATTTTGACCATCCATCAACTGTAGAGTACATGTTTCATTTCATTGTGATGTCTTCCTACTACCAAAATAAAATCTCCATGGGTTGATCTAAAATGAGAAAAAAAATAATTCTGTCCTTCCCAGGAACAGGTTTAGTAAAATAGCCTCAGAGAGGCATAAAAATAGAAAACAAACAACAAAGTATCAGTTAAAAACTTGATAATTATTCATGTAGGCTATAGTTTTGGCATATGCATGAATTACTTATGTAGACTACTGATTAATTAAAACGCTATGTTAGATTGGAAAGCATTGATTAAAAAGTAGATAATTTTTCAGAAAATAATTTTGACCAGTTTCCAAAGGTTAGTCAGGCCTTTAGTTGCTGATCTGAACTACCTTCTATGGTTGAGCAGACAATAGAAAGTAGTTCAATTTTGGCCTAAGAAATCAAGCTCGTCGATTTAAAATGGCAAAGGGATTTAAAAATTAACTATTTTTTTATGTTCTGTTTTAGGGGTTTTCATGGGTCACATTAACTTTACTTTTATATGTATTGCTCACATTTTATCCATGCTAATAGATACTTTTGTAATATCGTCCTAACATTATAAGTTGAATAAGTCTACGTTCTCCTCAAAGAATTAAATATATGCCTTTAGGCTGCCATTTCTTCCATGAACTTGTAATCTTTCTACTGTCGGCTCTGTATACTTTCTTCCATCATCTGGGTCTTTTTTTCCGTCTATTGTGTGAGTTGTCATCTGTCAGTTGTGTAACTTATCCCATCTAAACTGCCTCTTTCGGTTCATCAGCACATCACTGTTAAACAATTGGTCTGGCGATCCTTTCGTCGAACCTGTCGCTCATCATCTTGTCAATCTGGTAAACCATTCGTATATCAGTTTGTTTCGGGTATTCTCCATCGACCTGCCTGTTTCAGTAACCTTGTTGTACATCCTTCCTAAACAGAGCCTTTCGTTCATCATGTTACTTGACCATCCATCAACTGTAGAGTACATGTTTTCTATATCTGGGATGTCTTCCTTCTACCAAAATATAATCTCCATTGGTTGATCTAAAACGAGAAAAAACATAATTCTGTCCTTCCCAGGAACAGGTTTAGTAAATTAGCCTCAGAGAGGCATAAATGACCTACGTGGGATGGTTGCCAGTTACCAGCGGAAGGTTGTGGGTTTCCTCCGGGCACAGAGCCCGGTTTTCTCCCACAATAAAACTGGCAACGCCGCCATATAAGTGAAATAATCTTGAGCGCGGCGTAAAACACCAAAAAATCAATCAATCAATCAGAGAGGCATACAATTGGAAAAAAAAAATATTAGGTGAAAACTGTCGCTCATCATCTTATCAATTTGGTAAACCATTCCTCCAGTTTGTTTCGGGTATTCTCCATCGACCTGCCTGTTTCAGTAACCTTGTTGTACATCCTTCCTAAACAGAGCCTTTCGTTCATAATGTATTTTGACCATCCATCAACTGTAGAGTACATGTTTCATTTCATTGTGATGTCTTCCTTCTACCAAAAAAAATCTCCATGCGTTGATCTAAAACGAGAAAAAACATAATTCTGCCCATCCCAGGAACAGGTTTTTTAAATTAGCCTCAGCGAGGCATAAAAATAGAAAACAAACAACAAAGTATCAGTTAAAAACTTGATAATTATTCATGTAGGCTATAGTTTTGGCATATGCATGAATTACTTATGTAGACTACTGATTAATAAAAACGCTATGTTAGATTGGAAAGCACTTGATTAAAAAGTAGATAAATTTTCAGAAAATAATTTTGACCAGTTTCCAAAGGTTAGTCAGGCCTTTAGTTGCTGATCTGAACTACCTTCTATGGTTGAGCAGTTAATAGAAAGTAGTTCAATTTTGGCCTAAGAAATCAAGCTCGATTTAAAATGGCAAAGGGATTTAAAAATTAACTATTTTTTTATGTTCTGTTTTAGGGGTTTTCATGGGTCACATTAACTTTACTTTTATATGTATTGCTCACATTTTATCCATGCTAATAGATAATTTTGTAATATCGTCCTAACATTATAAGTTGAATAAAGTCTACGTTCTCCTCAAAGAATTAAATATATGCCTTTAGGCTGCCATTTCTTCCATGAACTTGTAATCTTTCTACTGTCGGCTCTGTATACTTTCTTCCATCATCTGGGTCTTTTTTTCCGTCTATTGTGTGAGTTGTCATCTGTCAGTTGTGTAACTTATCCCATCTAAACTGCCTCTTTCGGTTCATCAGCATATCACTGGTAAACAATTGGTCTGGCGATCCTTCCGTCGAACCTGTCGCTCATCATCTTGTCAATCTGGTAAACCATTCGTATATCAGTTTGTTTCGGGTATTCTCCATCGACCTGTCTGTTTCAGTAACCTTGTTGTACATCCTTCCTAAACAGAGCCTTTCGTTCATCATGTTACTTGACCATCCATCAACTGTAGAGTACATGTTTCCTATTACTGGGATGTCTTCCTTCTACCAAAATATAATCTCCATTGGTTGATCTAAAACGAGAAAAAACATAATTCTGTCCTTCCCAGGAACAGGTTTAGTAAATAAGCCTCAGAGAGGCATAAATGACCTACGTGGGATGGTTGCCAGTTACCAGCGGAAGGTTGTGGGTTTCCTACGGGCACAGAGCCCGGTTTTCTCCCACAATAAAACTGGCAACGCCGCCATATAAATGAAATAATCTGGAGCGCGGCGTAAAACACCAAAAAATCAATCAATCAATCAGAGAGGCATACAATTGGAAAACAAAAAACAAAATATTAGGTGAAAACTGTCGCTCATCATCTTATCAATTTGGTAAACCATTCCTCCAGTTTGTTTCGGGTATTCTCCATCGACCTGCCTGTTTCAGTAACCTTGTTGTACATCCTTCCTAAACAGAGCCTTTCGTTCATCATGTATTTTGACAATCCATCAACTGTAGAGTACATGTTTCATTTCATTGTGATGTCTTCCTTCTACCAAAATAAAATCTCCATGGGTTGATCTAAAACGAGAAAAAAAATAATTCTGTCCTTCCCAGGAACAGGTTTAGTAAAATAGCCTCAGAGAGGCATAAAAATAGAAAACAAACAACCAAGTATCAGTTAAAAACTTGATAATTATTCATGTAGGCTATAGTTTTGGCATATGCATGAATTACTTATGTAGACTACTGATTAATTAAAACGCTATGTTAGATTGGAAAGCATTGATTAAAAAGTAGATAAATTTTCAGAAAATAATTTTGACCAGTTTCCAAAGGTTAGTCAGGCCTTTAGTTGCTGATATGAACTACCTTCTATGGTTGAGCAGACAATAGAAAGTAGTTCAATTTTGGCCTAAGAAATCAAGCTCGATTTAAAATGGCAAAGGGATTTAAAAATTAACTATTTCTTTATGTTCTGTTTTAGGGGTTTTCATGGGTCACATTAACTTTACTTTTATATGTATTGCTCACATTTTATCCATGCTAATAGATAATTTTGTAATATCGTCCTAACATTATAAGTTGAATAAAGTCTACGTTCTCCTCAAAGAATTAAATATATGCCTTTAGGCTGCCATTTCTTCCATGAACTTGTAATCTTTCTACTGTCGGCTCTGTATACTTTCTTCCATCATCTGGGTCTTTTTTTCCGTCTATTGTGTGAGTTGTCATCTGTCAGTTGTGTAACTTATCCCATCTAAACTGCCTCTTTCAGTTCATCAGCACATCACTGTTAAACAATTGGTCTGGCGATCCTTCCGTCGAACCTGTCGCTCATCATCTTGTCAATCTGGTAAACCATTCGTATATCAGTTTGTTTCGGGTATTCTCCATCGACCTGCCTGTTTCAGTAACCTTGTTGTACATCCTTCCTTAACAGAGCGTTTCGTTCATCATGTAACTTGACCATCCATCAACTGTAGAGTACATGTTTCCTTTCATTGGGATGTCTTCCTTCTACCAAAATATAATCTCCATTGGTTGATCTAAAACGAGAAAAAACATAATTCTGTCCTTCCCAGGAACAGGTTTAGTAAATTAGCCTCAGAGAGGCATAAACGACCTATGTGGGATGGTTGCCAGTTACCAGCGGAAAGTCGTGGGTTTCCTCCGGGCACGGAGCCCGGTTTCCTCTCACAATAAAACTGGCAACGCCGCCATATAAGTGAAATAATCTTGAGCGCGGCGTAAAACACCAAAAAATCAATCAATCAATCAGAGAGGCATACAATTGGAAAAAAAAAAATATTAGGTGAAAACTGTCGCTCATCATCTTATCAATTTGGTAAACCATTCCTCCATCAGTTTGTTTCGGGTATTCTCCATCGACCTGCCTGTTTCAGTAACCTTGTTGTACATCCTTCCTAAACAGAGCCTTTCGTTCATCATGTATTTTGACCATCCATCAACTGTAGAGTACATGTTTCATTTCATTGTGATGTCTTCCTTCTACCAAAATAAAATCTCCATGGGTTGATTTAAAACGAGAAAAAACATAATTCTGCCCATCCCAGGAACAGGTTTTTTAAATTAGCCTCAGCGAGGCATAAAAATGGAAAACAAACAACGAACATCAGTTGAAAACGTAATAACATTTCTTGTAGGCTATGGTTTGGGTGTATGTATGAATTACTTATGTAGACTTCTGATTAATTAAAACGCTATGTTAAATTGGAAAGCACTTCATTAAAAAGTAAATAAATTTTCAGAAAATAATTTTGATCAGTTTCCAAAGGTTGGTCAAGCCTTTAGTTACTGATCTGAATTACCTTCTATGGTTGAGCCAACGATAGAAAGTAGTTCGAATTTGGCCTAAGAAATCAAGCTCAATTTAAAATGGCAAAAGGATTAAAAAATTAACAAGATTTTTTTATGTTCTGGTTTAGGCGTATTCATGGGTCACATTAACTTTACTTTTATATGTATTGCTCACATTTTATCCATGCTAATAGATAATTTTGTAATATCGTCCTAACATTATAAGTTGAATAAAGTCTACGTTGTCCTCAAAGAATAAAATATATGCCTTTAGGGTGCCAGATCTTCCATGAACTTGTAATCTTTCTACTGTCCGCTCTGTATACTTTCTTCCATCATCTGGGTCTTTTTTTCCGTCTATTGTGTGAGTTGTCATCTGTCAGTTGTGTAACTTATCCCATCTAAACTGCCTCTTTCGGTTCGATAGCGCATCACTGTTAAACAATTTGTCTGGCGATCCTTCCGTCGAACCTGTCGCTCATCATCTTGTCAATTTGGTAAACCATTCGTCCATCAGTTTGTTTCGGGTATTCTCCATCGACCTGCATGTTTCAGTAACCTTGTTGTACATCCTTCCTAAACAGAGCCTTTCGTTCGTCATGTAACTTGACCATCCATCAACTGTAGAGTACATGTTTCCTTTCATTGGGATGTCTTCCTTCTACCAAAATATAATCTCCATTGGTTGATCTAAAACGAGAAAAAATATAATTCTGTCCTTCCCAGGAACAGGTTTAGTAAATTAGCCTCAGAGAGGCATAAACGACCTATGTGGGATGGTTGCCAGTTACCAGCGGAAGGTTGTGGGTTTCCTCCGGGCACAGAGCCCGGTTTCCTCCCACAATAAAACTGGCAACGCCGCCATATAAGTGAAATAATCTTGAGCGCGGCGTAAAACACCATCAGAGAGGCATACAATTGGAAAACAAATAACAAAATATTAGGTGAAAACTGTCGCTCATCATCTTATCAATTTGGTAAACCATTCCTCCAGTTTGTTTCGGGTATTCTCCATCGACCTGCCTGTTTCAGTAACCTTGTTGTACATCCTTCCTAAACAGAGCCTTTCGTTCATCATGTATTTTGACCATCCATCAACTGTAGAGTACATGTTTCATTTCATTGTGATGTCTTCCTACTACCAAAATAAAATCTCCATGGGTTGATCTAAAATGAGAAAAAAAATAATTCTGTCCTTCCCAGGAACAGGTTTAGTAAAATAGCCTCAGAGAGGCATAAAAATAGAAAACAAACAACAAAGTATCAGTTAAAAACTTGATAATTATTCATGTAGGCTATAGTTTTGGCATATGCATGAATTACTTATGTAGACTACTGATTAATTAAAACGCTATGTTAGATTGGAAAGCATTGATTAAAAAGTAGATAATTTTTCAGAAAATAATTTTGACCAGTTTCCAAAGGTTAGTCAGGCCTTTAGTTGCTGATCTGAACTACCTTCTATGGTTGAGCAGACAATAGAAAGTAGTTCAATTTTGGCCTAAGAAATCAAGCTCGTCGATTTAAAATGGCAAAGGGATTTAAAAATTAACTTTTTTTTTATGTTCTGTTTTAGGGGTTTTCATGGGTCACATTAACTTTACTTTTATATGTATTGCTTACATTTTATCCATGCTAATAGATACTTTTGTAATATCGTCCTAACATTATAAGTTGAATAAGTCTACGTTCTCCTCAAAGAATTAAATATATGCCTTTAGGCTGCCATTTCTTCCATGAACTTGTAATCTTTCTACTGTCGGCTCTGTATACTTTCTTCCATCATCTGGGTCTTTTTTTCCGTCTATTGTGTGAGTTGTCATCTGTCAGTTGTGTAACTTATCCCATCTAAACTGCCTCTTTCGGTTCATCAGCACATCACTGTTAAACAATTGGTCTGGCGATCCTTTCGTCGAACCTGTCGCTCATCATCTTGTCAATCTGGTAAACCATTCGTATATCAGTTTGTTTCGGGTATTCTCCATGGACCTGCCTGTTTCAGTAACCTTGTTGTACATCCTTCCTAAACAGAGCCTTTCGTTCATCATGTTACTTGACCATCCATCAACTGTAGAGTACATGTTTCCTATATCTGGGATGTCTTCCTTCTACCAAAATATAATCTCCATTGGTTGATCTAAAACGAGAAAAAACATAATTCTGTCCTTCCCAGGAACAGGTTTAGTAAATTAGCCTCAGAGAGGCATAAATGACCTACGTGGGATGGTTGCCAGTTACCAGCGGAAGGTTGTGGGTTTCCTCCGGGCACAGAGCCCGGTTTTCTCCCACAATAAAACTGGCAACGCCGCCATATAAGTGAAATAATCTTGAGCGCGGCGTAAAACACCAAAAAATCAATCAATCAATCAGAGAGGCATACAATTGGAAAAAAAAAATATTAGGTGAAAACTGTCGCTCATCATCTTATCAATTTGGTAAACCATTCCTCCATCAGTTTGTTTCGGGTATTCTCCATTGACCTGCCTGTTTCAGTAACCTTGTTGTACATCCTTCCTAAACAGAGCCTTTCGTTTATCATGTAACTTGACCATCCATCAACTGTAGAGTACATGTTTCCTTTCATTGGGATGTCATCCTTCTACCAAAATATAATCTCTTTTGGTTGATCTAAAACGAGAAAAAACATAATTCTGTCCTTCCCAGGAACAGGTTTAGTAAATTAGCCTCAGAGAGGCATAAACGACCTATGTGGGATTGTTGCCAGTTACCAGCGGAAAGTCGTGGGTTTCCTCCGGGCACAGAGCCCGGTTTCCTCCCACAATAAAACTGACGCCGCCATATAAGTGAAATAATCTTGAGCGCGGCGTAAAACACCAAACAATCAATTAATCAATCAGAGAGGCATACAATTGGAAAACAAAAAACAAAATATTAGGTGAAAACTGTCGCTCATCATCTTATCAATTTGGTAAACCATTCCTCCAGTTTGTTTCGGGTATTCTCCATCGACCTGCCTGTTTCAGTAACCTTGTTGTACATCCTTCCTAAACAGAGCCTTTCGTTCATCATGTATTTTGACAATCCATCAACTGTAGAGTACATGTTTCATTTCATTGTGATGTCTTCCTTCTACCAAAATAAAATCTCCATGGGTTGATCTAAAACGAGAAAAAAAATAATTCTGTCCTTCCCAGGAACAGGTTTAGTAAAATAGCCTCAGAGAGGCATAAAAATAGAAAACAAACAACCAAGTATCAGTTAAAAACTTGATAATTATTCATGTAGGCTATAGTTTTGGCATATGCATGAATTACTTATGTAGACTACTGATTAATTAAAACGCTATGTTAGATTGGAAAGCATTGATTAAAAAGTAGATAAATTTTCAGAAAATAATTTTGACCAGTTTCCAAAGGTTAGTCAGGCCTTTAGTTGCTGATATGAACTACCTTCTATGGTTGAGCAGACAATAGAAAGTAGTTCAATTTTGGCCTAAGAAATCAAGCTCGATTTAAAATGGCAAAGGGATTTAAAAATTAACTATTTCTTTATGTTCTGTTTTAGGGGTTTTCATGGGTCACATTAACTTTACTTTTATATGTATTGCTCACATTTTATCCATGCTAATAGATAATTTTGTAATATCGTCCTAACATTATAAGTTGAATAAAGTCTACGTTCTCCTCAAAGAATTAAATATATGCCTTTAGGCTGCCATTTCTTCCATGAACTTGTAATCTTTCTACTGTCGGCTCTGTATACTTTCTTCCATCATCTGGGTCTTTTTTTCCGTCTATTGTGTGAGTTGTCATCTGTCAGTTGTGTAACTTATCCCATCTAAACTGCCTCTTTCAGTTCATCAGCACATCACTGTTAAACAATTGGTCTGGCGATCCTTCCGTCGAACCTGTCGCTCATCATCTTGTCAATCTGGTAAACCATTCGTATATCAGTTTGTTTCGGGTATTCTCCATCGACCTGCCTGTTTCAGTAACCTTGTTGTACATCCTTCCTTAACAGAGCGTTTCGTTCATCATGTAACTTGACCATCCATCAACTGTAGAGTACATGTTTCCTTTCATTGGGATGTCTTCCTTCTACCAAAATATAATCTCCATTGGTTGATCTAAAACGAGAAAAAACATAATTCTGTCCTTCCCAGGAACAGGTTTAGTAAATTAGCCTCAGAGAGGCATAAACGACCTATGTGGGATGGTTGCCAGTTACCAGCGGAAAGTCGTGGGTTTCCTCCGGGCACAGAGCCCGGTTTCCTCCCACAATAAAACTGGCAACGCCGCCATATAAGTGAAATAATCTTGAGCGCGGCGTAAAACACCATCAGAGAGGCATACAATTGGAAAACAAATAACAAAATGTTAGGTGAAAACTGTCGCTCATCATCTTATCAATTTGGTAAACCATTCCTCCAGTTTGTTTCGGGTATTCTCCATCGACCTGCCTGTTTCAGTAACCTTGTTGTACATCCTTCCTAAACAGAGCCTTCCGTTCATCATGTATTTTGACCATCCATCAACTGTAGAGTACATGTTTCATTTCATTGTGATGTCTTCCTACTACCAAAATAAAATCTCCATGGGTTGATCTAAAATGAGAAAAAAAATAATTCTGTCCTTCCCAGGAACAGGTTTAGTAAAATAGCCTCAGAGAGGCATAAAAATAGAAAACAAACAACAAAGTATCAGTTAAAAACTTGATAATTATTCATGTAGGCTATAGTTTTGGCATATGCATGAATTACTTATGTAGACTACTGATTAATTAAAACGCTATGTTAGATTGGAAAGCACTTGATTAAAAAGTAGATAAATTTTCAGAAAATAATTTTGACCAGTTTCCAAAGGTTAGTCAGGCCTTTAGTTGCTGATCTGAACTACCTTCTATGGTTGAGCAGACAATAGAAAGTAGTTCAATTTTGGCCTAAGAAATCAAGCTCGATTTAAAATGGCAAAGGGATTTAAAAATTAACTATTTTTTTATGTTCTGTTTTAGGGGTTTTCATGGGTCACATTAACTTTACTTTTATATGTATTGCTCACATTTTATCCATGCTAATAGATAATTTTGTAATATCGTCCTAACATTATAAGTTGAATAAAGTCTACGTTCTCCTCAAAGAATTAAATATATGCCTTTAGGCTGCCATTTCTTCCATGAACTTGTAATCTTTCTACTGTCGGCTCTGTATACTTTCTTCCATCATCTGGGTCTTTTTTTCCGTCTATTGTGTGAGTTGTCATCTGTCAGTTGTGTAACTTGTCCCATCTAAACTGCCTCTTTCGGTTCATCAGCACATCACTGTTAAACAATTGGTCTGGCGATCCTTCCGTCGAACCTGTCGCTCATCATCTTGTCAATCTGGTAAACCATTCGTATATCAGTTTGTTTCGGGTATTCTCCATCGACCTGCCTGTTTCAGTAACCTTGTTGTACATCCTTCCTAAACAGAGCCTTTCGTTCATCATGTTACTTGACCATCCATCAACTGTAGAGTACATGTTTCCTATTACTGGGATGTCTTCCTTCTACCAAAATATAATCTCCATTGGTTGATCTAAAACGAGAAAAAACATAATTCTGTCCTTCCCAGGAACAGGTTTAGTAAATTAGCCTCAGAGAGGCATAAACGACCTATGTGGGATGGTTGCCAGTTACCAGCGGCAGGTTGTGGGTTTCCTACGGGCACAGAGCCCGGTTTTCTCCCACAATAAAACTGGCAACGCCGCCATATAAATGAAATAATCTGGAGCGCGGCGTAAAACAACAAAAAATCAATCAATCAATCAGAGGCATACAATTAGAAAACAAAAAACAAAATATTAGGTGAAAACTGTCGCTCATCATCTTATCAATTTGCTAAACCATTCCTCCATCAGTTTGTTTCGGGTATTCTCCATCGACCTGCCTGTTTCAGTAACCTTGTTGTACATCCTTCCTAAACAGAGCCTTTCGTTCATCATGTATTTTGACCATCCATCAACTGTAGAGTACATGTTTCATTTCATTGTGATGTCTTCCTTCTACCAAAATGAAATCTCCATGGGTTGATCTAAAACGAGAAAAAACATAATTCTGCCCATCCCAGGAACAGGTATATTAAATTAGCCTCAGCGAGGCATAAAAATGGAAAACAAACAACGAGCTAATGCTCTGCCGTTCAGCATCGACGAAATTTTGGTTGATACATATTATTTTCTTGACAAGTCCAGCAAAAGGCAGTCTGAATTGGAGGTATTCCAAAAGCTCTATGATGTTAATCATACTAAAATTCTGAAGCATGTTCAAACAAGATGGTTAAGTATAGGTCGTTGCTTAGATCGTATTCTGGAGAATTGGGATGCCCTGAAAGTCTTCTTTGTGGAACAGAAATCAACTGTCACTTCTGAAAATAACTACAGAAATAAGAAAATCAGTTCATTGGAATTGTTTTTTAAATCCCCAACCAATCGCCTTTATTGTTTGTTCCTTCAAAATGCCATCATCCCATTTGATAAGCTGAATACCACACTCCAGGGGAAAAACCTCTGATTCACTCTTTGAGGAGATTGCTTCATGAACTTATGAGAGAATTACTAATCCGGTTTGTTGAACCTCGTGCACTGCATGGAAAATCTGTGACTAAAGTCACTTTTGATCTATCTGCTAACCACAAGGAAGCTAAAGATCTGATTATAGGGGATTTGGCAAGAAACTTTATTTTTCGAAAAGAAGAAAATCATCTTCGAGATAGTAGATTGACTGAGTTCTATGATGTTGTCAAGAAGTTCTTTACGAATGCCTGTAATTACATAAAAACTAAATTGCCTCTTGATGAAGAACTGCTGAGAAGAGCTGAAGTTGTTGATATTGACTTACAACTACACAACTGTAACAGTGACCTTCTTTACTTCTTGGATAGATTCCCAGGAATAATTCCAGAGGGTAAATACATCCTATAAGACTTCTATAAAGTATCTGCTGTTTTTAGGATGATCTTCAACATGTATATTTTTCTTACTTAATCTTCCATCTAACTTCCAAGTTTTCTGCTAGCTGTTTGTCAAACATTTCCATTGAATTGGTATCATTACATAAAAGTATTAGGAAGCTGTCTATTACTATGTGAAACAGGCTGAGATTAAATATGTATCTTTCCCCTCATCATATAGAAATCAATCTCCAGTCATTATATTAAATAGGAGATATATTTTTGATTTCAGGTTGCACAAAAGAAAAGGTTTTATTGGAGTACGCCAGGTACCAATCAGATGATGTGACAGTTGTAAAGAAAGGATCAACTGAAGAAACATGGGTGGCAATCTCTAAAATGAAGGACACAGAGGGTGTAACAATTTATCCTAATTTACCCAAAGTCATGTTTTCAATAATGAGCATCCCACACAGCAATGCTCAATGTGAAAGGATTTTTTCCTGTGTCAGGAAAAATAAAACTGACCAGAGAGCCTCTCTAAGTGGTGAAACATTATATGCACTGATGGTAGTCAAATCCAAAGGGAAAATCTCCAAAAACACAAATTACTCTGATTCAGAGCTTATAAGAATAAAATCAGCCTACTACAGGCAGCTGAAAAAGTTTTGACATTGACCCTATTCAGTACACTTGTCTTAAATCCATGTGGCTCTCTCGATTTCTCTAAAAATAAAGTTTCAAATTAAAACAATGTCTTTATTTTATCCCATTGATGTCATGGCTTCCGCTTCCATGGCATGGGGGGAGCTATATGAACCAAAAGTTCAACCTTTAAACCAGGATTCAGCCATAACAAATAAGAGAAAACCATTATGAAGGACAATGCTTAAAATTTTTCAAAGCCCAAAAATGCACCAGTGTTTTTAATATTTATATATCTTGACAATATCTGAATGGTTATTGGTGTTTATTCCCTAGTTCACCATTGTTTGCCTTACAGTGCGGTAGCTATTTTTAGCTAAGGAAACTTGTGATGTTCATAATATTTTGTTATATACCACCTTCATAGTCAGTCATGTAAAATACTCTTAACATTGGATTTGTACTCTGAAATGTAATTGATAATACACAAAGGACTAACTTAGAGTAGGCAGGTCTGCATTTCTTCCATGAACTTGTAATCTTTCTACTGTCCGCTCTGTATACTTTCTTCCATCATCTGGGTCTTTTTTTCCGTCTATTGTGTGAGTTGTCATCTGTCAGTTGTGTAACTTATCCCATCTAAACTGCCTCTTTCGGTTCATTAGCACATCACTGTTAAACAATTTGTCTGGCGATCCTTCCGTCGAACCTGTCGCTCATCATCTTGTCAATTTGGTAAACCATTCGTCCATCAGTTTGTTTCGGGTATTCTCCATCGACCTGCATGTTTCAGTAACCTTGTTGTACATCCTTCCTAAACAGAGCCTTTCGTTCGTCATGTAACTTGACCATCCATCAACTGTAGAGTACATGTTTCCTTTCATTGAGATGTCTTCCTTCTACCAAAATATAATCTCCATTGGTTGATCTAAAACGAGAAAAAACATAATTCTGTCCTTCCCAGGAACAGGTTTAAAAAATTAGCCTCAGAGTGGCATAAACGACCTATGTGGGATGGTTGCCAGTTACCAGCGGAAGGTTGTGGGTTTCCTCCGGGCACAGAGCCCGGTTTCCTCCCACAATAAAACTGGCAACGCCGCCATATAAGTGAAATAATCTTGAGCGCGGCGTAAAACACCATCAGCTCAATTTAAAATGGCAAAAGGATTAAAAAATTAACAAGATTTTTTTGTTCTGGTTTAGGCGTATTCATGGGTCACATTAACTTTACTTTTATATGTATTGCTCACATTTTATCCATGCTAATAGATAATTTTGTTATATCGTCCTAACATTATAAGTTGAATAAAGTCTACGTTGTCCTCAAAGAATAAAATATATGCCTTTAGGGTGCCATTTCTTCCATGAACTTGTAATCTTTCTACTGTCCGCTCTGTATACTTTCTTCCATCATCTGGGTCTTTTTTTCCGTCTATTGTGTGAGTTGTCATCTGTCAGTTGTGTAACTTATCCCATCTAAACTGCCTCTTTCGGTTCATTAGCGCATCACTGTTAAACAAATGGTCTGGCGATCCTTCCGTCGAACCTGTCGCTCATCATCTTGTCAATTTGGTAAACCATTCGTCCATCAGTTTGTTTCGGGTATTCTCGATCTACCTGCCTGTTTCAGTAACCTTGTTGTACATCCTTCCTAAACAGAGCCTTTCGTTCATCATGTTACTTGACCATCCATAAACTGTAGAGTACATGTTTCCTTTCATTGGGATGTCTTCCTTCTACCAAAATATAATCTTCATTGGTTGATTTAAAACGAGAAAAAATATAATTCTGTCCTTCCCAGGAACAGGTTTAGTAAATTAGCCTCAGAGAGGCATAAACGACCTATGTGGGATGGTTGCCAGTTACCAGCGGAAGGTCGTGGGTTTCCTCCGGGCACAGAGCGCGGTTTCCTCCCACAATAAAACTGGCAATGCCGCAATATAAGTGAAATAATCTTGAGCGCGGTGTAAAACACCAAAAAATCAATCAATCAATCAGAGAGGCATACAATTGGAAAACAAATAACAAAATATTAGGTGAAAACTGTCGCTCATCATCTTATCAATTTGGTAAACCATTCCTCCAGTTTGTTTCGGGTATTCTCCATCGACCTGCCTGCTTCAGTAACCTTGTTGTACATCCTTCCTAAACAGAGCCTTCCGTTCATCATGTAACTTGACCATCCATCAACTGTAGAGTGCATGTTTCCTTTCATTGGAATGTCTTCCTTCTACAAAAATATAATCTCCATTGGTTGATCTAAAACGAGAAAAAACATAATTCTGTCCTTCCCAGGAACAGGTTTAGTAAATTAGCCTCAGAGAGGCATAAAAATAGAAAACAAACAACGAAGTATCAGTTAAAAACTGAATAATTATTCATGTAGGCTATGGTTTTGGCATATGCATGAATTACTTATGTAGACTACTGATTAATTAAAACGCTATGTTAGATTGGAAAGCACTTGATTAAAAAGTAGATAAATTTTCAGAAAATAATTTTGACCAGTTTCCAAAGGTTAGTCAGGCCTTTAGTTACTGATCTGAACTACCTTCTATGGTTGAGCAGACTATAGAAAGTAGTTCAATTTTGGCCTAAGAAATCAAGCTCGATTTAAAATGGCAAAGGGATTGAAAAATTAACTATTTTTTATGTTCTGTTTTAGGGGTTTCCATGGGTCACATTAATTTTACTTTTATATGTATTGCTCACATTTTATCCATGCTAATAGATAATTTTGTAATATCGTCCTAACATTATAAGTTGAATGAAGTCTACGTTGTCATCAAAGAATAAAATATATGCATTTAGGGTGCCATTTATTCCATGAACTTGTAATCTTTCTACTGTCGGCTCTGTATACTTTCTTCCATCATCTGGGTCTTTTTTCCGTCTATTGTGTGAGTTGTCATCTGTCAGTTGTGTAACTTATCCCATCAAAATATAATCTCCATTGGTTGATCTAAAACGAGAAAAAACATAATTCTGTCCTTCCCAGGAACAGGTTTAGTAAATTAGCCTCAGAGAGGCATAAACGACCTATGTGGGATGGTTGCCAGTTACCAGCGGAAGGTCGTGGGTGTCCTCCGGGCACAGAGCCCGGTTTCCTCCCACAATAAAACTGGCAGCGCCGCCATTTAAGTGAAATAATCTTGAGCGCGGCGTAAAACACTAAAAAATCAATCAATCAATCAGAGAGGCATACAATTGGAAAACAAAAAACAAAATATTAGGTGAAAACTGTCGCTCATCATCTACCAATTTGGTAAACCATTCCTCCATCAGTTTGTTTCGGGTATTCTCCATCGACCTGCCTTTTTTCAGTAACCTTGTTGTACATCCTTCCTAAACAGAGCCTTCCGTTCATCATGTAACTTGACCATCCATCAACTGTAGAGTACATGTTTCATTTCATTGTGATGTCTTCCTTCTACCAAAATAAAATCTCCATGGGTTGATCTAAAACCAGAAAAAACATAATTCTGTCCTTCCCAGGAACAGGTTTAGTAAATTAGCCTCAGAGAGGCATAAAAATAGAAAACAAACAACAAAGTATCTTTTAAAAACTTGATAATTATTCATGTAGGCTATAGTTTTGGCATATGCATGAATTACTTTATATGTAGACTACTGATTAATTAAAACGCTATGTTAGATTGGAAAGCACTTGATTAAGAAATAGATAAATTTTCAGAAAATAATTTTGACCAGTTTCCAAAGGTTAGTCAGGCCTTTAGTTGCTGATCTGAACTACCTTCTATGGTTGAGCAGACAATAGAAAGTAGTTCAATTTTGGCCTAAGAAATCAAGCTCGATTTAAAATGGCAAAGGGATTTAAAAATTAACTATTTTTTTATGTTCTGTTTTAGGGGTTTTCATGGGTCACATTAACTTTACTTTTATATGTATTGCTCACATTTTATCCATGCTAATAGATAATTTTGTAATATCGTCCTAACATTCTAAGTTGAATAAAGTCTACGTTGTCCTCAAAGAATTAAGTATATGCCTTTAGGCTGCCATTTCTTCCATGAACTTGTAATCTTTCTACTGTCGGCTCTGTATACTTTCTTCCATCATCTGGGTCTTTTTTCCGTCTATTGTGTGAGTTGTCATCTGTCAGTTGTGTAACTTATCCCATCTAAACTGCCTCTTTCGGTTCATGAGCACATCACTGTTAAACAATTGGTCTGGCGATCCTTCCGTCGAGCCTGTCGCTCATCATCTTGTCAATCTGGTAAACCATTCGTATATCAGTTTGTTTCGGGTATTCTCCATCGACCTGCCTGTTTCAGTAACCTTGTTGTACATCCTTCCTAAACAGAGCCTTTCGTTCATCATGTTACTTGACCATCCATCAACTGTAGAGTACATGTTTCCTATTACTGGGATGTCTTCCTTCTACCAAAATATAATCTTCATTGGTTGATCTAAAACGAGAAAAAATATAATTCTGTCCTTCCCAGGAACAGGTTTAGTAAATTAGCCTCAGAGAGGCATAAACGACCTATGTGGGATGGTTGCCAGTTACCAGCGGAAGGTCGTGGGTTTCCTCCGGGCACAGAGCCCGGTTTCCTCACACAATAAAACTGGCAACGCCGCCATATAAGTGAAATAATCTTGAGCGCGGCGTAAAACACCAAAAAATCAATCAATCAATCAGAGAGGCATACAATTGAAAAACAAAAGACAAAATATTAGGTGAAAACTGTCGCTCATCATCTTATCAATTTGGTAAACCATTCCTCCATCAGTTTGTTTCTGGTATTCTCCATCGACCTGCCTGCTTCAGTAACCTTGTTGTACATCCTTCCTAAACAGAGCCTTCCGTTCATCATGTAACTTGACCATCCATCAACTGTAGAGTGTATGTTTCCTTTCATTGGATGTCTTCCTTCTACCAAAATATAATCTCCATTGGTTGATCTAAAACAAGAAAAAACATAATTCTGTCCTTCACAGGAACAGGTTTAGTAAATTAGCCTCAGAGGGGCATAAAAATAGAAAACAAACAACGAAGTATCAGTTAAAAACTTGATAATTATTCATGTAGGCTATGGTTTTGGCATATGCATGAATTACTTATGTAGACTACTGATTAATTAAAACGCTATGTTAGATTGGAAAGCACTTGATTAAAAAGTAGATAAATTTTCAGAAAATAATTTTGACCAGTTTCCAAAGCTTAGTCAGGCCTTTAGTTGCTGATCTGAACTACCTTCTATGATTGAGCAGACGATAGAAAGTAGTTCAATTTTGGCCTGAAAAATCAAGCTCGATTTAAAATGGCAAAGGGATTGAAAAATTAACTTTTTTTATGTTCTGTTCTAGGGGTTTTCATGGGTCACATTAACTTTACTTTTATATGTATTGCTCACATTTTATCCATGCTAATAGATAATTTTGTAATATCGTCCTAACATTATAAGTTGAATAAAGTCTACGTTCTCCTCAAAGAATTAAATATATGTCTGTAGGCTGCCATTTCTTCCATGAACTTGTAATCTTTCTACTGTCGGCTCTGTATACTTTCTTCCATCATCTGGGTCTTTTTTTCCGTCTATTGTGTGAGTTGTCATGTCAGTTGTGTAACTTATCCCATCTTAACTGCCTCTTTCGGTTCATTAGCGCATCACTGTTAAGCAATTGGTCTGGCGATCCTTCCGTCGAACCTGTCGCTCATCTTGTCAATTTGGTAAACCATTCATCCATCAGTTTGTTTCAGGTATTCTCTATCGACCTGCCTGTTTCAGTAACCTTGTTGTACATCCTTCCTAAACAGAGCCTTCCGTTCATCATGTAACTTGACCATCCATCAACTGTAGAGTACATGTTTCCTTTCATTGGGATGTCTTCCTTCTACCAAAATATAATCTCCATTGGTTGATCTAAAACGAGAAAAAACATAATTCTGTCCTTCCCAGGAACAGGTTTAGTAAATTAGCCTCAGAGAGGCATACAATGGGAAAACAAATAACGAAGTATCAGTTAAAAACTTGATAATTATTCATGTAGGCTATAGTTTTGGCATATGCATGAATTACTTATGTAGACTACTGATTAATTAAAACGCTATGTTAGATTGGAAAGCACTTGATTAAAAAGTAGATAAATTTTCAGAAAATAATTTTGACCAGTTTCCAAAGGTTAGTCAGGCCTTTAGTTACTGATCTGAACTACCTTCTATGGTTGAGCAGACGATAGAAAGTAGTTCAATTTTGGCCTAAGAAATCAAGCTCGATTTAAAATGGTAAAAGGATTAAAAAATTAACAAGTTTTTTTATGTTCTGTTTTAGGGGTATTCATGGTTCATGTTAATTTTACTTTTATATGTATTGCTCACATTTTATCCATGCTAATAGATAATTTTGTATTATCGTCCTAACATTATAAGTTGAATAAAGTCTACGTTGTCCTCAAAGAATAAAATATATGCCTTTAGGGTGCCATTTCTTCCATGAACTTGTAATCTTTCTACTGTCGGCTCTGTATACTTACTTCCATCATCTGGGTCCTAAGAAATAATGCTTGATTAAAAATGGCAAAAGGATTAAAGATTAACATTTTTTTATTTTCTGTTTTAGGTGTACTGAAGGGTCATATTAACTGCTTTGAGTTAACCAGAAATGATTCCTGACACACCATCTACCCTTTAGGTATATATACTCTAAAAACGGTCAGGATCAGGTCAAAACTAAAATAGATTAGGACTAAAAGAGAATATTACATAATGTAATTTGGATGTTGTATAATGCAATCATGCAACCAAAACTGTCATTAATGGCTGACAACACACCATCTATCCATAAGGGAATGCTGTTAAATAATTCCAAAGATGAAAAAGTTATGGAGCGCAAGCAACCAAGACATAGACTAAAACAGAGTATTACATAATCTAATATGGATGCTGTATAATGAAACCAGGGATGTCTTGAATGGTTCCAGAAAAACCATCTACCCTTAACTGTTGTATCTACTCTGACAAAATTGTCAAGATCAGGTTAAAACTAAAGAAGATATGGACTAAAAGAGAATATTACATAATCTATTATAGATGGCATATTATGTAGCCGGATATTTATAAATGGCCGACAACACACCATCTACACCAAAGGTATGTGCTGTAAAAGAATTGTAAAGATTGGATTAAAAATCTTCTAGATATGGAACGATAGTGAACGAAGATATAGACTAAAGAGATATTACATAATCCAATATAGATGCCATATTATGCAACCGAAGATGATATAAATGATTCATGACACACCATCTACCCATACGGTATATGTTGTGAAAGAATTGTAAAGATCGGATCAAAACTCTTAAAGTTATAGAGCAGAAGGGAACCTAAAAGAGAATATTACATAATCCAATGTAGATGATATATTTTGCTACCGAAGATGTCATAAATGGTTCATGACACACCTTTTACCCATAAGGTAAAAAATCATTTGTAAATTTACAGCAAAAAGCGCTGGCAAATGGGTGACCAGCACTTTTTGATGTAAATTTACAGCATAAAGTATCCTGTATTTTTACAAATAATTATCTTGTAGAAGTACAATACTATGTTTGTTAGTTCACAGTAGTTTTGGTTGTTCTTTTAGAGCGACCTCCTGTATAATTGCAGTATTGTTTTAATCTGCATTAGAGTTTGGTTTGAGGTTGGAGCTTATTTAGAATATCCATACGAGATTTGCCTTTTAGCCAGGCATCATATATATGGCTAGAACCAGTGGTCAGCCTACCATAGTAGTGCCCATGCAATTGGGTCATTGTTGGAAAATTACATTATGAAGAATCAGTTTCTATCTGGTACTAAACAGGTACAGTTCAACGAAGGGGGTCTACATAATCAACGTTTTAACTAAAGTATATGATTAACAGATATATACTTAAAGTCAGCTAAATTTAGATCTCCCCCCCCCCCCCCCCCCCCATTGATGTCACATGCAGGAACGATCTGAATGTCATTAGATTCAAATAAAAAAATTCAATTTTCAACATAGATCCAAGACAATAATATTCTCAACAATTATAGTTAACAACACGATTTATACTAGTATGAACTGTAAAACTACACTTTTTTGCACATATATAAAGATACATGTATATATATGTATATCTACAGTGAATTTTGTAAATATATACCAATTTCAATATAATAACATCATGTTTAGATGTAAAATATTTACAGTGCATTTCTTTGTCATGGAATACATTTCTTTTTGGTGTAGATTTACAAAAAATTTTTACTGTGTATATGTTTTGAAAGAACTGTAAAGATCCGGCTGTGGAGCTGAAGGGAATCCGGGACGGACGGACATTTTCACACATGCGAAGAAAGTCTACACGAGCTTACTAAAAGTAGAGGACTAAAATTAATCATGGGGAACATTACGTATGTCCAGTTATGTCTAAATTATGGTGCCAAAGCATACATAGAATTGAACCTCAAACAAACGCATCAACCGGAGAGGCTTTCAAATCAGTGGTGGAGTACACTATAATTTTAGTTCCTTTTCTTTACATTAAAGTCTCAAAAGTTCACAGCTGACAACCAGCCGGCTTTTTTGTGTCCCTCAAACCAAATCCGGGGTATTTCTAAGATAAGTCCGTAGAACAATTCTATGGTTAGCTCGCTTACACTCTTCATATCATTGTTTTCTTTAGGTCACAACACCCAGTTTGTGTTTTCTCAGCCAATGAAAATTGACTTCGGTTATACAGGAGCTAGAAGGTAGCTTACATAGTGATAGTTTGGTATCTGGGTTATTTGAATATTGGATTGAAACTTACATAGGTCTACTGTACATACTTTAAGCTTTCAATCAATGTCTGATAACAGATTTTTGTGTGTGTTTTTTTTCATGTTCACCCAATTTTTAAAATACCAAAGTTTGGCTAGAATAAGTAAGCCTTAAACTGTCAAAATGGCGGTACCCATGTTAAATTGTGTGTAGCTTGAAACCGACATGCACTATGTCAACTTTATTTGGTTGTAAATGATTTCTCATGTGTTGATCTATTTGAAAATGGTTAGGAAAAGTCTTAACGAGATTTAGGTAATTAGCCACAAATCAAAACGTTAACATTACCGCAAATGGGAAATGAAACTGTATCATGTAACCTTTAACTTGCCCTCCATTTTTATCATGTGCATAATACACCCTCCATCGGAAAGACAATACTTCCACGGGGCATTCCGCCAATTGCGCTCCTTGGATGTTCATACTCTCATCAGCTGGACAGTACTTCAACGAGCCCTTCTGTCTATTGTTTTCATGGCAGATCTTCTTCCATCAAACAGTATATATTTCACCCTCCCTTCCGTCAAAAGATTATCTCGACTGGGTAATCTAAAACAATAGCAAAACTATATAAATCCAAGAAGCAGGCTTGGTAACCTTACTTTAGAGGTACAAAGATTGATTGTTTGGTGTTTTACGCCGACTTCAAGATTATTTCACCTATATGGAGTCATTGCCAGTTTGTTTTTTTTTGTGGGAGGAAACCAGGCTCTATGCCCGGAGGAAACCCACGACCTTCCAATGGTAACTGGCAACCATCCGACATAGGTCGTTCCAGTGAAAACACAGAAGATTTTCCAATTTTTTTTTGGACTGAGTGGGATTTGAGCCTGCGACCCATTGGTGGAAGGCTGTTCGGATTGAGCGTCCATCGCTCTACCTACTGAGCCACGGAGGCAGGTACAAAGAAAAAATAGCGAATAATCTGAGTTTTAGTATATATGTGTCATATAGATTAAAGTTACCTAAGCCATAGTCACTGGCAACATTTTCCATCCACTTGTCAGCTCGGTCGTCTTTTCCTCCGCATCGTTTGGAGACATTGGTTAATCCTGAAACGACAATAGTAAAACTCCACCCTTCCCAGTGAGTGACAACGGGAATGCTAACTTCATGTTAACTTCAACCAAAAAGCCAAGAGGCTGAATAAAGTCTACAGAGTTAGCGAAAATTACATTTACCTTTGAAAAGTTTATGTCCTTGTTAAATGGCTGTTGGAGATGATATATGTGACAAGTAATTGACGGTTTAATGATTTTTTTAGAAAAGCGTAAATAATTGCTCTCAACGGAATTTATATATTTTAAAAATATCTCGATGTTTAAAGTTGAGATTTTAAAAAATTAGATTAACATATTTACATAACCACCATTAGTTAATGAACACAAACAAAAAATGTTACACAAACAAACAATATAATAAATGAACTCTTGTCAATTTGTCAGTTTGGTGCAACAGTCAGCATTGGATTCCAAATGCGTTGCGTATTAATCCATCGGTGACCTATATGGTTCCATAATAACAGAAATCTTCTTTCAAACGCAGTGCTTGGGATTAAATTAAATATTCGAGCGGCAGGAGTGTGTGTTGGAAATCCGAACATTTATAAAATCAAGAGGACTGTAAAAGATCAGGCTTTTAGAAGCAGACAGACGCCTGTATGTAAAACTGGATCGAGAAGAAGTCCATTAAAGCCGAGCAAAATGTGCACATAACGTGGAAAGGGCATCTGATGTATTACAGTGTTGGGTTTGTAAAGGCATTCGCTAGACTGGATGGATCCTGCAAATGCCCCCCAAAAGACTGGTAAAAGCAGGGAGTTTTGTAGCTTGTGAATATAGAAACAGGGATCTGGATCAGACAAAGAATAACCACAGATGGGAAAGAAAATGGTCGCCAGACCCAGGCAATAGCAAACTCAACTAGACACTGAATCCAAACAAACCACAAAGACAGAAAAACACAGAAGTGTTCACCACAAACACACATCAAAACTCGGTGAAATGCAATAAATAAAACCACCCAGTCTGTACACCCACACTGGTGCATTAACACCACCTAACCAACAATCCAGCCAAAATGGTTGAAATTATGACAATAAGAACAAGATTTCGTGCCAAACGGCAAGGGTATGTCGCCAGTGCTTGTGCTAACGTGGCCTTCCAAACAGGTCGGACAAAACTTGAATCCATTCAAATCAGTTTACAAGCTACAACACTAGTTATTATGACTACACTAGTTATTATGAGTATATAAACCCTATAGCTAGTCCTAACGTGTAATATATATAAGGCCTACTTATTGGGGTTTTCTCTTTAAAGAATCCAAGCCTGTCCTTCCCGAATTTTGGTCGACTGAGAGACAAACAAGACGTCATTCCACGACGAAATCTAAACCAATTGTGAAAAAATCGGTGGAGAAAAGCGCGCGTAAAAAGCAAGGCGACCAATTTCATTGGCTATCCCTAAGGGCAACTGTTGTACACAATCTGTGCGATTGCGCAAAGGTAAATTAAAAACTGTTGAATGAGTGGTGTGAGATCTGAGCCAAGGTGTGTCGGTGGGAGGGGGGGGGGGGGGAAATTTGTCTCCTGGCCGGGTACATTAGTTCATAGGCTAATATCTCGAGGAAGGAAGGCCGCCACTTCTGTCAACCATACGGCGTAAATATAACTGTATTCATTTGTTTGTTTGAAATGTTTCGTTTTAATCTGTTTTAAGTTCAGATTGGACAGGGATTGTGTGTTGGTAGGGGGGGGGGGGGGGGGGGGGGTATATATAAAGATGGCTCTCTCAGAATGAGGTTGCATGGCTGTTGATCTGCTCCGAGCTCCGATTTGACAGGGCTTGTATGTCTTCGACTTTCTTGAATTTCTATATAGGAGGAAACCGCGGGCCATCTACACGTACAAATTTGGCAACCATCCCACTCATAGGCCATATTGGTTCAATGATTGTTTAGCATTTAAGATTATGCCCCTTATTTAGGAAGCGTTGCAAAATTTATTCAATGCTTAGATGAAACCCTCGCCTTTATGTTGGCATGAGTGGCCTCGTTGGCTCTGTTGGTTAGAGGGATTGTCCCTCAGTCCGACACAGGCATTCCATCGATGCGGCGAGTGGATTTTTCGCAGTATGTGGAAAAGTTTTCAGGTACTCGCCGAAGGTTCGATGGCTTTCTCCAGGTAATAAGCCCGATTTCCTCCCCACTAAACTTTCCACCAATGGGTCGCGGGTTTGAATCCCACTCAGTCCAAAAAACAATATTGGAAAATTTTCTGACCGGGTTTTCACTCGACCGACCTATGTGGGATGGTTGCCAGTTATCACCGGAAGGTCGTGAGTTTCTTCCGGGCATAGAGCCATGTTTCCACCCACAATAAAAGTGACAAGGCCGCCATATAGGTTAAATAAGCTGAAGCGCGTCGTAAAAAACAAACAATCAATCAATCCCCGCTAAGCCTGGCAAGGCCGTCATATAAGTGAAATGATCTGAAGTGCGGCGCAAAACATCAATCAATCAATTAATTTGTTGGTACATTTGTTACCAACCGTCCCCGTTAATGAAAGGCGGTTTTGGTGGAACCTCCAACTAACAAAACAAGATAAGGACAATCTCACACTAGTATATTGACGGAGGGTACCTGTCAACCCTTCCACAAACCCTTGAGTGGAAAACCCAGTCAGAAATGTTTCCATTTTTCTTTTTGAACTGAGTCAACCCCGTTTGACAGTTAATTGTAACCAGGCTCTGATCATTCGTATCAGTATAATCTTGGCGAATCCATATCTGAAGTGGGTTCTTCAAATTGAGTGAACGGAATTTATCAAATTGTCAATTTTTGGAACATAAATAAAAAATTCAAAATATATTAAAGCCTTTTATTATCACTGTGAAAACTCGAAAAAAGCTTTCAAATTGGTGTCCATATATAAATCAATGGAAAGTTCTAAAAATATTAAGATAACGTCGCCAAAGGCATTAGAGGGTATAGCAATAACGACCAACTAAAAGTTCGTTCACTAAGTGGTATTCCACTGTGTTTAAGAAGAGCCTACAGGATGATCATTGGTTACTCCTATGGATAATGAGCTTTATTTGGAAATTCATTTTCCTTCTTTGTTGATTTTTGAGAGTTGGTCTGCTTTAGCTACACCTGATATACATACTCTCCAGCTAAGAGTGCGAGGCTTTCTCGGCAGCTTAGTTATTCCAGATTAGTCGCATCAATCAAGTAAAACACTAATCAATCGTATTAGCTTACAAACTCCAAGGACAAATGTCGCCGTATATTGAAGAGTTGCCAGGTTTCTTCGGGACAGTGAGCCCGGACCCCCCCCCCCCCCCCCCCCAACACTAAATCTGGCAACGCCGCCATATAGTGAAATAATCTGGAGTGCGGCGTAAACCACCAATCAATCAATAAATCAGTCAATGACAAAGCTTACATGGCAGTGCCTAGTTCAAACGTAAGAAGATGCGATCATCCCTGAAACGGTTTTTTTTTTCTGCGGGAAATCAGTGAGATAACAATTTGGTACGCCACAGGCATAAATAAATATTCCCTTGCATCCTAATGTTATTCTTTCGGCCTTTCAGTCGCTCATCTTTCAACCTTCAATTTCCTTGCATTTAATACCTAGGAAATTAATTTAATGAAACCGGAAAAAACGCTATAAATGCACTTATACAATTTTAAGTACCGGTACCTTTTTCGTAAATGCTGGAGATTGCCCATTGATTCTAGAAGTTCTAGAGACGGAAAACCAGGATTCCCATGCACCTTCAGCAATACGGGGACATAACTCTAACAGATAAATACTTCAGATAACCTTTGTCTACTTGTTCTTTGTTTTCGCAATTCTCCGTTTTCTGACTGGGTTTTCACTCGACCTATGTGTGATGGTTGCCAGTTATCATCGGAAGGTCGTGGGTTCCTCCTAGCCCGGTTTCCTTCCACAATTAAACTGGCAACGCCGCCATATAAGTGAAATAATCTTGAACGAGTCGTAAAACACCAAACAATCAATCAATCAATGCTTACCTCCCTTTGCTTATGCTCTAAAGTCGAGCTTGCCAATATTAATTTCACTGATTAGATTGGAGCTGCGAAAGTCAAACACCACATACGCCACATTCTAAAATGAAGTGCAAAACTACATACATCATACTTTGTTGAGGTATTCACTTTAAAAGACTTGCCCTCTATGCTTTATTTATGAACACTTAAACACACCGGGCACAGGGAAAATCTTCTTGTCTAAAATATCAATGGAGACAAGTTTCTAATTGTGTTAAGAAGAGGTATGTATATCATTTAGACCTTTATACCCCATTATAAATTGTTGTAATACACTACACCTATGATATTTCATTAGGTTGACGACTGACAGGAGCTTGGCCTTAGTTAGTAGAAGTTTTCTGGAACATTTAGTAATATATTGACAATGCTTTATACGCATCTTATTAAAGCTAAGTTATTTATGAACACTAAAACACACGGACACAGTGAAAATCTTCTTGTCTAAAATAACCATGGAGACAAGTTTCTAATTGTGTTAAAAAGAGGTATATCATTTAGACCTTTATACCCCATCATAAATTGTTGTAATAAAGTAAACCTATGATATTTCATTAGGTTGACGACTGACAGGAGCTTGGCCTTAGTCAGTAGAATTTTCTGGAACACTTTGTATTACATTGACAATGCTTACGCATCTTAAGCTATAGTAAGAATATCGTCAGACTATATATTATGGGGTCCTTGGAACAACAGACAGTGAAAATTTGACCCCCCCCCCCCCATACCCCTTTCCCAGAAAACCTAGGTAGAAGGCAGACAGGGGAGTTTAGCCCTGACCAGTATGTCTTTCAAACTCTTGTTCTTTGTATAAGCAATGACTGGCCTTTGGGTCAGAGGTCGAGAAAGTTTACTTTGAAGTAGTTTGTATTCTTCTACTATAATCTTGGCCATAGCGATGCTAGCTTTGTTATACTGAAACACAAATGGTATTATAGTTTTTTCACGACATCTTCCGGGGTCCAAGTTCAAACCCAAAGGATAAATAGTGTGTAATGTTTGAATCCAAAAACTTTCCCTTTCCAAACGTTTGTGCTTGGTATCTGCAGCGGAAGTGAGAAATGGGATTTTCTCAATAGGCATGATTTCAAAATGGTCCTTGACCGAATGACCTTGAGTATTGAAATGTTATGCCACGGGTACATCATGTTTAAGTCTTACACTAGATAAATGGTTGGCTGCTCTTTGTCATAGAGAATTCTGAGTTTCTCCGACGTACTGTTTGCGACATTTTTTGCACGTGATTACATACACGATATTAGAGGAGTCACAATTAAGATTCTCTGCCATTTGATATTTGTTGCGAGGTTTTTCTCCGAAAAAGGTTCCGCGATCGGGTACGTATATATCAGGTTTGCATCGCGTCTTAAGGCATTTCATTGGTGTACCTGAGAGCTGTTGGACGGTAATGGTACACTCGTGAAGGGGAGGTAAGCGTATCGGGGGATGAAGGGGGAAACATGATTTGCCTTACTGTGTTAGATTTGATCCTTCGGAGTAATCTAATAGAATACTTCCTGGGGAGGAGAGCTTTAAAAAGAACAGAACAAGCCTGGTTAAAAAAATCTAAAGAACTACAGTTTCTATAGAATCTAAAAATCTGAGATTTAATGACTCCCTTGAAAGTGTGAGGAGGATGGTATGACCCAGCATGTAGCAGCTGATGCGTGTCAGTAGGTTTGAAGAATACTTTGTAATCTAGATACCCAGTAGTATGATATGTATGACCCTTGTAAATAGTTACATCCAAAAAATCCACAGAAGTGTGATCAATAGTAGGCTGTAATTTAATGCTTGAGTCGTGAGAATTAAGAGTATCAATGAAAATATGAAGGTCTTCCAACGTATGTTGCCAAATGATAAAAATGTCATCCAGATACCGAAGGTAAATAAAAGGTTGTTGGTGACATTTGTGAAGAATATCACTCTCCCACTCAGCCATAAAAATAGAGGCAAAGTTAGGACTAAAACGTTTCCCCATAGCACACCCTTTAATTTGCTGAAAGATCTCCCCATTGAATTCAAAATCGTTACCTTTTAAGCTAAGTTCCAGCAATTCTAAAATGTCTTTATCCGGACGACGGTGGTCAGGATATCTTTGGAATGCTGATTTTATGGATTTAAGACCCAAATCTATGTCAATGTTTGTATACATAGACTCCACATCCAGAGTAACCAACATCACATCTTGTGGGATGGATTTCTCAGACAATTTGGCCAATAAATCATCCGTATTTTTTATAAAGCTAGGATGCCGATTCGCTATAGGTTTTAGATAATAATCAATTAGCTCTGATATTCTATTACTTTCACTGCCACAATCTGAGATAATAGGACGCCCAGGGGGCATTGTAGGCTTCGGCCATTTTTCAATGGGTTTGTGAATTTTCGGAAGGATATAGAAGACCCTGTTTTTAGAGTTATGATCAGATTCCAAATAGCGATACTGTTTTTCATTAAGTAAGCCTTTATCTTGAAGAGAAACAAGCATTTTATTAAACTTCCTAACATTTTCAGGCCAAATTTCCTTATCAAGTTTTTTGTAATGAAGATGGTTGCTTAGCTGCCGTTCTATCTCTTCAATATAATCCTGTTTTGACATAATAACTGTTGCCGAACCTTTATCAACAGGTTTAATAACTATGTTTGGTTTTCTCCTTAGCTTACTTAAGGCAAGACATTCTGAATGAGTAAGGTTATGTTGGTTTCTCTGATTAGTTAAAGCATCAAACTTCCTTGAGACAGAGTCACGACTTATGTTTATTTCTGGATCATACATGTGAGAAGGGGGTGTATAGCCGCTTTTAGATTTCAACGGCTTGCGTACCCCACTAGAATCTCGGTAGATATCAGCCAAACTAAGATTTCTGGAGAACTCCATAACATGCACTATATTATAGTGGGTTGGAGTGATCCTCCCTCAGTCCCACACAGACCTTCCATCGATATGGCCGGGTTCGGATCACACTCAGATCAAATTTTAAAAAAATTTAAGATTTCTATTTTTTACCCTGTCGCCGTATATGGATGAGTTGCCAGGTACTCTCCGATCGTCGGGGATTTACTCCGGGCAATGAGCCTGGTTTCCTCCCCCACTAAACCTGGCAACGCCACCATATAAGTGAAATAGTCGCGGCGTAAAACATCAATCAATCAACTTTATATAGTCCACCATATTGACGTTGATGTTTCAAATCTTCGGATTTAAAAAAAAAACACTCGTAAATGCTTGAAATATTTTATGGTATTTTTCCTTTCTGACATACATATCTCTAAAATACAGTTCAATATGCAAATATCGAGGTGGCAAGAATCTTGTATACCTTGATCTGTGTGTGTGTGGGGGGGGGGGTAAAGTTGATAAATGTGGATATGCATTGTACTCGAGCCTTCGGCAAATCTCAATTCCGAAGGTGCTAGAATCTCGTATGGGTCATTCTGCAGTTTTAGGGTCGCGGGTTCGAATCCCACTCAGTCCAAAAAATTGGAAAATTTTCTGACTGGGTTTTCACTCGAACGACCTATGTGGGATGGTTGCCAGTTACCAGCGGAAGGTCGTGGGTTTCCTCCGGACATAGAGCCTGGTTTCCTCCCACAATAAAACTGGCAACGCCGCCATATAAGTGAAATAATCTTGAGCGCGGCGTAAAACAACAAACAATCAATCAATCAATCCTGTGGAACCTGTCGTGTTGTTTTGTGTGCTTCAGTTGTTGTTGCTTTTTATCCCCCCGGCATATAATGCGGGGAGATACAGCGATCAGCTTGCCTGTCCGTCTGTCTGTATGCCTGTCTGTCCGTAATCATTTCTTGTCGTCGCATCTCCTCCCAGGGTTTTCATCAATTTTTTTCGAAACTTGGTGGACATGTTGGATATTATGCAAGGATGTGCACCTCCTATTCTGGTTGCGCTGGTTTCATTATTTTCAGAGTTAATTCCCTTTTTCCGACAGTATACGAAGACGTAGACAATTAGTGCTTGTCATCGCATCTCCTCCTAGGGTTTTCGTCCATTATTTTCGAAACTTGGTGGACATGTTGGATATCATGCGAGGTTGTGCACCTCCTATTCTGGTTGCGCTGATTTCATTATTTTTAGAGTTATTGCCCTTTTCCGACAGTATACGAAGACATAGACAATTAGTGCTTGTCATCGCATCTCCTCCCACAGTTTTAATCATTTTTTTTCGAAACTTGGTGGACATGTTGGATATCATGCGAGGATGTGCACCTCCTATTCTGGTTGCGCTGATTTCATTATTTTTAGAGTTATTGCCCTTTTCCGACAGTATACGAAGACATAGACAATTAGTGCTTGTCATCGCATCTCCTCCCACAGTTTTAATCATTTTTTTTCGAAACTTGGTGGACATGTTGGATATCATGCGAGGATGTGCACCTCCTATTCTGGTTACGCTGGTTTCATTATTTTCAGAGTTATTTCCCTTTTCCGACAGTATACGAAGACATAGACAATTATAGTGCTTGTCATCACATCTCCTCCAACAGTTTTCATCAATTTTTTTTAGAAACTTGCTGGACATGTTGGATATCATGCGAGGATTGCACCTCCTATTCTGGTTGCGCTGGTTTCATTATTTTTAGAGTAACATGTATTGCCCTTTTCCGACAGTATACGAAGATATAGACAATTAGTGCTTGTCATCGCATCTAATCCCACAGTTTTCATCAAATTTCTTCGAAACTTGGTGGAAATGTTGGATATTATGCGAGGATGTGCACCTCCTATTTTGATTAAGCTGCTTTCATTAATTTAAAGTTACTGCCCTTTTCTCACAGTATACGCAGACCTAGACAATTATTGCTTGTCATCGCATCTCCTCCCACAGTTTTCATCATATTTTTTAGAAACTTGGTGGACATGTTGGATATCATGCGAGGATTGCACCTCCTATTCTGGTTACGCTGGTTTCATTATTTTTAGAGTTTCATGTATTGCCCTTTTCCGACAGTATACGAAGACATAGACAATTAGTGCTTGTCATCGCATCTCCTCCCACAGTTTTCATCAAATTTCTTCGAAACTTGGTGGACATGTTGAATATTATGCGAGGATCTGCCCCTTCTAATTCTGATTATGCTGGTTTAATTGACATAGACAATAGGTGCTTGTCATCACATCTTCTCCCACGTTTGGTATCGAATTTTTGTCTAAGTGGACATTCTGGATATCATGCGTTTTACGCTGGTTTTGCTATTTTCAGAGTTACTGCCCTTTTCCGACTGTACAGGTTGATTGATTGTTTGGTGTTTTACGCCGCGCTCAATATTATTTCACTTATATGGCGGCGTTGCCAGTTTTATTGTGGGAGGAAACCTGGCTCTGTGCCCGGAGGAAACCCGCGACCTTCCGCTGGTAACTGGCAACCATCCCACATAGGTCGTTCCAGTGAAAACCCAGTCAGAAAAAAACAATCTTATGTGGGGCCGGGGATACGTCATTCTCTAATGACTCTTGTTCTATTTCGCACGAAGGTCAACACACCCACCCGATACAACTCAGATCACTGCCTTCAAGAAGAACCAGATCATTAAACAATTTGCCCTTCAAGGGGTGATCTGATATATTACCATCTCATATGAGATCAGATCATACGCTTCAAGCGAAGTAAAGCGTACCGTCCTACCACAGCCTATGATAGTTTTTCGGGGGAATCTTTTTTCGCTGGAGGGAATAAAATGTGTCCAGCCACAATGCCTCTTTTGCTGCAATCTCATTCTCGCGAGATCCCCTGCTACTAAGTGAATGCGACTGACCTCTCAGGCCGTCCCAAGCCATTTTACCCAAAATTTGGGTAATCAAACTTACTTCCAAAATTGATTTGTACGTGATCTTTACCTGGTTCTATATGTTGGCTTGTATTTCGTTTTTGGTACACGCCCTTAAGTCTTGAATTATCGTTGAGAAAATACAGGGACTATATTTCTAACCTCCGCGATTGTGAACAGGCCAGCGTATAACATGCAATTTTGTATGTCTACATCATGTGATTGTAGTGAGAGTATTCCTCCGCAGCACTGGCAAAAGGGGATTCCCCTTAGCAGACTAAGGCAAATGGCTTGGGACGGCCTGAGAGGTCCGTCGCGTTCACGTAGTAGCAGGGGATCTCGCGAGAATGAGATTGCTTTTGCTGCTCACCATCTTATCTGTCGTCGCTTCTGGGTACTGTACCCATGATGCAACAGGAGAGCTGACTGAGGACCAGCCAATCGTTGACTACCGAGGAAAGTTAAAGCTTGAAGCTGGATTTGTTATACTTTGGTGGGCCGCACGGCCTACGGCCTGTCCGTTTTACCTGCTTGTAACGGGGTAAAAGCAATTACAGAACTGAGCTAATAGCTGCTAAAAACGCGAGGATCGGGTGCTTAATCAGACCAACGAGGAAATTATCAAAGTGGGAAATACGAAGGAAGCTAACTTTGACAAATCCGGGGGCCGTTCACGAAGCCGTCGCAAGGTGCGACCGATTGCAGTTGCCATGGCGTCGTATCTCTTCAATATGGTATCGACCGGCAACTAGGCTCCATTTGCGATGCAGCCGCTTTGTGAAACGAGCCCCTGTCTCCTGCAAGTGCACGAATCACGTAATGAATATCCCATAGATCTTTGACAAGCGTTTTATCCTCATTGCTTTTGCCTCGTTGTGATAATTACAATACTTTAATCAGCGAGTGTCATTTTGTTGGAGCTATTCGAATTACGTCATCGTCAGATGTTTGCAGACAAATCGCAAAGCAACATTGTTGTACACCAACACAACAAGACGCAGTGGAATTTGCAACGCAATCGGCGCCGGTCAATAGTGAGCCGGCCGCTGTATCTGGCTGTAAACATTCTATAACCTACATCTTCGTCTTGTTTAACATTATAGAGACAAGAAAAACAGAGACCTATTATCTGAGACAATAAAGTGCCACTTGCAGGCTCAAACCACTTTTTTACGAAAGCGTATTAGGGTCAGGTGAAAATTTAGCTACGTGGGACGTGAAGACTTTCAAAATTTACCCAGCTTTTAACAAGAAGAAATCTTCTACATTTTTTAATTCGGCTTGTTCATATTGAATATCACTAATTTAATTTCTAATATATCATATAATATAATTATAAAATTGATATTTAGATGGCATAAAATAACATTTAAAAAATGAGGACCATGAGAGAGGAGAGATTGAATGGACTTGCTCATCTGTATGTAAAAAAAGAATTGCCGCTGAATTATTCCAGAGTTATGGATGAATTTTTGCGCAAAAATCGCAAGCTGTTGATTTAAAGCTATACAGAACTCTGAAACTGCCATTAGGCCCTAATCTTGACATTGTTTTGAAATTGGTACTGAGAGTATTACGTAAAAAGGCAAAACATACACCGTTCAATTTTGATGATTTTTTTCCGGAAATAAAGTTAGCAGCCGATAATTCATTATCAGGAGCTTGAACAAAAACAAGTTTGTAACGTTTTATTTAGGTTGAATTTAAAATACTTGATTAAAATAAGTGATACTCGAGAGGGAATAGAGGTAGTACGTTTATGATGTAGGTCTACTTTAATCCCCACATTGAACCTTCCCGTGTATAACTATTCAGACGTCAGACGTGGTTCTGAGCTAAAAACATCTTTCTGGTAGACATATTTTTTCCGCCTTCTCCCTTATATATATTTTCACCGCCATACGGGTGGATGAAGATGTACTCTAAAAATTATGTCTAGTTTTACACGCCGAAATGGCTTAGAACGCATCTCTGGCGATCCAGGATCCCAGAGCTTCCGGGGCCTAGGCAGCCCCTGGACCCACGCCTTGTTGTGCTGTGATAGTTGGCCACCCTTCACAAGACTCTTGGCTACGCTATTGCATGTAGGCTATGTGTCTTCATTCGTGTCTTCAGTTTCCATATAGATGGTAGTGCGGCTGCTCTTACCATCAGCACCTGGGAGTTTTTTGGGGTTTTGGTTTCTATTGCATTTGATATATCCTATCATTGTCATGACAACAAGGATTGGCCATGCCAGTTAAACTGTCGAACAAAAATGATCCACAGAAGGAACCATTATCCATGCACAAATCCGACTTCAAAGCGAACGTACTACACCATTAAGAATTCGGGTAGCGTCTGACAAAGTGAAATTCGTGTTTGATTTACCTATCACTATATTTTCGATTGCACTTTTAGCCCCCCCCCCCCCCTCATATGGCGTCATTGTTTTGAGTGTGTGCATTGTTAGCCCTCTTGTATTCTTAATACCCTCAGAATATTCTGGTTACCAGCCAAACCATTGGCTACACATGAAAACGTTTTCAACAGAATAAGTAACACGGTACATAGTTCGGATGATAAAACAATATGGCTATGAGTAATAGCGATTTATTACTTAAAGATGTGTACTTTCGATGACAACTTCGTCTTCATATGACGTCATTTTTTGGGGGGGGGGCGTGTCTTCTGAGATGATCAGTAAGATGAGGGAACAGGATACAGCATACATTGTTATAGCAGCGTATAAGGGGACTATATATCCACCTGTCATGTCTCTCAGCCAACCTGTAAACGAAATGTTCGTAATAGTAGAATGGCTTTATAGATATGGAGAGTAAAAATCAGCCCAATGTATTGCGGGCGTAGGGAAATCGAAAAATCGGAATGAAACTTTAGACTCATTTTTAAGCACATACATTTAGGGAAAATTTAGAGCGATAGAAAGTGTTAATTGATGGACCATGTACAAGAAGAATGCAACAAGAACAAGAGATCAGTGAACTGATCTTAGCCCACCATAGAACACTATCAGAAAGTGAGGCTGCTTATAAACGGAGCGCAAATTTGATATGTGAAATTTATTTCTTCAGTTGGTGGCTGGCTGGACAAGAACAAAGTTTCTTCGGTAGATAGTGGCTGTTATCTGAAAACTCAAAACCAACTTTCTTCAAGGAGGCCGCACATTAACGCTACTTATAGGAGCTATATGTACTTGCACACAGGCCAGTCAGTGATATCGCTTGTTTGAGTCCTGTACACAATTAAAATTTACAAAATCCAAAACGAATGTACACATGTTACCAAGATGCATTTAGTGTTTGTTTACAAATCAAAAGATAATGAATATCTGTCAAAAATAGCCTGTGAAAAGTGAAGAATGGGCGACGTATCACTCGTCTGATGAGTACAAATTTAAACATGACGAAAGTCAGTTTAAAAATTAATGGCAAAAAATGTCCCGATTCGTTCAGAAATTAGTGAACTCTTATAAAAAAATCTTCATGCGCGATTTGATATAAATATATGATTGAATAAAACATTTAAGTTACATTGTTGGTAAATAGCATTTACAATTGCGAAGTCAGTTGCTGTACATAGCTGCATGAATGCAAATTCGATCGGCAAAATAGTGATTGTACGTTGCCGTGTATTTCATTTCATTTTGAAATATTCCTTCCTTTCAAACTCCGAAAAATACAATATGGATCTTCTTAAGTGTCTTAGGGAACACTCTCCTTTAAAAATGTTTATTATTGTTACATTTTTGGAAAGAATTTAGGCGTTTAAAATCCAAATTCGAGAAGGCCATTTTACCGACTTCGAACAAGCTGTGGTAGCCGGCAACATGCATAAATAGACTGTTTCTTATAGTCGCCCTTGGAAATCCGAAAGGAGTCGATTTTGATACGTTTTAAAATGACCCGAGGATTGCAATTTCACTCTGAGGTTTAATAAAGCTCCGATAAATGCCTGTTTTCTACTACGCTTGACTAGGAAATTCCAAAATAACGTCCTCAGTGCCAAAAATAGCTTATTTGTCTTTAACTGCGTCATGCTTTTAAAATGCCTGGTAGGGGCCCTGTGATTGACAGCGGGAACTGGCACTAGCGAACTAATTTTACCACCCGATTTTAGCACTTTTTAATCATAGATATTTAAATATCTCACTCACCGTCAGTATATTGGAGACAAGGAAAATATATATTAAGATCTGAAGCTGTAAATATAAGGAATTCCACAAGCTTTTATTGTCAAATTTAACATTTTCTTGTTCTATAGGCCTACGTATGCTTGAGGTGTCCGTTCTCACCTAGACAAGTTGGAAGTTATCAGTGAATTGCGCGTCCGTTAAAGTAAATTAAACCTCTTTAACCGTATTCGAAGATTGACAAAACAAAAGACAAAGCAACCAACAGATGCAACATGTGATTTTATTTGTGCATTTTCAAAATCAGTTGAAGTTGTAAGAAAAAATAACCATACGGCGTCAGTGGGGTTTAAGCCGACTTTTTTGCTGTCGCCATACGATGTCTTCGGTAATGAAGAAGGCTAGCACTTCATCAAGATCCGCCTGGTAGTTTTGTTGAGTCCGCGACCAAAAACTATGTAGATAGAAATCACAGAAAAAGCTACCGGCCGCCATTTTGAATATGCAAATGAGCAGTGAGTGCATAACAAGGCCATAGGGTTAAACTGCGTTAAATGGCCCAGCGGCCATTTTAATAAGCAAATGAGCAAAAAAGTACATAGTACGCAACGAGGCCATAGGGTTAATCTGCGTACAAAGTTTTACGAAGATCCTCTCATTACTTAAGGAGAAAAGTTATAAAAAGTAGAAAAACAAAACGGTCGCCTAGCGGCCATTTTGATATGCAAATGAGCAAAAGAAATAAATGTTGCACAACTAGACCATAGGAGGAACGTTCGTGTGAAATTTAAAGAAGATCCGACTAGGACTTCTCTTGGAATCGCGGTCACAAGAGAGAAAAGTAATAAAAAATAGAAAAACAAAATGGTCGCCTAGCGGCCATTTTAATATGCACATGAGCTCAGAAAAATAGATGTTGCACAACTAGACCATATGGGGAACCAATACAAAAACATTTCATCAAGATCGGCCTGGTGGTTTTCTAGATTCCGCGATCACAAACTATGTAGGTAAAAATCACAAATGCAAATGAGCAAACAAAATAGATTTTGCACAACTAGACCATAAGGGAAACATGTCTGTGAAATTTGATGAAAATCCGACCAGTAGTTCTCTTGGAATCGCGATCACAAGAAAAATTTACAGACACCGGACGACAGACGACGGACGACAGACGACGGACCACGGACAAAAAGCGATTTGATAAGACCACCATGAGATCATGGTGGTCTAAAAATAGCATGATACCTTACCAATAAAAGGATTAGCCAGAATTAATCCAATCCCCGTCAACATAAAGTCCATCCCAATGATTTTTGTTACGTCAGTATCACCGAAAACATCCCGGAGAAAGCGTACTTTGAATACATGTATGTCTCCGTATGTCAGGCCAAAAGTCACAGCAAAAATAACCTGGGACCAAAATGTCACAGCAAACTGACACAAAGCTATGGCGAGCATCACAATCACTTGCGCAATAAAGAGAAGCAGGGAATGATCTTTGAAGTAGTTTTCTAATATACCAGCTACAATTTTGCCGACAAGTCCAGCAGCGCCTGTAATCGACAGCAGAATTGCAGATTGATAAGGGGTCATCCCTTTGCCACGTGCTATCGCAGGGTAGAATTGGGCAACTAATTCGGGGGCAATATTGCAAATGAAAAGCATTGGAATCGTAATTAAACGTATTGCGTCTGTAAAGACACTGAAATCAAACAAAGCTTTCCAAGAAAGCCTTTGATTTCTTTCTGAGTCTACAAATATATATGAGCGAATAGAGAAATTGCTCGAGATTTCTGTGCAACTTTGGGTTTTAGTCTCGGACAGGACATGAGCACGTGTATTTTCATCAAACTTTTCTCCAGAGCTAACCTTGTCTGTATGGTCAAGCGTTGGGTTAACGTGAGCCTGGTTGTATTCCCTGTAACTGTCTGGACAAACCGTTTGTTTTTCGGAAGGGCTGGTTGTATTAGGCTTTGGGTCTTTGGACATTTTACCAACACAGGCATTTGCATTGGTGTTTGTAAGTATTGAACTCTTTAATGTATTCGGCTCCTGTTGTCCTTGCGAATGGCTCCCCCCAACGGAAGAAGAATGTTGTTTTTTCGGATCAGTAATGTTATACAAGGTGCGTTGAGTTGGGTATGTCCTGTGACCAGGACGTGATGGTTTCATCAAACAAGAACAAACTAAAGAATGCAGAGTCATTCCTCCCATTATTAACGACGTCCCTCGGATGCCGAACTCTTCGAGAAGATAATGTACCAACACAGGCCACGCAATTACACCGACACGGGAGCCTACAACGACAACACCAGTGGCCAAGGAAAGATGTTTGTCAAAATGCCGGTTTACCAACGAAATGCAAGATGCCATGTGAGTTTGAACATAAACACCTGAAACAAAACGTTAAACATGTTTTAATCGGTTTCATTTTATCCGTCAGCATAGACATGTAACATATATAGTAATGATCTAAAATCAAACCAAATGCAGTAAACCATCCATTGATTCGGAACTGTCTGTCCTTTAATGATTTGAATCATATAATCATGCAAAATGGTTAATTTCCGCAGGTAGCGATGAGATAGGCGGTTGGATATTTAAACATGGAAAATAGCTCCTGCAAAGTGTTGGCTTTTAATTACATATTTTCTTCTCCCATGATGATTGTAAAATTATAACCCTCGCATTTAAGGGCGGCTGGAGTCCAATCAACAGTTCTCGGGTTCAAAGTCTGCGACTAACACAGGGAATCGCTCTCTGTACCAGATTGATTGATTGATGTTTTTCGCCGCGCTCAAGCTTTTTTCACTTATGTGGCGGCATTGTCAGTTTTATTGTGGGAGGAAACCGGGCTCTGTGCCCGGAGGAAACCCACGACCTTCAGGTGGTAACTGGCAACCATCCCACATAGGTCGTTCTCTGTATTCGAAGAAATAGCCCTGTCCTAAACAATTGATTAAAAACATCGAAAGAACTTGTCTTATTTCTGTGAACTATGTCCTAATTCTGAAGGTAAGATTGCCTGTACCTCTTTGATAATATACCCTAACAATGCCAGTTAGATCCTGCTGTTCCCCTAATCTATTTTCTTTTTATGTTTTGTCTGTATGCATAATTATGTAATAATGCTAATAAGTTTGTAAATCTGTAAGGCCATTCCTATAACATTGCTATAACGCTGCTTAATCTGTTTGTCTTTTACCTGTATATATTGTAGCGGAATTTACTTTTCCTAATTTAATTGGTCAATGCGAAATGATGTTATACTTTGACCAACAACTTTGATGTCTTAATCTTAAAAATAATGGGCCGAGCGAAGCCTAATTAAGATAACATCTTGTATCTCAAGATGATGAATGTTCCGGAGACACCGCTACTATTTGGGATTCGTAGTGCTAAGACTGATATTTTATCTATCCAATATAAATCAAAATGTCCAATCGAATATTTCAACTTGAAATAATAACATTAAATATTTATTTAACATCAATTAAAACAATGAAATGGAGATTAAATTTTACTATTATTGTCTTTATACTAGAGTCACATATTCCCACAGTTCATGAAATAAAAATCTGTGATTGTGGATTTAAATTACTTTTAGTCTTATATTTAGTACCAGTCAGTCCCACTTGTGAAATAAGTACCGATCATTCCCACTTGTGAACTTAGTACGAGTCAGTCCCACTTGTGGATTAGGTACCGATCATTCCCACTTGTACATGTGAACTTAGTACCGATCATTCCCACTTGTACATGTAAACTTAGTACCGATCATTCCCACTTGTGAATTAGGTACCGATCATTCCCACTTGGGAACTTAGTACCAGTCAGTCCCACTTGTGGATTAGGTACCGATCATTCCCACTTGTGAATTAGGTACCGATCATTCCCACTTGTGAACTTAGTACCAGTCAGTCCCACTTGTAGATTAGGTACCGATCATTCCCACTTGTACATGTGAACTTAGTACCGATCAGTCCCACTGGTGAATTAGGTACCGATTATTCCCACTTGTAAACTTAGTACCGATCAGTCCCACTTGTGAATTAGGTACCGATCATTCCCACTGGTAATTAAACTTGGGAATTATTCATTTGCATGCTGTATTTTGGTGCTTCTTTGTTTAGTTATGTTTCCTTCTACAAAAGTTAATCAGTTCGTTTCATTATTAAATCATATATGTACAAGTATTGACGAAGTGTTCGCTTCAACGTGCCGAGGCCATCTAACCTTCAACGAAGAAATTCTGGCTTTTTATAGGCGTCCAGCATAGAACGCTGTGTCACGTGTCGAAATCCGACTCGCTGATTGGCTGACGCTCCGCTGTCTGACAGTTTGTCAACATCGATCCAAAAGTTGTTATTTAAAACAATTCAACGAGTGACATTTGTCCATTTACACTCCCAAACAACGATATTCTTTTCAAAGGAAGAATCGGATAAACACAAACCGATCGAAATATTAATCATAGTACTTGAAATATGTCTGTAATCGTCGCGAACTCACTGCGAAATCTGTGAAAAATCACTGTGCGCCGAACATGGCGAGTATCGTGATTTGTGACCGATCTGTTAGGAAACAAACTATCGTATTTCAAGTGCATTAAACCACCATCTCCTGGTAAGACATGAATTCTCGAAAGTTAAGTTTATGGTCTCTTGAAACATATCGTGCATAAGCATTTTAACGTAACAATAACTGTGTATTTCAAGCCATATTGTGCACCAAAAACGATCTCTTAAACAACAACAACGACATGTTATTTTGAACATGTGTACATTTCAAAGCACACGTTCTCTAATAAATAAGTTGCGGAACATAACATATTTGACCGCAAATGACACACAGGAAAGACGTGTAGAAAACCTATTTTCGCTACACTACCCCCTCCTTAGTTTTGTTCGTCCTCGAACAAATGTTAAAATTACAAATTACTGTGACACATTCTGTGTTGCATTTTGTCACGAAAATTGATTCTTATTTTGATTGTCAGTCATGTAAATGACTTAAAGAACATTCGACATGTAAGCTTATTCTTGATGTATATCCGTTTTGAAATTTCACCATTTGTGAATCCTCACATAACACCTTTATTGGCTGTGCTATATACTCCACTCAGTTTCACCAACTGAAATCAATATAACTGGCTTGACAAACCTATCTGAAATAAAATCTAACTGCTAAGACAGTCACACTTAGCTTTGTTTTCCCGAGTCTGTTCCCTTGGTACTTCCACACGAAAACACCAAGTGCCACTAGAAGTTCTGTTTTAAACAGAAAACAACACAATAAACTATGTTCCATGTGTCAAATCCCAACACATGCCCCAAGGCTTCGGTCCTTGCCTTGATCCCTAGTATCCTGCAAGACTATCCCGTCTTGACCACTAGCACCCCCAAAGACTCTCCTGTCTTTGGGAAATAAATTTTTGCTGTTTCCAGCACCAGACTCAACATTGCTTAAGTGTTACCTCTTTAGATTTCTTCAGATTTATCAATTCACACCACACTTGATATAACACCAAATAATTCACTATGAACAAACAGTCTGTTTTTCCAAAATGTCTACTTGAAAGTTTGCATAAGTCCCATTTCCAAAATATTCAGTTAGTTCAAAGCCCAACAGAAATATATGTTAGCTAAATCAAGTGAACTAGTTACCACTTGATTGTGCATCAGACGACACCAATTCTCAACATCTGACAGTCTCTCGCAGATAATTGTTGCCCTTCACAAATAACACATCCATGGAAAGAATGAGTTACGCAATTGAATTGAGTCAAGAAGTTAATTCCACAAATTTTATCACATTTTAGTATTGCCACAATAACATCTATAAAACATGTTCGGACAAACTTTCAGGTCAACTTGACAAGTGTCAAAGACCCAAGGAGGTGAATTCTCAACACCAAATAATTTCAGATTAGTGGGCCCACATTATGGCTTGAAAGGTAAGTTGGAATATTCACTTTCTTATGTGGATGCCACTGTCACTAGTACCAATTTCAGTAACAAACCTTCAGTTTGTAGGAATTGATTTATCCGGTCAATTCATTCCCCTATGTGATATACTTCCCCTCACGCTCAAAATTCAAATAAGCAATGTCTTGTGGTTTAATGTCTAATGTTTGGGACTGCATAACTTTTACAACCAATCTACTCACCGAGAATTGTTCAGTCAACATTTTACAAAGTTCAAACTGAAATGTTTTCTCCAAATTTATGAATTAATTAAGTTCATTATCACAAAGTTCACTGTGTCAAAATAAAATACATCTTGTAATGAGTTTAAGATTTCTTAAAATTATTTTCTTTCATTTTTGGCAATACTACATATCTTTCAGCTGCTTTTCCAACTCTTGTACTCTCTTTTGTAGATCTTCATTACTGGGGAACGAGGAGATTTCAATCACATTTTGATGTCTATATACACTTCCCTCACGTTGATCTTCGATTTTCCATAATCCCTCAACTTCAAGAGCAAGCGTCAAAGCTTGTTGAAGATTAACCGGTTTTCCTTGTTGAATGAACATCCTCATGTTATAATCATCTAAGGCATCAATGAAGTGAATTTTTGCCAGTCGGTCCTGGTGATGAGTGGACATGCCTGGGTATGCCATTGTGGACAACTTGTGGATAGCCTGACCAAGCTCTCGAAGACCTTCTTTCTCACCCCGTTTCCTCCCTCTTAATTCTGCCAGGAACAGCTCAGCCTGACCTCTTGGACCAAATCGGTTTTCCAAAATTTCAATCAGGCAGTCAAAATCCTGTTGTTCTCGCTCAGAAAGAGTGCAAGCCAGCTGTCGAGCAGCACCAGTAAGATGAGTAAATAAATAATCTGCCTTTTCCTCATCTGTCCATTTGTTAAGTCTTGAAATTGTTTTAAACACTTTGATATATTCCTCCCATGACGATTCTCCATTAAACACTTCTGGTTTAATATTGTGGCGACGACTTGGCTGATGCACGTGAGGGGCGTCGCCATGCCCACCCCCACGTGGAGATGACCTCGGTTCCTGTATTGTATTGTCAACCATATCTCCAGTGTTATGGTGAAATGAAACTTCATGTTCACTGTCTGAATTTTCTTCGAATTCTTGTTGCTGATCAAGGGACATAATTATGCCAAGTTTATGGGTATGATTAAAATTGTTCAAGTCTTACAGTTCACAGTTTTGTTAGCACAGTTTATCCCACCGCTGCCACCAGTTGTAGCGGAATTTACTTTTCCTAATTTAATTGGTCAATGCGAAATGATGTTATACTTTGACCAACAACTTTGATGTCTTAATCTTAAAAATAATGGGCCGAGCGAAGCCTAATTAAGATAACATATTGTATCTCAAGATGATGAATGTTCCGGAGACACCGCTACTATTTGGGATTCGTAGTGCTAAGACTGATATTTTATCTATCCAATATAAATCAAAATGTCCAATCGAATATTTCAACTTGAAATAATAACATTAAATATTTATTTAACATCAATTAAAACAATGAAATGGAGATTAAATTTTACTATTATTGTCTTTATACTAGAGTCACATATTCCCACAGTTCATGAAATAAAAATCTGTGATTGTGGATTTAAATTACTTTTAGTCTTATATTTAGTACCAGTCAGTCCCACTTGTGAAATAAGTACCGATCATTCCCACTTGTGAACTTAGTACGAGTCAGTCCCACTTGTGGATTAGGTACCGATCATTCCCACTTGTACATGTGAACTTAGTACCGATCATTCCCACTTGTACATGTAAACTTAGTACCGATCATTCCCACTTGTGAATTAGGTACCGATCATTCCCACTTGGGAACTTAGTACCAGTCAGTCCCACTTGTGGATTAGGTACCGATCATTCCCACTTGTGAATTAGGTACCGATCATTCCCACTTGTGAACTTAGTACCAGTCAGTCCCACTTGTAGATTAGGTACCGATCATTCCCACTTGTACATGTGAACTTAGTACCGATCAGTCCCACTGGTGAATTAGGTACCGATTATTCCCACTTGTAAACTTAGTACCGATCAGTCCCACTTGTGAATTAGGTACCGATCATTCCCACTGGTAATTAAACTTGGGAATTATTCATTTGCATGCTGTATTTTGGTGCTTCTTTGTTTAGTTATGTTTCCTTCTACAAAAGTTAATCAGTTCGTTTCATTATTAAATCATATATGTACAAGTATTGACGAAGTGTTCGCTTCAACGTGCCGAGGCCATCTAACCTTCAACGAAGAAATTCTGGCTTTTTATAGGCGTCCAGCATAGAACGCTGTGTCACGTGTCGAAATCCGACTCGCTGATTGGCTGACGCTCCGCTGTCTGACAGTTTGTCAACATCGATCCAAAAGTTGTTATTTAAAACAATTCAACGAGTGACATTTGTCCATTTACACTCCCAAACAACGATATTCTTTTCAAAGGAAGAATCGGATAAACACAAACCGATCGAAATATTAATCATAGTACTTGAAATATGTCTGTAATCGTCGCGAACTCACTGCGAAATCTGTGAAAAATCACTGTGCGCCGAACATGGCGAGTATCGTGATTTGTGACCGATCTGTTAGGAAACAAACTATCGTATTTCAAGTGCATTAAACCACCATCTCCTGGTAAGACATGAATTCTCGAAAGTTAAGTTTATGGTCTCTTGAAACATATCGTGCATAAGCATTTTAACGTAACAATAACTGTGTATTTCAAGCCATATTGTGCACCAAAAACGATCTCTTAAACAACAACAACGACATGTTATTTTGAACATGTGTACATTTCAAAGCACACGTTCTCGAATAAATAAGTTGCGGAACATAACATATTTGACCGCAAATGACACACAGGAAAGACGTGTAGAAAACCTATTTTCGCTACACTACCCCCTCCTTAGTTTTGTTCGTCCTCGAACAAATGTTAAAATTACAAATTACTGTGACACATTCTGTGTTGCATTTTGTCACGAAAATTGATTCTTATTTTGATTGTCAGTCATGTAAATGACTTACAGAACATTCGACATGTAAGCTTATTCTTGATGTATATCCGTTTTGAAATTTCACCATTTGTGAATCCTCACATAACACCTTTATTGGCTGTGCTATATACTCCACTCAGTTTCACCAACTGAAATCAATATAACTGGCTTGACAAACCTATCTGAAATAAAATCTAACTGCTAAGACAGTCACACTTAGCTTTGTTTTCCCGAGTCTGTTCCCTTGGTACTTCCACACGAAAACACCAAGTGCCACTATAAGTTCTGTTTTAAACAGAAAACAACACAATAAACTATGTTCCATGTGTCAAATCCCAACACATGCCCCAAGGCTTCGGTCCTTGCCTTGATCCCTAGTATCCTGCAAGACTATCCCGTCTTGACCACTAGCACCCCCAAAGACTCTCCTGTCTTTGGGAAATAAATTTTTGCTGTTTCCAGCACCAGACTCAACATTGCTTAAGTGTTACCTCTTTAGATTTCTTCAGATTTATCAATTCACACCACACTTGATATAACACCAAATAATTCACTATGAACAAACAGTCTGTTTTTCCAAAATGTCTACTTGAAAGTTTGCATAAGTCCCATTTCCAAAATATTCAGTTAGTTCAAAGCCCAACAGAAATATATGTTAGCTAAATCAAGTGAACTAGTTACCACTTGATTGTGCATCAGACGACACCAATTCTCAACATCTGACAGTCTCTCGCAGATAATTGTTGCCCTTCACAAATAACACATCCATGGAAAGAATGAGTTACGCAATTGAATTGAGTCAAGAAGTTAATTCCACAAATTTTATCACATTTTAGTATTGCCACAATAACATCTATAAAACATGTTCGGACAAACTTTCAGGTCAACTTGACAAGTGTCAAAGACCCAAGGAGGTGAATTCTCAACACCAAATAATTTCAGATTAGTGGGCCCACATTATGGCTTGAAAGGTAAGTTGGAATATTCACTTTCTTATGTGGATGCCACTGTCACTAGTACCAATTTCAGTAACAAACCTTCAGTTTGTAGGAATTGATTTATCCGGTCAATTCATTCCCCTATGTGATATACTTCCCCTCACGCTCAAAATTCAAATAAGCAATGTCTTGTGGTTTAATGTCTAATGTTTGGGACTGCATAACTTTTACAACCAATCTACTCACCGAGAATTGTTCAGTCAACATTTTACAAAGTTCAAACTGAAATGTTTTCTCCAAATTTATGAATTAATTAAGTTCATTATCACAAAGTTCACTGTGTCAAAATAAAATACATCTTGTAATGAGTTTAAGATTTCTTAAAATTATTTTCTTTCATTTTTGGCAATACTACATATCTTTCAGCTGCTTTTCCAACTCTTGTACTCTCTTTTGTAGATCTTCATTACTGGGGAACGAGGAGATTTCAATCACATTTTGATGTCTATATACACTTCCCTCACGTTGATCTTCGATTTTCCATAATCCCTCAACTTCAAGAGCAAGCGTCAAAGCTTGTTGAAGATTAACCGGTTTTCCTTGTTGAATGAACATCCTCATGTTATAATCATCTAAGGCATCAATGAAGTGAATTTTTGCCAGTCGGTCCTGGTGATGAGTGGACATGCCTGGGTATGCCATTGTGGACAACTTGTGGATAGCCTGACCAAGCTCTCGAAGACCTTCTTTCTCACCCCGTTTCCTCCCTCTTAATTCTGCCAGGAACAGCTCAGCCTGACCTCTTGGACCAAATCGGTTTTCCAAAATTTCAATCAGGCAGTCAAAATCCTGTTGTTCTCGCTCAGAAAGAGTGCAAGCCAGCTGTCGAGCAGCACCAGTAAGATGAGTAAATAAATAATCTGCCTTTTCCTCATCTGTCCATTTGTTAAGTCTTGAAATTGTTTTAAACACTTTGATATATTCCTCCCATGACGATTCTCCATTAAACACTTCTGGTTTAATATTGTGGCGACGACTTGGCTGATGCACGTGAGGGGCGTCGCCATGCCCACCCCCACGTGGAGATGACCTCGGTTCCTGTATTGTATTGTCAACCATATCTCCAGTGTTATGGTGAAATGAAACTTCATGTTCACTGTCTGAATTTTCTTCGAATTCTTGTTGCTGATCAAGGGACATAATTATGCCAAGTTTATGGGTATGATTAAAATTGTTCAAGTCTTACAGTTCACAGTTTTGTTAGCACAGTTTATCCCACCGCTGCCACCAGTTGTAGCGGAATTTACTTTTCCTAATTTAATTGGTCAATGCGAAATGATGTTATACTTTGACCAACAACTTTGATGTCTTAATCTTAAAAATAATGGGCCGAGCGAAGCCTAATTAAGATAACATCTTGTATCTCAAGATGATGAATGTTCCGGAGACACCGCTACTATTTGGGATTCGTAGTGTTAAGACTGATATTTTATCTATCCAATATAAATCAAAATGTCCAATCGAATATTTCAACTTGAAATAATAACATTAAATATTTATTTAACATCAATTAAAACAATGAAATGGAGATTAAATTTTACTATTATTGTCTTTATACTAGAGTCACATATTCCCACAGTTCATGAAATAAAAATCTGTGATTGTGGATTTAAATTACTTTTAGTCTTATATTTAGTACCAGTCAGTCCCACTTGTGAAATAAGTACCGATCATTCCCACTTGTGAACTTAGTACGAGTCAGTCCCACTTGTGGATTAGGTACCGATCATTCCCACTTGTACATGTGAACTTAGTACCGATCATTCCCACTTGTACATGTAAACTTAGTACCGATCATTCCCACTTGTGAATTAGGTACCGATCATTCCCACTTGTGAACTTAGTACCAGTCAGTCCCACTTGTGGATTAGGTACCGATCATTCCCACTTGTGAATTAGGTACCGATCATTCCCACTTGTGAACTTAGTACCAGTCAGTCCCACTTGTAGATTAGGTACCGATCATTCCCACTTGTACATGTGAACTTAGTACCGATCAGTCCCACTGGTGAATTAGGCACCGATTATTCCCACTTGTAAACTTAGTACCGATCAGTCCCACTTGTGAATTAGGTACCGATCATTCCCACTGGTAATTAAACTTGGGAATTATTCATTTGCATGCTGTATTTTGGTGCTTCTTTGTTTAGTTATGTTTCCTTCTAAAAAAGTTAATCAGTTCGTTTCATTATTAAATCATATATGTACAAGTATTGACGAAGTGTTCGCTTCAACGTGCCGAGGCCATCTAACCTTCAACGAAGAAATTCTGGCTTTTTATAGGCGTCCAGCATAGAACGCTGTGTCACGTGTCGAAATCCGACTCGCTGATTGGCTGACGCTCCGCTGTCTGACAGTTTGTCAACATCGATCCAAAAGTTGTTATTTAAAACAATTCAACGAGTGACATTTGTCCATTTACACTCCCAAACAACGATATTCTTTTCAAAGGAAGAATCGGATAAACACAAACCGATCGAAATATTAATCATAGTACTTGAAATATGTCTGTAATCGTCGCGAACTCACTGCGAAATCTGTGAAAAATCACTGTGCGCCGAACATGGCGAGTATCGTGATTTGTGACCGATCTGTTAGGAAACAAACTATCGTATTTCAAGTGCATTAAACCACCATCTCCTGGTAAGACATGAATTCTCGAAAGTTAAGTTTATGGTCTCTTGAAACATATCGTGCATAAGCATTTTAACGTAACAATAACTGTGTATTTCAAGCCATATTGTGCACCAAAAACGATCTCTTAAACAACAACAACGACATGTTATTTTGAACATGTGTACATTTCAAAGCACACGTTCTCGAATAAATAAGTTGCGGAACATAACATATTTGACCGCAAATGACACACAGGAAAGACGTGTAGAAAACCTATTTTCGCTACACTATATATCAATTTTGTTGCTAGTGTACCTCACTCCTGATGATGACTGAATAAAAGTCGAAATCTTGAGTCAGCAAGAAGTTTTAGTTTTTCGGAATAACACTGCTTGTATAAGACAGTGTATAATCAATACGTCGAGCTATGGTTAAATACCATGATGGAGGTGTAAAATCATACACACGTTCGCCAAGCGCAACTTAGAACGAACCCATGGTTGCCATGGAAATATCCGATTGCTACCTTTTGGAGATTCTGAGTAACAGCTTAAGTATCACATGAATTGACCAGAGTTACAGTTATCTAGGAAGTGTATTTATTACTTTAGATTTTCAAGATGAAATGAAAATTTCCTAGAACTGAAGTCCGAACAATAGCGTCAATCAGAAACGCCGAAAAAAAGCTATGTTGGATTAAACTAATTTGAGATCCTTTAGAATTTTTGCAAAAATGTAAATTCCTAACTTTTGCTAACCGCGAAAATATACAGAAAACGGTTTACTCGACTTTTTAATCGTAACAGTTTTCTGGATTTTAGCGATGAGTGTGCCTTAAAATTATCTTAATTAACCACGTTGAAAATAACACTATACTATGTTTATCTGATATCGTAGTTACGTAGAGTGTCAGTTTGATATCCTTGTCGGTGGTTTTTTCTCTCAAATTGAGATGTCAAGAGTGGTAAAAACGCCATGGAAGAGAGTCGTTATAACTAAGCATGGCGCTGAAGAACACGTTTTTACGTGATATTTATTTCTCTGAACCAGGAAAGGAATAAAGATATGACTTGAAAACAGTCGACTCACCCATACATATCCCAAGACCGAACGTCACTTGTTCTATTCGCTCAGAGAAGAATACAACGACGAATCCCATACAGCCCACCAATGAACCGAAGATTATAATCAGCCATTCGTGAAAAATTCCACCCAACAGAGTACTCAGCAGAAGAGCTGTAATAGGGAAAAATAAGGAAAAAGTACTAGGAGACAAATATACTCGTTCCAGAAAAAAAACAAGCAGCCCAACGGACAAGGAGAAGCAACAACAATCGGCCCAAGGTACAAGGAGAAGAAACAACAATCGGCCCAAAGTACAAGGAGGAGAAACAACAATCGGCCCAAGGTACAAGGAGAAGAAACAACAATCGGCCCAATTTACAAGGAGGAGAAACAACAATCGGCCCAAGGTACAAGGAGAAGAAACAACAATCGGCCCAATTTACAAGGAGAAGAAATAGCAAGCGGCCCGTTGAACAACTGTACGCTGTCGCCATCTGTATACTTTGGATTGGACGCAACGCTATTGCGGATTCATTTCAAATGGGCTAAAGGTACATTATTTTGAAAGTAAGAAAATAGCGCTTTGTTTTTTTTTTTGTCTGTTTCTCGACCTCGCTAGACTCACCAAGCAAGCAGCTACGCTAATCGATCAAGCGAAAGTCGAGATGAAACGAATGTTGTGTAAATTACAAAACAAAGTCCCAACCTAGTGCATTCATGAAAAAGAGACATATGGACCATGAAGTAACCACAGTATGTCAGTATTCTTAAAATTAGGTCCGTTAAAATTGCAGATTCCATCAACTCGGCTTGCAATTGTCATGGCTAGAGATATTGACGAACCTTGGCAATTGGCGAGTCTGGCGGAGCCATCTGGTATGTGAACTAACATGACTCAGTCAAACTGGTCAATCGGTGACTTTGTGAGGAAATGTGATTACAAACAGTCAACATGCCGAGCCATCATTTTCATTGAAAGCTTTTCGATTAACCAAGGCCGGTTGACTGAATAGATAAGGCAGCCGACATTTAGTGCTGGCGATAGGTGCCATACTCTGGAACCCGGGTTCGATTCCCGTTTCGGGTGTCACCCAAAATCGGTAGAAGAATTTCTGCCATTTTTAAAAAAAGTGTAATCCCCAAAAATAACGAGAATACTGTCTGCATTTGTGTCTGCCCAAATTAGCCAAAGCTGTAGACACTTGCATGGTTACAATACCTGAGACAGCAAATGATCCTGCATAGGCCGAGAAAAGAAGAGACGCCTCTGTGGTATCCGCTTCGAAAACTTCTATCAACTCCACCAACATTATTCCCAGTGTTCGGTACAGGCCAACAGCCAGGGCAACGTCTACGCTACCAGCTTCAAAATAAAAAACATACCGCGTACAAAAGCAAATGACGACCTACTATTTTACTAGGTTGTGGGATTTTACACTTCAAAGACTAAATAAAATTGCGGCGATGCCAAGACAATATTGGGAAGAAACAAGCTGCGTAAAACGTCTGATTTCGTTTTCAACAATCCCCATTGAGTTGACTAGGGATATTTTAACCCTAAATATTCCTTGACGTTTCCCTTAACCATCAAATAATCAATGTCGTTTTACGAATCGTATAAAATAACCCAAAGGAAAAAGGCTAACAAGGGGACATGGGCCAGCTGCGTTGGTGAAGATCGGGGGGGGGGGGGGGGGGGTCGTAGTTCACGTGAATGGCAGCTGTATAGCGGCATCTAATTTTATTAAAGCAAAAATTTCATTTGCAAATTGCCTCTGTGGCTGCCCCTCACCTCTTTGTGTAGAGACGTGTTCTTACCTATTTTGCAACAGAAAGAAAAACAATTTGGAAAGTTTTTTTATCAAAATTTATCTTACCTATTGCAATGATCCACGCTCGTTTTCCGTCCTTGTTGATGACAATTTCTCCTTGATCGCCTTTGGCTTCTTTTCCAGAGATTCCACCTTTGTCAGATGCCGAATTTAAGTCAACGACACATTGAGTTTTGTTTTCTTGCCCACCATGTGAGCTAGATTTGAATTGGCCAACTCGATTTTCTTCGGCAGATTCCAAGTTGCCCATGGCGTGAACTATTTTAACGTCTGACTAAAGATCCCCGTCCATCTGTAATAAAAAAAAACACAAATGGCCCTTGCATAACAAGAGTTAAATGGCACAGTACAGGGCTAACTTATTTCATATTTATCTTTATACTAGGTCACGACCGAGCCACTCGCAATATAACACATATAGATTTGAAAACAAGGGGAAAACTCAGAGAAAGAAATATTTGTTTTGTAAGTTGGCTTTGGTACAGAAATTTGATTTATGATATACAAGTAGGTTACGTAGGCAAGTCTCCAAACGGGGTGGTTTGTTCGTTAAAGTGGCATGAGCTGCCAAAATCCACACTTTTTTCATAATTTCTGATCGTCACGGCAGTAAAAAGCTTTGAAGGCCATCGAAAAACGAAATGATTGGCGTTGGAATGAGGAAAATCCATACAGTATATGGCCTGTACGAACCGAAAACGTGTTTGAAAAGTAAACAAAATTTAAATAACCGGGACGACCATTCATTCATTCTAAGTCAAAGTTAGTTCAAAACAATACTTTATCGTACATTCTCGAGACTAGAAGCACTAACAAGCTTCTGAATTATACGTCTTGAGAAAAATAGCCAATAATTTCAACATTCAACACGTCAAAATTCAACATTAATGTGACTGGAGTGAGGTCTTTGGTGAAACCACAGACCCCACTAACGCTCTCGATATTTTTCAGGAAAAATTTAATCACATATATAATGACAGTTTTCCCATTGTTCAAACACAACCTTCCACCAGAATAACCAAACCCTGGGTTACTTCATCCCTCCTTACTTCCATACACGAAAAAAATCGGTTGTATCGGATCCAGTTATGTAATAAGTGTGAAACAGATCGGAAAAAATACAGATGTTATCGAAATAAACTCAATAATCTAATCCGTCATTCTAAAAAACAATATTTTCAGTCAAAATTTAATGAACATAACAAAGATATTAAAAATACATGGAGAATTCTTAACAGCCTTCTAAATCGTAAAAAGTCAGCGCCATTACCGACTTCTTTTAACATAGATGGATCCTATACAACCGACCAAACTAATATCTCTAATGAATTTAACAAGTACTTCACCTCAGTCGCAGCTAAACTTGATTCTAAAATTCCTCATACCACTTTTTCTCATATGGATAGCATGGGTCCCTTCAATGTAAACAGCTTTGCTTTCTCGGTTGTCTCCCCTGATGATGTAAACTCTCGTATTCAAAATCTAAAGTTATCCTCTCCAGGCCTCGATGGAATCCGCTCATCTTTTCTTAAACTTGTTTCTACCAACATTTCCCCTCCGCTTTCCCACATCATTAACCTCTCCTTTTCAACTGGCGTTGTCCCTAACATACTCAAAGCAGCTAAAATTACACCAGTTTACAAATCAGGGGAGACAAACAAATTTAATAACTATCGCCCAATATCAGTCTTACCGAGCTTTAGTAAAATTTTTGAAAAACTTTCCGCTGATATGCTATCAACCTTCTTTAATGAAAATGCAATTATTTCAAACGATCAATTTGGGTTTAGAGCTGGCCATTCCACTGCAGATGCTGCCTATTCACTCTATGACAAGCTAACTACGGCCAAGGAAAATAAAAAGCCCAGCATTGTCACCTTCTTAGACTTGTCAAAAGCATTTGATACCGTAAATCACCAAATTTTACTTTCCAAATTAGAGCATTATGGAATTCGAGGTTCATGCAATGATTGGTTCCAGAGTTATTTATCCAATAGAACACAATCTGTTTCCTACAATAACATCCTGTCCTTACCGATGGAAATAAAATACGGTGTACCCCAGGGGTCGATACTGGGACACCATGCTATTCCTGATTTATTTAAATGACATCCTCTTTGCAGATGATACCAGTGCTATTTGTTCTCATTCTGATCTAAAGGAGACGCTTAATATAATGACAACTGAATTAGCAAAACTCCACAACTGGTTCGCCTCCAATCGCCTATCTCTCAATATAAGCAAAACCAAATATATGATCATACAGCACAATTCAAGAATTATACCTGATTCAATTCCAGCACTATTTATCTCTAATACACAGGTCGAGCTAGTCCACCACTTCAAATTCTTAGGAATTATTTTTAATGACCGCCTAAACTGGAAGGAACACATAAATTATATAAGTAAAAAAGTTTCAAGAAGTATTGGTATTCTTAACCATGTCAGAAGGTCTCTTAACAAAAAAACTCTTTACATTCTCTATTACTCCCTAACGACGGAAAATATGCATATTTTTAATTGCTTTTTCTATGAAGCACTGGGGCCTTAAAGGAAGATCTTTTTGTTTCAACATGATGTTTATTAATTACTTACTTAGTCACAAATCACCGTTAGGCGTTCAGAAAGAATTCGGTATTTATCCTTTAATTCGAGTTTCTGCGGCAATCTACACACGAGGAAACTTTTAGCAAAGAGAGTAGATTGACAAGAGTGGTCACTTCGTCCGTGCCATGTTGAATATGAACTGACACGATTCTGTTATTAGGAACCTCTTTTCTGTAGGGGGCGCCCAACAGTCGAATCGTGTACAGTCGGAACACCCTTCCGCTAGGGGGCCAAAAGAACATGCCGGCAATACTGATTGGACGAAGTGATCACTCTTGTCAATCTACTATCTTTGCTTTTAGTGCACAAGAGGATAAACCTTAGGTTTTGGTATTAAGGATGGGATATGTTTTACCACACAGATCACCTCTGTATTCCGTTGAACAGGTTTCATAGTGACGATGAATACTTCCGTCCCTTACAGATAAAAGATACACTTGTGATAAACAGGATGTACCGAGATAGAGGAATTCCTGATGATACCTGTATATCTTCCGAATGATACATGTACCTGTATATCGGCCGAAATATAATAGATCGCGTAACTATGGCTTAAATTTTCGAACAAAGACATTGTTTCTTGCCTCCACAAAATTGCAAACAATTTCTTTACATTCTTTAAAGTGGTATAATTTAAATTGTTTGTCATGTCGGCGTTATCGGACAACTGACCTAGTTTACGGCCGAGCGTGAGAAATACAGACCACAGTTTTGGTGAAAAGGGCACAATTAAAGGCCTCGAATGATTTTAAGAATGTACATTAAAGGCACACTTGCCGCGAAAATCAGGAATATTGTTTACATTAAAAAAGAAAGACCGTTTTCTGTATTTTTCCCAGACAATATAAGTTAGGAACTTTCTATTTTTACCAAAATTTAAAAGTTTGGACGTCACTTTGTATTTTTAATTTGAAGTTGAAAATTTGAATTGTTACGTACCCGGAACGTAAACAAACCGCACTGCCCCCTATTGGCGATTATATGTTACAGTCGAGTGAGTGAACTAACGGCACAGTGTAATTTTACGTAGGCCTATTTATCTGAGAAATACAGACTGACGATCGGTTAACAGCGACTGGAAAAGCCTGCTGATAATTGTTTGAGTGTAAACCACAGAAAGAAAGGCCTGAAAGGAGGGTAATCCAACACGAAAGTTGACCGACACTGATCGTTGTTGTTGTAATCAGGCTTCGATTCTTCGTTTGTTTTTCACCCCATTTCTACATTCTAAAGCTAACTAGACATGTTTTATGTGTCCTATGTTTAAGTTTAGTGGTATTAGTCGTAGTAAGCTCATGTACATTGGTTTTCTTAGCAAATTTAAACAGGCTACGGCGGCAAGTGTGCCTTTAAAGACCAAAAGGCCGGAAATAAGTGTTATCCAACACCAAATTTACGCGATTTCCAATAAACGGGTTGACGTTCGAACCTCACTTTTAGGTACGCCTTTACAACCTCCTTAAAACATTTTAAACATGTTGGCGTATTGTTTTTGTTTCATTTTTACTTTTAGGAATTTGTCTTTTAGTAACTCACAAATATCAGAAAAACGGCGAGAGGTCCTTAAAGGGGCATGAGCTGCCAAAATGTTGATGTTTTGACGTCGAAACAGAATGTTGAAATTATCTGCTATTTTTCCCAAGACGTATAATTCAGAAGCTTTTTAGTGCTTCGGGTCCCACAAATGTGCGATAAAGTATTGTTTTGAACTAACTTTAGCTTAGAATGAATGAATGGTCGTCCCGGTTATTTAAATTTTGTTTACTTTTCGAACACGTTTTTGGTTCGTACAGGCCACTTACTGTATGGATTTTCCTCATTCCAACGCCAATCATTTAGTTTTTTCGATGGCATTCAAAGCGTCTTACTGTCGTGACGATCAGAAATTATGAAAAAAGTATGAATTTTGGCAGCTCATGCCACTTTAAAATAGAACTAACAGATAACATCGAACAGGACCACTGTCAATTTCTTTGTGAACATATCGACAAGGGGACATTACTATGCTCAAGGGAAAATGACGTTCTAAGTGTTGCATATTACCGCATTAGGTAAAAAGATTAACTGTAAATCAGGTTGACAGATCTCTCCCTGTTTGGTATTTTGTCAACTCTTTCGTGTGTGGGGCGTTGTTTTTCTGTACTTTTCGTATGCAATGGCGCACATTTGTGTAGCACTGTATGAAACCGAGGCCAGGAAAAAACACGTACTTGTTACCTGGTCTATGAGAATTGAATCCAACAGTCTGTTTCGCAAATTGTATAATTTAAGTATAATAATATCAACAGAACATCATAAATGGTCATATTATATGAGAACTAATTTACACTAATTTAGGAAAACACATCCGTATTGAAGTAGCGTGCTAATTATACAGGATAAATTGTCATCTCATATAAGTAAATTGGTATAATTTCTGTAATTGTAATTCCAGACAATGATCATTTTTGATAAACGTAGGTATTTTTTCTAGTTCTATTGCATTATTACAATGCCTATGCTTATAATACAACGTAGAAAATTTTTTCTAAACAACTGGTATCCTTAAACATTTTAACGCAGACATTTAAGGCTTACCGATTCAACATCATCTTTGTGTAGAAACACTGGTCCCCCGTATGGTAATGCGTTTGACAATTAACATTTTTTTTTGGGGGGGGGGGGAGGTGTACTATAGGTAAGTACAATCTGCGCCCATCAAAAAACGTACAAAATATCCGAACTAATAGCGATTGCTTGTTTTGGGGTGACCTCGTCTTATGGCTCAGACAGCTAAACAATAGTCTCTTGGAACGACACAAGCCTGCCATCAATGGTTCACTTGCTCATTCAGCTGCTATTTTCCACCAGTTAAAGATTCTTAATAGTTATAAGCTAAATGTATTCACTTCTCTGCTAATAGCTCATAATTTCATGCACTAACTTTTCCGCCTACTATATTCGCAACGTTAACTGTTCCCCCAGAAGATCTGACATTCAACATTACACAGCGAGAACTAGTGACTATTTTACATACCTTTCTATAGAACAGATTTACCCCTGTATACATTGAAAGTCAAATTGAAAAATCATTAAATATACCTCACAATTTTAAATCTCTATTAAAGCAACTTCTATTGTCGTTATAACCTCTATCTCTTAACGTGGCATGAGCTGCCAAAATGTTGATATTTTGAGATTGAAACAGAATGTTGAAATTATTGCCTATTTTTCTCAAGACGTACAATTCAGAAGCTTATTAGTGCTTCTAGTCTCGAAAATGTATCATGAAGTATTGTTTTGAACTAACTATGGCTTAGAATGAATGAATGTTCGTCCCGGTTATTTAAATTTTGTTTACTTTTCGAACACGTTTTTGGTTCGTACAGGCCACCAACTGTATGGATTTTCCTCATTCCAACGCCAATCATATAGTTTTTCGATGGCCTTCAAAGCCTCTTACTGTCGTGACGATCGGAAATTATGAACAAAGTGTGAATTTCGGCAGCTCATGTTACTTTAAGTACATATTTATGAACACTAAAACACATGTGCACAGAGAAAATATTCTTGTCTAAAATAACCATGGGGACAAGTTTCTAATTCTAAAAAAGAGGTATATCATTTAGACCGTTATACCCCATTATACCTTGTTGTGATAAACTAAACCTAATATATTTCATTAGGTTGACGACTGGCAGGAGCTTGGCCTTTGTCAGTAAAATTTTCTGGAACACTTTGTAATACATTGACAATGCTTACGCATCCCATAGGATCATGTAAAAAGAAAGTGAAAATTGTGGTTCCCACAAGAAAAACCTAGGTAGAAGACAGACAGGGGAGTTTAGCCCTGTCTAGTATATCTTTCAAACACTTGTTCTTTTTGGCCTGGCCTGTGAGTTAGAGGTTGAGCATGAAAACCCTTTACCATTGATGCTCGTTAGACTTTGATGTACAATTATTTTATTTTTACATTACTTGGGATAGCACAAGTTCCTTCGGAACTTTATTCCCACCATTTATAATAAATCACAATTTCTGTCAAATAAATAAAAATGTTTATGGTGAATAAAAAAATGTAATTAAACATGTTAACGTTGATTTAACTCGCCCTATTTGGAAGAGTCGAGAAGGTTTCATCCCAACAAAAAGCCAGGTTTCCTCATTCACCGAACAACGAAGCCATATAAAAGACACAAGCTTAACTGTGATATAAAACACCAATCAATCAAAGTACCCTTAACCTACCAAGTAACGAAACGTCTGAACTTGCAAATTTACGGTTTAGCACACAAAACCCTATGGTAGAATACCCTTTGTATGAAGCAACAAAACAATCCACAAGAAGACTTGATTTTTTTTAAAATCCTCAAACAAATGAGTCATCGTCATGGATTAAATACTACATTGCATTCAATAAATGTACATCAAAATATCTTATAACAGGTAGGCCTACATGTACATCAGAAATAAATTCAATTCACAATTTAAATCCAAACTTTTCAAAGGTTACAAATAAAAACACACACATTTGTAGTTATTGTCCTAATTCAATCAAGACACATAAAATAAATTCTACTTCATATTTTTTAAATAAATTAGTAAACGCTCAAAATCATAGATACATGAAATGAAAACAAACAAAATCATAAGAATATTTTTTAAAAGATACCAAAATCACGAAAGAATCCCCAAACTATTTATTCCTAACAGGGGGATCGATATATTCTCTGTATGCTCCTTCGTACTTCAAGGGTTTAAACATTTTATCCGTAGGATGACGTGTTGCGGCGTCAGTGGCGTTGGCGTACACATTTGACGTCAAATACTCCGGGGTGTTGATGGCAAACGAGAGGCTACTCATCAACGATGACGCCGAAAAGCTTGGGTTTACACCGATTGCGTAGGAAGGGACGATGAAGGGAAATGGTAAACTGGACCGTTGGAAAGCCGGCATGTAAAAACGACCTGGCGTCATTGACGTTACGTTGTCTCGATGGCTTGGTACGGATCCCAATCTGTCCCAGGCCAAGGAATGCGCCGGATTTTCTCGAGCATGAGATGCTGACATATTGGTACTGGGCATTGGTGCTGAAATTAACATTATTATAAATCAATTAACTCATTTCATTTTGGGTCTCTGCTTATTTAATTCAAGGGAAGTGTTCATGTGGTTTTTTAGTGGGAATATGTGTTTCCGTTACCCTCTAAAGGCTATTAGTTATTCGCTAAGTTCTCTAGAGTATTTGAAAGTTTACAGTGCCTTTTAGAGAGTTGATTCGTTTATTTATGAATAAAATCATTTCTTGTTAGAGATTTTGCTGGATTTGAAAATGTTTAAAGAAAACTTTAAATCGGAGAAGGCGGCGAAATAAAACTTACGGGATGAGAAACAATCAGATGATTTTTGTGGAGTTTCTTTTTTCCTCCATTTTGCTCGACGATTTTGAAACCAAACCTAGAAAAAAGGGGAAAAAATGTAGTGACCGGTCGGTTTCCTGCAGGAGAAGAGTCCGTTTCTTTCAATACTAAACCTGGAAACGTTGCATTATTATTATGAGTCAAATGATCTTGAGTGGGGAGTTAAACATCAATCAAGAAATCTGACCACTTTTGCAGAATCTCATATTATTCCAGCGCTACCCGTTGCTTTTGAACGAGAAGTTCCAAACGTGAATCATTAATAAGGTAGAGCCTCTGGAAATCCTTTTCCTTTTCCCAACAGCCTATGTATCATAACACTCGATTTATTAAGAAGAAAACGCTCATGTATAAAGTTTCTTACTTCTTTTTAGACCAACACCACATTTTGGTGAACGTATAAGAAAGGACGTGGTGGTGGGCGTGTTTTTACATTTTATATTGGTAACAAAATGTAATAAAAAAAGTATTCATATCCTTCCATCGAATTTATTTGGCAAATAAAATCCTCGCTAAAATACATTACCCACAAAAATTATTTTGACAATATAGACTTATGTAGTGAAGCTGTGGAGAAAATAACTACCAAAATGTTCCTTTCGCTTACTTGAACACGTGACTCTACCAAACCAATTCGCAGTGCAAGTTCTTCTCTCGCAAAGACGTCTGGGTAAGGGGCACGCTGAAAAGCTGTTTCCATTTCCTCCAATTGGTAAGCTGTGAAGGTCGTCCTGAGGCAAAGACAATAGGTGGAGGTTAAAAATAAAGATCGTATATGTATGAATGTCTACAAGACACAAAAAAGAGAAGAAATTAAAAGACTTCCTGAGTAAAAAATTAGAATAAATTTTATATTTATTGACTAAGTTGGAATATTTGGATCCAGTACAACACTAATAGCACTGTAAACGGGTAAACAACAATTCCCCATCCCCATTTTTACATAAATAAATGCACACTTAAGCCCCTCATCTACATAATATGTTGTACACGTCACCCAATTGAGGGAAAAGACTGTTTCTTTAGTAAACAGATATTGTCAGATTTAACACAGAAAAAAAAATGCTCGACTAACATATGTTTTTTAAAGAAAATAAAGAAATAGACCAAACATCATAAGAAACTCTTTATTTTTCTATTTGTTAGAAGAAATAAATTGACTTCCTATAAAACAAAAGGCGGCTGAAGATTCCCGCAAAAGTTATTTCTCCGACAACCCAGTTCACGTATACTCAATTTTATTTAAGTGCGTTGTTAAGTTTTGAATTCTTTATGATAAAACACGGTGGGAAGGGCAGTTTTTGGTTCACCACGCAGAACACTATTACCAAGCAGTGCTTCTTTTTTCTTCTGCCTCATTGATATCACAATTGACATCATAAATGGGAAAATATATTTTAATTTCGTCTTTGGTGCATTTAGGGGATCGTCCATATTTATAACATTCGCTGCCGCTGTAAGTTAACATACTTGTTATATTTTGAAAAGTCTTGTATGAGCTGTTTTTATCCAAAACTAAATAGCGATATTAAAGTGGCATGAGCTGACAAAATGTTGATATTTTGAGGTTGAAACAGAATGATGAAATTATTGGCTATTTTTCTCAATACGTATAATTCACAAGCTTTTTAGTGCTTCTAGTCTCGAAAATGTACGATAAAGTATTGTTTTGAACTAACTTTGGCTTAGAATGAATGAATGGTCGTCCCGGTTATTTACATTTTGTTTACTTTTCGAACACGTTTTCGGTTCGTACAGGCCACATACTGTATGGATATTCCTCATTCTAATGCCAATCATTTAGTTTTTCGATGGCATTCAAAGCCTCTTACTGTCGTGACGATCAGAAATTATGAAAAAGTGTGAATTTTGGCAGCTCATGACACCTTAATAATAACAGTAAATTACCGACACTGAAGGACCCGGGTCAAAGTGGGAATCGAATTCAGGACCCTCAGGGTCGGGTATTTACTAACTGATAAAGATTGTTTTTTTTTTTGGCTTTCAAAACCCTGAATTTATTATATATTGGCAAGTTCTTGGCTGGCCGGTTTAGTCCGTTAGTTTATCAGGAATACATCCCACGATTCAATGCGCCATCTTAAAAACAATATCGTGTGTCGTGGTATGGACGGCCAATCTCAATCTCATGTCATTTATTGATCTATGTCAGGGTAAACAAACTACATTTAGTTTCAGTTACATATTTTTATTTAACTTCAATAATGTTTTATATGTTGCCAATTTCTGTACGAATTTTTGCACGTTATAAGCTTCTAGCTTACTGTGCACGAATAAATTATGTTTAAAAATTAACAATAAGCACTGAAGTTACCCTCACCTGTACCTGGTCTTCTTTTTGGGGAGATCTGTTTGGGACTCCCCTGAATGTCGACTACCCACTCGAATCCTCTTCAACGATTGTAACTTAATCTGGTGGCTTCTCTCGGCTGTCAAGAACACAAGAAAATTGTAACAATTTATTTGAATAAATAAAGGTGTCAAGGCTTTTTAGAGAGGAAATTGTGACGCGAACGCTTTGGGTCAAAATGAAAGCTAAACCAAATCGTCAGCTATATTATAAATACACACCGATTTTAATATAATTATATATTTATATGAGTGTATATACATTGTATTTACGACAGTATAATGACTACCAAATATCGACCTATCTATCTATCTTCCCATTTCTCGCCACTGTATATTTGCATATATGTAAATGGTATAAGGGTGTAAGCTCAATTGTATTACATATTTTAACATCTTAAGAGGTTAAGTAGTTCTCAATCGTACTAACATATACTCATGTGCAGAGACATTCAATATGTTGATATATTGTGTCCAAACATCACGCTTTTCTCAATCGCTCAAGGTAATAATTACTCACTAGTATGGCGTACATCATTCATATGAATGGACGCGCCAATAAGCTAAAACAACCAACCAATCAAATCGTCAGCACTGTAGAGGAGACGGACTCGAAATTCAATCTCCGCGCTCATATAAATTTGTAAACATCTTAAATCACTACTTTTGCTTTCCTTATATCCTACGGTTGTTATCAGACACCTCCAGAAAGGGAGAAATTACCTCCGGCTACTTTGCCGTATTTTAGTTGTTAAATAGCAATGCCGTTGTAGAAAATCGGGGCGTAAAACACCAAACAATCAATCCTTACACTAAAATTACAAGCAACGAATATATTATGATATACAGATAATGTCTACAGAGTAGCCCCGTGTTGCCAGTCTGATAACTTCGGGGATTTACGTGCGTGAAATACGCAATCTCATTCTCGCGAGATCCCCTGCTACTACGTGAACGCGACGGACCTCTCAGGCCGTCCCAGGCCCTTTGCCCCAATCCCCTTTTGCCAGTGCTGCGGAGGAATACTCTCACTACAATCATATGACGTAGACATACAAAATAGCATGTTGTACGTTGGGCCTGTTCACAATGGCAGAGGGAAGAAATATAGTCCCTGTATTTCCTCAACGATAATTCTAAACTTAAGGGCGTGTACCAGAAACGAAATACAAGCCAACATACAGAATCAGGTAAGCACCACGTACAAATCAATTTTGGAAGTAAGTTTGATTACCGAAATTTTGGGTAAAATGGCTTGGGACGGCCTGAAAGGTCCGTCGCGTTCACGTAGTAGTAGGGGATCTCGCGAGAATGAGATTGTGAAATACGGTGTCAAAGCCGACCGGTAGCGAGCGAAGATAGCCGAAGGGAGTTCCGACTGCCGTGTTGCCTGTTGGGCATGAATGGAACTTTGCACTGATATGACCTATATAAAATATTGTCTAATGAGCTGGCGAAAGGTTAATCGTTATGTTGCTTTTACCCAGAACGGTTTAAGGCCAACTGAGGTTAAAGCGAGGCCAGAGTAGAGGTTACGTTATCATATTTATCCTTAAATGGGTGTTAATTGACACAGTCCAAACCCTATAGCTTAACTACATTTTTCGCCTTATTAAATAAGCATATGGCTATATTACAAAATAACACCTAGTTCTGAACCGCGAACCATTTACTAATGAACGGAAACCATACTTTCCAAAATACGTTCGCCCTTTAACGAACAAATGCTGTTATAACCATTAAGAAAATTTATAAGAGCACTTGGTTAAGTTTTATATGCAAGTTTGGCGACAATCTTTAGGCCATTTCATCGTGAGAGCTAAACAACCTTTCGATATATGATTTATATTCAGACCTGGTCGCTAATCTTTGTTAGAGATAGATATTCGATGTGCGCATTAAAGACACAATTCACGAGAATGTTTCTGGTATTCGTGTTTGGGTTTTTGATTCTGGGTATAATTTTTTATTCATGTGAGGCTGTGGTCTGACTGCGATTTTCTGTTAGAATCTTTTAAAATCGGCTTGTATTTATTTGGCAATAGATTGCACAAAGTTTAAAGGCGTAGGAAAATATTGACTTATGTATATCACAAGTTAAATGCATCAGGTGTTTGCAACTAAAAATTGTAAATAACGTATTCAGAATTTTTATTATATTTAGAACTCTGAATATTAAAGGAACATTTGCTGTTAACTTGTGTAGATATTGTTCAACATGAAATGCTGAACATATGTTTCAAGAAAACCAAAGAATAACTTTTCCATTTATATAACACTCAAGAATTTACATCAAAACGTATAACATGTATTAGGGTATGGAATCATCTTCACCGGCTGACAGGTTGTCGTAGATTTAAATCAGGGATGTTTACAAGTTCTGTTGCGTCGATAAACTTATTGATTCTACTGGAAGTTTAAATAAGTCACGTTTCTATGGTTATGCAAAGTTTGGTCCTGGAATTTCTAGATGTCTATTAAAAGGCGTAATATTTGTATTTAGTCTGTCAGTTCATAACTGCTTAGTGGTGTTACAGCATGTCATATAACTGTATGCTTATTCTTATTTGGAGTGTTATATGAAATTCCTCCTGCGAACATTTATCCTTATAGCAGTCATTTTTGCAATGTGTGAAATGTTATATTTGGGCAAAGAGTTACCCAGTGTCTTTCCAGGATTTTATTCTGTGAATTATATTTCGTGGTCATCGGATCTATACTACTATTCTTACCAGTGCAATTTGTGAGTTTTCGGACTACAGTTTTTTATTTCGGAACTGTTAGTACTTAGTTTGTAAAACTAAGCCAATTTGACAATTTTTCCCGCTGTTTGTTTAATATTTGCCTTTAGATACGCTATTCAATCTTTTTAAAGGCCCACTTGCCGCCGCAGCCTGTTTAAATTTGCTAAGAAAACCAATTTACATGAGCTTACTACGACTTATACCACTAAACTTAAACATAGGACACATAAAACATGTCTAGTTAGCTTTAGAATGTAGAAATGGGATGAAAAACAAACGAAGAATCGAAGCCTGATTACAACTACAACGATCAGTGTCGGTCAACTTTCGTGTTGGGTTACCCTCATTTCAGGCCTTTTTATCTTTGGTTTACACTCAAACAATTACCAGCAGGCTTTTCCAGTCGCTTTTAACCGATATCGTCAGTCTGTATTTCTCAGATAAATAGGCCGACGTAAAATTACACTGTGCCGTTAGTTCACTCACTCGACTGAAACATAAAATCGCCAAAAGGGGGCAGATTGGTTTGTTTACGTAACGGACCCCTAACAATTCAAATTTTCAAATTCAAATTAAAATACAAAGTGACGTCCAAACTTTTAAATTTTGGTAAAAATAGAAAGTTTCTAACTTATATTGTCTGGGAAAAATACAGAAAACAGTCTTTCTTTTTTAATGTAAACAATATTCCTGATTTTCGCGGCAAGTGTGCCTTTAAATATAGATAAAAAAATTGTATAGATAAAATTTGCTGGTCTTTTGTTACATCTTGTCTCGTCTTATAACAAAAGCCAGAAATTACAAACTGCCCCTGGGAACAAAAGACCTTCTAATTTCTATAATTTAGAATCCTCAATTGAAAAGCAAACTTTACTTAAAAACCACTTTAATAATTCAAATAAAAGTTAGTGTCTAACTGCTCAAAACCGATAAACAGATATGAAATTAAAACTAATTAGGCTGAATTTGATTGCGCTAGCATGTGATCATTTATCAGCAATTAACCCTAATTCATTTGGAGAATTGTTTGCTAATAATTACCGCATAATGGCGACCCTCACAACGATTAATGGAACTTTGACAGGTTAGGTGAGTCACCAGAGGGCGCTATGGAATCATATAGGGGTCACTATCTATGTGATGACCTTGCATTACAAGTGACAGAATATTTTCAACATTACGTCATTTATCAAGGTTGAATTAGTTTCAAAAGTTTTATGATAAAGGCTGGTATACTAAATACAAGTCAAGCACGTGCATATGAACATTATTCAAAACCAAGATATAACTGATAAAGAAATAGATTCTTATAAACCGATCCAATGTTTTGAAGGATATTTTAATTTGCATCATACCTTTAGAACTTAAATCTTTCAATGGCATTTAGAAGTTGAAAGGTTAACAATAAGGTGAAGAATTACTTATGGATAACAACTTCTTGGTTTATTGGGTGACGACGTTTCGATGTAGTTCTTACATCGTTATCAAAGTCAATGAACTTAGGAATTATTGATAAAAGCTTAAAGGGATTTTTATAGGTCACTCCACAAGTAAATGTGTGCCACGTATTACCCGTAGGTTTGTTTAGTATGTATAAGAACAAATTGCTTGTTCATTACCAAGTTACATGTTTTGATATGCTAGTAGGAAATCCTTGGATGGGGACGCGCCAATAAGCTAGAACAACCAACCAACCAAATCCTTGGATGATATTGGATTATGACAGTACCTATTGCCAGTCACTTTTCAAGGAAATATAGTCACTTCCAATGGTAGAAATACCCATAAACTATGAAGGTATCGTTCATTGGCTAAGGTAATTTTGTTTAATGAAATTTCCCCTAGATTTGGCAGTTCATGCCAAATGGAGCGTACAATTTCGAGTTTTTCACTAAAAAATAAAAGAGAATTTAAAAAAAATTGTTTTCTACATATATATTCATATATGAAATATGAAACACATAATAGAATATGTTATTCAAAATATGGAATATAAAATATGAAATGGAATATGGAATGGAATATGAAATATGATATATGAAATATGAAATATGGAAAGAAATATGGAATGGAATATGAAATATGGAATGAAATATGGAATATGAAATATAGAATGGAATATGAAATATGGAATGGAATATGAAAGGTGGAATGGAATATGAAATATGGAATCTATCTTCAACTAAACTAGTTGTTTGGATTAATGAAGAGAAAAACGTACTATCCGATGATTGGAATCTGTTTTTATTCTGTTATAATGTATCTTCATTGTCTGAAAGAGAAGCCATATATGGCGTATCTTGTTAATGATTAATCTGAAACTGAGAAAACATAATGAATAACATTTGCTTGTAACTGTTAACTAAATAGTTTGATATATTGATCAATCTACGTCAGGAGTGTTATGGCAACACTTCAGGAGTGTTATGGCAACACTTCAGGAGTGTTATGGCAACACTTCAGGAGTGTTATGGCAAAACTTCAGGATAGTTATAACCCCATACAATAAGAACACCTCAGCTCACACATAATGCCTGACAATGATTTCATTTTGGAATTGTTCTGCTTGGAGAATTGTGGATAAGATATGTACATGGTTATTTTAGACAAGAAGATTTTCCCTGTGCCCGTGTGTTTTAGTGATCATAAATATATAAGTATAGACAAGAAGATTTTCCCTGTGCCCGTGTGTGTTTGTGTTTATAAATATATAAGTATAGACAAGAAGATTTTCCCTGTGCCCGTGTGTGTTTGTGTTTATAAATATATAAGTATAGACAAGAAGATTTATATATATATATAGTATATATGTATAGACATATTAGATTACATCGTGATAAGATGTGCTGACCGCTGTTGATTGGCACAGCGCATAGACCATAGATCACTAAGAAAAAGACTTGCTTCCAGCAACGACTGAATGGTGTATCCAATCCTGTCGAATTTCATTTCAGGTAAATTCCAATAGCCAAAAAAGACCGGTATCTGAAGTCGTAAACGGAATTTATCAGGAGGAAAATAGGCTTAAATAGCGAATACCTCCTACATGTAAGTAGGGATGGAGACAGTATTGTGATTCACGCGTGAATTCACCAAACCGACAGGTCTAGAAATATTTAATTGATTATTTGGTACGCCGCGCTCCAGATTATTTCACTTATATGACGGCGTTGCCAGTTTTATTGTGGAAGGAAACCGGGTTCTATGCCCGGAGGAAACCCACGACCTTCCGGTGGTAACTGGCTACCTTCCCACATATAGGTCGTAATAGTGAAAACTCAGTCAAAAAGTTGTCCAATTTTGTTTGGACTGAGTGGGATTCGAACCCGCGGTCCATTGGTGGAAGGCTGTTCGGATCGAGCGTCCAACGCTCTACCTGCTGAGCCACAGAGGCCCCTACAAATATTTAAGTTCTTAATTACCCAAAAATGTTACCTTGGTCTAGATTTTGTGTGGCCTGAAAGAAACTACAAGATTGCATTTTTAAAAAGGGGCCGAATTCCGCTTTAACGTAAAATATTTCACAACATTGGGAACACTAACAACTGTGTTACTTTAAAGCAAACAATATATTGAATACTAAGATAAATTGTAATATTTCGGGGGGCGTTTTTGGCCACCGTCTTTTAGCAGCCAACAGAAATGATAAAAACGTCATGTTTTTAATATATGTTTTTCTTTTTTCTTTTCAACATGTAGTTTTTTTAGATAATTTTAATGTTTATCTGAAAGCTTACCTTGTATCAACTTGGAATAATGTTCAGGATTGTCTTTCTCATTTTGAGGTTTCAGTCCCAGTATATGATCGATGGCGTGGTTCTTGGCGTTGCTTTTACAATTCGGTTTATCGGCCAGATTCATCTTCAGTGGAGCACAGATTAACTGAATAGACCCTCAGGCAATACGCAGTCAGTTATACATATTAGGCCAAATAAATAACTCTGTTTGTTTAATGCGGCAGTTATTAAGTCATTAGTTTATATTGTGGTGCGGGGTTAGCGTTTCGTGGAACTCCAATTTAAGCCCAGGTTGGAATTAAGGCTGAAATAGATGCCATAACTACCAATAGGCTTTCAAGAGAAAACGAAACTGCAAAGATTACGTTTATACCGGAAATTAGGCGACATCAGACATTTAAATTTTGGTTAATGTCGAATGATAATTTGGATTGGTTTAGCCCCTGATTTCTCACGTCTGTTGCTCTGCCAATGCTCCGAGAACGTCACGTACGTGTCGTGCTCTAAGTAATATGTTTTAAGCCATAGGTCGCTGAGTTCAAATTTATACAGATGGTACAAAACGAGAAACTGGATAGAACCGTGTGTGGAGCGAACCAGAAAACAGCCTACGCGCATGTTAAAAAGACCGGTTGCCTAATGACGTCATCGTGGTATCCTACGGGATCAAGATAGCGGACGGAAAGAATTCCGCACGGCAATTTATATAGGCGTACAATCATCAGTGTCGATCACTTCAAGGGTATGTAACGAAACAGCCACTTCCAACAAAGCCCCTGTATCATCCCATAGTACTTTGAGTGGTCCAGTGAGCTACTCGACTGTCTTTTTATCCAGTGGTGGTTTCTTTATATATTTCACGGATATTGATATGTCTGGATTGGTCCTTTTGTTGATCTTAATAAGAGATTTGTCCAATGGAAACAGTCGGATGTTGGGTGAAAAACAAAAGTTTAATGCCGTACTCCAAACACTGGATTTTAAACATCACAAGGACAAGGTTAAAGTGGCATAAGCTGCCAAAATGTTGATATTTTGAGGTTAAAACATAATGTTGAAATGTTTGGCTATAATTACCGCCGAGCCTGATGACGTCACATAGAATTACGCAAAGCTTTCTGGGTAAAACGTACCTCAGTTCGCCATTTTGTTTATTGGTACTTAGCAAGGTGTGACTTTTTTGGAAAACATTGATGACATAACCGATTTTTATCCACACATTTTTTCTGGTAACTTTACGCCTTTTACGTCTTCTGTTCAATACAGTATTATTTCTTCCGTCATAGTTTAAAATTATTTTAACATCCCTCAATCCCCCGAAATGCTTTGCTCGTAATTTCCAAGTGACGTCATCAAGCAATCGGTCAATTCTGAAACTATTTAGTGCTTCTAGTCTCGAAAATGTACGATAAAGTATTGTTTTAAACTAACTTTTGGCTTAGAATGAATGAATGGTCGTCCCGGTTATTTAAATTTGTTTATTTTTCGAACACGTTTTCGGTTCGTACATGCCACTTACTGTATGGATTTTCCTCATTCCAACGCCAATCATTTAATAATAGACACGGGGTTGGTATGGATAACAAACTTTTTCGTTTAAACGAAGAAGTTTGTTATCCATACCAACCCTGTGTTTATTGACAATTCAACTTCTAAATGCCACTAAAACAGCCAATCATTTATTTTTGCGATGGCCTTCAAAGCCTCTTAGTGTCGTGACAATCAGAAATTATGAAAAAGTGTGAATTTGGCAGCTCATGGCACTTTAAGGAGAGCTCTTTTATGCTTTCTTTGAGTATATATCCATCGAACATTTCAATTCCAAAAACACAATGATAAATTCAGTGACATGAGTAGACTAAAGCTGTTGTTATAAACAGATCTTGGGGCATTCGTGCCTCAGTAGGTAGAGTGTTGGACGCTCAACCCGAACAGCCTTCCAACAATGGGTCGCGGGTTCGAATCCGAATCCTACCCAGTCTCCAAAAAATTGGAAAGATTTCGGACTGAGTTTTCACTCGATCGACCTATGTGGGATGGTAGCCAGTTACAACCGGAAAGTCGTGGGTTTCCCCCGGGCATGGAGCCTCACGCAATAAAACTGGCAACGCCGCCATATAAGTGAAATAATCTTAAGCGCGGCGTAAAACACCAAACAATCCAAATCCATCGGTGAACCTTATTTTAAACAGTTTTGCATCGTTGGACTCAGTTGCCTTAGCGATTAGACAATCCTATAATAAAATATGCAATAAGTATAGCTACATTAAAGAAAACATGTGAAATTCACTGATAAGGATAAAAAGAACAGCGTCCCAGTTCAGAAGCCTGTTTCACAAAGCGGCGCAACCCATACTGTAGAGATACGTTGGTAAGAAAGTTCCTCAAAAAATACATCTACGCCGCTTTGTGAAACAGGCTCCAGATCTCAGCGACATCACTCATTTTGTGCTCAGTCTGCACTTTTATACGATATAACTCCATGTTTTGGGTTAAATACAAATGACGTTAGGAAGAATATAACAAAATATTTTAATACTGACAAAACTAGAAAACATAAATATTTATAAATCAACCAAATGACAAAATCCCCAACAAAGCCATTAACCACCTCTGACATTGCGGCTGAACGTTAACAGTGTGCTTCGGTCTTTAAATTTTATCCATAGGACACGTTTGCTTGACTTCGCCCCCCCCCCCCCCCCCCCCCCGCCTCCCATTTAAAAACGATGCCGAAAGTGTCCGATCCGCAACTATATTTTTGTCGCTAAACCAAGCCTCTAAAACCGAGTACATACACCGTCATTTGTAGAGATTCTGGACCTTGATCCCCGTCATGTTGTTTATAATCGTCAGACTCATTCTGTTATTTCAGCCAATGGTTTCCACTATCAGAAGACACTTGGTGCATTTGGGGTTGGTATACTCATGAGCAAACTCTGTCAGTAGCCTCCTCATACTTTCTACTGCTGAGACAATCCCGGGATGGTGGCCAAAATCAACATGGGTTAACCTCGGACTATAACTGGTACTAATATATCGCGAGTTTTATTAAATACTAGTAGCCCTTCGCAGTCGGGTTACATTGGCCTAACATAATCCTTAACTCTCCTTGGGTAATGATAAAAAATTAAGACGTCACTACGTCGTCAGTTGTTTTTTAACAACAGGAGCTTTTGACACCTGTACCGGTGTCTTCGTCAAGTGCACAACGGCACAGGTGTCGAAAGCTCGTGTTGTTCAAAAACAACTGACGACGTGGTGATGTCTTAATTTTTTATCATTAGTATGGAACCACGTTGAAAGAGAGTTTCAAACATTTCTCCTTGGGTATACTCCCAGGTGTTTGGATCATAGACTAAGATTATAAAACATTCTGAGAACATGCTCAAATGAGTATGAAAAGGCAATCTCAGACTGTTTGACCACGAACAAGGAGCTCTCCAGGACGGGAAGTTTGCTTTGATGTTGTTGCAATTTTGTCAAGTCATCAGCAGGTGGACCAGAGGAAGAATTAAGGGTTTATCATTTCCAAAATAAGTCGACAGAAAATACTATTTTTCACTACATATTGATGGCAAAACTTGTTACGATGGCTATATTTTACGTTGAGTCTAACTTGGAGCAAGGTCGATATTTTGCTCAGAATTCCTTACTCAGCTGAGCACAGAAACGAACTCAAAAGGTTTACTTTTGAATTGTGAGATCGGAGTACAGAGTCGTGCTCAAGCAAGTTTAATAATCAAACGTATTGCATATCTCCAAGATTGATATCCAAGGAAGCTCATACTTCCACTATATTTGGTAGCAATGATCGTTTTAAGGAAATCTAACATTATCAATGGTAAAATAAACTGATCGGCCTCTTCGTGACCAGTTAAATTTCAAACTATAAAAACTCAACAAAAATGCAGCTTTATGTGACAAATATGTTTATTTACAAATAAAATATAACGTTTAAATACAATGTCGGGTATTCAGAGTCATAAATATTGCGATAGTCCCGGCAAACAACAAATTCCTTTTAGCATTGTTAAAGGAAAAGGTCGCAAAATAAATAATTGTTTATGCAAGCTGTGTGTAGATATGGTTGCTGTTCCGTCGTTCAATATTTAAAGCATATGCTGTGGAATCTCCAGGTATGTAGGGAAGCTGTTGTTAAATCCGTGAGACACTGGAGAATTATAACTGTCATAAGTAGGGTCGCAGAAATTCCCCATTGACATGGAGAATGATGGACTTGGTTGGTAAGGGTTAAAGTGGGGCATGAAGTGAACAGGCGGGTATGAATATGGAGAAGACGCCGGTGATGTTTGTGGAGAAATATGAGCGGTCATGTTCGGAAGACAGTGGCTGCTTTTCATTGGAGAATTTAAAAGTGGAGAATTTAATAGTGGAGGCGATACTGGAATCTGGTGCTGTTGTTGTTGCTGCTTCTGGTGCTGGTGTTGTTGTTGTTGTTGTTGCATGTGGTCTGGCTCAGGACTAGAAGGCTGTGTTTCCGGGTCCGACCAGCCACTTGGGGAACAGTTTCCTACAAAAATGCAATAAACAAATTTAAGCTTAGTATTTAAAAAAAGAAGTACTTTCTTACTTAGTGCTTAGGGCGATAGAGGCCACGCTCTGTGACCCGAGTTCGATTCCCGTTTCAGACGTCACCCAAAATCGGTAAAACAATTTCTGCCATTTTAAAGAAAGTATTGGACCAAAAAAACTACGAGAATACTTTCTTGCTGCAATACCCTGAGTTTTCTATAGATACTAGAAATTAAGGAACTATTTTTTGTTCATCGAAGGACATCAGTAGCGAGTTTACTTACCTTCCGGTTTATGTTGCTCTGGTTTTTTATTATTGCCTTCTTTGCGCCATTTTGCTCTTCTGTTTTGAAACCAAACCTGGTGACACGAAAGAAAATTTCATTTAAAGCATACGTCACCAAACAATAATAAACTTGGGGATGGAGTTGATGGAAATGTGGGTGTCAAAAAACGAAGCATGTTTCGCATATTTTGGGATTTCCTCACCGATATATAGGTATTTAAAACCAACGAAATCAACATATTGTACGAGCCTTGCCTGGACTGAAACTACTTCATCCTTATTTGGGGGGAAGTGAGGGGGTGAAGGGGCTCGGTGTTTCAGTCAGTTAGGGTGATAGCCCCTTCGTCCAAAATAGACCTACTATCGATGGGGAAAATTCCAATCGGACGAAATATAAATTAAAAAAACCCAACTTGATTTTTCACTCGATCATCGTATGTGAAACATTTTTCATGTACTCGTCGAAGGTGGGAGGTTTCCTTCGGACAAAGAGTCCAGTTTCCTCTCCCCTCTCCCAACCCTTGCATCGTTGCCATATAAGTGAAATAATCCTGACGAGTTGTAAAGCATCATTCAATCATCATTATTTGAACTCGTCCAACTTCTAAATGCATTTGAACGATTCAAAGATATTATCATATTTTTATGGCGGAATAAAAATTGTGCATAATCAACTAGTGACTAACCTGAACAATAAAAAATGTGCATAATAAACTAGTAACTAGCCTGGACAATAAAAAATGTGCATAATAAACTAGTGATTAACCTGAACAATAAAAATTGTGCATAATAAACTAGTGACTAACCTGAACACGAGTTTCACGGAGTTCTAATCGCAGGGCTAGCTCTTCTCGTGTGAATACATCCGGGTATGGACCCCTTTTAAACGTCTTCTCCATTTCATCCAGTTGATAAACAGAGAAACTGGTCCTGTTAAAAAAGGAATAAAATTAATATTAGCATATTAATATTTTTAAAGTGCATAGTAACATTAGTATATATTCTCTACGCAATACAGGGTTCATACCAGTATGTTTGACGTACTGGAAAAAATCCCTTCCCGCAAACAAAAGGATAAAACAATACAGTCTCATAAGATAAACAGTGAAAATTCACACCAATATACTTAAAATTTATTAGATTTTTGCCTCAATTCAGTAAGCCTACACAAAAGGGTCTATATTTTGTGTTGTGTTTTGCTAATACATTTCGTGCCAGCAAAAATAGCATCATATTACATTTGTTCAATAGTTCAGGTGATTTACTTCCTGGCATTTGATCCCAGTAAATTATAAACATATGCATTGTACATTCATTTCATTTGTTTTGTTCCCTTAGCACCCACCTGTGGCGAACCTTTGCCGGAATGTCATTGTCTTTCCTTGATGCCTTTCTCTTGCCAGCAGGTGGCGCTGTGTTTTCTCGCTCTTGCGCAGGCGAGCAGGTGTATTGGAAAGCTGTGAAAGACAAGGCAATAATTACATCAGTTGGACGCATATCAGTTTGCCATATGTTATTTGAAATCAGTCGTAATCTGACTGACGCACCTGGGGTTAATGATAAACCAGACAGCTAAGGTGTAATCTCCAGGTGGTTTGTACACGCCACACAGAGCTGACCATAAATCTGCGGCACTAATACACTAAACTTTATAGGACCATTAATTTCTCAAAATATAAATTAATTACTTCATTATTGATTATAGCGGGAATTCACTTTTTATGTGATCATTTTAATAAAGTTAAAGTGGCATGAGCTGCCAAATTGTTGATATTTTGACGTAGAAACAGAATGTTGAAATTATCTGCTATTTTTCTCAAGAGGTATAATTCAGAAGCTTTTGAGTGCTTCTAGTCTCGAGAATGTACGATACAGTATTCTTTTGAACTAACTTTGGCTTAGAATGAATGAATTGTCGTCCCGGTTATTTAAATTTTGTCTACTTTTCAAACACTATTCCGGTTCGTATAGGCCAAATACTATATGGATTTTCCTCATTCCAACGCCAATCATTTAGTTTTTCGATGGCCTTCAAAGCCTATTAGGCCTACTGTCGTGACGATCAGAAATTATAACAAAAAAATTGAATTTTGGCAGCTCATACCACTTTAATTATTTGCATTTTTTTGTTGATATTTGTAGATGATATAAATCTATGTTTCGGTATATTTTCGTGTCAAGATTGGTGTATACACACACACATAAAACAGCAAGGAGGCAAGGATGAGTCAAACAGATTTAATTTGTTATCACAAAAAAGGCCTAGTCAAGTCCATCTGTGTGACCGGAGCTTTTATACAGACTTATGTTAAGATTTAGCAAAGAACATGCGCGCTTATGAATTCAAAAACGCGTTGCAGTCTCCGTAAACAGATACCAGACGAGGCTGTATTTCAACAGTTGACACCTGTATTGCGTCAGACGTATTGTTTGATAACAATAAATGTTACAATCGTCTGCCGCTATCAATTGTCAACCACCCGGCAGACGACAAAGACACACGTGCGCTGCAGTCGCTGAAAAGTTAGCAATCAATTGACTGAAAGTGACAGGCCAATTACAGCCCCTTTCAAATCCTTTGTGTGGAAATGAATGCCAGTATCTCGATCTTGTAGATTTCTCCGTCTTATCGCCATTTAAACCCAATAATTACAGACAAATGATAAATTTATTGGGATGATATGAAAAGTTAATTAAAGGTACCGTTGCTTTAGATGGCGAACTTTAACCTTTGTGTGTTTCAATGGCGCGCCTGGGTATAAACCCAAAGCATTCAATCTTTTACATCTTTATTCTGAAACCCTAAAGGATTCGGGTTATTCTATAATTTTATTGAATGCATAAAAAAAAGGTTTAGTTTTCAGCGGGGAACAGTTATTAAAGGTTTCTCCTTGGCCTTTGGTTCTTTGCTGCCAGGTGTGTTCTTTGTTTATTATTCTTCCGCACAAAATGACCGACGGACAAAAGACGTACGGAGTTAACGGGGATTTCTTTATACTGTTGATTCGGTGTGTTGTACGGAGTCCTTTACCCATGGACAGTAATAATCACTCATATTCCCTTGTTTCAATAAACTGCCGAGCCGTAGTCATTGTATTGAAACGGTGAAACCAAATACACGCGTAGATGGTTACGGGCGACCAGAATAGGGTTAAAAGCTTAAATGGTGGATTAGAGACTTTGTTAATTATAATAGACTCCAATTATACACATTACATTCCTTATCACACTCTGAATTTCATAGAACAACACATTCTGTTATTCCTTTTTTAGGATGTTTTCTTTGTATTTTATTTTTTTTAATGTATTGAACAAATCAGAGTTTCAATATTGATACAAATATTCTGTAACTTGGTTATAAAATTGTACTGTAAGTCAGTCCCAAGATACTCAAATAACTCGTCACATTTGCTATCATTATTATTTAAATAACTTGGAAAAAATGTGATCTAACTTGCACATTGAAATGATATAGTCTGGATTTAAAGCCAGGCCTTTCTAGTATATGTGGAAAAGCGAATTTATACGAGCTAACTATAGAGGCTACATTATGTTTAACATGTCTAAATGCGGACGTAAAAATATAGGTAACAATTAACCCTTAACACTAAAAAAATCTAACAGAAACTGTGACTTTCACGTAAGACAACTCTCATTTAAGATGTGCCGTTTAAAATCTCAAATGTTGCGACAGCCTTTACTTTTTTTGCGTCCCTCAAAACAAAATCATCGCATGTATACCTCAGATAATCTGTCCTTATATAGACAGTGCGTGTCGACAAGATACCCGCGATTCGAGTAATTTAGATTCCTAACGAGCACAATTTCGGCACAATTCGAAAGGGTTTCGGTTCATCTGGGCAAAATACAGACACACCGTACACCTTTTTGAATTTAATCAGCTTTCTGTAATTTGGCGGCGACAGCGAAGATCAAATGCACTACGATATAATGGACTTACATTATATGACATTTTATTATTCACTCAACTTGTGTCGCATGACAGCTTAATATTAAAGTGGCACCTGAGTTATAATGTATTTAATGAGAGTTATGCTAATTTATAACGCATCATGCAAATTTATGCATAATTAAAATATCGATGAATAATACAGATCTATACACATAAATGTATGTCGACGTTAAATCAAGAAAATAGCATGTTTATGTCGATATAGGTGCGAGAAAGCGCTACCATACACGACAACTTAAAACGACGGTACTTCTAAATATGATCTCTTAGCTGTATTTCGAAATGCGTTATTAACAGAAAAGTAAAAAGGTTGACGGAAAGTATTAGCTTAAAGACAGATGAAAATAAAGTTTAAAACAACATTTGGAAAATTTACGTTAATTTAGAATTTTATAATAAGGTGAAGAATTACTTATGGATAACAACTTCTTGGTTGTTATCCATAAGTAATTCTTCACCTTATTGTAACCTTTCAACTTCTAAATGCCATTGAAAGATTAGAATTTTATAAAATTTAAAAATAGTGAAAATATTAGTTTTTCACCCTAGTAAGCGAAATTAAACATACCTTGTTGACGATTGTTCTGGATACCTTGGTAAGGAGATCGGAGATATTGGAAGTCAATCAGGTTCCTCGGAGAATCGAAATGTTCCGAATGTTGAAGGATTTTCGTCGCCATGCTGTTTTTGTCAAATGCAGTCGTCTCTAAATGTTTAGAAAAATAACACAAATTGTTGCTGGACTAAGTGGATTAAGATATTAGAACTCAATGTCCTCCAGGGTGAAGTTCAAACCTTCGCACACTTGTTGAACGGTCGGCTGCCTCTCTGTTAATCGATGGCTTGTGAGGAACTGTACCCAGAGGCTTGGTTTATAAATACCACGAGCTACCCCCTCCCGTTACCCACCCAGCAGTCGCCCTTATCTGGCCCCATGGGTACTGACCAGTCAGCAATCACTCCCGTCTGCAGGGCTTGTGACACAAACAAAGGGAACGGCTTGTCAGTCAATGAGATCAACTCAATATTCATATGTAATTTACCACCGCTGGCAGTTATTTGGTGGCCGCGGCACGTGACCGCTACACTCGACTTATCATGTACCACTTGAGGCGCGGATGCTCTCGCGGGGGTTCGCGATATCAACAAGTTGAGAAATGAAGTCTACAAACCCACCCGGATAAAATTTTAATTGATCAAATTTCACAAACTCTATAGAAACTGTATTTTTTGTTCTCGGTCGAGAAAGATACCGTGGATTTTATTTCGTTTCCTTTCTCAACAAATTGACGCTCATTTACGTTCTTGATTCAAGTGTCAGAATTCAGAAAAAAGTGACACAAATTGGGAGGATTTCCAACACGTGTATATTGATCATAACTCAGCAGAAAAATCACGAGGAGAAATTAATTACTCCCACCACTAATAAAGTTTTTCTTCGAGACGATTTGTATTTATATAAATATTTATATACGATAATATTCATATTTCACAGGTTAAATATACCAGGGAGGCATAGGTGGATATTTATTTATATTACAGGTATTTTCGGGCCGTTATTGAAACTTTACCCTTGTAACTTCGTTGACAACGTTGTTCTCGGTATGCTATAGAAAATCAAGGGAAAATCTGTCTATTTGGCAGTCCAAGTCCCCACCTAACCTACCCATTTGAACAGCTTTTTTAAAGTGGGCTGCCAAAATTCACACTTTTTTCATAATTTCTGATCGTCACAACAGTAATAGGCTTTGAAGGCCATCGAAAAACTAAATGATTGGCGTTGGAATGAGAAAAATCCATACAGTATGCGGCCTGTACGAACCGAAAACGTGTTCGAAAAGTAAACAAAATTTAAATAACCGGGACGACCATTCATTCATTCTAAGCCAAATTTAGTTAAAAACAATACTTTATCGAACATTTTCGAGACTACATGTAGAAGCACTAAAAAGCTTCTGAATTATACGTCTTGAGAAAAATAGACAATAATTTCAACATTCTGTTTTAACGTCAACTTATCAACATTTTGGCAGCTCATGCCACTTTAAACTCTAGAAACGTGCTGTACATGTAGACGTGTGTAATTAACCTATCAAATTGACTTGATCGTTCTGACCCGATCTTTTCAACTTTAAAAACATTACTGCTACCTCTTTGTGTCCGTTGCAGCATGAAATTAATGCAAATCAAGCCTACAAAAATTTCACAGTCAACATCTTATTCATAATCAATTAACAAGGCGCTGTTATAAATGAGCTATGAGTCAATTAGTACAATAACATACTACACATATTTTATTACATTTTTATTAAATCTGTCTTGTCGGTTATTTCAATTAGATGGCCTCATAGAGAATTGAATAAAGTGTCAACTGTAATCAACAGTTTAGGATCCGCATCACTTCTCATAAATATATTCCAATCAAAAGTCACATTACGTGCCGCGATATATGATTGATTGTTTGGTGTTTTACGCCACGCTCAAGATTATTTCACTTATATGGCGGCGTTGCCAGTTTTATTGTGGGAGGAAACCGGGCTCAGTGCCCGGAGGAAACCCACGACCTTCCGCTGGTAACTGGCAACCATCCCACATAGGTCGTTCGAGTGAAAACCGAGTCAGAAAATTTTCCAATTTTTGGACTGAGTGGGATTCGAACCCGCGACCCATTGGTGGAAGTCTGTTCGGATTGAGCGTCCAACGCTCTACCTACTGAGCGCGATATATGAAACAGTGTTCCCCAGGGCTTTCACAGCTAACCACTTTTTATTCAAACTTTATTTCTAAAACAGATGTATTTTGTACATTATCTACACATTACCATGTATATACATTTATGTATATTAAATGACAAAACAATATATTAGTATAGTTAACTTAACATGTTGTAAATTTGTCACCCGTACAGGTCTCTTAATATTAAGCATACCAGAGATGACGTTGAAATAACAATATTGGTAAAACCAGTAATCCGCACGAACGGAAGGTGTAAGCTTATAACGGACAAAAGCCGGGATGTTCTAGTCCGAGCGAAGAGAGCCGAAGTTTTTCCCCACTGCGTTCATTATGCCCCCCCCCCCCCGGGCCCTATTTGTTTGTATACACAACAAATTGTTTACTAGCATTTATTTATTTGCTGGGAGTTAAAGGTTTTAAATGTGTGATTTGATAAATAATACTAAACTTTGGGATTTGATAAATAATGCTACACTAGGGGATTTGATAAAAATACTAAACTGTGATATTTGTAAATAATAAACTAGGAGATTTGATAAATAATCCTAAACTTTGGGATTCGATAAATAATACTAAACTAGGGGATTTGATGAATAATACTAAACTGTGATATTTGTAAATAATAATAAACAAGGGGATTTGATAAATAATACTTAACTTTGGTATCTGTAAATAATAATAAACTAGGGGATTTGATAAATAATAATAAACTGTGATATTTGTAAATAATAATAAACTGTGTGATTTGATAAATAATACTAAACTGTGATATTTGTAAATAATAATAATTTAGTTGATTTGATAAATAATACTGAACTGGGATATTTGTAAATAATAATGAAATAGGGGATTTGATAAATAATACTTAACTGTGGTATTTGTAAATAATAATAATTTAGTTGATTTGATAAATAATACTAAACTGGGATATTTGTAAATAATAATGAAATAGGGGATTTGATAAATAGTACTAAACTGTGGTATTTGATAAATAATAATAAACTGGGATATTTGTAAATAATGATAAATTTTGGGATTTGATAAATAATACTTAACTATTTGTAAATAATAATAAACTATCGAATTTGATAAATAATGATAAACTGATATTTGTAAATAATAATAACTTTGTTGATTTGATGAATAATACTAAACTGTGATATTTGATAAATAATAATAAACTGCGATATTTGTAAATAATGATAAATTTTGGAATTTGATAAATAATAATAATGTTTAGAAATCTTCTTGGTGAGAAAAGTAGGGTCATTTTCCCTATTTTGTTTAAATAAATGCAACTATAAGCAGACACTGGGAAAATTGGCTTATCGACAAACATAAAATTAAAAGTTATTGAGTTTGCAAATGACAATATATATATATTAAAATCCATGTGATCACTTCCACAGCAGATACCAAGCACGGACGTCTGGTAAGGAAAAGCTTGTGGATTCATACGGTAACATGGATATGGCCTGGATTTATAGAAGAATATACATATTTTTTAACACTATAACACACGGGCACAGGGGAAATCTTCTTGTCTAAAATAACCACGGAGACAAGTTTCTAATTGTGTTAAAAAGCGGCATGTCATTTAGACGTTTATACCCAATCATAAGTTGTTATAATAAACCACAACCCATGATATTTATTGACGACAGAATAATATACATATACATGTACCACTTCAAAACAAAATTGCTCGACCTCTGAGCCGAACGCCAGTCATTGCTTATGTTTGTTTGTTTGTTTGGTGTTTTACGCCGCGCTCAAGATTATTTCACTTATATGGCGGCGTTGCCAGTTTTATTCTGGGAGGAAACCGGGCTCTGTGCCCGGAGGAAACCCACGACCTTCCGCTGGTAACTGGCAACCATCCCACATAGGTCGTTCGAGGCAGAAAGCTTATGAAAAGGGGATGAATTTGAAAGATCAACTAGTCAGGGCTAAACCCCCTCATTTCTCTTCTACCTAGGTATTTCTGATGGGACCTGTTTGTCTTCAACCTAATGCAATATCATGGATTTGGTTTATTATAACTTATCATGGGGTGTAAGCGTAAAAATGACATATCCAACTTTTTAACACGATTAGAAAATGTCGCTAGCGAAATCGTTGGATGACAGGAAATGGTCCTGAAAGATTTATAAAATTCTAGCTGGCGATAATGCTAGCCATTACTATAGCCCCAGCACTAAGTAGAGCCTACTGAAACCGATGAAAATAATTTAAAACTGTTAAAAGAGTCAGAAAGAAAAGAGAGAGAGTGATTAACGCCCTGGGGGTACATCTTTTTTGCCAGTGGTTAATAATAAATAAATTGAGTTTTTATTTCTCGTAAATAACGTTATAAATAGCTATTCTGCGGAACTGTTGTATTGTACAATCGTCTTTATGTGCAGTCGCCTGCACGTGTGAGCCAGGAGACAGGCGCTTATTTCTATAACTACCTTGTTCAGCAAACAAAAGATAAAGGTTCGCTTAGGAATACCGACTTTTTCATCCGGGGCAAAGTAAACGACTGCTCGTGCGAACAGTTAGATAATTTTGGTTAATCTTACGCCCTGGCAATAACCACAACCCTCATCGCCATTGTCCTACATACGGGCGCCACCATCCTCCGACAATTGAACCGGTAATCCGACTCTAATGATCATTGGATTTCACTATACTCCTTTACTGCAGCATTCAGCCAGTCACACAGATCGCCCTCTATATCAAATATGTATTCATTTCACGGTAAATGAGTTTGACGTTATATAGAGGGCAATGAACAGAAAAGGGTACAGCTTAACCTAGCCGGCATTATCAGAAATCTTTAACTCTTAAACGTATTGAATTACTACATCAGTTATCTTGAAGAAATGACCCATACCATTAAACAGCTCCATCCACTCGCTGGTTAACTGACATGTGTAAAAAATATGCCCTACGGAAATGTTACAAACTCGCCTATGCCAATATTCCGTAAAGATCGTATTGATGGATTTATAGTTTAAAGAAAAACGTTACACTGTACACCTACCACTTTATCCAAGCCTTCCACCTTAATCAAAGTGGCATGAACTGCCAAAATTCGGATTTTTTTCAGCGTTTGAAGTATCTAAAAAATATAAAAAAATTCCTTGAATTAAACCATATTGGTAAACTCAGTAGCCCATACGATCATACGAAAATGTGTGCTGATAACTGCTCCATCAGTCAAGTCAGCAGGTGGTTGGCAGTAGGCGATTCGAAGGGATCGTTCATTATTACAAATCGCCTACTGATCTATTTAAGCCAGGGTAAAGCTTGCTCTATTTGTTTATGTCGTAATGCTACACTCGTCCAATTTCGCCGCTTTGAATATCGTCCAAATTGACAGCATAGTTTTAAAGATCATCTATTGTCTATATGACGTAATTTTTATTATTCTGGCATAATGAATGGCTGAAAAATTAGTTATCCTCTAGAACTCAGTTTGTTTATTAGTTTATTATAATGGTGTGGGATCCGATGTAAACCCTGTGACTCACGGAGTTCCTCAAGGCTCTATTTTGGGACCGATTCGTTTTCTTCTGTTTATAAATGACATCATAGCTTCATCTTACATGTACCTACTTAATCTCATTTTGTTTTCAGACGACACTAGACTTTCTTTTTCGTCACCAAACGCCAAAGATGCTGTAAGAGTCATGACGGACGAACTTATTAATGTGTCTACATGGCTATCGGCAAATCGATTATTCTTAAATTTAAAAAAAACTAAATGCATGTATATAAAACCCCAAAAATCTAGGGATTTCTCTTCTAAAGTCTACTTTCATACTACTGAGCTATCATCTGTTCATGATCATAACTTTCTTGACATCATCCTGTCTGATCGTCTCTCATGGAATTCTCATATAAATCACACTTGCAAAAGAATCTCTCGCAACATAGGACTCATCAAAAATATAAATCATCAGTCAATAAGCATACTCTTCTAATTCTTTACTACTCATTTATTCATACTTATCTTTCTTATGCTTCTGGGTTGTGGGCAAATACGAACATAAGTCATCTTAATCAACCGTTTATTCTTCAAAAAAGAGCCTTGATCAACTACCAGCTCCTCTTCATCATCTATTTTTAAAAAAACTCTCCGATGTCCACCTTTACTCTACAAGATCACTCTCTTTAAATCTTCATAGACCCTTCAACTCATCTGTAGGCCTACTTGCTTCTCATTCTCTTCGTTTCTCAGGCCCACGCGAATGGAACAGTCTGTCAACTACACTAAAATCTACTGTATCACAATCTTTGTTCAAATCAAAGTCAAAACTCAACCTCCTTAAAGATATAACTAACTGATATAATAGATCCGTATGAGACATAAATGAATATAACTTCCTAATTTCCGTAAATTTATATAAATCCATGCAACCTACCTGTAAATATGCCGCCATAAAGAAATCTTGATATTTTAATAATTGATGAGATTTAAGCCCGCCGCAGACGAGAGCTATCAGCTGAGGTAAAAACCTCTCGAGGAAATTCCCTCAGCTGTTAGCTCGTCGTTTGCGGGGTGTTTTTACTGAATTTCTCGCCTCGCGAGGTCTTGAGGCGAATATTTGACGTGTTTAATATTTTATGTCTCTCGAGGGAAAAAAATCACTGTTTGCGGGGTGTTTGAGCTATCAGCTCAGCTAACTTTTGACAGTGGACGAATAAAAACTCACGAAAATATCACATGACAGTGGGTGGAAAATAGCAACGATTCTACTCCAATAAATTATACATAGACGGCTCTATATGATATCTTATTTGCAAATTAATATTAGAATAAACAAATATGAACATATCCAGCGTATTCAAGCTTATACTTGCTGAAGTTTACAAACCAATTTTATACAACGCAATACACAATACAATATCATGCATTCTGAATAACCTTGGTTTAAAGAAACTACCAAAATTAATGAGGACTTTTTTTCATACATTTCAATTGTCAATAGGCCTAGATTGACGTAAAAATAAAAACTACGTGTAAAGCCAGTTGTCCGTAGGCTACAAATCGAAGATGAGTGCTAATAACAGAATTTGCTAAATACTGACATATAAAACATGAAGAAAGCTTGCATTTCATAGTATTTCTTAAAAATTACAAACAATTAGCTTATTCGTTTTCATTTAGAGTTTCCACATATATTTGGCAGCTCATCCTCTCTGTAAATCACTAAACAAAAATAATCTTCAAAATATACACGGATAGTCTGTTAAAAATGTACGTCTTCAGATAGTGTACCAGGTGACACGATCTCTCATTTTGATTGGCTGGCCTATCTTTTTCACTCTGAGCTGATAGCTCAGTCCCCCGCAGACGGTCAGATTTTTACCTCGAGAGGTTGAAATTATTCAACATGTTAGATATTTGTCTCAAGGCCTCGCGAGGCGAGAAATTCATTAAAAACACCCCGCACACGACGAGCTAACAGCTGAGGAAATTTCCTCGAGAGGAATTTACCTCAGCTGATAGCTCTCGTCTGCGGACTTTATTCCCGCCATTTGCATTGTGTTTTTTCATTCTGTCCTAATTTATAACCATGTTGTTTGTATTTACGGTGCTGTTTTGTCATAACCGTACTGTTTGTTAATCATAGGTTATGAGATGGGTAGTTACAGCTTTTAAATGAAATATGTCGAAAGTATTCGCGTTACGGATTGAAGCTAAGTCTTAACTATCCTTAATCTCACTTACCTTTCAGCTATTACCTCCTGTTATACCTTTGAAACATTCCTCTTTTCACCGAACCCGTTAATTTCTTCGAATTCCGTTGTTAAACTGTTAAATCCCTCAATTTAAAAACCGTGGCAAAAATTTGTCCGTCAGATTTCAAACTCTCCTCGAACAACGACAACATATCACATGTTTCGGGTTTTCCCGGTACTTTTCCAAGTAACGTGACCTTTTTTCGGTGGGCTTCCCAATGAATTGTATGCGTGGAATGGAGGTCACGTGGTATTTGATATGCATCGAATGCCGCCATTACTAGGAAATGATGCGACTTCTATACAGGTCTGTTATGCACGCGCTTTAACTATCAATGGCGGCACATTTTACTAAGTCAGATCAAACCAGCCAATGAGACGTGTCCATTCCCCGCATATAGTTCATAGGGGCTTCCCCATCGAGATCTTAAAATAACTGGCCTTTGCACACGACACGAATCCTCGCATCCCGTGACTCCTTGCTTTTGAACAGCCTGTCGATCGAGCCAACGGATATAATGGTGGTCTAATGTGTGGCTCTACCTGACCGGCAAAGTAAGTAAAACCAGGATAGAGTCACACAAGTGCGGCTATGAGATGGGGTGTATACCTTGTTATTTGTAGGTTGAAGGTAATGAGATGGAGTTTATAACCTTGTTGTTGGTTGGTTGAAGGTTATGAAATGTAGTGTATAACCTTGTTGGCTAGAAGTAGGTTATGAGATGGAGTTTATAACCTTGCTGTTGGTTGGTTGAAGGTTATGAAATGTAGTTTATAACCTTGTTTTTTGTGCTGGTTGTAGGATATGAGATGGAGTTCATAGCCTTGTTGTTTGCTAGAAGTAGGTTATGAGATGGAGTTTATAACCTTGTTGTTGGTTGGTTGAAGGTTATGAAATGTAGTTTATAACCTTGTTGGCTAGAAGTAGGTTATGAGATGGAGATAATAACCTTGTTTTTTGTGCTGGTTGTAGGATATGAGATGGAGTTCATAGCCTTGTTGTTTGCTAGAAGTAGGTTATGAGATGGAGTTTATAACCTTTTTTTCTGCTGGTTGTAGGTTATGAGATGTAGTTTATAACCTTGTTGGCTAGAAGTAGGTTATGAGATGGAGTTTATAACCTTTTTTTCTGCTGGTTGTAGGTTATGAGATGTAGTTTATGACCTTGTTTGCTAGAAAAGGGTTATGAGATATAACCTTGTTTTTTGTGCTGGTTGTAGGATATGCGATGGAGTTCATAGCCTTGTTGTTTGCTAGAAAAAGGTTATGAGATGGAATTCATAACCTTGTTTATGTGCTGGTTGTAGGTTATGAGATGTTGTTTATAACCTTGTTGTTTGCTAGAAAAAAGTTATGAGATGGAGTTTATAACCTTGTTTTTTGTGCTGGTTGTAGGTTATGAGATGTAGTTTATAACCTTGTTGTTTGCTAGAAAAAGGTTTGAGATTGAGTTTATAACCATGTTTTTGTGCTGGTTGTAGGTTATGAGATGTAGTTTATAACCTTGTTGTTTGCTAGAAATAGGTTATGAGATGGAGTTTATAACCTTGTTTATTGTGCTGGTTGTAGGTTATGAGATGTAGTTTATAACCTTGTTTGCTAGAAAAAGGTTATAAGATATAACCTTGTTTTTGTGCTGGTTGTAGGTTATGAGATGTAGTTTATAACCTTGTTGTTTGCTAGAAAAAGGTTATGAGATATAACCTTTTTTTGTGCTGGTTGTAGGTTATGAGATGTAGTTTATAACCTTGTTGTTTGCTAGAAAAAGGTTATGAGATGGAGTTTATAACCTTGTTTTTTGTGCTGGTTGTAGGTTATTGGATGTAGTTTATAACCTTGTTGTTTGCTAGAAAAAGGTTATGAGATGGAGTTTATAACCTTGTTTTAGTGCTGGTTGTAGTTTATGAGATGTAGTTTATAACCTTGTTTGCTAGAAAAAGGTTATGAAATATAACCTTATTTTTTTGGTGCTGGTTGTAGGATATGAGTTGGAGTTCATAACCTTGTTTTTTGCTAGAAAAAGGTTATGAGATGGAGTTTATAACCTTGTTTTTGTGCTGGTTGTAGGTTATGAGATGTAGTTTATAACCTTGTTGTTTGCTAGAAAAAGGTCATGAGATGTAGTTTATAACCTTGTTTGCTAGAAAAAGGTTATGAAATATAACCTTGTTTTTTTGGTGCTGGTTGTAGGATATGAGATTGAGTTCATAACCTTGTTTTTTGCTAGAAAAAGGTTATGAGATGGAGTTTATAACCTTGTTTTTTGTGCTGGTTGTAGGTTATGAGATGTAGTTTATAACCTTGTTGTTTGCTAGAAAAAGGTTATGAGATGGAGTTGATAACCTTGTTTTTTTGTCCTGGTTGTAGGTTATGAGATGTAGTTTATAACCTTGTTTGCTAGAAAAAGGTTATGAGATATAACCTTGTTTTTGTGCTGGTTGTAGGATATGAGATGGAGTTCATAGCCTTGTTGTTTGCTAGAAAAAGGTTATGAGATGGAGTTTATAACCTTGTTAATTGTGCTGGTTGTAGGTTATGAGATGTAGTTTATAACCTTGTTGTTTGCTAGAAAAAGGTTATGAGATGGAGTTTATAACCTTGTTTTTTGTGCTGGTTGTAGGTTATGAGATGTAGTTTATAACCTTGTTGTTTGCTAGAAAAAGGTTATGAGATGGAGTTTATAACCTTGTTTTTTTGTGCTGGTTGTAGGTTATGGGATGTAGTTTATAACCTTGTTGTTTGCTAGAAAAAGGTTATGAGATGGAGTTTATAACCTTGTTTTTGTGCTGGTTGTAGATTATGAGATGTAGTTTATAACCTTGTTGTTTGCTAGAAAAAGGTTATGAGATGGAGTTTATAACCTTGTTTTCTGTGCTGGTTGTAGGTTATGAGATGTAGTTTATAACCTTGTTGTTTGCTAGAAAAAGGTTATGAGATATAACCTTGTTTTTTTGTGCTGGTTGTAGGATATGCGATGGAGTTCATAGCCTTGTTGTTTGCTAGAAAAAGGTTATGAGATGGAGTTTATAACCTTGTTTATTGTGCTGGTTGTAGGTTATGAGATGTAGTTTATAACCTTGTTGTTTGCTAGAAAAAGGTTATGAGATGGAGTTTATAACCTTGTTTTTTGTGCTGGCTGTAGGTTATCAGATGTAGTTTATAACCTTGTTGTTTGCTAGAGAAAGGCTATGAGATGGAGTTTATAACCTTGTTTTCTGTGCTGGTTGTAGGTTATGATATGTAGTTTATAACCTTGTTGTTTGCTAGAAAAAGGTTATGAGATGGAGTTTATAACCTTGTTTGCTAGAAAAAGGTTATGAGATATAACCTTGTTTTTTGTGCTGGTTGTAGGATATGAGATGGAGTTCATAGCCTTGTTGTTTGCTAGAAAAGTTTATGAGATGGAGTTAATAACCTTGTTTTTTGTGCTGGTTGTAGGTTATGAGATGGAGTTTATAACTTTGTTGTTTGCTAGAAAAAGGTTATGAGATGAGAAAGCAAAATTTATGGGGTTCAATCTCAGTCCACCGATGTTCTTGCCATAGGTAAGATGCGTAACCATTGTCAATATGTTACAAAAGGATTCCAGAAATGTTACTGGTAAAGGCTAAGCTCTTGTCAGTCGTCAACCTAATGAAATATCATATGTTTGGTTTGTTACAACAATTTATGGGGTATAAAGGTCTAAATGATATACCTCTTTTTAACACAATTAGAAACTTGTCTCCATGGTTATTTTAGACAAGAAGATTTTCCCTGTGTCCGTGTGTTTTAGTGGTCATAAATAAATCGGGTTGTATAGCTTAGTAGGCGATTGGACGGAGATTGAGTTACATTCGTCCAATTTCGCTGTATAATGATATGGTCCAAATTGACACCGTAGTTATAATGAGCATGCTCTACCTTGTATATATATGAGGGTTTTTTTTATAGTTATTTTGGCAGTATGCGACTTGTAAAATAATGAATGATACCTCCGAATCGCCGGTACCGTCTTCTGCGAACCGCCTGCTGACTTGTCCGGGTTTCTGATTTCAATATGACCGGGGTTTTTTTTTACTGGCGGGCGTAATCGTTGCAATCAAAAAGCCGGAGTAGACTGCCTGCATTTGAACGGACAGTTTGTGGTCAGATTTAGACAGTGAATAGCAATATACCTTACTAGAAGCCTATGAAAATGGCCATTCATGGACTTCGGATCTTACTTGGATAATGTCAAAACGACGTTCATGAATAATTGAGCTTCATGTACAGCGAATTTGACGTTAAACCCCTGAAAAACAGCACAACACGGCTACGTCATCAATGGCGGAGAAGTTTGAGACTGAAGGAGGCAAAAGTTAATTCAGGCGACGAATTACATTTAATGAACGACCCTGCTCATTCATATCAGAGATCCTCTGTCTAAATCGGACCACACACTGCCCGCTCAGAAGCCGCTAGCGGGCAGTCTTCTCCGGGTTTTATATAGCAATGAACCCTGACTCCAAAATACGATTGTCAGTATAAAAATAGTCATTTTGGAGTCAGAACCCTGGATTACCTGTTAACTTGACTGACGTCTTTAAAGTGGCATGAGCTGCCAAAATGTTGATAATTTTGACCTTAAAACAGAATGTTGAAATTAATGGCTATTTTTCTCAAGACGTATAATTCAGAAGCTTTTTAGTGCATCTAGTCTCGAAAATGTACGATAGAGTATCGTTTTGAACTAACTTTGGCTTAGAATGAATGAATGGTCGTCCCGGTTATTTAAATTTTGTTTACTTTTCGAACACGTTTTCGGTTTGTACAGGCCACATACTGTATGGATTTTCTTCATTCCAACGCCAATCATTTAGTTTTTCGATGGCCTTCAAAGCCTCTTGCTGTCGTGACTATCAGAAATTATGAAAAAAGTGTGAATTTTGGCAGCTCATCTCACTTTAAGCTTGGCATCTTTTCTTTATATTTGACAGTTCGTGTCACTTCTATTAAGTGGTAAACAATATCAGGTTTAACAGTTACACTGTCAAGAAAATGGAACTTTGTCCGGAGGATATCCCCGACCCTGGACGAGTACCTAGCAACTCTTCCACATACGGCGATCGAAAGACACTCAAAAATATTTCAGTTTTATTTGATTATTTGGGGATTTGAATCCGGGGCATATAGATGGAATGCGTATGTTGGACTGCGGGACAATCTCTATATAACCGACTGGGCCATAGATAAGTCCTCGTATCTATACGTCTTAGTTTCGGAATCTGTCGTAAATGCGATCAAGCAATTTTGTCGGTTTGCAGTGTAATTTTTAACTATTGGTGCCCATTCAAACAATGTGTAGATTACAAACAACGCCCCGACATTGTTTTTTGGGTATTATCGAGCACTTTATATGCTAATATCGAAAGTTAAAGTTTCTATTTCCTCCGTTTGCTTTATCATTTTAGCCTCTAACCAAACTCCTAAAAAAAATTCCATCTTCTAAATTCTGCCTTAAAGGCAAATATATATATATATTTATGTTAAGTATGACATACGGAACTTCATATAAATAATAGCGTATTATTAGAGTGTATAGCACAATAGCACCGAAGCAGTCATTAGTGGTTCGGTAAGACAGTAAGCGAAAGTGATATAGCATATATTTATGGACACTAAAACACACGGGCACAGGGAAAATCTTCTTGTCTAAAATAACCACGGAGACAAGTTTCTAATTGTGTTAAAAAGAGGTATATCATTTAGACCTTTATACCCCATCATAAATTGTTGTAATAAAGTAAACCTATGATATTTCATTAGGTTGACGACTGACAGGAGCTTGGCCTTAGTCAGTAGAATTTTCTGGAACACTTTGTATTACATTGACAATGCTTACGCATCTTAAGCTATAGTAAGAATATCGTCAGACTATATAGTATGCCCCCCCCCCCCCCCCCCATACCCTTTCCCAGAAAACCTAGGTAGAAGGCAGGCAGGGGAGCATATAGATTAACAACAAAGGAACTTTTATTGACCATGTGCGGTAGCATTTACAAACATCTCGAGTTAATCATAGCTTTTATACATGTGCAAACAGATACATACGAGGGGTTAGAAAGCAGTCTGCATCCTGTATATGGGGCACCATTCCAGTTCAAATATAACTGCAGATTTCTAATGGCTTATTGACGTTTTCTAGCGACGAGGTAATTGAGGTCTGACTTACGTCTGATGTAATGTTTTCAGAGTAACCTTAACAACGAGGAGTCTTCCTCTTCGAGACAAGAATTAAATTCCTAAGCTGATAATAATAACAGGAAATAACACTAAGGCAGGACCCAACTGAGCTGTGGCTCAATCTCAAAGCTCACAGTTCGTTATATATCAACAGTTTAAGACGACTTGATTTTAAGGATTTAATTGTTTGATGGCCTTGCTCTTGATCTTGCGAGAATATACATCACCATTCGCTGCTAGTCTGACGTCATCATTCGCTACTAGTCTTACGTCATCGTTCGCTACTAGTCTTGATTCTTCCCTTCCCGAATTCCGTCATAAAGCATTGGTATAGGCCTACCGGTGCTTTGACGGTTTACCATAAAGCTTCTCGCATATTTGCCAACGGGTGCCAAATTATACAGAACAGGACGCACTTTTATTAAAAGGCCTACAATTCTTCGCTCAGGTGGGACACTTTGTCAGTTTTCGTTTGGTTGAAAATCAGAAAAAGTTATATAGAATACAGCAGTTGACCAAAAGGGAAATTACACGGAACGGATTCAAAATGGAACCTACCGAAGATAGGCGCAACTGTCCTATTATAAAAGCCTTTAAGGTTCATCTCTTCTTAATGAAGGTAGTAGGTATCACCGGTTTTCATAACAAAGAGATGGCATGTCCTAGATGTCTTCTTCAACAGAGGCACGAGAGCAGTGACGACTGCAAGGATGCCCGAGACGATCCAAGTTTGGCCGCAGATGATTCGAGGGCTCCGTTTTGTTCAAGAACCAAACCTATACTGTGCCGCTTATCGAAGATGTTTTATATCTTAGTGATCCAATGCTCGTGGATTGGAACTTTCATTCGGCTAAGCTGCTGTGAAGAAATCTGGGTGCCATCTGACATACTCTCATTGGCTGTCATTTGCTTCATGATTTGTCTTGTAGCCATCAGTTTCAGTTCATTTCTGGTCAGTTTAAAACTCCCAAAGCACCTAACAAACCTCTTAGGATACCTTTGTCTATTAAATCACAAGTATGACCTGTCAAAGGAACTGAAATCTTTCTCGAAAGCTTCACTTATCGGATTTGTCATTTCTACAGCGATAACCATTGTGTGCGTTTTAAGTGCATGTTTTCTTCTTTTTACCAGCGGGCCGAACTCAAGGCTTTCTATTTTGTTGTTTTACCCTGTGACATTCGGCATCATTTCAACCTCTAACATATTTGTTGAGTTATCGTTGTTGATCGCCATGATTTTTATCCTATTGTCATTAACCGCAGCTTTAATACTTTACTCAACCTTTTGTAAGCTGCTCTTCGAGCTATTCCAGAAATGCCGTCGACGACTACAAGAAGCATCGAAAGACTTGAAGGACAATGACTTGACGCCCGTCCTGCAGAATTGCATGGAAATGCACGAGTGCCCGTGCGAGCTAGTACGAATAGCAAATGGCCTATTCAATATAATCATCACGGCTGTGTATGTGATTACCTTCCCTAGCATATGTATTAGTATCACGTCTTTAATTACATATCCCTTTAAGTTCGAGACATTTGTTTCAATGACATTTCTGCTAGTTTATTTTGTGTTGCTGCTTGTCTTCATGACGGTATTCGCAGCGGCCATCAACTCTAAGGTAAGCCATATATGTGCATTGGGAACATTCTTCTGTGTATATATTAGCAGAAATCGTTTTTTGAATGGAAGGTAATGTATACTTAGCGCCATTAAAAACGCACGACCCAAAGAATGTAAAATATTTTGAGAAATGTAAAGTGTAAAATATTGTAAGTACTCTTATTGTATCAAAACGTCTTAGTTTCGTAATATGTCATAAATGCGATCAAGCAATTTTGTTGGATTGCAGTGTAATTTTTAACTATTGGTGCCCATTCAAACAATGTGTAGATTACAAACAACGCCCCGACATTGTTTTTTGGGTATTATCGAGCACTTTATATGCTAATATCGAAAGTCGAAGTTTCTATTTCCTCCGTTTGCTTTATCATTTTAGCCTCTAACCAAACTCCTAAAAAAAATCCATCTTCTAAATTCTGCCTTAAAGGCAAATATATATATATTTATGTTAAGTATGACATACAGAACTTCAAATAAATAATAGCGTATTATTAGAGTGTATATCACAATAGCACCGAAGCAGTCATTAGCGGTTTGTTAAGAAAGTAAGCGAAAGTGATATATTATACAGATTAACAACAAAGGAACTTTTATTGACCATGTGCGGTAGCATTTACAAACATCTCGAGTTAATCATTGCTTTTAGACATGTGCAAACAGATACACACGAGGGGTTAGAAAGCAGTCTGCATCCTGTATATGGGGCACTATTCCAGTTCAAATATAACTACAGGTTTCTAATGGCTTATTGACGTTTTCTAGCGACGAGGTAATTGAGGTCTGACTTACGTCTGATGTAATGTTTTCAGAGTAACCCTAACAACGCGTAGTCGTCCTCTTCGAGACAATAATTAAATTCCTAAACTGATAATAATAACAGAAAATAACACCAAGGCAGGACCTAACTGAGCTGTGTCTCTAAGCTCACAGTTCGTTATATATCAACAGTTCAAGACGACTTGATTTTAAGGATTTAGATGTTTGATGTCCTTGCTCTTGGTCTTGGGAGAATACATGTCATCATTCGCTACTAGTCTGACGTCATCATTCGCTACTAGTCTGACGTCACCATTCGCTACTAGTCTTACGTCACCATTCACTACTAGTCTTACGTCACCGGTCGCAAATAGTCTTGATTCTTCTCTTCACGAATTCCGTCATAAAGCATTGGTATAGACCTACCGGTACTTTGACGGTTTACCATTAAGCTTCTCGCATATTTGCCAACGGGCGCCAACTTATACAGAACAAGACGCACTTTTATTAAAAGGCCTACAATTCTTCGCTCAGGGGGTACATTTTGTCAGTTTCCGTTGGTTGAAAATCAGAAAAAGTTATATAGAATACATCAGTTGACCAAAAGGGAAATTACACTGAACGGATTCAAAATGGAACCTACCGAAGATAGGCGCAACTGTCCTATTATAAAAGCATTTAAGGTTCATCTCTTCTTAATGAAGGTAGTTGGTATCACCGGTTTTCATAACAAAGAAATGGCATGTCCTAGATGTTTTCTTCAACAGAGGCACGAGAACAGTGACGACTGCAAGGATGCCAGAGACGATCCAAGTTTGGCCCCAGATGATTCGAGGGCTCCGTTTTGTTCAAGAACCAAACCTATCCTGTCCCGCTTATCGAAGATGTTTTATATCTTAGTGATCCAATGCTCGTGGATTGGAACTTTCATTCGACTTAGCTGTTGTGAAGAAATCTGGGTGCCATCTGACATTCTCTCACTGGCTGTCATTTCCTTCATGATTTGTCTTATAGTTGTCAGTTTCAGTTCATTTCTGGTCAGTTTAAAACTCCCAAAGCACCTAACAAACCTCTTAGGATACCTTTGTCTATTAAATCACAAGTATGACCTGTCAAAGGAACTGAAATCTTTCTCGAAAGCTTCACTTATCGGATTTGTCATTTCTACAGCGATAATCATTGTGTGCGTTTTAAGTGCATGTTTTCTTCTTTTTACCAGCGGGCCGAACTCAAGGCTTTCTATTTTGTTGTTTTACCCTGTGACATTCGGCATCATTTCAACCTCTAACATATTTGTTGAGTTATCGTTGTTGATCGCCATGATTTTTATCCTATTGTCATTAACCGCAGCTTTAATACTTTACTCAACCTTTTGTAAGCTGCTCTTCGAGCTATTCCAGAAATGCCGTCGACGACTACAAGAAGCATCGAAAGACTTGAAGGACAATGACTTGACGCCCGTCCTGCAGAATTGCATGGAAATGCACGAGTGCCTGTGCGAGCTAGTACGAATTGCAAATGGCCAATTCAATATAATCATCACGGCTGTGCATGTGATTACCGTCCCTAGCATCTGTATTAGTGTCACGTCTTTAATCACATATCCCTTTAAGTTCGAGACATTTGTTTCAATGACATTTCTGCTAGTTTATTTTGTGTTGCTGCTTGTCTTCATGACGGTATTCGCAGCGGCCATCAACTCTAAGGTAAGCCACACGTACATTGGGAACATTCTTCTGTGTATATATTAGCAGTAAGGGTTGTTTGAATGGAACGTAATGAACAGTTTAGTCTTAATCGAGAACTGTTTCTCGTATATGTCTGTGCTTCAAAGATATTTAGTCCAAGTTAGGTTGCCATTGTGAAGACGGTGAGAAAACTTTAATAATGCCTGCAATTATTCGTGTTGACAATTTTACTTCTGGTTGACAATTTGTTTTTATCTGTTGTAACCCTTGATAAATGTATTGCTGCCTCCAAACGTTTCTCTCGGTACTTCAATGAAGTTCATTATGACGCGATGTAAACTCGATGTATAGGTTCCAGTTTGGAGAACAATACCATCAAAACACCAAATGGCAGAGCCCCTTTATTGCGAATCTTCTAACATCGTGAATGTTATCGCATGCAAAAACTGTCTCAAGCAAAACGTTAGAGAAACCCCAGGTCATTCGGTTAAGGATCATTTTGAAATCATGCCTATTGAAAAATCCCTTTGCGCAATTCAACTACAAAGCACACTCGTGTGGAAAGGGAAAGTTTTGAATTCAAACGTTACGAACTGATTTTCATTTTCAGAAATCATTAAGAAAAAGAAAAAACAAAAATCTAAAACGAAATGGAGATCAGATACTATTCTTTTCTACAACCCATGTTAAAAGTATAGGCCGTCAAAACCAAGATGGCGGACAGTGACGTATTCTCCTCACCTCTCTATAAAAGCACACGGACACATAACGACCTTTTTAATTTTGACTTCAAACGTTATTTACATGTAGACAAAATTCTGTAATTGCTTACATTAGCAAGTCAGTACTGACATATACACGTTTGAAGTTGTTTCACTTGAGATGAACCTAATGGGATATTAAAGCCTCTACCATTGAACGGGAATTTGAACGTCGTTCCAGCACTAGCCTTTAGGTATAGGAGAAAAGATGTTAGGCCAATCTGGAGAAGGCAGGTTCTGCAAACAATGATTAGACTACTTAAAGTGGCATGAGCTGCCAACTATAGTGGAAAGTTTGTTGAAACAGAATAATTTATGTTTGTTTGTTATTTTAATCAAGAAGGGCAGAATATCCCATTGAAACCAATCTGGGAGATATACGTTTAGGTAGATTCAGTAGCAACAATATGGCAAACGAAAAGACTTCGTCAGTTACCACTGTTGACAATCAGAAGAAAAGTTAGTTAAAACATGTTTTATTGCACAAGAAAAAGCTACACTTTCTCGACATTTGAAGCCGAAGGCTTACACTGTGCGAGATATTTATACAATAATAATTCACATGGAAGACTCAAAATGTTATAGAGGGATAGAACAAGTGAAAAGAAGTATTGTACAAGGACAAAGATGACATAACTTACAACAAAAATGGTTTTGCTTTGCAAAAAAAAGAAAGAAAAAAAAACAAAACAAAAACAAAAAACGCATGTTAACTTTACACACCAAGTGTCTCCTTAGAAGGGAGGAGATTGACCACTTTCAGGTCTCCGTTGCAATTAGAACAAACCGCGAATTTAAAACTGACGGGTCCAACAGGTAATCAATCTGCTGGCCGAACGGACAATCACTGGGTCACAGCACTGGTCCAAAGAGATGGTTTTTCGAATTTTGTGGTAAAGATAACATTTTGTTTTGACAGGTTGGATGCTGCAGGGAAGAATTGTTGCAGTTGAGTGCCACAAAGATGACTGGAATGTCCTTAGATCTGGTAAACTTACTTTCTTATAATACGTTAATGAAATATCATAGGTTTACTTTATTACAACAATTTATGATGGGGTATAAAGGTCTTAATGATATACCTCTTTTTAACACAATTAGAAACTTGTCTCCGTGGTTATTTTAGACAAGAAGATTTTCCCTGCACCCGTGTGTTTTAGTGTTCATAAATATATTCTTATAATACGTTCGAAATTCGTCTTTGTCCAGTTTATTCTACTTTCTAGATTTCCTGGTTAAACAGAAAAACATATTAATCAAGTTATCTTTGCTGTGCTGCGATTGAACACAACATACTGTTAAATTTGTGAAATAAATTTCAATCCCAACAAATGGAACGATTATTCAATCAACCAACCAACCAGCCAGCCAAAACCAACCAATCAACCAACCAAAGCCAACAATCCAATCAATCAATCAATCCACCCATCCACTAACCGTCTAACCCAACATATAAAGAACCAACCGGCTAACCAATCATCTTGTATTATTTTTGCAGGCTATTCTCTTTGCTATTAAACTGAGTAAGAAGAAAACGGGATTCACCTTGTTAAATTTAGTGACCATCGATTCGGACCATATCGCAAAGGTAAAACAAAAATGGCCATCTTCATTATTAAGTGTTGCTCTATTCTTATGACATTGTGACGGAAACTGTATTTTATCGTCACGGATTTCAATTTTGATATATGTAATTTAAATCCACGTTTTTGTGTGATATTTCCTTTACTATTTAAAGGGGCATGAGCTGCGAAAATGTTGATATTTTGACGTTGAAACAGAATGTTGAAATTATCGGCTATTTTTCCCAAGGCGTATAATTCAAAAGCTTTTTAGTGCTTCAAGTCTCGAGAATGTACGACAAAGCATTGGTTTGAACTAACTTAGGCTTAGAATGAATGAATGGTCGTCCCGGTTATTTAAATTTTGTTTACATTTCGAACACTATTCCGGTTCGTACAGGCCGCACAATGTATGGATTTTCCTCATTCCGACGCCAATCATTTAGTTTTTCGATGGCCTTCAAAGCCTCTGACTGTCATGACGATTAGAAATTATGCAAAAAAGTGTGAATTCCGGCAGCTCATGCCACTTTAAATAATGAATAATGTAAATTGATTTAGTTGTATTTCGTTTCTTTTCAGATCGCCGGATTAATTGTGACTTACACCCTAACGACGCTGCAATTAAAACAAACTCCACCAGGATAAATGTTACTGTGTCATCACAAGCGAATAATCTTTCGTTGGGTAGGCCTAAAAAGGTGTGTGCGGTGTGTCTCATTCTGTGGAAATTTACTTTGAGATTTCGGATCTAAGGCTATTTTTAGAACAGTGCCATTATAAGAACTGATGTTTTCCTACTTTGGAACTGTAAAGGTATTAACTTAGAGTGCTTTTGTTAGCTAATAGCGAACTATTGGAAGTGCCATGCTTATAGAGATTGAAGCGTCATTAGTCTGTGCAAGATTGCGGCCATTTACTGCCCTATATCAGATTTGGGTAATCTTGAGTGTCAGACCGATTAGCTGCGTGTTCTAGTAAACCATTGATTTGGCTGAAATATGAAAAAGTTTACTGAACTTGCCACTTTGCTAAAAAAATAAACGTCCAATCAGAGGAGTGTATAGTTAAGCCACTGGTCTTAAAATGGCGGCTCCGATATGATGCAATAGATAAGCCAGACAAAATGCGATATTGATAACCGTCTTTGGGAACTCAAGTGATTATCATTTTACTGACGTACGGGTTGTCAGTAAAATGAGTCGTTATGACGTGTTTAATGGCCTTGTTTGGTGTTGTTCAAATTAGATTGTATCCATTCCTGAAGTTTTCTGTGCTTTTAAAGTTAGCACTTGCCGTTTTGTAAGTATTGCTTGATTTATGTGTTCGTATGTGTTGCCATAGCTTGTATGATATAACACAAATCAGCCACCATATATTTGACTGTATACGTTGCGTTTTTTTTTATTCACAAAATACTTTTACTTGTATTGATGGTGATGGGTGGGTGGGATTGGGGTGGGGTGGGGATCTTGTTTGCATGGGATTCATGCGCAAAGGGAGCTTATATGTATATCATTCAATTTTGTGACCAATATTCTTGAAGTTTTACTTATTAATAAATGATTCAAATCCCCGGCTTTGTTTTTGTTGATTGTAAATATGCGTCGGTTTTTTAAAGTGGTAGGCCTACTTTGGTTTATCTCTATCAGTCTCCAAACGGATAGGGCGGGATACATGAATAGGCTTACTTATCGGCATCTTCACAAGCCAAGTTAAAATCTGCATGTCCCCATTGCGTGTTTTACCTTGGCGGACTACTCCACTCAAACCCGTAAATCGAACTGCGCCCACTGGTGGGAATGTAAGAGTTGTCTTTCATATACTTACAGAGTCTTGGCCAATCAGCACTCGTTAAACAAAAGTTCAAGGTGCACACAGCCGACCAATCTAAAATAGAGATTGATCCTACTGCCATTCGTTGAGATATCAACTCTAAAACGATTGAGTGACATGTTGCTTTAACACAAAGGGAGGCCACTGCTGTCCACGTCCTAAAAATTGTAAACAACGACACGTGACACTGATAGTTGACTCGGTTGTGTAGAGAGATATTCGATATAATTAGTTAGGTAACGTTTAAGCCGCCGACAACCTGTTTTGTTATATTGATTGCTACTCTCCTAATACATATAATATACCTTGAAATACCTTGAAGTCCATATCATATTTTGCCTTGACATCCATGGGCGCTGCCATCTTGTTTTAGAATGTATTTAAAGAGGGAAGGGCCATCAGGTTGGCTAAAACGAATTTTCCCACACATGGTATTATTTTTCCCGGAAAGACGAATCCTAGAAGATGCCTCTGTCCAAATTTCATGAAAATCCTAACGTAGGTTTTCCCGTACGAATTAATTTTTCGAAAGGGGGGCCCTACCAATTATTACAAAATATTTGAAAAACCGCCCAGATCCTCCCTGAGGTTACTGACATGCACATGCGCACTTCAGTGTAAACAGTGTTGAAAGGCATGCCGATCAAAGTTGGAGAGAATGACTCGAAGAAGTTGAGTGTTAATGACGGTAAAAACAAAACAGAGGCCGTAATATCCACAAAGTTTTCAACCGAAAGCAGTTTGGAATACCTTTACTGACATTAATGGATATGAAAAGGAGAGAAACAACGAGGATCGGGCGATAATCTGGCTTGCCTTCTTCGCTGCACTCAGGCGTCAACACAACGGTGCCTCTCACTCAGTAGGCCCTACAGGTCTGTCAAATCTTCATTTTATCTTGTACAATTTTTTGTAGGCCTCGTGTTACAAACAAAATTTAGCTTAACTTTATTTCTTTTCAATTTCATGCAGGGTGATGTATTGGTTAGATCATTAGTTATTGATATTTCATTCGGACAAACTAGCTGACAGTGAGAGTGAGTGGTAGTACCGGTACTTGTACAATCAATGTTGTTGTGGTTGCAGGAAAGTTTCAATAAACAATACATGTATACCGTATATATATGTCCAACCTTGCGTTTACTCACTGGCCTGCCAGAATGATATTAGTCTATGTGCTGCAAATGTCATCACTTTGAGCTCTGTTTTGTGAATTTGTCACTACATACTTTCATGGTATGGTTATTTCAGTTCAGAGTTAACACCTTAGCCCATCCCTAGGTGACTATCCTGCCATTCTGTCAGTGTTGACTGTTGTATTCTTTTGTGTATGACATAAAGCACCTAGTAAATCTGATATTTATTTTAGCACTGTAACTAAGAAAACCTTGTTTTAGTACTATTCCTATTTTTTATATTTTGCAGTGATATGAAAACAAAAGATGGAGCTGTAGGCCTATGGATTGTATTCTGTTGGGGAAGTGCTAAAAAATTGACTGAGGCAGAAATGAGGAGTTATTAAGATGTGGCTCACATACATTTAAATCTGTGCCAGCGTATTGACATTACAACTTCAACCTTACTCATTAGCGATGGAAAACCTTGCGAGATGGAGTATTAATTCGTTTTTGAAATAATCATTTTTGACTGGTCATGATGTTTAATTTCTAATCATCACCACTAGACTAGACTGCTAAATTCAGTGACATTAACTGAAAATGATTTCTACCTAGATATAGACATGTTTAAAATATGTCAAAACCAACGTTTGGTGGACTGGTAGTTATGGAAAAGCATATGCTTAGTGTACACATATTAAATTTGTTTTTTGGTGATTGACTTCACATTTAAATGCTGGAATTGTCAGAATAAAACTGTGTTCTTAACAAAGAACCTGTACGATAAATAATCTAGTCGGATATGTTTTATTTTGAAAATCTTCTGCAAATAATCTGAACTAAAATCATCTTTTAGGTTCTTAGGAAACATTCCACCAATTGGTTTTGATTTCAATTCCCACTTTCTTTTAAAAATGCTGGCTTGGTTTACAACTTGATCACTGGCCCAATGTGCTATGTTGTCATGTTGTTATGGATAGTCAAGGGGTTTCCTCCCCAATAAACCTAGCTAGGCCACCTTATAAACGAAATAGTCCTGAGTGCGAATTAAAACAATGAATAAATCAATCTTAGAAACCTGCAAGTTCTCAACAATCACACTTGCGTACACATTCATATACCACCTTACTGACCTCGATAGATTCATTCATGTCTGGAGTAAAGCCGAAACTCTCACCCTTTGGCAGGTACCTAAAAATCTATTCAATTTGGACTGAATTGGATTCGAACTTGGGACCCACTTGTGGAAAGCTGGTGATGATGTGAGAATCATCACTACACACAATATCCGTTCTTCAAGCAAAGAAGGGGCCTCCCTGGCTCAGTAGGTAGAGCGTTGGACGCTCAATCCGAACAGCCTTCCACCAATAGGTCGCGGGTTCGAATCCCACTCAGTCCAAAAAATTGGAAAATTTTCTGACTGGGTTTTCACTCGAACAAACTATGTGGGATGGTTGCCAGTTACCAGCGGAAGGTCGTGGGTTTCCTCCGGGCATAGAGACCGGTTTCCTCCCACAATAAAACTGGCAACGCCGCCATATAAGCGAAATAATCTTGAGCGCGGCGTAAAACAACAAACAATCAATCAATCAAGCAAAGAAAGGCGTTCGGCTCAGTTGGCAGAGTGATAGTCTCTTTGTTACTAGGTACTTACCGAATGTTGGGTGTTTCCTCTGGTCAGAGCCCAGTTTCCTCCTCCACTAAACTTGGCAATGCTACCATATAAGGGAAATACTATTCAGTGTGGCATAAATATCAATCAATCAAAGAAAGAAGGGACCTCTGCTCAGTTGGCAGAGTGATAGTCTCTTTGTTACTAGGTACTTACCGAAGGTCGGGTGTTTCCTCTGGGCTCTGGGCAGAGCCCAGTTTCCTCCTCCACTAAACTTGGCAATGCTGCCATATAAGTCAAGTAATATTTAGTGTGGCGTAAACATCAATCAATCAAAGAAAGAAGGGGTCTCTGTGGCTCAGTTGGCTAAGTGATAGTTTTTCAGTCCGACAAACACTTTCCGTTCATGGGTCGTGGGTTCGAATCCCACTCAGACCAAATAAAATTTCGAAATTTCTGAGTAAGTTTTTCACTCTGTCTGTCTATGTGAAAGAGATACCAGGTACTCGCTGAAGGTTGGGTGTTTCTTTCGAGAAGAGCTCCATTCCCCTCTCCAGTAAACTTGGCAACGCCACTATATAAGTGAAATAATCTTGAGTGTGACTAAAAACACCAATCAATTAAACAAAGAAAGGACCTCAATGGCTCAGTGGGCAGAGCGATGGATTCTCAGTTTGACCCAGGCCTTCCATCTATGTGTCGACTCGCGGCCTCAGGTCAAATAAAATTGAAAAATCTCTGTGGGTTTTTCACCCTGTCGACCAATGTGGAAAACTTACGAGGAACTCTCCGAAGGTCAGGGGTTTCCTCCGACAGAGCCCAGTTTCCTCCCGCACTAAACTAATTTTCTGTGCAGCATAAAACATCGATCTATCAAACAAACATGGGACCTCGCTGGCTCAGTGATGGTTTCTCAGTGATTCAGACATTCAAGTCATGAGTTGCAGGTTCGAGTCCAACTCCGACCAAATAAAATTGAAATATTTCTGAGTGAGATTTTTCCTCAATCGCCGTATGTAGAAGAGTTGACAGGCAATTGTCGAAGGATCAGGATTTTCCTCCCACACTAAACCTGGCAAGGCTGCCATATTAGTGATATAATCATCAATCCATCAAACAAAGTAGAAATGAAAACAAAATCTTTCTTTTTGTTATACATGTATATTTTATTTTTTTAAATGGACAGGAATCAAACTTTTTGATTCGTTTATTATGTTTGAAACCACATATCATTGATGAGCCTTATCATAACTTACGTACATAGCAAATGTATTATAAAGTCTCTTCCTAATAGCCCAAATAAGAAATTGGGCTTTCTTTTCTCACCCATTCCTTTTACTGAATTGTCTGTGTTGTTTATAAATAATCAGATCTGTACACTGGATTCCATTCAATTTTGTTTTCTTTGATCTTGCTCTTGAAGCAACTGAGAAATCTTTGAAACCTTGCATTAGTTTTGAATTATCCTCCAGTCAAGTTGTTCAAGACTGTTGAAAAAATAAACAACAGTGCACTGTCATTATTATGTAGTGAATAAAGTGTAGTGACATAAATTATAAAGTTTTATTTTAGATGATGAAAATCAAACCTTGAAGATGCATTTAGAGCAGTTTTACACCAAGTATTATACTGAATGGTTTTCTATGTCACACTCAATGTTATTTCATTTATATGATTGATTGATTGTTTGGTGTTTTACGCCGCACTCAAGATTATTTCACTTATATGACGGCGTTGCCAGTTTTATTGTGGGAGGAAACCGGGCTCTATGCCCGGAGGAAACCCACGACCTTCCGTTGGTAACTGGCAACCATCCCACATAGGTCGTTCGAGTGAAAACCCAGTCAGAAAATTCTCCAATTTTTTTGACTGGGTGGGAATCGAACCCGCGACCTATTGGTGGAATTCATTTATATGACTTTGTTGCAAATTTAGATCGAGAGGGGTACATTATTTAAAATGTTCTCCGTATTACATACAGTTTGACTTTTGATTAATTGGAGAGTAGACCAAATACCCACAAGTGGGGTGGATTGGAATGACCTGACAAGTAAAATACCATTCTTCAAGTATATAGATGATTTGTAAATATACAAACCTATTACTTACTATACTATTTACGAAATTAAGCCTCTTGTATATGTACTTACTATTCGTATGCTTGTCCATTTGCATTCCACATTTACTACCTGTCCCACAATGCCAGTCAGTCACAGAACAAATCCACGCTTAGTTAGACTCAGAGTTAGAAAGAAGTTAGACCAAGAGTAGAAATAAAACAGATCGAGACGACGAGAGACTAGAACGTTTGTGGAAGATCTATTGGCTTCTAATTTCACCTTCAAATAAAACAAAAAATCACCAATAGTATGGAAGTACAGGACAGATATAAATTGCCTTTTTTAATAAGCTAAAACCACTGTGAAATAACACCGACACTCGATTTCGATCGACGTGTCGTTGTTGTTGTGATGTGCACACACTCAGCTTGCACTACGAGGCTGGTATTTCATTTAATCATCCAAAGATTAGTCAGCCGCAAATCTACGTTGGTTGCATAATTCCGATTATTCGACAAAACAACAAGAAATCAAGTGAAAATCAACTTACGCTTTGATATTCCTTTGTATTCAAACAGCTCCTTTCAAACATGTGACTTTGTTATGACAAGCAGACGGAAGACTCTACTGCGCATGTCAAGGCGGAGACTATAGAAATTCGTTTCGATAATTGACAGATGAACTTCATGAAGGAAGTTTAATTTTTACTCTAATTACTTAATTAAATCAATGAAACATTGGGTCATTAGTTAAGTTTGCCCACAACTCTCATTTACCACAAAAAACGATTGTGATTTGGACAAAGCCTATAACTTTACTGAAGCTCGTGGCCCTTCCCGCTTTAAGAGCTGATGTAGTGCCGATTATATTTTTGATTTTTTACAAGTATTTCTGCCCTAAGAACCTGCACTGCAGCATATTATGATAGGGTTACATGTTTGCGAACAGAATAGAACAGATAAATAAATAGTATATAGATTGAAAATTCTCAGTAGATTTCTTGCAGTTAGCTATGCGCAAAATGGAGTGCGACGGCTCTCGAGTTGAAGATCTCGTAGAATGGCACGAGATCTCGATTGACAGCCGACATTACATTATTTTCAGTGTAAGTGCCCGAGGTTTTGATTAGCTGCGAGAAGTTTTACTCGCATCCAATCACAGTGAGCTGTTCGATTTACGGGTTTGAGTGGAGTAGTCCGCCACGGTAAATCACGGAATGAGAACATGCAGATTTTAACTTGGCTAGAGAAGATGACTCATCGGCCTACAAATTCATAATCAGTCCAGCACCAAGAAATCCACAAAATTGTATAAGTTGGATGGCGGTCCTTTTAATGATCGTCCGAAGATTTTGTCTTTATGAGGAGAAGACAAAAAAGTGTGGAAATAGTTATGTGTGTGGGTGGGGGGGGGGGGGGGGTGCATTAAAAGGCTTTATAGGTGGGGAGGGGACGAATCAGGAGCCTGTTTCACAAAGCTTCATAGCGTAAGTTTTGACGTAACTGTCATAACAACCCATACTGTAGAGATACGTTAGTATGAAAGTTACGCAAAAAATACATCTACGCCGTTTTGTGAAACAGGGTCTGTTCTTTAGATCCAAAGGAGGTTGATAATGCAGAATTTCAGGGGACAGGGAGACCGAAAGAGCAATGGGCCCAAGTGAGACTTGAAGAATGAGGCTAACGAGGGTCGGTAAGACATTGCGATGACATGCACACTGAAATTTAGGCTACATCAATACAAAATGTATCAAAAATATTGAATTTTAATAAAATTGAAAGTACCTAATTTACGGAGCCGTAGAAGTGACATTGGAAAATATTTTTTGGCTTCTCACTAACTCGTTTAAACGACTTAAAATCTCGTTTAAACGACTTAATAACTCGTTCAAACGACTTAGTAACTCGTTTAAACGACTTAGTATCTCGTTCAAAGGACTTATTATCTCGTTTAAACGACTTAGTAACTCGTTTAAACGACTTAGTAACTCGTTCAAACGACTTATTATCTCGTTCAAACGACTTAGTAACTCGTTCAAACGACTTAATCAGCCAATCAAATTTCAGTTTGCAGCAGGCATTTTGCGTCGCTCAGATTAGCCATTGCTAATGAAAAGGATAAGAAAACGCTCACTCGCGACAACAATTTAAACTGTATCAAAAGAGCGGTAATTAATAATCACTGTTATCTAACTGCATCCCACAAACCGAAACGTACCTCGTTCTGTCGCTAATTACCGCATACAAATGGCTAATCTGAGTGACGCAAAATGTCTGCTACAAACTGAAATTTGATTGGCTGATTAAGTCGTTTGAACGAGATAATAAGTCGTTTGAACGAGTTACTAAGTCGTTTAAACGAGTTACTAAGTCGTTTGAACGAGTTACTAAGTCGTTTGAACGAGTTACTAAGTCGTTTGAACGAGTTACTAAGTCGTTTGAACGAGTTACTAAGTCGTTTAAACGAGATACTAAGTCGTTTAAATGAGTTAGTGAGAAGCCAAAAAATATTTTCCAATGTCACTTCTACGGCTCCGTACTAATTTCGTTTAGCTGGCAAAATATTTTTAAAAGCTCTTTCTGGTTAATGTATTTGCAAATTTTGCTTAGAATGTGCCGTTAAGAGGGGCATTTGCTGCGTTGTTTTTGTTGATCTTCATATTTATTGAACAATAATAAGTAATTAATCCGAGTCGAAAGACCGCAAGTCGAATTTTGGCCCAAGAAGTAAAAAAAAAATCAACTGACTTTGTGAATTCCCTGTTACTATATTGTATTTGTCTTTATATTATATAATATAGGGGCTACAGTTTATATTCCGCCGAGAATGCACCACATTTACAGCTAGAGAGTTTCCCCAAATAAAACTCTGTCTTCAGCGGTCCATAAGAAAGTTACCAATGTTCATCTACAAATCTAATTTTTATGTATTAATAAAAATCGAATAGCACAGAGAACAATACGAACAAAGCCTTTTACAATCAAAACATAGAATGATGTATGTAGCTTTGTAAGCTAGAACTATATATCAGAATGGAAATGTAGACAATTAAATTAAACGGGGACCGCGTTGCGCAATTGTCAGAACCGTTGGTAGAACAATGAAAGGAAAGCTAAATAGCCCTATTTACTGCTGATAATTATTTTCTCTTTATCTACTTAAAATGAAATTAAAATGACAGATAGGCCTAGTAGACCTACGTAGCCCAGGGCACCTGACGGCATTCAAACTTTACCCATACCATTACAACTCTTTGGGAATCCATTAGGATAAAAAGAAGAGGTGGGGTCACTGGCCCGATAAAGTTTTTGGAACCCTTGTCAAAGTGGTGTTTGAAACGATTGACTTTTTCGTGTAAAAACATGCAGGACAGTAACACGTTTTTAAGTGCGCGTTTTGGTTACCACGCAACAAGCACAAACAAATAACGCGCGTTAGATATATCACACTCGCGCCAACGCGCACCTGCTCCACATTATTACAACAACAGCTAAGGAATGGAAGATCATGCTGCTAAGTTCGTTTTCCATTATTTAGATGGGAAAGAATGCAAAATATTGAAAGAAAAGGAAACTCAAGAGTATCATATGAAATGGTATGTAAACTGTCGTTTTTTTTCTGTACCCAATTGCCGTCACAGAAAACTATCGTCAAGCATTTTTTTTAATTGAGTTTGTCAATGTCACCAGTCACTGTCAGCAGCTGGTCAGTCGTTGATATCTGGACTGCTGCAGTGCAGTGCTGGATATGTCCGCGTATTTCAAAAGGAGATTCTTACCACATGATATAAGGGCAGCATTACAACGCATCGTTTTTCTGAGAAATTCTCCGCGTAGGCCTACACAAAATGTAGTTTTTAATTTCTTTTGGTAATTCTTACAATCTTGGGGCATTTCATCCTCAGATACCCAGGGTTAAATTCACGACAAACTCACCTTTTACCCCTGGGCAAACTGCGAGTCAAAGCCTCGCTTTCTGGGAACGTCAATTTACTGGAGGATGAATCAAAAATTCTCTTCAAAACGTTGAACTCTTCAGTTTCTGAGACACGTTTATCGAATTGAAGTGTAAATCGAAAAGTCCCCCATCTTTGTTTTGAACACTGCTTGGATGCTTACGTAACGCCGATTCTGATTGGTGAAATTTCCACCACAGCTATGTGGCGGAACAAATCAAAGTCTACTAAATTAGAAACAACGCATTTGGTTCCACTTATCCCACGGGTAAAGTAAGCGTGAGCGTTAGCTTAAATTAATCGTGGGTTCCGACGATGGGGGCATTTTAGCTGCAGATATCCAAGCCCAGAGGCCAAATTATATAATGATGATGTGTGGCCAATGTGCCATTATGAAACTTATAACTCTTTAGAATCACCGCATTCTTCTCTGATTTTCTTCTAATTTAAGCCACGCAACTGGCCCAAACTGTACACACATTCCATTCGATCAGACTCGCTTCCTTGTTTCCTTGAAAATTGACCTCTGGAGCCTCGCTTTCAGATTTTCTCGATAAACATAAATATACAAGTCTAAGTGAGGTTTCGATTTCAATACATACAAAATGTGGACTTGTATGTTTATCGAGAAAATCCAAAAGCGAGGCTCTCGTGGTCAATTTTCAAGAAGTGAGTCGGAGATTCGTTCTGTCCTTTGAAAAATGACGAGGATATAAGTAACACAAATTTTATGTGAGTGTTTGTTATTTTTTGGGGTGTAAAGGCGAACTAAAGGAGTGAATGAATTCAATGGAATGTAATGTAAAGTTTGACCCGGTTGCGTTGTTTAAATTAGGAGAAAATCATAGAAGAATGTTGTGATTCTAAAGCATCGTGTCTTGGGTTTGTGGTTTTATAACAAGTTTAGTAAAAAATCTGAATATAAAATTTGTTCTTCAAATCAAGGTACAGTTCACATTTTATATCCTTTTTAGATTATCTAAAAGCTGATACTGTAATACGATACAGATGTATGTCAGATACCATCGCCTGTTATGCTAGTCAAAAATGATATTAAACCTATAGCGCTACATTCTAGCAATTTTTTAGTAAATAGGAATACATGTTGACAGTGTAGTGACCACGTGTCTGTATGTAAATGACCCTTAGTATAAAATGTAGCCCACTCCCACCCAGTTAGATATATAGGAATTGGCCAGCCACAGGAACTATATTACAGACAGCATGTTCGATGACACAATGGATAATGTATATATGACACGATAAATTAACCTATTGATAATTCTAATTTTTTTTAGGTCAATGAAAGATCGTATTGGAGTTCAGACCTTTAGCTTTGATCAGCCATTTCAAGCTTACCAAAAAGATGATTTTATATCGGTAAGTTTTCAGTTGCTTTAAGGGATCGTCCAGTATCAGTTAATTTTTTCATAATACTTCTGCTATATAGGAATAAAAAATAAGAGTGAATTGACGAAAGGTGGTAGGTCTGAAATTATCATTGATTTTCTCAACACGTTCCATAATGTGCATACCATGAGAGTAAAATTGAAAATTTGTTAAATCTGTATTTTTCCTCAGACTGACTGTGCACTTTTAACAAAATACTTAAAGGGGCTTTCACTGCCATATAGAAGGACAATTCCGTTGAAAAAGAATTAGCTAATTCCTGGTTATTTTATTTATTTGATAAATAAGAGCTTTTCGCTAATTCCAGTCTTTAGGATGTAAGTTAATGTAGTTCTATGAGCCGCTAACTTCCCAAAAATGAACTCAAATATCCTGGCTATTGGAATTTTGTCTGTTTTTTTTTTTGGGGGGGGGGGGGGGTCGTACATGTAAGTCTTCGATTTATATGGGCTACTGATTAAACCCAACGTTTCTTATTCACCGTCAATCCTTTACATTTTTGAGGTTCTTCAAATGCCAAACATATTGACCATCAGAATTGATGAAAATGTAGTGAAATCTGAATTCTTTCAAAGTGGCATGCCACTTGGAGCTGCCCAAATTTGCACTTGTTTCAAAGTGGCATGAGCTGCCCAAATTTGCACTTGTTTCAAAGTGGCACGAGCTGCCCAAATTTGCACTTGTTTCATAAACACTGATTGTTAACACATTAAGTGAGACTGAATAAGGGATGCTGTAGTAAGAAAATCCATGAACTATATGACCTGGTAAAACTATAGTATTGGGTGGTATGAAGTATTGAAATAGTCTTGGGTGATATAAAGTACTGTAATTGTCTTGGGTGGTACATGTATAAAGTACTGAAACAGTCTTGAGTGGTATAAAGTACTGAAACAGTCTTGAGTGGTATAAAGTACTGTAACAGTCTTGAGTGGTATAAAGTACTGTAATAATCTTGGGTGGTATGAAGTACTGTAATAGTCGTGGATGGTATGAAGTACTGTAATAGTCTTGAGTGGTATAAAGTACTGTAACAGTCTTGAGTGGTATAAAGTACTGTAATAATCTTGGGTGGTATGAAGTACTGTAATAGTCTTGGATGGTATGAAGTACTGTAATAGTCTTGAGTGGTATAAAGTACTGTAACAGTCTTGAGTGGTATAAAGTACTGTAATAATCTTGGGTGGTATGAAGTACTGTAATAATCTTGAGTGATATGAAGTACTGTAATAGTCTTGAGTGGTATAAAGTACTGTAATAATCTTGGGTGGTATGAAGTACTGTAATAATCTTGAGTGATATGAAGTACTGTAATAGTCTTTAGTGGTATAAATTACTATCATAATCTTGGGTGGTATGAAGTACTGTAATAGTCTTGGGTGGTATAAAGTACTGTATAAGTCTTGAGTGGTATAAAGCACTGTAATAGTATTGAGTGGTATAAAGTACTGTAATAGTCTTGGGTGGTATAAAGTACTGTATTAGTCTTGAGTGGTATAAAGTACTGTAACAGTATTGAGTGGTATAAAGTACTGTAATAATCTTGGGTGGTATAAAGTACTGTAATAGTCTAGGGTGGTATAAAGTACTGTAATAATATTATTGAGTGGTATAAAGTACTGTAATAGTCCTGGGTGGTCTGAGGTACTGTAATTGTCTTAAGTGGTATGAAGTACTGTTATAGTGTTGGGTGGTATAAAGTACTGTAATAGTCCTGGGTGGTATAAAGTACTGTAATAGTACTGGGTGGTCTGAGTTACTGTAATTGTCTTGAGTGGTATAAAGTACTGTAATTGTCCTGGGTGGTATAAAGTACTGCAATAGTCCTGGGTGGTCTGACGTACTGTAATTGTCTTGGGTGGTATGAAGTACTGTAATAGTATTGAGTGGTATAAAGTACTGTAATAGTCTTGTGTGGTCTGAGGTACTGTAATTGTCTTGGGTGGTATAAAGTACTGTAATAGTATTGGGTGGTATGAAGTACTGTAATAGTATTGAGTGGTATAAAGTACTGTAATAGTCTTGAGTGGTATGAAGTACTGTAATAGACTTGGGTGGTATGAAGTACTGTAATAGTCTTGGGTGGTCTGATGTACTGTAATAGTCTTGAGTGGTATAAAGTACTGTAATTGTCTTGGGTGGTATGAAGTACTGTAATAGTCTTGGGTGGTATGAAGTACTGTAATAGTCTTGGATGGTATAAAGTAATGTAATAGTCTTGTATGGTATGAAGTACTGTAATAGTCTTGGGTGGTATGAAGTACTGTAATACTCTTGGGTGGTATAAAGTACTGTAATAGTCTTGAGTGGTGTGAAGTACTGTAATAGTCTTGGGTGGTTACTGGTATAAAGTACTGTTATAGTCTTGGGTGGTATGAAATACTGTAATAGTCTTGAGTGGTATAAAATACTGTAATAATCTTGGGTGGTATAAAGTACTGTAATAGTCTTGGGTGTTATGAGGTACTGTAATAGTTTTATGTGGTATGAAGTACTGTAATAGTATTGGGTGGTATGAAGTACTGTAATAGTCTTGAGTGGTATGAAGTACTGTAATAGATTTGAGTGGTATAAAGTACTGTAATAGTCCTGGGTGGTATAAAGTACTGTAATCGTCCTGGTTGGTCTGATGTACTGTAATAGTCTTGAGTGGTATGAAGTACTGCAAAAGTCTTGAGTGGTATGAAGTACTGTAATAGTCTTGGATGGTATGAGATACTGTAATAGTCTTGTATGGTATGAAGTACTGTAAAAGTCTTGTGTGGTATGAAGTACTGTAATAGTCTTGGATGGTATGAAGTACTGTAAAAGTCTTGTGTGGTATGAAGTACTGTAATAGTCTTGGATGGTATAAAGTTCTGTAATAGTCTTGGATGGTATAAAGTACTGTAATAGTCTTGAGTGGTATAAAGTACTGTAATAGTCTTGGGTGGTATGAAGTACTGTAATAGTCTTGGGTGGTATGAAATACTGAAATAGTCTTGGATGATATAAAGTACTGTAATTGTCTTGGGTGGTATGAAGTACTGTAATAGTCTTGGGTGGTATGAAGTACTGTAATAGTCTTGAGTGGTATGAAGTACTGTAATAGTCTTGGGTGGTATGAAGTACTGTAATAGTCTTGGGTGGTATAAAGTACTGTAATAGTCTTGGGTGGTATGAAGTACTGTAATAGTCTTGAGTGGTATGAAGTACTGTAATAGTCTTGAGTGGTATAAAGTACTGTAATAGTCTTGGGTGGTATAAAGTAATGTAATAGTCTTGTATGGTATGAAGTACTGTAATAGTCTTGGGTGGTATGAAGTACTGTAATAGTCTTGGGTGGTATAAAGTACTGTAATAGTCTTGAGTGGTGTGAAGTACTGTAATAGTCTTGGGTGGTATAAAGTACTGTAATAGTCTTGGGTGGTATGAAGTACTGTAATAGTCTTGGGTGGTATGAAGTACTGAAATAGTCTTGGGGGGTATGAAGTACTGTAATAGTCTTGGGTGGTATGAAGTACTGTAATAGTCTTGGGTGGTATGAAATACTGTAATAGTCTTGAGTGGTATGAAATACTGTAATAGTCTTGGGTGGTATGAAATACTGTAATAGTCGTGGATGGTATGAAGTACTGTAATAGTCTTGAGTGGTATAAAGTACTGTAACAGTCTTGAGTGGTATAAAGTACTGTAATAATCTTGGGTGGTATGAAGTACTGTAATAGTCTTGGATGGTATGAAGTACTGTAATAGTCTTGAGTGGTATAAAGTACTGTAACAGTCTTGAGTGGTATAAAGTACTGTAATAATCTTGGGTGGTATGAAGTACTGTAATAATCTTGAGTGATATGAAGTACTGTAATAGTCTTGAGTGGTATAAAGTACTGTAATAATCTTGGGTGGTATGAAGTACTGTAATAATCTTGAGTGATATGAAGTACTGTAATAGTCTTTAGTGGTATAAATTACTATCATAATCTTGGGTGGTATGAAGTACTGTAATAGTCTTGGGTGGTATAAAGTACTGTATAAGTCTTGAGTGGTATAAAGCACTGTAATAGTATTGAGTGGTATAAAGTACTGTAATAGTCTTGGGTGGTATAAAGTACTGTATTAGTCTTGAGTGGTATAAAGTACTGTAACAGTATTGAGTGGTATAAAGTACTGTAATAATCTTGGGTGGTATAAAGTACTGTAATAGTCTAGGGTGGTATAAAGTACTGTAATAATATTATTGAGTGGTATAAAGTACTGTAATAGTCCTGGGTGGTCTGAGGTACTGTAATTGTCTTAAGTGGTATGAAGTACTGTTATAGTGTTGGGTGGTATAAAGTACTGTAATAGTCCTGGGTGGTATAAAGTACTGTAATAGTACTGGGTGGTCTGAGTTACTGTAATTGTCTTGAGTGGTATAAAGTACTGTAATTGTCCTGGGTGGTATAAAGTACTGCAATAGTCCTGGGTGGTCTGACGTACTGTAATTGTCTTGGGTGGTATGAAGTACTGTAATAGTATTGAGTGGTATAAAGTACTGTAATAGTCTTGTGTGGTCTGAGGTACTGTAATTGTCTTGGGTGGTATAAAGTACTGTAATAGTATTGGGTGGTATGAAGTACTGTAATAGTATTGAGTGGTATAAAGTACTGTAATAGTCTTGAGTGGTATGAAGTACTGTAATAGACTTGGGTGGTATGAAGTACTGTAATAGTCTTGGGTGGTCTGATGTACTGTAATAGTCTTGAGTGGTATAAAGTACTGTAATTGTCTTGGGTGGTATGAAGTACTGTAATAGTCTTGGGTGGTATGAAGTACTGTAATAGTCTTGGATGGTATAAAGTAATGTAATAGTCTTGTATGGTATGAAGTACTGTAATAGTCTTGGGTGGTATGAAGTACTGTAATACTCTTGGGTGGTATAAAGTACTGTAATAGTCTTGAGTGGTGTGAAGTACTGTAATAGTCTTGGGTGGTTACTGGTATAAAGTACTGTTATAGTCTTGGGTGGTATGAAATACTGTAATAGTCTTGAGTGGTATAAAATACTGTAATAATCTTGGGTGGTATAAAGTACTGTAATAGTCTTGGGTGTTATGAGGTACTGTAATAGTTTTATGTGGTATGAAGTACTGTAATAGTATTGGGTGGTATGAAGTACTGTAATAGTCTTGAGTGGTATGAAGTACTGTAATAGATTTGAGTGGTATAAAGTACTGTAATAGTCCTGGGTGGTATAAAGTACTGTAATCGTCCTGGTTGGTCTGATGTACTGTAATAGTCTTGAGTGGTATGAAGTACTGCAAAAGTCTTGAGTGGTATGAAGTACTGTAATAGTCTTGGATGGTATGAGATACTGTAATAGTCTTGTATGGTATGAAGTACTGTAAAAGTCTTGTGTGGTATGAAGTACTGTAATAGTCTTGGATGGTATGAAGTACTGTAAAAGTCTTGTGTGGTATGAAGTACTGTAATAGTCTTGGATGGTATAAAGTTCTGTAATAGTCTTGGATGGTATAAAGTACTGTAATAGTCTTGAGTGGTATAAAGTACTGTAATAGTCTTGGGTGGTATGAAGTACTGTAATAGTCTTGGGTGGTATGAAATACTGAAATAGTCTTGGATGATATAAAGTACTGTAATTGTCTTGGGTGGTATGAAGTACTGTAATAGTCTTGGGTGGTATGAAGTACTGTAATAGTCTTGAGTGGTATGAAGTACTGTAATAGTCTTGGGTGGTATGAAGTACTGTAATAGTCTTGGGTGGTATAAAGTACTGTAATAGTCTTGGGTGGTATGAAGTACTGTAATAGTCTTGAGTGGTATGAAGTACTGTAATAGTCTTGAGTGGTATAAAGTACTGTAATAGTCTTGGGTGGTATAAAGTAATGTAATAGTCTTGTATGGTATGAAGTACTGTAATAGTCTTGGGTGGTATGAAGTACTGTAATAGTCTTGGGTGGTATAAAGTACTGTAATAGTCTTGAGTGGTGTGAAGTACTGTAATAGTCTTGGGTGGTATAAAGTACTGTAATAGTCTTGGGTGGTATGAAGTACTGTAATAGTCTTGGGTGGTATGAAGTACTGAAATAGTCTTGGGGGGTATGAAGTACTGTAATAGTCTTGGGTGGTATGAAGTACTGTAATAGTCTTGGGTGGTATGAAATACTGTAATAGTCTTGAGTGGTATGAAATACTGTAATAGTCTTGGGTGGTATGAAATACTGTAATAGTCTTGGATGGTATGAAATACTGTTATAGTCTTGGGTGGTATAAAATACTGTAATAGTCTTGGGTGGTATGAAATACTGTAATAGTCTTGGGTGGTATGAAATACTGTAATAGTCTTGGGTGGTATGAAATACTGTAATAGTCTTGGGTGGTATGAAATACTGTAATAGTCTTGGGTGGTATGAAATACTGTAATAGTCTTGGGTGGTATGAAGTACTGTAATAGTCTTGGGTGGTATGAACTACTGTAATAGTCTTGGGTGGTATGAAATACTGTAATAGTCTTGGGTGGTATGAAATACTGTAATAGTCTTGGGTGGTATGAAATACTGTTATAGTCTTGGGTGGTATGAAATACTGTTATAGTCTTGGGTGGTATGAAATACTGTAATAGTCTTGGGTGGTATGAAATACTGTAATAGTCTTGGGTGGTATGAAATACTGTAATAGTCTTAGGTGGTATGAAATACTGTAATAGTCTTGGGTGGTATGAAATACTGTAATAGTCTTGGGTGGTATGAAATACTGTAATAGTCTTGAGTGGTATGAAATACTGTAATAGTCTTGAGTGGTATGAAGTACTGTAATAGTCTTAGGTGGTATGAAGTACCATAAAAGTCTTGGGTGGTATGAAGTACTGTAATAGTCTTGGGTGATATAAAGTACTGGAATAGTCTTGAGTGGTATGAAGTACTGTAATAGTCTTGAGTGGTATGAAGTTCTGAAATAGTCTTCGGTGGTATGAAGTACTGTAATTTTAGTCTTCGGTGGTATGAAGTACTGTAATAGTCTTGCGTGGTATGAAATACTGAAATAGTCTTCGGTGGTATGAAGTACTGTAATTTTAGTCTTCGGTGGTATGAAGTACTGTAATAGTCTTGAGTGGTATGAAGTACTGAAATAGTCTTGAGTAATATGAAGTACTGAAATAGTCTTGAGTGGTATGAAGTACTGAAATAGTCTTGAGTGGTATAAAGTACTGAAATAGTCTTGAGTGGTATGAAGTACTGTAATAGTCTTGAGTGAACAAAGAACTGAAATAGTCTTGGGTGGTATGAAGTACTGAAATAGTCTTGGGTGGTATGAAGTACTGTAATTAATAGTGCTGGGTGGTATGAAGTACTGTAATAGTCTTGGGTGGTATGAAGTACTGTAATAGTCTTGGGTGGTATGAAGTACATACTGTTCAAAAATTATATAGTTGAAGTATTTTGGTTTATAACCTCAAATCTATATTGCAGAGTTTTCTGAAAGATCCTTGTGTGTTGGCCAATTTGAAGATGCTATCTTCCAGTGGAAAATGGACACCTGTTGGTAAGGCGATCAGATTTCATTTGATACTAAAAAGTGCACAAAACAAGATTGATTGGTTGTTTGGGGCTTACATTCTGCAGCTACGACCATATGACAACAAAAGTACCAACGGACCAAAAGATCCCCCTCCCACCCTCACTAAATTTTGACATCAGGCCCCAGATTAAAAAACATCTGGAAAGATATATTAAATGCTAGGTCAGCAAACATGGCTATAGCAAAGCCACAATGGTCCCTAGCCAGCAGATCAGGAAACCAGACTCAAGACAGAACAGCAGTATCCGTATTATTACTGTCGAGATATCGTATTGACCATTTCACATGATTTTCTTAAAATGGCATGAGGTACATGTACCAAATGTAAGGAATATTGTGTTGAAAGAAAATTAGCTAATTGTGGATTATTTTCATCAAACAGTACAAAATGAGAGTTTCCTGCTGCTTTCAATGTTAAATATGGTTGTTAAGGTACAATAGTTGTATAAGCAGCAAACCCCCAGAAATCTTCGTCCAGGTGACTGGCTTTACCAATTTTTTATTTCAACGTCAATCCTTTAGTGTTTCAAGGTACATGTACTTCAAATGCACCCAAGTCTCTTGAAAGTCAGAATTTATGACAAATATCCAAACTTTGGCAGCTCACACACCAATTTTCCTCTCACAATTAGAAACTTGTCTCCGTGGTTATTTTAGACAAGAAGATTTTCCCTCTACCTGTGTGTTTTAGTGTTTATAAATAATTAACTGATTTGCTGAGATAAGTCACAATGTAATGTTATTTGGTTAGGAACCCCAGTCAGTGAGGTGACCATTACAGAAGTCCCTTGTTCCATTTTATCCATGGACTTTTTCGATCGTCTCTATCAGAAGAAAGTTGTTCGTGAATCCGGCCAGATTCTCAAGTGTTTTGATGAGTTTACAGAGGATTTTCAAATTTCTGATGAGTTAAGAAAGGTATCTACATCTTTATTATTTCATTTCTCTTAAAGGCACACTTGCCGCGAAAATCGGGAATATTGTTTACATTAAAAAAGAAAGACCGTTTTCTGTATTTTCCCCAGACAATATAAGTTAGGAACTTTCTATTTTTACCAAAATTTAAAAGTTTGGACGTCACTTTGTATTTTTAATTTGAATTTGAAAATTTGAATTGTTACGTACCCGGAACGTAAACAAACCGATCTGCCCCCTATTGGCGATTTTATGTTTCAGTCGAGTGAGTGAACTAACGGCACAGTGTAATTTAACGTAGGCCTATTTATCTGAGAAATACAGACTGACGATCGGTTAACAGCGACTGGAAAAGCGTAAACCACAGATACAAAGGCCTGAAAGGAGGGCAATCCAACACGAAAGTTGACCGACACTGATCGTTGTTGTTGTAATCAGGCTTCGATTCTTCGTTTGTTTTTCACCCCATTTTTACAGTCTAAAGCTAACTAGACATGTTTTATGTGTCCTATGTTTAAGTTTAGTGGTATTAGTCGTAGTAAGCTCATGTAAATTGGTTTTCTTAGCAAATTTAAACAGGCTACGGCGGCAAGTGTGCCTTTAAAAAAGCCTTCAATAAATTTGGATGAAGTTCATTTTTTAGTATACTCGTTATTTTGGGATTACACTTTCTTGAAAATATGGCAGAAATTCTTCTACCGATTTTTGGGTGACGGCCGAATCGGGAATCAAACCGGGGTCTGCCATATTTTCAAGAAAGTGTAATCCCAAAATAACGGGAATACTGTTATACTCACTTTCTAAAAGACACCATCTAAGTAAATTCATTTTTAGGTAAAATTCAACCATGGGTTTTAAAAGGGCTCAAATATTTGTATTCCTTTTTTCCAGATGCTGCTGATAGATGACTCGGATAACTATTGTCTCTATAGCGATTCAGAACGCGATGAGTTCCTATTCCACCTTTTTTCACACCTGTGTCTGGGGGGACAGGTGTGCCAATTTGAAGACACCATAGAGCCTTATCTCTCCATCACAAAGACTCTCTATAAGGAATTAATAAGGTATGCATTAGATGTACCTTAAAAGATAAATGCCAAGTTCTTTCTCAACATCTGTGTGTGATATTGTAAATTGACATGTATCTAAAAACAAAATGCTGAAGCAAAGCTTACTTCCTGTAAGGTCTCAGTGTCAAAGAAACAGCGATTCAATATATGCATATCTTCCATCACCGATCGGAAATATCTTCGTATTTGCGTTATAGTTGACATTTGACCGCTTTCGGGGTCATTTCAACCAACCATGAAGATGCCCTGGCTCAACGTTGTTTGTGTATGTCACAACAATAGTAATATACATATCAGATGTCAACTGTGACGTCACGGCTCTAAAGCTAATTAATTTTCGTATCTAGGCTGAAGAGAGAAAAGGAATGCCTTGGATTTTGTACCTGAAATCTCATTTTGCTTTTGCCTGAGCTCATAGTTTGTTCTGGCTTGTCCAATCGCTTTATTGACTTTTGTCTGAGCATTTCTCATTAGTCTTATGGGGGCCTCCGTGGCTCAGTAGGTAGAGCGTTGGACGCTCAATCCGAACAGCCTTCCACCAATGGGTCACGAGGTCGAATCCCACTCAGTCCAAAAATTGGAAAATTTTCTGACTGGGTTTTCACTCGAACGACCTATTTGGGATGGTTGCCAGTTACCAGCGGAAGGTTGTGGGTTTCCTCCAGTCATAGAGCCCGGTTTCCTCCCACAATAAAACTGGCAAGGCCGCCATATAAGTGAAATAATCTTGAGCGCCGCGTAAAACACCAAACTATCAATCATTAGTCTTATACTCACTGTATATTTTCCATATTAATATAAATACTTTAGTTTTTCCATCAACTTGAAACACTTGATTTGTCTTAACAATTAGAACTTATTCATAGCGTGTCATAGCTAATGCCCTTTCAACTACTTTATTTTATTACCTTTAAAATTTTAGTGTACAGAAAAACGCGGACTCCAAGCAGCTTCATATTATCTCCAGTGTGTTCAAAATCACAGGATCGGTAAGTTACTTCTCCTACATTAGTTACCGTATTTCTTCTAAAGATTCAGCCACTTTTTTCCTCATAAGGATTCGACCATTAGAAAAGAAATATGCTAAATGTGGCGAGAAAAATTTGCCCATTAGAGGGAATTTAAGGCAATATGACCCACCATGCAGTGTGTGAAAATGGTTATCCTTAAACACAACTCCACGTCTCAATTTTTGTCTGACTCAATGGAAAATTTAGGCCATTAGAATGGCTGAATATTTAGAAGAAATACGGACTCAAATTTATTTAGAATTCTTTCCAAAGAACCTGGTATCCCATGTTCAACACTAATCAATTTGTCTTTCAATCCAATCCAATTATATGGGTAAATAATCCTAAGCGGAGTAAAACTGAAAACCATTGACACAGAAATACCTGGACCACTAACTGTGTGATGATGTGATTACACAATGTAAGAAATGCACTTAATTTTAAGCGGATTTCGCCATCACATACATTTGTGTTGAGATTAACACAACATACATTTTAATCATAGGAAATGCTTTTGTACACACTTTTAAATATATCAGCAGATGGCAGCCTTTGGGCTGGAACATTGTGGCTCTGCTTTAGCCATGTATGCTGACCCAGCAAGGAGGAACATTTAGTATGCCACATACATTAGCCTTCCCGACGTTTTATGGTCTGTGGAGCCTAATGTCAAAATTAAGATCTGAGTGGAGGGGTGGGGGGGATACATTTTGGTCGGTTGGTACTTTTGTCACCATATAACCTTAGCTGTTGAGTGCGACGTTAAGCCCCAATCAATCAACAGATATTTTCAAAAGAAATCCCATATCTTAAATCCAGGGCAAGAGAAATATATGTATATGTATCTGGTTTTTCTCCTGCTTTTTAACAATAATTGTCAGTGTCTATAGCTGCATTCACACAACATACAAGCCTGGCCGAGTTTAAGAGCGTCAAGCTCACTTGTTTTTTTGCGCTTAAACTTGCAATGTTGTTAAAAGAATTGATATTTCAGATTAAGCTTATGTGCATGACTATCAACACCTCTGAATTTGGATGTTATTGAATTGACGAACGCAGCTACCAAAATCAGTCGGCTGTCAATACCCATTGCGTACTTTTGGATATATCTCAAAGAAACCAATAGCCAAAAAGTAAAGCCAGAAAAGGAATTAAAAGTAATACAAAGATATTAGCAAAATTTTAGCTGGAGTGGAGTATGGATGGGACAAAGCTGTCACCACAGGCACACGGAGTGCTCTCCCTTATCCACCCTCTGTTATACTATAAATATGGACTTTTTGTAGTATAACAGAGGGAGGAAATAAATTAAATATGCACAGATTTTGCCGTAAGTCGAACTTGAGCTGAGTATTGATGTAATAAAGTAGTCACATTAATTTTGTTATTTAGTCATTTTCAATCTGTCGCATGGAAACTTACAAAGACAAAGCAACTTCTAAGTGCCCCTTTTTCAGCTAACAAATTGAAGCACATCTCAGAGGTGATAGTCCATGTGTTACAATAGCCAAGATAAAACCAACAAAGATTGATTGATTGTTTGGTGTTTTACTTATATGGCGGCGTTGCCAGTTTTATTGTGGGAGGAAACTGGAAACCCACGACCTTCCGATGGTAACTGGCAACCAGTTAGAGGCTTTGAAGGCCATCGAAAAACGTTGGAATGAGGAAAATCCATACAGTATGTGGCCTGTACGAACGGAAAACGTGTTCGAAAAGTAAACAAAATTTAAATAACAGTGACGACCATTCATTCATTCTAAGGCAAAGTTAGTTCAAAACAATACTTTATCGCACATTTTTGAGACTAGAAGCAATAAAAAGCTTCTGAATTATACGTCTTGAGAAAAATAGCCAATAATTTCAACGTTCTGTTTTTAAGTTAAAATATCAACATTTTGGCAGCTCATGCCCCTTTAAGGCCTATGTAAGTCAGTTCAAAACAATACTAATTAAAGCACTTACAAAACATTCTCTAGACTTACATTTATAATGAAAATTTTCCAATAAGTTCTTTGAAAAAAAATAGGCCGTTAATTTAGAAATTGTGTTCAACCATGTGTCAAATATTGTTTGAAGAAAAATATAAATCAGTGATAAACTGATGACCAACACAATGATAGTTTTCTTCTGGTACGACTGTGGGGTAAAACTTACTCCTCGCTCGGACATCACCATAATACATGTATCTTGAAAAGACATTAAGTCTATTTTCAAGAAGTACATGTATAATCTAATCATAAGAATTCAAACTATTTACATGTATTTTAAGTAACAGGTGTCTGTGTTTAGAAATTCACAATTTCTGTTTCAATTACAATTTTATTTTGAAATTCAAACAAATCCCCAAAATATATGTACAGTGTAACTGTTGTAGGTACATGTACATGCCATGCATGTATACACATTGCAAATTCATTGTAACTCAGTCTAATTTATGGCAGATAAGAAAAGATATGTACAAAAGTCAAAACATGAAACAAAATGTAAATCTTATCAGAATATACATACTTAGGATCAAACAAACAGAACAATAATTAATTTGTAAAAAAAAATTTACAAAAAGCAAAACAAAACAGAAAAAAGTGAAATTCCAAACTTCACATTCTTAAGTACACAAAATACTTTCTCATCTAACATCATGTATGCTATCGCACGCAAAAAATGCGCCGGATATATACGTAGGGGAAATGCAGAGTTCTCTGAAAAAGAGCCGCCAACCATTTTATCTGGTATTAAATTTAGACAGGCTATTTCAACCCTCCAGGCGATATCAATATCATGAACGTTGAAAAAAATTGCTTTTCTCATTCGATTTTCTGCTTCAGATACCAAGCACAAACGTTTGGAAAGTGAAAGTTTTGGGATTCAAAGTTTCAAACCTTACTATCAACTGTTTATCCTTTGGGTTTGAACTCGAACCCAGAAAAGTATTTTACCAAAGTTGCATTTTAGCATGAATATGGCCCAGATTAATTACAACAGTTTATGATTAGGTATAAAGGGTCAAATGACATACCCCCTTTTTGACGTTAGAAACTAGCCCGAATTATCGGTCTTACGGCGACTGGTATTATATGGCTGCTAATGTGTCTTATGACGAACATGGAGAGGAAAAAAAAATTCGGCAGAGCCCAGATTTCCCGGCTAATTTAGATATAGTTATTCTAGTGAAGAAGATTTTCCTGGGCTCGTGTGTTTTAGAGTTCATAAATAAATATAGAAAATAAATTAAATTTGACAGTTTAAAACTGAATACATATAAAAATTGCCCAAGGCTTATAATGGTTTGTATAAAAAGCATCACGACAAAATATAACTTGACTGGGGCCAGGAAAATAATTTTTGGATTTCTTTGTTGGAGATATTTATTAGGAGTGCACTGCGTTCCTATTCTGTTATTTGTTGTACAGCTCTCTAAATAAAGAATGCAACAACATTTTTAAACAACAGCCATCGCAAATGGCATACATACAGTATCCCAGTTTAGAAATAGTGGCTTATGTAATGGAAAAGAACAAACAATTTTAGTGGCAAAATGATACGACAAAGCGTTCTCTAGTTGTGGAGCGAAAACTAAATTCATGATTTCATATAGTGGGAATAAAGTAAATTGACTGAAGCAGTGACGCGGCCGACATAAAATCACAGAATTGTCGAGACAATCACCATTATCATTCAAGTTACCATACAACAAAACAATGCAAATAATCAAATAAACACTAAAATACATTAACATGTAACAAACTTAAAGCTATAACTAACAATTCTGGAAACATTGGCTGTTCTATTGTAAAACAATTTAAACTCATTAGATTGATGTTTTACGCCACACCCATTTATATTATTTCATTTAAATGTACATGGCGGCATTGCCAGGCTTAGTGGGGAGAGGAAACCAGGTTCATTGCCCAGAGGAAACCCTCGGCCGTCAGCGAGTACCTGGCAACCCTCACACATATGATGACCGAGTGAAAAATTCACTCAGAAATTTTTACAATTTTATTTGACTCGAGTGAGATTTAAACCTGCGTTGCATCGATAGAAGGCCTGTGTCGAACTGAGGGATTGGCACTATAACCGACTGACCCACCGAGATCTGTGTCACACTGGGGGAAGTTCTGTGCAATGGTAAATTTTTATGGCTTTTCCAAACAGATGAATTACATATTTGATATGTTGGATTGCATAGTTGTGGTGTCCTTTTTTATACATCATACAAATTTTGGCAGTTGCATCACAAAGTTTGTAGATAACTTTCTTTGTAAACATGTAAAACAAATAAATATTTTTTTTGGCATGAATCATCAACTTTGGCTTAAAACAGTTTTGGCACCAGAAATGCATAGTTTGGAGTTCATTGGATGCATAGATTGGATGGATTTGCATATGTTATTTTATACAGTTGCATAAGTGTTTTTCTGTCTGCGGAGTTTACTGAAGACATATTTTTGCATGTTCACGACAGAATCATTTGGCTGATAGATGAGTGACTGACTTTGATCCAAGTTATTGGTGCCAATCTTAACGCTGCGTTTTGTACGTTTGAGGCGCTTTGGTAGATGGGGTAGATGGATAGCTGTCCAACCTCGCTTCCACGATGTGGATTTGCGTATACGCCATAAGCAGACGGCGGATATAGTATGGACTAACGCAATAAACAGCAACAATGGTCCTATTATCAGCGTTTTGTTCCATACAGTTGTGCGTACATTTCTGTTAACTTCATGGGTACAATTCCTCACATGTCCCTTGGACATTCTTTGGATTTCTAGAGATGGACTATTTTCCTCCGCATGACATGTATCTCCTATAAACTGCCATAATGTGACACATTCATCGATGTGGGACGTCACACGCCTCCAGCAAGAGAATATATCCATGAATATTGGTTCTGTTGTTGTTGTAACTAGCTGAGTATCATTGAAATTATAAGTGACATTATTTAAGCCGAAGCAAGAATCCCCACGATCAGAGATGTCTTTATAAATGGTCTTATCAACCGGATGAGTGCTGAAGGCGAGAATATAAACAGAAAACATCACCTCCCCAATAACGAACGGGATCAACATGGCGGCCATTGCTTTACGCCCAACGCAACCGAACCCTAAAATGGTGGCTAAGATGAGGACACAACCAAAGTATGCTGAGACTGCAAGATCAGCACAAGGAACTGTGCTCAGAGCAACTCCACATGTCTGTTTGTTAACCTGGTTACGACAAGTCATTAACAACGTAATGCCAAATGTAATTAATACCCCACCAGAGATGAGTAGCCCCCAGAATATAAAACGTGTTGCGTATCGCGCTTTAGGAGGCTCCTCGTGTACGGGGGTAATATGGACCTCTGGCTCGGCATCACTGCTCTCAGAAGTCCGACCTTTGGACACTGTAAAGCTTTTCATACCCATCTTGTTGTGACTGAAAAAAAAGAAGAAAAATTGACTGCAAGAAACTAGAACAACCTGGAGTAATATTTTCCATTTTGCTTTAAAAGTGTGTTGTAGAAGATGTACTTGACCCAGGGCAGTACATACAAAATTCAATGAGCTACATTTACTGCCCTGCGATGGTTACGAAAATGAATTAGCTCAGCGTCATAGGACGACAAACACTTTGTGTAAATTTGCTCTCCCAATTGTGACGTAATATACAATATCTGCTGTGTCCGTACCTCTTCATGACAAACTAAAATCTAAACAGAGAAGTTAATCTGATTCTTCACACGTGAGACTTAGTACTGAAGCAAGGGGAAGTAAGCATGTGGACACGATTGGGCAGTTTGAACACAGCCAAGGTTGTGTAGGACATCACACAGCCAAGGTTTAGTAGGACATCACTTTCGATGACTTTTGCCAAGTAGTTAAGAAAAATATGCACATTACTTCCTCACTCCTTTCTTAGACTACCGAGAACAAACGCGAATGTTATTCTATTTGAACTTATTATTTTCAATACATTTACTCCATGTACTGTACAACGATAAACTAGCTTTAAGCCGTGATCATAATCCTTTGATTGACATTCAAAACCTAAAAAAAAAATTATCTTTTAAGGAGGCAGAATGCCTTTGGAACATGAACTATAAATATTTGTTAAAGTGGCATGAGCTGCCAAAATGTTGATATTTTGACGTTGAAACAAAACGTTGAACATATCGGCTATTTTTCTCTAGACATATAATTCAGAAGCTTTTTAGTGCTTCTAATCTCGAGAATATACGATGAAGTATTGTTTTGAACTAACTTTGGCTTAGAATGAATGAATGGTCGTCCCGGTTATTTAAATTTTGTTTAGTTTTCAAACATCTTCGGGTTCGTATAGGCCACATACTGTATGGATTTTCCTCATTCCAACGCCAATCATTTAGTTTTTCGAAGGCCTTCAAAGCCTGTTACTGTCGTGATGATCAGAAATTATGAGAAAAGTCAGAATTTTGGCAGCTCGTGCCACTTTAAGAGAAGATCGAAGTACATGTAACTTTTCTCCATGCAGTACTAACCTGATTTGTTAAAATCTTGTGACGTAAATTTTCACAAAGATTTACAATTGATTCTTCTCCCACCCATGGTCACTTAACCAGGTTTTTATATTAAAGTTAAGCCTGGAAAATAAAAAGAGCAAAACTATAGTATATAAAGATGTTAAACATTTTCCTTTAAAACCAGCCTTTCAACAGTAAAATAAAGTTTAAAAAAATAACTGTGGTTAATGTTACTTACGTATGTTTGCTGTTTTGGGTTTGTTTGTTTTGTGTGGGATTTTTTTACCCTACCCTAACTAACGAGCTGGGAGCTCGGGCTTCACAATAACGCTACATACCGGAGCTACATGTGATCTGGTGATGTAACCCTACCCATACGGGTGTTGAGTGAAACAATGTTAGTTGGAAATATCCCAACTCGACGATCAAAGTATATTGACGTTCTGTTGGCAACACAGCAACAACGTCAATAACTTAGGGAATATAGTATCATATTTCCAACTAGTGACTAGTGTACTGTAGCGTGGTATTAAATGTACAGGCTACAAGTTACAACAACAACATCGGTAATATTTCCTCGTGTAATCCAGGAGTTTTTATGACACAGAAAGTCGTATTTTGTCTTTTTCTTGAATAAGAGACGTAGAGCAAGAAACAAAGCTTGCTTGAAGTATGGCATTATCAAGAGTACAGTGAAAATATTCTTTGTTTACCGCTCTAAATCTTACCGTCCCATGCTTTTTTGTTCCCCTCTCTTCCAGTTCCACGACCCCGTCAACTTTGACCTCCAAGGTCAAGTCAATGGTCACGGTGGGGAATCTTTGACATCCTGGTTATTAAAACCTCGTCGGTAAATTAGGGTTTTCTTGACATATGGGTGGTCAAATTTTTCCTCTCCCTCTCGTACTTTAAACCTGGCAATGCTACCATACAACCTACATATATATATGTGCAATAATCGTTAGTGGTGTAGGCCTATAACGATCACTCAAGATTAATCATCACTCAAGAGTTATGATTAATCAAGATTAATGATCACTCAAGATTAATGATCACTCAAGATTAATGACCAATCAAGATTAATGACCACTCAAGATTAATGATCAATCAAGATTAATGATCAATCAAGATTAATGATCAATCAAGATTAATGATCAATCAAAATTAATGATCACTCAAGATTAGCATAATCATCACTCAAGATTAATGATCAATCAAGATTTACGTGGCTAAATTTAGTTCTAGCAACAATGAATAAATTAAGTCACAAACAAAACCAATTGTATGAATAATGAGGAGGTATTATGGATTTGTGGTCGTGTGTGTGTGTGAGAGAGGGAGGGGGTGGCTCTCCTTTCTCCGCCTGTGTCCAGATAAACAAAATAACAATATAGTGTTTATGTGTGTATTATAACGAACCTGCCTGGCACACAGTCTACCTGATAAGCATGGAACAAATGTGAATGTTTTAAAACTACACGTACTTCTTAGGTTTGGAGCAACTCTTTTCCCTAGGATTGTTAACACAAATCCAACGAAGTCATGTGAAATCGTATAGGCTATAATGTATGTGCTGTAGGCCTACTGTATTCATGATTTCTAACACTCCTGTGATGCTTTATGATTTTGGCCTCCTTGGATCAATTGGAGAGTTGATTTGTGATTCTGAATCTCCACTCTCCATGGATACTCTTTGTTGTCATATAACCTTTACTGTTGAGTTAGCCGCACTCGTGTGTCTCTATCCTGTTTTACTTACTCGCCGGTCCCACTGTTGAGTGAGACGTTAAACCAAAATCAATGAATCAATCAATCAAAAAGCCAGACAAAACCTTAGTATGTAGGTCCTATAGTGTCAGAAAGCTATTTACCTGGGAATGTCTAACCTAATTGAACGTTTGGAGTGGATAAGTGGCACAGTCAGATAGGCTAATTCCAATCCCTTTCTTTTCTTATACAGACAGACGATGGTCTCTTCTATCCGTCACCAGCCAACCACCCCCAGGACTTTGCCTACGCTGTCGTTGACCCATACAAAAGGAATGTTACTGTTCTTTATCATAGGTTTGGCAGTTGTGCCTTTTCCTGACAACATTAAAAACATTTTGTTCATCACCGTTTTTGTTCACGGACAAAATATTCATCACTGACATTTCATGTTTGTAAATGTATTTAAATTCTGTTCATAAATTCCCTATTATAGCCTACATCAATGGTTTTGTGTGTTATTTATTTCTGGTATTCCTAAATTCTGGTTAGCATGGAACATACGTTGATCTCTCCGCCACACGTTTGAAATGGTTAGACAAACACAGTGTTGGTTTTGTGATGGTACAAATGTCATGATGTTATGGTCAGAGCTATTTCACCGGGGTTGTCTAACAGCTTTTTCACTGGGGTTCACAGTAAAAAGTATTTTATCATTAAAGATATTTATTTCTTAAAAAAGAAAAAAACTATTAAAAAATCTTAAATTTTCTAGCTTTTTCTCAAAATTCCATAAGTATTTTCTTGGTTTTCTGTGTGCCTACATAGCTTTTCTTAATATTTCTTAATTCCAAGATAAAATTTCTTTATTCCAAGATAAAATCTCTTTATTCCAAGATAAAATCTCTTTTCTTCCCTTTTTTGCTTATTACTTAAGAATATTTTACTTGCCAATATATTTTTATAAGAGATTTTTTCTAGCTAAATAAAATGCTTTTTTTAAAAGAAAAGGTTTCTTAAGTTGAGCTGATCTTTGCGACCACATACAACACAATCAAAAGTGGCTGTTCTCCGAAATTCTAAACCAACTTCCTTAAATGACTTGTAAAGAGCTTGATCAGTTAAACGACGACATCACTGAATGCAAAAATGTATTTGAGAAAGTAAGATCCTATTTCGACAAATAATATATCTGAAGAGGGAGTTCGATTTTAATTTATTAAGATTGAAATGAAGGATGCTTCTATTTAACTCCTGATATAGTGTACCGGTACACCTTCCTTCGAAATACATTAGTCCAACATAAAAATCGGTACAACCGTGGCAAGTACCAAGTACCATGTACAAGTAGCCTCTTTAATAAAGCAATGGACAATTGTACTGTGTGATTCGACCAGCAGTTCTCTTGGAAACGACATGACAAATGAGAAAAGTGATCAAAATAAGAAAAACAAGAAAAGTTTACAGACACCGGACGACGGACCACTGACAAAAAGCGATTTGATAAGACCACCATGAGATCATGGTGGTCGAAAAATGAACGGAACGGAGAAAAACTCATTTTCAAGAAAGCTGGAAACAGAGCATTTGTCATTGGTTTTTGCATGATGTGGATTCATTTTTAATAACCATGCAGTTAATGTTTCTTAATGTTATATTTTCAGCAGATCTTTTACCAGTGCTATTCAGAATATCCTTGGTCAGAAGACCTCCCCTGACTTTTCCCTGTTTGAAGATTTGTAACTAGGCAAAACTCTTAAAAAGAGCTCAAGCAAATTAATAGAGACACACAAAATAACAGAACGCACAAAGCCCTTCAAGCTCTTTAATTACTTGATTAATACAATAGTTTCACAATACAACCAAAACAATTAAATACACGATACAACTGAAATTACTTATATTTCTTTTTTTATTATTTGCAATTATATCATGGTAGACTGTAGAGGTATAATTTCATTGCTAGAATTCATGCTGCAATACCATTGATAACATTCTTCAAAAGAGTTACATAATGGAATCCTGTTTGAGTAGAACATATTTACATTAGCACAATTATAAACTTCGTTATTTAATTCATAAATATGTATTTTCTCTGCCTCTGCTCGTCGTCTTTAAATTATATCTTAGCCTGCATGGGCAAAAGAAGTTCATTAAAACAATAACGATTAATTTACCAGCTTTAACATTTCTCAACCTATGAATAATTGTTGTGTTTAAGAACATTTGTGCAATTTACAAAATTGAAACATTTAAAAACAAGAGATCAGTCAACTTTTTACATTAGCAAAAACTATGGTTTTCAGTATAATATTTTTCTCATTAAGAACAAATTGTTAACTTTTCGTGTTCTATAAAGAAAATAACTTTTGAAATCTCATAAAGATATATATTTTGAGGTTCAAAATTAGATTTTTTGCAGGGGCCCAAAAATTCTAATTTTCAACTTCAAATCAAAAAGAAAATATGATGCATAAAGTTATGATTTTTCGAAAAATAAAAACTGAATTAACAATCTCTTCTTTCTGAGAAAGACATTTTGACATTTTGGTGGTGAGCGTGTAAACAATTGATTGATTGAGGCTTAATGTTGCTCTCAACAGCTAAGGTATATGGCGACAAAAGTACCAACCGACCAAAAGATCTTACCTACCCCCATCCCACCTAAATTTTAACATTAAAACCTTTACAAACCAAATAAACGTCAGACAGGCATTTGTATCTGGCATACTTAATTTTCCTCAATACAAGGTAGGCGAAAATGGCTATGGCAAAAACCACACCGCCCCAGCCAGAGGGTAGCGTAAGTTATAACTAGCCATGTACACATTATCTTAAATTCTTAATAATAATATTATGCGAGGTGGAGGTTACCCCTTGTATTAGTACAATATTAATCACATTCAAAAATCACATGTGGAAATCTTTATAACAAAGTTACAATCTTGTTTACTGTGCTGATTTTGTTCATTCATCATTTGTGATCTGCACATATGCTTAAGTATTAAATTATAGTTTAACAAGGGGTTGATAACAAAAAGCACCATCTATACACATTAAAACAATATATATAGAGATATAGCCTGAACAAAATTGGACCATTGTCGTTAATTTCTAAAAGGTAACAAATCTACAATAATCACTGTTACAAGTTGATTACAAACTTAATCCTTACAACATTACATGATATATGGCCCTAAGACAGACAAATGTTTAATGTGGTGTGCTTTCAACAGTTGTGTGTGGATGTTTAGAAGCCCGGTGACATTCTATGATGTCAGTAAAATCAAATTCTGTTGGAACGAATATAGTTCCTTGTGATAATGTTGTGCTGTACACGTTATGATCTAATAAATCTTCTATTTTGATAAGAACAAGGGCTTCGGGTAAATCGGGTTCTCTTACTGCATAGGACTGAACAGATTCATCAAAACAGTCTGTAACAAACATCTGAAGCTCAAAGTATATGTTTTGTCTATTGAGAATGTAAATAGCAGCCAGCTTTCCAAACTCTGGAAAAATGCCTCTGTTATCAACACTACAAGCCAAAATTGCTCTTTCTAACATGTATTTGGTTCCAATGTGAGTGACGTGATTGCAACTGTAAACAAAAGCTTCTTCAATGTCAGTGCCATAAAACAATTTTATCTTTTCTGCAAAATAATCTCTCTTTGGCCCACTTATTTGAGTAGAAGGACCAGGAACAATATCGTTGGCAAAACATGGATGCATTTCATCTCCGATCATACTATCCATAGCTTCATTATTCAGCATTTCATTACTGACCGTAAGTGGAACATTAATAAAGTTATTCTTATATTTTATCACTGATTTTGGAATCTTGTTTTTTCCTTCGAAACGCATACACGAGAATCCATTTGGTGGTCCATGATTTTTAATACATATGGGAAAGTGTAATAAATAATGATGTTTAGGAACTAACTTAAGATGTTGGAAACAATCTTTAAACATTAGAAGGTGATTTTTTATTAATTCTTTTAGATTACTTAAAGAACCAGCTGTAAAAAGAGGTGACATTAATAGTTTAACCATTTCTACTAATGAAACTATTAACAGGTACTTTGAATCTAGTTTATCCACCCCAAGTGAAGAAAGTAAAAATAATATAATTTTTGTTAAGAGAGACGTTTGAGCAGAATTTTGTTTAAGCTTATTGTCTCCTGAGTGCATTGTGTTTGAGTTAATGCATGATGGCCTATTTCTCATCTCTTGATAGCCGTATTCAAAATTATTCATTGCCAAATTAAATTCTACTAATGAAAAAATACCTTCACTTATATAGTGGAGTAACACTTCTTTAATTTCAAACTGAGCTATTCCTTCAAAGACAATGTGCATAACATCTTGGGGAAGACAACAAGTTATGTTGAAATGAGGAATGTCCACAAGGGAGCTTCTCCTGTTTATGCCATAGGCCATACTTAAGTAGTTTTTCATATAATCAGTCTCTGCTCTTTCAATATCATTACAGTTGGAGAGGTAATCTTCCATTGTTCGCGTTTTAAATTCATCTGCTGTAAATTTAATCTGCATTTCATCTGCTGAGCAACAGCACATCCTACATTTTAACCAAGCACCTCCCACACCCTCCTTAAAGCCTCCTATTAAATGGCTAGCTGGTGTATCTCCCAAGACACAATAAAGCCCCCCTTTCATCCTGATGATTTCATCCAATATGTTAAAGTTATATCCTTCAGCTAGAATATTCATATCTTTAACAAAATCTTGTAAAACAGCATCAATGCCATACTTGTCCAAAAGGGTCTTTAAGACTACTGCCACAAGACGTATATTACATAATTTTGACCGATACTTTTTGGGTAAATTAGCTAAAGAGTAGTAGAAGCAAGATAGTTTTCGGGATTTAGATCCTAATGGGCAACAAATCTCAATATCATCATAGTAAAGTAAGATTTTTAATGCATTGGGGTCCTGGAATATTGGATGCTGCTTTGACCAAAAGCCATCAGAAATATTATGAATGTAATAATTTTCATCGTTCCTTACATTTGAATGGTTAAAAATTAGTTTAAATATTTTTTCATTTTGTAAGTATTGTTGCAAACTTTCCAGAATGGGTGTATAATAAACAAAATCAGTGTCTAAGGAAAGCCTTTGTTTGAAACCAAACCGCTTTGGTCTTAGTGTTCCCCCAAGTATAACCTGTCTCAAGGTAACCTTGTTTAAATTTTTCATTTTTTTTTCCTGCAGGTATGGTGTTTCGACTTCATTAAAAATTGTGTCCAAAGACACAGACTTAACAGTTTTAGAAATGTTATCAAACAATTGTTCATCTAGTCCATCTAGACTTTTGAGCTTCTGTAGAATTTTGTTTTGCAGTACATCCACAGACTGGTCAACCAGATTTCGAGCACCGGATATTAATGTAGAAAGTCCATCCTGTATGTAATAGACAGATTTAGTCAGGTATATATGTAGCAATGTGTAAAAAGTCTTGTTATAAAATAACCCCTGCCCGATTGCCGGAAATAAATTTTAATTAGGTAAGATACCCACAATTCTTATTTCAAAACAGGGTCACAGCCACTAACACCTAAAAACATTATGGTGTTAGCAATTTATCCATGCATCAAAAATCGGATTCTAACACATGTGTGATTTCCCTACATGTTGTGAGATAGGACATAGGTGAGATAAACTAGCTTATACGCAGAGAACGTTTTTATAGTGACGTCGAACGGCCTGACACTGAACGACGTCATAATTTTTAAATTTTGGTGACGTGATGGAACAAGACGTCACTGGATGACGTCATCGCCTAAACGCGAGTGGGGATATCAGGATGTTGTGTTTGCCTTGTATTTTGCCTGTAAAACTAACTTATAAACGCAGGACAATGTTAATACTCGACTGGAAAACTTGAAAGTGAACTTCCATAAGCTAAAAGTGTAGATATATCTTTAAAAAGTTATCAGGTCTGTTAGTAGATTAAAAAATGGTAACACATAAAACAATTGTTTGAAGCTTGCACCCCTATCATTTTTTAGATATAGATTCGTCCACAAGGCAATCAGGGAAAAACTATTCAGCTTTAACGCAGGGGTTGCCAACTTTTAGTTTGATGTAGAAAATAGGGCAAACTACTAAAATTCAGTTTTTCTTTACATTAAAGTTTATGTGTTAGAATAGAAATAATGGATTGATTTTCTGTGTATACGCTCTGATAAGTGCAAGAAAAAAGGAAGTGTCCACACTTTTTGAACTCTCGACCAAAAACAATGAACACTTACTTTTTTCTTGCAGTTATCACAGCGTATACGCAGAGAATCAATCCATTATTTCTTAATTTGATGCATTAATTTTGTGATGGAAATTATGGTATAGTATACCAATCTGAATATGCGTTATTTTAGTAAGATGTCATAAAGAAAAAAAGGTTAAATTTTCTCGTGCGTGCACTGCAATAAGCTGCATTTGAAAGACAAATTTAACTAGTTTTAGGGGAAATACTATCATCTGTTGAGACTCAATAAGCAGCTAATGTCTTAAAAATGCAAGCATAATCTGTCTGTTGCTAATCTACTGAACACAGTGGCACCTGTAATTCATGGTTCAATTGTGGATAACAACCCCACTCTCCGAATATTTAATATAAAAGGCAATATACAGGTTGAATTAAGTTCTTTTAAGACACATCAAAAAATAAATCATAGGGAATTTCTTTCATTTATAATTACACCAGCATTGTGGAGGTCTTGGCATTTTAATGACATAAATGTAAATATCAATACAACTTCAGGAGAGAGTGCTTTTCATGGTGCTTTTAACTATACAATGTAATAATAAATAGCACCAAAACATACCATTGATAATTGGTGTCTATGCTTCATCTGAAGCACATATTTGGATGCAGCAGCCTGTCTTTGTTCTTCAGAGTTACATGCTATCTCTTGAAAATTGCTTTGATATTCATTTTGTTCAAGCTCTTGAAGTTCTGATTCACTGTGACTCTCCTGTTGTAAATGATTGTCTCCTTGTATTTGATTGCAATCTTCAGTAATTTCCAGCTCTGAACTTACATGTCCAGGTGATTCAGGTGACAACATTGGGAATCCTACAGATTGATTAGTTAATGTCGTCTCTTTTCCTTCATAATAATGGCTGTGTCGTCGTTTAACATGCTTATAGAATCCTTTGTATGAACTGTAAGTATTAGGGCAGCTCTCAATTCCACAGGATACACAAAAATTTGGATCATTACTATGTGCATAACTGATGTGATTCAAGAGTTCCTTCAAAGTGAGAGAAAGAAACATCAGGCAAATCGCGCACCTCCATGTCCGTCTGCTCATAGTTATCTGTAAGACCAACAATAATTTATCCAGTGAGATAGTCATTAACACACATGATTATTCATTAAATTCCAATTTCAAACCTATAGCCTGCTCAGATAAACAATAAGCCCTTTTCCAGTTTGGTTTCACTTGATTTTTAGTTAGCCAGATTTAAGGGGTATAACTTTAACTGATTAGCCGTCCATTTTTTTATTATTATTTCAATGAGTGAGTGATTGATGTTTTAAGCTGCACTCAAGATTACTTCCCTTTTCATGGTGGCTTTGTGAGTTTTAGTGTCGGAAGAAACCGAGCTATTTTGTCAAAAATATTTATATCACGTAGCTTAGTCTTTCTGTTGTAAAAAATACAACTATAGTGTCTTATCTGTGTGATAGTTAGTTTAGATACATGTGCAATATCATTTTGTCATAAAAAAATTGGTCTCGCACGATCTCTTAATCTGATGGTTTGTCAAAACTGTATGTTTTCCTGAATTTTACTAGATAAGTATATTGAGCAGTTCATATTCTTTTCTTTTTTTGTAAAGGATATAGGAAACAAACATAATTTTATACAAGCATTATCAAAATTAGTGATCGGTCTATAAGTATAATCATTCCCTCGTATTCAAATGTTCAAGAAATCCTTATCTTACTCTGGACTACTGGAGCAAGTATTTTGAATTCTCTCCACTTATCTACCCAAACTGCTTTTTCAGTAGTAAGTTTTAAGAACAAATATCGTCATGAATTGATCTATAATTTTACTATATACTTAATAATTTTTGTCTTTGTAAAAATGTGTATGCTCACTGCATATACAAATTTTGAATGTAAGATATATATCATATGTAGGACAGACTATATAATAGGTCCGTCAGTCTCAAACCGCTATGATCGTCAGGGGGGCAAGCCCCCCTGAAACCCCCCGTTTTATTCATTTCTTCTAGAACTTATCACTAATTTAATATTACAACGCTTAAAACTAAACTATCCCTACTAAAAGCTAAAAGAAATAACATCTAAAAGACGAATTTGAAGAGAAATTAAAAACGACGGACGTATTCTATATTTGCACCAACAGCTATTCAGAGTGTATTTCTTATATGTTACCCTCATGAAAAAATAAAGAATATTATTATTATTATTATTATTCATTCGAAAACAATTAAAAAAAACGCCGAAAACTGCAACTCAAGAATTTGGTTCTTGTTCAAGAAATACGTCACATGTCACGTGTTTAACCGTGATGCACTCTGGGAATGTGAGCAGACGTTCTATCACTTGCGATGGCGCACTTTGTGAAAAATGGTGAACAAATCGTCATAAAAGATTTATCATCGGAGGATTTGGGAAGTTACCTGTCCCGACAATTTGACACAAAAGTGGCTGACTACATATCGGGTAAGTATTTCTAATCAGTCTAGCATTGTTTCGAATAAATTGATTATTAAACACGTGTAACTTTAGTTTATGTATATTTACGGTTACCAAACTCCTCTGTTGAATAATCAAGCGATGTACAGCTTGTAACACTTGAGGCCTTCTGAGCTATATTAGATTTAGACGACTTGGTTAAATGTAAAAGTAAACATACCTGCCCTGACTGTAAAGCGTTGACACTGACAGAGAGTTGAAGAGAGATCAGCGCTGTTCCCACTGTGCAGACGAGCCCTCGCTTTCGCGCGTTTTCGGCAGTCTCCGACGAGGTTCGGGTTCAGCTTTGACATTGAAAAGCGCCCTCTAGCAAATATATCAGTGCCTTTTTTTTCTTAAATTTTCTAGCGCTGAATACAGAAAAATTCGTTACAAGTGAGGATCAACCACAGTAAATTAAGGATTTGTCACTGAAATTATTCCTCTTTTCGTTAGTTAACTTTATTTTTAAATTTAAGACTGATGACCGATGCGTTTCTTTGAATTCACTGATCACCATATTATTGACCACAACAATGTATTGTAAAGACTAAGTAAACATGTGACGTCATCACATGTTGGTACAAGGTATTCGATCATAAAAGTTAAAAAGCAAATGTGAGTTTCAAAAGTTAAAAATAAAACAAAAAGTGAAGTCTGTATATTTTTTCAGGGCCCTTTCACTGGACCCTGTTTGCTCATTTTCGCTTGAACAGAAAAATAACTACCATTCATAAAATGCTTGAAAAAGGCCCATATTTAGAGACATAAGATGTCTCCCCTGATTTATTAAATATCATTTTACTAAGTAAATATGATTATACATGTCAAACTGAATTCTAATTACATCTTAGAACTATGTGAAGAATAGTTTGGTATAGGTTTTAGAAACAAACTATGGATGATTAAAATTGACCCGACCTGCCTACTTCAATTCAAAAGATATGCTACATTGCTATTTGTGTTTAAGATAAGCGCACTTATGTCCAAACAATTCTTAGAACCTGAATTTTGCTTAACCCTTAAAGCGAGGAGGGCCACCAGAATGACATAAAATAAATTTTCTCAAATTTGGTATTATTTTTCCCTTGATGATGAAACTAGGCCTACACGGTTCAGTGGTCCAAATTTTCTGAAAATCCTAAACATTGGATTTCATTATTATTTCTCATATAAATTAATTTTCAAAAGTTGTTTAACAAATATCATAATGATTTTTTTGGGGAGATCGCTCATATACAGAATACGGCAAAGATTTCGTATACTTCATCCGTACAGGAAAACATATGTTAGCATTTTATGAAAGAGACCCTTTCTGCTTAGAATGGCGGTTTATGACGTTTGAATTGTATGACATTGACGTCATTTCTCTGTTGCAGTCACTGTGACACGCCCATTTTGCATTACGTCATAGGCGCAATCAACCCGATCCCCGAAAGGGTCTATTTGTATGAAGGCATTGTTTTAATTTAGACTCAAAGACAAAAATGGTAGCAATTGTGCGAAGAAAAAATTTAGCCACCCCCTGGTGGCCTTCCAAAATTTAAAGTTACAATGCTTGATATAATAATCACTGGTTCTCTGTCTGATTTTCTGTTGGACACCGGTCTGAGTTGTGCCCTTGGTTAGATCACTATGGCCCAGGACATTTCATCAGACGAGTGCTGAATATGAATGGTAACTTCGGTAACTGGTCCTTTCAGGCTATCGGATACAGCGTACGAAGACAAAGAAACCAAACGTCTACTCCTATGTGCATTTTTAATTCACTTCATAACTTTTTTTTCAGCTGCTGGGTTAGATGGAAAAGCTTTCTTAGCACTCGATCGCACTGATTTGAATGAGCTGTTGCCTGGAGCCGAAAATTTGCTTGCACGGAAGAGGTTAATGACCTTCATCAATGTAATTATTTATTTTTAAATGTTATAACTGATATGCAACGTTCAAGGCACTTTCATGTAGGCAGGATAATGTTTAGAGTGTCAAAAAGCCCTTTTATGTAGCCTTGATTTCATCTGTGAAAGGGAGTTGTGTAGAAGTATCCTAATAAGTGTTGCCGGAAATTTCATAGTCTGCCTGGTACTGTGCATCAGTTTATAACTTTTTTGGGGTATTTTTATCTTTCCCAATCTTTAGGGGGAACAAACACTCAACTTTTGACAATCGGAATTTTTTTAAAAAATCACATTTTTTGCAGCTCACGCACTTTCATATTTTACGGATTGGCTTTTTCTTCAAGCTGATATTTTAAGAGTTATTGACCTTTGGTATTTATATAACTTGCATTACATTACAGTAAACTTCTGCTTACATCTTTTGCCTGGGCAATATTTCCAATTAATATTTATGGATTGCTTTGAAACCTTGCTGGGATATGCCCACTACGACTATACTAAAGGTTATTGGGGCCCTCAGTGGCTCAATCGGCAGAGTGACAGTCCCTCAGTTTTAACACAGGCCTTCCATCGGAGGACGGGTTTGAATCCTCCTCAAATTGAAAAAAATCTGAGTTGATCTTTCACCCATATCGCCCTAGGCTATGTGAAAGAGTTGCCAGGTACTCGCCGAAGGTTTAAACCTGGCAATTCTGTCAAATAAGTGGATACTTCTGTGTGTGGTGTAAAACACTAATCAATCAATTAACTAGATGTTATTGCCCTTTTTTCATCTTTCTTCAATTTTGTTGAACATATATTTAGATACTTTCCTTATTTTTCAGGAGAGCAGTGGCATCGAAGTTAGTCAACAAGTGGAAGCCGATGTAGCCTCCCCCATTGTTCAAACAACCAGAGTAAACTTTAGCTTGTATAGTGACAGTGAACTCATAAGAGCAAATCAAGCTGGAAAAATTGACAAAGATACCAAAGATCGCGCCATTAGAGCTGTGATAAGCAACATGGTTGCAGCATGTCAGCAGTTGGCAACCCCACGTTACCCCACACATGAAGAACTGCAATTAATGTCCCAAACAATGTGTCGTAGGTTTGAGGTGTTACAGGATGACGCAAATCTCAACCCTGGAAAGCCATGGGTGAGTATGGGTTATAGTTTCTCGAATTGCCATTATCTTATCCCCCCACTCCTTTTATAATCTCAACATGGCTGTATTTGATAATTTGCCTTTCTTGACAGTTGGGATTTCTTCAAAAACTGAAAAGGAGATTATCAAACATCAGACCTGTGCTAAAGCCCCAAGGACCAACGCCATCTAAAGTGAAAAAAGTGATTATCCCAGAACCTACCCAATCTGAGGAAGAATCCCAATGTGTACATGTAGCTGAAAGTGAAATGGTTACGAGCCAATATGGTTGGTTGCATTTTATCTACAGGATATAGTATATAAAGTGGCATAAGCTGTCAAATATAGGGAAAATTTTGTTGAAACAGAATCAGCTAATCGACTGGCCACATGCATGAACTGTTAGTACAGGCCCATATTGATAAATGCTTACTATTAATCAGTGTGTACATTTTTAAGCTTTATGAAATGGTTAATTTGATATCTCTAGTTCTCTACTTATATACTGCTTATTCACCTATAAACCATATTCTGAGAAAGTGGAAACCTTCTTGCCTAGCTTTTATAATGGTAGTAAAAGTGGATTGATTACAGCATTTTGACTATCTGTGATTTACTTATTTCATATATTTGGTACTACTGTTACAGATGCAAAACTCCTAGCCACCCATTACCAGCAGTTAATGGATAAGTTAGCAGAAAAGAAGCCAAACATTAAAGTGGTCCAACAACTTCTTGATCTGGAGTTTCCTGCAAGGAAAACATTTGTGGAATCTCTTCCAGATGGGAAAAACAAAGTGGCCACCATTCTAAAGGCTTATCCTTGTTTCCGCTCACCTGTACATGTAAGTATTTTCAGATCTTTGTCGGAGTAAATAATGACAAAAAGATAGTTTTCCTGGATGGAGAATTACAAAGGTTTTGGGTTATTTGTGATTTGTTTCACTCATGATAAACAGTCTTAAGTTAAGCTTCATATATTTGTGCAGGTTATCGATGAAATAAGACGGTACATAAATGGTGATAGATCCTACTTGCAAGCCTGTGCAGACCGTTTGGAAGATCTATGGGAGGCTTTGTTCATGTGGGCTATTCGATTAGGGATAACATCTCCATCCAAAAGAGGCAAGCTTTGAATTTTCTGTCACTTAAAACTTAACTACATGTTGATTTAATGGATTTAATTAAACCTAAAGGTTGCGACTTTCATTTTTATTTACTTCAAATAAGTTTATTATTTTTTAGAGTTGTATTGTTTCTTGGCCAATTTGAATAATCACCCTTAAGACTACAGGTTTGTAATGTTCTGATTGTGTTGAATTGGCACTGGACTTGACAACTTAAAGATATCCTCCAGTCTATTGAGGATTAGCTGTATTTACAATTTTGCAAATTGAGTGCACCACATTATATTTTAACTCCATGTCATTCTTTTTGGGTGATTAAAAAAAGATTTAATATGGATACTGAAAATAAAGTATTTTATCTTTTCAGACAAAAAGGAACAGATTGTACTCGGTGAAATTCATGCTTTATTCCCTTCATCGAAAAAGGGAAAACCATTACTAGTCTCTCTAAAAGTAAGTTTGATTTTTTTATCTTATCATTGAATTACAAATTGTGCATCTTTCTTTATTTACTGAGGTTAGTTTCAGAAGCTCATGTCTTCAATTATGTCCTAATACAATGGCCCTAACATATAATGGCTTTGTAAAACAGGGCCTATAAATATCTTATAGCATAAACAGATGTTAGAATGCTGCTTAAAATTATTAGATCCAACTGAGTTTGTTTATGTTTTACCACAGCCTTTCTTTCTCTTAAACCTATCCCTTGCCAACTACTGAAAATTAAGTCACTTGCTAAATTTATGGAATTTCATTTGATTTTTATAAGTGCATGATCCTTAACTGGCAGCTATTGAATAATATGCATCTTATATTTGTGTTTAATAACAGGATACAGACGATGTACAGTACCACGTCAGTAAAAGAAAAGAGCCCGGAATATTTATAACGCTAAATTCCCTTGTTGTGGCGACAGATGGTGAAAGTATTGCTCTGTTAGATTCGACTAATTCTAAGTGCTGGAACAGGGCAGTTTTAGTTTTGTTGGGATTGCATTATGCTTTTTTGAAACCTTACAGCCCAGGTAACGAGACTATTATGTCTATATTACAGACAAAGGTATTACAGGATGAGATTCATCCTAAGGATATTACGAAAGAATATAAGCTGGCGGTAAACAAGTTCAATGAATTTTTGAGCTAAAAGTTTAGCCCCAAACTACATATAAGTTCGGTCAGGTGCCTAAAAAGAGTACTTAAAGTGGCATGAGCTGCCAAAAGGTTGATATTTTGACGTTAAAACAGAATGCTGAAATTATTGACTATTTTTCTCAAGACGTGTAATTCAGAAGCTTTTCAATGCTTCTAGTCTCAAGAATGAACGATGAAGTCTGGTTATGGATTTCCCTCATTCCAACGCCAATCATTTAGTTTTTTGATGGCCTTCAAAACATGTTGTGACGATCAGATATGATGAAAAAAAAGTTGGCAGCTCATGCCACTTTAAAGGCAAAAAAAACAAAAACAAATATACAGCACAAGCGAGATAAATTTTCTTTGTAACATTATGTACAAGAAGCCTGTTTTTATTTTATTTTTTCTTGTCAAACCTTGCTCAGACAAGACCAAATTGCAACATTATCCTTTCGGCAAAACTTGACAAAGTTTATTAAGTGTCTGCATAGCTAATGGATGTGTTTAACAAACAACGAAAAGGCTGTTTAGAGGCTGACACATGTTAAAGCCATACAAAATATGTTAAGCTGACAAGGGAGATAATTCACTAATACTATTGTAGGTCAATTTAATGGCTCACTTCACTAACGATTGAACCAGGTTTAGTTTTTTTTCTCTTTCTGTTAATCACGTATAATGGGGGCCTGCAGGGCTCAGTAGGTAGAGCGTTGGTCTCCCATTCGAACAGCCTTCGCTTCCACCGATGGTTCATGGATTCGAATCCCACTCAGTTCAAAAAATTTGAAAATTTTCTGACTGGGTTTTCACTCAAACGACCTATGTGGGATGGTTGTCAGTTACCACCGGAAAGTCGTGGGTTTCCTCCGGGCATAAAGCCCGGTTTCTCCCCACAATAAAACTGCCAACGCCGCCATGTAGGTGAAATAATCTTCAGCGCGGCGTAAAACACTAAACAATCAATAAAATTGCGTGTACAGTTCCCACACATGAAATCTATACTCTTGGGGAGATCTCTTGATTCAACTGTGTTATTTTTATTTTCTTTTCCATTAAGTCAGACCTTAACTCCATTATTTGAAGAAAGTTAATTTCAGTCAAACATCTATTCACATACTGTAATAAATATTTTTAAAAAACAATTGTCAAAGTGGTATGTGGAATTTATATTCAATTAGAAACCGAAATAATCAATGTTTGAGATTTGTTGAGCCCTTAATTAAAATAAAAATCTTCCTGGGTCTTAGTGTGCAAATTAATGACTTCTATGAAGGGCATTTGTGATTTTAAACATTTTGAATTAATTACATTTTTTTAATTGTGGCTGCTTGTTACAATTGATTTAATTTTATTTTCTGTATGCCCGAATGAAACACTGAACTTTTTATCTGCAAGTTTTAAATCGTCTTAACCATGTTGTATCTTGGGTTTTAAATACACAGAGATTTCTTGGATTAAGATTGTTTCTATCGTTATTTTTTTTTTTACTTTCCAGAATACTTAAGAAATTAGAAATTATTTAAGAAATTATCTTGCTGTACCTTATTATTTAAGATATGTTCTTATTTAAGAAAAAATGGGGTCTCCAGTAAGAGTATTTGTCTGAATCAAGATAAATCTTATTCTATTTCTTGTTCAAGTTTAAATTTCTTAAATCACGAAATTTATGTCTTAATTAAGATAATAGATCTTGCCCAAGATAGGTTCTTAAATAAGAAAAAATGGGGTCTCCAGCAAGAATATTTCTCTTGATTAAGATAAACATATTGTGATTTCTTGCTCAAGATGCTATTTCGGAAACCAAGAAATTTATGTCTGTATTGAGAAAAAAAATCTTATGCAAGACTTTTATAGAACAAGAAAAAAATCCTTACCACAGACCCAAGAAAAAGTAAGAAATAAATGGTTTAATCAAAAAAAAAAATCTTAATCAAGCCATTTTTTTTTTACTGTGATGATCGTCCATCAGTCCCACACAGGCCTTCCATCGAAGGGTCCTCGGGGGTCCAGTGGGTTAGAGTGATCGTCCCTCCTTCCTACACAGGCCTTCCATCGAAGGGTCCTCGGTGGTCCAGTGGGTTAGAGTGATCGTCCCTCAGTCCCACACAGACCTTGGTGGTCCAGTGGGTTAGAGTGATCGTCCCTCAGTCCCACACAGACCTTCCATCGAAGGGTCCTCGGTGGTCCAGTGGGTTAGAGTGATCGTCCCTCAGACCCACACAGGCCTTCCATCGAAGGGTCCTCGGTTGTCCAGTGGGTTAGAGTGATCGTCCCTCAGACCCACACAGGCCTTCCATCGAAGGGTCCTCGGTGGTCCAGTGGGTTCGAGTGATCGTCCCTCAGTCCCACACAGACCTTCCATCGAAGGGTCCTCGGTGGTCCCGTGGGTTAGAGTGATCGTCCCTCAGTCCCACACAGAACTTCCATCAAAGGGTCCTCGGTGGTCCAGTGGGTTAGAGTGATCATCCCTCAGTCCCACACAGGCCTTCCATCGAAGGGTCCTCGATGGTCCGGTGGGTTTGAGTGATCGTCCCTCAGTCCCACACAGAACTTCCATCAAAGGGTCCTCGGTGGTCCAGTAGGTTAGAGTGATCGTCCCTCAGTCCCACACAGGCCTTCCACCGTCGCCGTATGTGGAAAAGTTGCCAGGTACTCGCTGAAGGATTGGGGGGTTTCCTCCTGGCAATGAGCTCGGTTTCTTCCCCCATTAAACCTGGCAATGCCGGCATATAAGTGAAATAATGTTGAGTGCGGCACAAAACATCAATCAATCATTCAACCACAGAAAAATGGAAGCATTTCCTGTATGGGTTTTTCACTTGATCACCCTATGTGGATTGGTTGTTTGGTGTTTTACGCAGCGCTCAAGTTTTCACTTATATGGCTGCGTTGCCAGTTTTATGTGGGAGGAAACCTATGCCCGGAGGAAACCGATGACCTTTCTTTGGTAACTGGCAACCATCCCATAAAGGTCCCTATGTGAAAGGCTTCCCACGTATCCACTGTAAGTGCAAGGGGGTGGAGCCTGAAGGGTTAGACAACCCCGGTGAAATAGCTGTTAGACAACCCCCGGTGAAATAGCTGTTAGACAACCCCCGGTGAAATAGCTGTTAGACAACCCCCGGTGAAATAGCTGTTAGACAACCCTCGGAGAAATAGCTGTTAGACAACCCTCGGTGAAATAGCTGTTAGACAACCCCAGTGAAAAAGCTGTTAGACAACCCCGGTGAAATAGCTCTGACCATAACATCATGACATTTGTACCATCACAAAACCAACACTGTGTTTGTCTAACCATTTCAAACGTGTGGCGGAGAGATCAACGTATGTTCCATGCTAACCAGAATTTAGGAATACCAGAAATAAATAACACACAAAACCATTGATGTAGGCTATAATAGGGAATTTATGAACAGAATTTAAATACATTTACAAACATGAAATGTCAGTGATGAATATTTTGTCCGTGAACAAAAACGGTGATGAACAAAATGTTTTTAATGTTGTCAGGAAAAGGCACAACTGCCAAACCTATGATAAAGAACAGTAACATTCCTTTTGTATGGGTCAACGACAGCGTAGGCAAAGTCCTGGGGGTGGTTGGCTGGTGACGGATAGAAGAGACCATCGTCTGTCTGTATAAGAAAAGAAAGGGATTGGAATTAGCCTATCTGACTGTGCCACTTATCCACTCCAAACGTTCAATTAGGTTAGACATTCCCAGGTAAATAGCTTTCTGACACTATAGGACCTACATACTAAGGTTTTGTCTGGCTTTTTGATTGATTGATTCATTGATTTTGGTTTAACGTCTCACTCAACAGTGGGACCGGCGAGTAAGTAAAACAGGATAGAGACACAGCTCTAACCCACTGGACCACCGAGGTCTGTGTGGGACTGAGGGACGATCACTCCAACCCACTTGACCACCGAGGACCCTTCGATGGAAGGCCTGTGTGGGACTCATGGACGATCACTCTAACCCACTGGACCACCGAGGTCTGTGTGGGACTGACGGGCAATCACTCTAACCCACTGGACCACCGAGGACCCTTCAATGGATTGATTGATTGATTGTTTTGTGCTTTATACCGCGCTCAAGATTATTTCACTTATATGGCGGCGTTGCCAGTTTTATTGTGGGAGGAAACCGGGCTCTATGCCCGAAGGAAACCCACGACCTTCCGGTGGTAACTGGCAACCATCCCACATAGACCGTTCGAGTGAAAACCCAGTCCAAGTTTTTTGGGACTGAGTGGGATTCGACCCAGCGACGTTCGGATTGAACGTCCAACCCTCTACCTACTGAGCCACGGAGGCCCCCCTTTGATGGAAGACCGAAAACCAGAAGTAAAGATCTGAACCTTTTGATGAGAATGTCATTCCATTTCACATTCAAAACAGTGAGATCTGAGTGTCAGTTGGATACAAAATGTTGAGCAACACACCTTGATGACCTTGGGGGTATATGAAAATTTGCGTGTATCTAACAACCCATTCCATGAATTAGTTTTACGGGTATTTAAAAGCATCCACAGTGGCCCAATTAGTAGAGATTGTGATACCAACAACCAATATGTCACAGGTTCCAATTATAGTCAAACCTTGACTGATTGATGTTTTACATGGACTCTAAGTGCCTTTATTTTGCAGCGTTGTTGGGTATTAATCAAACGTCCACCTTGGCTCTCACTACCATCCTACATAAAGAATATTTTTATAAGAGCGAGGGAGATTTTAGCTCACAACCCACAGACGAAGAGTTAGTAATACTTAGTTACCATTGTTGCTTTATAAAAATCCTACTGGCTGAGCCACCAACCCCGCCTGTGAAATTAAGGGTATCTGTTCTTCAGTGTTCAGAGATTAGCATCAAAGAAAATGATTGATTGATTGGGGTTTAACGTCGCACTCAACAGCTAAGGTTATACGGCGACAAAACTACCAACCGACCAAAAGATCACCCACCCACCCTCCCCCTCGATCTAAATTTTGACATTAGGCCCCACAGACCATAGAACGTCAGGAAGTCTAATGTGTGAAGCATACTTAATGTTCTCCTTGCTGGGTCAGCATACATGGCTAAAGCAGAGCCACAAAGCTCCAGCCAGAGGGCTCAAAGAAAATGATCTCCACCCTCTTGAAAGGGATGTAATAAAAGTCATCCAAATTTCTGTAGACAACCCAAAAAAAACAACATTTGCCAGAGCTTTGATAAAAAAATTTTAATCACACTTTTAAAATAATATACAAAATTAATGATGTCGCGACAAGTTTTATTTCTTGATTGGTTTTGGGGCCACCAATATTATCACAGGTTTACCAAGTTCTAACACATTGTCTGTTTGTTCGGAAACTGTCCGTGGTGACTGTGTGGAGCGGTGAGGAATTACAACAACAACACTCAGTTCAACTTGACAGGGTTCTGAGAAAAAAAAATAGATAAATATAGTTAAAGACATATTTTCCAATAAAATCCAGAATACTGTATACAATAAAAAGTACAGACAGTTTATTGTTCACAGACAGAAACTAGAAAGTTTTGGCATGATTGCGGTTTTTGAATTTGAAATTGAAACTTTTATTTGTGACGTACCCGCAATATCAATAAATGACAAATCTGGACACAATTTGCCCAAATGATTTGATTCAGTTAACAGATTTTAGGAACCTTTTCTGAGGGAACAAAGAAAACCTGTCATGGAAACCTCACGCTAAAGAATGATACAGTCACCAGGTTTAGCGCAGGATGGCACAGGTTTCTATGCCTATATAAGGACGATCAGAACACACTTGGATATTGATAGTGGGTTTTGAAGACCCATGGATGGAAGGCATGTGTTGGCGTGAGAAACCATCGTTCTACAAACAGAGCCGATACTATGATACATTGATAATGGTAGTAAGTGGGATTTGAACCCAAGACCCATGGATGGAAGGCATTTGTTGGCATGAAAGACCTTCGTTCTACAAACAGAGCCGATACTATGGATATGTGAACTACACACACAATTGTATTTTGCTGCTAGCTTACAAATAAGCTGCTGGAGTAATCCACATTTTCACAATATCAGTGAATCAGAATGAACCACATTCACGAGCGGAATCAAATTTGCCCTGCCAGGAGTATGGAGACAAACAATAGCGAGGTGAACGGTTTCTTATCCCTCCAATCTTAATCCCACCATTAAAGTGGCATGAGCTGCCAAAATTCACACTTTTTTCATAATTTCTGATCGTCACAACAGTAAGAGGCTTTGAAGGCCATCGAAAAACTAAACGATTTGCGTTGGAATGAGGAAAATCCATACAGTATGTGACCTGTAGTACGAACCGAAAACGTGTTAGAAAAGTAAACAAAATTTAAATAGCCGGGACGACCATTCATTCATTCTAAGCCAAAGCCTAAAAAGCTTCTGGATTGTAGGTCTTGAGAAAAATAACCAATAAGTTCAACATTCTGTTTCAACCTCAAAATATCCCCATTTTGGCAGCTCATACCACTTTAAACTCCCTGCTCTTCAAGTATTGCTTTACCAAGTACAAATCTAGTTATGTTTTTATTACTCACCCGACCATAGTGAGTGTGATATCGTGACTTCAGATAACAGCCTGTGTCTGAGGGAGTTCAGTTTGTGGAAATCTGTAGACCGAGGGGCCACTAGATCTAGCTCAGAGTCCGGATATCTCACCTACAATATCAAACATCATGGTTATTATGGCGTAAGTGTACATTATCAATCATGACTGTATTTATGTCATATTTATGATAACTAAAACACACGGGCACAGGGAAAATCTTCTTGTCTAAAATAACCATGGAGACAAGTTTCTAATTGTGTTAAAAAGAGGTATATCATTTAGACCTTAACATCATGGTTAATATGGCGTACATGTAAGTGTACATTATCAAACATGACAGTATTTATGCTGTAAGCGTACAATATCAAACATCATGGTTATTATGGTGTAAGTGTACAATATCAAACATCATGGTTGTTATGGTGAAAGTGTACATTATCAAACATCATGGTTATTATGGTGTAAGTGTACAATATCAAACATGATGTTATCAATGTTATAAGTGTACAATATCAAACATGACGGTATCAATGTTATAAGTGTACAATATCAAACATGACGGTATCAATGTTATAAGTGTACAATATCAAACATGACGGTATCAATGTTATAAGTGTACAATATCAAACATGACGGTATCAATGTTATAAGTGTACAATATCAAACATGACGGTATCAATGTTATAAGTGTACAATATCAAACAGGACGGTATCAATGTTATAAGTGTACAATATCAAACATGACGGTATCAATGTTATAAGTGTACAATATCAAACAGGACGGTATCAATGTTATAAGTGTACAATATCAAACATGACGGTATCAATGTTATAAGTGTACAATATCAAACATGACGGTATCAATGTTATAAGTGTACAATATCAAACATGACGGTATCAATGTTATAAGTGTACACTATCAAACAGGACGGTATCAATGTTATAAGTGTACAATATCAAACAGGACTGTATACGTACAATATGAAACATCACAGTATTAATGGTGTAAGTTAACATTATCAAACATGACAAATGTGTAATGTTACTCTTCCAAAGAGAATTTTTATGTCGCCCAGAAATTGATTGATTGATGTTTTACATCATACTCAAAATTTCACTTATATGACGGCGTTACTAGATTTAGTGGTGGAGGAAACCAGGCTCTTTGTCTGGAGGAAACCCTTATCTTTGGCGAGTACCTGGCAATTCTTCCACATATGGCAATCAAGAGTAAAATCCATTTCAAGTTTTATTTGGTCTGAGGTGGGATTCGATCTGAAGCCACGTCGATAGAGGCCTGTGTCGGATTGAGGGACTATCACTCTAACCGACGGAGCCCCCACCCCAGAAACTGAAACAAAATGTTTGATTCTTTTCACATTCAGTACTGGTAGTTTTGAGGGGATGGGGGAATCAATTAAGTGGCTTTGTTAAAAGCTGTGCTTGTGTACCTGTAGTCGTATATTCTGTAATTCATCAATGTTCTCTAACGTAATGTCAACTGGTATATTGACGGTCAATCCGGCGGTGAATTTGATTGGATTATCCGATAGGCCAGAAGGCTCTGTAATAACGGCGGTGGCTTTACGAATGTGATTGGTTAATGGTATACAACAGGGACGAATCAGATGAAGCGCTGACTGTAACGTCTTAGCGATGACTGGGGGACGGAGCTGTTCAAAGTTAGGTAACTCTGATAGGAGAAACGCTGTGAAATTGTCCGGTTGAACTTCTGTGTTTGAAAGAAAACTGAAACAAAATTGAACATACATTATATAAAATTCATTATTTAGTATTCACAACTACATATTTCATTTACATAGTTGGCATTGGAAAAATAAATCCTGGTAGAGAAAGCCCTTGATGATCCGTTAAAACCTGGCAATCGATCTCATAAAAAAGCTAATCCAAAATTGTCCTATTTACGGGACAGGTTTGATGGTGGAAAAAAAAAACGGACCCTTTGCCCGGAAGAACCGACAGACCTTCTGTGAGTACTCGGCTGTAGAAAAACACAATGGTTCAATTTCATTTGGTCTGAGTGAGATTCAAAACGCAACCCGATGATGGAAGGCCTGTATCGGACTGAAAGGCTATCACTGCAAACTGAGGCCCCTCCAAAACCAGAAAGAAGGGTATCTAATTGGATTCCATAAAATTTCAGATTTAAGTTGTTCAATTTCAGTGAAAGCCCATCAACAGTCTACATTGGGTAAAGTGACTAAACTCAAACTGGTGGGCTCATTCAAAATAAATATATTGGCTTTTAGTTGCTCACGTTTATCAATCTAAAAACATTGCAAAAGATTCTGTAAGATGGGAAAGCTTCTAACAGAATCCCAAATTGCCCGTGAAAAAAAATCAAACCAAGAAAATTAAAATGAAATAAAACCCTGGGGAGAGGATTATTTTCCATAAGACAGCTGGCTCCGTACTGTGATTAATTGATTGTTTGTTGTTTTACGCCGCGCTCAAGATTATTTCACTTATATGGTGGCGTTGCCAGTTTTAGTGTGGGAGGAAACCGGGCTCTATGCCCGGAGGAAACCCACGACCTTCCGTTGGTAACTGGCAACCATCCCATATAGGTCGTTCAAGTGAAAAGCCAGTCAGAAAATTTTGAATTTGTTTGGACTGAGTGGGATTCGAACCCGCGACCCATTGGTGGAAGGCTGTTCGGATTGAGCGTCCGACGGTCTACCTACTGAGCCACGGAGGCCCCCACTGTACTGTGAAGCTGGTATTCACAGAGGGCTTTCCAACCAATCACTCTAAACATGAACTGTTAAAAAGTGAATTCATTGATAGATTGGGGCTTATTATTCAATCTTATTCAACGGCTACGGTCATATAGTGACGAAATACTAACCAACCAAAAGACCCCCTCCCCCAACTAAATTTTGAGGCCCCACAGAACATTAAACCTTAGGACCTTAGAAGGAGGAACATTAAGTGAACCAAATGCATTAGCTTGGCACACTTGATGTCCCTCCTTGCTAGGTCAGCAAACATGGCTGAAGGAAAGTCACAGAGTTAAAAAAAATAAATAATAAAATACTTTCAGAGAACCTACTTTTTAAGATGCTGCAGACAATGCACAATATTTTCACAGCTGGCTGTCAAGCCGACATTACTTGGTTCTGAGCGCTGATGAACAAGGTTCCAAGAGAGGGCTTTTAGTTCGGTCTGTAAGATAACCGCCAGTCCCTGACACCCCAAGCCCACGTACAGGTGGCCTAATTTTTTACATGTTGATAAAATCTGTAAAATAAAATTCAGATTTTATTCAGAAAAAATGACGATAAGGACGAAGCCAAGGTTCATCCACAGGGGTGTTTCGACACCCTAGACGAAGGCAGGCTTCAAAATTTATGTTTAAACTAGAGGCTGATGAAGTTGCAGCGGGGCAACTTCAAGGTCCGGGATCCCCAGTTAAGCTTTTATCAGTTGGTTTCTGGGTATCTTAATTTTTCACCCTATCGAGACAGAAATCTCCGAAAAAAACCTAAATCCGGGAAATTAAATATCAATTTGCTTATATTTTTTAATCATAATTTGCGTTAACATGTTTAGCACTGTCTCTGATATTTTCAGTTTGGTAATTTACTATGTATTATTTATATAATGTCACATCAAATTGTGCAAGATTAGGTCTGTCTACTTGAACATAGCAGTTATGGCGCTGGTCACTAAATCAATGTCACTCTCGGCGTGATAAACATAATTGGTGTCAGTCGCTATACTAACTTACAGTATGCTGTAAGTTTGATTGCGAGCGCCAAATGACATTGAAATTTGACATTAAGCCAGTTGTGTTTTTCTGGAACATTTAATCTCTATACGGGAATAATTGCGCAAAAGTTATATTATGGTCTTAAACTAATGAGCGATTGATTGAGACCTTGCGTGCTATTTCTTTTCCTAAAATATTGGGTGTATTTGTATCCTCGATTGTGAAAATATCCGTCTATCATGTTACTTACCAAGATTCTATCAATAAAATGCACATCTTTCATTAACATCCTAGGTTTTTGTCCTTTACTTGATATGGGTTTATGCCTGTGTGGTCGAAGATCTTTCTTATAAATATTTGAACATATTTTATTAACATCATATTTTTAAACAGTCATATTTTATTGAGTTTTTATTGAAACTGGATGATTTTCTCACAAAACATAGACCTTGATCAACACTATTGATGTGTCAAATTTAAGATCGATGTCTGAAAGCAATTTTGAAAAACTTAAGTTTTTAATTTTTAAATGAAATTCAATATGGCGACAAAACCGTTGATCCAATCAAAAATTACCAAGCGGTTCAAATATGAAGAAAGATGTTGTGTATCTAAATTTAAAAAGCCGATTGCTTTATTAGAAAAATTATCTGAGATATGACTCATTAAAGTTTTCAAAAATTCAAAATGAGCGATTGATTGAGACCTTGCTAGCTATTTCTTTTCCTAAAATATTGGGCGTATTTGTATCCTCGATTGTGAAAATATCCGTCTATCATGTTACTTACCAAGATTCTATCAATAAAATGCACATCTTTCATTAACATCCTAGGTTTTTGTCCTTTACTTGATATGGGTTTATGCTTGTGTGGTCGAAGATCTTTCTTATAAATATTTGAACATATTTTATTAACATCATATTTTTAAACAGTCATATTTTATTGAGTTTTTATTGAAACTGGATGATTTTCTCACAAAATATAGACCTTGATCAACACTATTGATGTGTTAAATTTAAGGTCGATGTCTGAAAGCAATTTTGAAAAACTTAAGTTTTTAATTTTTAAATGAAATTCAATATGGCGACAAAACCGTTGATCCAATCAAAAATTACCAAGCGGTTCAAAGATGAAGAAAGATGTTGTGTATCTAAATTTAAAAAGCCGATTGCTTTATTAGAAAAATTATCTGAGATATGACTCATTAAAGTTTTCAAAAATTCAAAATGAGCGATTGATTGAGACCTTGCGTGCTATTTCTTTTCCTAAAATATTGGGCGTATTTGTATCCTCGATTGTGAAAATATCCGTCTATCATGTTACTTACCAAGATTCTATCAATAAAATGCACATCTTTCATTTACATCCTAGGTTTTTGTCCTTTACTTGATATGGGTTTATGCCTGTGTGGTCGAAGATCTTTCTTATAAATATTTGAACATATTTTATCAACATCATATTTTTAAACAGTCATATTTTATTGAGTTTTTATTGAAACTGGATGATTTTCTCACAAAACATAGACCTTGATCAACACTATTGGTGTGTTAAATTTAAGGTCGATATCTGAAAGCAATTTTGAAAAACTTAAGTTTTTAATTTTAAAATGAAATTCAATATGGCGACAAAACCGTTGATCCAATCAAAAATTACCAAGCGGTTCAAAGATGAAGAAAGATGTTGTGTATCTAAATTTAAAAAGCCGATTGCTTTATTAGAAAAATTAGCTGAGATATGACTCATTAAAGTTTTCAAAAATTCAAAATGGCGTCCTGGTCACGTGACTTTTTGCACATTCAAAAAAGTTTGGGATTTCATAGATCTATAATAGGTCTACAAGCATGACACTTTTCGTTAAGTTCCAATAAATAGTTTTCTAGACATTGCATTTTTTTAAAAAGTTAAAAACATCATAACTTTGACGAATAAAAGTCTGCTATGAATTTTCGAGGAGATTCTTGATTTGGACAACTTAGTAGTCCCCCGACTTCTACTAAGTGTATGTGAAATTTGAGCTAAATCGGATGAACGGTTTCAGAGAAGAAACAATTTGGGCAAATACGCCTTTTTCAAAATGGCGGACAAACGGCGTAGCGTAGCGACAATTCAGAAAAAATGGACCTAGATAATTTGTTTAAGAATATGTATGTGAAAGATGAGAGTCGTGTCTAGAAAACTGTTTGAGTTATATCACCTACAAAAACCGTGGAAAACAAATAAGAATAATAATAATAATACGGAAAAAGCAGAACGATTTCAAAAGGTATCCCCTCCAAGTAGGGGATCCCTAATAAGTGTGATTGACAGAGTGTGTTTGTCAGAGTGTGATTGACAGAGTGTGATTGACAGAGTGTGATTGACTGAGTGTGATTGACAGTGTGTGATTGACAGTGTGTGATTGACAGTGTGTGATTGACAGAGTGTGATTGACAGAGTGATTGACAGAGTGTGATTGACAGAGTGTGATTGACAGTGTGTGATTGACTGAGTGTGATTGACTGAGTGTGATTGACAGTGTGATTGACAGTGTGATTGACTGAGTGTGATTGACATAGTGTGATTGACAGTGTGTGACTTACATAGTGTGATTGCCTGAGTGTGATTGACATAGTGTGATTGACAGAGTGTGATTGACAGAGTGTGATTGACAGAGTGATTGACAGAGTGTGATTGACAGAGTGTGATTGACAGTGTGTGATTGACTGAGTGTGATTGACTGAGTGTGATTGACAGTGTGATTGACAGTGTGATTGACTGAGTGTGATTGACATAGTGTGATTGACAGTGTGTGACTTACATAGTGTGATTGCCTGAGTGTGATTGACATAGTGTGATTGACAGAGTGTGATTGACAGAGTGTGATTGACTGAGAGTGATCGACAGAGTGTGATTGACAGAGTGTGATTGACAGTGTGTGATTGACTGAGTGTGATTGACTGAGTGTGATTGACAGTGTGATTGACAGTGTGATTGACTGAGTGTGATTGACATAGTGTGATTGACAGTGTGTGACTTACATAGTGTGATTGCCTGAGTGTGATTGACATAGTGTGATTGACAGAGTGTGATTGACAGAGTGTGATTGACTGAGAGTGATCGACAGAGTGTGATTGACAGAGTGTGATTGACAGAGTGTGATTGACTGAGTGTGATTGATAGAGTGTGATTGACAGAGTGAGATTGACAGAGTGTGATTGCCAGAGTGTGATTGATAGAGTGTGATTGACATATTAGTGTGATTGACAGTGTGTGACTTACATAGTGTGATTGCCTGAGTGTGATTGACATAGTGTGATTGACAGAGTGTGATTGACAGAGTGTGATTGACTGAGAGTGATTGACATAGTGTGATTGGCTGAGTGTGATTGACCGAGTGTGATTGACCGAGTGCGATTGACTGAATGTGATTGACTGTGTGTGATTGACAGAGTGTGATTGACTGAGTGTGATTGACAGAGTGCGATTGACTGAGTGTGATTGATAGAGTGTGATTGACAGAGTGAGATTGACAGAGTGTGATTGCCAGAGTGTGATTGATAGAGTGTGATTGACAGAGTGTGATTGACTGAGTGTGATTGACAGAGTGTGATTGACAGTGTGTGATTGACTGAATGTGATTGATAGAGTGTGATTGACAGAGTGAGATTGACAGAGTGTGATTGCCAGAGTGTGATTGATAGAGTGTGATTGACAGAGTGTGATTGACTGAGTGTGATTGACAGAGTGTGATTGACAGTGTGTGATTGACCGAGTGTGATTGACCGAGTGCGATTGACTGAATGTGATTGACTGTGTGTGATTGACAGAGTGTGATTGACTGAGTGTGATTGACAGAGTGCGATTGACTGAGTGTGATTGATAGAGTGTGATTGACAGAGTGAGATTGACAGAGTGTGATTGCCAGAGTGTGATTGACAGAGTGTGATTGACATAGTGTGATTGACTGAGTGTGATTGACAGAGTGTGATTGACAGTGTGTGATTGACAGAGTGTGATTGCCAGAGTGTGATTGACAGAGTGTGATTGACTGAATGTGATTGACTGCATGTGATTGACAGAGTGTGTTTGTCAGAGTGTGATTGACAGAGTGTGATTGACAGTATGTGATTGACTGTGTGTGATTGACAGTGTGTGATTGACTGAGTGTGATTGACAGAGTGTGATTGACAGTGTGTGATTGACAGAGTGTGATTGACAGAGTGTGATTGACAGTGTGTGATTGACTGTGTGTGGTTTACATAGTGTGATTGACAGTGTTATTTACCTTGTCTATTCGTGTCTTGATGTGTTTGGTGAGGTTAGAGGATGAACCGTCAGTAGACATCTACAAAAACAAGATAGAAAATAAAAATAAATTACTGATTACTGAGAAAAAAAACAGATTTTAGAAAACCAAGAATCTTTGCTTATTTTTATATTGTATTGAAAGGCTTCTGGCCCTAGACTCCTGCAGATGGGAGCTAGGAGCTATGGAAAACTCAATGTGAGGAGAATTACTGTACACTGAAGCCTGGCGCACACGAGAGGCACAGGCTGAGCTGCCGGCCAGGCGTAGCTGAGGGAGCAGCAACAGATTTCAGCAAAGACAATGAGCTCTCGGCTGAGGCAAGTTCCTTGTCACCAAAGTTCACTGACCTACATAAACGGCACTACCCGTGTTATGTAATATACTTAGTGATCACGTGTTTCAATGGGTACACACGATTGGCCTTTCCCTCCTCTCGGCTCAGCTGGCAGCTCACGTTGTGCGCACACAGTGAGATTCTTGCCACGTGAGGCAGAAAATATTAAACATGCTAGATACTTTCCTCTCACACGATGGAAACAGCTTAGCTCTCAGCCACGCCTGGCCGGCAGCTCAGCCGGTGCCTCTCGTGTGCGCTAGGCTTAAGCTATCGTGTACTGGATGGTTTTTTTTACAAAGCTTTTCATATCACAGAGGTCAATATTTTATCTAGATTCTAGTACTGTTATCAAGCATAATGAACATTCAACAAGTAACATGGAATTTATACATGTTCATTATGCTTGATAACGGTACTAGAATCTGGACCGAAACGTCGCTTTACAAATAAACCGGAGTTGTAATCCATAAACCTCTTGAGTTAATATTGTAGCCTCAACTTCTAAATGCCTCTTAAAGAATTTGTTGATAGATGTGATGAAGAACTCTAACCTTAAGAAGACATTGCTGTGTAGAGAGGAACAGGGCTACACATTCTGCAGATGCTGATACTCTCTGGTCCAACTCGGATACTCTTTCTAAATCCCTGAAAATAGAAATAAATTAATTACATTGTAATGTAGGTTGCACACGATTTGTAGAACTGTAAGTGAATAGTAACATTAGATTGATTGATTGATGTTTTATGCTGCCCTCAAGATTATAGACTGTGTTGCCAGGTTTAGTCTGGGAGGAAACCAACCTCTTTCCGCTGAGGAAACCTTCAACCTTGAGTGAGTATCATATGGTGATAGAGTGAAAAATCACCTCAGAATTTTTTTTTCAAATTTCATTTTGTCTGAGTTGTATGAAAAAGGCCTGTGTCGGACTGAGGGCACATAGAACATCCAGAGCAAGAAACACAAAGGGCACCTGCTGTTAGCATACTTTTTGCGATATATTATTAGGAATGTGGTATCAAAATGACAGATTACTTATCATGACTGCAGAGCTAGGGATGGAAAATCACCTGGAGACTGTTTCACAAAGCGGCGTAGCGTAAGTTTTCACGTAAATGCCCTAGCAACCCATACTGTAGAGATACGTTAGTATGAAAGTTACGCAGAAAATACATCTACGCCGCTTTGTGAAACAGCACCTTGGTCAACAGTACATGTATGAGATTAGTTCATAGTTTATTCAAGAATGAAAATGTCTTTTTCTTAAAAAAATGGCAAAAATGGCTGAGGCGTTGGCAGAAAGCATAAACCAGTGATCCTTAAGAACTGACAAGCCTATAACTGTCCTTATAGAATAGTTCTTACCGTATTGTAATGTTGAGAAGTTGTTGAGCGACATCTGTCTGACAATTTGATAGACAAGTTAAACGGCTGAGTGCTTGCGTCACAAATCCTCGAGAAGAACTTCTCGTGGTTAAGGATGAGCTTGAGTCACTGGTGTTAACTTTACCCTAAAACAAAAAGTCAAAGATTAATTGCTGTTTTACACCAAACTGAAGATTATTTCACTTACATTGGGAGTTGAAAGATAAAGTGGAGAAGGAAACAGAGCTTTTTAATTTTGGGAAGGGAAGGAGGGGATGTGACTGAATGGGATTCAACCCCACAACCCATGCATGGGTTGATTGTTTGGTGTTTAACGCCGCGCTAAAGATTATTTCACTTATATGGCGGCATTGCCAGTTTTATTGTGGGAGGAAACCAGGCTCTATGCCCGGAGGAAACCTATGACCTTACGGTGGTACCTGGCAACCATCCCACATAGGTTGTTCAAGTGAAAACCCAGTCGGAAAATTTTCCAATTTTTGGGGGACTGAGTGGGATTCAAACCCGCGACCCATTGGTGCCCAAGCATGGGAAGCTTGTGTTTGAGGGGAAGATTATCTCCCTAGCGACTGAGCCACTTAGATCCCCTGATGGATTGGGGCTTGATACAGTGTTAACTTTCTCACCTGTATGACAGGTACCAGATCGGGAAGACTGTCTCTCAGGTAACGATAATGTCTCCAGATAAAATCCTGGAATAATGGCATGATGGTGGGACAGTAAGGGGCAGCATTAAACACAAGAACCAAAATACTGATATCTGACAGAAGGTTAAGGATGCCTATAACTTGATTCATTGATGTTTTTGTGCCGCATTGGCAGCATTGTTAGGTTAAGTAGGGGAGGAAAACAAGCTCTTTTGCCATTGGAGAGTACATGGGGGGAAAGAAAGCAGGGAGATTTTGGCAAGGCCTAATCTAGGCTTATTTTGAACACCATATATGGGGTTTGGGCGTCTGCAGTTTGGGCCCCAAAATTAGGGTATAAGAAAAAATGTGTTGTGATCGCTTTAAATATTGAATACAAGTAAAAACAGCTATGCAAGGTATTTAAAACATAAACATTAGAGCCATATAAGACAGAAAATATGGTTTAAAGTAGGAGTTCTCTCCATGCAGCCTTCATACAACATGGGATGGTACTGTCAAGCCTTACTATGGGTGCCCAAACTTTTGCCCTAGATTATGCCCTGTAATTGGACAGACTCATTCCGGTTAATACCCTGTGATGCCACCTTTTTATTGGCTTGTGAGGACATGATGTAATCTTCCAGATGAAGATCGGCCCTTGAAATGAGCAAAATTAACCTTGACTTACATGTAAATACATGTAGCTATACAATCAATACAACAGGCAAAACGTAAAGGGAGAGCACTCCTTTTCTCCTACTGAAAACATGCTGGCATAAGAAATGCCTTTTGAACAAAAGAAACTACAGTCTGTGTATTGTATGAACACTAAGACACACAGACACAGGGTGTGTATATTGTATAAACACTAAAGCACACAGGCACAGGGTGTGTATATTGTATAAACACTAAAACACACACAGGCACAGGATGTGTTTATTGTATGAACACTAAGACACACAGGCACAGGGTGTGTATATTGCTGTGTAGATCTGAGAACACTTAGTTTCCAACATTCAAACCAAACTATAGCAGAACAAATGTACAGAAACATAACAATATCACCCAAATCAAAAGTAATCCCAATACATTTATCGTTAATGAATCACTATCTTTCGATTTAAAATTTAAGGTCAATTTGAAAATTGTATAATTCATATTTTATGTATCTATCCATTTACTGGTTTCTGTTTATATAAATCTGTTTGAGATTGAAGTGAAATAAAGGATACAGGCTGGATCATCCATATCGGGCTCAGGTGTGTCAAAGAAAGGATGAACACAGAGTAACTCAGGTACTAGGGCCAGGGTTAATTCTGGGTGGTTTATACTCAACTGACGGGAACATCTGACAACAAAAAAAACAAGTAAAACATATCTACAATATCCAACAAGAAGATTTTCCCTGTGCCCGTGTGTTATAGTGTTAAAAAATACAATATAAACAAAATATAAGTTTTTAATTTTAAGAAAATAAATATTTGATTCTCAGATTTAAAAAATCAGTTAAACCCAATGCATGGATGTTCTGAGATCCCCCATATATCCTCAACAAATTTTGAACGAAGACAAAAAAGAGCAATAACTTTTAAAATTGTAATCATAAAGGACTTTGATTTTTTTAGCATGCCTCTGCAACATTTTTGTTATTATTTAGCTCCTGTTAATTAGTTATTCCAGTCCCGGGGAGTCAGGTTGTATTTTCTGTGAGTCTTGATGACACTTACTTCCACACAGAGAGTTTATCTTGGGGATATCTCTTTAGGTTTCCTAACAAGGCCGTTACACAGGTGGTCAAACAATCCTTGGTCGCTAACTTCATATTGCCCAACATCTCTCTCAGGGCCTCTCTCGACACCCCAGAATAGTCCTACAACAATTATATTAAATTTTCTTTACTCTTTCCCATATGTGCTGAGGGGCCTCGGTGATCCAGTGGGTGAGAGTGATAGTCTCTCAGTCCCACACAGACCTTCCATCGAAGTGGAGTGGGTTTGAATCGCGCTCAGACCAAATAAAATAATCTAAAATTTCTGAGCTAATTTTTCACTCGGTCACCGTATGTGCAAGGGGTCAGGGGTTTCCTCCGGGCAATGAGCCCGGTTTCCTCCCCACTAAACCTGGCAACGCCACCAAATAAGTGAAATAATCTTGAGTGCAGCGTAAAACATCAATCAACCAACCCATACATGTATGTGCTATGCTAGTCAGAATTTTGTACCTCTTTGCCAGAGGAAACCCCCAACCTCCAGCGAGTACCTGGCAACTCTTTCACATACGGTGATCGAGAGAAAAAAATTTACTCCAAACAAATGGAACTCTGGGCAAAGATTTGATCCTTCAGTTTGTCAGTGGCACCAAAACAGTCCACGTTTGTTATATTTTTGTGTTAGCCATGGAGCCACAAAGCAGGCTTTCTTTTAAACTTCAGGAAAAGTAGATGAATAGTGACATTTTAGAAGCTGTGGCTAGCGCTACTGCGGATTTTAATTTCACGTTTGACACAAAGACAACAGACAAATATGAGCAATGATTGATTGATGTTTTACGCCACACTCAAGATCATTTAACTGTTACAAAAAGAATCTCTTTAAGTGGCATTTAGGAGTTGGTCATGATATTTAAGAAATGAACACGGTTTTTATGGATGGCAACTCCTGGATTTTATTGTACACAACGTTGTGTACAATAAAATCCAGGAGTTGCAACCCATAAAAACCGTGTTCATTTCTTAAATGTTACAAATAGAACTTCATTAGAAACAAAATATTTGAATTTATCCAGTTTCTAGTTTCGTTTTAGCTTAACCAGTAATACTCATACAGACTACAATAGTCCAATTACAGAGATGATAACAAATAACGATAACGGATGATAACAGTTTGTCAAAATGAAAGCGAACTTATTTAAAATACAATAGATGCCTACAAGTCGCCAGTTACTACCGGAAGGTCGTGGGTTTCCTCTGGGCATAGAGCCCAATTTTCTCCCACATTAAAGCTGGCATGGCCGCCATATAAGTGAAATAATCTTGAGCGTGGCGTAAAACACCAAACAATCAATCAATCAATCATAGGAGCAAAGACATCAATTTCAGATGTAGAGCACATCGCAACAAATTTGTGAAGAAAAGAGTACATACTAACCTGAAGTACACCTAATATTATATCCAGCTGATCTTCTCGCAGAATTAAATGGTGGCCAATCTTACGAAGACTGTTGATAGCATTTAGACGAACACTCTCAATTTCATCATTAAACATGTCAATCATGCTGTCTTGGGAGAGGACAGCAAATCGTTCTGATTGGGCAGCTAATTCACACAGAGAGTCTAAAGCCGCATTTCTAACCTCTACAATACAAACGAAATAGAGGAATTTAGTATGGCAAAAGACCCAAATAAAATTTGCGGCTAAAATCTAGAATACAGTTTCTATTAAAAACAGCAGACCTTTTTCTGTATTTTTCCCACACAAAAGTTAGGAGCTTTCTATTTTTGTTAAAATATTGCCAAAAAGCTTTGGCACCATTGGGTGTGTCAGGCCGATTGGTCACATGGTCCAGTAAACCAATGATTTGGCTAAAATTAAAACGGAGTTTCTTGACCTCTACATTGAACCACTGATCTAAAAATAGATTGATTGATTGTTTAGTCTTTTACGCCGCGCTCAAGATTATTTCACTTATATGGCGGCGTTGCCAGTTTTATTATGGGAGGAAACCGGGCTCTATGCCTGGGGGAAACCCACAACCTTCCGTTGGTTACTGGCAACCATCCCACCTAGGTCGTTCTAGTGAAAACCCAGTCCGAAAATTTTCCAATTTGTTTGGACTGGGTGGGCTTCGAACCCGCGACCCATTGGTGGAAGGCTGTTCGGATTGAGCGTTCAACGCTCTACCTACTGAGCCATGGAGGCCCCCTCTAAAAATAGAGGATCTGATATAATGCAATAGACCAGCCAGGAAAATGGCGACTTGATAAGCTTCTGGGTCATACGTTAAGGTTGTCAGTGATGGAAGTCAGGCTAATGAGGCAAATTCAGGATTTTACTGTGGTGTTAGGATGATGACTGGTTAACTTCTTCCCCCTGACAGACAGTTAAATGACAAGTTCAATACAATTTTTTTGATCCATTTGCAGCCAATATGTTTACTCTTAGTTTCAGCCAGACTGGAGGTTCTAACAGAGGCTCCAGAGTAAGCCGTTGCATGCTTACAGCCCGGCCGATTGTTTCGTTGTCTTCTGACTTTTATATGTTTTTTTGATTACATTATCTAGAAATAAACTAAAAAATGTCGGCTCTTTACAGTTTATCAGATAGATGAATATTAGTAAGGCTTTCACAACTCACTACAGCAGGGTTCATTCATGTACGGCCTCTGTTTACAAGAGCTAGAGACCATATTTATAATTAAAAAAACCTTTAGAAAATGAGATCCCACACGAATTGCTAGAAGGTTTTCAGAAAGATTTCCTTACTCAATAACAGCACATTTATAATACAGACAGGGGAGTTTAGCCCTGACCATTATGTCTTTCAAACTCTTGCTTTTTTTATAAGCAATGACTGGCCTTTGGGTCAGAGGTCGAGCAAGTTTACATTGAAGTAGTTTGTATTCTTCTACTATAATCTTGGCCATAGCGATGCTAGCTTTGTTATACTGAAACACAAATGGTATTATAGTTTTTTCACGACATCTTCCGGGGTCGAAGTTCAAACCCAAAGGATAAACAGTTTGTAATGTTTGAATCCAAAAACTTTCCCTTTCCAAATGTTTGTGCTTGGTATCTGCAGCAGAAGTGAGAAAAGGGATTTTCTCAATAGGCATGATTTCAAATTGGTCCTTGACCGAATGACCTAGAGTATTGAAATGTTGTGCCACGTATAATACATATACATGTAATCAAAGGTATTGACCGAATGACCTAGAGTATTGAAATGTTGTGCCATGTATAATAAATATACATGTAATCAAAGGTATTGACCGAATGACCTAGAGTGTTGAAATGTTGTGCCACGTATAATACATATACATGTAATCAAAGGTATTGACCGAATGACCGCGAGTATTGAAATGTTGTGCCATGTATAATAAATATACATGTAATCAAAGGTATTGACCGAATGACCTAGAGTATTGAAATGTTGTGCCACGTATAATACATATACATGTAATCAAAGGTATTGACCGAATGACCTAGAGTATTGAAATGTTGTGCCACGTATAATACATATACATGTAATCAAAGGTATCTGCTTCCTCATACTTGCTTACCCAGAAACTCATCCTCCAGTCCATGAACAAAAGCTCCACATGCCCCGAAACTCATCACATTGATAGCGTCGGGGTCGACAGCTTCCTTTGGGGCATCATCTGCCCATTTCTGGCCAGACGACCATTCCCCAGTAGAGAAATGCTCTTTGGCTCTCTCATGAGCACTACGCTTACGCTGTGAAATAAAGAAGAAATATCTGCTGTTGATTGATTTCTGTTTTACGCCACACCCAATATTGTTTCACTCATATGGCGGAGTTGCCAGGTTTAGTAAAGGAGGTAATTAGGTCATTTGTCCGGAGGAAACCCTCGACCTTCGGCAAGTACCCAACAACTAAGGAGAAATGATTACAACATCACCACGAAGTAAGTTATTTGTAAACAGCACAAGCTTTCGATACCCATACCGATGTCTTTACACTTTACATTTTTATCGGGTACACTTGATAAAGACACAAGTAGGTCTATACATGTAGGTGTCGAAAGCTTGTGTTGTTCACCAACTACTTACTTAGTGGGGGATGCCTTAATCATTTCTTATTAGTACGGAACCCAAGTTTACAGAGAGTTTAAAACATTCTTGATACCTGACAACTCTTCCACATGCAGCAATAAAGTGATAAATCCGCATCAATGATTGATTGATTGTTCGGTGTTTTACGCCGCGCTCAAGATTATTTCACTTATATGGCGGCGTTGCCAGTTTTATTGTGGGAAGAAACCGGGCTCTATGCCCGAGGAAACACACGACCTTCCGTTGGTAACTGGCAACCATCCCACATAGGCCGCATCAATGGAAGGTCTATGTTGGATTGAGGGACTAAAGCCTAGCTCAGACGAGGGGATTTGGCTGATCCTCTTACCTTCATGTTAGACATGAGTTTCTTATCCAAGGTCTGTTCCAGAAACTTTGCACTGACTTCATGAAGGGAGCCCTGGGAAAGACAAACGGAGACTAATTGATTGATACATGTACTAAGAGAAACTCAAAATTATTTCACTAATTGTTTGGGGTTTTACGCCGCGCTCAAGATCATTTCACTTATACGGCGGCGTTGTCAGTTTTATTGTGGGAGGAAACCGGGCTCTATGCCCTGGGGAAACCCACGACCTTCCTCTGGTAACTTGCAACCATCCCACATAGGTTGTTCGAGTGAAAACCCAGTCAGAAAATTTTCTGATATTTTTGGATTTAGTGGGATTCTAACCCGCGACCCATTGGTGAAAGGCTGTTCGGATTGAGCGTCCAACGCTCTACCTATTGATTGTGTTCATGCGCTTCTCTAGGTGAACTGTTTCAATAAATTGTGATTTTCAAAAAAATGAGAGGGGTTCATAGAAAATCTCAAGCAATGTAATAAAGAAAACCCATTAGTGGTCTTTACGAATTGAAATAGGGCTTGAAAAGTAAATATATTGAAATAACCGGCATTCTTATTTTGATTTTCGGCCAAAGTTACTTTAAAACCACAAAATAATGTACATTCTTGACAAAAGAAACACCAAAAAGCTTCTGATTTGTACCTTTCATGAAAATATAGCATACAATTTTAAGGTCAAACAATCAACATTTTGATGTCTTATATCACACTATCCACGTTGGGTGAAATTTTAAATTACACTGAAACAGATGAAAATATAATTTAAAAACATGACTTACGAGTAGTCTGGCTGCTTCTGTTCTCACTTGTACTGACAAATCATTGACCATATTACAGATCTTAGCAAATCCATCATCAACAAGTCGAAGTTCTTCATCAGAGTTCATAACAGGTACAGAACTGAAACGATTGATTGATTGATTGATTGATGTCACACTCAATACTATTTTCCTATAAAAATATGCTTACATTTTTTTAATTTAAAATAAGTTTAAAGTGGCATGAGCTGCCAAAATGTTGGCGTAAATACAGAATGTTGAAATTATCGGCTATTTTTCTGAAGACGAATAATTCAGAAGCTTTTTATGACTTAGAATGAATGAATGGTCGTCCCGGTTATTTAAATTTTGTTTACTTTTCAAACATCCACATACTGTATGGATTTTCTTCATTCCAACGCTAATCATTTAGTTTTTCGATGGCCCTTACTGTCGTGACGATTAGAACTTATGAAAAAAGCGTGAATTTTGGCAGCTCATGCCACTTTAAATAAGTTTAGTAAGGGGGGGAAATGGGCTCTTTTCCCATAGGAAACAGTCTTTTGGCCAGTATCTAGATACTGTTCCACATAATGTGATCAAGGGAAAAATTCATTCAGAAATTTATCTATTTATTTGGTCTAAGTGGGATTTGAACCCAAGAAACATAGATAGGCGTATGTGGGACTGAGGGACTATCACTCTGCCGACTAAACCAACTACTCAAGATTATTTCACTTACATGGCCACATTGACGAATTTATTAGGATCTTATATAACTATTTTATTGAGTTAAACAAACCTTTCTGGGTATAAATGGCAGAGGAGCCAGACCAGTTTCACAGCAGCCAATCGGACAGTCTCATAGTCATCTGTTAGCGCCTGATTGGCTTGTTTGTATAATCCTTGTTCAAGTTTTAATCCTCGTTGTTGTAAACAAATCTGCAAGCGCAAAAAGAATATATGATATCTCAAGCTCCTGTCAGTCGTTAACCTAATGAAATATCATGGGGTTTGTGTATTACCGTACAACAGCTTATGGGGTGTAACAGTCTAAATGATATACCCTTTTTAATATACTTAGCGATAGTTTTGTACCTGGGTTATTTGGATATTGGATTGAAACTATTGCAGATCTACTGTACATATATGAAACTGTATCCTGTAACATATAGCTCCGCCCCTAAATTTGGTGAAAACATGCACATACCATAGCCTCAAAGGCACTCGCCCTAACTCTAGGGTCGCCATCTTGGGTAAACTGCCCAAGCAAAGTTTGAATTTCAGACATATAATTTGATTGGCCCTCCTCCTTCTTGAAAACCGGTTGCGTTGCCAGACAGCCAATCAACTCCAAGCTTCGGCTTCTAACCAAATGACTTGTGTCTGTCAAATGCTAAAAAGAAAAATGAGATTTTTGATTCATAAAACAAATTTGAGGAAAAAGACAAGAATTCTGCCTACAATAAGTTGATTGACTGATAGATGTTTTACACTGCACTCAAGATTATTTCACTTAAATGGGGGCGTTGCTAGTGGGAAAAAAAAACAGGGCTCTTTGTTTGGAGGAAACGGACGACCCCTGACCTTCGGCGAGTACCTGGGAACTCTTCCATATACAGTGATCAATTGAAAAAGCTTTCATTTGGATCCGAACCTGTTCCATATAGGGACTATCACTCTGTCGTCTGAGCCACCGAGGCCCCTGCTGGGCTTAAATGAATGTCTTTCACAAAAATGGGTAAGATGTTGTCCTTAAAGAATTTTACACGTACAAGGGTATTTTTGTCAAACAAAGTATTTTAAGTGCCCCAAAAAACGCTAGACAAAAGATCTTTTTTTTTTCTCTCTTTTTTTTCTAGGTATGTTGACTTAACGATAAAACTTACATCCTTGGCTAATTGAATAATTTCTTGGTGAATGTTGTCATGCAGACATAAAGACTGACCAATGGCAAGCAGAGAATGGAGAAGTTCACCTTTGACCTTGTGTGATTCTGAAAAAGAAATAAGGCAAGGATATAAATTCTAATATTTAACAAGTTCTCATGAATGGAATTGAAATCAAATTGCTTTTAATATTTCCATAACTGATCACAAGACACTAGAAATATTTTCTTTTGCTTTTATTGCAGCCGCAATATATCCGAATACTAAAATAATATTGTGTGTGGTGTAACACTGCTTTCAAAAAGCTTGAAAACAGTTTTGGTTGTTCAGTGTTTCTAGGCTAGAACAGAACAGAATCTATTTACGGTAAGAATTCCGCTAATTCAAGGACGAGCAATGTGAAGATAACAAATTATTAGACTGCTTTCTGCCATGTTTGGTCTAAAACAACAACAATAGCGATTGCTCGATAGGATTATCGGTCGCTCCATGCAGGAGGTAAGACACCCAACGAAAAGTCTATAACTTTTAGAGTGCTTTTCGTAATGTTTTGAGAACTTGAATTAGTACATGTAAAAAAAAAAGTATTTAAAAATAAAGGTATCACCAGATGACATACATGTATGGACAGTAATATAAGGCTGAATTTAGAGGATTACAGCTTGTTCTTTATTATGAGTATTTTTTTTTTACAGATTCTAGCACTGTTCCGTTATCGATCCAGTGTTTCATTTACTTGCTTGAAAACTGTGCTAGAAAATGTCGCAAAATGTGAAAGTTGTAATCCATAAAATCATCCATGTTGTCATCCAACTGTTATGAACTTGGCAATCTATGAAGACAGATAGATGTTTGAAGGATTCTGTATCAGGTGTAAGGTGACTGGTGATGAAGTTTAATCCATGGTTTAAATAATATCACAGCAACATGAAAATAAGGTCTAAATGATATACCTCTTTTTAACACCGTTAGAAACTTGTCTCCTTGGTTATTTTAGACAAGAAGATTTTCCCTGTGCCCGTGTGTTTAAGTGATCATAAATATATATAATTACAATGTAAAATGTAAACAGCCAGAAACCAAATCTTTTCGATGAAACAAAAATTGGCACAGACATGGAATTAAACAATGCCTTCAGTGAAAAAATAACTATAAAGAGAGAGGTTATAAGTTATACCCTTGGTATAAATGTCCACTAAAAATATACTTGCTAACTTATACTTACTTTCAGATTTGAGGAGTGGTGTAACTTCATCAAAAAGACTTTCACAATTATAACCTGGTACTGTGACAAGACAACCAAGAAGCCTGGCAATTTGAAACCTTACAGCTGAAGATTTTTCACGTCGAAAATGAAGCAACAAATCTCGTGTAACAGAAGCTATATTTTCAACACCTATGGGGAGAGTATCTTCAAAGCGAATGAGTATTTGCAAGGCATCTTGGGAGGAGGTGGATGATTCAAGACCAAGATTGATGTCCTCTGGGAGGGGTTTCTGAATCAGGCGTAGTTTCTTCACAGGACGCGGCTCTTCCTGGAGAAAAAAGCAATCTGGGATGAATTCGAAATATCATCTAAGATTATCTAGGCCTTATTTGAATTTCTTGATATTTCAATGCTAAAAATTACAGTCATTGTCATGTTATCCACATAGTCCACATAATGTGGGGAAATATCGGGAAACAAAAGGTGAGCTGTATTTTGACAATAACATCCTAGCAACACGCAGAAAATTTATATGATATATGATGAAACTTTAAAGGGACTATTTGTGTAGAATTGTTTACACCTCTGTTTACGAATTTCAAGTTATAATTTTTTGAAAATTCTGAGAACAGCTCTCACATTTTTAAACTGCACATTATGTCGACGTGGTATTGAAGAAGCCTGTGTGGCCGTATCGAAATAAATTCAATCCACTCAACATATTGCGGACTGCTGCAATGGTAGTCCGAGTTTCTGACACTAAAATGACTATTTTTTTAAACTGATGGCCGTTTTTAGGAGTCTGGGTTCATTGCAATAAAAAAAACGTAGTAGACTGCGCCCTCAGTAGCGGGCAGTATGTGGTCCGATTTTTACATAAACATAACCTACTCAAATCGTGTCAAAACGCCCATAATCGTGTTCACGAATCATTTAGCTTCCTGATGTGGATAAGCAGAATACACTAAATATTGCCTTTTCCTGTCTGGAACGTCTGCTTCATTGATGACATAATAACACTGCTTTACTGTTTTTCAGTTTTTAAACGTTAAATTCACTTTACATAAAGCTACATGTACATTATTTATGAATGTGGTAGTTACACTATCCTCGTGTCGTCGGTTCTGGAGCCTTTTTAAACTGGAACGCCATTTGCATACTCTCATTGATACGTTACGATATGGCGCGAAACGTCAACCTGTAACATGACTACCCACTGGCAGGCGTCGCGATATAGTTCATTGGTCGTGTTGTTGTGTCGTTGAAGTCACGTGAACCAACACGACCAATGAACTATACCAACATGACCAATGAACTATATCGCCTGCTAGTGGGTAGTCATGTGACAGGTTGACCTTTCGCGCCATATAGTGACGTATCAATGAGACTATTGAGAGTATGCAAATGGCGACTTTTGTAAATTAAAGGTCGACATACAGACTTCAGATTGGTACGAGGAGAAAGGGAATCCATTAAAGTACGGGTTTGTAATTTTATTTTTAAAAGTTATGAAGAGAATCTTGATATTTTGCGTTCTGACGACGATGATGGCCTATCTGTCAGAAAATGTCTTACAAGTTACATCATCATCGCAGATATTTCGGACTACTCAACCTGCTGAAATGGAATCGTTTGAACACTGTCAGTGATTTTTCAGAATTTCGATTTCCTGGTGCAGATTTGAAACTTTTATGTGAGCAAATGGTGTCATATCTATAATATAGACTTTTTCTAGCGGTAGATATTGTTATGTCAAAGTCTGAACCGTTAAATTACCTGGATAACCTGGCTGAATTCAGCAAGTGCACGTTTCTTCAACAAGGCCGCCATTTTGTCTTCTGCTGGAGTGGAGGCCAGAGTTAAAGCAACATTATTTCGTAATAATTGTTTCTCTTGTATTACATCGAATTCTTTCACATAAATAAATATTCTAGAAATTGTATGAAAAAAATGTTGCATTTAAATGTATGCATTTTTCTTTAGGTTTTTTTTTTGCTAAAAAAAACAAACCAAAAGAACCTGCGAAAATATGGCTAGAATTCAAAGGTTCGCTCTGAACAAAACGTAAACAAAACATCGAGATCTAAAAATAACTTTTTTAGATCAGGCTCATCGATGTAAAAGTTTATTTTTAGATCAGCCAATGATCAGGTTATAGATGGCTCGGCATTATGAAGCCACTACTGTAACTGCCAAGTCGTTTTGTGTTATTTTAGAGTGTGCGAAATTTTTATTTATTTATTTTTCTTTGTTTAACAAATGTTCAACCCCCTTCAGTCTAGAGCCCAGTAGCCTAGAGCCCAGTAGAAGTGTTAGATGATGGCGCTGTCACAATTAGGCCTATCAATGGGCTTTCATATTAAAAAACTATCCCCTGTGTAGGCTGCTATAGTGTCAATGCATAAATATACATGTAGACATTATGTAACTCAAGACATTCCCTTGGCCAGTCCCTAGAAAAATAAAAACCCTCAATGCGGAAAACATTGTGTTAATTATTGCTTCTTTCATAATTTATTTAAAAAAAAAAAATAACAACAAAATACGTTTTTCTCATATTGCCACCAAAAATAATGTTAGAATTGTGAAAGACAGAAACTAAAAAAATGTTTTAAAAATAAGTCCCGACGTCAATGTGAAAAGTATTACTATACTTCTACCTTTAGACAGGTAGATAGATATATTATATATCTATACAATTTTCACTGAGGTTGGTTTGCTTGTGATGTGTTTTAATTTTTTCTAATACACAATAGAATATATCCTTTTAAAACCAGTGAAATAAAACTAGTGAAAATAATTTTTGAAAAAAACCCACCTTAACCAATCACTATCATCACCATAACACACTATCATCACCATAACACACTATCATCACCATAACACACCATCATCACCTTAATCCACCATCATCACCATAACAAACCATCATCACCGTAACAAACCATCATCACCATAACACACCATCATCATCTTAACACACCATCATCACCTTAATCCACCATCATCACCATAACAAACCATCATCACCATAACACACCATCATCATCTTAACACACCATCATCACCTTAATCCACCATCATCACCATAACAAACCATCATCACCATTACACACTATCATCACCATAACACACTACCATCACCATAACACACCATCATCATCTTAACACACCATCATCACCTTAATCCACCATCATCACCATAACAAACCATCATCACCATAACACACCATCATCATCTTAACACACCATCATCACCTTAATCCACCATCATCACCATAACAAACCACCATCACCATAACACACTATCATCACCATAACACACTACCATCACCATAACACACCATCACCACCTTAACACACCATCACCACCTTAACACACCATCATCACCATAACACACCATCATCGCCATAACACAACATCATCATCATAACACACCATCATCATCTTAACACATCATGATCATCTTAACACACCATCATCACCTTAACACACCACCATCACCTTAACACATCATCATCACCTTAACCCACCATCATCACCTTAACCCACCATCATCACCTTAACCCACCATCATCACCTTAACACACCATCATCACCTTGACACACCATCATCACCTTAACACACCATCATGACCTTAACACACCATCATCACCATAACATACCATCATCACCTTAACTGCCATCATCACCTTAACACACCGTCATCACCTTAACACACCATCATCGCCATAACACACCATCATCAACATAACACACCATCATCACCATAACACACCATCATCACCTTAACACACCATCATCACCATAACACACCATCATCGCCATAACACAACATCATCACCATACCACACCATCATCGCCATAACACACCATCATCGCCATAACACACCATCATCACCTTAACACACCATCATCACCTTAACACACCATCATCGCCATAACACACCATCATCAACATAACACACCATCATCACCATAACACACCATCATCACCTTAACACACCATCATCACCATAACACACCATCATCACCTTAACACACCATCATCAACATACCACACCATCATCGCCATAACACACCATCATCACCTTAACACACCATCATCACCTTAACACACCATCATCGCCATAACACACCATCATCACCATAACACACCATCATCACCATACCACACCATCATCACCTTAACACACCATCATCGCCATAACACACCATCATCAACATAACACACCATCATCACCATACCACACCATCATCACCTTAACACACCAGCATCGCCATAACACACCATCATCAACATAACACACCATCATCACCATAACACACCATCATCACCTTAACACACCATCATCACCATAACACACCATCATCAACATAACACACCATCATCACCATAACACACCATCATCACCTTAACACACCATCATCACCATAACACACCATCATCACCATAACACACCATCATCACCTTAACACACCATCATCACCATACCACACCATCATCGCCATAACACAACATCATCATCATAACACACTATCATCACCATAACACACTATCATCACCATAACACACTATCATCACTTTAACACACCATCATCACCATAACACACCGCCATCACCTTAACACACCATCATCACCATAACACACTATCATCACCATAACACACTATCATCACCATAACACACTATCATCACAATAACACACCATCATCACCATAACACACCGCCATCACCTTAACCCACCATCATCACCATAACACACCATCATCACCATAACACACTATCATCACCATAACACACTATCATCACCATAACACACTATCATCACCATAACACACCATCATCACCATAACACACTATCATCACCATAACACACTATCATCACCATAACACACTATCATCACCATAACACACTACCATCACCATAACACGCCATCATCACCTTAACACACCATCATCGCCATAACACACCATCATCACCATAACACACTATCATCATCATAACACACTATCATCACTTTAACACACCATCATCACTTTAATACACCATCATCACCTTAATTAACACACTATCATCACCTTAACACACCATCATCACCATAACACACCATCATCACCTTAACACACCATCATCATCTTAGCACACCATCATCACCTTAGCATACCTTAACAGTTTGATGGTGGTGGTAGGTGTAGCAGTTTAATGGTGGTAGGTGTAGCAGTTTGGTGGTGGTAGGTGTAGCAGTTTGATGGTGGTAAGTGTAGCAGTTTGATGATGGTAGGCGTAGCAGTTTGATGGTGGTAGGTGTAAAAGTTTGATGGTGGTGGTGGTTTAGCAGCTTGATGGTGGTGGTGGTTTAGCAGTTTTATAATGGTGGTAGGTGTAGCAGTTTGATGGTGGTGGTGCAGCAGTTTGATGGTGGTGGTGTAGCAGTTTGATGGTGGTAGGTGTAGCAGTTTGATGGTGGTAGGTGTAGCAGTTTGATGGTGGTAGGTGTAGCAGTTTGATGGTGGTAGGTGTAGCAGTTTGATGGTGGTAGGTGTAGCAGTTTGATGGTGGTGGTGTAGCAATTTGATGGTGGTAGGTGTAGCAGTTTGATGGTGGTAGGTGTAGCAGTTTGATGGTGGTGGTGGTGTTACAGTTTGATGGTGGTGGTAGGTGTAGCAGTTTGGTGGTGGTAGGTGTAGCAGTTTGATGGTGGTAAGTGTAGCAGTTTGGTGGTGGTGGTGTCACAGTTTGATGGTGGTGGTAGGTGTAGCAGTTTGGTCGTGGTAGGTGTAGCAGTTTGGTGGTGGTGGTGTAACAGTTTGATGGTGATGGTAGGTGTAGCAGTTTGATGGTGGTAGGTGTAGCAGTTTGATGGTGGTAGGTGTAGCAGTTTGATGGTGGTGGTAGGTGTAGCAGTTTGGTCGTGGTAAGTGTAGCAGTTTGGTGGTGGTGGTGTAACAGTTTGATGGTGGTGGTAGGTCTAGCAGTTTGATGGTGGTAGGTGTAGCAGTTTGATGGTGGTAGGTGTAGCAGTTTGATGGTGGTGGTAGGTGTAGCAGTTTGGTCGTGGTAAGTGTAGCAGTTTGGTGGTGGTGGTGTAACAGTTTGATGGTGGTAAGTGTAGCAGTTTGATGGTGGTAAGTGTAACAGTTTGATGGTGGTAGGTGTAGCAGTTTGATGGTGGTAAGTGTAGCAGTTTGGTGGTGGTGGTGTCACAGTTTGATGGTGGTGGTAGGTGTAGCAGTTTGATGGTGGTAGGTGTAGCAGTTTGATGGTGTAGGTGTAGCAGTTTGATGGTGGTAGGTGTAGCAGTTTGATGGTGGTAGGTGTAGCAGTTTGATGGTGGTGGTGGTGTTACAGTTTGATGGTGGTGGTAGGTGTAGCAGTTTGATGGTGGAAGGTGTAGCAGTTTGATGGTGGTGGTGGTGTTACAGTTTGATGGTGGTGGTAGGTGTAGCAGTTTGGTGGTGGTAGGTGTAGCAGTTTGGTGGTGGTAGGTGTAGCAGTTTGATGGTGGTGGTGTTACAGTTTGATGGTGGTGGTAGGTGTAGCAGTTTGGTGGTGGTAGGTGTAGCAGTTTGATGGTGGTAAGTGTAGCAGTTTGGTGGTGGTGGTGTCACAGTTTGATGGTGGTGGTAGGTGTAGCAGTTTGATGGTGGTAGGTGTAGCAGTTTGATGGTGTAGGTGTAGCAGTTTGATGGTGGTAGGTGTAGCAGTTTGATGGTGGTAGGTGTAGCAGTTTGATGGTGGTGGTGTAGCATTTTGATGGTGGTAGGTGTAGCAGTTTGATGGTGGTAGGTGTAGCAGTTTGATGGTGGTGGTGGTGTTACAGTTTGATGGTAGTGGTAGGTGTAGCAGTTTGATGGTGGTAGGTGTAGCAGTTTGATGGTGGTGGTGGTGTTACAGTTTGATGGTGGTAGGTGTAGCAGTTTGGTGGTGGTAGGTGTAGCAGTTTGATGGTGGTGGTGGTGTTACAGTTTGATGGTGGTGGTGGTGTTACAGTTTGATGGTGGTGGTAGGTGTAGCAGTTTGGTGGTGGTAGGTGTAGCAGTTTGGTGGTGGTAGGTGTAGCAGTTTGATGGTGGTGGTGTTACAGTTTGATGGTGGTGGTAGGTGTAGCAGTTTGGTGGTGGTAGGTGTAGCAGTTTGATGGTGGTAAGTGTAGCAGTTTGGTGGTGGTGGTGTCACAGTTTGATGGTGGTGGTAGGTGTAGCAGTTTGATGGTGGTAGGTGTAGCAGTTTGATGGTGTAGGTGTAGCAGTTTGATGGTGGTAGGTGTAGCAGTTTGATGGTGGTAGGTGTAGCAGTTTGATGGTGGTGGTGTAGCATTTTGATGGTGGTAGGTGTAGCAGTTTGATGGTGGTAGGTGTAGCAGTTTGATGGTGGTGGTGGTGTTACAGTTTGATGGTAGTGGTAGGTGTAGCAGTTTGATGGTGGTAGGTGTAGCAGTTTGATGGTGGTGGTGGTGTTACAGTTTGATGGTGGTGGTAGGTGTAGCAGTTTGGTTTGGTAGGTGTAGCAGTTTGATGGTGGTAAGTGTAGCAGTTTGGTGGTGGTGGTGTCACAGTTTGATGGTGGTGGTAGGTGTAGCAGTTTGATGGTGGTAGGTGTAGCAGTTTGGTCGTGGTAGGTGTAGCAGTTTGGTGGTGGTGGTGTAACAGTTTGGTGGTGGTGGTAGGTGTAGCAGTTTGATGGTGGTAGGTGTAGCAGTTTGATGGTGGTAGGTGTAGCAGTTTGATGGTGGTGGTAGGTGTAGCAGTTTGGTCGTGGTAAGTGTAGCAGTTTGGTGGTGGTGGTGTAACAGTTTGATGGTGGTGGTAGGTGTAGCAGTTTGATGGTGGTAGGTGTAGCAATTTGATGGTGGTAGGTGTAGCAGTTTGATGGTGGTGGCAGGTGTAGCAGTTTGGTCGTGGTAAGTGTAGCAGTTTGGTGGTGGTGGTGTAACAGTTTGATGGTGGTAAGTGTAGCAGTTTGATGGTGGTAAGTGTAACAGTTTGATAGTGGTAGGTGTAGCAGTTTGATGGTGGTGTAGCAGTTTGATGGTGGTAAGTGTAACAGTTTGATGGTGGTAGGTGTAGCAGTTTGATGGTGGTAGGTGTAGCAGTTTGATGGTGGTAGGTGTAGCAGTTTGATGGTGGTAGGTGTAGCAGTTTGATGGTGGTGGTAGGTGTAGCAGTTTGGTCGTGGTAAGTGTAGCAGTTTGGTGGTGGTGGTGGTGTAACAGTTTGATGGTGGTGGTAGGTGTAGCAGTTTGATGGTGGTAGGTGTAGCAGTTTGATGGTGGTAGGTGTAACAGTTTGATGGTGGTAGGTGTAGCAGTTTAGTGGTGGTAGGTGTAGCAGTTTGATGGTGGGAGGTGTAGCAGTTTGGTGGTGGTAGGTGTAGCAGTTTGATGGTGGTAAGTGTAGCAGTTTGATGGTGGTAGGTGTAGCAGTTTGATGGTGGTAAGTGTAGCAGTTTGATGGTGGTAAGTGTAACAGTTTGATGGTGGTAGGTGTAGCAGTTTGATGGTGGTGTAGCAGTTTGATGGTGGTATGTGTAGCAGTTCAGATGTGGTGGTGGTGTAGCAGTTTGATGGTGGTAGGTGTAACAGTTCAGATGTGGTGGTGTAGCAGTTTGATGGTGGTAGGTGTAACAGTTCAGATGGTGGTGGTAGGTGTAGCAGTTTGGTGGTGGTGGTGTAACAGTTTGATGGTGGTGGTAGGTGTAGCAGTTTGGTGGTGGTAAGTATAGCAGTTTGGTGGTGGTGGTGTAACAGTTTGATGGTGGTGGTAGGTGTAGCAGTTTGGTGGTGGTAGGTGTAGCAGTTTGATGGTGGGAGGTGTAGCAGTTTGGTGGTGGTAGGTGTAGCAGTTTGATGGTGGTAAGTGTAGCAGTTTGATGGTGGTAGGTGTAGCAGTTTGATGGTGGTAAGTGTAGCAGTTTGATGGTGGTAGGTGTAGCAGTTTGATGGTGGTGTAGCAGTTCAGATGTGGTGGTGGTGTAGCAGTTTGATGGTGGTAGGTGTAACAGTTCAGATGTGGTGGTGTAGCAGTTTGATGGTGGTAGGTGTAACAGTTCAGATGGTGGTGGTAGGTGTAGCAGTTTGGTGGTGGTAAGTATAGCAGTTTGGTGGTGGTGGTGTAACAGTTTGATGGTGGTAGGTGTAGCAGTTTGATGGTGGTAGGTGTAGCAGTTTGATGGTGGTAGGTGTAGCAGTTCAGATGTGGTGGTGGTGTAGCAGTTTGATGGTGGTAGGTGTAACAGTTCAGATGTGGTGGTGTAGCAGTTTGATGGTGGTAGGTGTAACAGTTCAGATGGTGGTGGTAGGTGTAGCAGTTTGGTGGTGGTGGTGTAACAGTTTGATGGTGGTGGTAGGTGTAGCAGTTTGGTGGTGGTAAGTATAGCAGTTTGGTGGTGGTGGTGTAACAGTTTGATGGTGGTGGTAGGTGTAGCAGTTTGGTGGTGGTAGGTGTAGCAGTTTGATGGTGGGAGGTGTAGCAGTTTGGTGGTGGTAGGTGTAGCAGTTTGATGGTGGTAAGTGTAACAGTTTGATGGTGGTAGGTGTAGCAGTTTGATGGTGGTAAGTGTAGCAGTTTGATGGTGGTAGGTGTAGCAGTTTGATGGTGGTGTAGCAGTTCAGATGTGGTGGTGGTGTAGCAGTTTGATGGTGGTAGGTGTAACAGTTCAGATGTGGTGGTGTAGCAGTTTGATGGTGGTAGGTGTAACAGTTCAGATGGTGGTGGTAGGTGTAGCAGTTTGATGGTGGAAGGTGTAGCAGTTTGATGGTGGTAAGTGTAGCAGTTTGATGGTGGTAGGTGTGGCAGTTTGGTGGTGGTAGGTGTAGCAGTTTGATGGTGGTAAGTCTAGCAGTTTGATGGTGGTAGGTGTAGCAGTTTGATGGTGGTAGGTGTAACAGTTCAGATGGTGGTGGTAGGTGTAGCAGTTTGATGGTGGAAGGTGTAGCAGTTTGATGGTGGTTAAGTGTAGCAGTTTGATGGTGGTAGGTGTGGCAGCTTGATGGTGGTGTAGCAGTTTGATAGTAAGTGTAGCAGTTTGATGGTGGTGGTGGTGGTGTTACAGTTTGATGGTGGTGGTAGGTGTAGCAGTTTGGTGTTGGTAGGTGTAGCAGTTTGGTGGTGGTGATGTAACAGTTTGATGGTGGTGGTAGTTGTAGCAGTTTGGTGGTGGTAAGTGTAGCAGTTTGGTGGTGGTGGTGTAACAGTTTGATGGTGGTGGTAGGTGTAGCAGTTTGGTGGTGGTAGGTGTAGCAGTTTGATGGTGGAAGGTGTAGCAGTTTGATGGTGGTGGTAGGTGTAGCAGTTTGGTGGTGGTAGGTGTAGCAGTTTGGTGGTGGTGGTGTAACAGTTTGATGGTGGTGGTAGGTGCAGCAGTTTGGTGGTGGTAAGTGTCGCAGTTTGGTGGTGGTGGTGTAACAGTTTGATGGTGGTGGTAGGTGTAGCAGTTTGATGGTGGGAGGTGTAGCAGTTTGGTGGTGGTTGGTGTAGCAGTTTGATGGTGGTAAGTGTATCAGTTTGATGGTGGTAGGTGTAGCAGTTTGATGGTGGTAAGTGTAGCAGTTTGATGGTGGTAGGTGTAGCAGTTTGATGGTGGTGTAGCAGTTTGATGGTGGTGTAGCAGTTTGATGGTGGTATGTGTAGCAGTTCAGATGTGGTGGTGTAGCAGTTTGATGGTGGTAGGTGTAACAGTTCAGATGGTGGTGGTAGGTGTAGCAGTTTGATGGTGGAAGGTGTAGCAGTTTGATGGTGGTAAGTGTAGCAGTTTGATGGTGGTAGGTGTGGCAGTTTGATGGTGGTGCAGTAGTTTGATGGTGATGTAGCAGTTTGATGGTGGTAGGTGTAGCAGTTCAGATGTGGTGGTGGTGTAGCAGTTTGATGGTGGTAGGTGTAACAGTTTGATTGCGGTGGTAGGTGTAGCAGTTTGATGGTGGTGGGTGTAGCAGTTTGATGGTAGTGGTGTAGCAGTTTGATGGTGGTAGGTGTAGCAGTTTGATTTTGGTGATGCAACAGTTTGATGGTGGTAGGTGTAGCAGTTTGATGGTGGTAAGTGTAGTAGTTTGATGGTGGTGCAGCAGTTTGATGGTGGTGGGTGTAGCAGTTTGATCGTAGTGGTGTAGCAGTTTGATGGTGGTAGGTGTAGCAGTTTGATGGTGGTAGGTGTAGCAGTTTGATGGTGGTAGGTGTAGCAGTTTGATGGTGGTAGGTGTAGCAGTTTGATGGTGGTAAGAGTAGCAGTTTGGTGGTGGTGTAGCAGTTTGATGGTGGTGGTGTAGCCGGTTGCTGGTGGTGGGTGTAGCAGTTTGATGGTGGTAGGTGTAGCAGTTTGATGGTGGTAAGTGTAGCAGTTTGATGGTGGTAGGTGTAACAGTTTGATGGTGGTAGGTGTAGCAGTTTGATGGTGGTAGGTGTAGTAGTTTGATGATAGTGGCAGGTGTAGCAGTTTGAAGGGAAAATAGCTATCAATATGGAAAATAGGAATATGATTGTATCAACAGAGAAAATAGGAATCATATACAACAAATAGGGAATTTATAATGAGACCAATCGGCTTTGATGCATCTCCAATATAATAATATGATTACAATCTTTTATAAGTCCAAGGATAGGTTAAATACTTTTCTCCAAGTATTATTCAAACTATCTCCCCGAGCCTTTTATCAACGACCAAGAGTTTAAATCAAGCTCCGTCTCGCAACACCTTCATCACCCACCTCGAATAAAAAGTTATCCTTTGGTCTCGAGATATATGTAGGTGTCTAACGAGAGGGGGCTTCCTCGGCCCCTCGAAAATTCTCGAAGGGCGCCAAGTGAAGAATGTGAATACAGCTCGGGTACATTTAAATTTCAACTCAAAACTGCTGTGAGCTCTTGGTGATAGATTGATTGTTTGGTGTTTTACGCCGCGCTCAAGATTATTTCACTTATATGGCGGCGTTGTCAGTTTTATTGTGGAAGGAAACCGGGCTCTGTGCCCGGAGGAAACCCACGACTTGCCGCTAGTAACTGGCAACCATCCCACATAGGTCGTTCGAGTGAAAACCTAGTCAGACTTGGTGATAGAGAAAGTGTTCGGAATCTCCGGGAAGAAAGTTGAGGTAACGGAGGAATGCGTTTTAACAGGACATTAATACAAAGGGAAGTAATTTGATACGATAATGAGGGGCCAGAGATTCCGAACGGGCAGTCAAGTCTCATTAGCATGGCCAAATAAAGCGAATTTCGTTTAGCTTATATGGTGACAGGCTGTGGGCTTTTAAAGGATGATTTGTGACAATACGGTAAACACACATCACCAAAACAACGACCTACGCGTATTTTAACCGCTAAAAGACACTTCTTAAAAAGGTAAGTTTTACTACACTATAGGCCTACATCTAAAATTAAAAAAGGAAAAAAAAAATTAACCCTAGAGAAACCACTGGGTCAAATTTAACACCCGCTTATTACATGAATTTTGTTAGACGTGTATTTACAACTTGGAAATTAGGGCTAGAGCTAAGGGCATTGTTAAAACATGTTCTTCGGTCATTTATGATCACACCTTAACAAAGGCAGGGGCTTTTACCCAGGTAGGGGACCTAGTTTCGTCGTGATTTTAAAATTCGCAAAGTTTTAAACGATCTTCACATTTCTTATAGAAAAATAGAAAATTAAAATGCTGGGCCGCGTTTAATTTTTTTTATCTAATTTGTGATGTAGAATTGATATGGAATCCTGGCTCTATCGTCCGATCAACCTCTTGAAAAAATACAATCCTTCAATGCAAAACAATCCTTTAAAGCTATTATCACGGATGTTACAATACTTTTATCTGGATATCAGAGAAAGGCAGTTTTAAAATGCATATTTTAATACCAAATATTATTGGCATGAGCTGCCAAAATTCACACTTTTTCATAATTTCTGATCGTTACGACAGTAAGAGGTTTTGAAGGCCATCGAAAAACTAAATGATTGGCGTTGGAATGAGGAACATCCATGTACAGTATGTGGCCTGTACGAACCGAAAACGTGTTCGAAACGTAAACAAAATTTAAATAACCGGTAAAGTTGAAGTGTATGGACAGTGTTTTTAAGTAATACGCTGTACCCTGAATGGATGAATGCTCTTCTGGTGGATTCACTTTGGCTTATTTTTGCAAAATAAAGCCGTTTCAGAGAACTAATGCTAAATTGATTCTTCTATTCCTTCGTGAATTTGGTAGCTACTACTGACTCTGCACCTTCATTCCATCCAAATTCATTTATCATAGAGTGAATTTAACAGCTTAAAAAGTGACATGATCGCTGCCAAATACAGGGAAAATTGAACTAAAAGAGATGGAGCCTGCGTTCCACAGTTTAAAAGCTCTAAAATTTCTCTATAATTTTGTCAGGATGTTGGTGATAGTATTTGGAGTGCTGGCTGTCATTTTCTGTATCATTACCATTGTCTTGGCCGTTTATATATGCAGAAGGTGAGTATCATACCCTTCTCATTACACTTATATTGAAAGAATACGATTATTTGTATAATAAATACAAACAAATGTAGATTGACCTTAACGTGGCATGAGCTGCCAAAATTAACACTTTTTTTTCATAATTCGTAATTCGGCACGACAGTAAAAGGCTATGGAGGCCATCGATAAACTAAATGATTGGCGTTGGAATGAGAAAATCCACACAGTATGTGGCCTATAGGCCTATATACGAACCGAAATAGTGTTCGAAAAGTAAACAAAATGTAAATAACCATTCACTCATTCTAAGCCAAAGTTAGTTCAAAACAATACTTTATCGTTCATTCTCGAGACTAGAATCTCTAAAAATCTTCTAAATCATACGCCAATAATTTCAACATTCTGATTAAATTATTGTAAAATAGTGTATGGGTTGGCTAACAAATCATAAGCGGTTGCAGCTAGACCTATATATTCCGAACCAATCTTCCAACTTCAAGTTTGTCAGCATGTTTTTGGACCTAAATCTGCCATTATACAATAAAGAGCGGTAAACATACATCGTTATTGATCTAAAAATAGCTGCTACAACCTCGCGTCATCTTAAAGCTGAAAATGTCAACACAGATAAGGCGTTGAACAGACATACATACAGGGGAGATAAATGAGTGGGTTGAATTTAGTAATGTTGTTGTTCTGTTGATGATTAAATGATCAATTAACCTCCGTTGTCAATTCTCCCAACACGTCCTAAAGTCACATTGATTGATCGATTGTTTGGTGTTTTACGCCGCGCTCAAGATTATTTCACTTATATGGCGGCGTTGCCAGTTTTATTGTGGGAGGAAACCGGGCTCTATGCCCGGAGGAAACACACGACCTCGAATCCCACTCAGTCCCCCCCAAAAAAATTGGAAAATTTTCTGACTGGGTTTTCACTCGATCGACCTATGTGGGATGGTTGCCAGTTACCACCGGAAGGTCGTGGATTTCCTCCGGCCATAGAGCCCGGTTTCCTCCCACAACAAAACTGGCAACGCCGCCATATAAGTGAAATAATCTTGAGCGCGGCGTAAAACACCAAACAATCTAATTTCTGATTGGGGTTGACGTGGAGACTTGTTCTCTTTGTCCCAATCTAAACAGAGAAGTTAATCTTCGCATGCGAGACTTAGTTCTGAAGTGAAGGGGAGGTAAGCATGTGCATGGGCACGATTGCCCTGTACAGATCCCGGCTTCGAAAATCTCGTTTGTTATAGAAGTTGGCACTTTCAAAGATTTATTTTCTCAATTTTAGCCGGAGAAAAAACAAACATTCCAAAAGGGTTTACGGGAGCGAGTTGGAGGTAGACAAGACTCCCCAGTCAGGTGAGGGAATGGAGCGACAGAAGATAGGTAGCTATAACTTATCCCCGGATCTTTCTCATTTTACCACCCTCGACACCATCCCAGAGATACCGTTTGATCCCAACTATGCTGAAATTGGGTTCGGTCCATCAAATGGCGAGGTGATATCGCTAAGTAGCCAGACGGAGTCACAAAGTAGCACCGATAATTATGCGGATGTTACCAAACAATTAAACGTACCGGTATTGCCTTCAACTAAAACAGGAAAAGAAGAAAATAGTATTAAAGCGTCAGAAAACCAGGTAAGTGTTGGGTTATATGATTGATTGATTGTTTGGTGTTTTACGCCGCGCTCAAGATTATTTCACTTATATGGCGGCGTTGCCAGTTTTATTGTGGGAGGAAACCGGGCTCTGTGCCCGGAGGAAACCCACGACCTTCCGGTGGTAACGTGTTGGGTTATATGTAATCAATATGGTTCATGGGGATTAAAATATCGATTTTTACACGTACCTGTCAACATCATTTATCCTTTGCGGAGACCAAGCCACATAGGCCTACATTACGTTTCCTTTCACTCGAACGACCTATGTGGGATGGTTGCCAGTTACCAACTGAAGGTCGTGGGTTTCCTCCGGGCATAGAGCCCGGTTTCCTCCCACAATAAAACTGGCAACGCAGCCATATAAGTGAAATAATCTTGAGCGCGGCATAAAACACCAAACAATCAATCAATACGTTTCCCCTTTATTTAGGCCTATATATACAAGACCCATTAAATACTAGGCACAAGGAATAGCTATGGCCGGATCAGTACTCGGCTCGGAGGACTCTTACTGGGACTATTACTTTGCCGACTGAGGCCCCATATAAAAGACCTTATTTAATCCCAGTAAAAGCGGAGCAAATACAATCATGAGAAAAATGCACTTTGTACGTTACAAACATACTGCTTTTTTCTCAGCCGTTTGCATAGTTCGGGATACCCAAATTTCTCTTTTTTATACTGTCTACCTGTTTTCTTCTTCAGTTTTTAAACGTTAAATTGACTTTAAAAAAGAATGAATTATTCATGAATGTCGTAATGACACTATTTGAGTTAGTATACTATTATTTACTGTCTAAATTTGATCGCAAACTACCTGGGCAGTCTCCTCCGACTTTTTTTTTATTGTGATGAGCACCGACTCCAAAATACGACCGTCAGTATAAAAAAATAGTCGCTTTGGAGTCAGAAACCGGGACCACCGTTTACAACAATTCTAACTAGATTATGATTAACTTTTGGTACATATCAATTCATACAAGCTCATAGCTCTATTACTTGGTTTTTTATCCTTCCAGAATTTACTGGATCCCGATACCGGAGTTGTCCCCCTGGAAAGCTATGACATTTAAGAGTTGTTTCCCCTTATATGTATATGTAGAAACAATCTTGGCATCAGTTTAACAAACAATCTCTTTTCTGAAGAATTTCCAGTGTTTAGTAACATGAAACTAAAAGACTTTACACACACAGTTTTTCCCTGTGCCTTAAGATAACCTGGCTTAGTAAACCGAACAAGACAGTTTAGCGAGGAAGTCCTGCTTCATTTGCTTAGTATGTCAACTGAGGCATGGGAAATACTGAAAAAACATGCGGCCTGAAAAGGACCATCTTCGTCAGCCAAGTTAAAAGCTGCATGTCATCATTCCGTGGTTTAAAACATGGAATGGAGACATTTTGGTTTTTTCTTGGCTGGAGAAGATGGAAAAGAACATACTGCCCGAGTTTGTTATGGTTTCTCGATGATCTTCAGATTAGTACAGTGTTAGTGGAGGAAGCCAAATTTATGGGGTTCAATCTCAGTCCACCGATGTTCTTGCCATAGTTAAGATGCGTAAACATTACAACAGGATTCCAGAAAATTCTACTGACTAAGGCTTAGCTCCTGTCAGTCGTCAACCTAATGAAATATCATAGGTTTGATTTGTTACAACAATTTATGGGGCATAAAGGTCTAAATAATATACCTCTTTTTAATACAATTAGAAACTTGTCTCCACGGTTATTTTAGACAAGAAGATTTTCCATGTGCCCATGCGTTTTAGTGATCATAAATATATCTATTCCCAGACTTATATCACGATTGTGATGCAAAGAAAAGGCAGAATAGACGGAGATTATAAAGCGTAGTAAATCTCCGGATTTTGGAATTCATTCTATAGTTTGGAGTTGAACTTTCGCTGTGTATCAGCGACGCTTGATTCTTGGACAGATGATGTACATTTCAAGTACTTGCTATCTGGGACCACCAAGGAAAATGAAGAAGTACAAAGCCGAAGAATATATTTAATGAGTTTGTCAAAATTGCTAAGAACTTAGCAAGATCATCATTATTTAAATAAAGACCCACTGCAGCCTTAAGACTCCTGAACAAAATGGCAAATTATCTTAAACAAAGCTGAATTTATGCCTTAATCCATGGTATGACACAGTCCATCTGTGAGACAGAAGCCAGATTTTATGACAACATCCATGATATACGATACACAATTTATCTAGGAGATACAGCCAAGGGCCCAGTTTCACAAATCGATCTTAGCATAAGGTGATCTTAATTACCAATGGCAATGTATACCTTTAGCATTGGTTGCCATGGTAGTTAAGATCACACTTAGCTATAAGATCGCTTTGTGAAACTAGGCCCTGGTTTTATGCCAACATCCATGATATATGACACTCAGTCAATCTATGGGATACATTTAGGAACCAGGTTTTATTCCAGTATCCATGGTTTTTAAATGTTTACGAGAGTGCAATGTAATATCTATCAAAATATTGTTTTCATCAAATCCAATTAAAATTAAAAAAATGCTATCATGTCTATTGTCTTTATTAGAGGAAAGAAAACAAAGTCAGTTTTATAGCACTAAAGGAATAAGATCAAAATATTGTTGACCATACCGGGTATAGTTTTTTTTTTCAGTAACCACCATAATATTGAAGGGACAACCTTTAGCAAAATGCGTTTGCAGTGACCACAGTACTATTGATTGATTGATGTTATACGCTGTCACACTCAAGATTATTTCACCTATATGGCAACATTGTCAGGTTTAGTGGGGGAAGAAACAGGGCTCTTTGCCCGGTGGAAACCCTCGAGAGAAAAATCCACTCAGACATTTTTAGATTTTTATTTGGTCTGAGTGGGATTTGAACCTGCACTACATCGATGGAAGGCCTGTGTCGGGCTGAGAGATTACATGTATCACTTCACAGACTGAGTCTCCCCCCCCCCCCCCCCACAGTATTATTGAAGGAACCACCTAGAGTGAAATGACTTATGCATGACCCCAATACTATTGCATGATGCTGATTGATTGATTAATACGTCACACTCAAGATGTTTTCACTTAGTTGGCAGTGTTGCAAGGTTTAGTGGGGGAGGAAACCCCAGACCTTCTGAGTACCCGGAAAATCTTGCACATACAGTAATGAAGTGAAAAATCCACTATTGAAGGAAACCATTAAGCAATTTCTTCCGCCCTGTGAATATACAGGGCTTTCTAGTAAAAGAAATCACTTATGTTCATAGCAAAACCATTGGATGAAATAAAGTTCTGTATAGGGAGTGGGAGTAGCGTGCCCATTCCACAAATTTCCTGTTACCGGCGTTGTCATGACGCATGTGAGGAGCCTTTATCGTTCGAATATGACGCTCATTTATGACGTTTAAGAACAAAAAACGTCAATCGAACCGATAACATCATGAAAAAACATCTGTCACCGGATATCGCGAAATCTCTCGGTAGACTCCCAGGCCCTATTGTCGTCTATAGGATAACCACATGGCCAGTTGATTCTTTATCCACAGCAGGTTTTCGTTTAAGTCACTGTGTCTCCACCATATGATATGATCATGGTAATTTCAGAAGAGCGTCGTTACCATAGTAACCAGACATATCTGTGCTGTAACGCTTTGACAGATGTAACTCCTTGATGTGGAATTTTCCAAAATTGTAATCTCCAAAATTCTGGGGAAAAAAAAAAAGGAGTTATAAATAAAGAGCAGACAATTGTATGATGAAAAAATAGAAATAAAAATATTCAAAGAAAGAAGGGGCATGTAGAGTGACTGATTGATGTTTTACGTTGCAAAAAGATCTCTATTTACCAGGTTTAGTGGAAGAGAAAAGCCTTCCACATAGAAGCCGAACGATATTTGAATACCCACTCTCTCTGTGAGTTTCAAGAATGGGGTTATTTTGCTGCTCATCCAAATGGACGGGCAATTTACAAATAAGACCAGTTTGGACGCCATTTATTCCAACAGTTTAGTGGGAAAAAGCATAACTGGGATATTTTAGTTATCTTTGTAAATGAAATATTTGTCCAATATCAATCAAATATCAGAGGTTTTCCCCAAGAGCCATGCAGTTACCTCCTTCCTGCCAACAGCCATTATATGATAACTGGAATAATCTTAACATTGCCGAAAAACACCAATCAGTCAATGGGGGCCTCCGTGGCTCAGTGGGTAGAGCGTTAGACGCTCAATCCAAACAGCCTTCCCCCAATGGGTCGCGGATTCGAATCCCACTCAGTCCAAAAATTGGAAAATTTTCTGACTGGGTTTTCGCTCCAACGACCTATGTGGGATGGTTGCCAATTACCAGCGGAAGGTCGTGGGTTTCCTCCGGGCATAGAGCCCGGTTTCCTCTCACAATAAAACTGGCAACGCCGCCATAAGAGTGAAATAATCTTGAGCGTGGCGTAAAACACCAAACAATCAATCAATCAGTCAATGAAAATTTGCTTAGAACAGAATCAGCGAATTGGACAGCCTAAACTCCCTGATTTACACCCATATAAAACTTATCACAAACCTGTAAGATACTGGTAGCATCAAAGGATTCCCGTGGGGTTCCGCGGTCTTTACCCTGCCGCGGCTGCAGGGCTCCACTGGGGTCTTTTCTCATCAAAGAGTTTATCACAGTAATATGGAGTTTGACTCGGTCATATTCTTTTTGCATCAGTCCTTTAGATACAAACTTTTCAACAAGCTGGTCAGCCAATATTTGTAATCTACAATAAGTCAAAATATATAAATAATAATTATATTTACATGTAAACTGAAAATAACAACTTTCACAACTATCAAAATGGGAACTAATTATTGGCAATTTGTAGTACTGACTACTCTCACATCTTTTGTTCAGGCTATTTAATTATTTATTTCTGGGGCCGGTTGTTCAAAAGAAAATTAGCTTAACGGCAGGTTAGATGATGTCGCGTCACAAAGGAGTTTCTTTGTTACGCAACGTCATTTAACCTGCCTTTAAACTAATTTTCTTTTGAACAACCGGTCCCAGGTGAATAATAATAATCAACAAGAAACATTATTCACTGAGCCCATGAGAAAATAAACTGTGAGGAGTTGACTTAATAAACCAATGCACTGAACGTAATATACATCGCTACTGAAAAAAACTGATGTTTACATACATGTGGGTCTCTGATTTAAAGGATGCCAGTTGCCCCCATCATTACATGTCAGTGGTTTGGTGTGACAGTAGCTTGGTGTGACTGTAGCTTGGCCTACACTTACTTGTCGGTAGTTTGGTGTGACTGTAGCTTGGCATACACTTACTTGTCAGTAGTTTGGTGTGACTGTAGCTTGGCATACACTTACTTGTCAGTAGCTTGGTGTGACTGTAGCTTGACATACACTTACTTGTCAGTAGCTTGGTGTGACTGTAGCTTGGCATACACTTACTTGTCAGTAGCTTGGTGTGACTGTAGTTTGACATACACTTACTTGTCAGTAGCTTGGTGTGACTGTAGCTTGACATGCACTTACTTGTCAATAGCTTGGTGTGACTGTAGCTTGGCATACACTTACTTGTCAGTAGCTTGGCGTGACTGTAGCTTGGCATGCACTAACTTGTCAGTAGCTTGGTGTGACTGTAGCTTGGCATATACTTACTTGTCAGTAGCTTGGTGTGACTGTAGCTTGGCATACACTTACTTGTCGGTAGTTTGGTGTGACTGTAGCTTGGCATACACTTACTTGTCAGTAGCTTGGTGTGACTGTAGCTTGGCATATACTTACTTGTCAGTAGCTTGGTGTGACTAGCTTGGCATACACTTACTTGTCAGTAGCTTGGTGTGACTGTAGCTTGACATACACTTACTTTTCAGTAGCTTGGTGTGACTGTAGCTTGGCATACACTTACTTGTCAGTAGCTTGGTATGACTGTAGCTTGGCATACACTTACTTGTCAGTAGCTTGGTGTGACTGTAGCTTGGTGTGACTGTAGCTTGGTGTGACTGTAGCTTGGCATACACTTACTTGTCAGTAGCTTGGTGTGACTGTAGCTTGGCATACACTTACTTGTCAGTAGCTTGGTGTGACTGTAGCTTGGCATATACTTACTTGTCAGTAGCTTGGTGTGACTGTAGCTTGGCATACACTTACTTGTCAGTAGCTTGGTGTGACTGTAGCTTGACATACACTAACTTGTCAGTAGCTTGGTGTGACTGTAGCTTGGCATACACTTACTTGTCAGTAGCTTGGTGTGACTGTAGCTTGGCATATACTTACTTGTCAGTAGGTTGGTGTGACTGTAGCTTGGTGTGACTGTAGCTTGGTGTGACTGTAGCTTGGCATACACTTACTTGTCAGTAGCTTGGTGTGACTGTAGCTTGGCATACACTTACTTGTCAGTAGCTTGGTGTGACTGTAGCTTGACATACACTAACTTGTCAGTAGCTTGGTGTGACTGTAGCTTGGCATACACTTACTTGTCAGTAGCTTGGTGTGACTGTAGCTTGGCATATACTTACTTGTCAGTAGGTTGGTGTGACTGTAGCTTGGTGTGACTGTAGCTTGGTGTGACTGTAGCTTGGCATACACTTACTTGTCAGTAGCTTGGTGTGACTGTAGCTTGGCATACACTTACTTGTCAGTAGCTTGGTGTGACTGTAGCTTGGCATATACTTACTTGTCAGTAGCTTGGTGTGACTGTAGCTTGGCATACACTTACTTGTCAGTAGCTTGGTGTGACTGTAGCTTGACATACACTAACTTGTCAGTAGCTTGGTGTGACTGTAGCTTGGCATACACTTACTTGTCAGTAGCTTGGTGTGACTGTAGCTTGGCATACACTTACTTGTCAGTAGCTTGGTGTGACTGTAGCTTGGCATATACTTACTTGTGAGTAGCTTGGTGTGACTGTAGCTTGGCATACACTTACTTGTCAGTAGCTTGGTGTGACTGTAGCTTGACATACACTAACTTGTCAGTAGCTTGGTGTGACTGTAGCTTGGCATACACTTACTTGTCAGTAGCTTGGTGTGACTGTAGCTTGGCATATACTTACTTGTCAGTAGGTTGGTGTGACTGTAGCTTGGTGTGACTGTAGCTTGGTGTGACTGTAGCTTGGCATACACTTACTTGTCAGTAGCTTGGTGTGACTGTAGCTTGGCATACACTTACTTGTCAGTAGCTTGGTGTGACTGTAGCTTGGCATATACTTACTTGTCAGTAGCTTGGTGTGACTGTAGCTTGGCATACACTTACTTGTCAGTAGCTTGGTGTGACTGTAGCTTGACATACACTAACTTGTCAGTAGCTTGGTGTGACTGTAGCTTGGCATACACTTACTTGTCAGTAGCTTGGTGTGACTGTAGCTTGGCATACACTTACTTGTCAGTAGCTTGGTGTGACTGTAGCTTGGCATATACTTACTTGTGAGTAGCTTGGTGTGACTGTAGCTTGGCATACACTTACTTGTCAGTAGCTTGGTGTGACTGTAGCTTGACATACACTAACTTGTCAGTAGCTTGGTGTGACTGTAGCTTGGCATACACTTACTTGTCAGTAGCTTGGTGTGACTGTAGCTTGGCATATACTTACTTGTCAGTAGGTTGGTGTGACTGTAGCTTGGTGTGACTGTAGCTTGGTGTGACTGTAGCTTGGTGTGACTGTAGCTTGGCATACACTTACTTGTCAGTAGCTTGGTGTGACTGTAGCTTGGCATACACTTACTTGTCAGTAGCTTGGTGTGACTGTAGCTTGGCATATACTTACTTGTCAGTAGCTTGGTGTGACTGTAGCTTGGCATACACTTACTTGTCAGTAGCTTGGTGTGACTGTAGCTTGACATACACTAACTTGTCAGTAGCTTGGTGTGACTGTAGCTTGGCATACACTTACTTGTCAGTAGCTTGGTGTGACTGTAGCTTGGCATATACTTACTTGTCAGTAGGTTGGTGTGACTGTAGCTTGGCATATACTTACTTGTCAGTAGCTTGGTGTGACTGTAGCTTGGCATACACTTACTTGTCAGTAGTTTGGTGTGACTGTAGCTTGGCATACACTTACTTGTCAGTAGCTTGGTGTGACTGTAGCTTGGCATATACTTACTTGTCAGTAGCTTGGTGTGACTGTAGCTTGGCATACACTTACTTGTCAGTAGCTTGGTGTGACTGTAGCTTGGCATACACTTACTTGTCAGTAGCTTGGTGTGACTGTAGCTTGGCATACACTTACTTGTCAGTAGCTTGGTGTGACTGTAGCTTGGCATATACTTACTTGTCAGTAGCTTGGTGTGACTGTAGCTTGGCATACACTTACTTGTCAGTAGCTTGGTGTGACTGTAGCTTGGCATACACTTACTTGTCAGTAGCTTGGTGTGACTGTAGCTTGGCATACACTTACTTGTCAGTAGCTTGGTGTGACTGTAGCTTGGCATACACTTACTTGTCAGTAGCTTGGTGTGACTGTAGCTTGGCATATAACACATCCACAGCTCCTGGGTCATCATTCATGTATTCCAGACCATGTATATTAACAAATAACTTTTCTCCCCCTAGTATGGGCCTAGAAATGAAGACAAACAATTAAAAACTAAACATTAAAAAAAAAATTACATTGACATAATACATGTAAGGAAATATTGCTTTGAACATAAAAACCAAAATGTTGTTAACAAAGTTACAAACCTATTATAAAACAGTTTTGTACTACAGCCAGTATGCTGACAGCTGTTTACCCTTCAATTGTTTGTCACAGACACCTGGTTAGATCATTAAGATCCCCCTGAAGAATAGTCGAAACACTTAAATTCTGATTCACTGCGAAACGGTTAGCAGCAGGAACAACCATGTGTGCAGTTCTTTGGAGTGATTACGCATGGACGACACAGGGCTCAGCTATTCACAGAGGAGAATCCAATAACCTCACCAGGTAGTGCGTGACAGGAACAATGACGCTGCTTTACAGCAAAATGGCTGTAGTACAGAAAGATGTTTAATGACTCTAATCTTAGATGTACAATAGTGTCCAAAAGAAACGATACCAACTTGTTTTCAAAATATTTTTGATTTTGTAATATGCGGCCATGTCGTCCCTTCTGCAATCCGCTCCTGATGCCTTGGCACGGAACGCCAGATTGATATGGGCCAGGCGACTTTGGCGTCCAAGTTTTGCGATGGCCCGGTCACCGGTCATTAATCCCATCGAACACTTATGGGCCCACCTTGATCGGCCAATCAGACAGCGCCGTGAGCCTCCAGTCAACGTCCTGGACTTGGAACGATGTTTCCTAAAGGAATGGGAAGGCATCACTCCCAACATCATCAGACGTTTGACGTGATCACTCTGAAGGTGTGTTCTGGCATGTATTGATGCTCACGGTGGACATACTCGCTACTGACTTGACTTTGAGACTTGTAGTGTGACATTTCCTGTTGTTTCTGTGATCAGTGCTTTAACAAAATGTTTTTTTTTTCGACCCTACTCATCTTTAAAGGCTTGCGCTATTGATTGTACTGATTTGATTTAAATGAATTTTGGTTCCGAGATTGTGAAAAGATTTTTCCCAAGAATAACAGCAAACTTAAACTTCTGCATTGTCGTTGCAAACATGTGGTATCGTTTCTTTTGGACACTAGTCAAGTGTATATCCCAGACAATACATATACAATCCTCACTAAAACAGATCATTCATACTTATTTAATTATAGAAACAATGATACATTAGCACATTGCTGACCGAAACAGTAAAATGCTTTTACGCATCATTGAATTTTAATCAACAAGCAGTAAATCGGTAGTAGCGAAGCATCTCCCTGAAAAGTCTGCACCGTCCGATAAAATCTTTGATGTAGGGAGATTGTTGGCAAACTGATGTTGCAGAAACGATTGTGATCATAAAGGGCAACATTCTGGAGATAAGAAATCCCCATTAATGGCAATAAGCTATACGATTTATTTAGGATATGTATTTTAACAAAATAAAAAGATGCTTGTAAGTATGAAACTTCAGAGTCAATCTGGCTTCACAGGGCGAACATATTGAAGTGAAAATGTCACTTTGAACCCTAGAGCCTCCTGTGCAAAATCTACAGGAATTGGAAGCTGCATTACATTGGTATTGGTGGCAGTTACCTCTTCAACAGATCCGACGTCTCACTTGAGGGTTGAGACACAGGTTGGAAGCTAATGGAGGCTACATGTATACCCGCTATTGACCTTCTGCTATAGAGACTCGAAGTGACGTTTTTACTTCAATATGTTCGCTCTGTGAAACCCTTTATGAGCATAATCGTTGCTGCAACATCAGTTTGCCAATGATTTTATTTTGGTATATATATATATAGGTGCCCTTTCAATAGTTTACCTGCTTCAAGTAACTTCAATTTTTACCTCATGGTCAAGACTATTTTTGTAATTAGATATGTATAGGTGCAATTAATCAGCTTAACAAAATTCAGAAGTATTTTTCTTACTCTATCAATGTTTTTTGACACTCTTGTAGTAAATTTCTGGCAGTTTCAATTTCTGTGTCATTCAATAAAACCAACATTCCAAGAGTCAAATGAAGTTTGTCACAGTTCTGAAATATTGTCTGGTCCAAACCATGGGCCTTTAAATAAGAAAAATAAAGTTTTTTTAACTTTATGATATATTTTTAAGTACATGTACAAAGCCATATTTAGTCTAAAAACTCTAAATTAAATGGGGACCTGGGTGACTTAGTAAGCAGAATGAAAGTATGACATAGGCTTATTTCCACCGATGGGTTGCTGGTTCAAATCCCACTAAAACCAAATAAAATGAAAACATTTCTGAGTTAGTTTTTTGGTCCATAGCCCAATGCAGAGCAGTTGTCAGTTTCTTGTGGGAGTTCTTCAGGCAAAAAGTCTGGTTTCCTCCGACACTAAACCTGACATATAAAGTGAAATAATCTTAAGTGTGGCGCAAAACATCAATCAATCAATCTTCAAAAAAATCCCAACTACAATGTAGTAACTGTAAGGACCAGTGGCTTCTTATTATGACGACATGTTTTTCAACAGCAAGTCTACGGGTCGAGCGTTGACTAATTCACATTAAATAAAATATGGAAGCGTTTAAAGCTGAATAAACATGCTTTTGAATTTTCCAGCCCAATCAAATACTTGTCACATACATGTAGAACATGCTGCATCAAAATTCCTTTAGGGACATACGATTTGGAGTTTGTAGATCTTCCGTTGCCAATGTTGGTGTGCAAAATTTATTCAAACCAACAAACAGCCTTGGTCAAACCGAACTAAGCCCTATAGTGATTGACTGCTTCTGACAAAAATACACTGGGAACAAATTATATCTATATATGTTTTAACTATAAATTTTAAACAAAATTTCTTGAATTTTTAAAACATTTAAATATGAATATTTAGAAAGAGAGAAAATAGCCTCTTTACTCACCCCATCACATTGTATAAGAACATCTGTTTTAAAATCTTCAAACTTAGTTTTAATCTCTGGTGTATTAATAGGGAACGACAAGAAATGGGTGAAGGGCTGTTTCTGTCTGGCAGAGTTGACCATTACTTCTATACGTGTCTTAGCTGACATCACACCATGGTGATCATGTCCAAGTATTACTACAAACACAAAAACACAATATTATATATAGTCATATAATGTTCTTTAGAGGGTATAGCCCAATGAGCTCTGAATCGCCGTATTTGGGAAACAAAATTTAAATAACCGGGATGACCATTTATTCATTCTAAGCCAAAGTTGGTTCAAAACAATACTTTATCGTTCATTCTCAAGACTAGAAACACTAAAATAAAAAAGCTTCTGAATTATACGTCTTGAGAAAAATAGCCACTATTCTGGTTTAACGTCAAAATATGAACATTTTGGCAGCTCATGCCTCTTTAAGTTTCGCTCTTATTAAAAAAGTAATGAGCAGGCGATTTCTTTGTTTTAATTGAGAGTATATTCATACTTTTTGCAGTTAATGAAACCTTAATTTAAGTAAGGTTTATAGAAACATACAGTGTAGATAACCCAGCAAGTAGAGGTAAAGTTTGCTTGAAGTAATAACATAAATGTACCAATTTCTCCCTCAACGCCCTGCTTTGGTATCACAACTTGAGTCCTAGTTTCCGATTCCAGTCTCCGTTTTGTTTCTCCTTTCTTGCCAATAATAAATTTAAAATAAGCACTGGGGATATCCATCTTCAGTCTTAGGCGGCCATTTTCAATTTCTTCTAAGTTGAAGTCAAGGTCACAAGGCTCATCGTTCCATAAACAGCTTTTCCCTCCCTCTAAAACAAAGAAAGTAAAATCTAATATAGAAATTTATAATTGTTGACAATTCTTAACAAATAATCATAGATGGATATGAGAAAAAAAGCAATTAAAACTCTTTTTTTTACAGTACTATAAATGTACTCCTACCATGTGAACAAGCCAGTTTTGAGTTTGACTGAAACCCAGCAAGATCACGCGAGAAATGAGTTTATGTGTCTAACTTTCACTGACCAGCTGTTCATTTAACAGTTAGTGTTAGTTTATGGTGATCGGCGGTTGAAAGATTATCTTACATGTACATATTTCGGCAACTCGAGACTTAATGGGGGAGGAAACTGGGCCCTTTGCCCAGAGGAAACCCCGCTTTTTGGCCCGGTACCTGGCAATTCTTCGATGAAGGACAGACAGTTGACGAAAGCCAATGCCATTTTTCTTTAGTTTGTAAATGCTACCTGTGTAAAGAACCTCTTCTTCAAATTCCGTGTTGTCTGATTTTATAGGGTTCCTTCGGTAGCGCCGAGTTCCAATCTGAATTATTGGGGGTCGAAGCACGTCCATACTGCTTGTCATCTTTCTTCAGTTCTCTAAGTGATCGTTATCAAGGTACTCTGAAACAGTACAAATTGCAGAACGTGGATAATTATGTGCAATGTGCATAATTATTACTCAAGGCAGTAAGAGGCTATGAAAAGGCATCAAAAACTAAGTAGTTAACTTTGGAATGGAAAATCCATACAGTCAATGGCCTGCACAACCAATACGGGTAAGTGTTCGAAAAGCAAACAAATTTAAATAACCAGAACAAATATTCATTCATTCTGAGCCTAAGTTTGTTCAAAATACTACTTTAGTGTAAATGCTGGAGATTAGTATGATTAAAAAGCTTCTGATAAAAATGTTTGATAATTTCAACTCAAAGCAAAGGTAGGTAATTTAGAAGTGAAATAATCTTGAGTGCGGCGTCATTCAAACAATCTACCAATGTCCGACCTGTCTAAATACACGTTTCAAGGGCAATATCTGGATGGTGAAGACTACCGTCAGACCAGATGTGAGAGAACGATAATAATCAAAGTCTGAGTGTCAATGTAAAAAAAAAGAGAACCTGCTTTTCGTCTGCTGCTGTCACCATGTTTTGAGAGAGGGGGTTGAGAGACACAGTAGATTACATGGGCCTACCATGAGCCCGGAAGTAAATCCCCCTGGTGTGTGGGCGCTTTAGGTATTAAGTACTGCATAGCCTCCCCTTAATAACTAAGATACATAGATAATACCAGAAGTCTATGAATGTGTGTTCATAGACTTCTGATAATATATATTCAATGGAGAGCAACCAAACTTAATTCATGTGCACTCCCAGACATGTTCCGTTCTATAATACTATATTGACACCATTTGTTCTGAAAATCGCCGCGTCCAACGGACAAACTCACTGACTTTTATGTCAATTCTCTTGAAATTCTGCAAAAGGGTTGCCTCCGGATCATCAGTGGCTTAACTAAAAGTGTCGGGGTTCCACACACTTAGTATTCATCGCTTGAATGTGTTTTACCTGGTTATATAACGAACCATACTAATTCAAATCTCCACGGTAAGTCACCCCAACGTAGGCCTACGTGTATCGACAAGGAATCCATATCCACAAAGGACCCTCATTCTCAAATAAACGTAACTTTTCTGTCCATAGAGCATATTAGAAAATTGATTAATTTCTTCTTATCCAAAATTCGGTTAATATATCAGGGGAAGTTCCTCATCTAGGTAAGCATATTTTTTTTAGCTTATTTCTGAAAGATTTATCCTTTTTTTTTTGGCTTCGGAAAGGGCGGAATAGTCACTGGTGTAACATGTCCGAATGAGAGACATAGAAAATGAAAAGGGTTGTTACCATTGTTCAATATGTAAAATGTTTCTGTTGATTGACTTCTCAAACATTCAAAAACAGGTGTGTCAGAGATGAATCATCATCTTGCTTTTTTGATGAGGAAAAACAGAAAAATGTGTTCTTGTCCCTTTTTTCAATGTCACTGGTGTAACAAAGTCTTATATTCTCAGCAAAAATCTGGATTATTCCCCTTGGATATGAAATAGGAGGAGTATAGACTTCCTGTTTAAAAATGGCAGATATATGAAAGGTCAATCTCATTCTCGCGAGATCCCCTGCTACTACGTGAACGCGACGGACCTCTCAGGCCGTCCCAAGCCATTTTACCCAAAATTGATTTGTACGTGATCTTTAACTGATTCTATATGTTGGCTTGTATTTCGTTTTTGGTACACGCCCTTAAGTTTTGAATTATCGTTGAGGAAATACAGGGACTATATTTCTACCCTCCGCCATTGTGAACAGGCCAGCGTATAACATGCTATTTTGTATGTCTACGTCATGTGATTGTAGTGAGTGTATTCCTCCGCAGCACTGGCAAAAGGGGATTCCCCTTAGCAGACAAAGACAAATGGCTTGGGACGGCCTGAGAGGTCCGTCGCGTTCACGTAGTAGCAGGGGATCTCGCGAGAATGAGATTGATGAAAGGTAAGACTGTAAACCTTTTGGATAAAATGACCAAAAATGTAAGGAAATCCTGATGTGACCAAAATTCGGAATCACTGGTGTAACAGCTTCTTATTGAATAATTCTAATATCTTTAAGAAATAAACACCTTTGTGCCCTTGTATTGTTAATTTGACCAATACTTAAGTGATTATCTCCAGTGTCCATGTGTTTCCATGCAACTACAGAGAGATTTCCCGCTAAAATATCACTGTTGTACGCCACTATAAAACAAATCGGTGCTGTTAATCCGTAATAACGAATTAATTCATTTAATCCGTAATAACGAATTAGTCAATCCGAAATAACGGAATACTAATTCGTTTTAACGGATTAATAATTCTTTATAACGAATTATTTTAATCCGTAAATACGGATTATAATAATCCGTTATAACGAAATTACTTAATCCATAATAACGAATTGTTAATCCGTAATAACGAATTATTCACTAGCGTTGGAATTCAGAACTAACGGTGTCATTATATAGGGAATGTCTGGGAGTACAGATGTACAAAGTTAGGTTGCTCTACATTGAATATCAAAGGCTGTATAGACACAATCTGACTAAAGTCGAGATGGTCATTGAAAAGACCAATGACCATCTCGACTTTAGTCAGATTGGTATAGACACAGCTCCTTATTCCGAGTCGGGTTCCCTATTAGCCAGCTGGTTGAGGAATTGCGAACTAACGGTGTCATTATATAGGGAATATCTGAGAGTGTCTATGTACTAAGTTTTGTTGCTCTACATTGAATATTAAAGGCTGTATAGACCCAGCTCCTTATTCGGAGTCGGGTGCCCTATTCGCCCCCTGGTTGAGGAATTCAGAACTAACGGTGTCATTCTGTAGGGCATGTCTCGGAGTGCACATGTGCAGAGTTTGTTAAAGATTTATGTAAATTATAATGCTAGAAATTAGGTTTTTTCCCAAATATGAACCAATAGCTAGGGAGCCAATGGGGAGACAATATAGAGTTTGAATAAGGAACGAATCGGGAACCGGGAGCTAACTTCACACATGTAACTTACGCATGATACTGGTAGCAGGCACATTTGTTTTTGGCTTTCCTCTGCCAATGCCAGCCGTTTTAAAAGTTGATTGTGGGCTAACTAACTCATTGACTGGTTTTGTTTTTTTTGGGGGGTACCCAGTTTGGTTGTAAACAACTGTAGGCCTAGGCATTAATTTAAATTATTAGTCAACCAGTTTCTGTTAACATCTGGGAAGTTCTTCTACAAGATGCATAACCTTCCCAAAAGTGGGCGCGGTTAGATTTACGGTTTGAGCGCTTATATTTTGCCAAGGTATACCACCGGCTTGAGAAGATGCTTTGCGACCCTTTTGTTAGCCTGATACTTTTCAAAAACATTTTATTTTGTTATAAAATCCCATCTGGTATGCACTTGTCGTGGCGAGTAGGTCTACGTAAAATGGAAGGTCGGGAGCATCCTCAAAAGGGCACCGTGCTTAACAAAAGATCCCCCAAATTCAGACATTTTACTGTCGTACACATATTGGGAAAATGTTCGGATGATCACTGGTAAACTTTTTCTGACGTATATGGGTTTTTTGTCCTGATTAAATAATTTAAAAATAAACTAAAGAATGCTGGCTCTTTACAGTTTATCGGATAGATGAATATTAGTATAGCTTTCACAACTCACTACAGTAGGGTTCACCCATGTAGGACCTCTGTTTACATTCACCCGAAACCGTCCGTCAGACAGTAAACATGTACCACAAAATTCGCACTAATTGTTCGTTAACTGTACATTTTTCGCTTCATCCAAAGTCAAACAAATCTTATTTATCTATTAAGCAGAAGTTTTAGCAAAAATGTGAACCATTTTACACAACTAGTTCCTTTAAAGGCACACATGCCGCGAAAATCAGGAATATTGTTTACATTTAAAGGCACACTTGCCGCGAAAATCAGGAATATTGTTTACATTAAAAAAGAAAGTCCGTTTTCTGTATTTTTCCCAGACAATATAAGTTAGGAACTTTCTACTTTTACCAAAATTTAACAGTTTGGACGTCAGTTTGTATTTTTAATTTGAATTTGAAAATTTGAATTGTTAGGTGCCCGTAACGTAAACAAACCAGACTGCCCCCTATTGGCGATTTTATGTTTCAGTCGAGTGAGTGAACTAACGGCACAGTGTAATTTTACGTAGGCCTATTTATCTGAGAAATACAGACTGACGATCGGTTAACAGCGACTGGAAAAGCCTGCTGATAATTGTTTGAGTGTAAACCACAGATAAAAAGGCCTGAAAGGAGGGTAATCCAACACGAAAGTTGACCGACACTGATCGTTGTTGTTGTAATCAGGCTTCGATTCTTCGTTTGTTTTTCACCCCATTTCTACATTCTAAAGCTAACTAGACATGTTTTATGTGTCCTATGTTTAAGTTTAGTGGTATTAGTCGTAGTAAGCTCATATAAATTGGCTTTCTTAGCAAATTTAAACAGGCTACGGCGGCAAGTGGGCCTTTAAAAAGAAAGACCGTTTTCTGTATTTTTCCCAGACAATATAAGTTAGGAACTTTCTATTTCATCAAAATTTAAAAGTTTGGACGTCACTTTGTATTTTTAATTTGAATGTGAAAATTTGAATCGTTAGGTGCCTAGAACGTAAACAAACCAAACTGCTCGCAGGGGCGATTTTATGTTTCAGTCGAGTGAGTGAACTAACGACACAGTGTAATTTTACGTAGGCCTATTTATCTGAGAAATACAGACTGGCGATCGGTTAACAGCGACTGGAAAAGCCTGCTGATAATTGTTTGAGTGTAAACGACAGATAAAAAGGCCTGAAATGAGGGTAATCCAACACGAAAGTTGACCGACACTGATCGTTGTTGTTGTAATCACGCTTCGATTCTTCGTTTCTACATTCTAAAGCTAACTAGACATGTTTTATGTGTCCTATGTTTAAGTTTAGTGGTATAAGTCGTAGTAAGCTCATGTAAATTGGTTTTCTTAGCAAATTTAAACAGGCTACGGCGGCAAGTGTGCCTTTAACTGTTTCAGCAGCAAGGACAATAGGCTACTTTGACAGCTATATTATTAGCCTACGTATATCAATCAATGCTCCATGGTTATTTTAGACAAGAAGATTTTCCCTGTGCCGGTGTGTTTTAGTGACCATAAATATATCAATCAATGAAAAAACAACCAATACATTCTCCTGTTTATAACCTGATTAACCTATATACAGTTGAAGACAGTTTTAGCAATGGATACGTTATTCAGGAAAAATAGGTGACCCTTGGTCAACAGATAAATTAAGAGGATGTCGTTCATAAAATAAATCTTCATTTTTATTTATTCTCTTTTATTTTTATTCTGATACATCTAGACAATCTAGAAATGCTTTGTGATCAAGATAAAAGACGAATATTGAAGATCAACAAATCGAGCCCAACAGATCATGTATCATTTTGGGGTGAGATTTTGACTCTAAAAACGTTGCTATTTCCTTCTACCTATCTTTCCTTCTATCTCAATTTTTTGTTAATTTATACACAAGGCAATATTTGACGTCTTTTTATGGCCTCTTTTTTTTCAACACGAAAATACCCCAAACGTATACAATGTAGATTGAAGGGACGATAAGCATGCTGTTTCACAATCAATGGAAAATTGAAACGTACTATTGGCAAAGAGAGTAGATTGACAAGAGTGGTCACTTCGTCCAATCAGCATTGCCGGCATGTTCTTCTGGCCCCTAGCGGAAGGGTGTTCCGACTGTACACTATTCGACTGAAGGCGCCCCCTGTAGAAAGGAGGTTCCTAATAATCTAATCGTGTCAGTTCAAATTCAACATGGCGCGGACGAAGTGACCACTCTTGTCAATCTACTCTCTTTGCTACTGGTGCCTTTGCGCTACAATCTGTAATCATGCACAATGGCCTCATGCGTATATCTTCAGAAGGTAAATCTATGGACAAAATGTGTTATCCGAAGTTGGGCAAGATACATTCCGGTAAGCCGGGAGTCGGAACTTTGTTGCAGTAAGTTGAAGTGGCTGTTGGAACTTTTCCATAATAGTCGGCAGTTTGGTTTTCTGGGAGGAATTATCAGGATATAGTGATTGTACAACCACCCTCGGTATTCTAAGACTCTGTCGAGCTGACTTTGGCGGATCTATCTTTTTACCCCAGGCTATGGGCAATGGTGTTATGGGATCGTCACAACCAATCCGCATAAGTTTACCACTTCCCTCTACGTCAGCACGTGGTAGAATGACGCACAACTTTAACCGGCGAATGGTTGAAGATTTCATCTTTGACGAGATCGTTTCGGCCCGGTTCATTGGATCTCCTCGTTCCATTGTTCTATCACCTCTTGACCGGTCTTGTTTTCCTTGTTTATCGTCGATAGGGTTAAATATCATTTCTTTGTCTTCTACGACGGTTTCCAATTCTGGAGTAACTTTCCTCAACGGCTGTGAAAACTTTCTTGACCGTTTCCGTTTTGTTCTAACAAAAGGCTTATAAACATCGGTCTTGATTTCGTACCAAGGTACCTCCTGTGTCTCATGCCTATAATTCTCACGGGATTTTGCTTCGGTCCTCTCTTCTAGTTTTGGAAATGTTTTGGACATCGGCTTGATTTGGTTTAGCAGAATTGTTATCTCCCCTGAAATCCTTTTCATTCGCTCTAAACGTCCTCTAGTATCAGCTAAGAGATCCCGGGCATAGTTCATGTAGTTGTCATGGCGATTTTCAATGGAACAATCTGTAGAGATGTAAAAATGTCAAATCTATTTTTAAATCAGATGAATTTAGATGAAGGTTAATTAATTTAAGAGTCACCGCCAGTGTTACTTTTATAAGTTTTTTGTCCATGTAAAAGTGTCATCCTTCAAAATAGAATGGGGCCTCAGTCGGCAGAGTGATATCTACTCAATTCGACTCGGAACACTTGGAACAAATAAAATGTAAGAAATTCGAAATTTGCTAAATATTTCTAAACTCGATCTAGCTCCAAAACGCTTTGGGAAGATACACAGTATGCTGGTCTGGCTCCCATCTTCCGTATATTTGTTAAAAATATTCCACAGCGACATGGGTTCCTATACTCGATCAACTTTGAAGCAAACGGAGGGCATGGGTGTATTTTCTAAATTGTCAAAATGTGCAGCTATTTTAGAGGATTATTGTAAAAACTCGAGCTGTACTTACGACATGATTTATCTGGAACCAAAGAAGTCATCGATGTCCTAAGACTTGTTATGTTTCTGAAACACCCTAGCCACCCACTCGGAACTCCCTTCGGCTATCTTCGCTCGCTGCCGGTCGGCTTTGTATTTCACTCACGTAATTCCCCGAAGTTTCAGAGTGCCTATAGCCACCCTGCTTTTTGGTGTTTTTGCTTTAGGGTAATATGTAGCAACGGCCCATGGCATATTCCAACAGATCGCGTTATTGGCAAAATTTGCAGATGGCTAATCGTTGTGTCACGGGTGTGAAAACTAGCTTTTTAATTGGTCTATAAAGTAGGCCTATATATCACGCGTCTGAAAAAGCGCGAAACACATTCCATAAAACCCGAAAAGAAAACTGCTTTTATGGGAATGATTTAGAACAACATTGTTCCTCATGTGATTGTATAGTTCTAAAGGCTTTTCACACGATCGCCCTATGTGTGGAAGGGCTGCTACAGAGTAGGGCTTACCTGTCGATGGTAGATGGTTCCCTCCGGGCCAACAGTTCGGTTTCTCTCCCCCCCCCCCCCCCCCATTATAGGCTACCTAACAACACCTCAATATAAGTGAAAAAAAATCTTGAAAAAGGCCAATCTGACTAAACTTTTCTATGAGCATCTCGACTTTAGTCAGATTGGAAAAAAACGTAGCACATAAATCGTTCCAACAACCTAGCTTGTTTCATGGATGACTCACTTTTCCTTCGATGAGGGACATTGAACTTAATTGATGTCCAGAGCAAAAACGAATTGACGGAGTTAATTAAGCCTGATACAACCGATTTAAAGCAGCAACAAGATGAAATTATAAGAGTGGCATGAGCTGCAACAATGTTGATATTTTGAAGTTTAAACAGAATGTTGAAATTATTGGCTATTTTTCTCAAGACCGTGCTTCTAGTCTCAGAATGAACGATAAAGTATTGTTTTGAACCAACTTTGGCTTCTAAGAATGAATGAATGGTCGTCACGGTTCTTTAAATTTTGTTTACTTTTCGGACACTATTTCGGTTCGTATAGGCCGTAGACTTTATGGATTTCCCTTATTTCAACGCCAATCATCTAGTTTTTCGATGGCCTTCAAAGCCTCTTACTGTCGTGCCGATCAGAAATTATGAAAAAAGAGTGAATTTTGGCAGCTCATGCCACTAGGCGTTTGTACACATTTACGTGCTTATAAAGCCTGGGAGTTCCCCAAGATATCCGGTGACAGATGCCACTTTTCGGTGACGTCATTTGGTGACGTCATCAGTTCGATTGACGTTTTTTGTTCCACAACGCCAGAACTGAGCGTCCCATTCGAACGATAAGGGCAGAAAGATATTTCCGTTCTTGAATGAGGAATTAATAATGTGTGCCAGAGGTGACTGACAGTCGGATCTCCCTTCGGCTATCTTCGCTTGCTACCGGTCGGCTTTCACACGCACGTAAATCCCCGAAGTTATCAGACTGGGGTGAATGATTGATATTAGCCATGTAGATCAACAGATATTTTACGAATGAGGGAACCACGTTAATCCTGCATCGCAATATCATACTAATATTATCTGTTAAATATATGGTCTTTCATATTTAAAAAAAAACATACTGAGTTGATAAACTTTCTAATTTTTATTGAGAAAAGATGAACTAATTTCACTCTTCCACCCTTTGGCGCCCTCTTCAAATCGTGATCTATGTGGGATGTGTTTCCTTCGGGCATGGAGCCCGGTTTCCTCCCACAATAAAACTGGCAACGCCGCCATATAAGTGAAATAATCTTGAGCGCGGCCACCAAACAATTAATCAATCAATCAATCAATCAAATCGTGATCTACCGACCTCGGGTGGTTTGTTTAAAGCTCTAATAAAATTAGACCTGTGGAGAGTAGATAATGATAGTCCCTAGTGGACTAATGTATTTGGTTTCTAACATCGACTATAAATAAAGCTACCTGTATCTGTAGAGTCAAAACGTAACGGAATCACAAATGACAACTGAAAGTGTGTCCTTGGAGGCCGGACCAGTGGGACCCACGTAAAAAGCAACTTTACGCTACAGTCCAGTTGTATTAGCCTAGGCCCATGCATTTAAGCCTGGTGTCGATTTTAGAAGTTCAAGTGGCATGAGCTGCCAAAATTCACACTTTTTCATAATTTCTGATCGTCACGACAGTAACAGGCTTTGGAAGCCATCGAAAAACTAAATGATTGGCGTTGGAATCCATACAGTAAGTGGCCTGTACGAACCGAAAACGTGTTCGAAAAGTAAACAAAATTTAAATAACCGGGACGACCATTCATTCATTCTAAGCCAAAGTTAGTTCAAAACAATAGTTTATCGTACATTTTCGAGACTAGAAGCACTAAAAAGCTTCTGAATTATGCGTCTTGAGGAAAATAGCCATATTGACGCTATATTCAAATGTTGCTTGATAGAACCCCGAGTAGCAGAGGGCAGCCCTCAGGTGAGTTGGCTCAACGAAAATTAGAAAAGGTATGACAAGTATATCGCAAAAGGAACTGTGTCCTGGACCCTGTCTCACAAAGCGGCGTAGCATAAGTTTTCACGTAACTGCCATAGCAACCCATACTGTAGAGATACGTTAGTATGAAAGTTACGCAAAAAATACATCTGCGCCGCTTTGTGAAACAGGACTCTGCTACCTGTAAAATATTTGAAGGGAGATAACCCATATGCGCTTTTAAAACTATTACTTCACTCACTCGGAACATCCTTCGGCTATCTTCGCTCGCTACCGGTCGGCTTTGACACGCCTCGGACAGTCTGCGCCTTTTATACGGTAAATCACCGTATTTTTGGGCTGAATAAAAATGGCGTCGAAAGTAAATATCAAAATGTTTCACTACAGACGAAAAAAGAAAATAAAAATAATTATAAATTTATTAAATGCTAATATCATTTAGAAAGATATTTGTTTATATAATATATTTAGCCCGGTAAAGCACATGTTGTGTAACGCAAAGAAGAGACGCAGTTTCGGTACATTCCAGGAATCCTCCAATACTTCAATTATAAAACTGATCGCGCCTGAAAGTTAACAAACAGAGTATTTCGGTCCCTTACATTATCACGAGGACACTTTCGATGGGCCCTGAAGAGGATATGGAAATTGTACGTTACACGGCTACCTTTTTGGTGGCCACATTCAAAATGACCTGCAGTCTATCAGAGGGTATTTCACGCACGTAAATCCCCGAAGTTTCAGAGTGTTACTTCACTCTGAAACTTCGGGGATTTACGTGCGTGTCAAAGCCGACCGGTAGCGAGCGAAGATAGCCGAAGGATGTTCCGAGTGACTATTACTTATAACTGTTTATTTTTAGAATAGCTTGGCCTGGTTACATATTTTTCAACGTTATTGACACTGTAGACTATGTATATACACTACGTTTTCTCTCTACGTAGAAAAGCCTATCTTTATTCGGGACATTAGATTTAAGATGGTTTTACTTTACTATTCGTGCTTGAAATGGTAAAAGTTATTTTCTCCTAAAAACTTTAGGCGTTTGGTTGAAGGCCTACTGAGTAGGTATGTATATTATTAGTATAGGCCTATACATGCGCAAATATAAGTGTTCGTTTTCATGGATCGGTGCATTGTACATTATTTCAGTTATCGAAACTGTCATTGGGCTATTACTAGCTTTTATAGGTTACCACACATTGCTAACTTAGAACAATGACTTTGCTTATTTGGTTTATGTCCTAATATTCCTCACTGAAGTACTGTAGTTTCGTTTTGAGTTTCGATGACCTAATTTCCGGTTTAGTTCTTGCACTTTACCTTATACTTGACCCACATTGACGGTCTTAGCCGATGATATCACAGTCTTAGGTCATCATGTGATTCCTCAGTTAGTGTTTTGTTTTAGTTGTTGCGAAATCTTAGTCATTAATTTTTGGAAGGCCTCCGTGTAATTTGTATATGGTGGTGGTTAGGCTTTTTGGTTACACGGTAGGTTATACCATTGTGTCTTTCTGGTGGAGAGTTTAAAGTGGCATGAGCTGCCAAAATGTTGATATTTTTGACGTTGAAACAGAATGTTGAAATTATCGGCTATTTGTCTCAAGAGGTATAATTCAGAGCTTCTAGTCTCGAGAATGTACGATAAAGTGTTGTTTTGAACTAACTTTGGCTCATAATGAATGAATGGTCGCCCCGGTTATTTAAATTTTGTTTACTTTCGAACACTATTCCGGTTCGTATAGGCCACATACTGTATGGATTTTCCTCATTCCAACGCCAATCATTAAGTTTTTCCATGACCTTTAACGCCTCTCTCTGTCGTGACGATGAGAAATTATGAAAAAAAATGTGGATTTTGGCAGCTCATGCCACTTTGAAATCATTTACATTTGTGTATTTGACATTTTATTTTATTTACGTACGTATAATATCGGTGGTAATTGACGGAAAGACGCTTATGAAATCATATACTAGTTTCCATTGATTGGCTTGTATTAGCAGTAACATGGAAATTATATGGTTGATTGGTTGATGTCTGTGGCTGCAGGCACTGTGGTGGCCTCGGTGGCTCAGTTGGTTAGAGTGATATAGTCCCTCATTCCTATACATACCTTCCTTCGGTGCGGGATTTGTCACTTAAGCGCCGTATATGTTGCCGGGTAGGCTACTCACAGAAAGTCGGGGGTTTCCTTCGAGCAAAGAGCCGCGTTTCCTCACCCTCTTAACCTAGCAATCCTGCCATAGACCTATATGTGAAATAATCTCAACTGCGGCGTAAATCATCAATCAATCGATCGTTGCACTCAATACAAAAATCATATGACAGCTTACCAAGTTTCATATGCACAGAATCCAGGCCTTTTACCCGGAGGGAACACCCGACATTTGGCTGATACCAGGCTAGCCCGAACAATCGGCATCTATGGTGCTGAGAATCTAACATACACGTCCCGACGGATAGAAATAAAAAAGAAAAAACACACATACAAGATTTCTCGGTTAATACCAGGCATCCCTTCCAAACCGGGTAATTGATAGTCCGCCATATTGAGTGGATTGAAGTTATTCTGATACGGTCGCACGGCCTTCTTCAATAACTTCAAACTACTCAACAAATTGCGGAGTAGGTAATTGAGTGAAAACCTACTCAGATTTTTTTCCCAGTTTTCAATACGAAAATAGACTGAGAGGGGTTCAAAACCGTGACCCATTGATGGAAGGCTTGGGTCGGCGTGAGAGACTATTGGTCTGCCGATTAAGTCACCTATGTCACCTTATGGTAGCTGGTATGTGCCATTTTTCATCCTCGTTTTTTCCCCAGGTGGTCAAATCAAGGCAAGATTAAGAAAGACGATGTTTTGCAGCTAAAAAAACGTCTCATTTGTGCCATTTGACCAAGACTCAAAGCGAAAACAAGAAAACGCGAATTTTTCGCCAGTCTGCTCTTCCTGTGACCTAGACTGGGAGGAGGCATGCAGGCCAACCGACCAATTCAACAGGCGGTACAGATCGAACCAAACAACTGGTTCAGACACACCGGCCTTGCGGCTTCTCGGTCTTCAAAATACATGTATATATATATGGTCACCTTTCAAACCAAGGAAAAGTATGGGGTTCATAAGAAATTGCAACTATGTGTATATATACCTTTTTTAACACAACTAGAAACTTGTCTCCATGGTTATTTTATACAAGAAAATTTTCCCTGTGCCATTGTGTTCTAGTGATCATAAATATATATAGTTTTACATGCATAAACCTATGTACCTGGTTTACTTATTAAATGAACTCAACGACAACAACAGAAACAAGACAGAACAATCAGTACCGGTAGTATAAAACTATGTGTTTTCTCTTCAGCTCAATGAGTCTGCGGAGCGAAGCGTAAAAAAGAAACTCGAAATTTTCGTCTTCTCGCTTTAATTTGACCGAGCGAGAATAAGAAATGGCACGAATCGGCCACCATACCACCACCCGCAAATCGAACGAACTCATTTACCAAGCACCTGCAGATTATTCGTTTTCACCATTTGGAATCTTATCACTTTGTTTATGGGTCAAACTGATTCATAACCTACTCCAATAATCAGGTCAAAGGCCTTGTTTAGTCATATAGTTTGACCGATCAAGGTTCTTACGATTAGATGGTCAGCAAAATGAATATTATCACGGCCTGTTTCAAAGGTCTCAAACAAAACAACTGTTGCCATCTTTCTATTTATAGCGGATGGTTGCCAGTTACCAGCGGAAGGTTGTGGGTTTCCTCCGGGCACACAGCCCGGTTTCCTCCCACAATAAAACTGGCAACGCCGCCATATAAGTGAAATAATCTTGAGCGCGGCGTAAAACACCAAACAATCAATCAATCTATTTATAGCTTTTCAAAAGATGACTATTTAGGCTACGTGTGAATATTTCATTGTGTTTTCCATTATTTTTTAAAGATGGCCGTTGGATTGAGGAGGTTGTTGATTGGCTTACTGCTGCTGATCACCGGAGACATTGGTGAGAGCAGGACGAAAGAGGAATGGCGGTCCAGGGTCATATACCAGGTATAAAAGAATTCAAAATCTCTGTATCTTTTATTTTAGAAATTTGTGTACTTGTCATTTTGTTAAATGAAAAGAAACTTAAAAATAGTTCGAGAAGAAGCGGGTGTAATTTACCTTACCAACGGTATCAAATACATGTTTCTGCCATTTCTTTATGTCCCTCTGTGAAGTTGATAAAATATCGTATTACGCTACTACTAAGCACAATACTGTACAAATTGGACAGAATTTGCACAAAATTAAACCAGGTCTTTTGTGAAAAGCTGCAATGATATTTCATTGTCAGTTGTCTCAACTATTACATATTCTTAATTTTGTATGTGGTGTTATTTATCGACATGTGAATAGTGTCATCGACATTTGTACGATACCAGGTGTCCAAGTATACATTGAGCCCCGTTTACATATATAAAATATTCCTCTTACCTATAACCAATACTATTCACAAGTAATGTTACCTAATAATTCGTCCGGCCTACTTGTCATATCTCAATTACAAATTACCACAGTTTTGTAAGTCCTATAAATGATAGACATAGTGTACGACTGTCGATCCTTTAAAGGGTTACCAAATAGGCCTATATGCGCCGAAGACTGGGGTTTTCCTTTGAGCAAAGATCGCGATTTCCCCCCCCCCCCTCCCCCCCCCCCCCCCCACCCGCACTAACCTGGGAACCCAGACATACACTTGAAATAATATTGGCTGAGGTGTAAAAGATGAGTAAAGTCAACCAATCAATCCCTCAATGCCTGTTCTGCAATATTTCACTTCTTGTAAGTTCTAAAATGTGTTTTCGATATCATTTCCTCATTTTCTAGAAAACAATGCATTTGTTCTTAAATTGCTTCCTTCTCCAAAAGTTAGGTAACGTGCAGTAATGAAGAATCGTCTCTAGGTACCATCTCTATCATTTCGATCAAGTAATCAAATACATGCATCTTTCCATGTCTATGGGCCAAGGGCGATTCGCCAGTATAAAACAACTACGGAAACTTATTTATGCATCTTTTCAAGTCGAAAGGCTTATGCTGAGGATTTATTTTCAAGTTGTTTACTGTTGAATTTTAGGTTCTAACCGATCGGTTCTCAACGGGCATGAACCAAACTGCGTGTAGCGATCTCACCACATATTGCGGAGGGACGTATAAAGGCTTGGTGAGCAAACTGGACTATATCAAGGATCTGGGTAAGTTTGACGCACGTTTTGAATGAAGCGACATGTTCTCAACTTAAAATGTATGGAAATGACGTAATAGATCCTTTCGGCTTAGAATGACGTGTTTATGACGTTGTTCGAATTGTATGGTATTGACGTCATTTCTCTGTTTCAATCGCTGTGACCAATGAACTATATGTGTGGAATGGACACGTCTCATTGGCTGGTTTGGATCAGACTTTGTAAAATGTGCCGCCATTGGTAGTTGAAGCGCGCGTGCATAACAGTTCTTGATCACTATAGTGTCATCTCTTAGTAATGGTGGCATTTAATGCACATCAAATACCACGTGACCTCCATTCCACGCATGTAGTTCATTGGCTGTGACACGCCCTGTTTGCATTGCGTCATAAACGCAATGAACACGTACGATTCCAACGTCAGATTGATCCAAAAACTTCATTTTGCCATACAGCGAGGCTTCTGCCCAAGCGCCGGAAGGGTCTATAGAAGATAAGATATTAACACATATTTGTGGTTTGTATAACTTTTGCCATGAAACAATTTACCAAGAATCCAAAGCAAAAACTGAAAACTTTGTTTGAACCCGTTTCTTACTAGATGCCTTATTCTTTATTGTCGATAGGCCTACTGTCAGAAATCAATCATTATTTAATCTACATCTTATTGGTCGTTTGATTGATGTTCTACCCCTCACTAAAGATAACTTCACATTTTTGGCGGCCTTGTCAGGGGATGAAACCGGGTTCTTTGGTTGAAAGAAACCCCCGACCTTCGTCAACCCCTGTCAACCCTTTCCACATAGGGAACATACATTATAACGGACATTTCCTTATCCCGTAAGATTCGTACTCAAGTCAACAACTTGCTGGTTTTTTATTACAAACACTCTTCATTTTACTAATATTACTGGTACTGTATTTCCTTATATATTCCCTACAGCTGTATTTGGTTGGACCAAGCTGGTAAGTATATACTCCGGCAATTCAGCCAGAAAAAAATGACCTATAATAATTGAAAAAAAACAACACACACCTTTTCTCCTTACCTGCACTTACTTATTAAAACTCACTACTTATAGGTGTTGATGCACTTTGGATTTCACCAGTGGTGGAAAACACACCAAACGGTTACCATGGTTACTGGGCTAAAAACATTGATCAAATGAACAGCCATTTTGGAAGTTCCCAGGATTTGATTGATTTCGTCACAGAATGCCACAAACGGGATATCTGGGTGATGGTTGATGTGTAAGGCTTAATCAGCATATATTTATCATCACTATCATCAAAATGTATCATCAAAATAATCATCAATTAAGAACCCAATCATGCTCTTAATCAGGCTAACTTTGGTTTAAGGGAACACTTTAGGTTAAATGTATTATGGTTCAATTAAAAACAACAAGAAAGTCTTTTGAAAAAATTATATTATTTTTCTATGAGATTGTTACCTTCCAGATAACTTACATAAGGAAAGGATTTTTTTTATATTTTTCATTTTATTCTATTAGACGCAAATTCGAGATATGGTTCAAATTCCGAGTTGATATCATTAACATAAATAATTTGACAGAGCTTTGAGTGTGGAATTGCGGGAGGGGCTTGGGCATAAACTATTTGTATTTCTTCGTTTCCCGCAATTCCACCATTCAATCATTGACCAATTGTCGCCTATCAATGCTGATTATTAGTTTTCCACGCAATTTAATGGAGAAGAGCCCGGCGTAGTGGAAATAAGACCTCACCTTAAGTATCTAATGGAGATTGATCCCAGACCAGGGTTAATTTTTATCGATGTTTATATTATTGACTAGAGTATTTTCTAACTTTTCTCTTTGATTAACCTGGAAACATAGTAAGAATTTGACATCATTATAACTAAATTGAACGTTTTCTTACTTTCTGTTTTATTAACTTGTATTTAGTGTTGCTAACCATATGGGTTATCCACCCGGCTGTCCCCACTGTTCCATGTCACAGAAACTAAACGTCTCCGGGTTCACTCCCTTTAATAAACCTCAGTATTACCATTCGTATTGTGAAATAAACGACTGGACTAACCAACACGAGGTACGTCTTGTAACAACATTTAAACAAACATAAAATCATTTGATGTTTTCGCAATTAATTGCCCGTACGTTGTAGCTGTTCTAGTTTAGCGATAAGATAACTTTATTTATTTATGAACACTAAAACACACAAGTTTATGGATTTTTAAAAAAAAATAAGCATGAGACAAGTTTCTTATTGTGTTAAAAAGAGGTATACCATTTAGACCGTAATTCATATCCAATTATAAGTTGTTACCCCATAACCTAAAATCCATGATATTTCATTAGGTTGACGACAGACAGGAGTTTGACTTAAGTCAGTAGAATTTTGTGGAACATTTTGTAAAATATTGACAATGCTAACTTTATTCGTAGGCCTAGACAAAGACTCGTCAGCCAACCACAGTATGGGGTTTTAATCGTGGGTTCCGACGATGAGAGCTGATAGATCGAGAGAAAAATTCCATTTATGTTCTTTTATAGGGACCCAAAATACAGAGTATTCTGTTTCTTGCTGGATTAATGATACACGTTTTCGAATACAGGATACTTGATAAGTATATTGTTTCTCCATTTTTTCTAGGTAGAAGTTTGTCGACTTGCAGGTTTACCTGATCTGAACCAAACTAATAACCTCGTCCGACAACTCATGACTACCTGGGTTCTAAATCTCACGAGAATGTATAACTTCGACGGGATTCGAATCGACACAGTTCCCGAGGTAAGGTCAAAGAGAGTAGATTGACAAGAGTGGTCACTTCGTCCAATCAGCATTGCGGGCATGTTCTTCTGGTCCCCTAGCGGAAGGGTGTTCCGACTGTACACGATTCGACTATATGGCGCCCCCTACAGAAAGGAGGTTCCTAATAATCGAATCGTGTCAGTTCAAATTCAACATGGCGCGGACGAAGTGACCACTCTTGTCAATCTACTCTCTTTGGTAAGGTACACTAGAAACCCGAGGTCAACTAGCTTTGGATCACCAAGAGGTCATGTGATAATTCCAAATCCAACGTAATACGCAAAGGACCTGTTGCCGATTACACAATGAAATATCTCTGTATATTGGACAACCGGCTCCCGAACTCAGCAAAGCGCAATCCAAGACAATATGGCAAGCACGCATTGTTTGCATCTCGATCCTCAACCATAATTCCGGTCACTAGCTCACCCCATTTAACTGTAAATCACAAAGGTATCGACAAAAGACAGTCTTCACACACCGTAAACTGGGGTAATTCAATGGTAAAAAAGCTAAAATCATTATTATTACCACTTTTCTTAGTATTTGTTACCAAATAGCGAAAATTTAGATTTTCATATTTGACTGTTCAAAGATACCCCGCCGGTCAAAGTTACCCCAGTTTACGGTATCCAAATTTCCAAGATTTTTTTCCTGTAAAATGTTTCAGGTGGATAAAGGTTTCTGGAAAGAGTTCTCCCAATCTGCGGGGATTTTCAGTATTGGTGAGGTAGACAATGGGGATATTGGTTACAATGCCGGATACCAGGGATCTCTTGATGCTGTACTGAACTATCCGATGTATTGGACATTACGTCACGTGTTCCAGGAGAAACAATCTCCCCGACTGATTGGACAGGCACTAAGGGCAGAGGTCAGGATACAGATTATCTAATTTCATTCTTTCTCAAATCGATAAACTAAGAATTATTAATCGATCAACTAATTCATCTGAAAACCAATAGATTTGGCAATCACTGTGTTAATCAACCAATAACAAAAACAATCAACCAATCAATCAATCTATCAACCAATAAATCACAGAATACCAACCAAGCCATCGGTGTTCTTCTATTATAGCAAATTGTGATTTGTTGCATCAATTGAAAAACACAAATGATAGAGAAGCACATACCATTTAAAAAGGTTATGGACGTCCGTCTAATAGTATATTGGTAATGTTATTCAATTGTTATGTTAAAGGGGCATGAGCTACCAAAATGTTCATATTTTGACGTTAAAACAGAATGTTGAAATTATTGGCTATTTCTCTCAAGACGTATAATTCAGAATCTTTTTAGTGCTTCAAGTCTCGAGAATGTACGATAAAGTATTATTTTGAACTAACTTTGGCTTAGAATGAATGAATGGTCGTCCCGGTTATTTAAATTTTGTTCACTTTTCGAACACTATTCCGGTTCGTATAGGCCACATAGTGTATGGATTTTCCTCTTTCCAACGCCAATCATTTAGTTTGTCGATGGCCTTCAAAGACTCTTACTGTCATGACGATCAAACATTTTGAAAAAAGTGTGAATTTTGGCAGCTCATGCCACTTTAAATATTTCAGGCCAAAGCATTTCATGACACCACCGTGCTGGGAGGATTTTTGGATAACCATGATAATCCTCGCTTCCTCTGTATAAACTCGGATTGGACCGCCTTGAAAAACGCACTAGCTTATAACCTGATGGCCAAGGTAATCACTTTTCCATCAATTTAACCTGTCTTGTCCCTCAATGCCTTTTTTGTTTTGCTGTCTTAGTGCCGTTAGTAGAACATTTTTTCTTCTTCATATGAATGGATGCGTCAATAAGATAAAACAACCAACCAGACTGTCCTTAAAAAATTGTTTGCTTCGCGTAACCCGCCTGCCCCAATCAAAAGCCTGCCTGATCAAAAGTTTTTACCCACCTTCTGCTATTCTGCTTTTTTTCCCCAAACATATAATTGTTAATAAACACGGGGTTGGTATGGATAACAAACTTTTCGTTTATCGAAAAATAAACTTAGAAATTTGTTATCCATACCAACCCCGTGTTTATTGACAATTCATTGAATTCAACTTCTAAATGCCACTAAAACAACTAATAGAATTGTTACACTAATATGAACATTTTGTTCTGAAGCAGTATGCCTGTATGTGTGGTCTTTTTTATTATGATTAAGACTTTAATTCCTTGGGATAATCAGATCTACACACAGTATAAAAATCTTGATAATATTTAATAAAAAAAAAGCCTACATGCCTACCCAAACTTTACAGAGAGGGTCGGGTTACGCGAAGCAAACTTATTTTTAAGGACAGCCCCAGCCAGAATTTGTAAAGCAGGAAATCTCGGACCTGTAACAATGCCAATTGGGAATATCCTGATTAATAACAGTACATAATAGAATAGAAAACGATCGTGGACAACGCCCTAGGGTGCAAACGTCAGAGAGTAATGTTAGATTCTCAGCACAGATTTTTCGGGCAAACAGATTATCCTAATGCTTATAATCCTTTCTTTTCATATTGTGTAAAGTGGATACCAATTATATATTACGGCACTGAGCAGGCCTATGGAGGATGCAATGATCCTAATAACAGAGAATCGCTGTGGCCAAATTTTGACAAACAACATTGGATGTACGATGTAAGAATTATTTTTATTTTTTTTAAAACGTTGGCGTATTAATTACTCAGTGAATGCATTGATTAGATCTTTAGCATTTCAATGTCATTTTTATACGCCCGGCTTGAAAAGCGGGCTGTATTATGGTATCATCTCCGTCCGTCCGGCAGTCAGGAAGTCCGGCAGTCCGGCTGTCCGGCGTCCGCTTTCCCTTCCGCTCCATAACTTCTAAAGTTTTGATTCCATCTGCACAATTTTTTCTAAGTATATACCTTATGGGTAGAAGGTGTGTCGCAAACTATTTTTAACATCACTGGTTACATAATATGGGAGTTATATTGGATTATGTAATATTCCCTTCTGCTCCATAACTTCCAATGTTTTGATTCCATCTGCACAATTTTTTCTGAGTATATACCTTATGGGTGGAAGGTGTGTCACGAACTATTTTTGACATCATACATTGCGTAATATGGCAGCCATATTGGGTTATGTAATATTTACTTTTTTCTCTCCATAACTTTAACAAATATGATCCGATGTTTTCAAATCTTTCATGTTACATACCATATTAACAGACAGTGTGTAAAAAAATTGTTTATGATATCAACTATTGCAAATTATTGGATTATGTACATTCACTTTTATTCTTACTTTCATTTTCATGAAAATAACCTTTAAATTATAAAATGGCTTCTACTTTTCCGATTCTCATCAAAAAAGGATTTTTTCAAATTGCAATAATGTTTCTAAATTGATTAAAACTATTCTTAAATCAATATATAACGTTTTAATCAAATGAAAAATACATATAAGGATTAAAGTTTTATCTACAGACCAAGAGATAAGTATCCCAGCTTTGGTCTATTTACCTTGTCAACTTACAGTTAGCTCTCAGTCTCTCTTGAGAGATTTATGGCTTTGTGTACCACATGGCCTCCATAAAACAGTGGGTGACATTAGCAATGGACCCATAGCCAAATCTATTGTAAATCCATTTGGTCTATGATAAAATTAGAAGTAATAACCTGTAGGTATATGGGGAGATTTAGAATATTGTCAAGATGTCTATGGCCAAATAATGTAGATAAAAAATATTACGAGAAAAATTGTCAAATCTACTTGAATTGGTGTGAGCTGCGAAATTGCCAATTAATTACATTTATTATTTATACATAAGTGAAAACTAGGGATTTCCTTCACTCAGAAATGTTATAATTCACTGCAGTGAAATAACACTTTTGTTATTTAATGCACGCGACGAAGCCGATGACGTCGTCGGACCTACTTCTTTCTTGTGTACTGACGTCTGCTGTACAACAACAACAGTACATAGGATTTCGATTAGGCTAAATGAAGCCTTTTCAGTCATAATTAGCATTAAGATAAATAAATTACAGCTGATAACACAAAATTGATTTAATAGAGGGTCGGCTTACCACTCTAAGTCAAAGCGATAAAACAAAACTTCAAAATCGATCGTATGTTGGCAGAGTTGTGTGACCTGCAGCATGGATTCGGAGAATCGGACCACTGCGTGTAACGGATAACTGTACTTGCCATTCATTGACGCGTTTAAACAATGTAAAGTAATTTCAAATATCATTTTTTAACCTGGTGACTGATGCTCTGCAGAGTTAAAATCCATGGAGTTCGATTTAATTTCTCTTTACATCAAATATCGCGAAAAACTCAGGGAGAAAATGGCCATTCAAATGACCACAAATCTGACAGTCGATAGTCACGTGAGAAGAACAGACATGCTGTTGTTTCATTGGTCAGCGATATATATTCCTACGTTTGCTGAAAACCTAATCCGTCATAAATTTGTCAATACTTTCTTTTTTATAATTTATAAATTTATACTTCATAAACAATCTCCAGCCTAAAACATGATAGTATAAATAATAAACAGAATATTGTACAGTTGTGTTTGAATAGCATTTATATTTTTTCTCTTGAAAGGCGGAGGGATAACCCACTTGACGCTTCGCGTCTCGTGGGTTATTCTCCGGCTTTCACTCGAAAAAATATAAGTGCTATTCAAACACAACTGTTCAATATCCTCTATTTGTTTAAGTATGATTAGTAAATTATAAACTGCTTTTCTAAAAAATTGAAACATTTTAGTGCAACCTTTATTGACAACAAACAATGTTTAACATCGTGATTTAACAGCAGCGAAAATTGATGACTTGTACCGTGTACAAATCTTGTTAATAATTGTTGATCCAAATAGCCCATTTTAAATTTGATACAGATGGATTTGAAAGGTTTTAGTGGTAAGATTTCATTTTGTTGACATAACATCACCTTTTACCAAGCTTCACATAATAAAACTGGCAACGCCGCCATATAGGCCTACATGTAAGTGAAATAATCTTGAGCGCAGTGTAAAACACCAAACAATCAATCTATCAATCATTTACCAAGCTTCAACCTCTTCCCTCTGAATTTTGAAAATTAAATTCAAATAAATACGGAAGGATTTGTTTTGGTATGGCTGTAGTTACTGTGCCTTTCCGGGCGTATTTTGGGTTTCCCAAAACTCTTGTTATTCTTTGAAATAATGGAGAAAATTACATTGCGTCATACTTTATTTTAGCAGACATATTAGGCCCTACTCGAGCTTCCGATGGAAAAATGAATTCTATCTTTTAGTTAATTTCATCAGTTTTTATTTTCTCATGACAAGCCTTATGTTCATTTTCTTTAAGGACGTATTTCATAGACACAGTTTTTAGCAAGTCTTAGAAAAGTCGTCAGGTAAAACTTAAGTGATTCAGCGTCCACGGACTCTGTGGTTATTGGTTACATTGATAACTAGTTGTCTTTTTTATTAACAGTTTATATCAGCAGTACTTCGATTTCGCTCCAGCGTTAAGGCTGATTTAGTAAGCTCAGAGCAGAAGGAACGTTGGATGGACGACGAAGTGTATGCCTTTACAAGAGGAGCACAGGAAAAGGTAATGGTTGGGTTACATCACAGGCACACGGAGTGTACATATAAAGGGGTAAGGGGAGAGCACTCCGTGTGCCTGTGGTTACATATTCTTGTCGAGTTGGCAGAATGTGGTTTATCTTAATGCCTTTGTAGTCATAGATTTGTCTTTAAAAGAGAAGTGTATGAGCTGTGAGTTTGGCAGTAGGACTGTTTTTTTTAGGGGATTTGACAATACATGCAGACCTATTCTCTCTCCAACAAAACCGCAATCCACATACATATGATAGATGAAATGCCCGTGTGTTTTGGTGTTCAAAAACATACGATAGATGGAATAGATTGTAATGGGTGGTGTGCTGAATAAAATTGTCCAGGGTTTAAAAAAAACAGATTTACAAACCAGTCATCGACATAAACTGTACCAGAAGTAAATGAATGACTGTACTGATTTGACCGTAGATCGTGTCTGTTTTATTAATACCCGGATCAATTACTGCACCATGTAAATCTAATTAAAAATAATGCCGATTGCCTATTTCAATAAATTTTCCTTATCATGATACTTGTGACAACCCGCAATATTCGTGAAAACCATCCGGTATCTTTGGTAAATAATGCCTTCAACACGAATAAATTTATCGGTTTTGTATTTCAGATATTGGTGGTATTGACCAATCAGGGATCGGGATCCAGCCTCCAACGTACCATACCAAATCTTCCATATCCAGACAATAGCGGTATAGCTTTATGTTTTAGTCTAAGCATGTGACCGTATTTTACATGTTTCTGCCCCTTTTGGGTAAAAGAAAAATAGCATGTTCCGTTAAGCAGCGTGAATATTAAACGCGTTGAAGTTGCCTGGTGTATACAGAATTGGGATGTAAACTGTGGATAGGCCAGAGTTCGGGATTTAAACTGTGGATAGGCCAGAGTTCGGGATTTAAACAGTGGATAGGCCAGGGTTCGGGATTTAAACTGTGGATAGGCCAGAGTTCGGGATTTAAACTGTGGATAGGCCAGGGTCCGGGATTTAAACTGTGTATAGGCCAGGGTCCGGGATCTAGACTGTGGATAGGTCAGAGTTCGGGATTTAAACTGTGTATAGGTCAGGGTCCGGGATCTAGACTGTGGATAGGTCAGAGTTCGGGATTTAAACTGTGTATAGGCCAGGGTTCGGGATTTAAACTGTGGATAGGCCAGGGTCCGGGATCTAGACTGTGGATAGGCCAGGGTCCGGGATTTAAACTATGGATAGGCCAGGGTTCGGGATTTAAACTGTGTATAGGCCAGAGTTCGGGATTTAAACTGTGGATAGGCCAGGGTCCGGGATTTAAACTGTGGATAGGCCAGGGTTCGGGATTTAAACTGTGTATAGGCCAGGGTTCGGGATTTAAACTGTGTATAGGCCAGAGTTCGGGATTTAAACTGTGTATAGGCCAGGGTTCGGGATTTAAACTGTGGATAGGCCAGAGTTCGGGATTTAAACTGTGTATAGGCCAGGGTTCGGGATTTAAACTGTGGATAGGCCAGGGTCCGGGATTTAAACTGTGGATAGGCCAGGGTTCGGGATTTAAACTGTGGATAGGCCAGGGTTCGGGATTTAAACTGTGGATAAGCCAGGGTTCGGGATTTAAACTGTGGATAGGCCAGGGTTCGGGATTTAAACTGTAGATAGGCCAGGGTTCGGGATTTAAAGTGTGGATAGGCCAGGGTTCGGGATCTAAACTGTGGATAGGCCAGGGTTCGGGATTTAAACTGTGGATAGGCCAGGGTTTGGGATTTAAACTGTGGATAGGCCAGGGTTCGGGATTTAAACTGTGGATAGGCCAGGGTTCGGGATTTAAATTGTGGATAGGCCAGGGTTCGGGATTTAAACTGTGGATAGGCCAGGGTTCGGGATTTAAACTGTGGATAGGCCAGGGTTCGGGATTTAAACTGTGGATAGGAAAAGGGTTCGGGATTTAAACTGTGGATAGGCCAGGGTTCGGGATTTAAACTGTGGATAGGCCAGGGTTCGGGATTTAAACTGTGGATAGGAAAAGGGTTCGGGATCTAAACTGTGGATAGGCCAGGGTTCGTGATTTAAACTGTGGATAGGCCAGGGTTCGTGATTTAAACTGTGGATAAGCCAGGGTTCGGGATCTAAACTGTGGATATGCCAGGGTTCGGGATTTAAACTGTGGATAGGCCAGGGTTCGGGATTTAAACTGTGGATAGGCCAGGGTTCGGGATTTAAACTGTGGATATGCCAGGGTTCGGGTTTAAACTGTGGATAGGCCAGGGTTCGGGATTTAAACTGTGGATAGGAAAAGGGTTCGGGATCTAAAATGTGGATAGGCCAGGGTTCGGGATTTAAACTGTGGATAGGCCAGGGTTCGGGATTTAAACTATGGAAAAGCCAGGGTTCGGGATTTAAACTGTGGATAGGCCAGGGTTCGGGATTTAAACTGTGGATATGCCAGGGTTCGGGATTTAAACTGTGGATATGCCAGGGTTCGGGATTTAAACTGTGGATAGGCCAGGGTTCGGGATTTAAACTGTGGATAGGAAAAGGGTTCGGGATCTAAAATGTGGATAGGCCAGGGTTCGGGATTTAAACTGTGGATAGGCCAGGGTTCGGGATTTAAACTATGGATAAGCCAGGGTTCGGGATTTAAACTGTGGATAGGCCAGGGTTCGGGATTTAAACTGTGGATATGCCAGGGTTCGGGATTTAAACTGTGGATAGGCCAGGGTTCGGGATTTAAACTGTGGATAGGCCAGGGTTCGGGATTTAAACTGTGGATATGCCAGGGTTCGGGATTTAAACTGTGGATAGGCCAGGGTTCGGGATTTAAACTGTGAATAGGAAAAGGGTTCGGGATCTAAAATGTGGATAGGCCAGGGTTCGGGATTTAAACTGTGGATAGGCCAGGGTTCGGGATTTAAACTATGGATAAGCCAGGGTTCGGGATTTAAACTGTGGATAAGCCAGGGTTCGGGATTTAAACTGTGGATATGCCAGGGTTCGGGATTTAAACTGTGGATAGGCCAGGGTTCGGGATTTAAACTGTGGATAGGCCAGGGTTCGGGATTTAAACTGTGGATATGCCAGGGTTCGGGATTTAAACTGTGGATAGGCCAGGGTTCGGGATTTAAACTGTGGATAGGCCAGGGTTCGGGATTTAAACTGTGGATAGGCCAGGGTTCGGGATTTAAACTGTGGATAGGCCAGTGTTCGGGATTTAAACTGTGGATAGGAAAAGGGTTCGGGATCTTAACTGTGGATAGGCCAGGGTTCGGGATTTAAACTGTGGATAGGCCAGGGTTCGGGATTTAAACTGTGGATAGGCCAGGGTTCGGGATTTAAACTGTGGATAGGCCAGGGTTCGGGATTTAAACTGTGGATAGGCCAGTGTACGGGATTTAAACTGTGGATAGGCCAGGGTTCGGGATTTAAACTGTGGATAGGCCAGAGTTTGGGATTTAAACTGTGGATAGGCCAGGGTTCGGGATTTAAACTGTGGATAGGCCAGGGTTCGGGATTTAAACTGTGGATAGGCCAGGGTTCGGGAATTAAACTATGGATAGGCCAGGGTTCGGGATTTAAACTGTGGATAGGCCAGTGTACGGGATTTAAACTGTGGATAGGTCAGTTCGGGATCTAAACTGTGGATAGGCCAGGCCGGGTTCGGGATTTAAACTGTGGATAGGCCAGGCCAGAGTTCGGGATTTAAACTGTGGATAGGCCAGGGTTCGGGATTTAAGCTGTGGATAGGCCAGAGTTCGGGATTTAAACTGTGGATAGGCCAGGCCGGGTTCGGGATTTAAACTGTGGATAGGCCAGAGTTCGGGATTTAAACTGTGGATAGGCCAGAGTTCGGGATTTAAATTGTGGATAGGCCGGGGTTCGGGATTTAAACTGTGGATAGGCCAGTGTACGGGATTTAAACTGTGGATAGGCCAGAGTTCGGGATTTAAACTGTGGATAGGCCAGAGTTCGGGATTTAAACTGTGGATAGGCCAGGGTTCGGGATTTAAACTGTGGATAGGCCAGGGTTCGGGATTTAAACTGTGGATAGGCCAGTGTACGGGATTTAAACTGTGGATAGGCCAGAGTTCGGGATTTAAACTGTGGATAGGCCAGGGTCCGGGATTTAAACTGTGGATAGGCCAGGGTTCGGGATTTAAACTGTGGATAGGCCAGGGTTCGGGATTTAAACTGTGGATAGGCCAGAGTTCGGGATTTAAACTGTGGATAGGCCAGGGTTCGGGATTTAAACTGTGGATAGGCCAGGGTTCGGGATCTAAACTGTGGATAGGCCAGGGTTCGGGATTTAAACTGTGGATAGGCCAGAGTTCGGGATTTAAACTGTGGATAGGCCAGAGTTCGGGATTTAAACTGTGGATAGGCCAGGGTTCGGGATTTAAACTGTGGATAGGCCAGGGTTCGGGATTTAAACTGTGGATAGGCCAGGGTTCGGGATTTAAACTGTGGATAGGCCAGGGTTCGGGATTTAAACTGTGGATAGGCCAGAGTTCGGGATTTAAACTGTGGATAGGCCAGGGTTCGGGATTTAAACTGTGGATAGGCCAGGGTTCGGGATCTAAACTGTGGATAGGCCAGGGTTCGGGATTTAAACTGTGGATAGGCCAGGGTTCGGGATTTAAACTGTGGATAGGCCAGGGTTCGGGATTTAAACTGTGGATAGGCCAGGGTTCGGGATCTAAACTGTGGATAGGCCAGGGTTCGGGATCTAAACTGTGGATAGGTCAGAGTTCGGGATCTAAACTGTGGATAGGCCAGGCCGGGTTCGGGATTTAAACTGTGGATAGGCCAGGGTTCGGGATTTATATTCTGGATAGGCCAGGGTTCGGGATCTAAACTGTGGATAGGCCAGGGTTCGGGATTTAAACTGTGGATAGACCAGAGTTCGGGATCTAAACTGTGGATAGGCCAGGGTTCGGGATTTAAACTGTGGATAGGCCAGGGTTCGGGATTTAAACTGTGGATAGGAAAAGGGTTCGAGATTTAAACTGTGTATAGACCAGAGTTCGGGATCTAGACTGTGGATAGGCCAGAGTTCGGGATTTAAACTGTGGATAGGCTAGGGTTCGGGATTTAAACTGTGGATAGGCCAGGGTTCGGGATTTAAACTCAGGATAGGCCAGGGTTCGGGATTTAAACAGTGAATAGGCTAGGGTTCGGGATTTAAACTGTGGATAGGTCAGGGTTCGGGATTTAAACTGTGAATAGGCTAGGGTTCGGGATTTAAACTGTGGATAGGCCAGGGTTCGGGATTTAAACTCAGGATAGGCCAGGGTTCGGGATTTAAACAGTGGATAGGCCAGGGTTCGGGATTTAAACTGTGGATAGGCCAGGGTTCAGGATCTAAACTGTGGATAGGCCAGGGTTCGGGATTTAAACTGTGGATAGGCCAGGGTTCGGGATTTAAACTGTGAATAGGCCAGGGTTCGGGATTTAAGCTGTGGATAGGCCAGGGTTTCGAAGCCACCGTAAGCTAAGATCTTTTTAATTTCCCTCTTAGGAATAACTTAAAGGATTTATGAGCAGCCAGGGTTAAGCTGGTTTGTGTTTGTATAGGGTCTAAATCATCGTCGGATTAAAGCAAAGAGTGAGTGAGTGAGTGATTGGGGTTTTACGTCCTGCTCAACAGTATTTCGGTTATATGAAGACGTTGTCTCCTTGTGACAGGGCGGATTTCCACCGCTCTTTTAGGTGCTGTCTCACCGAGACGACTTGCCGTTAAAGCAAAGAGAGTAGATTGACAAGAGTCGTCACCTCGTTCGATCAGCATTGCCGGCATGTTCTTCTGGCCCCCTAGCGGAAGGGTGTTCCGATTGTACACGAGTCGATTTGAGCGCCCCCTATAGAATGGAGTTTCCTAATAATCGAATCGTGTCAGTTCAAATTCAACATGGCGCGGACGAAGTGACCACTCTTGTCAATCTATTCTCTTTGATTAAAGCTTACGCTCAGGCGCGTTGAGAATGTAACCCTGGGCATCCGAGGATGAGTCTAAATGTAAATTTGAAAAACATAAATGAAAGAAACCAACCTTCGCGTTAGTTCCCTGGAAGTAAAAAAATGAGCGAGGAAGAAATTTGTAGTTTTCTTAACCTCTTGGCATACTCGACATTAATTTTAGATGTGCTGTGGTCGAAATTTGATTGTCTTTTGCGTCAGACTTGTAAAGAACATGTTCTAAAACACACTTAAAGCAAATTGGAAAATATTAGGCTACCCAAAGTTGTTCTTCAAAACAAAGATGCTATTTTACGACACCCCCTTAGCCTTAATGTTACCTTAACTCTAAGAGAATTTTTGAGGGTGACTCAAAGGTCACGTTAGCTCATTTTGCAACTTATAAACACGAGTACAATTACGGGACTAGTTTGGGATAAAATAGTCAGGAGACGTTTGGAATCTTATAGAGAATCTCTTCTGATATAATATGACATTCAAAATTCTTCGCAAATGCATTTGACTCTTTTGACAGTATTTGCGTACCTGAGTTATTCTCCTTTGTTGGCAATCTACTGCAATCACAACAGGCTTTATATTTAGAGAATGTGTAGCTGTCCTATCATGCAAACAATCGTTGGTTTAGAAAGTAGTTTTAAGAAAAGCTTGTTTTAGTCTTATATTCTAACTAAGCCTTGTGATCTGCTAGGAAACATCGGCATCTAATAACTTTCCGCCCTTCACGTAGGGAGAGTTCCCTCTTAATTTATCGCTAAGTTGAAAATCTTAAAATGCTATAAAGGGCGTTTCGTAAAAGTGGCGTAGTCCATCCTAAATGTTTTGTTAGCCACTAAGATCACCGTTACTAAAGTGGGCCTTTATAACGTCACTCGTGTAATTATGGGATACTGATGAGACAAAATTAAGGCATCACCACGTTAGTTAGTTATGAATAACACGAGCTTTCGACACCTATACCAGTGTCTTCGTCAAGTGTAATTGTAACTCATTAGTATGGAAGCCACGTTTAAAGAGAGTTTCACACATTTCTTGATTATGGGTTTGTTGATTGTTTGATTGATTGATGTTTTACGCAGCACTCCACATTATTTCACTTATATGACGGTTTTCCCACTAGGTTTAGGGAGGAATGCGGACTCTCTGCTCGTCCAAAACCCCTGCCATTCTGCTACTTGTAAGTAAGTAACTAATAATTGTGCATTTGATTGAGGAAAAAATAAGACTTGCCTTTTAATTTTTGTTTCAGTACTGGTCAATATTCTGGATTCGAACGATCGAATAAAATCACTGGGTGGAAAAGTCAACGTGAACATAAAAAATGGTCAACCAAAAATCTACCAGATAAAACTCGATGTCCCAGCAGTCATTGGTTAAACTCCCTGAAGGAGGGTACTATTTTATAAGAAAAGACATCTGCAATCACAGTGCTATAGAAATATTGGTGTCATGTTTTATTTTTTAAAATTCGAAATAAATTTATTTTTAGGTTAAGAGTGTTTCTTATTTTTGTACAGATTGAGGCGGGTTCTTAATTGCATGCCTGGCCACAATTTATCAACAGAAATTGGTCTTGACCTGGATAGATTATAACCAGAAACCTAATATTTGTGTCTCAATATAAAACGGTTTAACGTAACGGTTACGGGTTCGAACTCCGATCTGTCAAAAAGAAAGGTACCAACATATTGATTTTAGTTCAAAATTAGGATAAGTTTCTCAATCATGAACGTGATAAGTTGATATATGTTTCTGGGGCCTTTTTCACAAAGCGGCGTAGCGTAAGTTTTTACGTAACTGCCATAGCAAACCATACTGTAGAGATACGTTAGTATGCAAGTTACGCAAAAAATACATCTACGCCGCTTTGTGAAACAGGTCCCTGGAATGGTGACTTGTACTAGGCTTGCTTCCGGGTGGTATATTTGAGCTGCAATCATTCGAACCTAAAAGCCGCGGTATAATGCTTCAAATATATCAGATCATTCTTGTCCTATAGAATAACACGACATAGATAGGATTCCCAAGTTTCATATAAGTTACATGCAGAGTCGATTTTTTTTTCTCTTTAAAGGCCCACTTGCCGCCTTAGCCTGTTTGACATTTGTTAAGAAAACCAATTTTCACGAGCTTACTACAACTAAAGCCACTAAAATTAAAGATAAGACACATAAAACATGTCCAATTAGGTTTAGAACGTATAAATGAGGGTGAAAAACAAACAAAGAATCGAAGCTTGATTAGAACCGATCAGTGTCGGTTAACTTTAGCGTTGGATTACCCTCATTTCAGGCGTTTTTGTCTGTGGTTTGCACTCGGCAGTTTTTATACTTCATCTTACCCTATAATTAGTCGGTATTTCTGAGATAAAGTTCGTAAAATTATACTGTGTCGTTATATCGCATACCTGACTCAAAACATTAGGGCGCTTGTGCGCATGCCCAGGTTCGGAGTTTGTTAACATTGCGGGAAACCTGAAAAATCTGTTTTTCAATTTCAAACTGAAAATACTAAATGATACCAAAACTTTTCATTTCTGGTAAAAATAGAAAGTTCCTAACTGCTTCTGTCTGGGAAAAATACAGAAAACCGCCCACTGTTTTTAATATAAACAGTATTCTGGATTTTCGTTGCAAGTGTGCCTTTAAACCTCGTCCATACAGAAAAATAACTGGCCTCGAAGTTTCTATGATAGAAAGTAGCCCATATTTTCATAGAAGCAGACGACGAAATGTCCATCCACACGATTATTGTATTATAATCTGTGCAACACTGTCAGACATGGAGGAATAATTTAGCGTCACAATAACAATAACAGTAAAATTTAGCTATAATTTTAAATATATATTTAAATTGATCAATCCTTTCGATGATGCGTTTTCTTTGACCAAAATCGCATAATAATTGCATCATTCATAAATGCTCCGTTCGTAAGAACGTAAAGACTAGTTAAAACTGTCCTATTGGTTGAATACCCTCCAATAGATGTTTATATTCCATTGACATTGACGGTATAGATAAGCAATTTCAGCCATTGAACTATATACGTGGAATGGTAGTCACGTGACATTTGACTTCCACCGGGGGCCGCCATTACAAAGAGATGAAGCGATTTCCATCCAGATCGGTCATACTGGCGCCCATCGTGTAGCACTGGCGGCGCTTTTTAGAACGCCAGATCCAAACCCGTCAATGAGGCGTGGCCAATCCAAGTATGCAGTTTAATGAATTCAACCGATGAACTGTCACGGGACATTTGACGAACAGCGAACGCCGCCATGAAACAACTGGGGTCGTTTCCCGAAGCTGTCGCACAGTGCGATCAATCGCTGTTGTCATGACGTTGTATCTCTTTACTATATTATCTATTGGCAACTACGCCTCGTTCGCGATGCGACTGCTTTGTGAAACGAGCCTCAAATTTGACCTTACAGATGAAGCGAAAGAGAACGACGTCACTAGCCATGGCACGACGACTGCTTTATTCACGTCAAAAAGTGATTCAATCTACCCGTTGTGACGTGGCCATTCTATGCATATAGTAGTTGATTGGTGTAGATATAGACCCTTTCGGCTTAAGGATTGACGCTTGAGCAGAAGCCTCGTTGTATGGCAAAATTACGCTAAATTGAGTTTTGGATCAATTTGACGTCGGAATCGTGTTCATTTCGTGACGCAATGCAAAAGAGGCGTGTCACACCGCCCGCAACAGAGAAATGACGTAAATGCCATACAACTCGAACAACGTCATAACAACGCAATTCTAAGCCGAAAGGGTCTAATAGATTTAACGAACATCGGTTTAGGTAATTCATATTATGACGTCAAATAGAAGCGTTAGAACATTTGACGCAACAACACAGAGTCGGTCACAAATATTATGTCACAGAGCTGCATGACGTTGTGTCTGTGACGTTGGTTAGATACTACAGCAGCTCCGTTGTGATCGACGGAACATGTCGTAAACTTGATTGAGACGTTTGTAAATTTCTACGTTACGACTGGTGACAAGTTGAACATTTCCACTTGATCGGAACCGTTTGTGGGCAACCCTAAAATGGAGGGTGGTAAAAAGCGAGAGAAGAAAGGGTTTGCCAAACGGGCGGCGATGGTAAAAACCATGGTTAGCGTATTTAAACCGAAAGAGACAGAAATGGCAGCTCCGGCTGGGAAACATTTCGGAGTTATGGATATGGTCCCACCGGAAAATATTAGCGAGGAAGCAACTATGTCTGCTGTGGAGACGCCATTTGTGGACCCAGAACAAACTAAGCGGCTTCTTCGAGGTCAGCTGACCGATCTGACAAAGAAGCTCAGTAAGGTGAGGATAGACCCATCTATGGTTAAACATGTTTACATCCTGGGGCCTGTTTCACAAAGCGGCGTAGATGCATTTTTTGCGTAACTTTCATACTAACGTATCTTTACAGTATGGATTGCTAAGGCATTTACGTAAAAACTTACGCTACACCGCTTTGTGAAACAGGGTCCTGGTGTTTAAACAATGCAGTATTGTCACTTTTGTTGATATATACAATATTTTAAATGATCCACATCCTTTGCTCAAACTTATTACCGTAAGCTTTTAGAGAAACTCGATGCCTCGACCGACAGAAAGGAATATCGTTAAAATGGGCGAAATTTGACTGTTTATATAAAGAAGACGTTTTCAGATGGCCATTGGTAACTTTCCTAGTTTCCATGGACCTCTTGGTGGATAGTCTTATTTGAGGATTCTCCCTGTGTTCTCTGCTGTGGCTATGATGTTGGACGGGAGTTATACCGCGGGATCTTATATTTATGAACACTAAAACACACAAGTTATATTTATGATCACTAAAACACACGGGCACAGGGAAAATCTTCTTGTCTAAAATAACCATGGAGACAAGTTTCTAATTGTATTAAAAAGAGGTATATCATTTAGACCCTTATACCCCATTAATTGTTGTAACAAACCAAACCTATGATATTTCATTAGGTTGACGACTGACACAGAAGTTGTATGTTTTAACACTATAACACACGGGCACAGGGAAAATCTTCTTGTCTAAAATTATAACCACGGAGACAAGTTTCTTATTGTGTTAAAAAAGCTGCGCGGGTGACTGACTATTATATGGAAGACGGATGCGGCCATTCGCGGCCGCGTGCCGCGCCCTATAAAACACGCGGCTCGAGAACACGAGAATGCGCTATTAGGCCAAAACCGCGCGAGATTACCAACATCTCGCACTTTGTTAATCTCGACCTATCAACAAACAAAAAAACACGCGGCTCGAGAACTCGAGATTAGGCACGAGAATACGCGTCTGCATTTCCGCGTGTTCTCTAGTTCTCGCGTGTTTTCCAATTTCAAAAAACACGCGGCTCGAGATTAAGAAAACGCGCGGTTTTTGCTAATCTCGCGAGTTTTTCCAAAAAAATCGCGCGGTTTTCAAAAAAATCGCGCCATTAGGCTACATTTGGTAAAACCGCGCGTTTCTTAATCTCGTGCCGCGCGTTTTGTAAAACACGCGGCTCGAGATTAAGAAACGCGCGGTTTTTGCTAATCTCGCGAGTTTTTGCAAAAAAATCGCGCGGTTTTCAAAAAAATCGCGCCATTAGGCTACATTTGGTAAAACCGCGCGTTTCTTAATCTCGTGCCGCCCGTTTTGTCAGTTTTTCATTGCGCAAGACCGGAAGTCTTTTAACATCGTTGAAAGGCTAGAGCGAATTTCTTCCGCACTCGTGAACATGTACTAGATGACCTCACCAAAGGGAAAGATTTTGCGAGTGAAACGTCATTTTCCCGACTCTAATAGAGCTTCATGCAGCTATACGCTTACTCTCCACGCAGTGTTGTCTCGAAATTCCAGTCGCATGTTGTTGGGTTTAAAGGGACTAGTTGCATGTTATTGTTTACATTTCTCATAATGTTTCTACTAATTTGAAAAATAAGACCGATTTACCTTTGTTGAAAGGTAGTAGGCTGATTTTCATCCAAAACCGTACAAATTAAAGAGTAATTAGTGGTAATTTCGTGTTACATTGTTAACTGTCTGACGGACGGTCTCGGGTGGATATAAATTGTCTTAGTCTTATCTATAGAATAGACTGCTACTTTTACTTTTGTGTTTTAGGAACCCCGGTAGCTCAGTCGACAGAGCAGTGTAGCGCCGCCTAATGCAAAAAACCTATACTAACTTCTACTTGCAGATAACTTTCCAACATTGCTCTTATTTATGATCACTAAAACACACGGGCACAGGGAAAATCTTCTTGTCTAAATTAACCATGGAGAAAAGTTTCTAATTGTGTTAAAAAGATGTATATCATTTAGACCTTTACACCCCATAAATTGTTGTAACAAACCAAACCTATGATATTTCATTAGGTTGACGACTGACAAGAGCTTAGCCTTGGTCAGTAGAATTTCTGGAATCCTTTTGTAACACATTGACAATAACCTTTTTCTAGCAAACAACAAGGTTATAAACTACATCTCATAACCTACAACCAGCACAAAAAACAAGGTTATAAACTCCCTCTCATAACCTTTTTCTAGCAAAAAACAAGGTTATAAACTCCCTCTCATAACCTTTTTCTAGCAAACAAGGTTATAAACTACATCTCATAACCTACAACCAGCACAAAAAAAACAAGGTTATAAACTCCATCTACTGATAGTATAGTACCAAAATTGATTGAATATTTGAAATATCTTGCATATAGGCATTAGTCTATAAAATACTGAATATAGAAGAAAACAAATGAACTAAGCGAGAAAAGTAGATTAAATTATAATTAACAGTTTATTAATGTCTTTCCTTCAAAAAAAAAACACGATTTTGTGCGATTTGAAAAAAGGCACAAATTCTTGCACCGAAATTGGGTCAATCCCGACCCAAGCGTCACTCATACGATGGATGTCATGCATTGATGGTGATAGGCGAATTACTTTTGAACATCGGTTCAAATCGCGCGTCAACTTCTTAACAATTTCTGCCATGTTCCCAAAAAGTGTAACCGCTAAAATGTGCAACATATCCTCTAAATTAACCGGTCAATAGTCTATTAACAATTTTTTTGAAAACTCCACCAAGTAGTGCTTTAGATGCCTAACAAAACTTGAAATGACAAGCATGATACATTTTCCCATAGATATCGGACTTTGCTCGCAGGCTGTCGAGTTATCGGATTACATCTACGCCAAAATGCCATGAATAAGGCACTCTGCTCGGAACGGAATCCGCTAAGTGTTAGTGGATCAAACTCCTGATAAAACTGAAAATATACCCTTGATTATAACCGCTGAGTGAATAGATAAATGAACACATCTAATCATATACCTTGAGAAATTATTACACAAAGAGTTCTTATGTTGCATAAGTGCCACTGATTGAAATATTTTTTGCTATTACTATTTACAACCCTTATTGTAATAATTATTACATTGAGATAGTTTTTGCGTTAAGTGCCGTAACACTTCTCTGCCAAATGAGCTAAGACACAAAGGAAACAGTAGCAGTAATATTTCATTCTATATTCTATAGAGTAGGCCTATAGGTAAGTCAATTAAGCCCAACAACGTGCGACTGGTTATACTCTTGTACAATATATTGTCCTAAAACATCACGGTTTTCTTAATTGCTCATGGTAATAATTACATAGTACTTAGTAGTATGGCGTACATAATTCATACCAATGGACGCGCCACTAAGCTAAAACCAACCAACCAGCATGCGACTGGAATGTTACGACACCACTGTGTGGTTGATTGTTTGGTGTTTTACGCAACGCGTGGGACAGAGTGGGATTCGAAACCGCGACCCGTTGGTGGAAGGCTGTTCGTATTGAGCGTCCAACGCTCTAACTACTGAGCCACGGAGGCCCCACCACTGTGTGGAGAGTAAACGTATAGCCACATGAAGCTCTATCAGAATCGGTAAATGACGTATCACTCGCAACATCGTTCCTTTTGGTGAGGTCATCTAGTACAAGTTCAGGAGTGTGAAGAAATTCGATCTAGCTTTTATTATTCAACAATGCCAGAAGACTTCCGGTCCTGCGCAATGGAAAACTAACGAAACGCGCGGCACGAGATTAACAAAACACGCCATTAGCCAAATGTGGCCTAATGGCGCGATTTTTTTGAAAACCGCGCGATTTTTTTGGAAAAACTCGCGAGATTAGCAAAAACCGCGCGTTTTTTTAATCTCGAGCCGCGTGTTTTACAAAACGCGCGGCACGAGATTAAGAAACGCGCGGTTTTACCAAATGTAGCCTAATGGCGCGATTTTTTTGCAAAAACTCGCGAGATTAGCAAAAACCGCGCGTTTCTTAATCTCGAGCCGCGTGTTTTACAAAACGCGCGGCACGAGATTAAGAAACGCGCGGTTTTACCAAATGTAGCCTAATGGCGCGATTTTTTTGAAAACCGCGCGATTTTTTTGGAAAAACTCGCGAGATTAGCAAAAACCGCGCGTTTTCTTAATCTCGAGCCGCGTGTTTTACAAAACGCGCGGCACGAGATTAAGAAACGCGCGGTTTTACCAAATGTAGCCTAATGGCGCGATTTTTTTGAAAACCGCGCGATTTTTTTGGAAAAACTCGCGAGATTAGCAAAAACCGCGCGTTTTCTTAATCTCGAGCCGCGTGTTTTACAAAACGCGCGGCACGAGATTAAGAAAGCACGCTATTTTACCAAATGTAGCCTAATGGCGCGATTTTTTTGAAAACCGCGCGATTTTTTTGAAAAAACTCGCGAGATTAGCAAAACCGCGCGTTTTCTTAATCTCGAGCCGCGTGTTTTTTGAAATTGGAAAACACGCCACGCGAGAACTAGAGAACACGCGGAAATGCAGACGCGTATTCTCGTGCCTAATCTCGAGTTCTCGAGCCGCGTGTTTTTTTGTTTGTTGATAGGTCGAGATTAACAAAGTGCGAGATGTTGGTAATCTCGCGCGGTTTTGGCCTAATAGCGCATTCTCGTGTTCTCGAGCCGCGTGTTTTATAGGGCGCGGCACGCGGCCGCGAATGGCCGCATCCGTCTTCCATACTATTAGACAGTAAATATAAGTATGAGGAATGTAGCTCTTTAAATGTACTTTTTGGCCGATAATCGACTCGCGGTTTTTTTTCACCCTAGACTGATTACTTATTATTTTATGCATGCATTAAAGGAAAATAGACTTCACATTAAACAGATTTTAATCAGCTTTTAAACGGGAATTATTATTTGAAACTGCAAAGAGTATTTGTTTGGATATTATATACCAATGCTTTTGTATATATTTCCTTTTCTCTTTTCTTTTAGGCCCTAACAAATATTGATGACATTTACGAAGGGGAGAAAACCGTAAGTTTTGGCACATTTTTGTTCAGTTTTTAGAAGCTTTATATACTAAAAGGCACACGAGCTGTCAAAATGATTGATTGATTGTTTTACGCCGCGCTCTAGATTATTTCACTTATATGGCTCGTTGCCAGTTTTATTGTGGGAGGAAACCGGGCTCTATGCCCGGAGGAAACCGAACTCTATGCCCGAAGGAAACCGGGCGCTATGCCCGGAGGAAACCCACGACCTCCCGCTGGTAACTGGCAACCATCCCACATAGGTCGTTTGATTGAAAACCCAGTCAGAAAATTTTCCAATTTTTTGGACTGAGTGGGATTCGAACCCGCGACCCATCTACCTACTGAGCCACGGAGGCCTCGCTGTCAAAATGAACAGAAAGCGGTGTGAATTGATATTATTGCTTTATTATCTTTCAATATCTAAATTATGCCACTCAAACGGGACTTGTGGCAATTTATAGTTTCCGCGTGAACCATATTTAATATAGGGTAGAATCAAGTTACTAATAAACTAAGCCATCATATCTTTCAATGGCATTTAGAAGTTGAAAAATAACCTATTGATTGTCACGTCCCCAATAACCAAGAAGTTGTTATCCATAAGTTATTCTCCACCTTATTGTACAGAGCACAATAAGCAAACCGATATCATAAATCATTTGTTTTAATCGGGTAGTCTAACAGAATGAATTAAAAACGACAAACAATCTACCGCAGTTGTAAAACCAATTGATATCGGTGAACACAACATCAGCCGATTGCTTAAAGTGGCATGAGCTGCCAAAATGTTGATATTTTCCCGTTAAAGCGCCATGAGTTACCAAAATGTTGACAATTTGACGTTAAAGTGGCATGAGCTGCCATAATGTTGATATTTTGGTGTTAAAGTGGCATGAGCTGCCAAAATGTGGATATTTTGATGTTAAAGTGGCATGAGCTGCCAAAATGTTGATATTTTGACGTTAAAACAGAATGTTGAAATTAATTGCTATTTTCTCAAGACGTATAATTCAGAGGTTTTTTAGTGTTTCTAGGCGCGAAAATGTACGATAAAGTATTATTTGGAACTTACTTTCGCTTAGAATGAATGAATGGTCGTCCTGGTTATTTAAATTTTTGTTTACTTTTCGAACACGTTTTCGGTTCGTACAGGCCACATACTGTATGGATTTTCCTCATTCCAAAGCCAATCATTTAGATTTTCGATGGCCTTCAAAGCCTCTTACTGTCATGACGATCAGAAATTAAGGGAAAAAGTGTGTATTTTGGCAGCTCATGCCACTTTAAAGTGTTATTTTTTACAGTAATACGTTTAGAGGTGAAACTTGTTAAATCTTGCAATTTTTTTGTTCACAGGGTGCCTCTAACATTTTAGTAATGGACGTTTCTATGAAAATTAATCAGATGAAATCAGGAGATGTAAGTAGCCTTTTAGAATTGTATAAAAATACTGGTATTCTATCAATCAACTCATTCAATGATGAATTACTTTTTTAATTTGATCGTGTCTTTTAGAAAGTGATCTTAACAGTATCCAGGACCTAGTTTCACAAAGCGATCTTAGCTAAGTGTGATCTTAACTACCATGGCAACCAGTGCTAAAGGTATACGTTGCCATTGGTAATTAAGATCGCTTTGTGAAACTGGGCCCAGATTTTTTTTGGGATTACGCTTCATTGAAAATTTCCCAAAAAATGTTCTACCTTTTTGGGTGGTGCGTGGAGCGGGAACCGAACCTGTTCTCCAGCATAACATCATCCCTAAATGCGGACTGTCTTATCCAATCATGCAGCCAACCCTCATTCAAGAAAGTTTAACCCCAAAAACAACGGGAATACTGATATTGGTGTTTAAGATTATTGATGTTTTTAATGTCCAATATTGGACGAGAATACTGATGTTGGTGATTAAGATTATTGGTGTTTATCCAGTCCAATATTGGACGAGAATACTGATATTGGTGTTTAAGATTATTCATGTTTTTAAAGTCCAATATTGGACGAGAATACTGATGTTGGTGATTAAGATTATTTGCATTTTTTCGAATCCAATATGGATCGAGAATACTGTATATAATGCTCCTTTTATATTCTGCACCTCCGTCTTTCGTTGAATCAGTTGTAAGCCTATAGGTCTACTGTTTCTCTGAACCAAGGCCAGAGTCTGTTTTCCAAGACAGTCCACAATAATTTATGTATTATCAACTACATACGTAAATTTAGGTGTTAAGCCCCTTTATGAAATATCCCCAAGTCACTACAGGTTTTGTTGTTGTATTTCTCTTGCAGCTTAAAGATCAACTGAAAGATTTTCTTGTTCATTTTAATGAAGTGACAGAAGAGAACAAAGAGGCCAGTAAAGAACGGGAAGAGGTGGGTGGGATTTTTTTTCCATAATGAGAACTCAACCAGTATAACAAATTTCTTATGATTGACAAGCAGCTATCAAACAACCTTTCGATTTTGCTTCTGTATCGTTAATGTACATGCACGGTCTAAGAATCAAGTTCCAAAAGTCGGTGTGAAATAATTCAATACATTTATAGAAAAACACGTCTGTTAATATTTCAAATATAGGTTTTAAATGCTAATCGAAAAAAAAAAAATTGTTAACATGTGTGTTTTCATTAAAATTATGTTGATGATTTTGGCTGTGGTGAAACTAAAAAACATCTTTGGCCACTGTTTTGACAAATCTTCTTCTGTGAATCAATTTCATAAATGTTCTTCTGTGAATCAATTTCATACATCTTCTTCTGTGAATCAATTTCATAAATTATCTTCTGTGAATCAATTTCATAAATGTTCTTCTGTGAATCAATTTCATAAATGTTCTTCTGTGAATCAATTTCATGAATGTTCTTCTGTGAATCAATTTCATAAATGTTCTTCTGTGAATCAATTTCATAAATGTTCTCCTGTGAATCAATTTTATAAATCTTCTTTTGTGAATCAATTTCATAAATCTTCTTCTGTGAATCAATTTCATGGACGTTCTTCTGTGAATCACGTTCATAAATCTTCTACTGTGAATCAATTTCATAAATCTTCTTCTGTGAATCAATTTCATCAATGTTCTTCTGTGAATCAATTTCATAAATCTTCTTCTGTGAATCAATTTCATAAATCTTCTTCTGTGAATCAATTTCATAAATCTTCTTCTGTGAATCAATTTCATAAATGTTCTTCTGTGAATCAATTTCATGAATGTTCTTCTGTGAATCAATTTCATGGACGTTCTTCTGTGAATCACGTTCATAAATCTTCTTCTGTGAATCAATTTCATAAATCTTCTTTTGTTAATCAATTTCATAAATCTTCTTCTGTGAATCAATTTCATGGACGTTCTTCTGTGAATCACGTTCATAAATCTTCTACTGTGAATCAATTTCATAAATCTTCTGTGAATCAATTTCAAAAATCTTCTGTGAATCAATTTAATAAATCTTCTGTGAATCAATTTCATAAACGTTCTTCTGTGAATCAATTTCATAAATTTTCTGTAAATCAATTTCATAAATGTAAATGTAATGTGAATGTAATAACCGTGAAGGTACCGGTAGCCTGTGGGACGTATGGCAAGTCGGTTAAGCTGGAGGTTAAATCATATATTTGACGAAAAAGAAATCCCTCAACGTTTTGATTAATTTCGTTTTTCTTGCACCATCAATTAACAAAACTGCCTTGATGAGAACTCTTAGTCCGAAAGATCTATACTTTCCTAGTTTAAACTGTATTGTTTTGTTTTTATTTTCCTTAGATTTTCACAACTCTATCAGAGGTGAGTTCAGGCATATTTTTAAACTAAACTATTTTTAAACTAAACTATTTTTTTTAAACTAAACTATTTTTAAACTAACTATTTTTTAAATTCATTGAAAATCGTCTAAAATTTTGATAAAGTAGGTTTTGGCGTTCTTGTATATATCAAGTGATGTGGTAAATGGACTATAGCGATCGATACTGCGATTTAGTTCAAATAATGGTTATGTCTATACAATTGCAATTATAAAGGGACTATTACAATCAAGAAGGGAGTAATTTAGTTTTCGTCCCGGTTCCCAAACGGTTCTAATTAAACTGTAGAGACACTATACCTGTATGTATACAATAAGAATACCTGCAAACCGCTTAGTATTCATCTAACGTAATCTAAGACACCAAAGCTTCCAGGGCTTGAGCGTGACAGCTAGTCGACACTCCCTCTTAACAAATTCTGGCGACGCCTATGCTATTGGGAGATTGGGAAGACTAAAGCGATAATATTGCAATGATTTTCAACATTTGTGGAAGTCGCCATATATATACGAGATTCGGTAACGGGATTTACGGAAGGCACGAGAAGACTGCGTCTCCATGTTACCTTTTTGAAGTCGCCATATTTCTATGATATTCTGGTACCCTATACGAGATTCTCACACCTTCGGTAACGGGATTTACGGAAGACACGAGAGGACTGCGTCTCCATGTTACCTTTTTGAAGTCGCCATATCTATACGAGATTTTCACACGTTCGGTAACGGGATTTACGGAAGACACGAGAAGACTGCGTCTCGATGTTACCTTTTTAAAGTCGCCATATCTATACGAGATTCTCACACCTTCTGTAACGGGATTTACCAAAGGCACGAGAAGACTGCGTCTCCATGTTACCTTTTTGAAGTCGCCATATTTATACGAAATTCTCACACCTTCGGTAACGGGATTTACGTAAGACACGAAGTAGACTGTGTCTCCAAGTTACGCTTTTGAAGTCGCCATATCTATACGAGATTCTCACACCTTCGGTAACGGGATTTACGGAAGACACGAAGTAGACTGCGTCTCCATGTTACCTTTTTGAAGTCGCCATATCTATACGAGATTCTCACACCTTCGGTAACGGGATTTACTGAAGACACGAGAAGACTGCGTCTCCATGTTACCTTTTTGAAGTCGCCATATCTATACGAGATTCTCACACCGTCGGTAACGGGATTTACCGAAGACATGAAGTAGACTGCGTCTCCATGTTACCCTTTGGAAGTCGCCATATCTATACGAGATTCCCGCACCTTCGGTAACGGGATTTACCGAAGACATGAAGTAGACTGCGTCTCCATGTTACGCTTTTGAAGTCGCCATATCTACACGAGATTCTCACACCGTCGGTTACGGGATTTACCGAAGACATGAAGTAGACTGCGTCTCCATGTTACGCTTTTGAAGTCGCCATATCTATACGAGATTCTCACACCTTCGGTAACGGGATTTACCGAAGACATGAAGTAGACTGCGTCTCCATGTTACGCTTTTGAAGTCGCCATATCTACACGAGATTCTCACACCGTCGGTTACGGGATTTACCGAAGACATGAAGTAGACTGTGTCTCCATGTTACGCTTTTGAAGTCGCCATATCTATACGAGATTCTCACACCTTCGGTAACGGGATTTACCGAAGACATGAAGTAGACTGCGTCTCCATGTTACGCTTTGGAAGTCGCCATATCTATACGAGATTCTCGCACCTTTGTTATCGGGATTCACCGAAGGCACGAGTAGACTGCGTGTCCATGTTAGCCTCTTAAATCAGGAGGAACTAGATTCTTACGACCTACTTTGGCATTGTGAACTGTTTTTTTTTTCATAATATGTGGCAATATGGGTTTGTTAGAAAACAAGTGTTAAAAATTACCTCGTCTTTTAAAGAGTGTTGCATTTAAAAAAAAAATAAATGAATAGAAAAATCTGAAGATTTTTTACAACATGACGGACATCCTGCAGGGAGCATGGCGAGCAAGTGTCTAGAGTAAAAATTAACCGTCTTGAGAAAAATTTTGCATATTATGAAGTCAACATATTTTAGACCTGCAATTTGGTTTGATTTAAGTTTGATTTATTGTCCATTTATCTCCAGAATAGGCACTTAAACAAATAAGAGAAAATTGAGAAGAATATTGCATTTAATTTGGTTTTAATTACTGTTGGCGACCCAGGGTATATAAATAAGGTCAGCTATATTAAGTTGGATATTTATTTTAAAACAATCCTGTATTTATCCTGTTAATGGTCTATCGCATTTTGATTTCAGTGGTTTACTATGGAGTCAGTAAGTATGCTTTTAACATTTAGTCTTTGGATAAAAAATCAAACTAACAAACAAACAAGAAATAGATAGATCTCGACGACAACATTGTAAAATCAATATATAAACCCGATGAATTGGACAGTTAAGGATGTAGGGCCTACAAGTTTTTTTTTTATAAGAATCCAATCATTATTCTGTCCATTTGAATTGGCTATTCTTTCTATCATTCTTGTAATGTCGCTGTTTTAATTAACACAAAACATCTATATTATTTACCAATGTGATGTTAGCATATCTACAAGTAACTTCAGAAAACCGCAACGAGAAAAGAAAACAAAAGCTTTAACACCTGCAGCGTTTCTTCGCAATTTTTCTAGTTCTGTTTTATGTACACGTAATATGGATGTGACCACAGGCACACGGAGTGCTCTCCCTTATCCACCCTCTGTTATACAATAAATATAGTATAACAGAGGATGGATTAGGGAGAGCACTCCGTGTGCCTGTGATGTGACGTAATGCTTAACAGAAAAAAGCCAACCAATTAGATACGAATTTGTTATATTTTATCCCAGGAGATGAAGGGGTCCTTTGAAGATTTTGAGGATACGGATCTCAAGTAAGAAAATATGTTCTTGATGATTTTGATTTAGTGGCTCATTTTTCACTGGGCACTTTAGCAAAGAGAGTAGATTGACAAGAGTGGTCACTTCGTCCAATCAGCATTGCCGGCATGTTCTTCTGGCCCCCTAGCGGAAGGGTGTTCCGACTGTACACGATTCGACTGCAGGGCGCCCCCTACAGAAAGGAGGTTCCTAATAATCGAATCGTGTCAGTTCAAATTCAACATGGCGCGGACGAAGTGACCACTCTTGTCAATCTACTCTCTTGGACTTTAGGCTGATAAAAAAGTTCTGAAACACGAAGCCTTCATTTAGTGCCAATCATATAACCAGAATGGCTCTTTAAAAATGCCGCTGATCGAAATCAAATAGGCATTTTATAGATTCAGATTTTATTAGATTCATATCCCATTACTGCACTGATCTCCATTGTTTCTACCTTTCTGGGGGGCCTTGGTGGGCCAGTGGGTAGAGTGATCGTCCCTCAGTCCCAGTGTTCCTCAATATTTTGCAAAAACGTAAGTTTAATCTAAGGCTTATCTGTTATCTCAAAACATACCCGCTGGATTACGTTACGAACAGTTACGTTCGGTGTAAATCTATTGACATTTGAAAAAGAGTTGTCTCTACGTTAGGTGTAAATCCATTGAAATTTGAAAAAGAGCCCCGTGCTCTTTAATACACTTTATATTGTTTGGGACGGGTCGTCGTTAGCTCTTTATGTTTACGAGAGAATATACTTCGGAGTGTTTTTGTGTTATTTTTAGGCAAAACTACGCTGACACTTTGGCAGAGTTTGAAAAACTGAAAAAAGTGCTGGCGGAGATAAGTCGATTGGCAGCTCTGGGAGAGGACACTACCTTACTGGAACAGTATGTAGACAGATAATAAACAACAGCATTCTTATTGCAGTCAAAAGCCAAACTTAAAGTGGCATGAGCTGCCAAAATGTTGATATTTTGACGTTAAAACAGAAGGTTGAAATAATTGGCTATTTCTCTCAAGACGTATAATTCAGAAGCTTTTTAGTGCTTCTAGTCTCGAAAATGTACGATAAAGTATTGTTTTGAACTAACTTTGGCTTAGAATGAATAAATGGTCGTCCCAATGGTCGTCCCGGTTATTTAAATTTTGTTTACTTTTCGAACACGTTTTCGGTTCGTACAAGCCACATACTGTATAGATTTTCCTCATTCCAACGCCAATCATTTAGTTTTTCGATGGCCTTCAAAGCCTCTTACTGTCGTGACGATCAGAAATTATGAAAAAGTGTGAATTTTGGCAGCTCATGCCATTTTAATGCTAAGTTGAATTATGTTTTCTATAGATTTTGCCTGAAGGATGTAGCAGTGTATAGTTGTATATTATGAAACAGATTAGAATTTCCTTTATATGCGCGTCCTGATAGTAACCCTCCTAATGAAGTAAGAAAGACACTTTTATCGTAATCATCCATAACGATCGTTGCGTCCTGACATCTCCCAATAAAGTAAGGGTCGGCATATAAGTGAAATAATCTTTATCCAAGCCGAAAACTCCACCAACTCAGCATACATAATGTTTTTTCTAGCTGGAGCTTTATTTATGATGTTTTACTCTGGCGAACGTTTGAACTAAACTTCCTACATAGGTTAATGCAGTATTTATCATTTGGGGGAGTTTGATGAAAGGAAGAATGATAGAATGATTATTATTAAGCATACATTTAAGTGGCATGAGTTGCCAAATATACGGAAAATATCGTTGAAACAGACTAAGCCAACGGTTTTCCGTTGTAACCACAGGCACACGGAGTGCTCTCCCCGTACCCCTCTATTTTATACTACTGTTGAGCTCACTCACTCTAATGCAGTCCATATTATATGTATTAGATAGAGGGGTAAGGGGAGAGCACTCCGTGTGCAGATAAAGATTAGGTAGTTTTATAAGAAACCTAAATCGCAAGAACATATTCATACATCCCTGCTATTTGAATGGTGCCTGTCATCTTATGATCATACATATTACCAAAGAGAGTAGATTGACAAGAGTGGTCACTTCGTCCAATCAGCATTGCCGGCATGTTCTTCTGGCCCCCTAACGGAAGGGTGTTCCGACTGTACAAGATTCGATTAGGGCGCCCCCTATAGAAAGGAGGTTCCTAATAATCGAATCGTGTCAGTTCAAATTCAACATGGCGCGTACGAAGTGACCACTCTTGTCAATCTGCTCTCTTTGATATTACTTGCTTTACCTATATTGTTTTATTTCAACGTCCATTCTGTAGTTTTTCAAGGTTATAACAATTGGAATTCATGAAAATCCGAATTTGGGCAGCGCGTGAAACTCTAAATACATGTTTTGGTAATATTAATCAAACCGTTGATTTTATTAAGTTACTCGCTGGATTTTTATATAATTTATTTCAAGGTATGGTACAAATACATTTTATGTAAGTTCTCCGATATATAAACGTTTTATGCATATTTTTGGGTTTATTATCGTTGTTTGATTGGTGTTTTTTTTTTTTAGAGAAAAACGAGCTTTGGAGAAACGAGTCATTGAACTGATGAAGACAACACAGGAATGTAGTAAGTTGAGAAAACTCGAAACTTCATACTGTATGTAGGCCTCCTATTCTGAAGATTAAGTTTATATGGCATGAGCTTCCAAATATAGAAAGAATTCCATTGATGCAGAACTAGCTAATTTTCGTTCAGCTAGTTAAATGAGCACCAAAATCCCAAAGATCTGCTCATACCTCCTGGTTATTTAAATTTGGTCCGGTATTTGGTCACATCTTTCGGTCTGCATAGGTTATTTTGGCTTTCCGTTTTTTTAATTTCATCCTCAATCCTTTAATAGTTAAAGGTACTTGAAACGCTCAACATCTCTTGACAATCAGAATTTATGAAAAATATACGAAATTTGGAAGCGCTATAGGCTAAATTGGTTGATTAATATGTCGATAGGCTATTTAAGTTATCTTGTTTTAGTGGTTTTCCAACGATCCGTCTGTATGAAGAAACAAAACACGTAGGCTAATTATATACCTAGCTACTTCTTGATACCAGAAAACAGAGAGGTGCCTCTATACCTATTTGTCGTTGTCCGAAAACCACAGTTATTTTCTCCGCTAACGCGTTGGGTAGAATTTCATTTATACTGGTTTCTGATGATGTCTAAACCATTTTTGTCTCGTTTAAATGTCTCGAGATTATGCATTTACTGAACAATGAAATGCAGGCCATGTTCCAGTTTTGTAGTCTGGGGTGGGGTGTTCAAAGCGCCGTTAGCTTAACGGCAGGTTGAGGTCCGTTCACACGGTGCGATTTATCGTACAGACTTGTAGCATGCGATTAAAATGGATGCTTATAATTGGTTGATACAATTTGTCAACCAATCAAATACATCCATTTTTATCGCATGCTACAAGTCGGTACGACAAATCGCACCGTGTCACAAAGGAATTTCTTTGTCAGTAATGTTAGACGGCATGTGTTTCAGTGCCAGCCCATAAAGGTGAACCCAAACAGGAGGTTGGAGTCTGGAAGACGGCGGCAACAGAAATCATTGAGTTGTTAAAGACTGTCAAAACTGACCACCCGGACAGTAAGTAATAGAAATAGAAATGAAATAATGTTAATTTATCTGTTGAATTAGATGAATTGGACTTGTTGTTTAACTGTCATTATGATTTGATACTTATACATAAGAAAATGGAAAGTGCCACAGATAAACCATTTAAACCTGGGACTCGTTTCACAAAGCAGTTGCATCGCAAACGAAGCCTAGTTGCCACTGGATACCATAGTGAAGAGATACGACGTCATGGCAACTGCGATTGGTCGCACTTTGCGACGGCTTCGTGAAACGGCCCCCTGGCATGCAATGACATGGTTCATGTGTATACGTTATAATTAATATCTTAGCCAATTAGCTATTCAGATAATTCTCATAGGATATTATATTATTTATGAACACTTTAAACACACGGGCACAGGGAATATCTTCTTGTCTAAAATAACCATGGAGACAAGTTTCTAATTGTGTTAAAAAGGCATTATGTTATTGATAGAAGCAAATAAAGTGCATAGTAACCGCAAATTTCGACTACATATTTTGCATATTTAGGATTAGCCGAGAAATCTGGGCTCTTTCGAAATTTGGTCTCTCTCCGTGTTCGTCATAGGCGACAAGACACATTAGCACCAGTCGCCGTAAGACCGATAATCCGGGCTAATTTGGGATATACAATTTTTGTATATATAAATTTAATCATTATCGTGTAAGTTTGAATAGACTTTTTACTTGATGACGTCAAAGGAGGGATGAAGTGACGCATGTCAATAAATCTGCACTAAATGTATTATTTATGAACACACAAACACACGGGCACAGGGAAAATCATCTTGTCTAAAATAACCATGGAGACCAGTTTCTAATTGCGTTAAAAAGAGGTATATCTTTTAGACTGTTATACCCAATGAACTGTATGCGTGGAATGGAGGTCACGTGGTATTTGATATACATCGAATGCCGCCATTACTAGGAGATGATGCGACTTCGATCCAGGTCTGTTATGCACGCGCGCTTCAACTATCAATGGCAGCACATTTTACTAAGTCAGATCCAAACCAGCCAATGAGACGTGTCCATTCCACGCATATAGTTCATTGGTTATACCCAACCGTATAGGTATGCAGTCATGTTGGTCACTTCGAAAGTCTTAGCAAAGCGGTCACTTCAAACAAGATTTCCACGGACACTAAACCTGACAGCGAGAGCGCGTAAAACATCAAGCAAACAGAATACGTCTTCCATCCCATATTTTTTCAACTAACGTTATTTAGCTTTTGGCCTATTGGTTATTCTTTCTGTCATTCTTATAATAAATCTTATCTTTTTTATATAACCCTAACTTTTATTTTAAGTACACAAAGAATAAAATGATCGCTGGAAACCTTTTTCCATATGTTGATATAATTTGTCAGGTATTTAGATGGTACCGAACTCTAACAAAACCTGGCATTTAAGTTTATTGCAAATCTGCTTGAAATTTAACCGCATCAAAATATTCATGGATAATAAAAAACACAAAACAATGATACTGCTCCTTTAAAGTGGCATGAGCTGCCAAAATCTTGATATTTTGACGTAAAAACAGAATGTTGAAATCATCGTTTATTTTTCTCAAGACGCATAATTCAGAAGCTTTTTAGTGCTTCTAGTCTCGAGAATGTAAGATAAAGTATTGTTTTGAACTAGCTTTGGCTTAGAATGAATGAATAGCTATCCGGTTATTTAAATTTTATTTACTTTTCGAACACTATTGCGGTTCGTATAGGCTACATACTGTAAGGATTTTCCTCACTTCAACGCTAATCATTTAGTTTTTCGATGGCCTTCAAAGCCTCTTACTGTCGTGATGTTCAGAAATTATGAAAAAAGTGTGAATTTTGGCAGCTCATCTCACTTTATTCAAGTCCATTAAATTGGATACAAAATGATAACTGCATTTTGCCTGTGCAGTATTAATTGGAATAAACAAGCGTTTGGATTACATGGCAGAGCTTCTGGAAAAACAAGACGAGCAGATATTGAGGTAAATATGGCTTGAACTTCTCTACATGACCACCTTGTTTATTTATCAGTGTAAATCTACTTAAAGGATATATGAACAAGATTTAAAGCTGGTTTGTGCTTGTTTATTGACTAAATATATATTTGAAAATTATCAGTTGAAACGAAACAACCTTTGCGTTAGTTCCCTGGTAGTCAAAAAACGAACGGGGAGGAAATATGCATATTTTCCGTATTTTCCGTAACTGCTCGGAAAAATGACGTCATACACGCCTTCGATGTGTACAAACTGCCACGAAGACGTACTGAGACAACAGAAATCGTTTATTACGTCATCGCTGTGAGGGTACGTACAAGTTCATTGGGTACGTACAGGGGCGGATACAGGATATTGTGAAAGGGGGGGGGGGGGGCGCAATTCCTATATGCAGTAGGTAGCGGGGGCAACTATCATAGCACCATAAGGCGTGGGTCCAGGGGTCGCCTAGGCCCCGGAAGCTCTGGGATCCTAGATCCCCGGAGAGGCGTTCTAAGCCATTTCGGCGTGTAAAACTAGACATTATTTGTCATAGTACATCTTCATAAATATAGCCGGTGAAAAAATTTCTAAAGGACATGGCGGAAAAATATGTCTACCAGAAAGATGTTTTAGCTTAGAGCCACGTCTGAATAAACGAGAAGGTCCAATGGACCTACACCATAAGCGTGATACCTCTATTCCCTCTCGAGTATCACTGATTTTAATCAAGTATTTTAAATTCAACCTAAATAAAACGTTACAAAATTGTTTTTGTTCAAGTCCCTGATAATGAATTATCGGTTGCTAACTTTATTTGCGGAAAAAATTAATCAAAATGGAACTGTGTATGTTTTGCCTGTTTACGTAATACTCTCAGTAGCAATTTCAAAATAATGTCAAGATTAGGGCCTAATGGCAGTTTCAGAGTTCTGTATAGCTTTAAAACGACAACTTGCGATTTTTGCGCGAAAATTCATCCATAACTCTGGAATAATTCAGCGGCAAATCTTTATTTACATGTACATACAGATGAGCAAGTCCATTCATTCTCTCCTCTCCCATGGTCCACAGTTTTCAAATGTTATTTTATGCTATCTACAAGTTAATGATCCCATATGATTTTTTAGTGATGACGCATTGATAATTATGATAACATTAAGCGAACAGTGGAAGTGCATGTGCTTTCAATCGGGTGCAACAGTCCTATACGAGTGCATGCACGAAACCAAACATTTCAGTTAAATTCTCATCACGCATTTTTTGGTGTGTGGCCGATTATCCTTGGGCCCAATGTCCCCGCCATTTGCAACGCTTATATATTGTTTTGAATCTCGTCTCCCCCAGTTACAATGGACTTTTATAAGAGTACATAGTTACCATTTGCGGCGAAGCGGCGAAAATTTAGGGATTTCCCTCTTGATGAAACCCCAGAAATTATATTTTTAGCCTATCTGGTCTAATTGTGAGTAAAAACGCTACCAGTCCACATCGCTTAGCTTCGTGTGGCTTTGCGCCCCCCCCCCCCCCCCCCCCCCCTCCAACCACTCTCCTTACCACTTCTCCAAGAACCTGGTGTTTTAAATATTCAACACACATAGGCACGGCCCGTACCAATGAGGCAATTATACGAACAATTTAAATGTGATCGTAGCTCCATGTAAAGCTTCCTTCTTCATTGTATTGTAATGTAAGATATTTTCGTTTTCCTACTCTTTTTCTCTTTTTTTCTCTTTTCCTTCTCTCTTTTACTTTTTTACTTCTTTTTTTTTTTTTCGTTTTTTTTTTTGGTCGGCTGATAGGGGGGGCGCGCGCCCCCTGCGCCCCCCCCTAAATCCGCCACTGACGTACACAACGGAGGTCGTGTTTGACGTCATAAGTCTCTGAGATAATTAACTTTCGTAAGCATTGTAGATCGGTAAACGTAGCTTGAATTTTGTATGTGCTGCGACCGAAATTTAATTTTCTTTTTGGTCAGACTTTTAAAGTACATGTTCTACAACACACCTAACGCAAATTAGAGAAAATTTCCAAAAGCTGTTCATAAATCCTTTAATACATAGAAGTTAGACTTTTCCACATATATGTAAGCACAATTAACAATGTGTATATTCACAGTTATATCTTGTGTTTGTATATTTTATCTCCCATTATTGCTCTTTAATTATGTTGCCACATCTATCAGAATATAATTTCATTTTCTTTACAGTCTTCTCAACGAAATGGCAGAAAAGAAGCGTGTAAGTTTTTTTTTTTCTAAATTACTTCCATACAAAAACTATTTTTTAATAACGTTTTTAAAAGATTTCTTTTTAAAACGATGGACTACAGCTTTCAGAATACTTTTTTGTTGCAAGAAAAGAAAACGAAAAAAAAAAACGCCCAGATAAAAAAGCATTCATGTACATGTATGATTTTAAAAGGATCTTCAATAACTAATATTGTTACCATTTGGGGATATTTATTCACAAATGAACAGTCGCAGAATGCAACTGATTTTGTGGTTTGCTTCAATTGCTTTTATCCCCCTCTAGGCGAAATGACATCACACATTGCTTTTCGCGGGTTTTTTCACTCAATGTAATTCTTATCCAATCATCTCACTATATTCCGTCACGTGGGCGTCGTCTGCACTTCCATCCTTGTCTGGTCAACTTCGCAGCCATTTTCTATTCACGAGCGTTATTTTTGCAATCCATTTACACCAGCCAGTAAATTTATTTGAAAATTCCTTTCTTTAATGTCTAATCGGAAATGATTTATGTAATTGGTATTATATTTGACATTTAACTTTACCTTTCGCTTTAAATTTTAACTTGACAATATTTGATTAAAAAGTCACTTTGTGGCCGTAGTCAACTCAATCTGTCTTTATCGCCTTTTTGATTTTATAGCACGAAGATTATTGTGTCGCTTGTTGATCATTATTGTCATTATTACTGGCCTTCTGATCGTTCAATAGTTCTACGTTAAATCTTTTCAAATCGTTTTCTCAGATTTTCAACAAATTTGTTTATCACTTTTTAATTTTAGGAGGGTGTTTGGGGTGGATCAGCCAAGTGAGGTTGTGACTGGCACAGTTTCTTTGTACTAGCATTGTACCGTCAGAAAGTAAAGCTTTCTTGTTATCATTATCACATTATCATTGTCGCACCTTGTATAAATCTCTCTTTCTGTACAGGTGATCGCAAACTTCGTGGACGAGAACAACACCTTAAACACATCTTTTCAAACCGCCAAGAAGAAGATTGAAAAATATCACACAGAACTGGATTTGGCTCAAAAAGTAAATAGATTTGTATCTTTAGAGTAAAAGTAGGCCTACTTAAACTGTCATTGGCTGCCGAAATGTTGATGTAATTCTCCAGGGCCCTGTCTTACAAAGCTGGCGTAAATTTGCCCATAGGCCTACAACATGGACCCGTTGCGTCCAAAGCGTAGGCTCCTATAGTTTTAACACTGGTTTACGTCAGACGTAACTTACGCCAGCTTCCTAAGACAGGACCCAGACGGCCATATCAAAGTTTTTTTTAGTGCTACGAGTCCCGATAAAGCACGTTAAAGTGGTATTTTGAACTAACTTAGGCTTAGAATAAACAAACCTTCGTCCAGGTTATTTTGATTTTGTATATTTTTAACACTGTTTTGGACATATATTATTGATAACTCATATGTTCGCTTTTCTTAAATCTTTGTCTAGACTGGAGAATATCTTGTGTGGTTCACTCTATAATAAAACCAACCAAATCGTATTTCACTCTATAATAAAACCAACCAAATCTTATTTCACTCTATAACAAAACCAAGCAAATCTTATTTCACTCTATAACAAAACCAACCAAATCTTATTTCACTCTATAACAAAACCAAGCAAATCTTATTTCACTCTATAACAAAACCAAGCAAATCTTATTTCACTCTATAACAAAACCAAGCAAATCCTATTTCACTCTATAATAAAACCAAGCAAATCGTATTTCACTCTATAATAAAACCAACCAAATCTTATTTCACTCTATAATAAAATCAACCAAATCGTATTTCACTCTATAACAAAACCAACCAAACCGTATTTCACTCTATAATAAAACCAAGCAAATCGTATTTCACTCTATTATAAAACCAACCAAATCTTATTTCACTCTATAATAAAACCAACCAAATCTTATTACACTGTATAATAAAACCAACCAAATCTGATTTCACTGTATAATAAAACCAAGCAAATCTTATTTCACTGTATAATAAAACCAAGCAAATCGTATTTCACTCTATAATAAAACCAACCAAATCGTTCATTCATACGAATGGACGCGCCAATAAGCTAAAACAACCAACCAACCAACCAACCAAATCATATTTCACTCTATAATAAATCCAACCAAATCGTATTTCACTCTATAATAAATCCAACCAAATCGTTTTAGATTCTTCAGCAATGTTTTGCCACAAAGGAAGACGAAGAAGATGGACGGTTCAAGGTCACAGTATCATCTATGATAGATCAGGTCAGTGAAACAACTGTCAGTGAATTTTTCAATCGATCGCCGTATCTGGAAGACTTGCCTGGTACTCGCCGAAGGTCGAAGGTTTCTTCTGGGCAATGGCCCCGGTTTCCTCCCTGATTAACCTGACAACGCCGTCATATCAGTGAAGTAATATTGCGTGCGGCGTAAAACATCAATCAATCATTAAAACCAGAAGTGGTCAAACATGTTATAAGTATATGTCCGAATAAAACTGCCCCGCCCCCTCCTTCATCGTTCATATTTCAAGATCCCACCTGTCGAAAAGAACGTTTTCTTTGTTAGCAACTCGTGCTTACTTAAAGTGGCATGGGCTGCCAAAATTTTGATTTTTTACCTTAACACAGAATGTTGAAAATATTGGCAATTTTTCTCAAGACGTATAATCCAGAAGCTCTTTAGTGCTTCTGTCTCGAAAATGTACGATAAAGAAGTGTTTTGAACTAACTTTGGCTTAGAATGAATGAATGGTAGTCCCAGTTACTTAAATTTTGTTTACTTTTCTAACACGTTTTCGGTTCGTACAGGCCACATACTGTATGGATTTTCCTCATTCCAACGCCAATCATTTAGTTTTGTGATGGCCCTTAAAGCCTCTCACTGTCGTGACGATCCGAAATTATGAAAAAAGTGTGAATTTTGGCAGCTCATGCAACTTTAAGTAAATGATCGGCTCTGACCCTCTGGTGACGACATTGTGCTTATTTTGGGACCACCGCTGACACAGAGTCAGAAGGGCCAAGAGCCAGGTACATGTATCTCTGGTTCCAGTATGGGGTCATTCACCAGCACCATTTTAAAGAAAGGACGAAAGTTTCAATCCATATAATGAAATTAGTATAGAATGGCATTAACAAAAACGCAACTATACAATTTACACGCATTTTATTTATGTTACAGTTGGGCGGTGATCCGGATGCCTATGATGACGATCCAGCCAGTAGCAGTGATCCATTCCTTCTGAGGGGCGTCATTGAGGATCACGAAGAAACTATCGACATCTTGGAAAATGTACGTATTGAGGATGTTCAAGTGGCATGAGCTGCCGAATATTAGAATAAAATTGTTGGTACCATGTTGTTGGTTGCCTGCTCCAAAAACAGTCCATACGGCATTTAACGTGGGACGCAACTAAAAGCCCTGTCAAATTTTTCATCTTAACGAAATTTGATCCTTATGTCAAACTCGGTGTGCTTTACAACATTAATTCTTCAAAAACGTTTTAATCAGCTTCCAAATTTACGAATAATTAAAAGAAATGATCAAGAGGACATATCTTCGGTTTCTACCTGTTACTGGCTTCACCTATATTTTGGGATACCGATGTATCCAGTGTGCCAATGTATTTTACACGCTCAACTTCTTTTCACGATCGCAATTCATGGAAAAAAGTCCGACGTTTGACAGCTCATGCCACTTAAAGCGATGATGTCATTTAAAATTACATTCGGGGAATATATTGAATTAAACCAATTACCCATTTCTAATTAACAATAAGGCTCAAACCATATTATGAATAAAAATATATCTAAAATTATTAAGTTGCTCGGATCAGTTTCGGACAATAGGCCTACACAATTTTGTAATGTCAATCCGACAACCACAAGGCCCATGTTAACTTAATGTTTCTGTTCGTGATCAGAAGGGCACAGAATTCAGGGACATTTTAGCATAAATATAGTATAATGACGGATGTAGTATATATATTTATGATCACTAAAACACACGGGCACAGGGAAAATCTTCTTGTATAAAATAACCATGGCGACAAGTTTCTAATTGTATTAAAAAGAGGTATATCATTTAGACCTTTATACCCCCTGAATTGTTGTAACAAATCAAACCTATGATATTTCATTAGGTTGACGACTGACAGGAGCTTAGCCTTTCTGGAATCCTTTTGTAACATATTGACGATGGTTACGCATCTTAAATATGGCAAGAACATCGGTGGACTGAGATTGAACCCCATAAATTTGGCTTCCTACACCCCCCCCCCCCCCCCCCCCGCACAGACAAAACTATGTAACAAATAGTATAAAGACGGAATGAACTAATTTCTCCATGGTTATTTTGGACAAGAAGATTTTCCCTTTGCACGTGTGTTTTAGTGTTCAAAAATATATTTTAAGACAGATCATTAAGGCTGACAGTAATATAAAGCCGTACATGTATATACACAGAATTATTTCCATGCTGGATTTTACATATATTAATTTTTACAAAACGTTCAAAAGAATACTACGGAACCGTAGAGGGGACATGCAAAAGAAAAAGCTCTCAAAAGATTTCGTTCCACGAATTACTATTTCGTTCCACGAATTACTATTTCGTTCCACGAATTACTATTTCGTTCCACGAATTATGATAACCAATGGCTAATGGCTTTATAACTTTCCAGTTAACCAATGAGGATGAACATTGCATATTTCTTGGCTGGCTCTCGTCGATGTAAAAATTGGTGCAAAAGGTAGAATAATCACAATTTTCTTGTACAACAACCCTAATTCAAATACATAGCAATAAGTTCATCCATTTCCATGTTGACCTGTACGCATATCCACACTTTGAGAACCTATTTCTAGGACAACAACGGAAGCCATAATTCGTGGAACGAAATAGTAATTCGTGGAACGAAATAGTAATTCGTGGAACGAAATCTTTTTAGAGTTTTTTTTTTTGCATGTCCCCTCTACGGTTCCGTAGAAAACAGTGCTTGACAGGGCGACTTTTTCCGTAACATTGAAGCTATCATGAAATATAATAGAATTTATTCACAAGGATCGAGAACAGTAATTATTGTCATTTTTGTCTTTCAGAAAGTCGCCAACCTTTTAGAAAATGTTGAAATGTTGGAGAAGGTCACTGATAAACAGGTTTGTCTAATTATTTTTCTTTATTTATTTTAGCTTTGGTTTTGGAAAAGGTAAAGCTTTGTTATTGTATGACGAATGTGTTTCTCATTAGCGTAGACGGCATGGTCAAACGGGCATTCGGAAGACGTACGATTGGCCTTACAGCTGGGTAAAGCAACGCGGCCTCTGAGACTCACAAAGAAGAGAATATTCCTAAAATAATCAGAAAATTTAAATCTAAACCCAATAATGTCAAAAGCTGTAAGCTATTGGCGTGCATTGTATTGTACATATTCGATCTTTTCTGTTCAGCATATACGATGGTTGGTTATGGCGTTTTGCAACCTATTTTGGTCAGCGTATACGATGGTTGGTTATGGCGTTTTCCGACCTATTTTGTTCAGCGTGTATCAGGGTCGGTTATGGTGATTTTCAACCTATTTTGTTCAACGTCTATCATAGTTGGTTATGGCGTTTTTCGACCTATTTTGTTCAGCATATATCATAGTTGGTTATGGCGTGTTTACCCCTTGGCCAAATGTTGGCCGACGGGTATTGTCGTCGTCATGTACGTCCGTCCGTACGTCTGTTACCGAATTATCTCGAAAACTAATTGAGCTACCGGAACGAAACGCTTAGGTGTTATAACTCAGTATGAGTAGGAAGCCTATTGAAAATGAATTCCATCGGATAATTTTTCATAGAGTTATGTCCCTTTGCATCTATTGTATGACTTATTCTCTATATCTTATGTATTAATTGCCTTTACAAGACATTTTACTTTAACTTCTTTGGTTTTATTTCAACTACACGTACTAGATATGCATGCTCATGTATTTCAACGAAGCATGCAATCATTGTCATTAATGTCTATCTGTCCGCCCGAAAGTACGTTCCCTCCTACATCCAATGCTGAATTGTCTAAGTATGTATAGGAAGTACATGTACGTTCCTTCTTACATCCAATACTGAATTGTCTTATTACCATATATTCTGAATTATATGGATAGGAGGCATATTCAAATTGAATGCTGCTGGGTCTAAATCCTTGTAACTCACAACGTGCCTTTCTTGGGAAAAAAAACTCTAGGGCCGAGGGGTTTTGGTTAGCGCAGCTTCGTGCTCGACCTCTTTTGTTCAGCAAGTATCATGGTTGGCTGTTACGTTTTTCGACCTATTTTGCTCAGCATGTTTCATATTTGGTTACGGCGTCTTTTGACCTATTTTGTTCAGTGTGTATCCTGAATGGTTATGGCGTTTTCCGACCTATTTTGTTCAGAATATATCATATATGTAGTTGGTTATGGCTTTTTTCGACCTATTTTGTTCCGCATGTATCATAGTTGGTTATGACGTTTTGCGACCTATCTTGTTAAGCATATATCATAGTTGGTTATGGCGTTTCCGACCTATTTTATTCAGCATGTTCAAGGTTGGTTATGGCGTTTTCCGACCTATTTTGTTCAGCATGTTTAAGGTTGGTTATGGCGTTTGTTGACCTATTTTGTTCAGCATGTTCAAGGTTGGTTATAATTTTTTGACCTATTTTGTTCAGCATGTAACATATTTGGTTACGGCGTTTCTTGGCCTATTTTGTTTAGTATGTATCATAGTTGGTTATGGCGTTTGTTGATCTATTTTATTCAGCATATATCAAAGTTGTTTATGGCGTTTTCCGACCTATTTTGTTCAGCATATGTCGTGGCTGGTTATGGCATTTTCCGACCTATTTTGTTCGGCATGTATCTTGGTTGGTTATAGCGTTTTCCGACCTATTTTGTTCAGCATATATCAAAGTTGTTTATGGCGTTTTCCGACCTATTTTGTTCAGCATATGTCGTGGCTGTTATGGCGATTGTTCTTTGCTGAGGGACAATCGATCTCGATATTGAAGGACGCTTTTGTCCTTTTTCTCAAAATATATTTTATGCTCCTGGGAAGCCATTCAATATCTCTAACTAATGCAAACCTTACGTACATTCCAGAAAGATAAAATCGAGACGTTTAAAGAGGAGAAGGCGAGTTTAGAGGTATCATTAGAAAGCAAGACGAACGAAGCTGATGGGTTTCTACGGCAACTTGAAGAAATAAGCCTCAGATATGAACAACAAAGAGACTGTATAGCCAGTATGGAAGAGGAACTTCAAGATGCCAAGGGTGCTCAAGAAAGAGCAAGGTATTGGTATTAACGACCAGGGGCCGGTTGTTCAAAAGAATATTAGCTTAAAAGAATATCTTTGTTACGCCACGTCATTTAAACTGCCGTTAACCTAACTTTCTTTTGAACAACGGCCCATGGAGACAAAGTTATTAAGGAGGCTTGCTTAATCCATGTACATAGAAATACATGGGCCGCCTGTTACAACATAGTACAAGTGTCGATTTGCGGTTTGCGTTCCGTCTGTCCGTCCGTCCATCCGTCAGTCCGGCAAGTTAGTTTTGCAGGCTTTTTTTCTATATGCTTTCAAATATTCAACTGATGTTTTGTATGTGGTTCCGCCATAGTGGGTTACAGATTAAGTATACGTTTTGTTCCGCTCCGTGCATTTTTACCGAAGTTATCGCCCTTGGACTTTAGAAATTTCACCAAAATAACGGGTTTCCGGACTTTAATTCTAGATGCTTAAAGCTTCTCAATTCTGTTTTTGTACGTGGGTAGGCCTACACCATGGTGGGCTACAGATCAAGTTTAGATTTTATTCCGCTCTGCGCATCTTTTTCGAAGCCCTTGGACGTCAAACATTTTATACAAATAACAGTTTTCCGAACTTTTGTTCTAGATGTTCACACTCATTCAAATTGTTGTCAGTATGTAAGTACAACATGGTTGGTTACTGATAAAGTTTACGTTTTGTTCTGCTTCGCACCTTTTTACAGAAGTTATCGCCCTTGGCCTTTAGAAATAAATTTCTTATAAATGACAGTTTTCCGGACTTCTTTATAAAGTTTTTCTAGCCATTTAGCTGATTTTTGGTATACCCGTGAGTCCACCATGGTGGCATATAGGCCTAGTTTAAGTTTTTATGTATTTCTTGGTATTTTTCAATTTGGTATCAATTGTCAATTTAGAACTTTTCATGAGAAGTTTTAAGGATTTCAGGGATCTCCCTGAACAACAGGTTAATCCCTTAAATAGTAAAGCAATATTGTTTATTTCGGGCACCCTGTGAAATATTAATTGAATTTCATACTCATTGATAACCATCCGGTATGGGACTATGTATTGCTATGCAATACTTTCAGAATACTTGTTACGGTACATTTAGTTCAGCGGTTTGATCGGGCCGATAGCAAATTGCCTTCATGGACCAAATCAAGACCACTAATAGAAAAAAAAAAAACTTTCATTTCAGTAAAAGTACCATGATACTTCCGGGGGATTTCTCAAATGATGCAGTAACCATGGAAACCATAGCCACAGAGATAAGCACTTCTTTTTCCCACGTGTGTAACAGATGTAATTGTCATTTAACCCAGTCACAGATGGACATTATGAAAAACCAAGTAGGTCAATTGTATACCTATATGCTGAAGGTCGAATTGATTCATTGATTGATTGGTGTTTTCGTCCCACTCAAGATAATAGAACTTATTTGACTGAGTTGTCATGTTTAGTGAGGGAGGACACCGGGCTCTTGTACCAGTCGCTCTGGAGGAAACCCACTGACATCGGCGAGTACCTACATGTACCTTGGTCACTCTTCCACTTAGGGCAATGTGGGAGAATGCCATTTATTTATTTCTGGTAATGATTAAAGCGGAGTTTAGACGGGAAAGTTTGTATAGGGGTTCGTTTGGGATACTGGGGCCGGTTGCACAAAGCTGTATGAAGCTTAAGTCAGGCCTAAATACGTCACGTCACAAAGGAATTTGATTGTGACGTTGTCTAGATAAGTCAGACTTAAGCTTAATACCCCTTTGTGCAACCGGCCCCTGGCAAATACGTAGAAACAATGAAATACTAATCAGAATAAGAAACGTTTGTTGTTTTTTTTTTACAACAGAATAGATGTTGCTAATATTTGGTGCATCTCGTATAAACACCTACAATTTTGTACTCGAAATGAAAAATGATATTACCTTTATACATTCAAAACTTTTAGATGTAAGCTTTGGTGTCAATGTTTTACAAACTGGTATGATTGTTTTAGCCAAAACGAATAAGAAATTAAGCAAAATGATTGTGTAAAATCATGTGTCTGTTATTGAGTGAACAAAAAGTTCCTTTGTTTATTAAAGACTACACTGTAATACTCAAAGACACACTGGCCCATGCAGACGTATTAATTCTGATAGTAAAAGCGAGGACAAAAAACAGGATCATTTTTCTTTTTAAATGGTAACCAATGCATATTTTATAGTTGTTTTTTTTAACAATTGTCAGTGAAATTTATGAACGATTGTATCTTGTATAAGGTATTGATCAACTTTCCAATTCTACCGTTTAAGACCAGGTTAATTTCTCCCTCCTCAAGTCGATCGTGGCTAATCAATATTTTCTCTAAGTCATATTTTCTCCAAAACGTCTTTTCTGACTCAAAATTGAGTCTTAAAAATTTTCTGGAGATACGAAGGCATTAACATGAGTGACATGAGTTGTGAAAATTAAATTTTGTTAATGTTTCATAAATTCCTAGGTGAGTGAAATTTACCTGAGTTTAAAGGGATACGAGCTGTTAAAATTCAGTTTTTTTAGGTTTCAAAAATTCCGATTGTCAAGAGGAGTTTAGCGTTTGATTGATTGATTGGTGTTTTACACCGAATTCAAGATTATTGTACTTATATGGCGGCGTTGCCAAGTTAAGTGGGAGATGAAAGCGGGCTCATTGCCAGGAGGAAACCCCAGACCTTCGGTGAAGTACCTTGATAAACTAATATCCTGGATAGACATTCAAATAAAAAATAATAGTAAAGCATGTAAACTGTGTCAACCGAAGATCTGTGCCAATAACAGACCAAAATGAAATAAACCGGATTGCATCAGTATATTTGTGGAGGTTTTACATATTATTTAAAATACGTAAACTTGCATCTGCAAGCTTGGTATCAACGGAAAGCTTATTTTGGGCTTTTCGCTAAAAATAACGCAGAAATAGCAAATTCTGTAGGCCTATGAACGAAATTTTCTCTACATTTGTCGGTTCGTGGGAGATTTTGAAAGTTGATTTGTTTTGAGCGTACTAGTATAATAAGGTATTCTACAAACTCCTATCTGGAGCACAAACAACTTACAAATACACATTTGGTACCGTTTGAAAGGTAAATTTGACTCGCTTTTACAGAGTTTGGTTTTCTTCTATTTCCCTCTGTATATAGTGGTCTGATGGCGATGAGATTGAGGAAGACTTAGAGGATGATGTTCCGACGGGGTTCGCGCTGAATCATACCTCTCCCAACCCGGACAATCCGACCATGGACGAGGAACACGTTGATATACGTCAGAGACCTCTACAGGTAGAACAAAGATTGATGGCTCGGTAACTGGCAGTATTAACTTGATGTTTTGGCCCTTGTATCATGGTTGCGGCGTTTTTCTTTTGATGAGCAGTCTTCGACAAATCCGATACCCAGTGGACAGAGAGTGGGCGGGGCTTAAGCGTTGAATAAATTCCCGATTTTGGAAGTTGTTGTATGGCTCTCTTGACTGGGTATCAGAGAGTAAACACGTGCTAGTTGATTGACAACGTCAACCACTAATACCATGATACAAGCACTTTATTGAATGGCTCCCTCGAGTATGGAAGAAATTCTGAGAGGTGTGGCCTCGTACATTCGCACTTGGGCCACACCTCTCAGAATATCTCCCATACCCTCGGGGGCCATTCAATAACTCTAACTTGTCTGTGTAGCCAGTTTGGATGGGGTTTCTTAAACAACACCGTATCAGGAGCGATTATCTGAAATCGAGATAGTATTTATTCAAGGCATTAGTTACTCATGAGCATAATCTTTTCACCATACTATTGCCACCCTCGTGTTTCTGTAACAAAAGGCACCCTGTTTAGCATTTTTATATAATTAACATATTCAAGCCCAGGCTGTCTGTGAAATATATTTGCTGTGAAAATATTGGATAAAAGACAATTTTAAAACGATTTACTGGAAAGTTCCTTGATTTTCTATTTCAGAGAGCTGGGGATAATAAGAAAGAAGTTCGCATTAACGTGGTCAGTATAAGATAAAATATGGTTTTATTTGTTTGTTTTTTCTCTTGTTCGTATGAAAAGTATCACTGTGTCAGCTTGTCACTTTGGCTACTCAATTGTATAGATGTCGGGAAAATAACACGTTGGGTAACGTATAAGTAATTATGAAAAAACTAAAACACGAGGTTTCACCAAAAACCTGAATACTGCATTTTTGTCTTTGAAAGACTGGGATATAAACCAATTTACATGTAGGCCCTACCAGTCGCTGCCTTAACTCCTATTGCTGAGCGCCAAGCGAAGTTAAAGTGTTTGGTCTGACTCGACCCAGGCTTGAACTTGGATTTCCAAGCCCTGAAGCGGACGCTTTACCAACTGAGCTAGTCACGTACTTAAAAGGCTTTACACACTGACTCAGGACAATGGAGCGATTACTTAATGACGTCATAGAAGGGATAAAAATGACGTATGGAAATAGATGATTTGCAAATGACGTAAACTAGCGGCGTCACAATTAGTGGCCTAAACGGTAGCGGGACAAAGCCATCATCGGAACCCACGATTAAAACTTACGCTCACACTCACTTTACCCGTGGGACAAGTGGAACCAAATCCGTGGTTTCTAATTTAATATGCATGTAGACTTTGATTGGTCCCGCCACAAAACTGTGGCGGAAATTTCACCAATCAGAATCGGCGTTACGTAATCATCCAGACAATGTTCAAAACAAAGATGGCCGACTTTTCGGTTAAGACTTCAATTCGATGTCTCAAACGTGTCTCAAAAACTGAAGAGTTCCCACGTTTAGAAGAGAATTTTTGAATGGCCCGACAGTAAAGGGGCATTCCCAGAAAACGAGGCGTTGGATCACAGTTGGCCCAGGGGTAAAAGGTGAGCTTGTTGAGAATTTAACCCTTGGTATCCGAGGATGGGACAAAGCATGCGTCTGTTTTTAACTCAAACTTTTCAGCTTTTTAAAACAAAATTTAGAAAGGAAGCCTGGTATTGTGACAGTTTACGTCTGAAGGAAACAAGTAATGCGAAAAAATATTGCATGGAACGGGAGCTCGATTAAATTTGGCTGAAGTCTTAACGGAAGCTTGACTTGCCCGGTCTAAAATTGGTGCTACCACGTCGTGTCATTATTGCGAGAAAAACTGACAAATGGTCTATTTAATATGCACAGAAATGTAGGCATAGGTATAAAGTTATACTTGCAACTAAGAAGGGCTCAACAGTGAGTGAGTGAAGATTTGACGTCCCTTTAAACTTTATTTCTGTTTTTTTTTCGCAAAGAGACTGGCTAAGCGGTCTATTCAAACAAGCCTACCTCTCCATTCCACAAGCCATTCAAACAAGATTGCCTACCTCTCCATTCCACAAGCCATTCAAACAAGATTGCCTACCTCTCCATTCCACAAGCCATTCAGACAAGATTGCCTACCTCTCCATTCCACAAGCTATTCACAGTGTATACGATTTTACTGTTTTACTCTAAAATCTTGATTAACCATTGAGATGCTTTTAAGCAATGTTTGTTTTCTTAAAATTGCATTTTGTTATGATAAAATTTCAGAATTCAAAGCCGGCATCAAAGTTACCCCCAATTGACCATTCTACCATCAATACAGAGGAATTTTACCCCGGAAAGACACATCTTTTGGGCGTCGCTGAAGTGCAATGTAAAGTAAGAGAAAGCTTCCAGTCAGTCAGTGTTTTGACTGGGTTTTCACTCGAACGACATATGTGGGATGGTTGCCAGTTACCAACGGAAGGTCGTGGGTTTCCTCCGGGCATGATGCCCGGTTTCCTCCCACAATAAAACTGACAACGCCGCCATATAAGTGAAATAATCTTGAGCTAGAAATGAATATACTGAGTTAAAGGGGCATGAGCTGCCAAAATGTTGATATTTTGACGTAAACACAGAATGTTGAAATTATCGGCTATTTTTCTCAAAACGTATAATTCAGAAGCTTTTAAGTGCTTCCAGTCTCGAAAATGTACGATAAAGTATTGTTTTAAACTAACTTTGGCTTAGAATGAATGAATGGTCGTCCCGGTTATTTAAATTTTGCTACTTTTCGAACATGTTTTCGGTTCGTACAGGGCACCTACAGTATGGATTTTCCTCATTCCAACGCCAATCATTTAGTTTTTCGATGGCCTTCAAAGCCTCTTACTGTCGTGACGATCAGAAAGTATGAAAAAAGTGGGAATTTCGGCAGCTCATGCCCCTTTAAGAAAGAAGAATTTTATATGTGTTCCTTTTAAATTCAACTTTAAAGTGGCATGAGAACTCATACTTTTTTCATAATTTCTGATCGTCCCGACAGTAAGAGGCTTTGAAGGCCATCAAAAAACTAAATGATTGGCGTTGGAATGAAGGAAATCTATAAAGTCTACGGCCTATACGAACCGAAATAGTGCCCGAAAAGTAAACGAAATTTAAATAACCGGGACGACCATTCATTCATTCTAAGCCAAAGTTGGTTCAAAACAATACATTCTCGAGTCTAGAAGCACTAAAAAGCTTCTGAATTAGACGTCTTGAGAAAAATAACCAATAATTTCAACATTCTGTTTTAAGGTCAAAATATCAACATTTTGGCAGCTCATGCCACTTTAAATTTTAAGTTGCAGTTTTTCTAGCACATGGAGTATTCTCCCTCTGTCAAATCAATTCCCGATTTCTCTAAATACAGCTTTTGAATGGTTGTATTTTAGCTGGATGACCTGATTCAGGACGTGATGTCATACGTCAGCCTGGCGGGACGAGTACTGGCGCAGGGAGATAATGTAAGTGTAACATACATACAAAATACTACCTGGGTTATGTCACATTATAGTATTGTTCTATTACTCGCCACTACAATTATGATATCGTATGTAGCGCGCAATGAACTATATGCGTGGAATGGACACGTCTCATTGGCTGGTTTGGATCGGACTTTGTAAAATGTGCCGCCATTGACAGTTGATAAGCGCGTGCAGAACAGATCTGGATGGACGCTCCACTATCTCCTAGTAATGGCGGCATTCGAAGCATATCAAGCATTACGTGACCTCCGTTCCACGCATATAGTTCATCGGTAGCGCGCATCTGTACTCGCATCTAACACTACACTTGTATTGATGACATCATCGTATTGTGTACCCAATAAATAACATGCTCTTTACCCTGCAATCTAAATGGCTGACGTTTCTTCATGACAGGTTATTTCTGGGGGACCCAAAATTTTCATTTCCTTTTTCCATGATTCTATAGGGTTCAATTTAAGTCTGCCGATATTCTTACCATAGCTTAAGATGCGTACACATTGTCAATGTATTACAAAGTGTTCCAGAAAATTCTACTGACTAAGGCCAAGCTCCTGTCAGTCGTCAACCTAATGAAATATCGACCGTTAAGTTTATTACAACAATTTATTATGGGATATAAAGGTCTAAATGATATAAATGTACCCCTTTTTAACACAATTAGAAACTTGTCTCCATGGTTATTTTAGACAAGAAGATTTTCCCTGTGCCCGTGTGTTTTAGTGTTCATAAATATACATACAAAATATATTTATCCTGTGATAGAAATTCTTGTCAATTATATTTCCACCTGTTGACTGTAGATTACAAAAATCTATAAAAAAAAATCCAACGCCAGGTATTGATATTTTGAATAACAATCAAAATTCAGGAAAAAATTCCATTTTTTTATTTACAAACTTTAAAGAACTATTTTCCGAATAATTTATAAAACAAGGTGTCAAAAGCTGGCGTTGTTCAGAAAAAAACAACAACTTCCTGTTGATACTTTGAATTATCTCTGATGAGAACTATTTCGTTATTATTTATGTGCCAATTCCTGACAGGGTCATACATGTACGCATGCCCAAAGAGTCGGAAGGATGACACCATACAACGAAAAACATCAGGTAAATTCTCGAATGGCCAAACAGCGATCAACTCTGGAATACATGAAGATGAAGAAAACAAGACGAGTAATGTTAGTAACTGCCCAGCGAACTGTTATACTACTGAAGGAGATATACGACTCTTTGGCTAAAGAACTAGATTTACAGGTACAACCAATATGCTTTTTATTTATTTCGACAATTAAGCCAATCAATATACTATTCATTTTTTATTACTCTTTCGTCAAAGAAAACAATTCCCAGGTAAAGAAACGATTTACTATAATCTATGAAGACTTTTGACCCAAAGACGATGGATTAAACCAATGAACCATATGTGAGGAATGGACACGTCTCATTGGCTGGTTTGGATCTGACTTCGCAAAATGGGCTGCCATTGATAGTTGAAGTACGCGTGCATAACAGATCTGGATCGAAATTGCACCATCGCCTAGTAATGGCGGCATTCGATGCAAATCAAATACCACGTGACCTCCATTCCAAGCATATAGTTCATTGGACTAAACTGCCTGGCTATCAAAAAAGTCCTTAACGCGCTACCAGAAAAACATTGTCTTCCATGAAATTGTTTCCATTAAATATTTATTCCGTCACTTTTGCTCTGTCTGGTTGTTCATAAACGCGTTGTGCTGCAGACCAACTTAAGAAAACTCAAATGTTATCTTGTCAAATTCTACGTCATTGTGAATTATCGTTTAGATGACAAGACAGGAGCCATGAAGTTCTATAAAGTTGTGTTATTTATTTTCCAGCACAACGATTTTGAGATAATTTATCGGGCTCTGAAGACGGTCCAACGCTACAAGCCTGGGCATACTTCAGAAGCTGACCAAGGACAGAGAGTGAAATATCACAAACATGCCTCACTTCAACGTAACCACCATCAGCCACCACAAACCGCTCCAAGTTCTTCAAATTTGTATGCTGTAAGTAACATTCTAATACACCTTCATCTCGTATTGGTTGCTTCAACCAGCCAGCCTTCATCCCGGGGGCCGTTTCACGAAGCCGTCGCAAAGTGCGATCAATCGCAGTTGCCATGACGACGTATTTCTTCAAAAGGTGTCCATTGGCAACTAGGCGTCGTTTGCGATGCGACTGCTTTGTGAAACGAGCCCCAGTTTAGCATCATAGAAACACAAAAGCAGAGACCAATTATCTGAGATAATAAAGTACCCCTGCAGGTCTTAAACCACTTTGAGCTATAAATTGGGGACGAGTTTGTGTAGAATAATCTTAGAGTTAATGCTCTGAGTGACAGCTGCGAAGACGATTAAACCTTTGATAACGTCATTTGATTACATGTCCGTTCATATCACAACGTTTCTGAATAGTGACGCCATTGCGTTTGAGCTGACAGCAATGATTTTACCCGGTATACTTCCTAAATATGGGCATTTTTGATTGGCTCTGGCTACTCGTGGGAAGGTCTAAAAAAATCTTATACATGTTTCAGGCTGGTTTACTATTAAAAACCCTTGCATTTTGCTATCTGAAACCGATTTAATTAATATGCATTGGAATAGAAATACAAGGACGTCATTTATTTCTGAAATATATATATAGAAATATTTACTGGGCCAGGGTGTGTGTATAATTAACCACGTTTTCGGTTCGTACTGGTCACCTACGGGTTTTCCTCATTCCAACGCCAATCATTTAGTTTTCCGATGGCCTTCAAAACCTCTAACTGTCGTGACGATCAGAAATTATCAAAAAAGTGTGAATTTTGGCAGCTCATGCCACTTTAAGTCACAGCAGTCGTTTACCCGTTTTGAGAGGTCATTGACTTCTTTCTCGTCAATAAGAGCAATGTATAGATACCATTTCACCGAACTTGAAAGACCAAGTTGTAATAGCAAGTTCAATAAGAGTCTTTTCAAAATGATGCATTCACGTTACAAATGTCTCGAAAACTAGTTAGGTAGCGAGAGTGTTATCCTATCACTGAACAAGCTATCAATAATTAACCTTACGCTAATTAACAACGCACAAGGTGTGAGTATCCCTCTCATGTAATAACAATTAAAGTGGACTCAGTCGAATCGCGTGGTCCATCAACTAGTGCACTACATGTACTTGTATATATTTATGAACACACAAACACACGGAAAATCTTCTTGTCTAAAATAACCAAGGAGGCAAGTTTCTAATTGTGTTAAAAAGAGGTCTATCATTTAGACCTTTATACCCAATCATAAATTGTTGTAATAAACTAAACCTATGATATTTCATTAGGCTGACGACTGACAGGAGCTTGGCCTTGGTCAGTAGAATTAGAATGTTCAGGAACACTTAGTAATACATAGACGCATGTGTACATATGTGTTAAACAAGAAAACTGTGTTATTATAATAGCTTGCAAACTCACGTGACCGCAAATGACTTCCAAAATGGAACCCTATAAGTATAGAAGTATAGAATTTTTCATGCTAAGTCACTGCGAATTTATTCGCCGAATCAATCGCCGGTAATTTCGCCTAGTGTGTCCGGATCGGCGAAGTTCGGCCGAATCTCGCCTGAATGCATTCGCAGACATCAAGAATGTTTGATACTTTCCATGCGAATTTTCCTTGTTGACAGCGAATTCGCTTAGTGTGTCCACTTCAGCGATTTTTTGTTAAGCGAATTTAGAACGCAAGATATTCTCAGCCAATTGCAGACACTTATGTATCCTCAAGTGACATAAATAAAATATTTGACAGCTGCCAAATCGCCGGAGATTCGCATGAAATTCGCCTAGCGTGTCCACCTCGCTTCTTAGGCGAATTTGGCTGTGCGAGTTTCGGCCGAATCGCCGGCGAGTACAATTCGCCTAGTGTGTCCACCTTTTAAGAACTTGGTGTAAAAAAAAAGGCTTGAAGAGGAGCCATATTATACTTTCCTTGGGCGTCACAATTCTACTGTTATCTATTTAGTGTTGTCAAGAAAGGGTACAAGGTAGAGTTTTAAATTTGCATTTTCAAAAGTTCTATTGTTTTCATTTCCCGTGTATGTTGATTAAACTGTTCTGTTTGGGTTGTTCAGGTGATGAACACGTGTCAAGTACAAAAGTGTAAATTACATCAATGATAACCCTCAGTAAAAAGAATTGGTTCTGTAGTTATGCAAATTAATCAAATAAAACAGTTTGAACCCTTGTCCCTCCAATATTATAAAAACCTGTAATCATATTCTTTTGCACCCGTCCTACCCTATATATCCCTGATAATCTCCCACACCTCCCAAAGTTATGGTAGGCTACATAATTGAAGCAAGAGAAAGGGGTGGGGGCATCGTTTTGCTGTTTGGTCCGGTGTTAGACAATGTGCACAAGTGTAGATAGTGTGCCCATAAACGCTGGATAGTGTCGGGTTGATGAAAATAACTATGTGATAGTTCATACGTGGACAAATGCATGTTCTCAGTAGTTACTCTATTTCCAGGAACGTTGAGAGGTTTATCATATATATTTTATTGAATATCGTAATGATTAAAAAAGTTACATTATAAAAAGAACATATATGTAATTGTATGTAAAAACAGTTTTTAGGGTTTCGTGTTTCTGTGGCCTGTTGACTGTTAAGCATATGGGATATGAAATATCACTTGCAGGTGTCACAATTAAAATTCGCACGAATTTCATCCGTTGGTTTGTTGGAAGGGCAAACATAGGCCCTACCCTGTCCCCCATCACTTACACCTATGGCTTAGCAAACACGAAATTAAGGTTTCTTATGCTTGGATATGCCCCTTTAACCGTTATTATTGGGCCACCCAAAATGGTTCAGCGTCGATATTAAGAAATCAACATTGTGTTTGATCTAAGGTTTAGGCTTCCATAGTTTTAACACGCCATTTGATTTCCACGCCGAGGGGTTGAATTAGCTGTGTTTAGACTCGCGTTAAAAGGGCCTGTGTTGCATGGGATTAATTTACCGGTTTATCGAATTTGAATACTAAGCTTACAATTACATTACCGTTTCACGAGATTGCTGGTGTTTGTATTTTGATCTTGTTAAACAATGAGCTCTGTTTCTAGATTTACAGACACAAGATACTACCGTAAATATGGCAATACATGTACACAGAAACGTATTTCTAATTCCTCTTTGTTTAGATCAATATTTGTATTGCTGTTTATATATCTATCTTTGATGCAATTGATATTCTACTGGTAATATGGCGATAAGAAAATTGGACATGACTTTTAAAATTAGAAGTAAAAATGAGTTGTTTTATTATGTTTCCGAACGTTGGTGTTTTACGTGTCCAATATTGTAGGGCATTTACCGCTTGTTCCATTGGATTATGTTGGGTCATAGTTCATTGCTTATGTTAATCATCGGTGTGAATACCTTCCAATTCGTTTATTCTGTAGAATGCTCGTAGAGCTCCGGAATGCGAGTTGCCCACGGTACCTCTGGCCAGTATACGCGTTTCCAGCGAACGGTTGAAGCGAAAAATTACATGTGTTTCAAGTTCGTCTAACTATCACAATAGTTGGCGTTTTTTTCTTTATGTCAGAGCCGATCAAACTTGGCACGAGCAAAGTTCCCATAGTGTTTAGCTGAGAAAGAAAAATAGCGTGTGCTTACGCTGTGGACTTTCACGATAAACATGGAATATATTTTGCTTACTCTGAAAGTCAGATAGTTTTAGCATATGGTTTCAGTAATAGTGTTCTTTATTTGGTGAATTACAATTTCCACACTTTGTTTTATTTGGCCAAAGATAGGCGTGAATTTGAATCTGTGTGGGCAGTTCTAGCATCGTTATTGTACGTCAACGTGACGACAGAAAAGTGCTTTTGGCGAGCTGAAGTTGAGTTTTTGTCCTCTGCATGGCACATATTAAAAGAAACGTCCGGACTGTTACACGTGAGTTGCGATTACTGTCTTTGTTCTATGTAATATTTACTAGAACTTATGTAGGCTTTGGACGATTCTTAAGAAAGCTGTCGTTGATGGCTTATCAAACCAAACATCTGAACAAGCACTCTGCATTGAATCCGTGCATCTTTAATAAAGACAATCCACGATTTAACATTTGGTAAGCTTCGGAAGGGCTTTAACCAGGTCAAATAACTCGGACAAAACGTCCCATTGAGCGGTGGGATATCAGAATGGTCGTTATATCATGGAGAATAATCAAAGAGGTATGTGTTCACCTTAATGCTCTCCTCATAGATAAGCCAGCAAACAGTGAAGTTGGCCAATGGATTGAGACTCTCTCTTGAAATGATACACTTTCCTATAAATTGTATTATGTTCTACGCCACCTAGTTAGTTAACATTGCAGTCGGAACATCCTTCGGCTATCTTCGCTCGCTACCGGTCGGCTTTGACACGCGTATTTCACGTACGTAAATCCCCGAAGTTTCAGACTGTTAACACTGTTATTGTTTTTCGTTTGTTCATTGTCAACGAAAACGTGGATTCTAGTGCTTGTTGGTTTTTGCCACATCATCTACTGTACCAAAGTGTTTCCATAGTTTGACGCTTATGTGAAAAACCTTCCACCGATTCGCATAGTGAGTTCAGGTTTAAATTACTCAAGCCAAACCCGAATCTTGCTAGGTCGTCTTAATAAGCGATCCTTCATTTGTGTCTTCTGAAGGCCAGAGTTTTCAATTAAGGGTTTTAGTACTGCTGAAATGTTTCTGACCGACCGGGTTTATTACAAACGGATTGATTTCTCGGGATGGCGTGAGTCATTACTAGTCAAGTGTTGATTAGTTTTACTCCGGCAGGAATGGGTGGCGTGAAACGGCTAACCCAGAATAAGCAAAGCCAGCTGTTCTTTTACCTTCACAACTCTTTTACCTCCTTATTACCAGTCTGCTGGATTAGAATCGTTCATAAATAACCTGTGAGTTCATGTTCGAATGATACAATCCCAGAGGATCGGATATCTCACGAAATTTTGGGAAACAGATTGGATTTTCGTTAGCCTGTCGAGAGATGCTCTAATGTGAAGTGTACAGCTTAGTTAACTTGGATACGAATTGAAATCGCTTTGTATCACATAAATCACGATTTCAGAAAAAGTGAACGTTTTTATACTGTGCGGCTTGGAAAAAATCTGAACGATACAATTGTGTGACTTTTAAAAACAGTTGTGTTCAAGTGTTTTGTCCTCGGTTCGGATGTTGTATGACATTTCGGCCATGTGTGGAATTTGAGGCTAACTATAGACCTGTAGTTAAAAGCGGTCTGCTTTTCTTTTCCATGCGTATCGTTAAACGAGTATTCTGGAATCCTCAACTACTTTGTTTTACTTTTGCTGATGGAAGCCATTGGTGTATTGCCTTATACTTACCTTGTGGAAAAGTTATTAAATGCTTCAATTCCGTTAAAAGAAAAACTAAGGCCGTCAATAAAGATCGACCAATGATGATCTAAACTCCACTGTGGCAATGTTAGTAACTAACAGAAATATTCTGGATTAGTTGTGGGTGAAACAAAACAGACAGAAAGGGAAAAAGAAAACATGACCGTGTACGATCATCACGAAATTCGTGTGGAAATGAAACTAACATCCGACTCACATAGTGCAAGAAGTTTGGCAAGAACAGCTCCGATGCTCAACATGTATGGGTCATGGTTTGACCTTACTACGTCACAAGTAGATCCGGTTCACGGCGAGAAACATAGGCCTGCCGTAATTCATGGACAAGGTAGACCACTAGAACGGAGTTTCACTTGCAACTCGTTCCCTAGCTCAAATTCGACGGCTTCTACGAACTATTGTAATTCTTGGGTAAGAATATCGGGTTTTTTTTTTCAGCTTAATATTTTACTCACAGCTATATGTTTAAGCAACATTTGAATAACTGCAGTATGCCTACTAATAGTGGTTCTTGGCCGTGAAAACTACCGCGGGTGAACTGAATGTGCTCTCTTAGTCAACTAATATTTTGCTCTATTTTGCGTTAATTACAAATTTGTAACGAGGGAACGGGAAACATATGATTGTATGTAAAGAATGGACAACTTGGTCGATTGATTGACGTTTTACGTCACACTCACGATTATTTTACCTATATGGCGGCCCATTGCCCGGAGGAAACCCCCGACTTTCGGTGAGTACCTGACAAAGCTTCCACATACGGCGACGAGTGAAAAATCTCAATTTTTATTTGGTCTGAGTGTGATTCGAACCCGCGTCGCATCGATGGAAGGTTCGTGTGGGACTGAGGGACGACCACTCTGACCCACTGGACTACCGAGGCCACTTGATAACTTGGAGAACCTGGCTCCAGGTCTAACATTTACTGTTTGGGCATGAATATAATTCGACGTCTTTGTCTCTTGCCGCCTAGTTTAATCGAAACGAGCTATTTTCGTTACGTTATGTATTCACATGCTATAATCGAAACGAGATATTTTCGTTACGTTATGTATTCACATGTTATAATCGAAACGAGCTATTTTCGTTACGTTATGTATTCACATGCTATAATCGAAACGAGCTATTTTCGTTACGTTATGTATTCACATGCTATAATCGAAACGAGCTATTTTCGTTACGTTATGTATTCACATGCTATAATCGAAACGAGCTATTTTCGTTACGTTATGTATTCACATGCTATAATCGAAACAAGCTATTTTCGTTACGTTATGTATTCACATGCTATCATTTTTCATCACAAGAGAAAGACTCCAAAAACAGAACAGTTCACTCGGCTCCGTCAGCTAGCCAGAGGACACTGCAGTGCCTTAAGGTGGCATGAGCTGTTAAAATTTGGATTTTTTTTATAATTCAGTTTGTCAGGAACTGTTATGTGTTTGAAGCACTTTGAAAACTAAAGGATTGGCCTGTAGACCCCTACTTCACTTTAGTAAAGGTCTTACTCCGTTATTTATAATTTCTGACATTTATTGGTCGACCAGGTGCCGACAAATAAATATCCATTACCAAACATAAATAACGAGGTACCTGTAGGCATTTAATATTATTGAATTAGTAGCCCCCATACGAACGGAAGATGTGAGCTGATAACGGACAGATAGCCGGGATGTATGCGTGCATTTTAAGGGTTTTGCTTGTAAAAACTACCGTAACGTACATCCCCGATACTGCTATCAACGAGAAGCTCTTGTTTATTACCCTTCGACAATTGTGACGAAGAAAAGGCCTAAACTTGTTCTGTTTCAACGAAATTATGTCCACATTTGGCAGCTCGTTCCACTTTTAAACCTTTCAAATTTGCCAGTGGTTGATTGGCGTAGAATTTCGGTTATATATTTAACTTTCAACGCCCTCAACAACGAGTGGCGATTTACTAATCCTTTAAAACGAGAACAATATCTATAGATATAGTACAAAGGCTACTTTTATGTTTGGAGTTTTGTGTCATATTTAAATCTTTTGTTAAATGTGGATAAGAAAACTGTTGATGGGATAAATTGAGTGCTGTTTTTCTCTACGCCCAAATATCGGTATGTAACACCAAAGAGAGTAGATTGACAAGAGTGGTCACTTCGTCCAATCAGCATTGCCGGCATGTTCTTCTGGCCACCTAGCGGAAGGGTGTTCCAACTGTATACGATTCGACTGTAGGCCCCCTACAGAAAGGAGGTTCTTAATAATAGAATCGTGTCACTTCAAATTCAACATGGCGCGGACGAAGTGACCACTCTTGTCAATCTACTCTCTTTGGTAACACCAGGCCTACGGCTATACAGACACTGTCCAGTTCTCTCTACCCTGGGAAAATCGTTGGTTGGACAATTTATCCGCTTAAGTTGCCCTTACTTCAGCAAAACTCTGACATATAAGGATCAAGGATCTTTCGACTATGTGTTCCATATAAAGCAGTCGACAATCAAATGGGTTTATCCATTTATATGTTTGGTTGAATACCGTTTTGTGGGCCAATTGCTTGATGACGTCACTTGGAAATTACGCGCAAAGCATTTTGGGAGATTGAGGGATAATCACATAAAGTACCAGTTAACAAAATGGGTGAGGTACATTTTACCCAGAAAGCTTTGTGAAAATCTGTGTGACGTCATCAGGCTCGGTGGTAATAGTATTAACATGCTGTTGTTAACATGTATAATATCTCCCAAAGTGGGAAGTTTTCAATTTTTCTCTGTATTTAACAGTCGGCGTCCCAGACTCGATCCGGCTATGGCGCTGAAGCACATCCCACGGGAACTGGTCTTCGATATGAGGTAAATCGTTCATTAAACTTGAAAATTTATGAGAAAAGTGTGAACGTTGGCATGCAGCTCATGCAAATATTTAACGTTTAGGTATAGATCCCTAATTTAAGCCAGCTGCACGCTACACTTCTAATTTCGTATTTTTCGCTTGCACCTGGTATGTTGTGCTGCACACAGCCATGAACACATGCATCCAAATTATTTAAAATTTTAAAGTATAGCCACGTGATTTGAGAACGACAGCATTCAAAGACACGGTAGCCTAGAAAGTACTTTTCATACTTTACTAATAATCTTTTTTAAACCATTTGTATTATTCACTTGAACAGAGAGCGGACATCTTTAACTTGGACGAGTCGAGGATGTGGCGACATTATGACAATCTGTCTCGACGAGAAATGGTCAAGGCCCACACAGCAACTATTCCTAAGAAAGGTCAAATCAAGGTCACTGCTATGGACTTCGAAATGAAGAACCCAGACTTTTATGACAAGGCAAGAGGTATGAACTTCCGCAATTTCTGAACGGTAGTGGTGACTTATTGCATTAACGATCAGAACATTCCTTGTAAAGAAGGGCTTATAAAGTAAGTGTTAGCTTACTGGAGCCTGTTTCAAAGCGGCGTAGATGTATTTTTTGCGTAACTTTCATACTAACGTATCTCTACAGTATGGGTTACTATGGCAGTTACGTAAAAACTTACACTACTTCGCTTTGTGAAACAGGCCCCTGTTCTGGCAGACCCAACAATCAGTCTCTGTGATGCGGAGAATCTGTCTGGCGTTTGCACCCTGCAGTCTGAACCGTTTCAAACTGAGTTCATCATTCTTTTACATTGATTGATTGATTGTTTGGTGTTTTACGCCCCCCCCCCCCCCCAATAACTTTGTTGCGGGGGTATACAAAACTAATGTCCCAAAATTGTTTCATACAAAAAATATTAGATTCAGGGAAGCTTATCTCACAAATGATTTCTTCGTAGAAAACCAAGGCAGCGAAAAGAAGGCGAGAAAGCATCGACCAAAGTCCGGGAAATCCTACTTAATCAATCGGCCGGACATTCTGGAGCAGATCAAGTTGGGCGGGAAACTCCTGGCTGAAGAACGGGAGTCTCAGAGGCATGAGGAGGGAGATGATTTGACGGCATACACCGTCCGTGATCTGACCAACATGATCAACTTCCCAGTAAGTAAAATTCAACCCTAGACAATGAACCAGGGGCCTGTTTCACGAAGCCGCGTAGCGTAAGTTTTTACGTAGCTGCCATAGCAACCCATGCCGTAGAGATAAATTGGTATGAAAGTCGTTCGCCTGTTTCACAAATTGGCGTAGCGTAAGTTTTTACGTAACTGTCATGGTAACCCATACCGTAGAGGTGCGTTGCTATGAAAATACATCTACGCCGCTTTGTGATACAGGCCCCTGAGCCATAAGTTTGACGGTAAATTTCATGGCAACTTCTCAGCATGAGATGTCGTGGTAGTACCACGTACGGACGTAAGACGTACGGACAGACATATGCGAGTCATGCGTACCCATACAAGGTTTCTAAGAAAACACCACTTCATCGCTCAACAACCAAATTTAACATTTTTGAGGGTTTTTTCTCTGGATCGCCGCATGTGGAAGAGTTGCCATGTACCCGTTGGCGGTCGGGGGTTTCTTCCCGGCAAAAATCCCGTCCCCCCCACTAAACCTGGTAACGCCGCCAACTAAGTGAAATAAGCTTGAGTGCGGCGTAAAACACCAATCAATCAAAGGTAAACTCCCATACGCACCCACAATGCAACTCCCCTTTCGAGTGACCTCCTCATAACCAAAGCCACGAAGGATAAAGATGAGTTAAGTGAAAAGAAATATATTTTAACAAGTTGACATATAAATGCAGATATAAATCTTAACAAAAGGAAAAATTCATACCCTCGTAAAAATATAGTAACAATCAGAATATATTCTTATAGATTTCCCTTTTGTATCCATTATCATTTCGATGTTGTACAATCAGCTGTTTATAGGATAATTATATACATATTTATTGATTACGGTAATGTCTGAGTTAATTCAAGTGCTGAAAAAAGTAGAAGAGTGCAAATTCTCATCTTAATTCAAGAGAGAGAGCTTGCAAAACATTCAATGATTAACTGCTGGTCAATCATCTCCCTGGGCTGAGATGTGTTGAACGTATAAATCTCATTCAGAACCTTTTTGTTATTGAGGATTTAGCCACATGCATAGTCAGATTAACTCAGGTATTACCGTATTCTGCTGTTCTGATTTTGATTGAGCGATTCAGAGCTAACAAGCCATATACTTGATGTGGAATGTAACGATTATGCAATTAAGGCATAAATTTAAATTAGCATATTTAATACGGGATCATATTATTGAAAGCACAAAACAGCTGGGGCCTGTTTCACTAAACGGCGTAGGGTAAGTTTTTACGCAACTGCCATAGCAACCCATACTGTAGAGATACGTTAGTATGAAAGTTACGCAAAAAACACATCTACGCCGCTTTGTGAAACAGGCTCCTGATCCCTTTATTGACCTATTGAAATCTCCATCATTGTTTGGGACATATTAGCCAAAATAGTGACAATAGGATTAACTGAACAAAAAGTCATTAAAATAGTTTGCAATTGTACAAGCCATCAATAACCACAATATATGCAATCAAAATATACAAAGGTTGCAGCAACATGCACATGCATGCCAAATGAATCAGGCATATAATTTAGCATTTTTTGGTTCAATGACCCTAATACATAAAATTTAGGTACAATAATTCGATTATCATGTTGTTATCATTTTTGATACGAGATCAGTAATAAAAGCACCAACAAATAACGTATTCACTCAATAGCAAAGTTATGGCAAATTCAGATAAAACATTACACAAATTACAACCTTATTAAATGACAGATCGTCAGTTTGGCAATCGGATCAACATAACTTAAAGGGTTTATGAACAGGGCGTATTAAAGCTGGGTTGTGTTTGTTTATGGACTAAATGTATATTTGAAAAATATAAGTTGAAACGAAATATAAGTTGAAACGAAACGACCTAATAAGTTCTCTGGAAGTCAAAAAAAGGAGTGTGGACGAAATGTGCATATTTTCCGTATTGTTCCTAACTACTCCACAAAACTCGTCCAAACTGCCAGGAAGAGGCAGGGACTCTGAGCGAAATGCGTATATAGTTCATCACTCTGAGGGCACTTGCCCAACAGAGGTCGTGTTTGACGTCATGTGTCTCTGAGGTAATTAACTGTAGCAATATAATTTTTGTATGTGCTTCGCCCGAAATCAACGCAAATTGGCAAATATTGCCCAACGTTGTTCATAAAACCTTTAAGTAAACTGCAATAATGGAAACCAAACCTCATGAAATGAACGACATGAGAACCCAATAAACCAATCACAAAAAGATATATAGAATACACATGCCTTCAGAGTCTTTCCAGTAAAATGACTTGCTTTAGGGCCTTTGGGATTGGTAGATTTTGACAGCCGTGGATAATGTTTCCAGCGTGTGAATACATAATGGAGCATCGTATAACACGGCCACACAGGTTTTTAAGTGTGGACGGGTTTTTCGAACTTTTAACCCCTTGGTCCGTCTGCCATTTTAGAACGGCTTCCTGTTGTTCCTGGAAACCAATGGTGGCTATGCTGGGTCGACAGTCAGGTACCTTAACGTCACCGCCAGCCATTATCAGCCGTCGAATGACCAATTGTATATCATGGCTGGGCTGTTTCTTGTACTGGGCCAGCGCTGACGACATTAACTGCTGCCCCGGAACCAGGCCGTGTGCAGATATCGCTAAGTTTAATATCTCCAAAGAATCGGGAGGAGGTTTCCCTTGGGAACGAAGCTGTCGAATAGCGATGCGTACCAGCTCGTCTTTGTTCTGGTAATTCCTGGGATCAATATGAACCGTGTCTGCACCTGCCTCCAGTAAAAGACCCATTGCTTTAAGATTTTGTTTTTTAACTGCCAGATACAAAGCATTCGTCCCTTCTCGTCTTCTTAGATTAACATCACAGTTATTTCTAATCAAAATATCAACAATAAAGTCATGATGCGAAAGCACGGCGAAGTAAAGAGCCGTCCTACCATTACGATCTTGAAAATCAATGTCTGCGCCTAACTGCAACAGTTCTGTTACACCTCGAGAGTTGCCATAACTAGCGGCCACGTGTAGCGGGACTTTTTTGTCGGCATCTGCGGCGTTAACACTGGCGCCAGCGTGAATCAGCTCGGAAGCGATATTATAATGGTGGTTTACAACAGCTTTCAACAATGGAGTTCTGTTCCAATTGTCCTTACACTCTAAGAACGCATGACTTTTAATCAATTGTTTAACGCAGTCTTTGGCACCGGATTCTGCCGCGATGTGTAAAGGAGTTTCTCCAGATGCATCCGGGACATTTATATCGGCGCCTCTTTTGATCAACAACTGCATACAATCTGAGGATCTGTACTTTGCGGCAAAGTGTACAACTCTGCTATTGGCGTACAAAAACCCATTGACCCCGAATCCGCTTTGCAATAACAAATTGAGACACTCTCTGTCCCCCCTTTTCAGCGCTTCGAGTACCAGAGTATCGATTTCTTCATTTGGCGTAGTGCAGACCTGCGATCCCTGGTTCCCCATTTTGCAGAAAATGAGAGTTGTACTTCTAAGGTCTAACCTCTACCGAATAAAAACCCCAATGAATTTAACTTTTTCAGTAAGCACCACGTTTCTCCACGTGTAGTAACGTCCTGAATTCATTAGCGAGAATCCATTGTCACACAATAAACCGTGAGAAGGTAATTGGCATCTTGTTCGACCCCACGCCACATCTGCAAAATCAATTAACACATATCTTGGCTTATGTATTAATACCTTTCCGTAGTTAAAATCCCTCTACAAATAAATAAAAGAAAGGGGGAACAGATCGACTGATGTTTTACGGTGCACTGAAGATTATTTCACTTATATGGCGGCGTGGTTTGGTATAGGCTTAGTAGATGGGAAGGCTGAGCTCTTTGTCGGGAAAAATCCCAACTGAAGGCGAGTACTTGGCACATCTTCCACATACGGAAAATAGGAGAGATTGTCTTTAGCATGAAAAAAAAAAACAAAAAACATTTAGCCGATGGGGAAAATACCATCCCCTTAACAACTCGTCGATTCATGACAATTATTTGGTTCGAATTCCACTTTGAGAGGATATACATTTCTGCGAGCCTGTATATGTTATAAATCAGGGGGCTGTTTCTCAACACATTTACGCCCGTCGTAACTTTCCGCCTGGTCGTAACGTAATGTTGAGGGTATATGTTGCCATGGCAGTTAAGCCTTGCATTGGACTTACGTCGGGCGTAAGTGTGTTGAGAAACAACCCCCTGAATGTTATATTTTTGTAATAAAAACGGCACCAGAGTATACATGTAACTTGACAATGAATCTGATTAAGAAAATGTTAAAATGTTTTTTGTAGGAAGTGTTCTAATGTGTGATACACAGTATAAAGTAAAGAACTCGGAGTTGAGCGAAAATGTAGCATTTTTACAGAATCGGTTTATTATTTACCATAAATAGATATATTTTTATAAACACTAAACACACAGGAACAGGGAAAATCTTCTAGTCTAAAATAACCATAGAGACATATACTATATATATATTTAAAAATCTGTTCTTTTCTAGGATTCACGACTTGGTCGCAGAGAGTCGCCATTCAGTACAGAGGTTAAAGGTCAAATACCTCCCACGTTTCCAGTTTCTCAGAGTGTTACACCAGGCCTTCATCGTCAGACTCCGGGTGTTTATAACAGATATATCCCGTCCTCAGAGGCTCCTGCAGCCTACATTGTAACACCAACAGCCTATAACATCACACAGTCCGGTTATCCCCCAACCCCAGGGAATTATACCCGAATGCTGGCCCCTCACAGTCACACGTTGGTAAACCAGAGCAAAACGTTGGCAGGGCATAGTCAAGGACAGAGAGCGGCCGCCACACCCGGTAGTGGACCAGTTGCCCACATTTATAAGCCTAACACCCCTGGGCATGTGGGTCCAGCTTATATCCTGACGCCATCAGCCTACACCCTTACCCCAGCGACCATGAGTCCCCCAGAAGACAACCCTTCCAAAAGCCCTCCGGTACCCCAAGTTTCCCACAACTTACCCGCTAACACAGGGAAAACTTTAAGCAGAAAGACAAACAGAGCACAAGATAAACACCACGTCTTACTCCCTAACATACCACATCAGAAAACTGGTCACTCGTGACATTATTGCCATAATCATTGAACTTTATAAAAGCTAATTCGGAAAATACAAAAAGCTGAAAATTTATATTTTATTCAACCAACCGTAATTTCACAGTTTAATTTTGACAAAAGTTTGACACCGAAACAATAAAAAAAATGTGAATCCAATAGATCTTTAATTGGAATTGTTAAAATATTAAGCTATGTATATTAACAGAATGACCCTTTTTTAAATAAAGCCAAAAACCCCTTGGGAAACATAATAAGGAATTTGTGTTATATTTCAACATAGAAGACTCATTTTGATGGTTGCTTCACAAGTATTATGTAGTCGGATTGATACATGTATTGATTGATTGATTGATTGGGGCTAATGTCACTCAACACGACATTAGGCTCCACAGACCATGGAACGTCAGGAAGTCTAATGTGTGTGGCATACTTAATGTTCCTCCTTGCTGGGTCAGCATACATGGCTAAAGCAATGCTACAATGCTCCGGCTTATTTCACTTTTATGGCTGGGTTATTGTTGAAGGGAACTCGGTTTGTTCAGAGGAAACATAACTAACCCTCAGTAGATCACTGGTAACCACTCTACAAGAGTCATGGAGGATTAACCCAGTTTAATGGATGGAAAGTTTGTGTCGCCGTCACTTTACTCAATCAGCTACCAAATGCTGTGGATCATTATCCTTTGAGGATTGATTGGTTGTTTGATGTTTTACGCCGCGCTCAAGATTATTTCACTTATATGGCGGCGTTGCCAGTTTTAGTGTGGGAGGAAACCGGGCTCTATGCCCGGAGGAATCCCACGACCTTCCGTTGGTAACTGGGCAACCATCTCCTTTGAGGAAGACCAGCACGTGTTCAGTTTTCGCGTGCGGAGTCAGGTCGACTGACCACAAGGATGTAAACATTTCAATGCATCATGCAAGAGTATTTCACTTTTATTTCGACGGTGCCTGGTTTAGTTGAATGGGAGGAAACCGGCTCTTGGTCCGAAACCATTGACCTTCGACAGAGTGAGGAATGTAGATGACTGAAAATCGGCCTAGGTTAGCTGTACGTTCGGGTGTGGTGGCATTCTCCGTTTGTTTACTGATTATCCCAAAAACAAAACAACAGGGAATTCTGAGTCTACATAACTTTGGTTATCGTGTGGTTTTGCCTTTGATTCTTTATTTCTAAATAATTTCTTTGATCCAATTTTATTTGTGAAACACATCAGAAGCTATCAGTAGCGTTTTTGTCAGTTGACTGTCATTAAAAATATTTATATCCCGTGGATACGCTTCGAAACCAACGGTGAAAACACAACTACGACGTTTTTATCTTTGTGTTCGAAATAATATTATTTTTTTGTCCGTCGAAAAGAAGTATCTTATGGCTTTGTATATATCTTGATATGTCTCAGAAAAAGACTTTTGTAAAATAGTATAGATTATAAGCTGAGAATCACAGACAAAACAACAGGGTACCAGCCGATCTCCATAAGCACTAATGTTAATCAGACAGCCGATCGGTGAAAGTTATACCCCTAAAGACAAGTCTCGCGTGATCTCGTGTGACTTCCGCCAAACCCGAAAGGGGCTTATTACCGCCGAGCCTGATGACGTCACATAGAATTACGCAAAGCTAACTGTATCTCAGTTCGCCATTTTGTTTATTAGTACTTAGCAAGGTGTTACTTTTTTGGAAAACATTGATGACATAACCTGTTTTTATCGACACATTTTTTCTGGTAACTTTACGCCTTTTACGTCTTCTGTTCGATACAGTATTATTTCTTCCGCCATATTTTAAAATTATTTTAACATCCCTCAGTCCCCCGAAATGCTTTGCCCGTAATTCCCGAGTGACGTCATCAAGCAATCGGAGTTAAGCCCTGTGAATTGAACATATTTTATTGCATAAGTAAAGCAAGGGGATTGGGAACAAGTTCCAAAAACTTACAAAGTCCCTTTCCCTAGAGCAGAAAATTGAACGTTCAATAACATAGTTGTATAATTTTGTATCCATAGTAAATTAAGGCATATAATAGCATTTACAATAAACACCGAGAGGAGTAGAAACAAAAATACAGATGTGGATGGCACAAAACCCAAGATTACAGATGTTTTACCAGAACCTCTTTGTGGCTTCAATAAACTTAATAGCATCCCCAAATATAATGCTGTTGTACTGGACTGATTTTGATTGGTAACCGTTCAACAATTCGTGTATACTTATATCAGCGGGAAGATTCAGTATTAGTGCTGGTCTAAGATGTGTATATTTTGGGCAGACAAAGAAGAAATGAAAGAAATTAAGCCCTGTCACATGTATATTGGCTGTTTGGTAGCCCTGGTAATCATACATTATATGCCGACAAATAAGAATCATGACACGTCCTCAGTCATCCCTATAACACCTTTCACACCAAAAATCAAAACTGCCCTGAAACTTTCAGTGCTGGAACTTTCCACTTGTCCTCGTGTATTTTGCTGGCGATTTGGTCAGTGGACAAGCAAGACCTTAAAACTGCTTGCCTTGCTGCCTAGGCAAGCTAGTTTTAGAGCGAATTTATGATAGGTATCAGCTTACCAGGGTTATTTTAACATGTATTTTGATACAGGTACCCGGGTATACTGGCAGTTTCGGCAGGGTTCACCTTTATCGAGGTGTAGGTTTATATGTAGGTTTATATATGTATAGGTTTCACTGTATATCCGTTAGTAAAATGACTAGAAATTCTAGTTGATAGATTGATGCTTATGCCACATTCAAGATAATTTAGTTTTAAGACGGTGTTTGGGTGGGAGAGGCTCATTGCCGAACATAATCCTCCCATATTCAGTGGAGGCCTGGCAAACCGTATGTTAAATTTTTCTTTGGACTCAAAGTAGACACCCATCGATGGATGGATTAATTGATGTTTTATGTCGCACTCAAGATAAGTTCACTCAAACGGCGGCGATGCCAGGTTTAGAGGGAGAGGAAACCAAGATTTTTCTCCGGAGGACCCCCCCGCACCCCCCCCCCCCCCTCTCATTCAAACTGATTTCTGCTTTCTAAATTTATTTTAAAGACAGTGAAGCTCAGCCGTATCATTAAACCAAGACTATAGCATCATAAAGATACAATCACTGGAAATTGTTAAAAGAAAAGGGAGTCACTGAAACACTGGTGACAAATTACAAATTATGATCCTTTTGAAACATTCCTAGATGAAATAGTACTTTGAGAGTTGATTTGAATCGAAAATTAACCAGTGCTTGGCTTGAGTCGTTTTTCTTATTATCAAGTTCCAGGAGTCCTTTTTGTTGATTTAAATTTAGCATCATCATAGCTTCTAGTTAGCTTTCTCGGTGCGCTAATTTATCATCATTGCATTCAAAGGTGACTGACCTTACATATGTCCATCACCCAAACACTCAGATTTGGCTACTTATCTTCAAGGGCCTGAAAAACAAAATAAATAAACCATAAGAAATAACAAGCACTCTAAGGTGGCATGAGATACCAGATATAAACAACTAAATGTTGGTAATTTATATACAGAAGTACGGAATAGAAGTTGTCTGCTGATACTAATCTTGGTGATATGTACATTAAGGTAATTTTTCAAAGCAACAAAACTTGTAAAATCAACTCATAAATCCTATGATTTGGCTTTTCAGATAACAAAGTTTTTTATTGATATTTTACCCTGAGTAATGCAGCTGCCTCTACTTCTTATAATTGTGTAACACCCAGGGTAAAATATCAATAAAAAAACTTTATCTCAAAATAAAAACTTTCTTATCTCCGAAGTCAAAAACACAAAAAACAATTGTCTCGGCCAATATGCACTTTCCATCTAATGGTGACTTGTACAATATTAGTTATATGACGCCCTTGCGTGGGTATACGGGTTGATATTTGGTGTCTGACAATATTTTTCCGAGGCGAACCCACCAAACAGACACCAAATATCTACCTGTATACCCACTCAAGGGCGTCATATAATATATTTATCACCATCCAGAGCAGCTTGTTTACTCAAAACTAAGTATAATCAGCTGTTTGTTATTCAATAAGTTCAATAAATGTATGGGTTAAGTTGTTCAAAAGTATATATACATATGTAATATAACCATAAGTTCAGTAAAATTGAACAGACGAACTACTGAACGGGCTTTGAAAGACGTTGTGATGAACACAGTCATAGGAAACAACGACAATAAAGATTGAAGCCAGGTAAAGTTTAACATTTGTAAAAAACGAAAAGCATGGAATAGCCGTTAAATTCAAATGGCTATCAAATATAAATAGGCCAAATGGACTTGTCTCCTAGCCGCACTCGTGTGTCTCTATCCTGGTTTACTTACTTTGCTTGTCAGGTAGAGCCACACATTAAACCGCCATTATAAGGGTGAGATAACTAATGTAACCTCATTAGGCCAATTTTTATGCTATGCTTTACAAAGAGCGATTTTACAGTTTAACAACGGATTTCGAAGAAATCAACTGGTTCAGTGAAAAGAGGAATGTTTCAAAGATATAATAAGCGCTAATAGCTGAAAGGAAGTTGCGATTAAGGATAGTTAAGACTTAGCTTAAATCTGAAATCCGAAGTCCTTCCAAATAATTCACTTAAAAGCCGTAACTACTTGTCTCCATGGTTATTTTAGAAAAGAAGATTTTCCCTGTGCCCGTGTGTTATACTTAAGTTATAGTGTTAAAAAAAAAAAAAATAATGGAGATAACGAGTCGGATTTAACTAGTCCGCAATAAGTTGAGTGGATTGAAGGATAAATTCTGATACGCCCGCACGGGCTTCTTCAATACCACGTCAACATAGGGTGCATTTGAAAAATCTAAGAGTTGCTCTCGGAATTTTTAAAAAATGATAACTCGCAATTTATAAACATTACTCACCTAAAATTTTCTCCGAAAGCTTCTTTGATAATCCCTTCGTAGAGCTAAACCATCATATATCACCTTGAAATGTGTTAAAATCTGTTCGCTAAGTTTGAATTCCGTCTGTGTTCACTAAAAATTTTCTCGGGCGATCACACCGCCAACTTATAAATCATGCTCGCCACTACAACCGGTAACGGTCGGTGATAACGCGAAGGGAATTTAAACTTAGTGGATTTCGTTGTTTGGCGATGTGTATGGTCACAGATGATGGTTTAGCTCTACGAAGGGATTATCGGAGAAGCTTTCGGAGAAAATTTTAGGTGAGTAATGTTTAAAAATTGCGAGTTATCATTTTTTAAAAATTCCGAGAGCAGCTCTTAGATTTTTCAAATGCACCCTATGTTGATGTGGTATTGAAGAAGCCCGTGCGGGCGTATCAGAATTTATCCTTCAATCCACTCAACATATTGCGGACTAGATTTAACTAGATGAATTAGAATGATCCTTGATTTAATTTATAAAGAAAATCCGTGGATTTCTCAAATGCACGTGTGGTATTGAGGAAGCCGATGTGGGGGCATCAAAATAAATTCAATCCACTGAACTTAATGCGGACTAATAACACAATGGCCAGTTATTATTTGGCGCCCATTTTTCGAGGGACATCATTTAAGCTAACAGCTGTTGAAACAAACAAAATAAATACAATTCGTCCTCCACTGTCGGTATAATTATCTTTTGCTAATAGCATTCATATATATGGACATTTTAAGTTAAATAAAATTAAGATATAATTATTTTTGAGTAAAAATTGCAGCACAGGTTGTCGGTCGAGCTTACCTAATCGATGGCCCCTTCAGACTGAAGAGCTAGTCATCCAAGGGGGGTAACTAAGTTGGTTTTACAGGGACTCCTCATGTATTATTGTTTACATTTTTTTGAAATATTTCTACTATTTCAAATACTAAACGTGATTCGACTTTGAATGAAAGGTAGTAAGTCGATTTGTATGACGGTCGGTTTCAGGTGGATGTAAACAGAGGTCAGGGCTACCCCTATGATAGACTGCAGGTCATTTTGAATGTAGAGACCAAAACGGTAGAGCTCTGCGAAACCAACCATGTCCATAATAAACTTGAAGTGCCCCCGTGATAATGCAAGGGACCGAAACTCTCATTTGTTTGGTAACTTTCAGCCTCGGTCAGTTATAATCGAAGCATTGGGGCTCTAAATCCTGGTAGGCCTATATATATTTATGAACACTAAAACACACGGGCACAGGGAAAATCTTCTTGTCTAAAATAACCATGGAGACAAGTTTCTAATTGTGTTAAAAAGAGTAGGCCTATATCATTTAGACCTTTATACCCCATCATAAATTGTTGTAATATATGTAGCCTACCAGCACGGAAACTGCGTCGGGTTTTCTTAGTGTTACGATATATGGTTTATCGGGCCTAAACAAATATCTTTATAGACGTTTTTAGAATTTCATTAATTTCTAATAATGTTTATTTTCTCTTTCCGTCTGAAGCAAAATTTTGATGTAAAAATTACTTCCTGTCGTCATTTTTATTTATTCAAAAAAAAAAGGTGATTTACCGTAAAAAAAAGCGCAGGCTGTCCCAGGCATATCAAAGCCGATCGATAGCGAGCGAAGACATACCTGAAAGCAATAGAGATCACGTGCCATTCCAGTGGCGGATTTAGGGGGGCAGATCAATCGAGATCTCGTGCCATTCTACGAGATCTTCAACTCGAGACATGGCTCGAGAGCCGTCGCACTCCATTTTCGCGCATAGTGAACTGTAAGAATCTTACTGAAAATTTATAATATGTATGATATTTAATTCTCTGTTCTATACTGTTCCCAAACATGTAATCCTACAATAATAACCGGTATCGCAAGGCCTTTGGGTAGAAATACTTGTTAAAAATCAAAAATATAATCGGCACTAAATCAGCTCATAAATACATTCTTAAACAAGATGGCAGCGCCCATGGATGTCAAGGCAAAATATGATATGGACTTCAAGGTATTTCAAGGTATTTTATATGTATTAGGAGAGTAGCAATCAATATAACAAAAAAGATTATCGGCGGCTTAAACGTTACCTACCAGAATTATATCGGATATCTCTCTACACAACCGAGTCAACTTTCTGTGTCACATGTCGTTGTTTACCATTTTAAGGGCGTCGACAGCAGTGGCCTCCCTTTGTGTTCAAGCAACATGTCACTCAATTGTTTTAGAGTTGTATATCTCAACGAATGGCAGTAGGATCAATCTCTATTTTAGATTGGGGGCACATAACCCCCATCAGCGGGCCAAAAAAAAAAGGAAAAGAGAAAAAGAGAGTAGGAAAACGAAAACAGCTTACGTTACAAAGAAAGAAGCTGTACATGGAGCTACGATCACATTTACATTTTTCGTATAATTGCCTCATTGGTACGGGCACTCCGTGCCTATGTATGTTGTAAATTTTAAGTGTCATGAGCGGCCAAAATGTTGATATTTTGACGTCAAATCAGAATGTGGAAATTATTGGCTATTTTTCTCAAGACGTATTATTCAGAATCTTTTTAGTGCTTCTAGTCTCGAGAATGTAAGTTAAAGTATTGTTTTGAACCAACTTTGGCTTAGAATGAATGAATGGTCGTCCCGGTTATTTAAATTTTGTTTACTTTTTGAACACTGTTTCGGTTCTTATAGGCCACATACTGTATCGATTTGCCTTACTCCAACGCCAATCATTTAGTTTTCCGAAGGCCTTCAAAGCCTCTTACTGTCGTGACGATCAGAAACTATGAAAAAAAAAATTAATTTTGGCAGCTCATGCCACTTTAAAACACCAGGTTCTTGGAGAAGTGGTAAGGAGAGTGGAGGGGGCGCAGTCACCCCCCCTTCCCCCCCCCGGCCCAAAGGATAATCAGCCACACACCAAAAAATGCGTGATGAGGATTTAAATGAAACGTCCGATGAAATGTTTTGTTTCGTGCATGCACTCGTGCTAGGACTGTTGCACCCGATAGAAAGCACATGCACATAAAATAACATTTGAAAACTGTGGACCATGAGAGAGGAGAGAATGAATGGACTTGCTAATCTGTATGTAAATACAGATTTGCCGCTGAATTATTCCAGAGTTATGGATGAATTTTCGCGCAAAAATCCCAAGCTCTCGTTTTAAAGCTATATAGAACTCTGAAACTGCCATTAGGCCCCTCTTGACATTGTTTTGAAATTGTTACTGAGAGTATTACGTCAACAGGCAAACATACACAATTCCATTTTGATTAATTTTTTTCCCGCAAATAAAGTTGGCAACCGATAATTCATTATCAGGGGCTTGAACAAAAAAAAATTTTCTAACGTTTTATTTAGGTTAAATTTAAAATACTTGATTAAAATAAGTAATTCGCGAGACGGAATAGAGGTATCATGCCTCTGTTGTAGGCCTACTTTAATCCCCCATTGGACCTTCCCGTGTAAAACTATTCAGACGTCAGACGTGGTTCTGAGCTAAAACATCTTTCTGGTAGACATATTTTTCCGCCTTCTCCCTTTTATATTTGTTCACCTCCATACGGGCTATATTTATGAAGACGTAATGTCTAGTTTTACACGCCGAAACGCATCCCGGGCGATCAGGGCTTCTGGGGCCTATGGGCTGCCCCTGGACCCACGCCTTATTGTGCTGTGATGGCTACTTTTGCATTTGGGATATCACATCATTATCATGACAACAAGGACCAGCCATGCCAGTTAAACTATCAAAAAAATGATCCACAGAAGAGACAAAGATGCCATTTTCCGTGCACAAACCCGACGTCAAAGCCCAACGTACTACACCATTAAGAATTCGGGTGGGGTCTTGCAAAGCGAAATTCGTGCAAATTAATTTGATTTAGCCTAGTCCGAAATATCTGCGATGGTGATGTTAGAAATGTTCTGACAGGTAGGCCATCATCATCGTCAGAACGCATTTGATCAATTTTCTGGGAATTCCTTGCCACCCTTACATGGTAACGTTACATTACAACATTTTAACTGTAACATATTATACAAAATACTTTCAGTTTTTTTAGGTATACTTGATTGAATTATATAAATATTATTTAATCATAATTGTGAAATGCTTAGGGGTGGGATTTGGCCCTTAAACCGAAACATTTAATCAAAGCGGGTTAATTAACAGCTGATGGAATCCTGTATTAATTTTGAACTCAATTTGTTAAATTGTCCATCAAGTTTTGTCAGAAAAGAGTCATCAAATTTCTTTCCAGAGCATTTCCTCACTATAGTTGCCTTGTTTTGAAGAAATGATCTGTAGTTAATAAAAATAATGGCGTCTTGGCAGTTGTGAATGAAATATTTAGCTTAAAGCAAGCAGACGTTAACCAGTTTAACATCTACTTTAGGCAGCCAAGGGTCATTTTTAAAATATCCAAAAACTATATCATCAGTAGATAATCGATCCTTATGTCAAGAAGACCGGAGAGCCAATTGGAAAAAAGGCACCGATTTTTTTCCAGCATGTTATCAAGTTGTGCGCCTGCGTGTCAAGGTGACCACACGATGAACAGATTGGGATTGTACAATTTGAAGTTTATGTAGAAAAGATTTGAATGTATAAATTGTTGCGATGTAAACTTGAGCGGTTGACAGGTCTCCCGGGCTAGTCCATTAACATGTCATGGGGAATTCTATCTATACTCTCTTAAAGGCACACTTGTCGCGAAAATCAGGAATATTGTTTACATTAAAAAAGAAAGTCCGTTTTCTGTATTTTTCCCAGACAATATAAGTTAGGAACTTTCTATTTTTACCAAAATTTAAAAGTTTGGGCGTCACTTTGTATTTTTAATTTGTATTTGAAAATTTGAATTGTTAGGTGCCCGGAACGTAAACAAACCACACTGTCCCCTATTGGCGATTTTATGTTTCAGTCGAGTGAGTGAACTAACGGCACAGTGTAATTTTACGTAGGCCTATTTATCGGAGAAATACAGACTGACGATCGGTTAACAGCGACTGGAAAAGCCTGCTGATTATTGTTTGAGTGTAAACCACAGATAAAAAGGCCTGAAATGAGGGTAATCCAACACGATAGTTGACCGACACTGATCGTTGTTGTTGTAATCAGGCTTCGATTCTTCGTTTGTTTTTCACCCCATTTCTACATCCTAAAGCTAACTAGACATGTTTTATGTGTCCTATGTTTAAGTTTAGTTGTATTAGTCGTAGTAAGCTCATGTAAATTGGTTTTCTTAGCAAATTTAAACAGGCTAAGGCGGCAAGTGGGCCTTTAACTGCTATTCTATAATAAAAAGAGTGTTCAGTCGCTTAAGTTTACCACTTCTACAACACGCGTTCTCTTATTTGTCTTGATAGTTTCACTTAGGCTATATTGGAGTTTTATAACTCACACTACCTCAGTCAACATGGCAACCTCAACATAAATGCCATAGTGTAGGATCTTAAATTGATTGATTGGTGTTTTACGCCGCGCTCAAGATTATTTCACTTCTATGGCGGCGTTGTAAGTTTTATTGAGGGAGGAAACCGGGCTCTATGCGCGGATGAAATCCACGACCTTCCGTTGGTAACTGGCAACCATCCCATAAAGGATCTTAAATTGAAGAATCTTACTCTTGTTATCAACACAAATTTCATGAGACAATCTCCATATTTTGGAAGCGTGCGGTAGAGGTAGGTTGGTGGGTTTATTAGTTGCAATATTGGCAATAAAGGCCTGATAGAAGAACTTGCAACAGATTTTCGGGTGCGTTATAAGCAGATTGCCATTATAAGGAATGTCTCCAAAATGTCTTAGTAAGTTATTATTTAAACATACGGTTTGAGAGTTATGGCTTTGGTACATGATTTGGTGAGCTTATTCCACATCTTGTAACTATCGACGTTTAATGGGAGATTGTACATTGAGCAAAGAGATCTCAAATCATAAAGCTTACCATTTGAATCAACAATATCCTGTGGCCTATATATAAAATTCCCTTTTCATGCCATTCTCTCAAATACCGGTAGGCTACAAAGATTTTCCGTTTGTCAATATGTTACAATTATTCCAAATGATCTGCTGGAAAATGCTCTCCTCGTTAAAATAAAGTTCTTTCCAGAATTCGAGCATCTATCTATAAAACAATCTGATTTTATCCGATAATTTACTGGTGTTACAATGAAACAAGAAATTGGTTTAAAATATTTTTTGGGAATTATTTACCAAAAACTGTAGCCTGAGTCAAAATAACGTTTAATCCAAACAAGTTTCAAAGCTTTATTAAGTATGTTAAAATCTGGTGCATCTAGACCCCCAAAATCGTTGGAATTAATCACAGCCGTTCTCTTGACTTTTTCTCTACCATGTCCCTAGATAAAACTAAAAATGTCCTTATTTACGGACTATATGGCTTGGTTGGTGATTGGAAGCATAGCCTACCGAGTACCGGTACTTGCTTGATAAACGGGCTTGGATAAACCTTCCGACTTTGCCAGTAATACGTTTCCTATCATTATAAGCCCTCTACCCAGCCATATGTCAAAACGGCTCTGTAGTTTTTTTAATGTTGGGTTCAAGATTCTCTTTCTGTATAGTTTATTATAATTAGTTGGGAGTGGGCCTTCAAAGTAAGACTGCGTCTTTTTACCTCCCTTGTTGCACTCTTCTCGGTTTGGAGGAACAAATCAAATTTGGTTTGGTAGAAAATTGGTTTCGCTGCGTATTGGCAACGTTTCTTTGGTTTGATCTAAAGAGTATTAAATGGCAGCATTCTCAGAAATACGATCACTGAAAGAAGAAAGAAAGGTGCTTTCATCTATTGCCAGCGAGTTTAATGAGCAGCTTCAAAGATTAAAGGTTTGTTACACTTGCACTCATAATCAGGTTGGGGAAATGTGCCGAACGGGAGTCCACTCCTGAACAGGAGTAACACTCCGGAACGAGCTATAGACCGCACTCTTGATCGGGAGTTCGGTGGGTGAAAAAAACAAAACACGCCGCCGTTCTCCTCAACCCCTACCGTAATGCACGCTTTGCAGAGCAACAACAACGCAGTAGACTTCAAGCTTTGCCTCCGTGTGTTTTTTTCTTTAAAATTATTTATAGTCACATGCGCTGACCACTTCAAAGAAATTCACGCAAACTACAAAAAGTGAATTCGCCATTTTCAACAAGCGATAGCAGCGTCTAAATAAATGTTTACCTTAGCCATTGATGTTTCAAATTGAAGATTGGTGTCTGTAGTGCTGCATGCTTCCCATGTGGTGACAGTCTGTCGTTCACCCAAGCCACTGACTCGGACGCGCAAATTTCAGGTCTTTAAATATTGCCAGTCGGCGCGATTATACGGTGGTCATTAGTGACCATCGATGCATTTTTATTCTGCACACATCGTTTTTAATTCATTTTAAAACTGTTTGATAATGAAAATCTTTTTTGTTTACTTCATGCACTAAAACAGTTTATTTGTTAATTGTGTATTTAATTTGAATCGTAAATTTTAGATGGCAGCACATTTACAAGACTTTTTGCATCTCTTCATGTTGTTTGTCATAAGGCGTGTTTTCCGTAAACTGAGTGAATGTGTCAGATGACGTCATAATTTATTCATATCCGAGAGGTCAAAGATCAACTGTAGTAAAATCCGTCAGTTCAAAGGGCATTCAGCTCACATATGACCTTTGAACTGACGGATTTTACTACAGTTGACCTTTGACCTCTCGGATATGAATAAATTAAGACGTCATCTGACACATTCACTCAGTTTACGGAAAACACGCCTTATGACAAACAACATGAAGAGATGCAAAAAGTCTTGTAAATGTGCTGCCATCTAAAATTTACGATTCAAATTAAATACACAATTAACAAATAAACTGTTTTAGTGCATGAAGTAAACAAAAAAGATTTTCATTATCAAACAGTTTTAAAATGAATTAAAAACGATGTGTGCAGAATAAAAATGCATCGATGGTCACTAATGACCACCGTATAATCGCGCCGACTGGCAATATTTAAAGACCTGAAATTTGCGCGTCCGAGTCAGTGGCTTGGGTGAACGACAGACTGTCACCACGTGGGAAGCATGCAGCACTACAGACACCAATCTTCAATTTGAAACATCAATGGCTAAGGTAAACATTTATTTAGACGCCGCTATCGCTTGTTGAAAATGGCGAATTCACTTTTTGTAGTTTGCGTGAATTTCTTTGAAGTGGTCAGCGCATGTGACTATAAATAATTTTAAAGAAAAAAATACACGGAGGCAAAGCTTGAAGTCTACTGCGTTGTTGTTGCTCTGCAAAGCGTGCATTACGGTAGGGGTTGAGGAGAACGGCGGCGTGTTTTGTTTTTTTCACCCACCGAACTCCCGATCAAGAGTGCGGTCTATAGCTCGTTCCGGAGTGTTACTCCTGTTCAGGAGTGGACTCCCGTTCGGCACATTTCCCCAACCTGATAATCGGGAACTGGACACCTCATGGTGACATTCCCTGTTTTCTAGCATTGGTTTTGAATGTTGAAGACTAATCTATCTAGCAGCGCTTTAGCCAGGTTTGGGAAAGTCGCCGATCGGTCGAACGACGCAGAATTATCAACAGACCCCCGTCGATCGGTGGGTAAAGTTTGGACAAAAATGACAATTTCCTCGCTAATGGAGATCACGTGACGTTTGAGTTGTAGCGAATGCCGCCATTATTATGAGATGGCACTACTGATCTGACGTTACAGAGGAAGCGAAAGAGAACGTCGCTCGCCCTGACACGACTCCTTTATTTACGTCGAAACATTATGAAAAATCACTCTTGTGACATCAATTTTGACCTTTCTTTCGTGCGTTTCGAAAGAGACGACATCCCATAGTTATGACGGCGATTTTAGCACGCCAGATCCAATCAAACCAGTGTGACGTGACCATTCCATGCACATAGTTCATTGATTAATACGTTCAACTTGCATCTGTATGTCTCAGCCTGCATCAATGTACACAGAGCTGCGATGTAGAGATTGTTAAACTTATTTTATGTCTTCCTTCTATCTGATTAACAGATAGAAGAGCTGGCTTTAGTCAACATGGTCAAACTTCAAGAAGCTGAAACCAAACGAGAAGCTAATCCAAAAAAGGTACAGATAAATTCATCTTTTAATTCTTCAAATCCAAGCTGCACAACCAGCAAATTGTATTTGTTTAATCTTACTTTTGATTGATTGATTGATTGTTTGGTGTTTTACGCCGCGCTCAAGATTATTTCACTTATACGGCGGCGTTGCCAGTTTTATTGTGGGAGGAAACCGGTCTCTGTGCCCGGAGGAAACCCACGACCTTCCGCTGGTAACTGGCAACCATCCCACATAGGTCGTTCGAGCTTACTTCTGACAAACCATCACCTGAGCATTGCATCTTGGAATGGAAACTTTAATTCTTTCTATCCTCTTGCCATAAACTTACAAATTACATGTATGTACATACCCCTTGATATGTAGCCGCACTTGTGTGTCTCTATCCTGGTTTACTTACTTTGCCGGTCAGGTAGAGCCACACATTAAACCGCCATTATAAAGGTGAGATAACTCGTGTAAAGTCATTTAACAACGGATTTCGGAGAAAATGAATCAACTGGTTCAGTGAAAAGAGGAATGTTTCAAAGATATAATAGGCCGTAATAGCTGAAAGGTAGTTGAGATTAAGGATAGTTAAGACTTAGCCTAAATCTGAAATCCGAAGTCCTTCCAAATAATTCATTTAAAAGCCGTAACTACTTGATATGCTGAAATAAAGTTACATTCAATCCCATACACACTGTGTAGGTCACTAAGGTCAAATTTATCATTTTTGTTCAAATTAAGGCTCAAGCAGACATTGGATATGAAGTCAAAACTGAAGAGGAGTTAGAGCCCCTGGATTTGGCAGTTTCTAACGCAACAAAAGGTACATTGTTTTGTATATTGGGTTTTTTTTGGGAGGGGAGGGGGGGGGGGGGGGGGGGGGGGGGGGTACAAGCTGGCAAGTTTTTATGGTCATTTTGAGGCAGATATTGCACCTCACAATGTGATGATGTTCTGGGTAAGGCTGATCCTGACTCCATTCATAAATAGTTCCTCTACCTATCATTTAATTCAGCACTTAGTCAATCAATCTAAAGGCCACTAAATCAAGACATTTAATGCTCCCCTAAAACTTTCGATGTTGACATAATGTACTTTTTAGAGTTATTTCCCTTTTTTCCCAATTTTTTGTCATAAAATTTTGCCCATATCTTTTTGTCCAAGCAATATCACAGTTAATATTTTGAGGATAGGTTTGAATCAGAGCTGTTATATATTTATTACAATCCATCAGTTCGACTTGTACTTTTTTTTGTTAGATATGATGCACAGAAATGTGTAATGCTTAAAGTGACATGAGCTGCCAAAATGTTGATATTTTGACTTTAAAACAGAATTGTGAAATTATTGGCTATTTTTCAGAAGCCTTTTAGGGCTTTTAGTCTCAAGAATGTACGATAAAGTATTGTTTTGAACCAACTTTGGCTTAGAATGTCCCGGTTATTTGAATTTTGTTTACTTTTCGAACACGTTTACGGTTGTACAGCTCACATACTGTGTGGATTTTCCTCATTCCAACGGCAACCATCTAGTTTTTCGATGGCCTTTATAATCTCTTACTGTCACGACGATCAGAAATTATGAAAAAAACCATGAATTTTGGCAGCTCATGCCACTTTAAGAAAAAAAAACGTAGTAATAATTTTAAAGAATTTTTTGACGAACACAACTGTTGTATCATCATGAAGGGCTTTCCCTAAATCATAATTTCAATTCTCATCAATAATCCTGCAAAATTTTATCAACTAAAGATAAAAAATTCATACAAGAAAAACTGAAGATTAAGGTTTGATGATATAAAATTTGTGAGGCTTTATCTTTGCAAATTTTGCTGATAATTCAATTTATATTACCAGCAAGGAAGCATCATAAAATGTGAAGATTCCTGTGTTGTCAAATGACTGGATAAAAAAACAACTTCGTAATGAATAGACCATTTTCCATTTTTTCGCGCAACAATGACATGACGTGGTGGCACCAATCTTAGACCGGACAAGCCCAGCTTCCCAATAGACTTCAGCTGTATTCAGTCGAGCTCCCGCTCATGCTAGATTTTTTTCGCATTACTTGATTATTTCAGACATATTCTGTCTCAATATGGGGTTTCTTTTCTGAAATATGTAGTGAAATAGGTGAAAATTTTGAGTTAAAAACAGACAGATGCTTTGTCCGGTGCACTACATAGAACCGTAATTGTGACCTCGCTAAATTACGTCATTTGCAAGTAATTGCCAAATCACCTATTCTCATATAACTGATAATTCAAGAAATACCAAAATACAAAGGTCTGGTTTTGTCTTTCAGGAATGTTTGGCGAGGAGATTGAGGAGGAGGAAGAGGATGATTCTGAGGAGGATGGAGAACATGATGAGTTGACGATGTTCTTACAGGACCTGGAGAAAAGACCAAACACAAAGTAAACGAGAAAAGACCAAACACAAAGTAAACGATGAACGAGAACATGATAAGTTGACGATGTTCTAACAGGACCTGGAGAAAAGACCAAACACAAAGTAAACGATCAACGAGAACATGATGAGTTAACGATGTTCTTACAGGACCTGGAGAAAAGACCAAACAGAAAGTAAACGATCAACGAGAACACAATGAGTTGACGATGTTCTTACAGGACCTGGAGAAAAGACCAAACACAAAGTAAACGATGAACAAGAACACAATGAGTTGACGATGTTGTTACAGGACCTGGAGAAAAGACCAAGCACAAAGTAAACGATGAACGAGAACACAATGAGTTGACAATGTTCTTACAGGACCTGGAGAAAAGACCAAACACAAAGTAAACGATGAACGAGAACACAATGAGTTGACAATGTTCTTACAGGACCTGCAGAAAAGACCAAACACAAAGTAAACGATGAACGAGAACACAATAAGTTGACAATGTTCTTACAGGACCTGGAGAAAAGACCAAACACAAAGTAAACGATGAACGAGAACACAATGAGTTGACGATGTTCTTACAGGACCTGGAGAAAAGACCAAACACAAAGTAAATAAAAACACAATGAGTTGACGATGTTCTTACAGGACCTGGAGAAAAGACCAAACACAAAGTAAATAAAAACACAATGAGTTGACAATGTTCTTACAGGACCTGCAGAAAAGACCAAACACAAAGTAAACGATGAACGAGAACACAATGAGTTGACAATGTTCTTACAGGACCTGCAGAAAAGACCAAACACAAACAAAACGATGAACGAGAACAAAATGAGTGGACAATGTTCTAACAGGACCTTGAGAAAAGACCAAACACAAAGTAAATGAAAACACAATGAGTTAACAATGTTCTTACAGGACCTGGAGAAAAGACCAAACACAAAGTGAAGGATGAAGGAGAACACAATGAGTTAACAATGTTCTTACAGGACCTGGAGAAAAGACCAAACACAAAGTGAATAAAAACACAATCAGTTGACAATGTTCTTACAAGACCTGGAGAAAAGACCAAACAGAAAGTAAGTATTAAATGAGAACAGTTGATAATGCTTTTATAGGACCTGGAGAAAAGACCAAACACATAGTAAACAATGAATGAAAACACAATGAGTTGACGGTGTTCTTACATGACCTGGAGAAAAGACCAAACACAAAGTGAATAAAAACACAATGAGTTGATAATGTTCTTACAGGACCTGGATAAAAGACCAAACACAAAGTAAACAATGAATGAAAACACAATGAGTTGACGGTGTTCTTACATGACCTGGAGAAAAGACCAAACACAAAGTGAATAAAAACACAATAAGTTGACTGTGTTCTTACATGACCTGGAGAAAAGACCAAACACAAAGTGAATAAAAACACAATGAGTTGATAATGTTCTTACAGGACCTGGATAAAAGACCAAACACAAAGTAAACGATGAACGAGAACACATTGAGCTAACGATGTTCTTACAGGACCTGGAGAAAAGACCAAACACAAAGTGAATGATGAACAAGAACACGATGAGTGAACGATGTTCTTACAGGACCTGGAGAAAAGACCAAACACAAAGTAAACGAGAACACGATGAGTTGACGATGTTCTTACAGAACCTGGAGAAAAGACCAAACACAAAGCAAACGATAAACGAGAACACGATGAGTTAACGATGTTCTTACAGGACATGGAGAAAAGACCAAACACAAAGTAAACGATAAATGAGAACACAATGAGTTGACGGTGTTCTTACTTGACCTGGAGAAAAGACCAAACACAAAGTGAATAAAAACACAATGAGTTGATGATGTTCTTACAGGACCTGGAGAAAAGACCAAACACAAAGTAAACAATGAATGAAAACACAATGAGTTGACGGTGTTCTTACATGACCTGGAGAAAAGACCAAACACAAAGTGAATAAAAACACAATGAGTTGACTGTGTTCTTACATGACCTGGAGAAAAGACCAAACACAAAGTGAATAAAAACACAATGAGTTGATAATGTTCTTACAGGACCTGGATAAAAGACCAAACACAAAGTAAACGATGAACGAGAACACATTGAGCTAACGATGTTCTTACAGGACCTGGAGAAAAGACCAAACACAAAGTGAATGATGAAGAAGAACACGATGAGTGAACGATGTTCTTACAGGACCTGGAGAAAAGACCAAACACAAAGTAAACGAGAACACGATGAGTTGACGATGTTCTTACAGAACCTGGAGAAAAGACCAAACACACAGTAAACGATGAACGAGAACACATTGAGCTAACGATGGTCTTACAGGACCTGGAGAAAAGACCAAACACAAAGTGAATGATGAACAAGAACACGATGAGTGAACGATGTTCTTACAGGACCTGGAGAAAAGACCAAACACAAAGTAAACGAGAACACGATGAGTTGACGATGTTCTTACAGAACCTGGAGAAAAGACCAAACACAAAGCAAACGATAAACGAGAACACGATGAGTTAACGATGTTCTTACAGGACATGGAGAAAAGACCAAACACAAAGTAAACAATAAATGAGAACACAATGAGTTGACGGTGTTCTTACTTGACCTGGAGAAAAGACCAAACACAAAGTGAATAAAAACACAATGAGTTGATGATGTTCTTACAGGACCTGGAGAAAAGACCAAACACAAAGTAAACAATGAATGAAAACACAATGAGTTGACGGTGTTCTTACATGACCTGGAGAAAAGACCAAACACAAAGTGAATAAAAACACAATGAGTTGACTGTGTTCTTACATGACCTGGAGAAAAGACCAAACACAAAGTGAATAAAAACACAATGAGTTGATAATGTTCTTACAGGACCTGGATAAAAGACCAAACACAAAGTAAACGATGAACGAGAACACATTGAGCTAACGATGTTCTTACAGGACCTGGAGAAAAGACCAAACACAAAGTGAATGATGAACAAGAACACGATGAGTGAACGATGTTCTTACAGGACCTGGAGAAAAGACCAAACACAAAGTAAACGAGAACACGATGAGTTGACGATGTTCTTACAGAACCTGGAGAAAAGACCAAACACAAAGTAAACGATGAACGAGAACACATTGAGCTAACGATGTTCTTACAGGACCTGGAGAAAAGACCAAACACAAAGTGAATGATGAACAAGAACACGATGAGTTAACGATGTTCTTACAGGACCTGGAGAAAAGACCAAACACAAAGTGAATGAAAACACGACGAGTTGACAATGTTCTTACAGGACCTGGAGAAAAGACCAAATACAAAGTAAATGATAATGAACAGTGTGCATGTCTGCAGTGTTAATAAACTTAAAACACTGTGTATGTCTGCAGTGCCAATGAACACTGTGTATGTCTGCAGTGATATTGAATACTGTGTATGTCTGCAGTGATAATGAACACTGTGTATGTCTGCTGTGATAATGAACACTGTGTGTGTCTGCAGTGATAATGAACATTGTGTGTGTCTGCAGTGCTAATGAACACTGTGTATGTCTGCAGTGATAATAAACAATGGGTATGTCTGCAGTGCTAATGAACACTGTGTGTGTCTGCAGTGCTAATGAACACTGGGTATGTCTGCAGTGCTAATGAACACTATGTATGTCTGCAGTGCTAATGAACACTGTGTATGTCTGCAGTGATAATGAACACTGTGTGTGTCTGCAGTGATAATGAACACTATGTATGTCTGCAGTGCTAATCAACACTGTGTATGTCTGCAGTGATAATGAACACTGTGTATGCCTGCTGTGATAATGAACACTGTGTTTGTCTGCAGTGATAATGAACACTATGTGTGTCTGCAGTGATAATGACCACTGTATGTCTGCAGTGATAAAGGACACTGTGTACATGTATGTCTGCAGTGATAATGAACACTGTGTGTGTCTGCAGTGATAATGAACACTATGTGTGTCTGCAGTGATAATGAACACTGTGTATGTCTGCAGTGATAAAGAACACTGTGTATGTCTGCAGTGATAATGAACACTGTGTATGTCTGCGGTGTTAATGAACACTGTGTATGTCTGCGGTGTTAATGAACACTGTGTGTGTCTGCAGTGATAATGAACACTGTGTATGTCTGCAGTGATAATGGACACTGTGTATGTCTGCAGTGATAATGAACACTGTGTGTGTCTGCAGTGATAATGAACACTGTGTTTGTCTGCAGTGATAATGAACACTATGTGTGTCTGCAGTGATAATGAACACTGTGTATGTCTGCAGTGATAAAGAACACTGTGTATGTCTGCAGTGATAATGAACACTGTGTATGTCTGCGGTGTTAATGAACACTGTGTATGTCTGCGGTGTTAATGAACACTGTGTGTGTCTGCAGTGATAATGAACACTGTGTATGTCTGCAGTGATAATGGACACTGTGTATGTCTGCAGTGATAATGAACACTGTGTGTGTCTGCAGTGATAATGAACACTGTGTATGTCTGCAGTGATAATGAACACTGTTTATGTCTGCAGTGATAATGAACACTGTGTATGTCTGCAGTGATAATCAACACTGTGTGTGTCTGCAGTGATAATGAACACTGTGTATGTCTGCAGTGATAAAGAACACTGTGTATGTCTGCAGTGATAATGAACACTGTGTGTGTCTGCAGTGATAATGAACACTGTGTATGTCTGCGGTGTTAATGAACACTGTGTATGTCTGCGGTGTTAATGAACACTGTGTGTGTCTGCAGTGATAATGAACACTGTGTATGTCTGCAGTGATAATGAACACTGTGTGTGTCTGCAGTGATAATGAACACTATGTATGTCTGCAGTGCTAATCAACACTGTGTATGTCTGCAGTGATAATGAACACTGTGTATGCCTGCTGTGATAATGAACACTGTGTTTGTCTGCAGTGATAATGAACACTGTGTGTGTCTGCAGTGATAAAGAACACTGTGTATGTCTGCAGTGATAAAGAACACTGTGTATGTCTGCAGTGATAATGAACACTGTGTGTGTCTGCAGTGATAATGAACACTGTGTATGTCTGCAGTGATAATGAACACTGTGTATGTCTGCAGTGCTAATGAACACTGTGTGTGTCTGCAGTGATAATGAACACTGTGTATGTCTGCAGTGATAATGAACACTGTGTATGTCTGCAGTGATAATGAACACTGTGTTTGTCTGCAGTGATAATGAACACTGTGTATGTCTGCAGTGATAATGAACACTGTGTGTGTCTGCAGTGATAATGAACACTGTGTATGTCTGCAGTGATAATGAACACTGTGTATGTCTGCAGTGCTAATGAACACTGTATGTCTGCAGTGATAATGAACACTGTGTATGTCTGCAGTGATAATGAACACTGTGTATGTCTGCAGTGGTAATGAACTTTGTGTATGTCTGCAGTGATAATGAACACTGTGTATGTCTGCAGTGATAATGAACACTGTATGTGATTGTCTGCAGTAAAAATGAACACTGTGTGTCTGCAGTGTGAAGGAACACCATGTGTAATGCTCCTTAGATAGTTATTTTAATGTGGATTCACTTTACCCCATCTTCTCCAGCCAAGTTAAAACCTCCATGTCCCCATTCCGTGTTTTACCTTGGCGGACTACTCCATTCCAACCTGTAAATTGAACAGCGCTCACTGGTGGGCATGTGAGAGTTGTCTTTCCTGTCAATACAGAGTCTTGGCCAATCAGCACTAGTTAAACAAAAGCACAAGGTGTATAAGGCCGGCAATACGTTATTTCTCGGCTTGTGGAAGAGTGTAAGTGTCCAAGGTTTTGATTAGCTGCGAGAAGTTTTGCTCGCATTCAATCAAAAGGCGCTGTTCGCTTTACGGGTTTGAGTGGAGTAATCCGCCAAGGTAAAACACGGAATGGGGACATGGAGGTTTTAACTTGGCTCGAGAAGATGACTTTACCCAGAATTTTTTTTTGTATCCTACACAAAATCATTGTTCATAATGCACCTGTAGAATTTCCATATGAATCCAATTTTCAAAATATATTTGTTACCAATAAGTAAATATTTTTTTGTGTTTGTTTTTCTTCTCGTTAATGCTTTAGATCATGGCAGATGCTTATGTGTACAGTTGCATGCAAAATTATCCAACCGTGAACGGATAAGTCACTTGCCTAAAAGCGGCATGATCTGATAAAATTCTCCTTTTTGTTAAATAACTCTGATTGCTGAGATAATACGAGGGTTTGAAAGACAGAAAAACTGATTGATTATCAATAAAACAACGAAAATCCATGCAGTCTGTGGTTTGTGCGAACCGAAGTAGTGCTCGAAAAGTAAACAAAATTTAAATAACTGAGACGAAGATTCATTCATTTACTGCATATGAATATCATGGATTGATTGATTGATTGTTTGGTGTTTTACTTATATGGCGGCGTTGCCAGTTTTATTGTGGGGGGAAACCGGGCTCTGTGCCCGGAGGAAACCCGAGACCTTCCGCTGGCAACCATCCCACATAGGTTGTTCGAGTGAAAACCCAGTCAAAAAATTTTCCAATTTTTGGACAGAGTGGGATTCGAACCCGCGACCCATTGGTGGAAGGATGTTCGGATTGAGCGTCTAACGCTGTACCTATACTGAGCCACGGATGCCCCCGAACAACATGGAAACTGGTAGTATTCAAAAACAACTTTGATTTGCACTGCTTTGGAACAAAAATACCTAATAATTTCAACAACAAAATTTTTGCTGTTGTTATATTGTTATTGTATTGCCATGTTGTACACGCCCCTTTGTGGGCTTTGTATTCGTACAAGAAACTTTGAATTGAACTGAATTGTCAGTTCAAATTCAACATGGCGCGGACGAAGTGACCACTCTTGTCAATCTACTCTCTTTGGTCTTAAAAAATTGAATTTCATGTTCCAGCCAGAATGTCACAATTAGCCAAAATTCATTTTGCAAAATTATTTAACCCCTGTTCAGGTAAGTCTTTAATATTTTGTGTAAAACGCTTTTGCCTTTTTGGGACGTTGTCTCCAGCTCTGCAATGTGCTTGTATTTACGTGCGGCAACAACATTTTAAGATCCCGCCACCGATTCTCGAATTGGTTTAAGTCTGGATCTTGTGGCGGCCATCCAGTAATATTCAAGGATTCCAGCCGTTGTGGATTTAGATGTGTGCTTGGGGTCGTTGTCTTATAGGGAGCGCAAGTCACGTGTGAATTCCACATATTTCCTGTCACCGTCACTGCGCATGTGACTGAGCGTTTTTCGTTCCATGTGACGTTTAAATCTGACGTTATGGAACAAAATACATCAAATGGAATTGCAACGTCATCAAAAATGTTCTTAATGGCGTTATCACAAAATCTCGTAATAATTTATGAGACTTGCACTCCCTATTGGAATGTCCAATGACGCCCAAGACGTAACTTGTTCATCTACTGGGTAACGTTCATAACAGGATTAGAAAATAGAATTTCATGGTGGGTTTACGCGCGTGAAATACGATCTGACATACTGCAGGTCATTTTAAATATGGCGACCAAAAAGGTAGCCGCGAAACGAACACTTTTTCATATCATCTTAAGGGCCCAACAAAATGGTTCCCTTGATAGTGTAAGGGACTTTCAGCCTCGATCAGTTATAATTGAAGAATTGAGGAACCCTGATATGTACCAAACGGCATCTATCTGATTTGTGTTAAACAACATGTGGTTTACCGGACTAACTAACATATATCAACTGATAACTTAATAGATGATTTTAGCTCTTGATTAATATATAATTATTTTTTACTTTCAATATTATTTTCTATTTTCTTGTAAAACATTTTCATATGTGCTCCCTGACGCCTTTGTATTAAGCCAAAAAATATATTAATTTACAGTCTAATAAACACAAACTGTCCGAGGCATATCAAAATCGACCAATAGCGAGCGGAGACAGCCAAAGTTTGTTCCGAATGGAGTGAAGGGCAGTCGGAACTCCCTTCTGCTATCTTCGCTCGCTACCGGTCGGCTTTGACACTCCTCGGACAATCACCGTATTTTTGGGATGAATAAAAATGGCGTCGAGAGCTATAGCACTGAATCAAAAATTAGACCCTATGGTGTTCCAGAATGTTGGTCCTGGTAGAGGAAATGGTGTATCAGTTGCGCGCATCGATCAGGCACTGAAACCCTTCATCGTGCCCCATGTGGCTTGTCATGGAAATCATGTCTTTCAGCAGGAGAACGCATGTGCACGAGCCCATACTGCCAGAGAAACGAGAGACTTCCTCCGTCAAAACAACATACAGACTCTTCAATGGCCTGCTCTCAGTCCAGACTTAAATCCGATAGAACACTTATGGGACGAGATTCAGAGGAGGCTCAATCTGGTGCTGCCAAGGCCGAGAACTGCAGCTGAAATCACTCAGGCGTATCACAGAGTTTGGGCCCCAGCTCCTATATATCATCTTTATCATCCGTCTCATCCACTCAATGTTCAGACGATGCAACGCTGTAATCAACTGGTGAGCATACACACTATTGACTTCCAGATCGCACTGTGGTGCCACCTGTCCTCACTTTCACTTGAAATTCTCTAACATTTTTCAACCAATGATGATGATCAATCATGTCAAATTTGTGTTGTTTACATCTATTTGAAATAGGGCCTACACTGATTATCAATATCCAAAAAGGAGTGACGATTTTTTTGTGGTTCAGTATATATCGATGGACAATTGCCTACTGGTCAGCTCAACGTCATTATATTTAGGTATGCTATACTAAAATATTTGAGATTCAACTACTTTTAAGCTCAACATTAAAATTTAGTATTGAAATTTTACGTTATTAATGTACAAGACATGGAAAACTATTTACTTAAGACATATTATCATCCGCTTTTACATGCCATACTTTTGCCGTGGAGCTTGAATATTTTTAACTCACAGAGTTCCGTGAGCCCAGTGTCCTGTCAAGTTCTTTCAGGTAAGGGCATGGTTGCCAATTGTCTTAAATTGTTCGGGGGCCTCCGTGGCTCAGTAGGTAGAGCTCAGTAGGTAGAGCTCGAACGACCTATATGGGCTGGTTGCCAGTTACCACCGGAAGGTCATGGGTTTCCTAAGGGCATACAGCCCGGCTTCTTCCCACAATAAAACTGGCAACGCCGCCATATAAGTGAAATAATCTTGAGTCAAAACACCAACCAAACAATCAATCAATCGATCGTTCAGGTAAGGCTATCACGGCATAATGTCCGAGTAACTATGTATTGCGTCTCTATTTGCCTTATTGATTGAAAAGTGTTACTATTTTGTCCTTTTCTGCCGTGATCATCGGTGATGTTGCGAGCTTTATCAATTATGGATTTTACTTGGAGTTTAATTAACGGTGTTAAACGAGGCTCTAGAGTAGAGGTCTCACATTATAATTATTTCTAACTGTGGGTCGAAATTGCTAAAAATCGATTTTGTTCTGTGTATAGATGTTATTTTGTAAATCATATGTTACCAATAATATTTAAAATTCCATACTTAGCGCAACCTGAACGACTTTACTGTTATAACGAATCTACTTATCAACATTTGCCGTCGTCCCATCGTCCCACGCCTCTATCTGAGTGTGATTTTACTGCAATCCTTCTGTTTACCAACAGTGTATGATCTTACTGTTTATGATGAAATTCACGTCAGAGCTCTTGCTTTTAGGGGATTTTTTCTATGGATTGTTAAAGGGCCTACATAAAAAATAAGGTAAGTAATGGAATCATATAAAACTGAATGCTTGATATTATCATAGATACCGAACTTCTCAAATCATAGCACAGGTCATTTTAAACTGGTTTGGGGTTGACTACGTATAAATAGACGAGACGATTTTCCTTGTGCCGTGTGTTTTAGTGATCATAAATATAAATAGGGAACACAACTAAAAACTTGTCTCCATGGTTATTATTGTCAACAAGATTTTCCCTGTGCTCGTGTGTTTTATGGCTATAAATATATTCGAAGAACAATCTCGCAACAAATATCAAATGGCAGAGAATCTTAATTGCGACTCCTCTGGTATCATGTATGTTATCACGTGCAAAAAATGTCGCAAGCAATACATCAGAGAAACTCAAAATTCTCTATGATAAAGAGCAGCTAACCATTTATCTAGTATTAAACTTAAGCATGATGGGCCCTTTGGCACAACATTCCAACACTCTAGGTCATTCGGTCAAGGGCCATTTTGAAATCATGCCTATTGAAAAAGTCTGACTTCCGCTGCCGATACCAAGCACAAACGCTTGGAAAGGTAAAGTTTTTGGATTCAAGCATTACAAACTATTTATCCTTTGGGTTTGACCTTGGACCCGGGATGTTGTGAAAAAATATAAAACCATTTGTGTTTCACTTTAACAAGACCAGCGTCTTATGGCCAAGGTTATGGTAGAAGAATACAAACTACTCCAAAGTAAACTTGCTCGACCTTTGACCCAAAGGCCAGTCACTGTTTATAAAAAGAACAAGTATTTGAAAGATATACTGGTCAGGGCTAAACTCCCCTGTCTGCCTTCTACCTAGGGTTTTTTGGTGAGGTTTGGGGGGGGGGGGGGGGGGGGGGGCAACATTTTCACTTTCTCTTCCCATGAACCTATGGGGTTCAATCTTTGCCGATATTCTTGCCATAGCTTAAGATGCGTAAGTATTCTAAATGTATTACGAAGTGTTCCAGAATATTTTACTAACGCCAAGCTCCTGTCTGTGGTTAACCTAATAAAATATCATAGGTTTACTTTATAACAACAACTTATGATGGAGTATAAAGGTCTAAATGATATACCTCTTTTTAACACAATTAGAAACTTGTCTGCATGGTTATTTTAGACAAGAAGATTTTCCCTGTGCCCGCGTGTTTTATTGTTTCAAAATGTGTTTTAGTGATCATAAATAAATAACAAGAGGGGTAAGATCTAACAAACATAATAGAATCTGAAGCCAACAAATAACGGACACAATACGAAAGACCGGGAGGCATCCAAGAAACAGAATGACGTATGAATCATTTAAAGTGAACACTTTAGGTAAAATACATTATACTTCATCTTAATTGATTGATTGATTGTTTGGTGTTTTACGCCGCGCTCAAGATTATTTCACTTATATGGCGGCGTTGCCAATTTTATTGTGGGAGGAAACCGGGCTCTATGCCCGGAGGAAACCCACGACCTTCCGTTGGTAACTGGCAACCATCCCACATAGGTCGTTCGAGTGAAAACCCAGTCAGAAAATTTTCCAATTTTTTTGGACTGAGTGGGATTCGAACCCGCGACCCATTGGTGGAAAGCTGTTCGGATTGAGCGTCCAACGCTCTACCTACTGAGCTACGGAGGCCCCGCCTACTTCATCTTAAAGACAATATCTACCTGGTTCCAAAACAGGGTTTATTTTTTTATATGACTTTCCTACACGAAGCTATGGTTAATTATTCTCAGATGTCAAGGTGACTGCCATGGATGTCACTGAAACATGTGCACACCTGGTATGCTGAACTGCTATTGGTGTAATTAGGTCAAATAAACCAATCATATTGCCAGTTGCAAGGTGTGCACATGTTTCAGTGACATCCAGTCACCAGACATCTGAGAATAATTAACCATAGCCTCTTGTAGGAAAGTCATAAAAAATAAATAAAACATATTTTGGGACCAGGTAGATATTGTCTTTAAGATGCAGTATAATGTATTTTACCTAAAGTGTTCCCTTTAATCGTCAAACCAATCGTCAAACCAATCGTCAAACCAATTAAGTGTTTCGAAATTCAATCGAACCTCCAATAAATCAATCAACTAATAGATTAATGTGTAGAGTAAGAAAAGGTATAGACTAGTTTGACGCAGCTGGCCTACAATCGCACCTTGTCATACCCCATTTAGACCCCGCCTTATCCTTTAACATTTTAATTGCATTTCGGAACTTCTCAAAGATCATGGGAACTTTGGGAGGAGTTTACCAACCATAATTCAGCAAGCGAGGGTTCAGACACCGCCTAGGCCCCGAAAGTTCTCAGGCCTTAGATTGAGGGATTGATTGTTTGGTGTTTAACGCCGCGCTCAAGATTATTTCACTTATAAATATGGTGGCGTTGCCAGTTTTAGTGTGAGAGGAAACCGGGCTCTATGCCCGGAGGAAACCCACGAACTTCCGCTGGTAACTGGCAACCATCCCACATAGGTCGTTCGAGTGAAAACCCAGTCAGAAAATTTTCCAATTTTTTTGACTGAGTGGGGTTCGAACCCGCGACCCATTGGTGGAAGGCTGTTTGGATTGAGCGTCCAACGCTCTACCTACTGAGCCACGGAGGCCCACCGCAGGCCTTAGAAGACTTGAGCTGAGTTGCACCGCCGAGACTCACCTCTATTTGATTGGCACTTTTCAGAACGCAACGGAAACCTTTCAAAACGATGTTACACCAGTGGGGCTACTCTATGTGACTAGAACTTTGTCCTGGGGGTCTATGAAAACAATTAAAGTGGCTGTGATTTTGTGGAACTTTTTATTAGCACTTTTAAAATCGCAATGAAAACGGCCACACAATTTATGTTGCCCCAGTGCATAGGATCGGATGCTCTATACGGCCCAATATAGATTGAGGTGCATTCTATGGACTATTCCATGATTTAGTAATCCTCTTTTTAAATGGATCATATACTTGTAAAGACTCTGCTTTTGCGACTCTGTGACAAAATTTAACAAGGTTTGTTAAGACTCTGCTTTTGCCTAAATTTGTTGTTGCTTTTTTTTGCCTGCATGGTGAGTGACACTCCGCCGACTGACCAGGACGGCTATTGATATTTCTTTATTTCAACGCCAATCATTTAGTTTTTCGATGAATTTCACCCCCCCCCCCTCCCCCTCACCACACCCCTTCAATCGAAATGTTCCCCAAACTGGGTAACATTTTCTGGATTGCATGTGCATGGAGTACAATTTATTGGAGCTTCGCGCTAGACCTTTGGTAAATCTTCTTAAAATTTTAATTGAGGTCCGGCGTACATCATTCATACGAATTGAGGCGCCAATAAGCCAAAAAACCAACCAACAAATTTGGGGCGTACAAGATTCTCAAAAGGCTACGTTGTCGCGTTGTGAGCTCTGGACCTAAGTTGTTCATGTTTTTGATCTACCATATAGTATTCGGCCCCACTTACATGTATATTAGCTTGACGGGCCATTAAACAGACGCGCAGAATTAATGAATCCCGTGAGGACTTCCTCGTCAAGTAGTGTTTGAGTACTGTCTCTGTATACCTTATAAGAGATAGGTGACACTATATTAAAAAGTTCTACTGGGTCGTGTGTCAATATTTACCTTGTTCTCTCGTACACTTTGAAGAAAGAGAACAGTTTAAGCTTCCTTCGATGTAGGGTCGTTTACCTTTATGTACACATTTCATAGCGGTTTTACCTATACGGGCATGGACATGTCTTTTCTAGGAATAATTGTCTTTTAATTTAAGATACTTTGACCTGCTGGAGAGAGTGCATAACCCCCAGAGGTGGTGTGGATTCACTCGGCGATTTACGTACAGCGTGCCAAAGCATTCGGAACACATTTCGGCTATCTTCGCTCGCTACCGGTCCGCTTTGTCATGCCTCGGACCCCTCTGATGAGTAGGGTCTACCACAGGATCATCTGTGGGGCCATCATTTTCAGGGCGCTCTCACATCACTTCTGGGGCTGACTCGTACATTTTCCTGTACGCTAGGGTCTACCACAGGATCATCTGAGGGGGCCATCATTTTCAGGGCGGAAAATGCGAAAACTAGGACCTGTTTTAAGTACGAAGGGGAACATTACTAATCTTTCTCATCTCTTTCTCCTGATAAAATAAATATATTTTGCAATTTTCTTTTTTTAATCTTTTTGAGTTTGCATTTAGTGATTGAATACGTCGGCAATTTTATTTACCCTTTGTAGGAAAAAACTCAACCACTAAAACATGATATTTTATTTTTATTTGCATATGCAACAGCCTAACATGAATCGATAGATTCTCAAGGATGTAGATCTATCATAATAATCACACTTTTAAGTAAAACAATTATCAAATAAATTCAAAAATCAGTTTAAAAACTGCAATAAGTTTTAAAAGACCAATTGATACGTTTAATATGAAAGAAGGAATGATAAATCACTTCAATAAATTTTGTCAGCTTTTCTATGGAAATGAACCATACACGGACAGGCAAACGACTGTTCAAATGCATACCTGGTGGCAAATACCTCCAAGCACGAATTCTATCGTATGATTTCAGTCAAACTCGAAAAAGGCTTATATGTATTTACAATGTTTTCTAAAACTATACTCTGTTTTACATGAATACAAATAACCAATTGTCACAGACGCTTAAATGACACTATCAATGGTATGTTGGCAATATGGACTGTTTTTCAATGATGAGAATCTGCCAAAATGAGATAACAAGTGACGAAGAGCCCCAAGAGTGACAAACAGCCCCACAGGTGATGTTGGGCCCCATAGTGCACCTGGGGGTAATTTAATGGATACCAGTGAGCTTTTTCACTTGACCACACCTACAAAAGTGTATTGGTGGCTTTTTGTGTTGATGAGAATCTCCAAAAACGAGGTATAGCCCTACAATTGACGAACAGCCCCACAGGTGATGTTGGGCCCAAGAGTGCATCTGGGGGTAAATTAATAGATACCAATGAGCTTTTTCACTTGATCACACTTGCAAAACTGTATTGGTGGCTTTTTGTAGTGATGAGAATCTCCAAAAATGAGGTATAGCCCCTCAATTAAGGAGCAGCCCCACAGGTGATGTTGGGCCCAAAAGTGCATATGGGGGTAAGTTAATGAATACAATTAAGCTATTTAGGTTAATAACACTTACAAAAGTGTATTGATGGCTTTTTGTGTTGATGAGAATCTCCAAAAACGAGGTATAGCCCTACAAGTGACGAACAGCCCCACAGGTGATGTTGGACCCAAGAGTGCATCTGGGGGTAAATTAATAGATACCAGTGAGCTTTTTCAGTTGATCACACTTGCAAAAGTGTAATGATGGCTTTTTGTAGTGATGAGAATCTCCAAAAACGAGGTATAGCCCCACAAGTGACAAACAGCCCCACATGTGATATTGGGCCCAAGAGTGCATCTGGGGGTGAGTTGATGGATACCAGTGAGCTTTTTCACTTGATCACACTTGCAAAAGTATAATGATGGCTTTTTGTATTGATGAGAATCTCCAAAAACGAGGTATAGCCCCACAAGTGACGAACAGCCCCACAGGTGATGTTGAGACCCAGGGTGTATCTGGGGGTAAATTAATAGTTACCAGTGAGCTTTTTCGCTTGATCACACTTGCAAAAGTATAATGATGGCTTTTTGTAGTGATGAGAATCTCCAAAAACGAGGTATAGCCCCACAAGTGACAAACAGCCCCACATGTGATGTTGGGCCCAAGAGTGCATCTGGGGGTGAGTTGATGGATACCAGTGAGCTTTTTCACTTGATCACACTTGCAAAAGTATAATGATGGCTTTTTGTATTGATGAGAATCTCCAAAAACGAGGTATAGCCCCACAAGTGACGAACAGCCCCACAGGTGATGTTGAGACCCAGGGTGTATCTGGGGGTAAATTAATAGTTACCAGTGAGCTTTTTCGCTTGATCACACTTGCAAAAGTATAATGATGGCTTTTTGTAGTGATGAGAATCTCCAAAAACGAGGTATAGCCCCACAAGTGACGAACAGCCCCAAAGGTGATGTTGGGCCCCAGGGTGCATCTGGGGGTAGATTAATGTATACCATTGAGCTTTCTCAGTTTAGTACAATTACAAAAGTGTAATGATGACTTTTTGTAGTGATGAGAATCTTCAAAAATGAGGTATAGCCCCTCAAGTGACAAACAGCCCCACAGGTGATGCTGGGCCCAAGAGTGCATCTGGGGGTAAGTTGATGGACACCAATAAGCTATTTGGGTTGATAACACTTACAAAAGTGTATGGATGGCTTTTTTTAGTTATGGGAATCTCTAAAACTCAGGTTTAGCCCCTCAACTTACCTCCATATGCACTTTTGGGCCCAACATCACCTGTGGGGCTGTTCGTCACTTGAGGGGCTAAACCTCAGTTTTAGAGATTCCCATCACTAAAAAAAGCCATCAATACACTTTTGTAAGTGTTATTAACCTAAATAGCTGTATTGTTTTTATTAACTTACCCCCATATGCACTTTTCGGCCCAACATCACCTGTGGGGCTGTTCGTCACTTGAGGGGCTATACCTCGGTTTTAGAGATCCCATCACTAAAAAAAGCTATCCATACACTTTTGTAAGTGTTATCAACTGAAAAAACTTTTTGGTATCCATCAACTTACCCCCATATGCACTCTTGGGCCCAACATCACCTGTGGGGCTGTTCGTCACTTGAGGGGCTATACCTCATTTTTGGAGATTCTCATCACTAAAAAAAGCCATCAATACACTTTTGTAAGTGTGATCAACTGAAAAAGCTTATTGGTATCCATCAACTTACCCCCAGATGCACTCTTAGGCCCAACATCACCTGTGGGGCTGTTCGTCACTTGAGGGGCTATACCTCAGTTTTTGAGATTCCCATCACTAAAAAAGCCATCAATACACTTTTGTAAGTGTTATTAACCTAAATAGCTGTATTGTTTTTATTAACTTACCCCCATATGCACTTTTCGGCCCAACATCACCTGTGGGGCTGTTCGTCACTTGAGGGGCTATACCTCGGTTTTAGAGATCCCATCACTAAAAAAAGCTATCCATACACTTTTGTAAGTGTTATCAACCTAAATAGCTTATTGGTGTCCATCAACTTACCCCCATATGCACTCTTGGGCGCAACATCACCTGTGGGGCTGTTCGTCACTTGAGGGGCTATACCTCATTTTTGGAGATTCTTATCACTAAAAAAAGCCATCAATACACTTTTGTAAGTGTGATCAACTGAAAAAGCTTATTGGTATCCATCAACTTACCCCCAGATGCACTCTTAGGCCCAACATCACCTGTGGGGCTGTTCGTCACTTGAGGGGCTATACCTCAGTTTTTGAGATTCCCATCACTAAAAAAGCCATCAATACACTTTTGTAAGTGTGATCAACTGAAAAAGCTTAATTGTATCCATTAAGTTACCCCCAGATGCACTCTTAGGCCCAACATCACCTGTGGGGCTGTTCGTCACTTGAGGGGCTATACCTCAGTTTTTGAGATTCCCATCACTAAAAAAGCCATCAATACACTTTTGTAAGTGTTATTAACCTAAATAGCTGTATTGTTTTTATTAACTTACCCCCATATGCACTTTTCGGCCCAACATCACCTGTGGGGCTGTTCGTCACTTGAGGGGCTATACCTCGGTTTTAGAGATCCCATCACTAAAAAAAGCTATCCATACACTTTTGTAAGTGTTATCAACCTAAATAGCTTATTGGTGTCCATCAACTTACCCCCATATGCACTCTTGGGCGCAACATCACCTGTGGGGCTGTTCGTCACTTGAGGGGCTATACCTCATTTTTGGAGATTCTTATCACTAAAAAAAGCCATCAATACACTTTTGTAAGTGTGATCAACTGAAAAAGCTTATTGGTATCCATCAACTTACCCCCAGATGCACTCTTAGGCCCAACATCACCTGTGGGGCTGTTCGTCACTTGAGGGGCTATACCTCAGTTTTAGAGATTCCCATCACTAAAAAAAGCCATCAATACACTTTTGTAAGTGTGACCAACTGAAAAAGCTTATTGGTATCCATCAACTTACCCCCAGATGCACTCTTAGGCCCAACATCACCTGTGGGGCTGTTCGTCACTTGAGGGGCTATACCTCAGTTTTTGAGATTCCCATCACTAAAAAAGCCATCAATACACTTTTGTAAGTGTTATCAACTGAAATAGCTTAATTGTATCCATTAAGTTACCCCCATATGCACTCTTGGGCCCAACATCACCTGTGGGGCTGTTCGTCACTTGAGGGGCTATACCTCAGTTTTAGAGATTCCCATCACTAAAAAAAGCCATCAATACACTTTTGTAAGTGCGACCAACTGAAGAAGCTTATTGGTATCCATCAACTTACCCCCAGATGCACGTTTAGGCCCAACATCACCTGTGGGGCTTTTCGTCACTTGTGGGGATATACCTCAGTTTTAGAGATTCTCATCACTAAAAAAAGCCATAAATACACTTTTGGAAGCGTTATCAACTGAAAAAATCTTACTGGTATCCATCAACTTTTTAGATTTTTATGTCTAAAACAGAATATTTCTCTTTAAATATCGCAAAAAATATTTGATTACATTATTTTATGCACAACAAATTCTCGATTACTTCTTAATCTTTTTTTTAGCTACTAATACGTACTACCAGAAGTCCCTTGATAGACTTCTGGTACTACATAGAGGGCAGTTATATTTTCAAGGAAATCTTTATTCAGTTTTTAGAGCAGATATTTTAACTGAAGCTATCCACAACTCGCGATGCAGTCATCATTACAATTATAAAACACCAGTCCAAAAATGTCAAAAAAATGGGTTATATTGATCATATTTCAATTGTGAAACAAGTTACGATTTTTGATATTTGCTTATGTTAAAAATGTGCGCGTCGAGACAGCCCTGAAAGTGATGTAGGTCAAAGCCCTGAAAATGATGCCCTACGGATGATTCTGGGCTGGGTACTGTTGCCTCCAAGGAGTATAGATGGACTGGAGAGGGCACGACAGCCACTCAGCGCACAACGTTTTGAAGCCGGTGGGCGGAGCTTATCCGCCATCTTTGTCTACGCAAAACATTGACTCACAGTACACAGATCGCAACTGGTAGACGCTTCGGTTTTTACTCATTTTCTTTGATAAGAGGCATTGTCAACCGTTGCACCAAAGAGGGATTTTAACCATTTCATGAAAGAAAGCCTTAGACATGAATATTTTAATTCATAACATTTGTAAAATGTTATATTTAGTTGAAGTTGGACATGCTCACAGGAGACAGACCACGGTTGACAGGAAGTAAAGACAACAATGTAGAACTGTAGATTCTAATTTTTCTTCGCTAGTCAGCGTTCCATACACATAATAGGAGCTGAATCACGGTGAGTAGATGGAAATCTTACACCAAAAATTTAACAAGTCACATTGAAATGATTGAAAACCAAATTGATTTATTTTGACACTCTTTGAGTTTGACATTTCTCTTCTGACAACTATACTATAGCACAGGCACTTCCATCAGATGATATTAGTAATAGTATATAGATATAATATTATATATACTAGTGGACCTACAAATATCATCTGATGAAAGTGCCTGTGAGCTATAGTATATCGAATATCGTCGACATGGTCTAATTATAGCACTTAGAAATACAATTTGCATTTAATAGAGTTATAAGTCAACAGTAGTGGCGTAGACTTTGTAGCATTCCCATCCCATATTTTTCAGACAAAACAAGCTCATTGTAGAATCCAGTTACACTATCAATACAGAGTAAAAGCCTTAAAAATCCAGTCTTTCTATTTCCTAACAAAATTGATTGGCCATTTATGGATTCTTTTAATGACAGAATATATCTTTTTGTTTCAGGAGTTCAGAATATCAAAAAGCTTGTCAAATACTCGAATGAATTGAATGGTGGATTGGCATTTGACAAACTCTGGAAACTCCTCGTTTAAACAGAATTCCAGGGAAGTTGCCATTGACTCGCTCAAAACCTGAGCAGCTAGTTTAACGGACATTTTTTTTTTGAACCAATCAATGTGAGCTGGACGAAGTTTATTCCCTAGATGTAAACCTTCTCATTGTTGTAATTTGTGGAGGGAAAGAATATATTCCCATTTGATAAGGTCTTGGTCAATACATAAGGAACTTTTATCTGCTAAAGTGTCTCGCACAAACTTAAGCATGTGACAAGGATCAAGCAAAGTGTGATATGCATGATGATTGATGTTTTGGTTTTGAAAAAGTATTAATGTTCATAGCTGTTTTTGTTTAAAAAAATGTTGTTATTTAAAGTGGCATGAGCTGCCAAATTTCACACTTTTTTCATAATTTTTGATCGTCACGACAGTAGGAGGCTTTGAAGACGGACCATCGAAAAACTAAATGATTGGCGTTGGAATAAGGAAAATATATATAGTATGTGTCCTGTACAAACCGAAAACGTGTTCGAAATGTAAACAAAATTTAAATAACCGGGACGACCATTCATTCATTCATTCTAAGCCAAAGTTAGTTAAAAAACAATACTTTTATCGTACAGTTTCGAGACTAGAAGTACTAAAAAGCTTCTGAATTATACTTCTTGAGAAAAATAGCCAATAATTTCAACATTCTGTTTTAACGTCAAAATATCAACATTTTGGCAGCTCATGCCACTTTTAAAAAAAAATTGCTGTAATTCTTTGAAATTAATGGTTTGTGCAGTTTTTCTACTGTTGCTATAAAAAAAAGTTATGATTGTTTTGTTGGTTTTGAGAAAGTATTCATGTTCACAGCTGTTTTTGTTTTAAGAAAAAATTAGAGTAGTAAAACACGAATAACACCACCTTGGCTTCACCACGTTGTAGAAAATTGGAAACATTGGAAAAGCTTGTGTTTCCAATTTTCTACAACGTGGTGAAGCCTTTGCTATTTGTGTTTTAACTTTTACTAAATTATGGAACCCACGTTTAAAGAGTATTTAAAAATTAGAAGTTTTGGGAAAAAAAAGTGTTGATTTAAAAATTTGCTGTAATTCTTGTGCAGTTTTGATTGTTTTGAAAAAAAAATTGTTCATTGAAAAAAGATAAAAAATAATGTCAAATTCTTTGAAAAAAAAAATGAATGAAAAAGACAGTTCTGAAAGCAGTGTTGTATACTTGTTATGTTGTTGTTTCTTTTTAATTCAACTTTTAATGTAGGCATAGACCCTTAGACTTAATTTAAATTAAGTATCCTGGTTTTTTTCTGCCATAAAGTCTACATATAACCTAAGGACAGGTTGTCTGGAAATTCTGTATTAGAATCATTTTTTTTTCTATTGATAATTAATGCCTTATATTGGGTTTACGCGCCCCATACTGTGAATGCTGTTTGTATTTTAATTGGTAATAAAAAATGGATTTTTTAATTATATGCCAAACTTTGACTTTATATTTACCGATGGAAGGTAACAGCATGCTTTTTCTTACTGCCTGGCCTATTTGTACAGCCATATGCTGCACACGAAGGCATTATTTTGAAAAATAACGAACCGTGTTATACACGTTAAGTGAACTTGGCTACGGTTTGTTTTGCGTAGACAAAGATGGCGGACACCTTCGCGATCGGCATCTGAATTGTGACGTCATGCCCTCTCCAGTCCATCTATACTCCTTGGTTGCCTCTGATAGACTGCAGGTCATTTTGAATATGGCGACTAAATAGGTAGCCGTGAAGCGTACAATTCCCAAATCCTCTTGAGGGCCACACAAGAGTGTCCCCGTGATAATGTAGATTGTAGGGGACCGAAACACTCGGTCTGTTAACTTTCAGCCTAGATCAGTTATATAATTGAAGCATTGGAGGATTCCTGAAATGTACCGAAACTGCATCTGTCTACATGTGGTTTACCGGGCTAAATAAAATATATAAACAAATCTCTTTCTAAATGATATTAGCATATAATAAATTTTTAATTATTTTTATTTTCTTTTTTTCGTCTGTAATAAAACATTTTGATATTTAATTTCAACGACATTTTTATTCAGCCCAAAAATACGATGATTTACCGTATAAAAAGCGCAGACTACCCGAGACGTGTGAAAGCCGACCGGTAGCGATCGAAGATAGCCGAAGGGTGTTCCGACTGGCCTCGCTTAATATCAGCCTTTTTTTTGGTTTATGTATTTCATTCATATCTTGAGGGGTATATTCAGCTTACTATTGTACTATTGGTTTACCAGACAATAACCCAATGGGTTTGATTAACATAGTGAAAGTATAAAACAACATATGTTCATTTCAGTGATGCAAATGTTTGATTTTTTATGTTACTCTGCGATCCAGATTATTTTCCTAACTTTCCAGGTAGACCTACCTAGAAACCATTTCACACATACCGATAAAAAACACCAACTTTGTATGTATTAAGTCAGCTAGTGTTGTGGGGGGAAAACGGTGCTCTTCGTCCAGAGGAAACCCCAAGTTTTCGGCACAAAAACTGCCACATACATAGTGTGTATGTAAACACTTTTTCCCCAATTTTTTTTGGACTTGGAACCTGCGATCCATTAATGTAATGCTTGGGTCAACAATAGATACTATCCCTCTCTCGATCGAACCAGCACACCGGTGAGGATATTTGGAGTTGACAAAGGACTCTCACTGTCCTGCTCGTTAAGATTCCAATATCTATTATAGCACAGACAATTATCTAATAGTCATTCATGGCAATATAAATGATGCATCTTATAGGCGTGATTCAAAAAAATTAAATAAACAGTAATTGTAGCTGGTACTATGTTTAAGTTGAACTCAATCGACTTACTGATTTAATACAAGGCATTCTGTTTTAATTTATGATAGATCTACTGTCACGACAGTGAGAGGCTTTGAAGGCCATTGGAAAACTAAATGATTGGCGTTGGAATGAGGGAAATTCATACAGTATGTGGCCTGTGCGAACCGAAAACGTGTTCGTAAAGTAAACAAAATGTAAATAACCGGGACGACCATTCATTCATCCTGAGCCAAATTTAGTTCAAAACAATACTTTATCGTAGATTTTAGAGACTAGAAGCACTAAAAAGCTTCTGAATTATACGTCTTGATAAAAATAGACAATACTTTAAACATTCTGTTTTAACGTCAAAATATCAACATTTTGGCAGCTCATGCCACTTTAAGTGAAACTTTAACGCTCTTTTCATATCAAGTATATTTCGAATCTTATACAAATCTTCAAGCTGGTATCAATGTAAAACATGTAATCGGATCTGATCAAAATGCCTACACTCCAGAATGTCAACCTCTCGGAACGAGATTGATTTCGCCTTCTCTTCAGTTCAAAACACGAACAATTGCGTCATCTGGTACTCCCCTTGTGACGAATTATTTGAAATATTCGCATGAAGCTTCGTGAATTCTTTGTTAGTCCTTGTTTAAAATTTGACTTAAGCGAAAGTGTTTACCAATACTTTTATTATTACATAAGCTACTTGTCGACTTTTGTATTAACAGGTGGGCCGGGCAGTGTGGAATGTTTGAACATTGTAAACCTGCAGAATGCTTGCCTGATCAACGGAGACCACGTTTACTCGACGGGAGCACTGTCCATTCAGCCAACTGACCACACCTTTCTACCCCACCTTGGGCTGACCAGAGCCTGCACGAACCTGACCGCTTCCAAACACGTGGTCGAATCCCGGCTCTCCTAGATTACTGGCCTTTGATTTGAAGTGCCGGCTACCTGCGAGATACAGACCTGAGGGTAGTGGAGTTTGACGATGCTGTGAAGGATTTACTCGTTTTGTTCACTCAATGAGTCAAAGTTTTATTCATATTGTCTGTCCAGATTCTTAATTTAATGGTGGGATAAGCAATATAATACTGTATGTGTAAAGCCGTAGCGTGAATAGCACCTTTTCAAACCAAATCAGTTCATCGCAATTTGGCCACTACCGGCGTGTGACACGGTTTGAGTTGTTCGTGCTACCCTGCAGATTTCTATCGTCATCAGCCATCGTCAATTCTAGTAAACCTACCCCCTGTCCCCTGCAGCAATGTCTTGGCGAACTCGGTTCCATGACAAGGTAAGTCTTCTTTTTTTTTTAAGTGGCATGAGCTGGCAAAATTCACACTGTTTTCATAATTTCTGATCGTCACGACAGTAAGAGGCTTTGAAGGCCATCGCAAAACTAAATGATTGGCGTTGGAATGAGGAAAATTCATGTAGTAGGCCTATGTGGCTTGTACGAACCGAAAATGTGTTCGAAATGTAAACAAAATTTAAATAACCGGGACGGCCATTCATTCATTCTAAGCAAAAGTTAGTTCAAAACAATACATTATCAGATTATCGTACATTTTCAAGACTGGAAGCACTAAAAAGCTTCTGAATTATACGTCTTGTGAAAAATAGCCAATAATTTTAAAATTCTGTTTTAACGTCAAAATATCAACATTTTGGCAGCTCATGCCACTTTAAGTAGGGATGCCCAATGACGTCACGCAATTTGTCTCCACTCAATATGAAAACAACTAAGTTAGAGTCAGTTTTCACAATGTCTGTTACGAGCCTTAAATGACTTGGAAGTGGAAATAAATTTGCACACAATACAGCATATGTCTCAAAGATTTGATAAATCACTACTTTGGCGTTAGAACAAGGTTAAAAAATACTTCACGGAGGTCAACTCACCGAGCTCTGACTGTCATGTTTTGACTGACAATTCCAACATGGCGGTCGTAAAACTGATTCTTAGCCAAATTGTCGTATTCGATTATAACAAGACGGACGAATGGTATCGAATTGATTTTGAAAACATAATAATAAAACAGCATACAAATAACATTGCTTTGTGTCTTTTGATGAAAGAGGTTATCCATGTGGCAATTTGAGATAAAATCAGTGAAAAATATAAGAAGACACGCTTGTCAATTGATAAAACATAAACCATTAATTATACCTTACAAAAGCAAATAGTTTCCCTGCGACCGTCTGTCTGTGTGTCGTTGCCGTCGCGTTATGCCCAGTGTACCGAATGTGTGAAACTGCGGCTAAGTGGCGGCGTTTCTGGCCACAAAGCGAAAAGAATATCGAACGAAGTAGATCTCACAGCAATTGAGCTGAATTAACTTGTGGACAATCTGTCGTTGCCTGGTAAATATATGATGTTTTATTTGGACCCTAACTGCTTTAGTTATAAGGCTATGTGTAGTATAAACCAGTACGTACAGGTGGCTCATTAAAATCGTCTGCTAAACGTACATTTTATTATGAGGGTTAAGAGGGTGAAAATCGATTGTCTCAGACCATCACGATGCTTGAAAGCCTTAATTTTCCGTTAAAGGGGCATGAGCTGCCAAAATGATGATAATTTGACGTTAAAACGGAATGTTGAAATTATTGGCTATTTTTCTCTGTAAGTATAATTCAGAAACTTTTTATTGCTTCTAGTCTCGAAAATGTACAATAAAGTGTTGTTTTGAACTAACTTTGGCTTAGAATGAATGAATGGTCGTCCCGGTTATTTAAATTTTGTTTACATTTCGAACATGTTTTCCGTTCGTGCAGGCCATATACTGTATGGATTTTCCTCATTCCAACGCCAATCTTTTATTTTTTTGATGGCCTTCAAAGTCTCTTACTGTCGTGACGATCAGAAATTATGAAAAACGTGTTAATTTTGGCAGCTCATGCCACTTTAACTAAAATGGCTAACTTTCTAAATCCTTCTTTGCTAAGTTGAATTTAATTAACCTACTAGATATTAAGCTAAATCCAGCAGTTCATATTTCTTAGTGTTACTATATAACCATGCCAATATTTCGCGACTAGCCCCCCATTCCGTGTGACCCTTTTTGTAGACGAGCGGCACATCAGCAGTTATTTCCCTTTTTTCATTCGTTTTCGGTTTTCAATGTGATGATTTCCGGTTGTCATGATAGTTCAGTTTTGCTGTAGTCGACGCCATTATAGTTACAAACAGAGATGAGCACGGAGCCAACATTAACGATGTGGTACCTCTTTTATTTCTCCTCATTTTTTTCTGTTTGCCATTTTAAACAATACAGTAAGCCAGTATTTACCATGGTAAACTATACTTGAATGCACAGCATCTATCTCCAAATTGTGTGATCATCCCTACTTTAAGTAATGCCGACATGCACTATGTATGCCCCAGCCGAATAAATCAAGGTTTAAAGTGACATGAGATGCCAAATTTCGGATTTTGTTTTCATAACTTCTGATTGTCAAGATAACTTCAGCATTATAAGAAACTGAGAAACTAACGGATTGACGTCCAAAAAAAAATGAAATGAAATTGTTGAAGTCAGTAACCTGTACATCCGAAAAAGTATCCAAAATTATCCAAGTGTACCTCTTTAAATCTATCTGAAATATACAATTTCTTGGAAAATGGTAAAAATTCTTCTACCGATTTGGGGTGCCTCCAGGACTAGGAATAGAGAAAGTGTAATTCCCCAATTAACCAAAATGCTGTTAGCATGTTGGGGAAACGGGAGTCCTTAGTGAAGTTATGCTAACTGCAGGTGTATTTGATAGATGTTCTGAAGGGTAGGCAGAGGACTTCATCTCAGAAAGAGGCCGAGTTTTTCCTCCACTTAACCTGGCAACGCCGCCATATAAGTGATTGATGAAATAAGTATGTGCTTGTTGCGTGAGACAGCAATGAATCATTCAAACCCCTATTGTACCAGGCTTACATTATTTACTATTTGCTATATCCGTATCACTGTCAGAAAAGATTTCTTCCAAAGTTTACCCGACGATCAAGACGAATGAAATAGGATGAAAGTACAAGATCATTAATTAGAAAACGGAATGAAGCATTTTGTTTACCAGTGTATCACATGCATAGGTCATTTTCCTATTCGATTCAGTTATTCGTGGGACAAAAAGGTGCCCCCAGCCCCACTAGCCCGCCAAATGCACACTTAACCCTGACTCCGATTTCCCCTTCACCTACATATATTTCAGAAAGCGTTGACTTGGAAATTACTGAAAGTACCAAACGATCTATTCTTAAGTGTTATAAACGAAAGTGTTTGAATTTTGATCAAGTAACTCTTCTAATATCATGTATGAAATGAGGGGTGTTACAGAGGGAGGGTGGGGGGCTCATTAAATATGATAAACTATTTGTTGTCCGACTCTGCATATGGTCTGCGGAGGCGGCGTCATAATTCATAGGGTCTTAGTGGCTCGGCCAGCATAACAAACTCTCTCAGTCCGAAACAAGCCTTCCTTTGATGGGTTGCTGGTTCGAAACCCATTCAGTCCAAAGAAAAAATGAAAAAAATCGAACTGGGGTTTATACTCGATCGGCCTCATGAAGGATTTGTCAGCTGTGAAATAAGTGGCACTGTGGGGCAGTAGAAAACGGTCCGGCTATTTGTCGATGGGTTCAGGTACGAATTTCACTTAGTTACAAAGACATGGACCGATTGTTTGATGACGTCACTCGGAATTTAAGCGCAAAGCATTTCGGGAAATTGAGGTACCCGGTTCACGTAATATTACAAAATGGCGGAAGGAATAATACTGTATCGAGAAGAAGACGTAAAAGGCGCATAGTTACCGGGAAAAATGAGTGGATAAAAACACTGAAGAGTCTTCTGACATATATAAGTGAATGAATCTATATCATGGCCTAAAATATCCAACATCTGATCGACAATTAGTTCTTGTACATCTTCTTATATCTGGTATGAAATCAACTTTTCACGACTGTTTTCGTATCTCCATAACACACCTCAAAGATAAAATGCAAAGCTTCTATTGGTATTTTAATCCCTAATGAAATCTCCGTGAGAAATTTTCCTTTGCATGCACAGGCTTGCGCTGTCAAATTAACCTATAGATCTATATTAGCCGTTATTCTCCCGTTAGCTTTATTAACTCCCTTTGTTACCATTCCCCAAGTGCATTAAGCACCGTAACTTGAAATTACTAAAGGATTGCTGTACAATGGTTTTGTTGAAACTGTTAATGCATACGAAAGATAAACTTTGACACATGCGCTCTACGAGCAGCTCAATGCTTTGTGTCCACCCAATTACTTATTACCCCGGAAAGTTTTGCCCCTTAGACTTAGACCGTATGTTCCATATGCTTTAACATAAGTCCATACAACATTCTCAATTAATGTCTTTAGAGCTTTATAGCCTGTATTTCTATAACTCACACATAAACCGCACAGGCCCTCATTTTACACTGCCACATTATATAAAATATCATATCCTCTGCGAGAAAATATAAAAAAATAATCAAAAGCGTTCATCGACTCAGGAGGATATCGTTTTCTTCATTTATATCAATATTTTGGCAGCTCACGGGACGACATTTTGGAACTGTCGAATATCTCCAAAACTTCGTTGAAACTGACTTAGCTTGATGTTCGTCATTTTTATTTAGGTACAAAATAAGTTTTCCACCGAACCCAATCTCGAAAATGTAAATATGGTAGTTTTTATAAGCGTCTTTATCTTTTAGTTTTAAAATGCACTTCATACGCTCAATTTGTGTTGACAATCGGTATTGTCACTTTGATATCTGACAATGATAGGTGTGTGAACCGGCCAGGTTGACGGGAAGACAATCTGCACTGGGAATAACGGAGGACAAAACATGGACAGTGACAAAAGCCCTCCCGATCTCGTGTTACTTTGACCTCAAACAAACCAGGGAATGGCTAAAGTAACCACGAAGTCCTACCAAACAACGCAAATAAAAATACATTAAACTAATGGCATTATTCAGACGTTCCTCCTTGCAATGACGTTGACCTCTGTACCTGTAACCAGATACTAGCTGACCCCAGCGCTAAGAATTGTGGCAACTTTTCCTGCTAGGGCCACAGCCCGACCATTGACACAATAATTTTGTTTTTAGACCATCCTCTGTATAAATGTTTATCATTCCGTATATAAACTGTTTCTTAGAAAAGAGCTCACACACCCCCCTCCCCCCGCCCACCCACATTTAATCTGACAAAGCTCCTATATAATTGAAATAATCTGGAGTGCGCCGAAATGCATCAATCAATATTTACCGATTATAATTATATTCGACTGTTTGATTGATTGATTGATTGTTTGGTGTTTTACGCCGCGCTCAAGATCATTTCACTTATATGGCGGCGTTGCCAGTTTTATTGTGGGAGGAAACCGGGCTCTTTGCCCGGAGGAAACCCACGACCTTCCCTTGGTAACTGGCAACCATTCCACATAGGTCGTTCGAGTGAAAAACCAGTCAGAAAATTTTCCAATTTTTGAACTGAGTGGGATTCGAATTCGCGACCCATTGGTGGAAGGCTTGGTGGAAGGATTGAGCATCCAACGCTCTACCTACTGAGCTCGACTGTTTTAGGCAATATTGTATCACACGCTATTAGAAACAGTTTCCTTTTTTTTTTAATTTGTTGACCTTGTCATCGTCCGATTTACTTGACAGTTACCTAATGAAGCTCAAAGTTCCCATCCGGGTATATTAAAGCCAAGATTTCCACCTTAGTATAATTGACAACTCCGCCTTGCATTTAGAATAGTTAAAACTGAGCATTAGATATAACCAGAGCAACACATCTTATATCTCCACTGTTCAAGGTGGCGACTGATGTAAAACAACGTATATGCAAACATTGTAAACTTCCCCCTGGTGGTGCTTTCATGAATACGTTGCATGTTTTGCCTTTGCAGTTTTCCATATACCAAAGCAAGCTTTGATTTGGAAAAATGTCGTATATTTCTGTTCCTTTATAGACTCACATAGTTGGTGTTAATTCATTTGGTACTGTAAATGGCAGAAGCCATATATCTGAGTATAAAAGTTAAAAAAAAAATATTTTACAATTTTCAGTGGCCGTATTTATCACAAGTATATTCCAGCAATCCTTTTGGCAACCCAGAATGGGACGAGTTCCAACAATCTCAGACAAGTGTGGCCAGCAAAAAAGATTTCCTTGTCGTATCCCCTCCTCCCGGTACCTCGATGGAGGAGTCAACTTACGGAGCGTACCGGTTCTGTATACAGGATAACTTTAAACCAGTCGAAGGAGAGGAACTTACGTACAGGTAAAGAGAAAAATTAAATTCTTTAGACCATTGGCTGTTTCTATAATTCGTTTCTAATTAAGTTTTGCTTTGTCTTAGGAAATTGTTTTTACAATCTACATGTATATATCTGGGTATAAAGGTCTAAATGATATACCTCTTTTTAACACAATTAGAAACTTGTCTCCGTGGTTATTTTAGACAAGAAGATTTTCCCTGTGCCCGTGTGTTTTAGTGTTCATAAATATATATATCTGATTCAACAGGAATTTCCTAACATCAACATCACGTCAATTCCAATTCACAAGCCTTTTATCTGATAAGGAAAGTAATTGCTACTGTAGCCTACTGTATTCTTGACATCATTTCCACCAATGATTCGCGGGTTCCAATCCCACTCAGTCCAAAAATTGGAAATTTTCTGACTGGGTTTTCACTGGAACGACCTAGGCAGAATGGTTTGCCAGTTACCACCTGAAGGTCGTAGTTTCCCCCCGGGCATAAAGCCCGGTTTCCTCCCACAATAAAACTGGCAACGCCGCCATATAAGTGAAATAATCTTAAGCGCGGCGTAAAACACCAAACAATCAATCAATACAATGATAGTTGATAATTTTCTCGGTTGATTAAAGGTGTTTAAGAAGCAGTTAAAATGATCGATATGTCCTTAATTCGCCACTCTACATTACAATGTTTTCCGTTTTCTACTTTGTTTCATTAGAAATCCTGGTTATTTTATCGAAGAAGAGATAAACAGTTCAGCGACACCCGAGAAAATATCGCAAACCTCTGGAGTGTTTCGTTGTAACGTTCGACTTATTCTTGGCACATGTGTGTTTTTCTCACTGCTGGTGGCTACAGCAGTGGCTGTGACACTGGCCATCATTTGTAAGTCCAAACATTTTACATACCCATTACCGTTAATTCTATGATTTCATAGTTTTACTTAAATGACAGTTTGGAAAACATTAATAATATGCATTTTTCCTCTTTTTTTGACAATAGGAAGCGCAAGTCACGTGTGAATTCCACAAATTTCCTGTCACCGGCACTGCATTGCGCATGTGACTGAACGTTTTTCGTTCCAAAATGACGTTTAAATCTGACGTTATGGAAAAAATACGTCAAATGGAATTGCAACGTCATCAAAAACCTCCTTAATGGCGTCATCTGTCACCGGATATCAAAACATCTCGTAATAATTCTTATGAGACTTGCGCTCCCTATATCATCAACGAAAAAAACTGACACGCCTTTAAAAGTAAGTTATGGGTTCTAACGATTGTTTGGTTTAGAAAGACGTTGGTAAAAATATAGAAAACACTGCCCTTCGTTTTACAACTATTGATCATTAAATTTGTTTTCCTTTTTCCAGTGACACGTAACCCTCTTACCGTTGAAAAAAGTAAGTTGTGTCTCATTCGATGTTTGATTATTATTAATAGAAAGGATTTGCTGTTAATTGAAAAATGTTCGAAATTCATATCCGTTTTAACTTCGTCGCCATCTTGATTTCCCAATACAAATAAATTATCCAAAAAAAAGTTTTTTCAGCAAAAAAGATTATTCGGATTAATGTCCTTTATAGATTTCAGAAAATCTTGTAAGACTAAGGGCCGCTAATAATGAGTGGATCATGTTTATGTATTTGAACAGCTTTAAGCAATATCGTGTCACCAACGTCTAATTTGATATGTTTTTTTCCTTCAGAAACATTTTATACACAGTTTCGAATTTTGAATAAAGACTACTTGACTTCTTATGCTGACAGATCTAGCTCAGAATACCGGGCTATTTCAGTGGAACTTTGCCAAGCGGTAGGTTGTTTAGATAGAAACGTTGACTCTGGTGAAAGTAAACCAGCGAACCAAATAAGATTATCTTCTTTGTCAGCTATATTTCAGGGAGAGAAGGAAAATATAGTTCATATGCAAAAACCGATAAAACCATTTTTGATATATAGATTAAAGGCACACTTGCCGCGAAAATCCAGAAGACTTTATATTAAAAACAGTGGACGGTTTTCTGTATTATTCCCAGACAGAAAAAGTTAGGAACTATAGGCTACGGCGGCACACTGGCCTTTAAATTACGTTTATCAGAGACAGATTTTATGAAATATTATCAATTACTGCTTTTGAAGTGATCAATTTTTTACTTTTATTTTAGTAAAATGTCGAAATATTCGAAAAAAGCAACTGGGAAACTGAAACATTTGTCAGCAATTAAATCCAGGTGCCGTTATTCATCAAAGACAGATAAATTCTGCTGTGCTTACCATGGTCTTACCGTTATCTTCTGGGTCAGACCCAACTGTGTCACCGGGGGCCTCGGTGGTCCAACTGTGTCATCGGGGGCCTCGGTGGTACAACTGTGTCACCGGGGGCCTCGGTGGTCCAAATGTGCCACCCGGGGCCTCGGTGGTCCAAATGTGTCACCCGGGGCCTTAGTGGTCCAAATGTGTCACCCGGGGCCTTAGTGGTCCAAATGTGTCACCCGGGGCCTCGGTGGTCTAAATGTGTCACCCGGGGCCTCGGTGGTCCAAATGTGTCACTCGGGGCCTTGGTGGTCCAAATGTGTCACCCGGGACCTCGGTGGTCCAAATATGTCACCCGGGGCCTCGGTGGTCCAAATGTGTCACCTGGGGCCTCGGTGGTCCAAATGTGTCACATGCACACAGTAATATGTACGAGTCGGTTTTTATCTCTTGTAAATTTGGCTATGCCACTTTATACGTAAATATGTAAAAATAGTGTTTATCGGGTTTTGCGCCTGAGCTTTATAAATTCTTTATTGATTGATTGCTGCCTTACGCCAAACTTCAGACTTTTGATCTGTAATGAGGCGCTGCCAGGCTTACAGGACGAGGAAACTCTATCCACGAAGGGTGAGTGAGCCGAAGACAACCAGCAAGCCCCCTCACACAGTCACATTATACTGACACCGTGCCAACCAGTCGCTGCTCTTACTCCTATTGCTGAGCTCCAAGCGAAGCAGCAGCACCTCCCACTGTTAAAGTCTTTGGTCTGACTCGACCCAGACTTGAACCTGGATCTCTCAGCCCTGAAGCGCTGTCCACGAAGGAAACATCCGTTCTATCAACGATTCCAATCTGTTTTAAATCACCATGAATTCTAATTTTTATCACATTTTTGCTTAATTCATTTTTTTTGTCTTCTTTAGGTTGATTCTATTTTTGTTGAATCAACGTCAAGTAAAATATACGGAGGGTGCTATATAACAGATATAAGGTAAAAACATATTCGATATTTCTATTCAAAATAAAGTATAGTTTCAGAACTCTCCAATTGATCCACCTCAAAATTTAACAATTCCATTGTTTTGGTACTGTTTTTGTACATGACAGTGTTGTATTTGCCAGTGTTTGGCTATAACGCTAGGAATTTTAAATCCATTCTTATGGAATACATTTAACCATGACTTATGGAATACATTTAACATTTAACATGTTTTCCTTGGAGCTTTGTTAGTTCCTCAGTCCGTCTGTCAATACGTTGTGGGTTCGAATCCTTTTCAAACCAAATACAAATTTTTGAGTAATGTCTCAACTCGATCGTCGTATGTGGAATAGTTGCGATGTACTCACCGAAGGTCTGGGTTCCCTTTGGACAAAGAGATCAGTTTCCTCCTGCACTATACCTAGCAAAGCCGCCATATAAATAATTTCGACTGCGGCATAAATCACCAATCAATCTATGTTTTGGTTATATTTATCTTTTGGAATTATTTTACTGACTCAAATTTGTTTCTCTTTGTAGTCATTTTGTACTCGGACATATGAATTGTTTTGACAAAAGTAAATATGAATGTGTATATGATTATTTTTCAGAAATGGGAGCATAATCGCTTTTGCTGGAATAGAAACAATGTCGAAAGATATGTGGACAGATTCAGAAATTGAGAAAACAAGGCAAGACATGGAGACAACTTTGTCCTCGGCTATCGCTTCTGGCAGCTTAGGTGGATTTAACGTGGACAAGGATTATCCAATTGGTTTTACATTCAATTTTTCGGCTGATAGAACCACGACAATCGGAGCACAAATAAATACAATAACATCTACAGCGCCTAACTCTAACACAGTAACAACTGCAGTCCCTACAATCAGTTCGACCGATACTAGAGACGCTAATCGCCTAACTACAGAGTTAGTTCCGTCTTCCACCACTTTATTGGGGGATTCACAAACAAAGGTTATCGGCTCTGGGACATCGACCCAGTCTATATCAAGGGACACAACTGTGCCACGCAATACTTCACAAGATCATTTACTATCATCGCCGGATTTACCTTCAACGGGTTACCTAAGCACGTCTATTTCAACAACGGCTTCAGAAATGGATTCTACAAGCTATTTAGAAAATCCAAAGATGTCCTCGCCATCAACACGTACCATATCATCTCCAATTCCATCGACTTTTTCAGAAGAAACATCCACTAACGCTCGCCAAACCACGAATGCAGACAATACAACATTAACGTTATCCAATACCACACCTCCAACAACACATCTACAGCCATTAAGTACCCTAAGCAATACGGCTTCTGACCCCACATCATCTCAAACAAATGGCCATATGCAGGAGTCCACAACATCATCCATTGATATTGCTTCAACGACCATAGATGTCAGACTAACATCTGCTGCGCCAGATTTTATGACCACTATTTTAGATTCAATTGTAACTTCGACCATTTCTGATCAAAACCCTCCAAGTTCACTGAACACAATTTCTTCAACGTCAAAAACAACGTCTTTAACTTCGAGAGGGACATCTACACAGTCAGAATCAATCTTCACAACTTCCAAAACAAAATCAATGGTCTCTGTGTCCAATCCCATTGTGTCCGAAACAACGTCAACGGTCCCTGAATCAGCCTCTAAAATTTCACCCCCAAGAATCTCTACGACGCAGGAAGTAACATCATTGATTTCGGAAAAAACGCCAACGACCTGGATGACTGATAAAGTGTCCACAGTGAGTGAATTAACGTCTACTAGGACTGACGCGGCTTCTATGATGACCGAATTAACTTCCCCTGTGGTTGAAACCAAAACAATGAGGACTGATCTGACTTCATCAATGACATATCCGTCTTCTTCGATGGTGGAATCGACCTATGTGATGACGGACCCGACCTCCACGATGGCGGAACCGATGTCCACCGTGACGGACCCGACCTCCACCTTCACGGAATCGACGTCCACGATGTCGGAAGCAACCTCCCCTGTGAGTGAAGCGATATCGACGTCCACGATGTCGGAAGCAACCTCCCCTGTGAGTGAAGCGATATCGACGTCCATGATGTCGGAAGCAACCTCCCCTGTGAGTGAAGCGATATCGACGCCCACGATGTCGGAAGCAACCTCCCCTGTGAGTGAAGCGATATCGACGTCCACGATGTCGGAAGCAACCTCCCCTGTGAGTCAAGCGATATCGACGTCCACAATGTCGGAAGCAACCTCCCCTGTGAGTCAAACGATATCGACGTCCACAATGTCGGAAGCAACCTCCCCTGTGAGTCAAACGATATCGACGTCCACGATGTCGGAAGCAACCTCCCCTGTGAGTGAAGCGATATCGACGTCCACGATGTCGGAAGCAACCTCCCCTGGGAGTCAAACGATATCGACGTCTACGATGTCGGAAACAACCTCCACTGTGAGTGAAGCGATATCGACGTCCACGATGTCGGAAGCAACCTCCCCTGGGAGTCAAACGATATCGACGTCTACGATATCGGAAGCAAATACTTTCACGGAAACAATGCCGAATATGACTGAAGCGATGCCAAGAGAGATGGAATCGTCTACTACAATATCGGAGACAACTTCAAGAATGTCTAAAACATCATTAATATCGGGTGCGATGTCCACTGTGTCGAAAGCTACTTCCGAAGGGACATCTACAATGTCCGCAATGTCTACAAATACATTTTCAACAATAGAAAACTTCACAGTGCAACACAACTATACGTCCCCAATGTTTATAACTACATCCACAAATACTGTAACGAATACGTTGGCCGACGATATATCAACGGTTCCTGATACAACGTACAGAGGAGCAACAACTTCTGAAACGGATAGTATATCAATGGCATCAGATGTGTATACAACAGATCCCACTTCCACTTCCACATCTACTAGTTCAGATTTAACGTTAGGGTCAGAAATGACAACTATGGGTTCTGACATTCCTAGTTACACGGAAAGCAGTGTATTGATGGTAAAATCCACCACTCCAGTAAAGGAAGATCCTGCTGAGAAAATTACAACATCTTCTCAAAGTCCAACGCCCTTCTTGCAAATGTCTACCGAATACAAGACAGTCGTCTCCACTGACCAATCAAAAACCTCAAAATCGACGCCGATAAGCACAGTATCTTCAGTTCCTATCGGTGAGTTGTTTTTGTTTATTCTCTATAAGGGGCCTCGGTGGCTCAGTAGGTAAAGCGTTGGACGCACAATCCGAACAGCCTTCCACCAATGGGTCGCGGGTTCGAATCCCACTCAGTCCAAAAAAATTGGAAAATTTTCTGACTGGGTTTTCACTCGAACTACCTATGTGGGATGGTTGCCAGTTACCAACGGAAGGTTGTGGGTTTCCTCCGGACATAGAGCCCGGTTTCCTCCCACAATAAAACTGGCAACGCCGCCATATAAGTGAAATAATCTTGAGCGCGGCGTAAAACACCAAACCATCAATCAATTTATTCTCTATAGTATGGAAACAGTTGCCAGGTACTCGCAAAAGGTCGGAGATCTGTTCCGGGCAAATAGCCCGGTTTCCTCCCCACTATAAAACCTGGCAATGCCTCCATATAAGTGCAATAATCTTGAATGCGGCGTAAAAAAATCAACCAATCAAACAATCTTATTCAATCTTCAATTCTTATTTCTCTATATATTCTGTTATAAAGTCGAACTTTCAACCAATTTGTGACAAGCGGTGAATGTAGGTAATTTTGGTTGAAAAGAGAACGTTGTCTACACTCAACTGTTTTCTTTCTTATTCAATACTAAATTTGGTATGGTTTTTAGGTTACTTTACATTGGTTGTGCTCTGTATGAATGAATTAAAGGCTTTTCCCCCAGCTTAACGGGGCCCTCCGTGGCTTCTCCAGGCAAATAGCCCGGTTTCCTCACCCACTAACCCTGGCAAAGCCGCCATATAAGTTACCACTCTGAACAAGTAAAAAAGACAGAAGTACCATCAGCGCATGCCTTTGTTTAGTCAATTAGCTAACTTTAGCATTATCGGCCCTAAATCCGATTGATCCTTTCATTTGTTTCACTTAAAGTATCTTTTACCTCGACGGTCCGAGTCGTCAACAGAACATTTACGGATGACCTGAATGATCCAGAGAGTCCCACCTTCAAAAACATTGCTAAGGAGTTCTGTTCGGCGGTAGGTATTTCAGGTTCACCCTATCCAGTCTGCTAAATGTAGTTTAATATTAGAAAGGTTTTCAAGCACATGTACTTCTTCAGATTCAGAACCTTCCAGCAATGGGTCGCGGGTTCGAATCCCACTCAGTCCTAAAATTGGAAAATGTTCTGACTGGGTTTTCATTCGAACGACCTATGTGGGATGGTTGCCAGTTACCAGCGGAGGGCCGTGGGTTTCCTCCGGGCACAGAGCCCGGTTTCCTCCCACAATACAACTGGCAACGCCGCCATATAAGTGAAATAATCTTGAGCGCGGCGTAAAACACCAAACAATCAATCAAGTACATGTACTTCTTCAGATTCAGAATCCGGTTGAATTAGTCTACTTCATACATTGTCTGATGTGTTAGCTAAATGCTCTATTTCCGAAATTCCCGCCACGAAGATTGACGGATTACTAATTGTAACAAAGATCTTAACATTGAATGCCCCTGCAATTTGATATACTAGTATATAAGGAATAAAGATTTGCATATAAACCCAATGGAATTTGTCAAGTATTTATTTGAATATGTTGTATTTTTTTTTTCTTCCAAAAGATGAATGCTATCTATCAGAACTCTGCGGGCTACCAGGGGTGCGCTGTTACTGAAATGAGGTAGGCCTATAGATATATTATTTCTATCCCGAATTATCCCAATGTCCTGTAGATTATCGATGTAGAATTAAACTGGATATACTTGCAACACCAAGTAAAGATATATTGCATTACTGGTTGTGTGGCACTCAAAAGTATTTCCCTTATGCCCGATGGCAGCATTGCTAGGTTTAGTGAACGTTCATGAAAAGCATTCCTCACACGTCGATCGAGTAAAAACATTTTCCTTTGATTTTTTTTTCTTTGACGGAGTTAGATTAATAAACCTTGGACAGATGGTTCTTCAAGTTGGCGCTGTACATGTATATGAAAAAATTACCATGTACTCGTCGAAGATCGGGGCTTTCCTCCGGGCAAATAGATTCGATTTCTTGCCACTAAACCTGGCAACGCTACCATATAACTGAAATAATCTTGAGTCCGGCGTAAAACACCAATCAATCAATCTTCAAGTTGAGGATTTAATTGGCCCAACTTTCATAGACCGATGCCATCTGTTTTGATTCCTTTCCTCAATACCATTATTAAAGTGGCATGAACCGAAATAGTGTTCGAAAAGTTAACAAAATTAAAATAACCGGGGCGACCTTTCATTCATTCTAAGCCGAAGTTAGTTCAAACTAATACTCCATCGTACATTTTCGAGACTAGAACCATTAAAAAGCTTCTGAATTATACGTCTTCAGAAAAATAGCCAATAATTTCAACATTCTGTTTTTACGTCAAAATATCAACATTTTGGCAGCTCATGCCGCTTTAATATTTTCTTTTCCAGCGAAGGCAGTATCATCATACTGTTTAAACTGACCTTTGAAGAAACACCGGAAAACCAAGACGGTTTAACCATAAATGAAGTGGAGGAGAAATTCCAACTGGAAATTGTGAGCGTGGATGGTAATCAATTTGTCGGCGACTTTCAAGTTGAATCAGGCACGACTATAGTTTTCACTTTATTGGAAGATGAAACTACACTAAGGACAACTCCAACAACCCGGGTCTCGAAAAGGACAACAATGCCAATCCAAACGTCTGTTAAAATGATCCCTCCGACAGAAGCTGCTAGTGTCCAATCGTCTACTACCTCACCTACGACCACGTCTGCCACTGTTATACATCAAGATTCAACGAACAGTACAACCTCTTCTCTTCCCATAGTCATTTCCACTAACAGTGAAGGCGATATGGTTTCTCAGTCAACTCCTGACGATACCAGTTCAACAGTTTCCCCCAGTCCTTCTACAACCCAAGTTTTACTGAAAACGTCAGACGATATTAAAGAAACCACACAAGCAAACTTGCATACCACCCCATCTGAAGGTTTTGATTCTAATACAACAATTTCAGAACTCAACACGACTATTGACCTTTCTCCATCTACAGTCACCAATACTTTTAATAAAACGCTTTCGATAGTTTATGAGACGACATCTAAAGAATCCAATATGACTACTGGAGAGTACAAAGGTACTAGCACCAGGAATCCACTCACGTCAGATTTCAATTCGTTAACAACAATTAACAACGTGACTGAATCGGATAGCCAACAAGCTACGGAAAACTATGACTCGACATTTTCAGAAGTTCAAAGTACCATTGCTAAATACAATAATGCTACCACATTAGCATATAATGTGATCACAGATTACAATGTAACCATTGACTACGATTTAACAACTACGAATGATTACAGTGCACCATTGACTGATTACAGTGCACCATCGACTGATTACAGTACACCATCAATTGATTACACTGTACCATCGACCGATTACAGTACACCATCTACTGATTACAGTACACCATCGAATGATTACAGTACACCATCGACTGATTACAGTGCACCATCGACCGATTACAGTACACCATCGACTGATTACAGTACACCATCGACTGATTACAGTACACCGTCGACCGATTACAGTGCACCATCGACTGATTACAGTGCACCATCGACCGATTACAGTACACAGTCGACCGATTACAGTACACAGTCGACTGATTACAGTACACCATCGACTGATTACAGTACACCATCGACTGATTACAGTGCACCATCGACTGATTACAGTGCACCATCGACTGATTACAGTGCACCATCGACTGATTACAGTACACCATCGGCTGATTACACTACACCATCGATTGATTACAGTGCACCATCGACCGATTACAGTACACAGTCGACCGATTACAGTACACCATCGACTGATTACAGTGCACCATCGACTGATTACAGTACACCATCGACTGATTACAGTGCACCATCGACTGATTACAGTACACCATCGACTGATTACAGTGCACCATCGACTGATTACAGTGCACCATCGACTGATTACAGTGCACCATCGACTGATTACAGTGCACCATCGACTGATTACAGTGCACCATCGACTGATTACAGTGCACCATCGACTGATTACAGTGCACCATCGACTGATTACAGTGCACCGTCGACTGATTACAGTGCACCGTCGACTGATTACAGTGCACCATCGACTGATTACAGTGCACCGTCGACTGATTACAGTGCACCATCGACTGATTACAGTGCACCATCGACTGATTACAGTGCACCATCGACTGATTACAGTGCACCATCGACTGATTATAATGTAACCACGCTTGGTTTTAATACAACCACGTCTGATAATGATACAATGTCTGATTATAATGGATCCACTACATCACACTCTAATGAATTAACAACAGGAATTAAGCTCACCACGCCATATTACAATGCAACACTGCCAGATTACAATGCAACAACTTCATCTTACAATGTCACGACGCCGTATTACGATGCAACCACGCCAGATTACAATGCAACGGTACCAAATTACAATTCAACGACGACAGATTACAATGCGACGATGCCATATTACAATGCAACCACACCTGATTACCATGCATCGTCAGAATACAATGCAATTACTCCAGATTACAATGCAACAACGTCATTTTACAATGCAACAACGCCATTTTACAATGCAACAACGCCATTTTACAATGCAACAAAGCGAGAGTACAATACCTCTTCAGATTACAATGCAATTACTCCTGATTACAACGCAACCACGCCAGTTTACAGTGCTACAACGCTAGATTACAATTTAACAACAGAAAAAAATACATCATTGACAAATTACATTGCATCAACACATTACGATGAAACCACACCAGAATACAATGCAACGTCGCCAGATTACAATAAAACAACGCCAGATAACATTCAAACAACGTCAGATTATAACGCAACCATACATCATTACAATGCAACCATGCCATATTTTGATGCAACCACACCCGATTCCAAGGCAATGTCTACATATTACAATGCAACACCACCAGATTATAATGCAACGACCACCGATTACAATGCAACGACGGCAGATTACAATGTAACGACGACAGATTACAATGCAACGACGGCAGATTACAATGCGACGATGCCATATTACAATGCAACCACACCCGATTACAATGCATCAGATTACAATGCAATTACTCCAGATTACAATGCAACAACGCTAGATTACAATTTAACAACAGAAAACAATACATCATTGACAGATTACATTGTATCGACACATTACGATGCAACCACACCAGAATACAATGCAACGTCGCCAGATTATAATGCAACGACGACAGATTACAATGCAACAACGACAGATTACAATGCAACGACGGCAGATTACAATGCAACGACGGCAGAGTACAATGCGACGACGGCAGAGTACAATGCGACGACGACAGATTACAATGCGACGACGACAGATTACAATGCGACGACGACAGATTACAATGCGACGACGACAGATTGCAATGCGACGACGACAGATTACAATGCGACGACCACCGATTACAATGCAACGACGGCAGATTACAATGTAACGACGACAGATTACAATGCAACGACGGCAGATTACAATGCGACGATGCCATATTACAATGCAACCACACCCGATTACAATGCATCAGATTACAATGCAATTACTCCAGATTACAATGCAACAACGCTAGATTACAATTTAACAACAGAAAACAATACATCATTGACAGATTACATTGTATCGACACATTACGATGCAACCACACCAGAATACAATGCAACGTCGCCAGATTATAATGCAACGACGACAGATTACAATGCAACAACGACAGATTACAATGCAACGACGGCAGATTACAATGCAACGACGGCAGAGTACAATGCGACGACGGCAGAGTACAATGCGACGACGACAGATTACAATGCGACGACGACAGATTACAATGCGACGACGACAGATTACAATGCGACGACGACAGATTGCAATGCGACGACGACAGATTACAATGCGACGACGACAGATTACAATGCGACGACGACAGATTACAATGCGACGACGACAGATTACAATGCGACGACGACAGATTACAATGCGACGACGACAGATTACAATGCGACGACGACGACAGATTACAATGCGACGACGACGACAGATTACAATGCGACGACGACGACAGATTACAATGCGACGACGACGACAGATTACAATGCGACGACGACGACAGATTACAATGCGACGACGACGACAGATTACAATGCGACGACGACGACAGATTACAATGCGACGACGACGACAGATTACAATGCGACGACGACGACAGATTACAATGCGACGACGACGACAGATTACAATGCGACGACGACGACAGATTACAATGCGACGACGACGACAGATTACAATGCGACGACGACGACAGATTACAATGCGACGACGACGACAGATTACAATGCGACGACGACGACAGATTACAATGCGACGACGCCAGATCACACTACAACAACGCCAGATCACACTACAACAACGCCAGATCACACTACAACAATGCCAGATCAGAATACAACGCCAGATTACAATGCAACGTCGGTTTACAATGCAACGTCAGATTACGATTCATTGACGCCATATTACGATGCAAGCACACCGGATTACAATAGAATCTCAGATAACAATTTCACGACAACAGCTAACATGGCATCAACGCCAGATTACAATGCAACAACGACAGATTACAATAAAACAACGCCAAACTACAATGCAACAACGCTGGATTACAATGCAACAACGCCAGTATACAATGCAACAACGTCAGGTTACAATGAAACAACAGGTTACAATACAACACCAGGTAACAGTGCAACAACGCCAGGTTACAGTGCAACAACGCCAGGTTACAGTGCAACAACCCCAGGTTACAATGCAACAACCCCAGGTTACAATGAAACAAAGGGTTACAATTCAACATCGCCAGGTTATAATTCAACATCACCAGGTTACAATTCAACATCGCTAGTTTACAGTGAAACTATGCCAGGTTACAATGAAACTATGCCAGGTTACAATTCAACAACGCCAGGTTACAATGCAACAACGCCAGGCTACAATGAAACTACGCCAGGTTACAGTACAACACCAGATTACAATGCAACGACGCCAGGTTACAATGAAACTACGCCAGGTTACAATGAAACTACGCCAGGTTACAATGAAACTACGCCAGGTTACAATGCAACAACGCCGGGTTACAATGAAAGTACGCCAGGTTACAATGAAACAACACCGAATTACAATACAACAACGCCAGGTTACAGTACAACACCAGATTACAATGCAACGACGCAAGATTACAATGCAACAACGCCAGGTTACAATGAAACTACGCTAGGTTACAATGAAACTACGCCAGGTTACAGTGAAACTATGCCAGGTTACAATTCAACAACGCCAGGTTACAATTCAACAACACCAGGTTACAATGCAACAACGCCAGGTTACAATGCAACAACGCCAGGTTACAATAAAACTACGCCAGGCTACAATGAAACTACGCCAGGCTACAATGAAACTACGCCAGGTTACAATGAAACAAAGCCGGATTACAATACAACAACGCAAGATTACAATGCAACAACGCCAGGTTACGATGAAACTACGTCGGGTTACAATGAAACTACGCCGGGTTACAATGAAACTACACCAGGTTACAATGAAACTACGCCAGGTTACAATGAAACTACGCCAGGTTACAATGAAACGACGGCAGATTACCACTTAACCACGTTAGGTTACAACGCAACCACTGGAGTAACCACTGGTTTCACGTCCTACTCCAATGCAACTATAACTAATGCCTTGCCAAATTACATTGCAACGACACCAGGCTACAATGCGACCACATCAGACTACAATGCAACCACACCAGACTACAATGCGACTTCACCAGGTTACAAGGAGATTACGACAGGTTACAGTGCGACCACAACAGGTTACAATTACAATGCGACGACGGCGACAAATTACAATGCAACGACAACAGATTACAATGCAAGCACAACATATTACAATACAACGCCAGATCACAATACAACAACGCCAGATCACAATACAACAACCCCAGATCACAATACAACAACCCCAGATCACAATACAACAACCCCAGATCACAAAACACCAACGCCAGATTACAATGCGACCACGACAGGTTACAATGCGACCACGACGGGTTACAATGCGAGCACAACAGGTTACAATGCGACCGCAACAGGTTACAATGCGACCGCAACAGGTTACAATGCGACCGCAACAGGTTACAATGCGACCGCAACAGGTTACAATGCGACCACAACAGGTTACAATGCGACCACAACAGGTTACAATGCGACCACAACAGGTTACAATGCGACCACAACAGGTTACAATGCGACCACAACAGGTTACAATGCGACCACAACAGGTTACAATGCGACCACGACAGGTTACAATACGACCACGACAGGTTACAATACGACCACGACAGGTTACAATGCGACGACGACAGGTTACAATTCGACCACGACAGGTTACAATCCGACCACAACAGGTTACAATCCGACCTCGACAGGTTACAATGGGACGACACCAGGTTACAAAGCGACCACAACAGGTTACAATTACAATGCGACGACGGCGACAAATTACAATGCAAGCACAACAGATTACAATACACCAACGCCAGATCACAATACACCAACGCCAGATCACTATACAACATTGCCAGATTACAAGGCCACAACAGGTTACAACGCGACCACAACAGGTTACAATGAGACCACGACGGGTTACAACATTGTCACACCAGGTTACAACACGACCACACCAGGTTACAACGCGACCACACCAGGTTACAACGCGACCACACCAGGTTACAACGCGACCACACCAGGTTACAACGCGACCACACCAGGTAACAATGCGACCTCAACAGGTTACAATGCGACCACACCAGGTTACAATGCGACAACAACTGGTTACAATGCGACAACAACTGGTTACAATGCGACAACAACTGGTTACAATGCGACAACAACTGGTTACAATGCGACAACAACTGGTTACAATGCGACAACAACTGGTTACAATGCGACCGCAACAGGTTACAATGTGACCACAACAGGTCACAATGCGAACTCGACAGGTCACAATGCGACCACGACGCGCTACAACGCGACCACGACGGGCTACAATGCGACCACAACAGTTTACAATGCGACCACAACAGTTTACAATGCGACCACAACAGTTTACAATGCGACCACAACATTTTACAATGCGACCACAACAGGTTACAATGCAACCACAACCGGTTACAATGCGACCATACCAGGTTACAATGCGACCACACCAGGTTACAATGCGACCACATCAGGTTACAATACGACCAGAACCGGTTACAATGCGACCATACCAGGTTACAACACGACCACGACAGATTACAACACGACCACACCAGGTTACAACACAACAGGTTACAATGCGACCACATCGGGTTACAACACTGCCACACCAGGTTACAACACAACCATACCAGGTTACAACACAACCATACCAGGTTACAATGCGACCACACTAGGTTACAATGCGACCACACCAGGTTACAATGCGACCACACCAGGTTACAATGAGACCACACCAGGTTACAATGCGACCACACCAGGTTACAATGCGACCACACCAGGTTACAACACGACCATACCAAGTTACAATGCGACCATACCAGGTTACAATGCGACCATACCAGGTTACAATGCGACCACACCAGGTTACAATACGACCACATCAGGTTACAACACGACCACATTAGGTTACAACACGACCACATTAGGTTACAACACGACCACATTAGGTTACAACACGACCACATCAGGTTACAACACGACCACAACAGGTTACAATGTGACTACAACAGGTTCCAATGCTAGCACATCAGGCTACAACACGACCACATCCGGATACAACACGACCACATCCGGTTACAACACGACCACATCCGGTTACAACACGACCACAACTGGTTATAACACGACCACAGCTGGTTACAACACGACCACAGCTGGTTACAACACGACCACAGCTGGTTACAATGCGACCACATCAGGTTACAACACTACCACACCAGGTTACAACACGACCACATCAGGTTACAACACGACCACATCAGGTTACAACACGACCACATCAGGTTACAACACGACCACATCAGGTTACAATGCAACCACGACCGGTTACAATGCGACTATTCCAGGTTACAATGAGACCACACCAAGTTACAACACGACAACAACAGGTAACAATGCGACCACATCGGGTTACAACGCGACCACATCGGGTTACAACACCATACCAGGTTACAACACGACCACACCAGGTTACAATGCGACCACACCAGGTTACAATACGACCACACCAGGTTACAATACGACCACTTCAGGTTACAACACGACCACATTAGGTTACAACACGACCACACCAGGTTACAACACGACCACAACGGGTTACAATGCGACTACAACCGGTTCCAATGCTAGCACATCCGGTTACAATGCGACCACATCAGGTTACAACATGATCACATCAGGTTACAACACGACCACATCAGGTTACAAGACCACATCAGGTTACAATACGACCGACGGTGGAGTAGGGTCACAATCGGATGTCATGACTTCAGACCCACGTACAACCGATCAGGTTGAGGGTCGTTCGCAATACACTTTGACGACTGCTGATCCGTACACACATCATTACAGTGGTCTTCAATCGGAACCCAATTCCACGACTGCTGGCCTAACCACAGCCGATGGCGGTGATGCTGCTCGGAAATCCCATGTCACCACCTATCTTCCAACTACAACTGATAGCCCAACGACAATTGTTAACTCAACGATGAACATTCCGTTTACAAGTACCTCAGATACCGCTGTTTTTGAAAATAACGTAACAGGTAATGTGCTAAACACCACTTTTCACATGAGTACAAGTGCAAAGGATAACACTTCTATATCTTTAACTACTGGGGTTCTTACATCACATGAGGAAACAACTTTAGAACCATTGGATCGTACAACATCAGAAATACCAGACACAATATCCCCATCGAATGATACTGTATCAGAGGCATTGACAGAATTGCAAACATCGGGCTATAATGGTACATCTGTCACAACATCGTCCACAGAAGAACACCTCGTGACGTCAGGACAAATTGCAAGGGAGACAACTATGACCGCTACAAATATTCATTCAACAACTTCACAAAGCGTTTCTCAGACCGAACACAGTACATCGCCATCTTTGACAGTCCAAGGTAAGTAAATTTGTGCGTGGTGTGTATAAATTACCTTTCTGTATAAATTCTTTTCATGTAATGGTGTATTAACACACCGGTTCTGGATAAAGAAACAGGTTTGCACGAAGAAGGTTGGCCATAGATCAGTCTTAAAGGCCCACTTGCCGCTGTAGCCTGTTTAAATTTGCCAAGAAAACCAATTTACACGAGCTTACTACGACTAATACCACTAAACTTAAACATAGGACCCATAAAACATGTCTAGTTAGCTTTAGAATGTAAAAATGGGGTGAAAAACAAACGACGAATCGAAGCCTGATTACAACAACAACGATCAGTGTCGGTCAACTTTCGTGTTGGATTACCTTCATTTCAGGCCTTTGTATCTGTGTTTTACACTCAAACAATTATCGGCAGGCTTTTCCAGTCGCTGTTAACCGATCGTCAGTCTGTATTTCTCAGATAAATAGGCCTACGTAAAATTACACTGTGCCGTTAGTTCACTCACTCGACTGAAACATAAAATCGCCAATAGGGGGCAGCTTGGTTTGTTTACGTTCCGGGTACCTGACAATTCAAATTTTCAAATTCAAATTAAAAATACAAAGTGACGTCCAAACTTTTAAATTTTGGTAAAAATAGAAAGTTCCTAACTTATATTGTCTGGGAAAAATACAGAAAACGGTCTTTCTTTTTTAATGTAAACAATATTCCTGATTTTCGCGGCAAGTGTGCCTTTAAAGAATATGATATTTGTAGTAAATGCGTATTCGTGCTATTTGGCTTCATGTCAAACACTTGAACTGTGAAAATAATCAAATACGTTCCACTTGCGCAAAAGAAACATTACCCCATCTGGATTGAAAAGAGGAAACCTTGTCACCGTTTTGAGATATTTTCGCCTCAGATGTGATGTAGATTAAGCGGGATATTGTAGACGAGGCTGTCAAAATGTCATTGAATCAAAAGTTGAATGTCCAGTGCCTATTTTACGTTTGCATTGTGATTCTTTTTTGCAGATGGCCCTGGTGTTTCTTAACACAACGTCCACTACATCGTCGGGATGCAGGGTCACTGGCATTAGGTAAACAAATCTAATGCTCAGAATCATTGAGCGCCTTAACTTTATGTCAATTTCTTCCTACCTTTCTCCGCATGTTGAAGAGTTTCTAAGTACTCTCCTTCATTGAGCGCCTTAAATTTATGTAAATTTCTTCCTACCTTTCCCCGCATGTTGAAGAGTTTCTAAGTACTCTCCTTCATTGGGCGCCTTAGATTTATGTAAATTTCTTCCTACATGTACCTTTCCCCGCATCCGGAAGAGTTTCTAAGTACTCTCTGAAGGTTGGAGGTTTCCTTCGGGTAAACAGTCCAGTTTATTCCACTACTAAACCTGGCAACGCCCCCACATAAGGGAAATAATTTTGAGTGCGGCATAAAACATTAATCAATCAATCAATATTGCGTTTCCGAACTGCCTCAATAGAACTATGTAATGTTTCCTCCATTCATAATCCATAACACCCATTCCCTAGTTTTATATTAAATTACATTCTTTTATTTCAGAAATGGGAGTTTAATTATCTGGTATGAGTTGGAATTCAATGTTATTGACACCTCAAATTTGGACTCAGTCACCCAGGACTTGCGAAGGAGAATAGTTGATAATGCGGTATGGTCTGAAGACACCTATACCATTGGTCCGTTTATGTTGAGTGAAAACTTTGAACAGAGCACGGGAAACCTCCTAAACCGACCAAAACTACTGAGTCTCCTGTATTAAACTGAAATTGAAAAAAAAAACACTTCAGTTTATGGCATTATGTCATCGACCAGATATGAATATTCCAATTCCACTGAAGAGAATTCACGAGTGACACACTCAACGCAATCTAATGTGATAGGAATGAATTCATCTTTGAATGATCATGTGGCTTATGGGCATACTGCATCCAGTAACAAATTATCCCCTTCATCTGAAGAAGCATTACGAAATGTGTCTGAACGATTTATCAACAACCGTCTATCCAGTCTCCGCTAATGATGGACCATTCTTAAGCACCACAGAACGTTCATCGGCGATTTCACGAAACCGCGATGCCTGCGCGAACAATGTGATACTAATCACCACAGAAGAAACACCACCAAGTAAAGATGTGTCTGTTACTGATAATGAAGACTCAATAACGAACACAAGTATTCAATCGATCATCTCGTCTGAAGAAGCTTCTGCTACAGTTGCTTCTGGAGCAAGGACAACTTTCTCGGAAGTGTTGTCCAGGAATCCCTCTTTTCTTACCGTTGGAATCTACCACTAAATACTTTCACGGAAGACTTTAAGACACCTACAAATGAACCATCAGCTGGATTCGCCGATGCTTGATTTCTGAGCACCTCTGACGGGTACACATACACAAGACCAGCGAACATTTCTAATGGTGATTCACCAAGAATCACGACTGAAGGTCAAACGACGTGTGTCGGTGGTCATTCTTTTACAACAAACGATAATGTGCAAAGGCGCTTGACTTCAGCAAATATGACCCTATCAACAACGGTTGCTGATGAATGAACCCTCGGTAATAAGTGAATCCTTGACCTGCGACCAGCAGTCGTTTTACTTCTCAGTGTTTTAAAAATTACACCGTCGAACACAGTTAACGATTCAACAAAAGGCAGTGGACCTTCTGTGACTCAAATGGCTTCATTGAACAGAGCGTTTCCGACTAGGACCTAGGTAACTCATTTTGCTTAACTCGAACAATCATCGAATGGATCGTCGAAACTTTATAAGTGTACGAAACTTCATAAGTGTACGAAACTTCATAAGTGTACGGAACTTGTAACATTTAAACCACACCTGATCAGCATGCATCAAAGGATTTTTTTCTGTTGTATCGACTGACTATTTATCCTTTGACTAGAAACTACACCTTAATTAGAATCGAACCATCAAAAGAATTGTTGTCCATCTTACGTAACTACTACTGACTTCTCCTGCTGTTATTGGCCCATCCATTACTGCCATTACAGTTAACTGAAATCCCTGGCACTTCATGGACCAGAAATTCTTCACCTTACTAGCTCTAACCAATTAACCAAATGGTTTAAAAATTCTATCATTTATATAACCGAAATGTCATACGTGTACTGTTGTAAACGTCATACGTGTACTGTTGTAAACGTCATACGTGTACTGCTGTAAACGTCATACGTGTACTGTTGTAAACGTCATACGTGTACTGCTGTAAACGTCATACATGTACTGCTGTAAACGTCATACGTGTACTGTTGTAAACGTCATACTTGTACTGCTGTAAACGTCATATACGTATTGTTGTAAACGTCACACATGTACTGTTGTAAACGTCATACATGTACTGTTGTAAACGTCTTATCAGAAGACAACTAAAGTGCTGGAGGTTCAGAGGCCTTTTTAAAATGTGCTAAATATTACGGAAACGAAGTTGAAGATCTTATTAGAAATAAGATCGTATCTGATACTCATCATTTGAATGGTTTGCATTCAGCTTGGGAACAAAATATTTCATCTCGAAATTCATATGTTTTTATGATATACATTTATCCTTTTTACGACTTTTTTGACCGCTTTAATCTAATAGTCCGTCCTTTTGGTATTTTACGCGTTCAAAAGTATTGTGCATGTATATTTACACTACTGAAACAAGTCCAATCGTTTTTTATATAATAGTCCTTTTTATATTTTTTTTCACTTCATAATATTAGTACAAAATTTATAAATATACACGTAGTTACAAAAAAAAAACGTTTTTTTCTGTTTTAGATTTCCTTTAAAAAAATTGTACATTATCACTTTCCTCTGTATTTTAGTCATTCAATATTGCATGTGTAAAGGCCCTATTGTACATAAACCTCATTTTTACATTTTTGTTTAAAATTGTACACGTACGAAACTAATATATATATATTTTTATGAAATGTTTGTATAAAAAAAATCGTGTATATATATATATATATAATGAAGATGTGTGTGATTTTTACTGGATATGAACACAATTCGTAATGCCACAATAGTTTTTTACACATGCTGACAAAAATCTCCAACTGCACTTATGCTAGAACTGCAGCCATCAAGGCTTCTTGATACTACTTGAATCTAGTCTTTTCACCTTCACCGTCATTTTTCCGCCCATAAATTTAGCCAGTGAAGTGTTGGAGCAGGCGGAAACCAAAGGATTGATTGTTCACTCTCATTGTTTCTGTAATTTCAGCCAAATGCTGTGAACATTTTTATACTCCGTGATATTTACACAAAATTTACACAAAAAAAAAACGATCACTTTTACAAACATGCTTTTCTGAAGCTCTCTGTTCCCTTGTGGGTATTTTGCATACCAATAAGAGGTGAACAATCAAATGTAAAAAAAAATGTCATTTCTTTCAAATGTTGTTAGAATTTTATATTAAGTGATTTCATTTACGTATAAAAACAATCACTGTCAAATTTCTGTTTTTACTGAAGTTCAATTTTCTATTATAGGTTGGGTGGGGAAGGGGGCTCTCGGGTTCAGCCGGCAGGGCGATAATCTCTCAGTCCGACACGGACCTTTCTAGTCGTTCTAAATGCACGCTGTCCGAAGATTGTTTGTTTGGTGGGGTTTTTTTTTTTTTGCTCTGCGCTCAAGATTATTTCACTTGTATCATGGTTGCGGCGTTTTTCTTTTGATGAGCAGTCTTCGGCAAGACAGATACCCAATCGACAGAGAGTGGGCGGTGCTTAAGCGTTGAATAACTTCCCGATTTTGGAAGTTGTATGGCTCTCTTGACTGGGTATCCGAGAGTAAACACGTGCTAGTTGATTGACAACGTCAATCACTAATACCATGATACAAGCACGTTATTGAATGGCTCCCTCGAGTATGGAAGAAATTCTGAGAGGTGTGGCCTCGTGCATTTGCACTTGGCCACACCTCTCAGAATATCTTCCATTTTCCATACCCTCGGGAAGCCATTCAATAACTCTAACTTATATGGCGGCGTTGCCAGTTATATTGTGGGAGGAAACCGGGTTCTTTGCCCGGAGGAAACCCACGACCTTCCGGTGGGAACTGGCAACCATCCCACACTGTCCGAAGAAAAAAATGCCAAAAACAAAATCCCATTGGGGTTACACATTGATTTAACTGGACTACTATTGACCCATTAACAAGTATTTTACACCCTAAATTCAGAATTCCGTATCTGCTCAAGCCTAGCACTGATCTACAAAAGTTCGAAAATTTTCTGACTGGGTTTTCACTCGAACGAGGATGGTTGCCAGTTACCAGCGGAAGGTCGTGGGTTTCCTCCGGGCATAGAGCCCGGATTCCTCCTACAATAAAACTGGTAACGCCGCCATATAAGTGAAATAATCTTGAGCGCGGCGTAAAACAACAAACAATCAATCACTCGAACGACCTATGCGGAATGGTTGATAGTTACCACCGGGAGGTCGTGGGGTTTCCTCCCGCCATAGGGCCCAGTTTCCTCCCACAATAAAACGGGTAACTCCGCCATATAAGTGAAATAAGTCCCAATCATTTCAGTTTGTATTTATATAGTAAATGTCTTTTAGTAAAGGGTTCGGGGGTTCCTGGATGCAAAGATTCTTCTGCCCATTATGCTGTCATTATAGATGACGTTACATCCATAGCTTAAAGTGGCATGGCTGCCAAAATATTGATATTTTGACCTAAAAACAGAATGTTGAAATAATTGGCTATTTTTCTCAAGGCGTATAATTCAGAAGCTTTTTAGTGCTTCTAGTCTCGAAAATGTACGATAAAGTATTGTTTTGAACTAACTTTGGCTTAGAATGAATGAATGGTCGTCCCGGTTATTTAAATTTTATTTTCGAACACGTTTTCAGTTCGTGCAAGGCCACATACTGTATGGATTTTTCTCATCCCAACGCCAATAATTTAATTTCTCGATGGCCTTCAAAGCTTGTTACTATCGTGACGATCAGAAATTATGAAAAAAGTGTGAATTTTGGCAGCTCATGCCTCTTTAAGTCATAATTATTTGCCTTTAAGTCCTAAATGTCTTTTTTTTGTAAACCGGCGTATATTATTGTATTATTAAATACATAGAGTAAACTTTAGACTGAACATAGTTAAATAGGATAAGGCTATTTTAAAACCCGGCCACACGTGACTTAAATAGACTGGGTTTTACGTGATGTTTTTATACCTTATCTTACAGCGAGTAAGGTGAACTTACCCCGATTGTTGTGTGAACGGCGTGACAGGGGGCGGTTTATGAAGCACTCTGTATATCTATAATATCTTATTTACAGCCATATCGTTAAGCGTGATTTCGACCAAAGTGACTTATTTGAAACTCTGAGGCCACGTGGATTATTACCTATTATGTGTGAAGGTAGACGAATGATATACCTGGAAACGTACAGGTGACATGCGTTACACCTGAATAATATTATATGGTCATGGAATACGGTTCTCTTTAGACCGCGTTAGGGGACTAAAAATTATTAATTGTATAGACTGAGTAGAAAATGCACTAGGAATAACTATGGCTGTTCCCAAGACACAAACACTTACTATAAAGGTCTTGCCTATACTTGCGTCCCTCCAGGTGTTCACGGGTAAGTTACCTATATATCCTTATCATATTTACTCAATATGTGTGACTTTAGCTAACAGATATAAATGTGCTACTTAGCTTTAGTTGTATGGGCGTGTTGTATAAAGTTAAATCGTCCCACTCAAGCAATATGTTGTTGTTTTCTAAGTGGGTGTTTACTCGTCGTGCTATATGTGAAAGCCTTCGCAGGTTTCCTCCTCCACTAAACTTGGCAACGCAGCCATATAAGTGAAATAATCTTGAGTGCGACGTAAAGCGCAACCAATCAGTCCATAGGCCTACATGTAGTTTTAAGCATATTGAAATTCGATACGCAAGCTCGTCTTTCCAAACTAGGCCAAATGTACATTCTTTATAACCAAACAATTAGAAACAAAACTATGTATGTATACATATATCATGGTGACAGTAGTGCTCACGTGGGTCTCTTTGAGAGGATCACCTAACGAAAGGCACAAAAGAAACATACGAGATTCTCGCACAGGTCTTCGAGATCGAGAATTTACCAAAAGCCTGAGTTAAGTGCGTCTCCACGGTCACCCCTGGACCTATACGAGGTTCTCGCGACCTCTATATTTGCATTATAAGACCTGTATATTAGAATTATTTGTGGGGATGGATATGTTAAAAATCCGATCAAATGCCATAAACTTAAAGTGTTGTATAAAGGTAAATCGTTCACGTTGTCATAAGTGTTTTATTTTCGGTATGCTACATGTCATATAGATTCTAATATTTGTCCGAAAAATATCTCACAGATTTCGTAATTATATATACTATGGACATTACCCTTGGGTTGTACATAACAGCCCTTTCCGCGGGGCTAATATGGCAGGTGGAAGTATCGGGTTAGTAAAACTAAAAACATTCAAGCCAATTGCATCGAAGGGGCGCGTATTCGAATCCTACCAAGAGAATGTTGAAATATGAGCAATCCGTTTTTTACGTCGAATGAGGATCGGTCTCCAAGAACCCCACCCCCTCCCCCCTCCTCCACCCCCACCCCCGAAGGATAAACCTTAGAGTGCGTTACAGGAGTAAAAAAAAACCCGTGGCCTAAGAACGCCCCCTTCCTCCACCCCCACCCACCACCACCACCCAAAGGTCGGGTAAACCTAAGAGTGCGCTACAAAAGTGAAAAAAACGGTGGCGTAAATCTCCAATCAATCAATACAATTTTTTGTTAGGTAAATCCACAGACAGAATCCATCAGTTGAGTTAACTATAAATTATAACGTTAAGCAACTTAGCATCTCAACGCATCAATAAATCCTGTAACCCTATGAAGTCTTAATGTAGGTCGACATTCTACAGCTATTATATCTATAGGAAGACATTTCTTCCATCCGGGACAGTCGGGGGAATCCCCTTCTTCCGAGCATCTTTAGACAATTGTCGACTTGCGGATCTGCCCCGGGTCCCATATGTTTGTTGTTTTAGCAAAGAGGTCTAATTTCTGAGATAGGTGTAATAATTAATTGTCTATAAACCGCCATACCCGTATGTCCGGTTATTTTTGTTATACCAAGAAAATTTCCTCGAATCAAAGTTTTATTCGCAGATAAACTTTTCTTGGTATAATAAAAAAAAAATTGCCATAGGCCTACATGTAAGTTTGTCTGTTCATGACGGAGATGCCAGTTGTATAAAAAACACCTCTGCGCCGTAATGTAATTTCTGCAGGGTATAATCAATGTCAAAATTAAGATTTGATGGGAGGGGCGATGACGAGGGATTATATTTATCTGAGTTACTCGGTGACATATGATGACTCCGAATGTAATCATCAAACGAGTGAATCAATCTATGTTATACCAGTGGAAGCGAAATTGCATTACGATTTCATTCCGCTTACCTTCCTCTGGACGTCGGTGGCTTATTCAGGGTCATAGTCCTTCAGTCCGACACAGCACTTCCATCGATACGACGCGAGTTCGAGTTCAACTCAGACTTCTCAGTGGATGTTTCACTCGATAGCCGTATGTGTAAGGGTTGTGAAGTACTCGCCAAAGGTCGGGCCGAGCTTCCTCCGGGCAAAGAGACTCCACCCCTCCCACCCCGCAAACACTAAACCTGGCAAGGCCGCCATATAAGTGAAACATTCTTGACTGCAGCGTAAAACATCAATCAATCAATCTTTTGAACTTTGAACCAGGGATCCCTTACCCTGATAATCCATTGCCCATACACACAGTCGCAGGTTCGAATCCCACTCAGTCAAACATTTTGTTGTTTTAGTTTATTTTGATTGGGTATTAACCCAGTTACCTTTCATGTGAACGGCTTGTCAAGTTTCCTCTTCCACTAAACCTGGCAACGCCGCCATATAGAAATAATCTCGAGTACAGCGTAAACCGCAATCAATCAGTCCTTTAGGTCCACTTGTAGTTTTAAGCATATTGAAATTCAATACGTAAACTTGTCTCTCGAATACTAGGTCAAAGGCACATTCTTTATAAACAAACAATTAACGCCGAGCCTGATGACGTCACACAGATTTTCACAAAGCTTTTTGGGTAAAATGTACCTCAGTTCGCCATTTTGTTTAATGGTACTTAGCAAGAGGCCATTTTTTTGGAAAACATGGATGACATAACCTGTTTTTATCCACACATTTTTTGGTAACTTAGTCTTCTTCTCGACACAGTGTTATTTCTTCTTTTAAAATTATGTTAACATCCCCGAATCTCCCGAAATGCTTTGCGCGTAAATTCTAAGTGACGTCATCAAGCAATCGGTCAATTAGAAACAAAACTATGTTTAGAAACTTGTCTCCATGGTTATTTTAAAGATAGGAGATGGGCTGGTTCAATCTGTCTGTTGTAAACCAATGGACTAGGCCAGAGGCCTCTCCATGGTTATTTTAGACAAGAAGATTTTCCCTGTACTCGTGTGTTTTAGTGATCATAAATATGTATACATGTAGCATGGTGACAGCTGTTCTCACGTGGGTCTCCTTAAGAGGGTCATCTATCGAAAGACACCGAATACGCATACGAGATTCTCGTACTGTATTGTCTCCAGAGGTGTGTTGTCCATTGGTAATAGGCCTACTACCTTGAAGAGAATAAGCTCACACATCCGGAAGTCCAATCGTGCCACTTTTGGGAAATAAAAACAAATCTCGTGACTGATTGACTCGCCGACACAAACGTCTTTTACATCTACAATATAAGGCCTCGGTTTATATTTGTCATGTACGTTTCATAAGAAACATACCTTAAAGTGGCATGAGCTGCCAAAATTCACACTTTTTTCATAATTTCTGATCGTTACGACAGTAAGAGGCTTTGAAGGCCATCGAAAAACTAGATGATTGGCGTTGGAATGAGGAAAATCCATGCAGTTTGTGGCTTATACGAACCGCAATAGTGTTCGAAAGTAAACAAAATTTAAATAACCGGGACGACCATTCATTCATTCTAAGCCAAAGTTAGTTCAAAACAATACTTTATCGTTCATTCTCGAGATTAGAAGCACTCAAAAGCTTCTGAATTATACTTCTTGAGAAAAATAGCCGATAATTTCATCATTCTGTTTCAACGTCAAAATATCAACAATTTGGCAGCTCATGCCACTTTAAAACAACAGCTTTAATCCTAGAACAACATGTAGTTTGCTATAGAGTTGAATTGTCATAGCTTATAGAGTTGGCAAACTTACACAAACCTATTTGCTACTGAAATTGTTAATGCGTCATCCCTATAATATTATCATTCCAACAAGGGATAAGTAAATATAAACACAATACCATACGGTACATTTTAGATAACCCAGTTGACGTGATCACCAAACGTAGATTAAAACTATATTATGTGTATAATGTTATATGTCTGAAAACGGGTTAACAAAGTAGTACTCTAATCCGTTTGACAATAATGCTTGTATGTGATTTTCGTTTTTGAAACGTGAGGAATTTACGTATCTCCGACTGATTCCTTCACTGACTGTCATTGAATGTTTCTCCGCCATAATTTAGGGAAATGCTGAAATTGAGGTACGTCAAATCTAATATTATTCATAAGTAGAAGAAAACGTTGTATAGTTATTTAGTGCTTCGAATTTGGATATTGAATATTTGTCCTCATAATGTGGAACTCGACTCCCGTCTGTAATATGTTTGATAAACAACTGTACAGAATGTTTAATATTTTGTTTAGCGATTCAAATTCAATATGCATCAACAGTTAGTTACATTTCGCTAGGTGTTTGATTTTGTTTGCGGAAGATAGCCCGTCGGTCAATTGAAGAACATTCGACACTCAAAGCTGTTGAAATATTACAGACATATTACAGTTGTGTTTTTTTTTTGTTCATCATACAAACAACGCAAACTTGAAATAAACGAAATTAGTTTAACAAGATTGCTTCAGAGCTCGGTAAACATTTTTGAAAATGTGGTCTGGGGGGACCCATGAACCCAAAGAAACAGGCGCACTGTAAAATGTAACCCGTAAATTTTACGGTAGAATACTGGCAGCTGGGCTGCCAACTTTCTACCGTAAAAATAAGGGTAGACCGTAAAATCAACTAGCCACATTCCTAATCAGTGAATGTGAAAAAACATTATGAAATCAGCAGGCTAAGAAATACAGGACTTTAAATCGTCAACCCCAGCATGGATCTGTTAATGTAGATTTTCAAATGTTATGTACCCCCAACGAAATAGTAAAACTGACTACTACTGCAAGTTGACAAACATATATTTATTTGAAAAAATTTGAAAAAATGCTGATGAAAATTTTCACTTAGGGCAGATATCTCAATCTACGCTTTCAAATACAGCTATGTTAAATTGACTATCTTAGCCTATAATGACAAATTTTTCTTATATTAAATCGCCTACGGCGGGATTCGAACCTCTAACCTTCCATACAGGAGCTGCGCAGAACTACATGCGCACTAGCCATAACCGTATCCTTTAACCACTACACTAACTTCGAATATGAAAGGATGATGGCCACATTTCCACGCCTTACTAGCGCTTCGGTGTGCGCATGCGCACTTCCGTTTTTGTCGCTCCCTTTGATCCGCAATGACGTATTTTGGACGAATCCTTCACGGAAACAACCGAGGAGATCAGATCTCGTTAGCTCGGAAACGACAACTCTGTCTCAAAGTTATTTTACGGTACATGACCGTAAGGCTTCCACTGAAGTATAAAACGGCAATTTACCGTTAATTTTAAAATATTCTACTGTAGAATTGACGGTAAACGGTTACAGTGCGGCCCGCCTCGCCCCAGAAGCTCCGATACTAAATAGAGAGGCAGAGATGCGTTCTGACAGGGTTTTTTTATGAAAATAAGAATCAAATATACTTTTTGGGGTTTGGGAATACCGATGGCAAAATAAAACTAAATAGATTTTTATATTTCCAACACAGCCTCCTCACGCAACTAACGTTAATACATTATATATTCAGATAATCAGCCCACTACTTCAAAGTAAAATGGCTCAACCTCTGACCCAAAGACCAGTCATTTCTTATAAAAAAGGAACAAGTGTTTGAAAGATATGCTGGTCAGGGCTAAACTCCCTTGTATGTCTTTTACCTAGGTTTTTTCTGGTCGAACCATACATTTCACTTTCTTTTCGCATGATCCTATTGGATTCAATCCTAGTCTACCGATATTCTTGCCATAGCTGAATATGCGTTAGCATTGTCAATGTATTACAAAGTGTTCCAGAAAATTCTACGGACGTGCCAAGCTTCTGTTTGTCGTCAACATAATGAAATATCATGGGTTTTGTTTATTACATCAACTTATGATTGGGTATAAAGGTCTAAATGATATACCTCTTTTTAACACAATTAGAAACTTGTCTCCATGGTTATTTTAGACAAGAACATTTTCCTGTACCCGTGTGTTTTAGTGTTCATAAATAAATATATATAATATATTGACCAAATATATTAGACATCTCCATCTACTTGGTTCCCCGAGCAAATGTCTTTGATCGATCGCTATTTAGGCCCTGATGTCAGTGGGTGGCTTTTGGATAGCCCCGATACAGTTATCATATATATGGCGTTATTGTACAGTACATTCCTCAAATAATGTTGACAACCTATCCTTAGTGGCTTATCAACGTTATTGTATAGTTGATCCATCAAATGACGTTGACACCCTTTTCTAAAAGACAGTTAGCTTTCGTTAAATTCGCGCTTTAGGCCGAACGTTCGACTGTCTATGTATATTTATGATCACTAAAACACACGGGCACAGGGAAAATCTTCTTGTCTAAAATAACAATGAAGACAAGTTTCTAATTGTGTTAAAAAGAGGTATATCATTTAGACCTTTACACCCCATAAATTGTTGTAACAAACCAAACCTATGATATTTCATTAGGTTGACGACTGACAAGAGCTTAGCCTTGGTCAGTAGAATTTCTGGAACCCTTTTGTAACACATTGGCAATGGTTACGCATCTATGTATATGTGCACTCGGAACACACTTCGTCTATCTTCGCTCCATACCGGTCGGTATTTCACGTACGTAAATCCCACTCGGAACATCCTTCGGCTATCTTCGCTCGCTACCGGTCGGCTTTGACACGCCTCGGACAGTCTGCACTTTTTATACGGCAAATCACCGTATTTTTGGGCTGAATAAAAATGGCGTCGAAACTAAATATCAAAATGTTTTACAACAGACGAAAAAAAGAAAATAAAAATAATTATAATTTTATTAAATGCTAATACCATTTAGAAAGATATTTGTTTATATATTATATTTAGCCCGGTAAAGCACATGTTGTGTAACGCAAAGAAGAGACGCAGTTTCGGTACATTCCAGGAATCGTCCAATACTTCAATTATAAAACTGATCGCGCCTGAAAGTTAACAAACAGAGTATTTCGGTCCCTTACATTATCACAAGGACACTTTCGATGGGCCCTGGAGAGGATATGGAAATTGTACGTTACACGGCTACCTTTTAGGTCGCCACATTCAAAATGACCTGCAGTCTATCAGAGGGTATTTCACGCACGTAAATCCCCGAAGTTATCAGAGTGACGTAAATCCCCGAAGTTTCAGAGTGTGTATATGTGCAATGTCTGTACAATGAATATTAAAGTGTGTGTTTTATACAAAAACAAAAGCAACTTTAGGGTACCCGTAGGCACACACCTCTTGTCACGCTCGACCTGTAAATTTCTCTGTGTGAACACAATGTATGGTGAGAATTCCACGAATTGGCACATCCGTATTTTCCCGAGAGGCCCAAGAAGTTTACAGGCTTAAGTTAAACGTCTGTGAAAAGTATGATGTAGGGGGTCAACAAACCCAAACCAAGAGTCGGGGTCCAAGGGCCGCCGAGCCCCAGAATCTCCAAGACCGTATTGGGAGGCGGAGATGCCTTCTAAGAGATTTCTTGAAGATAAAATTCGCTCTATTTTTTTTTAGCTTTGAGAATACTGACGCTAAAATATAAGAATTTTCCAACCTCTCCTAGATGATCTGTCATTGTTATTGTTTAATTGATTCATCAAATAATGTCGACATCCTCTCCTAGAAGATCTGTCATCGTAATTGTTTTGTTGATTCCTCAAATGATGTTGACATCCTCACCTAAATGGCCTGTCAACGTTATTGTTCAGTCGATTCATTAAAGAATGTAGACATCCTCACCTAAATGGCCTGTCAACGTTATTGTTTAGTTGATTTGTCTAATCGTGTTGACATCCTCACCTAAATGGCCTGTCAACGTTATTGTTTAGTTGATCCATTAAATAATGTTGACATCCTCACCTAAATGGCCTGTCAGCATTATTGTTTAGTTGGTCCATGAAATAATGTTGACATCCTCACCTAAATGGCCTGTCAGCATTATTGTTTAGTTGGTCCATGAAATAATGTTGATATCCTCACCTAAATGGCCTCTCAGCGTTATTGTTCAGTTGATTCATCTAATCGAGTTGACTTCATCTCCTAAATGGCCTGTCAACGTTATTGTTTTGTTGATTCATCAAATAATGTTGACATCCTCTCCTAAATGGCCAGTCAACGTTATTGTTTAGTTGATCCATTAAATAATGTAGACATCCTCACCTAAATGGCCTGTCAGCGTTATACTTATTGTTTAGTTGATCCATTAAATAATGTAGACATCCTCTCCTAAATGGCCAGTCAACGTTATTGTTTTGTTGATTCATCAAATAATGTAGACGTCCTCACCTAAATGGCCTGTCAGCGTTATTGTTTAGTTGATCCATTAAATTATGTTGACATCCTCACCTAAATGGCCTGTCAACGTTATTGTTTAGTTGATTCATCCAATAATGTTGACATCCTCTCCTAAATGGCCTGTCAACGTTATTGTTTTGTTGATCCATTAAATTATGTTGACATCCTCACCTAAATGGCCTGTCAACGTTATTGTTTAGTTGATTCATCTAATAATGTTGGCACCCTCTCCTAGATGGCCTGTCGACGTTATTGTTTAGTTGATTCATCAAATAATGTAGACATCCTCTCCTAAATGGCTTGTCAACGTTATTGTTTAGTTGATTCATCTAATAATGTTGGCACCCTCTCCTAGATGGCCTGTCGACGTTATTGTTTAGTTGATTCATCTAATAATGTTGACATCCTCTTATAAATGGGCTGTCAACGTTATTATTTAGTTGATTCATCAAATAATGCTGGCATTCTCTCCTATAAGACCTGTCATCGTTATTGTTTAGTTAATTCATCTAAAAATGTCGACATCCTCTCCTATAAGACATGTCAACGTTATTGTCTAGTTGATTCATCTAATTGTGTTGACATCATCTCCTAAATGGACTATCAACGTTATTGTTTTGTTGATTCATCTAATTGTGTTGACATCCTCACCTAAATGGACTGTCAACGTTATTGTTTAGTTGATTCATCAAATAATGTTGACATCCTCTCATAAATGGCCTGTCAACGTTATTGTTTAGTTGATTCATCAAATAATGTAGACATCCTCTCCTAAATGGACTGTCAACGTTATTGTTTAGTTGATTCATCAAATAATGTTGACATCCTCTCATAAATGGCCTGTCAACGTTATTGTTTAGTTGATTCATCAAATAATGTAGACATCCTCTCCTAAATGGACTGTCAACGTTATTGTTTAGTTGATTCATCAAATAATGTTGACATCCTCTTATAAATGGACTGTCAACGTTATCATTTAGTTGATTCATCAAATAATGCTGGCATTCTCTCCTATAAGACCTGTCATCGTTATTGTTTAGTTAATTCATCTAAAAATGTCGACATCCTCTCCTATAAGACCTGTCAACGTTATTGTTTTGTTGATTCATCTAATAATGTTGACATCCTCTCCTAAATGGCCAGTCAACGTTATTGTTTAGTTGTTTCATCAAATAATGTTGACATCCTCTCCTAAAATGGCCTCTCAGCGTTATTGTTTTGTTGATTCATCAAATAAAGTTTACATCCTCTCCTAAATGGCTTGTGAACGTTATTGTTTAGTTGATTCATCTAATCGTGTTGACGTCGTCTCCTAAATGGACTGTCAACTTTATTGGTTAGTTGATTCATCAAATAATGTAGACATCCTCTTCTAGATGATCTGCCATCGTTATTGTTTAATTGATTTATCAAATAATGTTGACATCGTCCCCTAAATGGACTGTCAACGTTATTGTTTTGTTGATTCATCTAATAATGTCGACACCCTCTCCTAGATGGCCAGTCAACGTCGTTATTGTTTAATTGATTCATCAAATAATGTCGACATCCTCACCTAACTGGCCTGTCAACGTTATTGTTGTGTTGATCCATCAAACAATGTTGATATCCTCTCTATGAAATCAGTGTATTCCAACGTACAACGGGGTTTCTGCTCGATGTTGACATTTAGACTTCGGTTCTAGGTATGCCTTCACACAACCACTTAAACATTTGAAGAATAATGGACATGTTTTATGTGTCCCAAGTTTAACTTGGGTGTTTTTACTAACAGCAAGTTGTATAAATGTTCTTTCTTTAAAGATGTCAGAAAGGGTACGGTGGCGAGTGGGCCATGAAATTCTCGCTGTCGGCCGAACATTCGACTCATTTCTCTATGGTTATTTTAGACGAGAAAATTGTCCCTGTGCCTGTGTATTCATGAATATTTTTGAACAATATATAGCTTTTTTATAGCCTTTATGGGCCTATGTGCAGTGTCTGTAAAATGATAAATAGCTGTTCTGTACAATAACAAAAAGAACTTCCGGGTACAAGTATGCATGTATACACCTAAACATCGTCGGAACCCACAATTAAAACCTACGCTCACTTTAAGTTGAGCTTGTTGAGAATTTAACCCTGGGTATCCGAGGATGACACCTAAAGGTCGTACGTAAAAATAAATAGTTTTAACCGGTAAACGGGAAAAAAACTATATTACCCTTAAACAAACTTTCTGAAATCAAAACCTAATTTCTAAATCCCGAAATGAAAGACACTCTTGTAGCTCCGACGTACAGGGCAACATAATAGGGCAACAAACGATTGGTAATTCGCACAAGAAAGGGGCGGGTACAATGCATAGACTAACTGTCATAACATCATAGATATACATATCTTCAACACCACGTTATGATCAGTGGTTGTATTTTGAGAAATAGTAACTGGAGCACCTGAATCAACGTTCAAAGTCCAACGACATACTTCAGTTGGGGACGATATGAACTTAATTAACTCAAACAACACCGCCCCTCACCTTGCCTGTCCCTGACCGAAACGCCCAGCTCGTGTACAAATTCCGATCCGAGTACAAATGTATATTAAGCTGGGACTAATAACAGTATATATTAGTCCCAGGTATAAGTTAACACTAAATTTGCACTTTCAAGATTTAAAGAGGCATGAGCTGCATGCCAAACTTCACACTTTTTTCATAGTTTCACGACAGTAGGCCTAAGAGGCTTTGGAGGCAATCGAAAAACTAAATGATTGGCGTTGCAATGAGGAAAATTCATACAGTATGTGGCCTGTACGAACCGAAAACGTGTTTAAAAAGTAAACAAAATTTAAATAACCGGGACGATCATTCATTCATTCTAAGCCAAAGTTAGTTCATAACAATACTTGATCGTACATTTTCGAGACTAGAAGCACTAAAAAGCTTCAAAATTATACGTCTTGAGAAAAATAGCCAATAATTTCAACATTCTGTTTTAACGTCAAAATATCAACATTTTTGGCAGCTCATGCCACTTTAACAACAGGTACAATAACCAGGTTGTAACCTATGGCTAAGGATACAGGATTCTATGTAGGTCAAGTTGTCCAAAGCCCATCTCCTTGATCCAAGTTAAAATCTCACTGGCCCCATTCCGTGTTTTGACAGACTACTACACCTCAATCAGTAAATAGCTCTTTCTCGCAGTTGACCAAAATCTCGGCCACTTAGCGTAATGGCGGCTGTATACACTAGAGCTTTCGTTTAACGGGTACTGATTGGATAAAAGATTCTGTGAGGGTAGGAGCAACAACTCTTATATTTCCACCAGTGGGTGCTGTTCAATTCACAGGCTGGAGTATAGAAATCCGCCAAGGTAAAACATGGAATGGGGGCCATTGAGATTTTAACTTTGCTCGAGAAGATGACCGTATTCAGGATATTCATTGAAAGTAAATGATTCTTTTGCCCATGGTCAGCAAACCAAAGATATACTATGCATGGTATGGCTTTAATTAGTGTTTTGCAGTATTCTCGTTATTTTGGGGATTACACTTTCTTGAAAAATGGCAGAAATTCTTCTACCGATTTTGGATGACGCCCGAAATGGGAATCAAACCTGGGCCCCAGAGTATATACTCCACCAACCGTCAGGACTAAATCTTATCAAAGAAGGGCAGTAGGCTGCATGGATAAGACAGCCGGCATTTAGTGCTGGGGATCTATGTCATACTCTGGGACGAGGGTTCGATTCCTGTTTCTGGCCTCACCTAAAAGCAGTAGAAGAATATCTGGCATTTTGTTTCATGAAAGTGCTATCCCAAAAATGACGAGAATGATGATTTGTCTTAGCGGTTTAAAGTTCAGATACATGTAACATAGAACACGTTCAACAAAAGCCTCGCCGTTTACCTCGAACAATTCTGATTGGATTTTTCGCTCGGGCGCCGTGTGTATGTGGAAGAGTTGCCAGGTAGGCCTACTTCCCGGAGGTTGGGAGTTTCCCCGGGCAATATATTCTGTTTCCTCCAATAGGCCCTGTTTCCTCCCCACGAAACCTGGCAACGCCATCATATAAGTAAAATAATCTTGATTGATTGATGTTTTACGTCGCACTCAAGATTATTTCACTTATATGGCGGCGTTGCCAGGTTTAGTGGGGGAGCAAACCGGCCTCATTGCCCAGAGAAACCCCCCGACCTTCGGCCAGTACCTGGCAACTTTTCCACATACGGCAACCGAGTGAAAAATTCAATCAGAATTTCTTCAATTTTTTCTTTGGACCTGCGATGCATCATGCATCAACGAAAGGCTTGTATGCGACTGTAACGTACTACTGACTGAGCCTTCGACGCCGGTTGGAAGGCTAGAAAACAGTTCTAATACGGTACCGGTAATACTAAAAGGAAAGAAGAAAATGGTTAGGCTCAATTTATTTTTATCCTTAAGTTCTTCACTTTTATTCGGCTGGCTGTATGGGTGGTTTTGATAGATTTGTTGAGATTTGAATTTGTCACAAAGGCTATGATTTTTGAAATCTTACGAGTGTTCTATTTACTTTTTATTTATGTGTGTGTTTTATATACGCCATGTCCTGATTCTTATCTATTTAATCTTTGCTATGCAGGTTGGATGTCTTGTAATGCGGCTGTAACACCCCTCAATGTCACGGCAAATGTCACACAGAGTTCCTTCTTGGAAACGAGTCCCGATAGCATGACGTCACGTGCCCTGAACGCCACCGAATTTCCAGGAAACGTCACAACTATCCACCCCGCCAGTACGACACCTACCGGTGAATATCACAAATATTCTGCAATGAGTTACCTCCCATCTCTTCCTGCTTTCAACTAACCCGGTGAATGGATCTTTACATTATTCTCTCTTATCTCATATATATACGCTTGTCTCTTACTAACAAATGCAAGTCTAAACAAGGTTTGTATACATTTTCATAAAAAAAGATACCCCTTTGAAACTCTATCCTATCGTGAACAATGCCACACTTTGATACACAAGGAGGCTGAGGCTGCATAGACGTTGATATCTCTTGTAGTAGATTGTATAGACTGATCGCTTAATGACGTAATCGTCGTGGAAAGTATTCTGCATAGAAAAGTATAGGGAGCGGGAGTATCGTGAGAATTCCACAAATTTCCTGTCATCGGCGTTGTCGTTGCGCATGTGAGGAGCCTTGATCGTTCGAATGTGACGCTCTGTTCTGACGTTTTAGAACAAAAAACGTCAATCGAGCTGACAACATCGTCAAAAAACGTTATCTGTCACCGGATATCGTGAAATCTCTCGGGAGACTCCCCGGCCCAATTGGCGTGTAATATTGTGTGTGTCTACAAGAAGCTTTTAACAAGGAGGTCACTACAAAAAAAAACCCTCTTAAGGTCCCACAATACAATTCACCATTTTTGAGTGATGTCATAAGGCATTAGATCTATTCAGCTTACAGTGCACAAGTTAACAGTCTACTATTAAAGATCACTCGCGTGCAAATCGTATCTTTATTGTGACTATAGTGCTTAACCTAGTGGTGGTGGAATACAATGTAGATACTCATGACAAAAACCACAAACCGTTTTCTACTCGCAACTCCCTCTGGGGCCCAAATATGTGCATATAGGCCTACATTCTTTGGGCGAGTTTACTTTGAGCTTCGTAGTAAAAGAGGAAATTGTAACTTGATATTTTGTAAAGTAAGCAAATGTTGATGAATGTATGGGACAAAGAAGGACATAATGTATACTTTTTGGATCTCCATTTTCTCTAATGATCAAACAGAGAGCAATTTTATTAATTTTCCAGCGCCGAAGCCCAATCTTACAACAGGGGAGATAATTGGCATTGTCATCGGTGTTGTCTGTGGTGGGACGCTAGTTGTCGTTCTTGTTTTATGTCTTCGGAAAAACAGGTGGGTCTTCACATCTTAGTAGGCTTATGCTTCTTGTTTTACCTAAAAATTCAACAAAAAAACGATTTTGAACAGGCGGTTCTGGTAAACTGCGAGGCCTTCGTGGCTCAGTAGGTAGAGCGTTGGACGCTCAATCCAAACAGCCTTCCACCAATGGGTCGCGGGTTCGAATCCCACTCAGTCCAAAAATTGGAAAATTTTCTGACTGGGTTTTCACTCGAACGACCTATGTGGGATGGTTGCCAGTTACCAGCGGAAGGTCGTGGGTTTCCTCTGCGCACAGAGCCCGGTTTCCTCCCACAATAAAACTGGCAACGCCGCCATATAAGTGAAATAATCTTGAGCGCGGCGTAAAAACACCAATCAATCAATCTGGTAAACTGCTGTCAATAGTAAAATGATTGTTCATGTTTAACATCGCAACCACGATTATTCCATCCATATAGTGGCCACTTTCAACGTTGCCAGGACCAGGGGTTCGTTTCACAAAGCAGTCGCATCGCAAACGACGCATAGTTGCCAAGGGATACCACAGTGAAGAGATACGACGTCATGACAACTGCGATTGATCGCACTTTGCGACGGCTTCATGCAACGGCCCCGGGCTTGATTGGTTGATTGGTGATTTGTGCCGTAACCAACATTATTTTACTTCTGTGGCCTCGCTACCAGGATCAGTAAGGGAGAAAACCCTGGTCCATTTCTCAGGAGGAAACTCGTAGCCTGTGACCTGGACTTGTCAATTCGTATTCTAACGGCGATTGAATGAAAAGCCACTCGAACTTCGAAGGTCCTTTCGTCAAAAGATAAACTGTACGGTAGTCAGTCTTGTCTTGGGTCAATCTAGAATGAAAGCGAAATAAAAACTTGTTTTGAACCAAGGCTGGTAGCCTACATGGCTATTTTTATATGAGTTATTGATAGCCGGGATTATCGGTCTCACGGCGACTGGTATTATATGGCTGATGACGAACACGGAGAGAGAAAAAATTCGTCAGAGCCCAGATTTCTCGGCAAAGTTATTGACAGCATCTCTGTTTTTTTGTCTTCCTCAGTGGTTATCAAAAGGCGGTTTCCGCCCCCGTTACATACAGAAAAGGATCGAATCTGAGGACTGACCGTGCCCCGTTAACCACGAAAGACAAAGACCCCTCGCCTCTGCCAGGGGGTGGGGATGATCATTTCTTTTACGATGAAAAAATAAGGTAATATCTTGATCTTATGTAACTAACTCTAACTCACACTTTTACAAATACACTTCTGTATTTCAAATCGCCGAAACCTTTCCTAGTTACGAAATCACCAAATGGATGTAGGCCTACATTGGTATAATTTAAAAAGCATCAATGAGTTTTTTGTTAACAACTAGATTATCCATGCAGTGGGACGGGGTGGGGGGGGGGGGGGGGGGGAGGTAGGCCTATCAGATTTCAGTGAGGTGTCACGTGGTCCCTATTAAGCGATATAGTCTGATTGCCTGATGACGTCACCGGGGCATACTGAGGGATCAACAAAGTATGCAGTCCTGCTTGTAACGAAGCGGTCACTTCAAACTATATCCCTCAAATATCCCGTATTTTTTTCAAGTTACATCCTAAAGCTCCAGGCACATTGGCCGTGTAATTGTTTTAGCTTAGCGGATAGCGTATGTTTGCCATGTACAGGATGTGTCTCTCGGTTAGCGACGGCGGACAAATATACCTCAAGAAGTCGCGAGGCAAAAACCTCAGTAAATTTACCTTCCTCGCTCAATCAATAGTGTTTACTCGAGACCGATAGCTTGACATATACCTCGTTGTGTGCAAATTAAAAAAAAATGTTTTTTTTTATGTTTTATTCATTTTCAGTTTATTAAAGTAGCATGAGCTGCCAAATTTTAGGAAAATTTTGCTAATTGTTGGTTATTTTTTTATCCGAAAGTATATATATAGAGTTTTAAGCTAATATCAATCTTGAAGATGTATATGTGTTAAGACAGTTTTATAAGCAAACTTGAAGGGGCCTCCGTGGCTCAGTAGGTATAGAGCGTTGGACGCTCAATCCGGACAGCCTTCCACCAATGGGTCGCGGGTTCAAATATCACTGTCTCTCCAAAAAATTGGACAATTTTCTGACTGGGTTTTCACTCGAACGACCTATGTGGGATGGTTGCCAGCTACCACCGGCAGGTGTTGGTTTTTCTCTGGGCATAGAGCCCGGTTTCCTCCCACAATAAAACTGGCAACGCCGCCATATAAGTGAAATTATCTTGAGCGCGGCGAAAACACCAAACAATCAAAAATTGAACTTGTACATCCGGGCTATTTGAATTCTACTAGCACACGTCCTCGGTTCGTATAGGTTACTGACTGTACCAATATTTTTCATTTCAATGTCAATCCCTTATTTTTTCTAGGTACTTCAAACATTGAACTTCTTTGGAAAATCTGAATTTATTTTTTTGAAAAATCCAAATGTTGGCAGCTCATGTCAATTTAAAATGGCATGAGCTGCCAAAATGTTGATATTTTGACGTTAAAATAGAATGTTGAAATTATTGACTATTTTTCTCAAGATCTATAATTCAGAAGCTTTTTAGCGCTTCTAGTCTCGAAAATGTTCGATAAAGTATTGTTTTGAACTAAGTTTGGCTTAGAATGAATGAATGGTCGTGGATTTTGTTTACATTTCGAACACGTTTTCGGTTCGTACAGGCCGCATACTGTATGGATTGTCATCATTCCAACCCTAATCATTTAGTTTTTCGATGGCCTTCAAAGCCTATTACTGTTGTGACGATCAGAAATAATGAAAAAAGTGTGAATTCTGGCAGCTCATGCCACTTTAACCATAGCAAATGATTGTTTACATACAAATGTGATAAGGATATATAGGCGGAAATAAGGTTTTAAGGGAACTCTCTCCATCCCATAGCTTATTCCATGAATTATTAATTCATTGCTTTTTATACGCCCGGCTTGAAAAGCGGGCTGTATTATGGTATCATCTCCGTCCGTCCGGCAGTCCGGCTGTCCGGCTGTCCGGCGTCCGCTGTCCCTTCCGCTCCATAACTTCTAAAGTTTTGATTCCATCTGCACAATTTTTTCTAAGTATATACCTTATGGGTAGAAGGTGTGTCGCAAACTATTTTTAACATCACTGGTTACATAATATGGGAGTTATATTGGATTATGTAATATTCCCTTCCGCTCCATAACTTCCAATGTTTTGATTCCATCTGCACAATTTTTTCTGAGTATATACCTTATGGGTGAAAGGTGTGTCGCGAACTATTTTTGACATCATACATTGCGTAATATGGCAGCCATATTGGGTTATGTAATATTTACTTTTTCTCTCCATAACTTTAACAAATATGATCTGATGTTTTCAAATCTTTCATGTTACATACCATATTAACAGACAGTGTGTAAAAAAATTGTTTATGATATCAACTATTGCAAATTATTGGATTATGTACATTCCCTTTTATTCCTACTTTCATTTTCATGAAAATAACCTTTAAATTATAAAATGGCTTCTACTTTTCCGATTCTCCTCAAAAAAGGATTTTTTCCAATTGCCATAATGTTTCTAAATTGATTAAAACTATTCTTAAATCAATATATAACGTTTTAATCAAATGAAAAATACATATAAGGATTAAAGTTTTATCTACAGACCAAGAGATAAGTATCCCAGCTTTGGTATATTTACCTTGTCAACTTACAGTTAGCTCTGTCTCTCTCGAGAGATTTACGGCCCTGTGTACATGTACCACATGGCCTCCCAAAAACAGTGGGTGACATTAGCAATGGACCTATAGCCAAATCTATTGTAAATCCATTTGGTCTATGATAAAATTAGAAGTAATAACCTGTAGGTATATGGCGAGATTTAGAATATTGTCAAGATGTCTATGGCCAAATAATGTAGATAAAAAATATTATGAGAAAAATTGTCAAATCTACTTGAATTGGTGTGAGCTGTGAAATTGCCAATTAATTACATTTGTTTAAGTATGATTAGTAAATTATAAACTGCTTTTCTAAAAAATTTAAACATTTTAGTGCAACCTTTATTGACAACAAACAATTTTTAACATCGTGATTTAACAGCAGCGAGAATTGATGACTTGTACCGTGTACAAATCTTGTTAATACTTGATGATCCAAATAGCCCATTTTAAATTTGATACAGATGGATTTTAAAGGTTTTAGTGGTAAGATTTCATTTTGTTGACATAACATCACCTTTTACCAAGCTTCACATAATAAAACGCCGCCATATACATGTAAGTGAAATAATCTTGAGCGCAGCGTAAAACACCAAACGATCAATCAATCATTTACCAAGCTTCAACCTCTTCCCTCTGAACTTTGAAAATTAAATTCAAATAAATATGGAAGGATTTGTTTTGGTATGGCTGCAGTAACTGTGCCTTTCCGGGCGTATTTTGGGTTTCCCGAAACTCTTGTTTAATTTCGTACGTTTTTTTTTTTTTCACAGAAAACTAGATCCATCTTCCCTGAAGACTTTTGCGAAGAGGCCCACTTCACTGATTCCTCAATCGGACCGTACGTCTCTGGACGGAGATAACACTTCGGCAAAAGACGGGGGTGATGACGATTATTTCTACGACGAAATCTTTGGTGATTCGGCCTTCACCGACGCCACAACAAACGCGTCTATAAAAGAACTGTCGTCGCCAAAGGACGAAGAGTTGCCCGAATTAATATTTCGGGATGAGTTCGATTTTGACGAAGACGACCCGTTTAGTTGATTTCAAAGATGTCAAGAAATATCTGTACACCTTAAAAGTCCGGATGCTGAACCTATACCGGAGTTGTTAACCGGAGAACTGATCCGGTGCCATACAAATCTATATCATTGTCCTATCATTTATTTCAAACCACCGATTATACATTTTTATGTCTTATTTATTCAATATTTACGTGTACGAATGCGTGCGCATCTACTGACATGAGCGTTTGTCTTAGGACAATCCGAAGCAAGCCGAGACAATTTTATGGGTGTTTACTTTTGGATGTGTTCGTTAAGATTTGGATTTGTCACAAGGGCTATGATTTTTGAAATCTTAGAAGTGTTCTCTATACTTCTCTATACTTTATTAATGTTTTAACAGTTGTGCTCAAAGAAGGACAACCCTAAGCAAGCAGAGACATAACGGCTTTGAGCATTATACAACTGAGGTGTTATGTTCCTCGAAAGCTTTCAGCCAGTACCCTACTTAAAGGGGTGGAAGATGCCAGAAGTCCACATTGATTTTCATAAAGTCCGATTGTCGAGGTATAAATTTCTCACAGTCACAGAGCTATAACAGGCTTAACTAGGAGTGCGAGCTCTCAAACACTTTATCAGGAATCCGGATTTACCACACTAGATAAACGTCGCAAAATACATTTTTTCTGAAGGAAAGAACACTCGTATGGATTTACATCTTCTTAGTTTATTGGGAACACATATTGTAAATCCATACGCAAGAGTGTTCTTTCCTTCATAATTATGCTCAACTTCTAAATGCCACTTAAAAAAGTCATACATTTTTTCTTTCATAAACTCATCTACGACGATCCGACACACATTCTGAAACATGCAGACTGCAAATAGAAATCCATACCCGAAAAGATCAATTTATAAAATCTTTCAATGGCAATGAAAGGTTACAATAAGGTGAAGAATTACTTATGGATAACAAGTCAATGACTTTGATAACGATGTAAGAACTACATCAAAACGTCGTCCCCCAATAAACCAAGAAGTTGTTATCCATAAGTCATTCTTCCCCTTGTCAATTTATAATAATATAACTATACACCTTTTTAATGCAAAAACATTCTCCCACTAACTGTCTGTAATTGTTACTCTTTATGAGCACATATCAAAACTATACAAGACCCACTTTGCTTACGAAACCGCTGTCGTCATCTGAACGAGGACTTATTTCTCAATCATTTGACTGATGATCCCAAATGTGCTTGTGGCGAGGCAAATGAGTCGGCGGAGAATTTTCTTAATATAGACTGTTTTCTTTACGACCAGCCAAGACAAAAACTATTTGAGGGTATTTCTGGGCCTGGACACTATCTGAATATGACACCTGCCTAACTACTTTTCGGCGACAATGCCTTATCAAATACATCTAACGACATCATTGCACGCTTATGTTGCACTTATATTTCTGAAACTGGACATTTCCGAACAGCGTTATGTAATCACGACCAGTGCTCAACACGAGCATACGGATTTGATTATAGATAATATATGCATTTATTGGTAAATATGTTTATGTGTATGATCACGAGTGTATATTATGAATTGTGAATATCCCAATATATAATTGCATATATAACAATGTACTCATGCAGGTCAAAGCTTGATCATCTCTTCGAGTCTAAAGCCCAGCGCACACGAGAGGCGCCGGCTGAGCTGCCGGCCACGCGTGGCTGAGAGCTAAGCTATTTCCCACTGTGAGCGTAAATTTTGGTGACATTTTCGACTCGCGAGGTGGTGAGGAAATATTTAGCATGTTTAATATTTCCTGCCTCGTGTGGCAAGAATCTCACCGTGTGCGCACAACGTGAGCTACCAGCTGAGCTGAGAGAAGGGAAAGGCCAATCGTGTGTACCTATTGAAGCACGTGATCACTTAGAATATTAGGCCTACATATTACGGGTACCGTAGTGACATTTATGTAGGTCAGTGAACTTGAGTGACCAGGAACTTGCCTCAGCCGAGAGCTCATCGTCTGCGCTGACATTTGTTGCTGTTCCTTCGGCCACGCGTGCCTTGCAGCTCAGCCGGCGCCTCTCGTGTGCGTTATGGATTTGTTACCATATTGATTTTTGGCAAAATTGTTTCATTTTTGTTTTAGTAATTGTTTCGAAAATAAGCTAAAGCAAATGTTAAAATGTAAATAGCCAAAAGAAATTTAATATTTATAGTATATTTTCCAGCCTAAAATAGATTTATTCATATACCTGAGCGTCTTATTTACCACTGGATATCATAAATATACATCTGCATCTATACATGTTTTATTACAACTTCTTTTAGAAAACGAAAAGCAAAAGCTTCCTTTAAATAAGGAGGACATTGTCTCAAGATCTAATAAGTATTTTTTCTAAAGTGTCAACTTTAAAGTGAACACTTTAGGTAAAATACAATATACTTCATCTTAAAGACAATATCTATCTGGTCCCAAAACATGGTTTATTTATTTTTTATGACTTTCCTACGAGAAGCTATGGTTTATATTTTGGGACCAGGTTGATATTGTCTTTAAGATGAAGTATATTGTATTTTACCTTAGGTGTTCACTTTAAGTATGATAGGTTCATGTTGTATGGGATGAGCCCTTCTCTGTCAGGCCATTGTAATTCGGAAACATTCAAATGCAACAGGGGCCTCGGTGGTCCAGTGGGCTAGAGTGATCGTTCCGGTGGGAAGGTTTCCACCGCGGAGAAAAGATTCTCAACGCGGAGAAAAGGTTTCTCCGCGGTGTAAATATTTCCAAGGCGGTGAGAACCTTACCACCGCGGTTAAAAGGTTTCCACCGCGGAGAAAATGTTCAAATATGCGCGGAGAAACATTCTCACCGTGGTGGAAATGTTTCCCTTGGGATTTGACAGTTTACATGCGTTTTTCGACACGCGTGATTTTCTTCGACATACAGAATCTCTCGACTCTAAATCAAGTTTGCACTTGTGCAAAAGATTGTTAAAGACGGGAAAACCACTGGATTCTTATTGCCCCGCTTTACTGCCATGCATTTCCCTGTGCTGCATGTTTTTACCAATTATGTAAATTATGCATCCCATACTAATAAGAAATGCCGGTGTGCGATACAGACACAAAAAACGTACTTCGTGAGGAGGCTTTAATCATTTCTCAGTAGTATGGAACCCACATTTAAAGAGAGTTTCAAACATTTCTTATATGAATTCCATAGTCCTCAACTTTGTCGTTCTAACTTTCCATGGGGTTTTGATAGCACAGTCAGCAGATAATATCACAGTCCGACACAGGTCTACCATTGAAGCGACGCGGATTCGAATCCCACAAAGACAAAATAAAAATTGGAAAATTGTACTCGCGGAAGGTTTTCCTTGGGCCAAAGGCCCCCATTCCTTACCACTAAAATCTAGCAACGCCGTCGTATAAGTACAATAATCTTGAGTATGCCGTTAAAACCAATCAATCTAACTTTTCCCCTGACCAAATATTATCAGGAATAAACGCCCCCGCCCCCCTTGTAAAAAAATGTATATAACAGTGGGAAATTCAAGCCTATAAAAACTTTATTTTGTGAAAAATATATATTTAAACCGTTTGTATAAATACTTTTTATTTTACAAGTTTTGTTGATAACAACAGCCTTATCATTTGTAAGGTCGTTCAATTCATTTTAAAATCCAGCCATGCCTTGTCATGATATACATTTAAAGCGTCATGGGCTGCCAAAATGTTGATATTTTTCCAGTTGTTTAGAAATGTCATGAAATAGACTTCACGCTTTAGCGAACTCCGCCAGGATGAAACCCACTCTGAAACTTCGGGGATTTACGTACCTGAAATGCCCTCTGATAGACTGCAGGTCATTTTGAATGTTGCGACCAAAAAGGTAGCCGTGAAACGCACAATTTCCATATCCTCTTAAGGGCCCTACAAAAGAGTCCCTGTGCTAATGTAAGGGACCGAAACCCTCGGTTTGCTAACTTCCAGCCTCGATCAGTTATATAATTGAAACATTGGAGGATTCCTGCGTCTGTCTATAACATGTGGTTTACTGGGCTAAATAAAATTTATAAACAAATATCTTTCTAAATGATATTAGCATTTAAAGGACCCATTTGCCGCCGTAGTCTGTTTAAATTTGCTAAGAAAACCAATTTACATGAGCTTACTACGACTAATACCACTAAACTTAAACATAGGACACATAAAACATGTCTAGTTAGCTTTAGACTGTAAAAATGGGGTGAAAAACAAACGAAGAATCGAAGCCTGATTACAACAACAACGATCAGTGTCGGTCAACTTTCGTGTTGGCTTACCCTACTTTCAGGCCTTTGTATCTGTGGTTAACACTCAAACAATTACCAGCAGGCTTTTCCAGTCGCTGTTAACCGATCGTCAGTCTGTATTTCTCAGATAAATAGGCCTACGTAAAATTACACTGTGCCGTTAGTTCACTCACTCGACTGAAACATAAAATCGCCAATAGGGGGCAGATCGGTTTGTTTACGTTCCGGGTACGTAACAATTCAACTTTTCAAATTCAAATTAAAAATACAAACTGATGTCCAAACTTTTAAATTTTGGTAAAAATAGAAAGTTCCTAACTTATATTGTCTGGGAAAAATACAGAATACGGTCTTTCTTTTTTAATGTAAACAATATTCCTGATTTTCGCGGCAAGTGTGCTTTTTTTGTTTTCATTTTTCGTTTGTAGTAAAATATTTTGATATTTACTTTCGACGTCATTTGTATTCAGCACAAAAATACGGTGATTTACCGTATAAAAGGCGCAGACTGTCCGAGGCATGCCAAAGCCGACCGGTTGGGAGCGAAGATAGCGAAGGGTGTTCGGACACTCGGAACTCCCTTCGGCTATCTTCGCTTCCTACCGGTCGGCTTTATCACGCCTCGGGCAGTCTGCGTTCTTTATACGGTAAATCACCGTATTTTTGGGCTGAATAAAAATGGCGTCGAAAGTAAATATCAAAATGTTTTACTACAGACGAAAACAGAAAATAAAAATAATTATAAATTTATTAAATGCTAATATCATTTAGAAAGATATTTGTTTATATTTTTTATTTAGTCCGGTAAACCACATGTTGTAGACAGACGCAGTTTCGGTACATATCAGGAATCTTCAAATACTTCAATTATATAACTGATCGAGGCTGAAAGTTAACAAACCGAGTGTTTCGGTCCCTTACATTATCACGGGGACACTTTTGTGGGGCTCTCAAGGGGATTTGGGATTTGTACGCTTCACGGCTACCTATTTGGTCGCCATATTCAAAATGACCTGCAGTCTATCAGAGGGTATTTCACGCACGTAAATCCCCGAAGTTTCAGAGTGGGTGTTCGGACTGGGATGAAACCATTCGGAACAAACTTCGGAAGTCTTCGCTCGCTTCCGGTCCGCATAGGTATTTCACGCACGTAAATCCCCAAAGTTATCAGAGTGGCATGAAACATATAAGTTACAACAACATGATTAGTTAAAGAGGCATGAGCTGCCAAAATTCGCAGTTTTTTCGTAACTTCTGATCGTCACGACAGTAAGAGGCTTTGAAGGCTATCGAAAAACTAAATGATTGGCGTTGGAATGAGAACAATCCACACAGTATGTGGCCTATACGAACAGGAAACGTGTTCCAAAGTAAACAAAATTTAAATAACCGGGACGACCATTCATTCATTCTAAGCGAAAGTTAGTTTAAAACAGTACTTTATCGTACATTTTCGGGACTAGAAGCATTAAAAAGCTTCTGAATTCTACCTCTTGAGAAAAATAGCCAATAATTTCAACATTCTGTGTTGACGTCAAAATATCAACATTTTGGCAGCTCATGCCCCTTTAAATTGGCACAATTGGAATAAAAAATCTAATTTTGGCGGCTAACGACCCTGGATCTTGTTGGTTTTTATTCATTATTATAACAGTTTAAATATGATCAAATGTAATAACATGAAATAATGACGGAGAGATTGAATGATAACTATTTACAAGAATGAAGACAATAATTATTAAACAGAACATTACAGTTGTACAATTATTCCTCAAGAAATTATTGGAAAGGGTTGATTGTTTTGTCGTTCTTAATTTTGCTTTTTTACGCTATACTCAACTCAAGAGTAATTTAACAGAACTCAAGAGTAAGTGGATTAAAGATTTTCACTTTATCAAAGTTAAACCAATGTGGAAGGGTTGACCTGTCAGCTCACAGGTGACACAGGCGAGTGTTGCGTAAAACGGAATCAAAGGAGACCCCAGGGGCCTGTTTCACACAGCGGCGTAGCGTAGGTTTTCACGTAACTGCCATAGCAACCAATACTGTAGTCTAGAGATTCGTTAGTATGAAAGTTTCGCAAAAAATTCTTCTACGCCGCTTTGTGAAACAGGACCCTGCTCTACTGCCAGTAACTGTAAAGTGAACTGGCTGATTGTTTTATGCACTGAACGATTACTTTACTTGTATTTTGCTGATACCACGTTTACTGGGAAGAGAAAGCAGGAAACCCTTCATCTAGGAAGGGATAGTGACAGCCAGAGATTGACGAAGATGCTGCATATATATTGTTCTGTGTAAAGCCAGACAGCCAGGGGTACATTGAAGACATTGTTTCAGAGCTTGCCCAAAAGACGTTGCTTCAGAGTTTGCAGAACGCAGACTGATAACAAGAGTTTCGGGAAACCCAAAATACGCCCGGAAAGGCACAGTCACTGCAGCCATACCAAAACAAATCCTTCCATATATATATTTTTGAATATATGCAACGGGTCCTTCAAATATTAAATCTCATCTGGTGTTAAATGTCCAGGTCTTCAGCTTGGAGTCCAGCTAATGGAGTCCAGTTAATTCTGACTGGTCAGTGGGTTCAATCACTTGCTCAAGACATCACTGGTCAGGATGTTTGCTACATTTTATATAGGTATATTTGAACAGAGCCCTGAGATGGTCAATGGTGTGTAAATATACAAGTCTTATCTGTTTACACTTACAACCAGGTTTATGAATATTGTCAAAGCAGCTATATTTGCTTTACCATATGGGTAATAAAACTGAATTGAAGAGCCTTTAAAACAGAGAAATAATTATAATTCTAAACTTTTTAGGTTTAGCTATCACTAAATTATCCAAGGACACACCTTCTACCCATATCCTCAGAAAAAATCCATATGTCTCAAACCAATGAAAACGTATTTATCACATTTAGAGAGAACCATTAGATAGGTCAATTCTCGATTTCAGACATCCGGGCACCGCAGGTCACCTGGTCCCTGAATCCCTAGCAACCACAGAGCAGTGGGTGAAAACGACTCAATGGCTGCCATTTTGTTGCAGCTGTACAAGCCATCACTGAACAGTTGCTTTCAACCACCTTTTGATTAACAGCCTCATTTGCGCGTTCGTGACATCACACTGAAATCAATAATGTAGCCAATGGCTTTCAAGATAACATCCACTTTGAGTCATGGAATGTCACAAGCCAATGAAAATGCCTGTTAGTACATGTACATAGAACCATCAGAGGAACACCTGTAACCAATGGTTATCAGGATAAAATTCACTTGTCCATGGAAAGTCACAAGCCAATGAAAACGCCTGTCACATGTAGAGAGAACCATCAGAGGGACCAATGTAACCAATGGCTATTAAGATAACATCCACTAAAGTCCAAACTCCTAGACCACCAAAGCTGAACAGTTTTCCTAATCCTGCTCTCCAAAGACCTAAATAAAACCGATCTGCTCCAAGGCCACCCAATGTAATACTGAAAAAAAGCAAAAAACACTGTAAAAGCACAGTTTTGTAATTTATACCCCCCAAAAAACCATCCTTATAAAAAAACAGACTTTGTAGTTGTGTTGCAATAAACAATTATTGAAACACCTTACAATTTGGCGATTAAAACTAATTTTTGTTCAACTGTAACTTGTTGGTATTCTGCATAAATCTGTTGGTTAATAAATCACTTCTTTAGGCATTCTTCAGTTAGCGTATGGATTTACAACTTCCTTCATTATTATGCTCAACTTCTAAATGCCACTTAAAGTGAACACTTAAGGTAAAATACATTATACTGCGTCTTAAAGATAATATCTACCTGGTCCGAAAAGAGGGTTTATTTATTTTTTATGACTTTCCTACAAGAAGCTATGGTTAATTATTCTCAGATGTCAAGGTGACTGGATGTCACTGAAACATGTGCACACCTGGTATGCTGAACTGCTATTGGTGTATTTAGGTTAAATAAACAAATCATATTGCCAGTTGCAAGATGTACACATGTTTCAGTGACATCCAGTCACCTTGACATCTGAGAATAATTAACCATAGCTTCTTGTAGGAAAGTCATAAAAAATAAATAAAACATATTTTGGGACCAGGTAGATATTGTCTTTAAGATGAAGTATGATGTATTTTACCTGAAGTGTTCACTTTAAACAAGGTTATACGTAGTTAAAGAATCTGATAGAATCCACTCAAGATTGTTTCACTTATATTTATGAACACTAAAACACAGGGGCGCAGGGAAAATCTTCTTATCTATAATAAACATGGAGACAAGTTTCTAATTGTGTTAAAAAGAGGTATATCATTTAGACCTTTATACGCCATCATAAGCTGTTGTAATAAACTGAAACCCTTGATATTTAATAAGGTTGATAACAGACCAGAGCTTGTTTCACTTAAATGGTAGCTTTGCCAGGTAAAGTGGGGTAAGGAACTGTTAGAATGAATAAACAGCCTGTGTGAAATTAAAGATTGGTTGATTGGAGTTTTTAATTAAAGAAGGCTGTAGGCCTATAGGATCTTTATGAACAACTACGTTCAACAATTTTACAAAAAAAGGATATTGAAAGAACAAAACATTACAAAGCATTGAGGACAACTGAGAGGAAAATATTAGATTCTTTTCATTGTTCATTTTATTTGACGAGAAAAATTGAATAAAATTGATAAGCTTCGACAAATTCCCCGCTACTTACCTTAAAGCAAGTGCAGTAGACCAGCTGTATCCACTTGTCCAGTTGCACGGCAACTTTTTTAAAAACTTACGATTCCCTGTAATGTAAAAGTTAGGTACATGTACCTCAAACTAATGGTTTAGATGTGCACGGGTTATGTGAATCAGGGTTAAAATTAGTATTGCTGGGGGCCGTTTCATGAAGCCGTCACAATTGCAGTTGCCATGATGTCGCATCTCTTCACTATGGTATCCATTGGCAAGTATGCGTCGTTTGCGATGCGACTGCTTTGTGAAAAGAGCCCCCCGTTGATATGTTTGTTAATGGATCACTTAATATGATTATATGTTACATGCAATATTCAATTCCTGAAGAGATGCCACTCAGCTAGAAAAAAAATTAAAAAATTTTGAGAGGAAAGTCGGAAAGTTTGGAGAATTGCTAGATACTCACCAAAATTTGGGCGTTTTCTTGGACCAAAGACCTTGGTTTCCTACCTCAGTAAACCTGGCAACGCTGCCTTTTAAGTGAAATTATTGTGAGAGCGGAGTAAAACATCAATCAATCACCTATTATCCGAGCCTGAAAGCAGAATATCAGTTTTCCGTCCCTGTAATATGCCTATGTTTGTAAAACCTTTGCTGACTAACTTGTTAGATTGACTGATGTTTTACGTCCCACTAACGTGGAAATCGATTGCCTAGAACAAATTAGTCCGGGTTTCTGGCTCCAATATTACTAATTTTTTTCATACTGACTGCCATATTTTGGACCGTCAGTACAAAAAAAAAGGCATTTTGGAGTCAGAAACTCGGACTAAGAACAAATTAACTTACCCATGCAGTCAACAGATGGTTTAACTAGACAGGTAGCAATGTACGTTGATCTAGGAGGGGAGGTAACTACGGAACAGGTGTTATTCATACTGCAGGTGTATAAAGATGGATTTAATTGGTAACAATAACCACAGGTAAACTCCCGTGTAAAAGTCTGGTTCCCCTGTAATACAAAACAAAATAGGTTAGTTTTTAACTTCCGCTAAATCATAATTTCCTTAAAACTGGCAATAGCTTTAGATTCTTTTTTAAAGTGGCATGAGCTGCCGAAATTCACACTTTTTTCATAATTTCTGATCATCATGACAGTAAGAGGCTTTGAAGGCCATCGAAAAACTAAATGATTGGCGTTGGAATGAGGGAAATCCACTAAGCCTATGGCCTATATAGTGTCCGAAAAGTAAACAAAATTTAAATAATCCGGACGACCATTCATTCATTCTATGCCAAAGTTGGTTCAAAACCATACTTTATCGTTCATTCTCGAGACCAGAAACACTAAAAAGCTTTTGAATTGTACGTCTTGAGAAATATAGCCAATAATTTCAACATTCTGTTTTAACGTCAAAATATCAACATTTTGGCAGCTCATGCCACTTTAAAAAATTCTGAATTACAAGGGATTGCCACCCTCGAAAGTTAACTGATTAATAATGTTGAATAGAAAAGTATCAGATGAGCCTGTAGCCTGTACTCTTCAACAAAAGTAAATATTGTGGCAAAACAGACAAAATTCCAATAACCAGAAAGCTTATTTATATTTTGGGCTTTTGTTAGTTTTAAACGCTGACTGCATAGCTGTACATTTTAAAGAGTGGTATCAACAAGAACGTGTTAACTTGCATTTCTTCAGAATAAATAGTAAACTATAGTCAATTTCTGATTGAACGAAAATTGGTAGCGAGAATTGGTAGCTCATGCCACTAAAAAGCCTATGTACTGTTAGATTGTATAAACTGATAATAAGCTGTACCCTATCTGTCGCAGTTAGCGTCAAATTATACAGCAGCTTTCAGTTTCAAATGAGGGATTTAGGCCACATTAAATGAGCACTTACTGATTAACTGCTACATGTAGGATATTTCAGTTTAAAGTAGCATTAGCTGCCAAAATTCACACGTTTTTCGTAATTTCTGATCGTCAGGACAGTAAGAGGCATTGAGCTTGATTGAAGGCCATCAAAAAACTAAATGATTGGCGTTGGAATGAGGAAAATCCATACAGTATGTGGCCTGTACAAACCAAAAACGTGTTCGAAAAGTAAAAAAAAAATTCAATAACCGAGACGACTATTCACCTAAGCCAAGGTTAGTTCAAAACAATACTTTATCGTACATTTTCGAGACAAGAAGCACTAAAAAGCTTCTAAGTTATACGCCTTGAGAAAAATAGCCAATAATTTCAACATTCTGTTTTACGGTCAAAATATCAACATTTTGGCAGCTCATGCCACTTTAAGTATCGCGAAAATTCCACAAATTCCCAGATTCCTTGGGCCTTCATATCACTCTTACGTAATATAGACTCAGCGTGTACATCTTAAAACATCAAACACAGAGAAGCTGTATTCAAATGGGACTGTCTCAATTTAACACAGTATGGATGATAAATCATCAAACAAAATGAACTTTTTGAATTAACATCACCAGTACCCAGATATTGAGGTAGCCAGTTACAGGTCTTCTCAAAGCACACCATAACTATCCAAGGATGTGTAACCATTGTCAATGTTACAAAAGGATTCCAGAAAATTCTACTGACCAAGGCTAAGCTCCTGTCAGTCGTCAACCTAATGAAATATCATAGGTTTGGTTTGTTACAACAATTTATGGGGTATAAAGGTCTAAACGATATACCTCTTTTTAACACAATTAGAAACTTGTCTCCATGGTTATTTTAGACAAGAGGATTTTCCCTGTGCCCGTGTGTTTTAGTGATCATAAATATAACTATCCAAGGTGTAACTAAATATAACAGCTAATTAATTATATAATATATAATTAAAAAATGTATGTCCAGCTAATATCAGCTTATTTCAAAACTCACACATACCTGGCAGTGCACCCCATCTTTAACTGTACACGTCATATTTTCTTTCATTCCATAAACACAGCTTGCATTGTAAACACATTCCAGGCAATCTTGACTTAAATCTGAACAGATAGCATTATCAGGGCAGTACTCTGATGGGTTGTCAATGTCTATTTGTGTGCTAGAAGTGATAGAGATTGTACTGGTATCTGATGAATTGCCAGTGGTGTTCTCAGAATCCAACCGTTCAAATGTCATCGGCACTGAAACAAAGGAAAAAGGAACAGAATTACATATCATTCATAGATCACGAAGTGCCCTAGTTAAGGGAGATTCTTTACCATTTAGTTAGCCGTTACACCCCAAAAATCCCTATTCAAAAACTCATCACGCATCCGCAAAACACAACTTGTTCCCAACAAGCAACAATTTAAGCCACGCAATTAACTAGAAATGCGGAAGCTAGTTGGAGATTCAAGCAATCCTTCGAAACCGCTATTTTAGTTGGGACGGCGAACTAAAGGACCTAATGGGATGTGTGTAAAGTTTGAGCCAGTTAATTGCGTGGCTTAAATTATGAGAAAATCAGAGAAAAATTGGGTGACTCTAAAGAGTTAGCGTACACGTTTCAATATAGTCCGAAATATCTGCGATGATGATGTACCGTATTTCGTCTAATGTTTCGCACGCCAGTTTTTACCCTCACTGTTCGCACTGCTGTTGATATGAAAGGAACCGCCCAGAAGTGGGGGGACATATTCACACCTCTGCTAACGAGCCCCGCGGTGACGAGTCCATGGACTGCAAAGCGGCTGGCAGGGGAGCTAGTCGGTCCTCTAAAAACAAGATGGTAAAAGACAGAATGCATGATCGTTCTTTCACGATCCAAAATCTGTAAATAACAGGGCCTCAGATTACATAATCATAAGAATATTATGGTGATAAAGTCTGCTGCCATTTAAAATCCAAACAAATTTATTGTTGCAGTCCCGTCAGCGAGGAAAATCACACATGTTTGAGGTGTAAGGTTTTTACAAAGCCGGATCACGCTGTCACACTACGGCGTACGTTATCCGTAAATAGGAAGAGTGAAAAAAAAACTGTTCAAATTACCGATTACTTGTACATTTTTATTGATTTTATTAAAAAATATTTTCCATAATGGATCTTTTTGTAAAGGAGAATCCAAGTTTGTTCCAATATAAGGGAATTATTTGTAATAATCGGTCCCTGACGAAACTTTGAGTTTGACTTCGAAGTCGACTGAGTTGATCTCAAGTCGTGTTAGTCAAGTTCACACTTCAAGCCAGTAACTGCTTTTTTTCTTTCTTTTTAAATTTTGATAAAAAGGTACGCTTGGGCTTTTAATCATACTAGCTCTACAAATTTAATCTAAATGCCATTGATCGAATGGGTTGTTATACGCCGTACTCCGTGAATTTAATTTTTATGGTTTTCTAATTTGGACTGAGCCATCACCCCTATTATTAAGTAGACCGTTCCGTTTATACTTTGGCATTCTGCAGCTCCATGTATAACAAACAAGATTTCCGTCATTAAAACTGTATTTCCTCATGATCATACCATCTTTTTACATCGGGAATATTGTACTCGTGAGAAAAAACTTAGTTTTCCCCAAATTCCCCCACAATCTTTGACCACATGACATAAATATTGCAGCTCCGTGACGGACGTTGTTGCCGCTTCTACACTACGGTCGTGCTGTACTCTGTACATGTAGGTCTATAGAATAAAGCGTGAAAAGTTGAAAACAGTGAAGATATTCATACAATACGATCGCTGTAAAAAGAAAAGAGAAGAATGAAAGTAATTTATTGTTTAGAAATTTACTTTTATAATCAATTTGGTAATCTATTGATCGTACAATCTACTTAGGCCTTTGTATACCGCCCACTGTCACAGTCGACACCTCCGAGGTCCAATCAAGCGATTCATTGTTTGGTGATTATAGGATCATTCCCTCATTCCCCATACTCTCTCCAGGGGGTTATCGTATTTTTTGCGTGCGAAACATTAGATATAGTTCGATATAGTTCATTGGTCGTGTTGCTTTTCTGTTGAAGTCACGTGAACCAACACGACCAATGAACTATATCGCCTGCTAGTGGGTAGTCATATGACATGTTGACCTTTCGCGCATATAGTGACGTATCAATGAGAGTATGGAAATGGCGAATTTTGTAAAATAAAGGTTTGGTACAATGTGAGATTTAACCGGGCAGATCTATGGCTTGTGTCGACATACAGACTTCAGATTGGTGCGAGGAGAAAGGGAAATCATTAAAGTATGGGTTAGCAATTTTATTTTTTAAAAGTTATGAAGAGAATCTTGATATTTTTGATGAGAAACGAGAGGTGGTCTTGCCACCTCGAAGGGTGGCAAGAAATTTCCAGAAAATTGATCAAATGCGTTCTGACGATGATGATGACCGGCTATCTGTCAGAAAATGTCTTACATTAGGCAGGTCGGTGACGTCATGAAATGTTGGTACAAGGTATTCGATCATAAAAGTTAAAAAACAAATGTGAGTCTCGAAAGTTAAAAATAAAACAAAAAGTGGAGTCTGTATATTTTTTCAGGGCCCTTTCACTGGACCCTGTTTGCTCATTTTGGCTTGAACAGAAAAATAACTACCATTCATAAAAATGTTTGGAAAAGGCCCATATTTAGAGACAAAAGTTGTCTCCCCTGATTTATTTAATATCATTTTTCTAAGTAAATATGATTAAACATGTCAAACGGAATTCTAATTACATCTTATAACTATGTGAAGAATAGTTTGGTATAGGTTTTAGAAACAAACTATGGATGGTTAAAATTGACCCGACCTGCCTACTTACATCATCATCGCAGATATGTCGGACTAGTTTCAATATGGCACGTTCTCCAACTGTGTTGGCCACACATCATCAATATAATTTGGCCACAGATTTTAGAGATCTCCAGCCAGGCCAAGTTGTTACCCTAGACTGCATATTGAATAACACGCTATTTCTGAAAATGTTGCTTGTTTGCAACAAGTTGTGTTTTGGAGATGCGTGATGGCTACAGGAAAATTTCTCGGTGGAGCATATGCAATTCAAAGTATGTGCGTAAAATATTTTATTTTTTGTAGCCTACTTGTAGCTGATACTGATAGGGCCTAATCTATATATCTCCCTTAGCGAATATTGAGCACTCTGTGATGACAAGGAGCAAAAATATTGTGTACAAACCTTCGCCAGTAACATCAGATGACGTTGAAGCATTGTACCACTGGACTAGTACGTTAAAGAAAATACAAATAAACAGAAACAGTTTCGATTTTTCCATCGCAAGCTTGTATTGGCTACATAATTTAGAACTAATCTGCTGGTTATCCAACACTGACAGGTCGGATTGTTGACTTCCGCTTTTTGAAGCGTCCACAAGCTATCGTCACTCTGCGAGCGATGGTATACACGGACCTCTATTGTCATGGTCGGAGGCAATCGTGCCCACATGCTTACCTCCCCTTCGCCTCAGAACTAAGTCTCGCATTCGAAGATTAACTTCTCTGTTTAGATTGGGTCGGAGGGAGACAGGTTTTTGTTCTTAGAAGCAAACCGCGGCTGTTTCCACATGGTTCTGCACCTTCAGCTCGACTTTTGATAATCCCCGTATGTGGTCTGAGTGAATTATGTCTGCAATTAGAAAAAGACACATGCGAACACACGCAGATCGAGGCCTATTTTTTTCTTCTAGTTCTACAATAGGCCTACATAGCGGTCCGCGGTACAGAAACACGAACGCGGCGCACGGAAAGGCACCCGTTGTGAACTTCTTCTCAGTTTAATCACATTATAATTTATATTTGCCGTAGGCTATGTTTGAAATACTCTCGTTATTTTCTGGGCTTAGGCCTACACTTTAATGAGAAATGGCAGAAATTCTTGTAGGCCCTACTGATTTTGGGCGCCAGCACTATAACTGCCTGGTGTCGTATCAATATCAGCCAAGCAGGTAGGGCCTACCTATATAGGCCTACAGACAGAAAAAAAGTTAAGCATATATATCAGGGAGAAGGCGGAAAAAATATGTCTACCAGTGAGATGTTTTAGCTCAGAACCACGTCTGACGTCTGAATATAGTTATACACGGGAAGATCCAAAGGGGGATTAAAGTATAGGCCTACATCATAGGCGTGATACCTCTATTCCGCCTCGCGTATTAGGCCCTACTTATTTTAAGCAAGTATTTTAAATTCAACCTATATAAAACGTTAGAAAATTTGTTCAAGCCCCTGATAATGATCGAATTATCGGTTGCTAACTTTCTTTGCGGAAAAAAATTAATCAAAACGGAACTGTGTAGGCCCTATGTTTTGCCTGTGAGGTAATACTCTCAGTAACAATTTCAAAACAATGTTAAGATTAGGGCCTAATGGCAATTTTAGAGTTCTGTAGGCCTATAGCTTTAAAACGAGAGCTTGGGATTTTTGCGCGAAAATTCATTTATAACTCTGGAATAATTCAGAGGCAAATCTTTATTTACATACAGATGAGCAAGTCCATTCATTCTCTCCTCTCCTATGGTCCACGGTTTTCAAATGTCATTTTATGTGCATGTGCTTTCAATCGGGTGCAACAGTCCTAACACGAGTGCATGCACGAAACCAAACATTTCATCAGACGTTTCCGTTAAATCCTCATCAAGCATTTTTGGTGTGTGGCCGATTATCCTTGGACCCAATGTCCCCGCCATTTGCAACGCTTAAATATTTTTGACTCTCGTCACCCCCAGTCACAGTAAATTCTCATTAGTGCAAATAATTACGAATTGCGGCGAGCCGCGGAAATTTTGCGATTTATCTTTTAATGAAACAACAAAAATTGCATTTCAGCCCATCTGGTCATGTTTTTTTTTTAGTTCGCTAAGCTTCGTGTGGCTTTGCGCCCCCACCACACCCCGTACCTCTTATCCAAGAACCTGGTGTTTTAAATATACAACACACATAGGCACTGCCCGTACCAATGCCCGTACCAATGAGGTAATTATACAAACGATAAAGCTAGGAACAGTACCAATTAATTAAGACAATCCACTTGTTTACACAAACGCTGAAGCTAGGAAAGATACCAATTCATTTAGACAATCAGCTTGTTTACACAAACCCTTAAGCTAGGAACAGTACTAATTAATTTAGTCGATCCACTTGTTTACACAAACACTTAAGATAGGAACAGTACCAATTAATTTAGACAATCCACTTGTTTACACAAACGATAAAGCAAGAAAAGGTACCAATTAATTTAGACAATCCACTTGTTTACACAAACGATAAAGCTAGGCGAGGTACCAATTAATTTGGACAATCCACTTGTTTACACAAACGATAAAGCTAGGAAAGGTACCAATACATTTAGACAATCCACTTGTTTACACAAACGATAAAGCTAGGAAAGGTACCAATTTATTTGGACAATCCACTTGTTTACACAAACCCTTAAGCTAGGAACAGTACTAATTAATTTAGTCGATCCACTTGTTTACACAAACGCTTAAGCTAGGAAAGGTACCAATTCATTTGGACAATCCACTTGTTTACACAAACGATAAAGCTAGGAAAGGTACCAATTTATTTGGACAATCCACTTGTTTACACAAACCCTTAAGCTAGGAACAGTACCAATTAATTTAGACAATCCACTTGTTTACACAAACGCTTAAGCTAGGAACAGTACCAATTAATTTAGACAATCCACTTGTTTACGCAAACGATAAAGCTAGGAAAGGTACCAATTTATTTGGACAATCCACTTGTTTACACAAACGATAAAGCTAGGAAAGGTACCAATACATTTAGACAATCCACTTGTTTACACAAACGATAAAGCTAGGAAAGGTACCAATTCATTTAGAAAATCCACTTGTTTACACAAACGATAAAGCTAGGAAAGGCATCAATTCATTTGGACAATCCGCTTGTTTACACAAACGATAAAGCTAGGAAAGGTACCAATTAATTTAGACAATCCGCTTCTTTACACACACGATAAAGCTACGAAAGGTACCAATTCATTTGGACAATCCACTTGTTTACACACACGATAAAGCTAGGATAGGTACCAATTCATTTGGACAATCCACTTGTTTACACAAACGCTAAAGCTAGGAAAGGTACCAATTCATTTGGACAATCCACTTGTTTACACACACGATAAAGCTAGGAAAGGTACCAAGTCATTTGGGCAATCCACTTGTTTATACAAACGTTCAAGCTAGGAAAGGTAGCCTACCAATTCATTTGGACAATCCACTTGTTTACACAAACGATAAAGCTAGGAAAGGTACCAATTCATTTAGACAATCAGCTTGTTTACACAAACGATAAAGCTAGGAAAGGTACCAATTTATTTGGACAATCCACTTGTTTACACAAACGATAAAGCTAGGAAAGGTACCAATTTATTTGGACAATCCACTTGTTTACACAAACGATAAAGCTAGGAAAGGTACCAATTTATTTGGATAATCCACTTGTTTACACAAACGATAAAGCTAGGAAAGGTACCAATTAATTTGGACAATCCACTTGTTTACACAAACGATAAAGCTAGGAAAGGTACCAATTAATTTGGACAATCCACTTGTTTACAAAACGATAAAGCTAGGAAAGGTAGCCTACCAATTAATTTTGGACAATCCACTTGTTTACACAAACGATAAAGCTAGGAAAGGTACCAATTAATTTGGACAATCCACTTGTTTACACAAACGATAAAGCTAGGAAAGGTACCAATTAATTTGGACAATCCACTTGTTTACAAAACGATAAAGCTAGGAAAGGTAGCCTACCAATTAATTTTGGACAATCCACTTGTTTACACAAACGATAAAGCTAGGAAAGGTACCAATTTATTTGGACAATCCACTTCTTTACACACACGATACAGCTAGGAAAGGTACCAATTCATTTAGAAAATCCACTTGTTTACACAAACGATAAAGCTAGGAAAGGCATCAATTCATTTGGACAATCCGCTTGTTTACACAAACGATAAAGCTAGGAAAGGTACCAATTTATTTGGACAATCCACTTGTTTACACAAACGATAAAGCTAGGAAAGGCATCAATTCATTTGGACAATCCGCTTGTTTACACAAACGATAAAGCTAGGAAAGGTACCAATTAATTTGGACAATCCACTTGTTTACACAAACGATAAAGCTAGGAAAGGTACCAATTAATTTGGACAATCCACTTGTTTACAAAACGATAAAGCTAGGAAAGGTACCAATTCATTTGGACAATCCACTTGTTTACACAAACGATAAAGCTAGGAAAGGTACCAATTTATTTGGACAATCCACTTCTTTACACACACGATACAGCTAGGAAAGGTACCAATTCATTTAGAAAATCCACTTGTTTACACAAACGATAAAGCTAGGAAAGGCATCAATTCATTTGGACAATCCGCTTGTTTACACAAACGATAAAGCTAGGAAAGGTACCAATTTATTTGGACAATCCACTTGTTTACACAAACGATAAAGCTAGGAAAGGCATCAATTCATTTGGACAATCCGCTTGTTTACACAAACGATAAAGCTAGGAAAGGTACCAATTTATTTGGACAATCCACTTGTTTACACAAACGATAAAGCTAGGAAAGGCATCAATTCATTTGGACAATCCGCTTGTTTACACAAACGATAAAGCTAGGAAAGGTACCAATTAATTTAGACAATCCGCTTCTTTACACACACGATAAAGCTACGAAAGGTACCAATTCATTTGGACAATCCACTTGTTTACACACACGATAAAGCTAGGAAAAGTACCAATTCATTTGGACAATCCACTTGTTTACACAAACGATAAAGCTAGGAAAGGTACCAATTCATTTGGACAATCCACTTGTTTACACAAACGCTAAAGCTAGGAAAGGTACCAATTCATTTGGACAATCCACTTGTTTACACACACGATAAAGCTAGGAAAGGTACCAAGTCATTTGGGCAATCCACTTGTTTATACAAACGTTCAAGCTAGGAAAGGTAGCCTACCAATTCATTTGGACAATCCACTTGTTTACACAAACGATAAAGCTAGGAAAGGTACCAATTCATTTGGACAATCCACTTGTTTACTCAAACGATAAAGCTAGGAAAGGTACCAATTCATTTGGACAATCCACTTGTTTACACAAACGATAAAGCTAGGAAAAGTACCAATTCATTTGGACAATCCACTTGTTTACACTAGCGATAAAGCTAGGAAAAGTACCAATTCATTTGGACAATCCACTTGTTTACACAAACGACCAAGCATTGCTAAAAGTCCAAAGTTTTCATAATGTACAAAGGTAATAAAGCATGAAGATATTAAGACTGTAATATATTCACAACTTGAGAATCATCCTAGGAAACGAACAAATTGCTTAGATTAGTAAGAATTTATTTCAAAGTTTACACGATGTCATCAAAGTACACAATGTCAAACCTCTACTGCAAGTCACATATATTTAAAGAGGCATGAGCTGCCAAAATGCGGACTATTTTCATAGATTCTGATTGTCATGACAGTAAGAGGCTTTGATGGTCAGCGAAAAACTAAATGATTGACGTTGGAATGAGGAAAAGCCATACAGTATGTGGCCTATACGAACCGAAATAGGGTTCGAAAAGTAAACAAAATTTAAATAGCCGGGACGACCATTCATTCATTCTAAGGCTAAGTTAGTTGAAAACATTGCTTTATCGTATATTCTCGAGACTATAAGTACTAAAAAGCTTCTAAATTGTACGTCTTGAGAGGAATAGCCGATAATTTTAACTTTCTGTTATAATGGCCAAATATCTCAATAAACAGCAAAAATTCAAGTTAAGTTAATTTGAGCTAAATAATTCAATCTCGTCAGATAGTATTTCACTGAAAGTTTGTCTTGAGAACATACACCCCCAACTTGATTATCACACAGGTGTTATCACGCGGCTGTTATCCCTTGCATAGACGTTATCACACGTTGTCACAGAGTTATTATCACACAGGTGCTGTCGTTACACGGGCGTTCCATCCGGATTCCTCCCATTAAAAATACTTGTCAAAATGAGACCTAGAAAAATTAATAAATAACCTTTAGCGATAAGTAATAAACATTTGAGAACAGGCGTTTTTCTTTCAACTTTCTGTTTTATTTAATGACTAAAACTCATCCCCACTTATTACTGACAACTTTTTCTCATAAACAGATTGTTCGAGGTACCATTCCTGGAGCCTGTTTCACAAAGCGACGTAGCGTAAGTTTTTACGTAACTGCCCTAGCAACCCATACTGTAGAGATACCGTAGTATGAAAGTTACGCAAAAAATACATCTACGCCGCTTTGTGAAACAGGCTCCAGGGATAGACTTATAACATGCGATTGAAATATTTGGTTTTTGATTACTTTAATATGATTGTTTCTTGAGTCTATGTTCGGTATTATGACCTAGATTTTTGTATTGTATCCAGGTTGAACTTGAGTGAAAACAGACTCCTTATTGTGAATCTTTATTTTTCCAAAACTATAAGGCTATTGATGGATGTCAATCAGCGTCAGTGTATCAAAAATGGCTCCACAATAAATCAAAGATAAAATACTTACTTAAGAATATCAAAAAACCCGTAACCTGAAATAAGCCAAACCAACCGATGGCGTCTTTTAACTGTGATGCAAGCAGAGCACTTACAAAACTCGTGATTATCTGAAAACAAGTGGAAACGTGTTTCAGTATTGCAGTATTATAATTTGTATGACCACTAGTACACACGGGTACATGGGAAATCTTCTTGACTAAAATAACCATGGAGAAAAGTTTTTTAATTTAGATTTCATTTAGACCTTTTTAACCAATCAGAAGTTGCTGTAATAAACTAAAACCAATGAAATTTTATTTAGGTGGAAGACAGACATAAGTTTGCCTTTAATCAGTAAAATTTCCTGGAACAATTTCTTATTATCTAACTGTACAATAAATAGTTATTAGAAATGTTGGATAATTTCTCATAAAACGGTGCCAGGTATGATGACGTCATCGTGTGTGACTGGTTCAGCCGATAGAGACCGATAGTCTGTGGTCGACACACGCCTTTGATCGATCGGTCGCAGTCTCGAATGCCACTCAATAGATGATTTGCCAATTACTTGCAAGTGACGTTATTTAGCGACGTCACAATTACTATCCCAAGTGGTAGACCGGACAAAGCATCCGCCTGTTTTTAACATCAAATTTTCCATATTTTCCAACTGATATAAGAAATGAAAAGCTATATCTGGACAGTTTATATCTGAATGATTCTTGAAATGCGAAAAAATCGTGGACTCGTGGATTTTGTCTACTGGGCTTGTCCGGTGTAAGATTGATGCCAAGACGTCATTTCATTGTTCGCGCAAAACTGGCAAATGGTCTATTCAAAGAAGAAAAAAATCAGTGGGTGTATTTTTACATGAAAATCCTACACTATTTAAAATGATACCCAAATAATCACCTAATGTTTCTTCCGTACAAAGCCCTGTAGGACGCTTTAATCTTGTAGCCTGTATTAAGACATACTTTATTGACAGTATGGGTGCCTTGCATGCTTAAAAATCCAAAACAGTCTAAATACTTTTTCCATGGCCCATTGTGAACTACAATATTGTTTAAAACAGTTTTGTAAAACTAATACGGCGACCGTTCATTTTTTTAGAATGTTACCTTTTCGTATCTCAAACTGAAATTTTACAGTGTAGCATGTATATTGTGCCGAATTTTATACGAAACAACAGTACGTCATACAGAGGTAGCTGTCGCCATTTTGTCACCGATCTGGAACTATACAACAGGGGCTCGTTCTACTAAGCTGGCGCAAAGTTACGCATAGGTTTACAGAATAGAGTTGCGCCTCCAGACTTGCGACCATGCCCAAGTTCCTATAATTTAACATGCGTTTGCGACTGGCGCAACTTATGCCAGCTTAGTAGAACGAGCCACAGAATGGCAGGATAGTCACCTGGGGCTAGTTTCCAACATATTATTGATGCAGACATATTGCACGTAACAACTGTAAGATCAAAAGGTGACCAGTATCAGGTGAAAAATAGAACGTACAAGCGATTGTTTCAAATGTCATTTTAAAATGGTCTCTACTCAGTCGGAGATCAATTTACTATAACTCTTTTTTCTATCCCTGCTATTTTAATTTAGAAAATGCTCAATGTTTACTATCTAGTCATCGGTAGAGCGTCCGCTTCAGGCCTGGGGGATCCGGGTTCAACACTGGGTCGAGTCAGACCAAAGACTTTAATAGTGGTAGCTGCTGCTGCTTCGCTTGGCGCTCAGCAATAGGAGTTAGAGCAGCGACTGGTTGGCCCGGTGTCACTATACTGTGACTGGGTGAGGGGGCTTGCTGGTTGTCTTCGGCAAGTCGTCTCGGTGAGGCAGCACCTAAAAGAGCGGTGGAAATCCGCCCCGCAACAAGGAGACAACGTCTTCATATAACTGAAATACTGTTGAGCAGGACGTAAAAAAGAAATCAGTCACTCGCTCACTATCTAGTCATAGCGATGTGATAAAGTATATGGAACTATACTAACTTGTGATGTGAAGATCACGCTGTAGTTGATACCGACTCTCTGTGAACCAAAGGTCCGGGAAACGACAGCGGGCATCATGGAGTAATTGCCACAAAGTGAGAAATAAAACGCACAAATCCAGACAAAGAACATGACTTCGCCTCCTATTTGGGTCAACTCCATAGTGAAAAGTAACACACACATGCAGCTGCATAAAAACATCATGGCTACCTGTTTTCCGATGTACAAAACGAAAAAGCAGTTACTCCAAAAATGACCTATAACTGAGACGATCGTTATATGAATATGATTGACATTTGAGTTTTAAATGAAGAACAACATTGATAAAAATATGCAATGAAACATTGGAAAATGTTATTTTTTTATTACAATGGTAACTTATAAACCGGAATTTGAAAACGCAATAGTGATATTTTTGCGTCTAGGATGCCTCTAAAAGTAGCTCGTGATCTCAATGAGAAATCCTTACCAGTATTATATAATGACAATCGCGCGTAGGTTCCTTTTGTTAATTGTCTTAAATTGATGTTTTTTTGCGATTTCTGGGGGCATTGTACACTTTTCTGTTATCAAATACGTATCTTTCCATTAAGCTTGAGAGTAAAATTTGGAATGCTTTAAACAGCGTTTCAGTTTTTAACAAACATAAACAGTCCGTCGCAAAACCCACTTTGTAAGACAGGCAATCCGCCAGTAGACCCCACACAGGACGCCCGGAGGAATTGAAAAGTGCAGAAAAAGAACCCACAAACGCCAAAAGGTGGTCGTCTTCTACAAACGTCTGCCCAAAAGCCTGGAAGTTAAAGTCAATACATCATTGATTGATTGATGATTGGTGTTTTAAGCGTTAGACTAGCCACTGAATCGTTTCGTTTCACTTTGCCTAAAATTCTTCTCCAAGAAAGGCTCATGTTCCATTATTGACCAAGAGTTATTGCAAGAGTTATTGCAAGAGTTACAAGAGAATGAGCAGCCTGGAAAGTCCAGAAAGATTTGTGCTCAAAAATAGGAAATCAAATTGGCATCCTGTACGCCTTTAGGCCAATATTGGGCATAAGAATAACATGGCGAATGCAGAGAAATGCTGGTCACTATTGCGCAAACCCACTTCTCCACCAAAGCCCGTCTGCCATTCAGCAAAACTTCTCGATATTAGTAAAGTAAAATTTACCCGAGCTAACACGGGATATTGTGACAAATTTATCTGTGTGAAGTTAGTTTATAAACTTCATTTCAAAGGCAAACAACTTGCTTGGTATAGCAGAAGGAATGGTCGCGATTAAACATTTCGGTCTATTCTAACATCAATATCTAATTTGGCAATCGATGTTCATCTTCTTTTCATGGTGAAGAAGTTAGAAAAGAACTAATTAAAGGGTATTATTGGAAAAAAACCTAGTGTACACAAACTTGTAGCACTTCTTAACTCTACCTCTGTTAATATGATTCAGAAAACTGCAAAATTTGTTCATATATGTTTGGAAAACAGGAATGTTTTGATAGGGAGAATGTAACCGTGTATATATCGAGGTTCTCTCTCAGATGTCAGACATATATAATAAGTATATTCTGTTATAAACATCATATGTTTGTGAGTGTCAGTATGTACATGTATTTATAATGTTGTTTCAATAATTGTAAAATTCATTGTACAGAAACCATTGTGACAAGGGTCAATTATTTGCTCAAGTCAATAAACTTTGAAATTGAAAAAAAAAACTGGTGAAGGCGATGTCTCTTATCTTTAGATTAACAAGATTATTCCAAGGTAAACAAATCAGGCAAATAGAACCAACCTTATACATGGATGAGATCAATATGGTTCCTTGACCATTCAGTAACAATGTCACATACAAAATCCAAAAGTTTCTCGTTTTCATCATTTCCAAGACAGAGTATTCTTTTTGTTTAAGTCTAAAACAAGAGAAATATAAATATGAAATTGAATGGTCGATGGTTTAGTAGTTGTGTAGATTACAGAATGTCAGATTGATCCATCAATCACTAGACCATTTGTCAGTTTCTCGCGCAACAATGGCATGACGTCGAGGCACCAATTTTAGACCGGACAAGCCCTGCTTCCAATTAGACTTTAGCTATATTCAGTTGAGCTCCCGTTTCAATCAATATCTTTTCGCAATACTTGATTATTTCAGACATATACTTTCACAATATCGGGCTTCTTTCCTAAAATGTGCTGAGAAAATTTTGAGTTAAAAACAGGCGGATGCTTTGTCCGGTCTACCACATAGGGCGGTAGTTGTGACGTCGCTAAATGACTAATCACTATAGAGAGATTGGTTGTTCATTGTATGTAGATTTTTTAATTAATTGATTTATTATTTTAATAGTTATTTATGGGATTGTGTCCAAAAGTACATCCTCCATTACCCTGAGTTATTCTCGTTGTTTATGCTTTCCGTGTCTGAAACTGCGTCAGTTGTTTCTAAAACTTGTTCTTTCTTGTAGTAAGAGCTTAGGTCAATGTTTCTTTCCAGCTTTTCTAAATGGACGTCCGTGTTGGCAAAAGTAGAGATCTTTTCCATAGCAAAGTTTTGATTGACTTGACCTTGGCCTGAATTAAGTACTTCCGGTCGTTCTGTATTTTGAGCATTGATATTCAGATCTGTTTTATCTGGATATATTTCCAACATACCCTGCCCATTAACAAAAAAGAGAAACGAATTAAACATAAATTGAAATACTAGGGGTCGGGTATGAGAAACATAAACAGGAAAGCTTGCTCATTTATTGTTGTTTTTTTTTAATTGAGTTTTTGGTGTTTTCCAATCCCTTGCAGTTTTGATTTAGTCACAATATGGCCACATCTTATAAAAAGTACAGTTGTGTATTAGATACAAAAACAACCATAATATATGCGTGTTCATTTACTACATGCCATCCCGTATTAGGCTTATTCACATTGCATGTCTTGGGAAGCACATTTTATGTGACGAGATCCACAAAACAGTCTTGTTTTGGGAGCGTTGGGTTGATATTGACACCAACCAGTCTTTAATAGCTGGGGAAATGTCTAGAAGGTTGTTCCGGTTTTGCAAATATGTTTTCTATAACATTGAGCTGGCAAACATCACTACCGTCTAAAGGAGGAAAACAATGTTGTTCCAGTGGGCTTGACTGGCGTAGAGTTGCGTCTGCCTAATGAGCTGTACGGAGTACATGTTAAACGGAAAGATTTTCATTTTCTTAGCTTATCATTTCATTTTATTTATTAACCAAAATATTTGATTATCACAGTACAGGGATTAAAACCATTGCTTACCCTTGCTTCAGGTGGATCAGCCAACAACATAACACCCAGAACCTGCAGTCCTGCATAACAGCCAGCCAGTAAGAGAAAACAGGTTGGTACTCGATTCAAAACTTCAGGTTTAGTGAAATATCTAGAAAGAAATTCTCAAAATGAAAAAAACTTCGAGCACATTCAGAGCTCAATGGATAACAATGGAGTAAGTTGCATGGATACGAATCGACACGGTAATGAGCTAAAACAACCAACCAAGGTTGCATTAGCTGCCAAAATAAGTCCTCATTTTCATACGAATCTTCGGGTTTAAACTATCAGCACAATTACATTGGTATTGAAATAAACACTTTGTGTCCAGTATGGGTGGAATTATTTTCGAAAAGTATTTAAACAAAATTTTATTCGTTCATTAGGACCAAAATTTGATGTAAACACGACTTAAACGTAAATTATTGAGACTGGTATCACTTGAAAACTTTTAAATTTTATTTTTCTACTAAAAATATTTTACAAAAATGTATCAACTTTTGGCAGCTTATTCTGCTTTCAAAGTCTTTAGTAATGGGTCAGTCTTTCATGTTGAGGAAGATTTTATATAATCAAATATTTATTTAAATGTACTATGTTATTAAATCAAGGCCAACCTAAAATATCCAGCGTGTTATAGAATTCACCCATATAGCGCTGAATTACAAACGAAGTAATAAAACAAATATGAAATAAATTCTCATTGCTTTTGGTTTTTGTAGATGTTAAAATATGGGCGTACTTTTCATTGGAACCAGGAGAAAAAGCTTCGTCAGGAATTTCGTTGTTTGGATTTATGAAGACTGTTTGAATCTGGTTGAAAACAAACGCTCCGGCACCAAACCCGATCATGACCAATCCCGTGACTAAACCTTTCTTCGAAGGTAACCACTGCATTGAAGAAAAAACTGGAATTGAGATTTTATGGGATTGGTTAAGCGTTATCATTATTGACCGTATAAGTATTGAGTGATAGGCTATGTTTAATTTCCCGTTGTATCTATTGTACATACCATGTAATTTGTCGCCTGATAAATATTTTAGGGGTTGATTGAGTCATTTATGTTTTACGTTGCTAGGCTTTGTGCTGGGAGGGAAACCCCGACCTTTAGCGTGTAACAGGGAACTCTTCCACATACGGCGATCGAGGGAAAATCCACTCACAATTTTTTCATTTGTAATTGGTCTGAGTGGGATTCGCACCCGCGCCGTATCGATGGAAGGCATGTGTCCGAGGGAGGAACTATTACTCTGCTGACTGAGCCACCGACCCCCAGCTTTATCGGTTGTACTGTTGAGCTTTTAAGGTTCAAAAGCCTCCGACTGCATCTAATGTCCTCATATACAAATTAAGGCGAATTAATTATACAAGCATTGAACTGAGACTCACCTTCATTGCACATGCGAAAGCCGGTGTGTAGGCTATGCCAAGACCAACGCCAAACAGAAAGCCGTATGTAAACAGCAGCAACCAGAAAGATTGACGAATGGTAAAATAACTGACTGCAACACCAGAACTGAAATTGTAAAATGTTCAATGGTATAACGATGTGAAGAAGACAAATAAATCATAACATGGCAACAAAAGTCACATTGATATGCATGTGCATCCCAGTCAGCCTACAATTATTTTTTAAAAAATTTCTGATTGGTGTCTTTCATCCAATCGACCAAGAGCCTGCAAATAGTTGGAAGGGTCATGATGACCAGGGCAAACATCAATCAATTAATGGATCAATCAACCAATATATCAACCAATCAATCAAGAGCAATCAATCAATTAGATTTGTCTATCCAACAGGGCTTCTTATACATTTGTGTGGCCCCTTAAAGTGACATGAGCTGCCAAAATTCAAACGTTTTTCATAATTTCTGATCGTCACGACACTAAGACGCTTTGAAGGCCATCGAAAAACTAAATGGTTGGCGTTGGAATGAGGAAAAGCTGTACAGTATGTGGCCTATACGAACCGAAATAGTGTTCGAAAGGTAAACAAAATTTAAATAACCAAGACGACCATTCATTCATTCTAAGCCAAAGTTAGTTCAAAACAATACTTTATCGTACATTCTCGAGACTAGAAGCACTAACAAGATTCTGAATTATACGTCTTGAGGAAAATAGCCGATAATTTCAACATTCTGTTTCAACGTGAAAATATAACAAATTTTGGCAGCTCATGCCACTTTAAAGGTAGATATTAACATCCAATCAGTGATTGATTTCAAGCGAAGAGTTTGAATATTCCTACCTCATTACACAGCCTCCTATAACTGTGGTTATTCTGGTGGAAAACTTTAACTGTAAGATCCCACTGATTGTCATCCCCACAGCTTGTCCCGTCAGGGCCGCCGATTGTACCCAGATAGCACCCGTGTTCCTCAACTGCGGGTTGTTATTGTGAACACGTATATATGAAACCATATAAGGAATCATATTACCTATATTAACAGAGAAACAACATGCATTAAGACATCAGGATGATTCCGGGCTCAAGTCGGGACAGAAGTGGCACGGGGACATACATTCATACATTATTTATTTCACTCAAATCCACTCAGGGTGGCACAAGAGGTACATCATTTACATTGAAATATAATGGCGGCTCACAGCTACATTTAGCTACTTCATGTAAATATCAGAAATGTAAATTAATATGCATACATACTGGGATTTGTCACTTAGAATATACAATAGATTTCTTTTGTTACCTTAAAGTAATTTACAATGTTTTTTAGAATGATTTGTTCACGAGAGTGAAACAGCTCTCTTGTTTTGAAAGCAGATGGTTTGGAGTAAACGTATATGGGTAAATACAACTTTCTAAAATTAGACAATTGTGGACATTCAAAAAGAAAGTGATATTCATCACCCATGTTACCATTATTACACACTGTACATAATCGCTCTGCTTTGGGCACACCGGCCCACCTGCCAGTTTCAACGGGTAACCTATGGTTACTCGTTCGAAATCTACACAAAAGATTTCTACTTTTCTTATCGAGGACTAACAAGTAGTTTTCTAGACAGAGATCGGTTTTAATAATTGAGTAAAAAGCACCTTTTGATGATAGTAGAATATCCGCGTTCCATTTAGCCTTAAACTGATCAATGAGTGTTTGCTCAGCAATTTTACACAATGATGAACTGTTATTAACATACTGCATATCCCAAACAAAATTTAAGCCTACACTGTACAAGATGTGCTTTACATTTCGGAACCATGGAAAATCATTTACATTGTTGGATTTGACAAAATAATTATACAACAATAAGGATATCTTGGAGGACTTCCCGGTTATCAGTCTGCACCAGAATGACACGATTTTAACTTTTATTTTAATTTCTAACGGGTAAGTGCCGAGTTCTCCGTACACCATATAGTTAGGTGTACTTTTTTTAACACCAAGACATCTTTTACAAAATTACAAATACAATGATTCTATAAGGTTTAGTTTACTATATCCCCATACCTCACAACCATATTCAATTATAGGAAGGAGCATTTTATCAAACAGTTTCATTTGATAGTCTATGGGTAAGCGTAGGTTGTGTATTTTCCTCGATACACCAAACATGGCTTTCTTTGTTTGGTTAATTAAATGAGACATTGCCATGTTGAAGTTATTAGTATGTTTAAACACTACACCAAGGTAGCAGTAATCATACACAACCTCCAAAACATTGTCACCAAAAGTAAAGTTGGGAATAGAGTTAGGTTTTCTATTACAAAAAATAAGGACTTTTGTTTTACGGACATTTACAGTTAGTTCCCACAAGTTACAATAGCTTTCAAAGGATGACAGGGCATGTTGTAGATGCTCAGCAGTTTCTGACAGAATCACCGTATCATCAGCATATAATAATACAGATAAACGTAAGTAAATATTAGCTTTTTCTGCCATCTCCTTTGACAAGGAATCTAAACCAATTACATTACAGCCTGTTAAAAATTCTTCCAAATCATTTAGGTACAATGTGAAAAGCAGGGGAGATAGATTCTCCCCTTGTCTAACTCCAACTTCGCTAACAAAGTAATCACTTTTTATGTTACCCTGGGCAACACATGATTTGATATTATTGTACATATTCTTAATAAGTTTAATGCATTTTCCATCAATACCACTAATCACAAGTTTGAACCACAAGGCACCTCTCCATACGCTATCAAAAGCTTTCGAGAAGTCAACAAATGCACAGTACAATTTTCTTTTAGTTTTTAACATATAATTAATCAGCAAATGGAGGGAAAAAATATGATCTATGGTTGAATAACCTTTCCTAAAACCCACTTGTGGTTCATGAATTTTCTTGTTATTTTCACAGTAGCTAGTAAGTCTGTTATTAATAACAGCGGTAAAAACTTTGCCCAAGCAACTTAAAATAGTAACTGGTCTATAATTGTCTGGGTCAGTTATCTCCCCTTTGTTCTTGTAAATTGGACAAATTACACCAACTAGCCAGCTTTCTGGCACACATCCAGTGTCAAACACTATATTAAACAATTTTTGGTATATTGGGAGCATGACAGGTAAACTTGCTTTCAAATGTTCATTTAGAATATGGTCGTTACCGGCCGCCTTACTATTTTTGAGTTTACAAATGACGGCTTCAATTTCACACGCACTGATAGGCACATCAAGGTCTGGGTGGGGCAACGGGCTCCAGTTATGAGTAGCATCAGATTTTTTCACATCGTGTATTTCTAATGAATTTAATTTTTTATAGTAATTGTACAGAACATCAATGTCTATGTGAAACCTTTGAGGCCTTTGGCCGACTCTATTTAATATTTTCCAATACTCTTTTGGGGAACCCCTTTCCAGCTGACGTAACTCATTGACAAATCGTTCGACATAACCTGCGTAAGCCTTCTTAAGTGCCTTTTCGTATTTTTTACTGCATACTTTTAACAATAATTTATTTTCTCTGCTATTAAATTTTCTATTTTTATTTTTTACTACCATAAGTTCCTTCCGAACTTTAATACATTCTGCGTTAAACCATGGTTTCTTTGTAGCAGACTTTGATTGAGGAGCTAAACATTTATAACCAAACGATTTTTGGCAGGAGTCATTAAAACATGTAGCAATATTGTTTACAGCATTGTTTAAAGGGGCATGAGCTGGCAAAATTCACATTTTTTTCATAATTTCTGATCGTCACGACAGTAAGAGGCTTTGAAGGCCATGGAAAAACTAAATGATTGGCGTTGGAATGAGAAAAATCCGTACAGTATGTGACCTGTACGAACCGAAAACGTTTCGAAAAGTAAACAAAATTTAAATAACCGGGACGACCATTCATTCATTCTAAGTCAAAGTTAGTTCAAAACAATACTTTATCGTACATTCTCGAGACTAGAAGCACTAAAAAGCCTCTGAATTATATGTCTTGAGAAAAATAGCCAATAATTTCTACATTCTGTGTTAACGTCAAAATATCAACATTTTGGCAGCTCATGCCCCTTTAACAAGGCCATGTGATCGTCGGGTGACAGAGAATCTGACATTGTTTTATCTAGATCCCTATAAATTGACTCAACGGAATTAATATCAATATTATTTACAAACGTGTCACTGCAATCAGGTACCCATCTACGTAATACATACTGCCTTTTGTTGTCACTGGGCTTGATTGAATGGTTGAGCCTCAGGGTGAGGCTTATTGGGCAGTGTATATCAGATAATAAGTCACAGAAGTCTAACACACTAAAACCCACAACAGATTGGAACAAACCTGGACTTACAAGGGCATAGTCAATTAAGCTAGTTTGTTTAGAGGTGACTTTACCCACTCCTTTGTCATCACCAAGCCGCCTATTTACAATGAACATATTTGTGCTTCGACAAAACTCTATAAGTTTATAGCCCCATCCGTTTACTTTCCCATTATCCTTTGAGGCTCTATCTAATGGGATTTTTAATTTTTCTAAGATTTGTGGGCCCATTACAAAATTAGTTATTTCCCTATCCCATTCAGCAAAATCACGTAAAATTTCATCACATAAGATATAATCTGGCAAAGATTTGGTTCTGGCATTGCAGTCGCCTATGAGACAAATTTTGGTGACGTCATGACTGACAGAAGATAGGTCGTTCTGTAGGTCAGTATAACAATTTTCATCAACATATTTTGATGACTCTGGGGGCACATAGACACCACCGAAAAGTATTTCTTCTGAGAATAATTGGCTCGACCCTCGTACCCACATGACATAAGGGTTATCTCCCTTGGTCACGTTTAGATATTTTAAATACTCTTTCTTTAAAACAACAACAATGGTAGATACATTATTTTTTCTTGTGCTCGGTTTGGAAAATAAAATATGGTTTGGAAACTGGATATCATCCAGATCCTTAATTTTTGGTTCCAGTAAAAATGTTAAATGGTATTTAACACAGTCTCTCTCCCAGCTACCATAGACCCTCTCCTTGACACCGTCCCCCGACGCACCGTTGAGATATGGAAGGTCATGAAGTTGAGGGCATTCAACAAGTATTAGGATTGGTTGAAATGATTTCACTAATATGAGATTTATTTTGAGTTGCATACTATAAGTTAATTGCAGTATTGCAAGTACAATAATGTGTCGAGATATAAATCCCACAACTACTTATTATTGGGTATAAATGTCCAAATATGTTTTAGTGGTAATAAATATAAACGCCCGTTAATGTTTTAGAAGCCCCTTTTAAATCCGAATGACAATGCTCCAAACCACGAAAAGTGGGCTCCGAATAGCAAACATGTCTTCTCTCGGAGAATCTCGTAGACGGAAGGGGCCATATAGCAGCCAGGGAACAGTTGCATGGATCACCAAAACGATGCCACATTCTCTATACGAAGATGTTGTGAAAACCCAACGAAGTAGGTTTAGGCACAATTCTGAAGTGATTGGTAACAGATGATTAATCGTCTGAGACACACAGCGGCGTTGCGTAAGTTTTTACGTAAATGCCTTAGCAACCTATACTGTAGAGATACGTTAGTATGAAAGTTACACAAAAAAATACATCTACGCCGCTTTGTGAAACAGGCTAGCTGTGACAATGAAATGAAACCTAAATTGTGTTTAGATCCTCTAAGATACTGTACATACAAGATAAGTTTGTTTTATATACCAACAACCGTTTGATTGCGAAAGAATATATCGAGTTCCTTTATATTGAAATACGAAGATGTACATGGAGTTCATCTATTGTAGCTCCACGGTTGAACAGGCCAGTGAAACTGAATTGAAGAAGGTTGAACAACCGCGAGGGCCAACTGTTTCCGATGGAATAACAAAGGAAAGCGAGTTTCTGGAGTATGTTTAAACAACTGGGTCACCTAATTAAAGTAGAACAAGTAGCCAAAATGTTGATGTTTTTCAGTCAAAATAAAACTCTGAAATGATCCCCTGGTTCTCTCAAGAAGCTTTTAATGGTGATTCTATACTCGAGAATATACACGTACGTTAAATTGGGGATTTGGGTTAATTCAGACCTAAAATGAATGACGTTCGCCCGGGTTATTTACATTCGGACACTATTACCTTTCGAACACTATTTTGGTTCGCACAGGTCACATATGGCGTACTGTATGGATTATTCCAAAATCAATTATTTGTTTTTCGATTAACTTTAACCTTCTCACTGTCTTGACAATCAGAATTTATGAAAGAAATGGGAACACTTTCGCAGCTCGTGACATATTTTGAATTAAAATATAAAAACATTGATCTATACGCACCCATAGTGTATATGGTCCCTAGCGACAAGTGCACCAGTATGCCGCCTAATATTACAAAATACGCTCGTATATTGGATCTGCATCCCATGTTGTTATACCAAATACAAATACACGACAATGTCAAACCAGTTAATTGCGCATGTTAGATCGGAGATTTATATTGACCTGGGTCAAATGTCTGTCAAGAATTATAACTTAGATATCAAAAAGTAAAAATATCATGAAAGATAATGTATCAGTTGACGGCCCTGTTATCAAATATCGTAGCCTATAAACGTTACCGATAAAATACACCTATACTCTTGTTAGAAAATAACTTAAATTAAAAATTCAATTTAAAAAAAAATGTATTCATAGGATTCGTTATGTGCCCCTTAATTAAAGGGGCATGAGCTGCCAAAATGTTGATATTTTGATGTTAAAACAGAATGCTGAAATTATTGGCTATTTTTCTCAAGAGGTAGAATTCAGAAGCTTTTTAATGCTTCTAGTCTCGAAAATGTACGATAAAGTCCTGTTTTGAACTAGCTTAGAATGAATGAATGGTCGTCCCGGTTATTTAAATTTTGTTTACTTTTGAACACGTTTTTGGTTCATACAGGCCACATACTGTATGGATTTTTCTCATTCCAACGCCAATCATTTAGTTTTTCGATAGCCTTCAAAGTCTTTTACTGTCGTGACGATCAGAAGTTATGAAAAAACTGCGAATTTTGACAGCTCATGCCACTTTAAGCAAATAAATATAGTTTAAGTGACTCACATAAGTTGCAAGAAGTTCCAAGGTTTGTCAGACATACAAGCTTGTTAATTAGAAAGGGGTTTTCATTAATTCATATAGTTAATAAGTAGCTTATTTGATGAAGCATAAATACTGTTCTTTTTTCTTTCATATCTTATTTTATATTTTAATTTTTATGCAATTAGGTTCCAACAACCAATGAACTGTATCGTTTAGACTACAGCTTATCTTTATTTATGGATGTGTTTCAGTGAAATAAGGCCAGTATATGAATATAGTCCAGATTATTATAGAAGATGGCAAACTACTTCAGAGTAAAATATCCCCCCCCCCCTACCCCCCTGAGGCAAAGGCCACTCAGTACTTATAAACAAAACAAGAGTTTGGAAGATCACTATAGTTAGGGCTAAACTCCCTTGTCTGTCTCTACCAAGGAACCAATTTGTATGTTGTCACCTAATTTTTTCCCATTATCATATTTTATTTAAGTTCGGTTTACCGGACTTCTTGCCAAACCTGAAGATCCGTACATTTTTGACATTATTGACTAAAGCCAAACTCATGTCTGTCTTCAATCTAATGAAATGTCATGGGTTTTGGTTTATAATTGGGTAAAACGTTCTACATGACATACTACCCCTTTCCCTCCCTCTCGCCGAACATTTTAACACAACTAGAAACCTGCTATTGGTTATTGGTTACATTAGTCAAGAAGATTTTCCCTCTGCCCGTGTGTTTTAGTGTTCATAAATAAATTTATCTAGGGATGAACGTGGAGTGATTTAAATATGTAGTACGGAAACCCCGGACCTTTCATTTGTTATTACCAACAAATGTTTTGTAATTTGATATGCTATTATGGTTTACAAAGTCGTCAAGGACACGAGTCTTTCTGAAACCACGCCTCCGTACTCTGTAAACTACTATAGTAGGCCCTATACATAAACTGTACGCAGGGGAGAGATTCACCAACTGATGGTTAACGTTTATAAACAAAGCCGAAAGAATCATATGATTGTCTTGATCTTGCTGAAGATTTTTGATTGAGGCCAAAAGTGTAAGACCGTTTACTTTAAAGTGGCATGAGCTGCCAAAATGTTGATATTTTGACGTTGAAACAGAATGTTGAAATTATTGGCTATTTTTCTCAAGACGTGTAATTCATAAGCTTTTTAGTGCTTCTAGTCTCGAGAATGTACGATAAAGTATTGTTTTGAACTAACTTTGGCTTAGAATGAATGAATGGTCGTCCCGGTTATTTAAATTTTGTTTACTTTTCGAGCACTATTTCGGTTCGTATAGGCCACATACTGTATAGATTTTCCTCATTCCAACGCCAATCATTTAGTTTTTAGATAGCATTCAAAGCCTCTTACTGTCGTGCCGATCAGAAATTATGAAAAAAGTGTTAATTTTGGCAGCTCATGCCCCTTTAATCTTCGTTATGTCGTTCAGATTTAAATCAAGAAATATTTGATTGCTTGAGAAAATCAATTGGTAAGTGTTGGGAAATCTCCAAGGCAAAGGTACACAGTTTTGCACAATGAACTATATATGTGGAATGGACACTTCTCATTGGCTGGTTAGGATCCGCCATTGCTGAGTGATGGGCGCGTGTATGATCTGGATCGAAATTACACCATCTCCTTGTAATGGCGGCGTTCGATGGAAATCAAACACCACATGACCTCCATTCAACGTATATAGTGTATAGTTTTGCACACCAATACTCGAAGAAATCTTGTAGATGCACGAGAAGAAAAGCGAATTCAAATCTCCATATTTTCTAGTAGCCTACAACAGACTGCAGCATTACCTCCATAGGCGTAGACAAGGGGGGGGGGGACTTGGGGGACTTCAGCCCCCCCAAATATTGGCAGCAAAAAAAACAAAAACAAGGAAAAGCCAGGAGTACAAAGTTATGACACAACATCATTTGTAATAGTCACAATGATAGCGAAAATGTTGATTGCCTGGGTATATTGGTCGAATCTCGAATCACTCGAATCTCCCAAACATGTTCAGCCTGTCGTGGCTCCGGGAGACAAATTCATTGGCAACGTCCTTCAACTGGATGGCATCAGTCCGGTCTTTGTGCACATGCAAGATCATCAACCAGTTGAGTCTTGATTGTGTTGTCGTAGTGCGCAAACAGGTTTTCAATCTTCTGAGAGAAACTTCTCTCGCTGGTGGCATTTGTGAGCTTCACGACTTTGGCGCGGATATTCTTACATGGTTCCATGTTGTTTAAAAGACGCCACTATTTTTGTTTTCGATAAACATGTTTGATGTGGTCACATTGTGAGGACACGTCTTCTGATCCATCCTTCATGTAGGCAGCCGCCATCCAGGGAGAGTTTCCTTAGATACATAATCAGAAAAATTACCGAATAACCCTGGAAAATGGCAAAAACACCAGGAAAATCCTTCCGTTCGATAAATAGTTGGATCCTCATATGTATGCCCTGTTATTATCCCAGAACGCCCCTCTGGTGATCTAGGGCAGCGGAGCTTCCGGGGCCTTCACGGCCCCTGGACCCTCGCCTATTGAGCTGGGATAGTAATTCAGCCCCCCCCCCCCCAAATTCCGAAACGTGTCTACGCCCTTGGCCTCGAGAGACTTTGGTTTTCCAGTGGCTAAATGTGTTTCGGAGATAAATATTGCAGATCCAGTGCTTATTATATTTATGAACACTAAAACACACGGGTATAGGGAAAATCTTCTTGACTAAAATAACAGAGCACATCGGTTTCCATATAAGAACTTTTTAGCTACATGTATTTATTGGATCAAAGGCGTCAATTTTCCCTAGCTTATTTTTAAGTATCTCAACTTCTACAACTGGATATGTTATAACGAGATCTTGTACAAATTCACCAACTGAGCTATAGGATTGTAAATCTATATGAGGCACTTGTTCAAACTATGAGGAATGATTGCTGGTACCAATTTGAACATTGAATCAAAGATTGTCATTTCCTTAAAATATTCCAAGCATAAACTGGCGATCGAGTTCATTGATGAGCATGTAGCAGTAACGCTGTGGTTTGTGGTTTGGTGGAATATTCGTTTTCAATTTCGTTGTATGCTTACACGCATATGCTTTACTTGTTTTAAACGCATTTAATCCAGGCAAAGAGATATATTTCCTCTCCCACTTAACCTGTCAAAACCGCCATATAAGTGCAATAATCTTGAGCGAATCAATTAAACGTATGTTATTGCACAGAAGTATGTTATTGCACAGAAGTATGTTATTGCACAGAAGTACTCTTTCTCTACACAAGAAGCCATAGGGTTATAACATGTCAGTTGCTAATTCAATGGCAGCTTACCAGATTTAGGTTCAAAGATTACGAAATGGGATTGCATACAATAATTGGAATCTGAAAGTTCATTATATAAATGTGTACGCCTAACAACGTTAACAACCAAATTATGGCTCTTTTCATTGTAGAAACTGAACAAGGAAGCCTTCCAGCTATATGTATGACTATATCCGGATCATGGCGACACAAATCTCTTTTGACATACTTCTCTTCCACATACTGCTGATAGGTAAGATGTTCTGTGTGTTACCCAGTCTTGGTAGCTAAGTTTTAATGTACACTTACCGTACATATAATCCAGAATACTATTTACATTAAAACTTGTGGCCAGTTTTCTGTATTTCCCCCTATCAAACGATTTTTTTTAAAGCTTTGACATCATTTTGTATGTTTTGTTTGTACTCAAGCTTTGACGCTTCCTAGGATTCTACTCTCCCATATAGACATTTCAAACCTAACTGGACATGTATAATTTGTCCTATGTATAATTTTATTGGTCTTACTTGGTGTTCAGTGGTGTAAATTAAATTGCGTGACAACGTCATCCGCTTCCAGCGCAATGATTTATGGGTCGTAATAGGGGTTAGGCGTGGCGGAATGATATGATTTTACAAGGGACGGTCGAGTGTATCTCTGCAAATCCTTTTAAAACAGTTTGCAGCGCTAGATCAAAATGGTTACGAAAGTTAATGAGTTCAGTGAGACACATGAGGTCAAACGCGACCTTCGGTGTGTACGTAATACACGATCTTTGCCGACACGGCTCTTCATGGCAGTTTGTGCACACATCAAAGGTCGTGTATGACGTCATTTTTGATGAGTAGTCACAAAAATATGCATATTTCTTCCTCACTCCTTCTTGGACTACCAGGGAACTAACGCTGCAAATAGTCCATATAAAAACACAAACCAGCGTTATGCCCTATCCATAAACCCTTTAAGTCTTAAATTTGCTGCGTACATGTACTACATCTTCGAAGACCTCCGTGCTTGGCACGAAGCCAACTACGAGGATTAAGTGACACGGTGACCACTGCAAACGTTTAAACTTTGCACTTATTGATAAACATCGCCTACAAAGTTCACAAATTTTAATTTACCAAACAAAACAGCATTTTGGCAACTCAGTGATCGTATTTTTTTTTTATTCAGTATGCGTTGGCGCCCAATCTGGAAGTGAAGTTTTTCGGATTATGGGTAGTGCTGAAAAGCCTTCGGAAGGTTCCGTACAGATTTATCGGAGCGGAAATTGGCGACCGGCTCGTGCCAACGATTTCTCATTAAAGGAGGCTGAAATTATTTGTCATGAAGCAGGATATAATAGGTAAGTCGACGGTGGCTGATAACTGTCAGCATTTTTAACATTGGTTTGTATTTTTCAATTTTTTTTTTCTTAATCTTAAATATTTTATTTTAATTTGATTGTATTTTTTTACTTACACAGATGTTAAATTTCTTTTGCTCAATTTAAGATATTAGTGCGAATATAGAACTGGTCCATTATCTAAAACTTTAGGACACATACGCAGTTTCCATTCAAAAACAGCTGTGACATTTGTTGCAAAAATAGTGGTTCAGTGAAATTCTCTATGTGCAATAAGTTCTAATAGTTAAAAAGGCTAAAAAATCAGAAGATAAACATTTCAAGTAACGAACCAGTTCAGTATTCAGTCCGAAATATTTTTACTTGGATGAAAATCATTTCAACCAGAGTCTTGGTCATATGAACAGGAGTTCACAATACTTCGAGCTCATGTTGTCAAAATATTATGATAATTTAATTATTTTGCCATGAGTCAAGGTGTAAATCATCATTGAGTCACCCTCTACAAGATATATATCATCGTCGGAACCCACGATTAAAACTTACGCTCACGCTCACTTGACTATTTGGTTTACACTTCAATTCGATAAACGTGTCTCAAAAACTGAAGAGTTCCAACATCTTGAAGATAATTGTTGATTGGTCCGACAGTAAATGGGCGTTCCCATAAAACGGGGCTTTGAATCACAGTTGGCCCAGGGGTAAAAGGTAAGCTTGTTGAGAATTTAACCCTGGGTATCCGAGGTTGGATATATATATATATATAATGCAAATTTTACTTGAGAAAATTATCTAGTAAGGAAAACACACTTTTTCTCGTTATATCCAAATAAGATAGAATATGGTTCACAGCAAGCATCTCCATAATGAGAAAAACACAGGGAAATATTGTTATACGACAAGCGATGAACAAGTACTAAATATTTTAAGCAGGGCATTCGCTCGGACACACCGTTTACGTGTTTGAGACTCAATGTCCTGATTGTCACAGAAGTCACTAGAAATGACAAGAACCTAAATAGGTATACAATTCTACATACTCTAACGAAGTAGGCCTACCATTTAAATAAATTCGAGGAGGATGGAAACTTCTGTAACTCTTAGGATATATAGTCAATTAGTCATACAAACTTGCTTTTGAAGATTAAATAAAATATCCAGAGAAGCAGCATAGTCTGAACACAAGTTTTAGCAGAAAGTCAACAAATATCGTCTGCATGAATTAGAGGATTCTGACAACATAATATCTAGATCATGTGAATTCACAGAAAATAAAGATGCCGACAATATTCGACCTTGCCTTACTCCAGTACTGTCGCTATATGTATAAATTTAAAGATAGGTAAATCAAAAATTGAAAACCAAAACCACGGAAGTTATATCAGCTACTGTATGAATCCATTTTCAAATGGAATTAAAAATTTCAAATATCATTTGTCATTTTGAAATAGTTATTTACAAGTATTACGTATAGATGACATAAATTTAGACTTAGATAAAATAGTGTCGATAATGATATGGTCTTTTTTACATTCTGTTGTTTATAGCTCTAAGATTTTGTACAGCCTAAATTCCTTTCACGGACCATCAAGATCGGATGCTATCCGTTTTGAATGTGGCAAGATAGCGACACAGTTTAGTCATTGTGTTGTTGGAGATGTAGCCAACTCCAATCACAAGTGGGATACGGCCGGTGTGGATTGTCAACCAGGTATAATTACGTTTCCTATGATAGATTGATTGTTTGGTGTTCTACGTCGCGCTCAAGATTATTTCACTTATAGGGCGGCGTTGCCATTTCTATTGTAGGAGGAAACCGGGCTCTATACCCGGAGGAAACCTTCGACCTTTCGGTGGTTACTGGCAACCATCCTCCCATGATAGAGGTTGAAGGCAGTACTGTTTCCCGAATCCCTTTTTTGTGGAAGAAGGTGAAAGAGCCATCGAACTTCGCGTTTTGTCCAAAATCATGTATTCGGCGAAGGTCTGTGATTTCCTCCAAACCAAAAGCGCCGTTCCCATCCCCACTTCGCTTGTATACGCCGCCCTATAAGTGAAGAGATCTTGAGTGCGGTATAAGGCATCGATTGATCAATCTCAAATTCCGAATGTTTATATGCAACAGTTAATTCGTTTGCATTTCATAGAACCATATAGAGGCTACACTTTGAAATTAAAAAAAAAGATTCATTCAGCCAGTGGTCATCACAAAAGCAAGTTGTTTGCAAAATGTAAACAAAATTAAATGACTTAGATGAGCGCTTTTTGATTCTAGGCACAATTTACTTATAAATGTTAACACAATTCGCAGTTCTTTTAAAACAAAGCCGATAATTTCCTTATTCCGTGTTAATAAAAATATCGAAATTTCGGCAGTAATAATATAAGTGAAATAACCTTGAGTGTGGCGTAATACGTCAATCAATTAAATCATATTTTACATTTGTGGGGACCCGTTATTTGATAGTACTGTTCGTCTCAATGCATTACAAATATGTTATTGTTGATGTTGTTCAGATATTCTTGATATTGATGTCCGCCTAGTGAATGGCGTCGAAACCAACTCAGATATAGGAAAAGTACAAGTGCTGGTCGGCGGAGAATGGGGCGGTGTGTGTGGTGGAGATTGGGGCAACTTGTCAGCTCGTGTTGTATGCAGACAACTAGGTTTTGAAAAGTAAGTAAAACCTTAAAGGGGGAGATTAAAGGGTTCTGAAGAAGCACACTAACTTTTCCATTCCAATTTTTTACTCCTAACAGTGAAGTTGATAAAATTCCACAATAAGACAAACAAATTGGTCAACTTTCAAAATCTCCCATTTAAGCCTAGGTTAAATTCATCCTCTTCAAGGCCTTCGTAATTCACCAATATGGCACGCAGACCATTGTTTTGCTGGTCACATTTTCCTCAAAGCTTCTTTTGTAATTCAATATAAGTTTTGTGAAACTGAAAACAATTTGCTAAACATAGAAATACTTTGAAGAGAATGAAATTAACGTGGATTTTAATGGGAGATTTTGAAAGTTGACCAATTTGTTTTGTGTGTGTAACATAATACGGTATTTTATAAACTGCATCATGCCCCATGACAAAATCGCAAACATATGTGTTTGGTACCGTTGGAAAGGAAAAACAAGCGCGCTTGTTTTGGATCATAAAGTATTTTTTGTTTTCTTCTCCTTTAAATAAACAGGCTTGAGCTGCAAAAATTCGCACTATGTTCATAACTTCTGATAGTCACGGCATAAAGAGGATTTGAAGGTCATAAAAAACTATAATATTGCCATTGGAATGAGGGGAATCCATGCAGTCTGTAGCCTGTCCGTGCTAAAACAGTTTCCAAAAAGAAAACCGTTTATTAAAATAGCCGGGACGAGCATTCAGTCATTCTAAGCGGCAAGCCTCAAAACACTACTTTAGCTTACATTTTCGAGACAAGGAGAAAACATTCTGTTTTAACAGAAAAATTAATTTGACTCTCAATGACTACTCCAATAGTATAAAATATACTCAACCTTTGAATTTGTAAAATGGCGTCATTTTACCTTCATCATTTTTCATATTAAAGGTCAAAGATCTGATGATAATTTGTTATATGTAGGACTGTTTACGTGTGCAGGTGAAGAATTATTTCAACCATATGCTTTTTATCTTTCTTCAAGCAGTGTACACACTTTGGGGATTCATTTCTGGTCAGAGAAATACACAGAGATACCGTTCCTTATGGACAGTCCAGTGTGTTACGGAAACGAGACGAATTTCGGACAATGTCAATCCCGTCCATATACCGATACGAAATGTGCAAAATATTACCCTTACCAGTCACGGGGAGTAGCGTGTTTATCGGACGGTGGGTGATCTTTTGTTAAAGTTGAGTTTAATACCCATAAATACGCCAGGAGCATTATGCGACCTCGTAAGATAAATACAATCTTTTTTATGTAATACAACATAAGCCAACTCCGGACGGCCATGGCGATACATCAGGAACAGCATTTTTAAAGGCGAGCTCAGTGTAACTGCTTTGAGAAAGAAAACTAGGTTTAAGGCTTTTTCACACTATTGGCAGGGCTGGAAATGCAAGGTGCAAGTATAAGCTACCAATTAGTGTTCATGATCTAGTAATAATCGGACAATCCTGCCATTGCTTGTGTTTTGCACTGGGGTGGTAAATGGAACAAGGTGAAAATTGCCAAAATCTACCCAAAAGACTCGACGAACATGGTGTATGTATTTTCGAAAGCTTATCAAGTTTAAATCAATAATAAAACGAGAAAGAACATGTATGGATTTCGTGATTTAGTAATCTCTATGTTTTTATTGTAGAGAAAATAAAGCAAACGTTTGAGGTGAAAATGGTCCCCTCCTCTAAAAATCCAATGAACGATTCTGGGACACTTTTAGTAGGTGTTGCCGGATTATGGGGCTTAGTATGTGGAAATAACATGGATTTCAAGACCGCTACGGTTTTCTGTAGACATATGGGATATGTATGGTAAGGTTACAACAATGACCATGATCATTTAACTGATGAAGACGTTGATTGCTTTGGTCTATTATAAGTTAAATATTGATTATTCTTGTAATATGACTGAGCGTTGGTCAAGACTTCTCTTTTTTATATGTATGAGGTCATTGTGTCAACTCCGTTTGGAGGTATCTTCCTGTCACGCATGAAAAACGTAAGCTTCCCGTTCTCTGTGTGTGTTATTTAAAGAAAGGCGCACAAAAACTCACAAAATAGACAGGAGAAGGCTGTTTCTCAAAACACTTACGCTCGTATTTGCACCTCATCGTAACCTTATGTACGATAAGAGTAACTCATGGAGTTTAGGCCTTGTGTTGGACTTACGTCGAACGTAAATATCTGAGAAACAGCCCCCACATTGTGAACTTAGCGGTTATGTTGGAGCATATCATTTAAGTCTGTTAGCTGGCTAAACCTCCTGTACAATAAACCTACAGCCGATCTCTCAGTCAGCAAAATTACATGACCATGCCAGTTAACATGCTTTATGGGTATTTTTCAGGGGTAGTCCGTTGGAGAAAACTTACTTTGATGATATCTACCATGTGTGGATATCCTCTATAAAATGCAACGGCAACGAGACCAATATCTTTGAATGTAAGAATTTAGAATGGATTACCAAGAGATGTTACGAAGACAGGAAAGCTGCTATCAGATGTTTTCACAGTAAGTCACAAATTTCCTTCCTGGAAAAGATTTGTATGAATTAACTAATGCATTTCTTATCCTATTATACATAGAATACTGTTTTGGGCTGTGTAAATTGAATAATGCGTTTCACCATGTGGATAATGTTTTCGGCTGTGTAAATTGCATAATGGGTTTCACCATGTGGATAATGTTTTCGGCTGTGTAAATTGCATAATGCGTTCCGCCGTGTGACAACGTGACTGGTGTCATTCTAACTTCCAGCCCACGGGAAGCAGATTCTGTAAGCACATTTCAGAAATTCATTGAACCTTCGCTAACTGGTTTTTGTAGGGATTCCATTTTAAAGCGGGTAGACGCTATGCACCATGGGATAAGTGATGTTTACCTATCTGTCGCCTATCAACTGCAATATGACATATTTAAAAAGAACTTTTGTGATTTAATTCCATATTTATATTTCTTTTTCAAAACAGCGCCACATCCCGAGGATCCTATGATGGAGAAACTTTCAGAAGGACCCCAAGTGGACAACGGGGAGTTAACTTTGCGATGCTCATCCCGAGTAAAGGGCACCGTGCCGGTAATTCTTTCATGGACGTGTGATCCTTATTATTTTAGAGACGGTGATTTCAACCAGACACATAATGTTTCCACGTTTACATTCAAGCCCTTGTCTCAATACCTTAACCGGTACAGGTATTGCCTTTGTAGCGCATATACAGAGCAGGGATGGAGAGGAAAGGCTTACTTCAAGTTTGACGTTCAATGTAAGTAAAACAATTTCCTTACCTAGTAACACCAGGTAAAACAGAGGAAATGTGACCGTCAAAAGAGGGTGGGTAAAGGCAGCAAACGATATGTTATCATTTAATACAAATAAGACTGTCAAAGTCAAGACTGGTATGTTTAATTTTACAAAGCAAATAATTTTTGACCGGAATTCTGACCATGCAAATGATTTGGGGACCGTTTGGACCTAAAACAGATACTTCAAACAAGTCTTTTAAATTTCGTCATCTCAATAAAAAGTATATACCAGGAACTGTTAGACTTACAATTGAAAATTATGAAAATCATGTTGCCTTGACTACTATCAAACTTTTCCCTGTAGTCATGTATTCGAATGGTGTTTTGGTAAATTCCTCGTGTTGAAACTGTTAACCGTTTAGGCGGGCAGCGATTTACATCCAGTGGGACGATTTGTCACGATGTTTGGGGGGGGGGGGGGCGGGGCGGGTTATCATCCAAGCTTTACCTACAAGTTACCTTTATCTCAGGACTGTAGTACGGGACACCAGATTCTCGTCATCCCGACAAAAAAGCACTTTATTAAATGACTTTTAATGTTATTGGCAACAGATGGTGAAACGGCCACACTCATACGGAGCTTACCAGGGCCAATACGAACAAACTAGGCCAATACGAACAAAGTAAGGCCAATACGAGATCTAACATGGCGACCATTTCATTCCTATCACTTCAAAATCCCAACGCAATTTTTCTTGAAATCACCAACAGAAAAAAAGAATATAGCCAATGTACAGTTTAAAAAAATGAATATTCCGTTTATGTCATTACATAAATTAAAAATTGCATAAATAATAATTTGGTAAAATAAAGAAATATGTCACTATGTCTTATGTACAAACGGAGGATAACTCTTGGTACATTACACCTAGCTATTTTTTTAAGTTCTCACATTGTTTATAAACATGGCATCGCCTTTAAAGTCGTTATCCCTACTAAAAAGAAGAACAATCATCAATCTAAAGATGACGTGATTTACAGAAACTTTCTCAGCTACGTGAGCAAAAAAAATTAACAACAAAAATAATAGTCAATCAGGTTATTCCCTATTGGCAATGTTTTGGGGGGTTTTTTTCAAAATAATATGTGGGGATATTTATATTAGAAAGGATCAAAAGCCATAGTACTTCGATTTTAAACAATATGGCGGACTCCGTGAGGAAAACATTGCCAACGCGTCTTTATGAGCCAAAATCCCAACAAAGAATAATGTATATAGTTTTGTACCCTATTTTAGAATGAGAAGCGCTTGGTTAATTTAAAGGCCCACTTGCCGCCGTAGCCTGTTTAAATTTGCTAAGAAAACCAATTTACATGAGCTTACTACGACTAATACAACTAAACTTAAACATAGGACACATAAAACATGTCTAGTTAGCTGTAGAATGTAGAAATGAGGTGAAAAACAAACGAAGAATCGAAGCCTGATTACAACAACAACGATCAGTGTCGGTCAACTTTCGTGTTGGCTTACCCTCATTTCAGGCCTTTTTATCTGTGGTTTACACTCAAACAATTACCAGCAGGCTTTTCCAGTCGCTGTTAACCGATCGTCAGTCTGTATTTCTCAGATAAATAGGCCTACGTAAAATTACACTGTGCCGTTAGTTCACTCACTCGACTGAAACATAAAATCGCCAATAGGGGGCAGTTTGAACGGGGGCAGTTTGAACTTATATTGTCTGGGAAAAATACAGAAAACGGTCTTTCTTTTTAATGTAAACAATATTCCTGATTTTCGCGGCAAGTGTGCCTTTAAAAGAATATTTATACATTGTGTTTTTTTGTTATACAAGTCGGTCCAATGTCGCGAGGGCGGTCTTTAACAGACCCCGGCGAGGTGATTGAAGGAGAAAAGGTAACCGTCAGGTGTAAAGTCGGAGAATCCAAACCTACTCCCAAGATTCTGTGGTACATCGGTGACGTACGGATACGTCATAACATTTCCACAACTTACACTGCTGTAAGAAAATACGATGGCTACACGGGATTTATCAGCGAGACTAATCTTACCTTCATAGCCAGAAGAGCTCATGCAGGATCCCTGGTAAAGTGCGTGGGCTGGAACAACATTACAGAGAGGTCTTATGGGCAAAGCTTCAAATTAAAAATTAAATGTAAGTCATGGTATATAATGCAGTTATTTTTTTTATTTCGTAAAAATGAGATTAAATTCCAGAAAGACTTGGGAAAGGTTTCATTGCCCACTTTTTTGCTGCGCGAGAAACACGATTTAAAGGTTTTATGAACAACCTTTGGCAATAAGAACATGTAATTTACGGACCAAAAAGAAAATGTCTCTCCTTTTTGAATACCAGGGAACTGACAAAAATGTTTTGTTTCAATTTATATTTTGTAAATATACATTTAGTCCATAAACAAACACAAACCAGCTTTAAGCCCTGTTCATATATATCGTTTTAAGCACTTATACAGGGTATCAAATCTGCACCGAAAAGTATCAGCGTGCACACGGACGTATCGCTACAAGGGTTTTTAACAAGGCGGTCGCTTAACAGAAATATCCCCTTTATATCCCACAATGCAATTTACCTTTTTCGAGTGACGTAATCAGACTTTGAACACAGGTTTATTGCATATCACATTATCGACTTAAATTGGCTTACATTGAAAATGATAAGAGATTTTCTAGATGTATTCGGGCTTTCAACGAAGTCCTATTTAATAAATAATTAATCTATCACAACTATGTTTGGAGCTTGTACATTTCAGTATATATTTCATCATAAAAGGTTGTTTGTCCATGATTCTCTAAGGGAGGACACGTGCTAAATCCGAGCGAAGATCAATCACTGACTTTCAAAGTACTATTTCCAAGTGTTAACATGTTTAACAGCTATTGGATTCGTTTAACATGTTTGCTTAACATGATTTGTTTAACATGTTTAACAGCTATTGGATTTGTTTAACATGTTTGTTTAACATGATTTTTTTAACATGTTTAACAGCTATTGGATTTGTTTAACATGTTTGTTTAACATGATTTGTTTAACATGTTTAACAGCTATTGGATTTGTTTAACATGTTTGTTTAACATGATTTGTTTAACATGTTTAACAGCTATTGGATTTGTTTAACATGTTTGTTTAACGTGATTTGTTTAACATGTTTAACAGCTATTGGATTTGTTTAAGATGTTTGTTTAACATGATTTGTTTAACATGTTTAACAGCTATTGGATTTGTTTAACATGTTTGTTTAACATGATTTGTTTAACATCTGTAACAGCTATTGGATTTGTTTAACATGTTTGTTTAACATGATTTGTTTAACATGTTTAACAGCTATTGGATTTGTTTAACGTGATTTGTTTAACAGCTATTGGATTTGTTTCTATTACAGCTTCTCTCACTCCCGTGGCAAATATTTACGTTGACAAAGAAGACAGCGGACTTATTCTTAAATTCCGGTGTGACACCGTGAGTTTAACGACTACAGCTCCGGTCTTATGGATGGTTGATGACGTCACGGTCTTATCTCCAATACCAAACTTTACAATGAAACTACCGGGACATTTATTACTAGGGAATTATAGTTGTCATATGCGTACAGCGGACGGTTTACAGAAAATACCGGCAATAATACATACGAAAGATGGCCAAGCAAGCCAGTAGTTAACGCGATGAATATATGTATGGGTTATGAGCATTGATATTTCCATCGCAAATCGATAAATTGCCCCAAAAAATCGCTGAAGATCTTGTAACCTATGACCTTGAAATAAAAAAGGTCAAATTCAAAAGCATTTTAAGTATTACGTTTTCTAAAACTCCCAAGAAGAAAAATAAAAGAATTGTGCAGGCTGCAATACATTGGGCATTGGCATCAAATTGTACGTAGCGGGTTGAACAGAGAGGACAAACCATCGTGTCTTTTTATAGTAGGAGTTGATCTATAACAAAGAGAGATACTTGCAGAATTTTTGGATTACCCTCATAACTTAGTAAACGTGAAGAAAAATATTTCTTTGGATTTATGAAACCAAGATAGCTGTCAATACATATAAATGATCCAAATATATTTTCCACCCTTACATTGTAGGATAAAAATCGAAATGTTTTATAACCTATCTTTTGTGTTCCTTATTACCTCTCCTTAAAGTGGCATGAGCTGCCAAAATGTTGATATTTGGACGTTAAAACAGAATGTTGAAATTATTGGCTATTTTTCTCAGAAGCTTTTTAGTGCTTCTAGTCTCGAAAATGTACGATAAATAAAGTATTATTTTAAACTAACTTTGGCTTAGAATGAATGAATGGTCGTCCCGGTTATTTAAATTTGTTTCCTTTTAGAACACGTTTTCGGTTCTTGCGGGGCACATACTGTATGGATTTTCCTCATTCCAACGCCAAACATTTAGTTTTTCGATGGCCTTCAAAGCCTCTACTGTCCTGACGATCAGAAATTATGACAAAAGTGTGAATTTTGGCAGTTCATGCCATTTTAAAGGACATATAATTCAAGTGGCACGAGCTGCCAACTTTGGTTTGTTATTTCGAAAAAGAACTTTCCGCTGATATCAATCGTGGAGATGTACGTTTACGTAGTTTTTAGGGAAGAAAGCCCTCAACAAAATGTACTCATATGTCCCGGCTATTGGACTTTTATCTTCCGTTCGTACAGATTACTGGCTTTACCGATATTTTTCGTTTCAATGCCAATCCTGTAGTCTTTCAAGGTTTCCAAACCCTTCTCTTGATAATCGGAATTTATTTTAAAAATTTGACAGCTTTTGCCACTTAAGTCGAATGAATCAATTCCCTGCATCCGTATTTCTAGAAGTATGTCAGTTCCGTAGTTTCGTATTTTCACCTAAACTGTTGCAATGAAAACTGGTCATTTATATCTTCCCCCAAAGCACTAAACAAAGTGGCATACTGATTAAAATTGTAACAAACCCAGATTCCTTCAATCAGAAGCACAATGATATAATTTGGTTCGTTACCGCAATTCAAAGACTTGACTTGTTGTGTGATGGGGGCGGAGAGGAAGGTTCGAAACGTAATTTGATAGAGAAATTCTGTTGGGATGTCTGTCCTCGTTCCAGAAAACGTGACGGGAATTACATACTTAGTCAGGATACCTAGCACAAAACATAAAGCTATTGACGGCTCCATTGAACTTATTTTTAGAGAACAAAAAATACAACCCCGAACTGATCAACCAAACAGTAGGCCTTATATTTCATGCTTTTAAATAAATTATTTTGAAGGACTCTGCGTTTCAAATTTCAATCCCGTTTTAAATACTCATTAATCCCACCTGCCCTTTAGATTCTAATTAACAAACATTTTAAAAATTCCTCCCGTTAACTTGTTCGAATTTTATTGTAAATCTGCTAAATTCCTCATTGAAAAAATTGGCCAGAAAGATTCCAATAGTTAGCTCACCCTTTTAATGGCGGTTTAATGTGTGGTCTTCCTGATCAGCAAGTAAGTAAAACAAAATAGAGACACATGAGTGCGGCTACCAAACAATACAGCCTTCTTCCATAAACTTGCATTCTCTACCTGTTCATATACATGTAAGAGGACGTTCCCTGTGCCCATATGTTATAGTGTTCAGAAATATATACTGTTATAGGTCATTGATGACAATTATAGAAACGTGTCTACATTGCTTTTCTAGTTAAAAAAAATACCATTCTTTCCAATGTCCCCGTGGTAGTGAGACAATCTCTATGTTTATATCACGCCTACTGCACTCATCTTTGCAAATAAACCAAAACAGGGAGTCAAAATACGTTACTTTTCTTTCTTTATTTCTGTACTGTGCCAAGCTGGAGGCCGTTTCACGAAGCCGTCACAAAATGCGATCAATCGCAGTTGACATGACGTCGTATCTGTTCACTATGGTATCCATCGGCAACCACGTTTCGTTTAATTGCGATGCAGCTGCTTTGTGAAACGAGCCCCCCGATTAGCGGAAACTCTCACATTTAGATATCTCTATTTCCATTGTTGACAATGTTTTGTAATATGAGATCTCCCACTGAGTCATATAGTTACCACGGACATATTTGTTACTGCAGCCACACCCCCATACAAACCAAGTGTACGGACGGTTCAGGGGTTCGTTTGAAGACAGATGGAGACATTTATATAACTCGTGTATCTATTGAAGATATTGGATGGAATTCTAAGTAATCATGGCCTGCAGGATAGTCTCAGGAAAACGATCTTACCGGTAACATCTTCATGCGAAGGAGCTAAAAAGACGCCCTACTTTGTGGTGAGTTTTCAGTAAATGCTTGAAGATTGAAGTTGAAATGTACGACACCCGTCTGTTTGGGGAATATATTTGATTGCTTGTTTGGTATTTTACGCCGCGCTCAAGATTATTTCACTTATATGGCGGCGTTGCCAGTTTTATTGTGGGAGGAAACCGGACTCTATGCCCGGAGGAAACCCACGACCTTCAGCTGGTAACTGGCAACCATCCCTCATATGTCGTTCGAGTGAAAACCCAGTCAGAAAATTTTCCAATTTTGTGGGACTGAGTGGGATTCGAACCCGCGACCCATTGGTGGAAGGCTTTTCGGATTGAGCGCCCAACGCTCTACCTACTGAGCCACGGAGCCCCCCTTGGGGAATAAAACAATGCGTGTAAATAAATAAATACGTAATCATTTTGTGTCAATTAAAGTTGTTTAAGCTGTCAAATGTACGGAAAATTTTGTTGAAACATAATTAGCTAATTTTAAGCTGTTTTTATCAAGAAGTACAAATAAAAGACTTTCCGTTGATACCAATCATGGAAATATATGTTTAGGTAATTTTATAAGCAAAACAAAGCTCCAAAAATGTAGCCATACATTGTTTGAGATGTGTTCGTTATTAGCTGACATATTCCGTTCGCTTTACCAATAATCTAGTTTTTCAAGGCACTCCAAACGCTCAGCTTGACAATCAGAATTTATGAAAAAAGTCAATATTTGGACAGCTCATGTCACTGCAACTACGTCCTACAACATCTAGATAGTTGATGAGCAACATAAATTGTCACATGTTACGAAAATCCAGCTGAATTACGTGTACTTTCGGACTGTCTTATTATACAGCGGCCATTAAGAGCTTGTACCTGCACTGTAGGAAGAGTTCGATGTTGTAGTAAGTGGCATGAGTACTGACAATGTTGAAATTACATTAGCTGTCAAATTGTTTTTCTCACAACTCCTCATCCCCAAGACAATACCAGGATTTGGTTGACTGACGCTGGAATTAAGAAATTCCATAAAGTCTGCGGATTGAACGAACCGAGATTGTGATCTAAAAATTAATATACAACTGTTACCAAGATGAACGTTCTTGAATTTTAAGTTAATAAGGTAATTCTAAACTCTCCTCTGACATAAAATTCTACAGAAAAATGATTGAAAATTTCACAGTATTGCTTTAAAGGAAAATCTCACAATTTTGAAAGCTCGTGTCCCTTTAAAGTGGCATGAACTGCCAAAATGTGGATATTTTGACGTTGAAACAGAATGTTGAAATTATTGGCTATTTTTCTCAAGACGTATAATTCAGAAGCTTTTTCAGTGTTTCTAGTCCCGAGAATGAACGATTAAGTATTGTTTTGGACAAACTTTGGCTTAGAATAAATGAATGGTCGTCTCGGTTATTTAAATTTTGTTTACTTTTCGAACACTATTTCGGTTCGTATAGGCCACATACTGTATGGATTTTCCTCAATTCCATGCCAATCGTTTAGTTTTTCGATGGCTTTCAAAGCCTCTTACTGTCGTGACGATCAGAAATTATGAAAAAAGTGTGAAATTTGCCAGCTCATGCCACTTTTAATATATGTTTTTTTCTTTTTAACAAAAATGGAAAATTGGTTTCTACCGATCTCTAACTTTTCTGGTGTTGTTTTATATTGATATTTTAGCGTTAAGCCCCGCTCAGGTTGAGTTAAGATGCGATCCCATTGTCTGCAATTGAATCTTAAGGCCGTACATGTTGAAAATTAATATCGCAGATTTACTGCCGACCTGAGTTTATGATCGGATCGGATCTTAACTCAACCTGAGCGGAGCTTTAGGCAACGTAGCCTGTAGAATGTGTTGAATGTTTTGATTACCATGCAAAGCATTCAATGACAAACCTTATATGGTGACTTAAAGACCTAAAGAAGGGGAAACCTCTAGAAATACATAGGAATTATCGTCGAAAACAGCCTACAAAGTACTTCGAACATTTCACGTCAATTACCTCCAGTCACCCTCAAGCTAATAAAAACAGACAGAAGTATGTCCTTTCAGTGGCTTATCTGTGTAGCCATTTTTCCGTTTTAGGATGACGTGATGTTGGTGTAGCTATTTTTAGATCAATAATGACGTATTTTTACCGCTCTCTAATGTATAATGGTAGATTTAGATCCAAAAAAAACATGGCGACAAACTTGAAGTGGGAAGATTTTCTCCAAATATATAGGTCAGTATGCAACCGCGCGTCATTGCTTAGCCAGCCATTGGCTAAATTGCATCACGTGACTACACTATAACGCACTTAAATTTGTATTCAACAATAATTGGATAAAACTAATGAAAAAATGGTGGCGGCCTTGTGAATGGCCTATGGAGCTTATTCTCTATTGTAACGCCACCTTCAAATTTCAATTATTCACTTACGAGGGGATAAAACATACATTGGACAGTTGTTTTTGACTAAATGAACTCTACTCTTTCCATCTAAACTAGTCTAAAGCTTTGATTTTCTTTCCCTTTAATTCTATCACGTTGAACCTTCAGCAACTGTCCGGTTGAATCTATCACCTTCTTCTCTGTAATGATTCGAGAAAGATGCTAGAAATTATACGGAAACATTACCTGACGATTAACTGACTTTTCCCAGGTCCTCATAAGCTGTTGAGGGGGGTCAAATAGATGTATGTGTGGGCGTATACTGGGGACCATGTATGCTGAATCATTTGGAGGTCTGTTTCTCCTTCATATACACGTAATAGGTAAGACTTTCTTAACTTCACCAGCTTTTCCATAGAGACAATTACACACACAAAGACATGTCATCCATACAGTGAAGTCCAGACTTATTTCTCTTTGTAATTTAAAGCAGGTGCGAGTCAAGAACAGCATTGTCAACTTAGTTTTGGTGCGACATAGGTTTTCTCTGTCTCTGAAGCCCTACAATTTTCTTTGCATAAGCCATATCTGGAAACATTTTGAGCTTTGGGAAGTAGTAACTCAGTTTGCCAGGCAATGCCACATCCGGTATAGTACTTAAATTGACATGAGCTGCCAAAATGTTGATATTTTTTAAAACAGAATGTTGAAATTATTGGCTATTTTTATCAAGACGTATAACTCAGAAGCTTTTTAGTGCTTTTAGTCTCGAAAATGTAGGATAAAGTATTGTTTTGAACTGACTTTGGCATAGAAGGAATGAATGGTCGTCTCGGTTATTTAAATTTTGTTTACTTTTCGAACACGTTTTCGGTTCGTACAGGCCACATACTGTATGGATTTCCCTCATTCCAACGCCAATCATTTAGTTTTTCGATGACCTTCAAAGCCTTTACTGTCGTGACGATCAGAAATTATGAAAAAAAGTGTGAATTTTGACAGCTCATGCCACTTTAAAATAAACGCATTTCCTAAAACGCCATGTCGAAGGGTTTCGATAAGGCAATCGAAGATCCGGGGTTTCCTCAGGGTAAAAAGTTCAATCTCCTCCGCGCACTTAACGGTAACGTCGCCATATAAGTGAAATAATCTTGCATCAATTGATCAATGTTATATGACTAAAAGCTGTTTTCTTGTCGCAATTAAAGTCCAAGTTAGGAGTTATAGCTTCTTAGTTTACATTTGACAGCATTTTATTGGGTTTATATTCAGAAACGGTTACAAAACGTCATAACAGTGAATTAACCGTGCTATATTCTATTACATTTTTTGCTTTATCGGAAGTCATCCATCGTAATTTTCTCCATTCAGTTTCCGTCAACTCACAATCTGGAGGTGAGACTTTCCGGATATTGGGCACTGCCGAAAAGCCTTCGGAAGGTTCCGTACAAATTTATAAAGACGGAGATTGGCGACATGTTCGGGACAACGATTTTCGGCTCAAGGAGGCAGAAATAATTTGTAATGAAGCAGGATATGGCAGGTGTGTGAATTTTTATATGGGACTATAACGATGGACAGGTTTGCTGATTTTGACAAAACTATTGAATAAGGTTTAATTAAGTATATCTGCGATTTAAAGTAGATTTGGATGGAAATACGCAATAATGATGGAAAGATGTGATTATGATGAAAATATGTGGTTATGATGAAAATATGCGGTTAGGATGAAAATATGTGGTTATGATGAAAATATGCGATTATGATATGAAGATGCGATTATTACACAATTGACAATAACACTAGAATCGTCACCTTGTAGCAGCGGAAGATCGGTGGTTTCATAATGGCAAACAATCCGGCCACAACAGCATCCATCGCAAAGTAAAATAGAGTTGGCCTACGTTACCATGTACATACATCATTCTTCCTTGTCGTTTTTGGTGTCCGCCATATTGTTTAAAAACTCCACTTATTTTTGTAGTAAATGTTCGCACTTGCTACACCCGTGAAAATCTTAAGTATTTGTCATATGGTGTCTTCTAAAATACACCTATATAGGCCTATCATATTATTCTAAAACACAGTTGCCGATATAGATGTTGCAAGAAAACATCACGCTGCCCCTGACTCAAAGGTTAACGTGGAAATGCATTCTACTCGCGCCTTATACAAATCCCGATCTCGATAGTGCGGGAATCTCCTTGGTAACTAAAATGTTTATTATTTTTTTTCCAATATTCATTTTTTACAGATCGCGTGTTTTATACAGCTTAAATTCTTTCCACGGACGATCGAGATCGGACGCCATTTGTTTTAATTGCTGGGACAGGGCCACACGGTTTAGTCAGTGTGTTGTTGGGAGTGTGGAGAAGACCAATCACAAATGGGAAACGGCCGGTGTGATTTGCCAACCAAGTTAGTACTTAATGTGGAATGTTAACACGGTGGCTCAGTAGATAGAGCGTTTGACGCTCAATCCGAACTGCCTTCCATCAATGGGTCCAGGGTTTGAATCCCACTCAGTCCAAAAAAAATGGGAAAATTTTCTGACTGGATTTTCACTCGAACGACATAGGCCTATATGGGATGGTTGCAAGTTACCATCGAAAGGTCGTGGGTTTCCTCCGGGCATAGAGCCCGGTTTCCTCCCACAATAAAACTGACAACGCCGCCATATGAATGAAATAATCTTGAGCGCGGCGTAAAACACCAAACAATCAATCAATCAGAACACTGGCTTTGGGCTTTGGGGCGGTGAAATAAAAGGCAAACCCAAAGGTATGAAAATTAAACTGCATCGTATCATTTAAATGTATTAGAAATGCTCTTATCGCAAAGCCTTTTTGTTCCCAGTTTAGACTAAGACCTAATCTGACTTTTTAATTCGAGATGTTTATTGTATTTTCTATTAACATCTCCACTGTTCGGAGCAAACCTGGTTTGTTTTCGCTCGCTTCCGGTCGGCTTTCACTTCCTAAATTTCCGAGATAGCCGCGAAACGAACACTTTCCATATCCTCTTGTGAGCCCTATAATATAGCAGCCGAAGATCCGGGGTTTCCTCGGGGTAAAAAGTTCAATCTCCTCCGCCATATAGTGATAACGTAAGACGCCGAAACAATCTATATATTAACTATCAGCCGTAATCACATATAAATGAAGCATTGGAGAAATGCAAATACCTACCAAAACTGTGTCTGTCTTCGTTTGTGTTACCCACCCAAGATGAGGTTTACCGGGCTATGTAACATATCTAAACAAATAACTTTATAGATACTTGAGCATTTGATTAATTTGCATTTATTTTTCTTTTCTGTTTGTAGTAAAGTATTTAGATATTTATTTCCTAACGCCATTTATATTTGTGTCACACAACATGTGGTTTACCGAGCTAAATAACTTATATAAACAAATATCTTTAGAAATGATTTTAGCATTAGATTAATTTATAATTACTTTTATTTTCTCTTTTCGTCTGTGGTCAAATATTTTGATAGGTACTTCCTTTCGCCATTTGTATTCAGCCCAAAAATACGGTGATTGCCTGTATAAAAAGCGCAGACTGTCCCAGGCGTGTCAAAGCCGACCAGTAGCAAGCGAGGATAGCCGAAGTGTGTTCCGACTGCTCAAAGCCGACTGGCAGTGAGCGAAGTTTGTTCCGAATGATGGAAACGTGCCGAGGTTTGCTCCGGATGATAACCGTCTTCTGGATATTTATAAAAGGACTTTGTTGGCATTAATACATGTGAAATATACACCTGGTGTTAAATTCGTTCGTGACGGAATTAAAGCTAGTAAAGTTTTAAACATTTAACTGTCACTTTTCAGACCTACCTAACATCGATGTTCGCCTCGTAAACGGTAAAAGTTTGAACGGAAGTATAGGTAAAGTACAAGTGCTATTCGATGGACAATGGGGCGGTGTGTGTGGTGGAGAATGGGGTAACGAACCAGCCAGTGTTGTATGTAGACAGCTGGGATATACAAAGTAAGAATAACACCTTAATACACGTACATAGTTTCTCAGAATTCTAAAACTAATTTCTATTAGTAAACCATAATTAAGCAATATCTCATCATGTAGTGCTTATTCTTAATTTATTTACCTCAATAAGATGTGACATTTCTTTATTGTCCCCCAAATGCGATATTTATCTTGACTCCAAGAGAGCTGTCATCGGGTTGCTATTGATGCTGACGTCACGTGCTCTATTCTGCCTATACCTTCGGCCAATCAGATACAACGATACAAAGATTGCGAGAATCTCGTTTACGGTCGTAATAACAAAGCCCAAATGCTAATCATTGCTATCAGCGACTGTGTCTTAGAAACCCACAAAAACTAGCTGGAATGATTTTTTTTAAATGAGTGAAAGTCAGACGGTCTTACTCTAACAATCTTCGATAGGTAGTATATAAGAAATGTTTTAAACTCTCTTGAAACTCTCTTTAATTAACCATTCAGACAAGTTTCTAATTGTGTTAAAAAGAGGTATATCATTTAGAATTTTTTGGAGTATTTTTGTAACACATTGGCAATGGTTACGCATCTTAACTATGGCAAGAACATCGATAGACTGAGATTGAACCCCAAAAATGTCCCCCCCCCCTCATCTACAACCTACAACCAACAATCAACAAGGTTATAAACTCCATCTCATAACCTACAACCAACAAACAACAAGGTTATAAACTCCACCTCGTAACCTACAAACAACAAGGTTATAAACTCCACCTCATAACCTACAACCAGCAAACAACAAGGTTATAAACTCCATCTCATAACCTACAACCAGCAATTGATTTGGTAAGGCAGAAATTGAAGCCAAATATTTTGTTTATTTCTTCAGTGTACACACTTTTGGGATTCATTTCTGGTCAGAGAAATACACAGAGATACCGTTCCTTATGGACAATCCAGTGTGTTACGGAAACGAGACGAATTTCGGACAATGTCAATCCCGTCCATATACCGATACGAAATGTGCAAAGTATTATCCTTACCAGTCGCGGGCAGTAGCCTGTTTAACGGAAGGTTGGTAGACATTTATTTCAATAAACTTTCGTGGTTGATTCTTGGTTCTGGGCGTAAAGATTTCCTGTTTAAAAGGGAATGAGCTGCCGAAATTTTGATTTTTTTTTCTTCATTAATTTCCATTATCAAAAATTAGAAAGTTCACCGCTTGAAATAGCATGATGGTAAAGTCACCTGTCCGAACCAAAGATATATGGTAATAACGGACAAAATTAAAAAAGGCAGGATGTATGAGTTCATTTTTGTGGGTTTGTAGTTTATAAAACCATGTAATTGTACGTGAGGAAGAGTGGTATCAACGGAAAGCTCCTATTTTTAAAGAGGCATGAGCTGCCAAAATTCGGACTATTTTCATAGATTCTGATTGTCACAATAGTTGGAGGCTTTGAAGGCCATCGAAAAAACTTAATGATTGGTGTTGGAATGAGGAAAGTCCATACAGTATGTGGCCTATACGAACCGAAATAGTGTTCGAAAAGTAACAAAATTTAAATAACCGGGACGGCCATTCATTCATTCTAAGCCTAAGTTAGTTGAAAACAATGCTTTATCGTACATTCTCGACACTAGAAGCACTAAAAAGCTTCTGAATTGTACGTCTTTAGAAAAATAGCTGATAATTTTAACATTCTGCTATAACCGCCAAATATCTCAATTTTGGCAGCTCATGCCACTTTAACTTTTTGATAGTAATGACCAATAATTAATTAATTCTGTTTCAACAGTTCGGGTACAGTTATTAAAGTGCCTATCACAAATCCAAGTACTTGGCCTTAACTTAACACTTAATCCATCCTTCAAATTGAGCAGCTCCAGCATTTTCAACACTTGACTTCACACCTAATATTATGAAGCCTCTATGTTGCTGCATTTTAGAAACAACAATGCAAATTACCCGATCAGCTCTGTCCAATCAGACATTGATCCGCAAATTTAAAAAAGCGGACATTTCGTTTCCCGCATATTAGAACCAATTCCAGTTTTACACGACGATATTCCTAGAGACTTTCGAGTTGTATATTTGATGATTTAAGGTACTGTATAAGAAACAGTGTATAACATTAAATTATTAAATCCTACATTATTTTTATAACACGTTGGACGATTCAAGGTGCATTAGTTGAACGGAATGGCATTTCCGCTTTATTCTTAGCATACATTGATTTATAAGCCGGTGAAAAAGGATATATTTGACTATCCTTGAAGACCTTTAACGTTAAAATACTTTACAGTCCTTATTTAAGTATATTCAAGGTCGATGAACTAATATACGTCCGACGGCGATGACTAGCTACAAATCACACGATTCCCATTAAGGGTCTTTCTTGTTTTCTACTTCCAGAGGAAGTTAAGCAAAGCTTTGATGTAAAATTAGAATCCTCTCCTAAAAGTCCTTCGAACGATTCCGGAAAACTGCTAGTGGGCGTCGCGGGATTATGGGGCTGGGTGTGTCCAGACAGGGTGGATTTCAAAACAGCTACAGTTTTCTGCAAACACATGGGATATCTCTGGTAAAGTTGTAGTATATCTAGAAAAAATGAACTCTTTTAAATTGGCATGAGCTGCCAAAAGTATCGGCTATTTTTCTCAAGACGTAGAATTCAGAAGCTTTTTAGTGCTTCTAGTCTCGAGAATGTGCGATAAAGTATTGTTTTGACCTAACTTTGGCTTAGAATGAATTAATGGTCGTCCCGGTTATTTAAATTTTGTGTACTTTTCGAACACTATTCCGGTTGGTATAGATTTTCTTCATTCCAATGTCAATCATTTAGTTTTTCGATGGTCTTCAAAGTCTCGTATTGTCGTGACGATCAGAAATTTAAAAAGGGTGAATTTTGGCAGTTCATGCCACTTTAATGAAGTCCCACAGTTTAACGAAGCTGGAACTTGAAAGTTATTTGAAATTTGAATATCACATTGTATTCGATTAAAAAAATTCTAATAACTGGAACGCATATTCACATGTAAGCGTTTGACCCCTTTTAACACTTCCGTATAAATAACGTACTTTACTATGAGTAATACCAACGAAATGTTTCGTGTTACCAATTTAGGAAAATATCCAATTATTTATAATTAATTTAAGCAATACGGGAACATTGAATTAGTTTCAGTTCATACTTTAAATTCTGAAACCACAAGTAACGGGCTGTTCTTTTTTCAGGGGCAGTTCGATGGGTAGTGAAAAGTTAAATGAAATTTACCACGTTTGGATATCCACTATAGAATGTAACGGTACTGAAGCCAGTATATTTGAATGTAAGAACTTAAAATGGATTACCGAGGGATGTTACAAAAACGAGATAGCTGCTATCCGATGTTTTCATAGTAAGTTACTTATATATTATTGGTATACTTTATTTATCATTGAATCATTCGCAAAACTACAGTGTATCAGACTGACTCACCGGGGCCCTAACTGTAACTCTCCTAATATCTTCCTGATATTGAAGTCCATAGCTGCACCCTCACTCAATCAGATGTGTGGCTCATGTATACAAGCAATATGCTTATCGGTACGCTATTGAATTTATATATTTTTGTAGAATAGAATGACCGGTCATGCCATTCACTCATCGGCTTATCTTGATACCAAATGCCTTCCTACTATTTTAAAACTAGAACATACTGGCACATGTAATGCCTTTTTAGTGTAAATAACTATGGGTGCATGTTTTCCCCATGATAATGTAGACGTAACCCATCTTTTATATGGTATTTGTCTATCTGTAAAATATCCAAATAGGCCTACGTCGTATATCATTGCATCCTTCATTAAATAATTGGAAGCATTGCCGAAACTCATACTCGTATCCATTGATTTTACTTTGGCTTAATCAAACATAGCGCCTCATCCCGAGGACCCAGTAGTGGAGAAGATTTCGGAGGGAGTCTTGGTGGAAGATGGGGAGGTAACTCTGCGATGTTCAATCCGTGCAAAGGAAACTGCACCGGTAACTCTCAGATGGGATTGTTATCCTTACTCCCTTATGAATGCTTCTTTTAACGGGACGCATAACGTGTCCGCATTAACATATCGGGGGTTGCATTCTTATCGAAATGACCGACATTGTGCTTGTACAGCATATACATCACAGGGATGGAGCGGAAATGCTTACTTCAGATTTGACATCAATTGTAAGTTAAACGATTTTCTTCACAGGTTAAAATGTTGCAAAGCGAAAACATAATTAGGCTTCAGGTTAGGTTTCATATTCTGTTCGGTTTCTTGACACGCGCGCTTTAATATACATAAAATTCTATTAACTCGTCATACCGGTGACCTACCAAAGGATATGCCATATGTAACGATCAAATCCAAGAGACATGAAGAAATGCGAAAGTCATTTTGCTTAATTAATAACTCTTTCTTTGCAGATAATCTTTAAAAATTAAACTTGCATTATTTGCATATCTTCTTACCACGTGTAATTAGCGCACACTAATGCCAATACACTGAAACACAAGATATTATTTGAATGGGGTTTCCAGTCTATAAGTGAACAGCTAATTCTGCAACAGTAGGCCGGCCCTAAAGTACTAGCATTTTCCTATTTAAATTGTTATTATTTTTTGATTTGGCTCTTGTACAAATATGATAGTATCCAGAAACCAATGGATTTCGTACGAAGGTTGACTCTTAAATAACCTACCCATTTCTCGTTGTACGACAATAAGCACAAAAAAGTGATCAGATAAAAATGGTAACAATTCAACCCTAGAGAGTTAAACTCAAAAGTTTTATTTATTACAATTTCCATATTTTCATGTTATGTGCATTGTATTTATTTCAGTCGGACCTTTGTGGAGTGGAAGCTCTCTAACAGACCCGGGCGAATTGTCTGACGGAGAAAACGTAACCATTGCCTGCACGATTGGAGAATCTCGACCGGCTCCCAACTTTTTGTGGTACATCGGCAACGTACAAATACGTGAAAATATTTCCAGCCCTTACAGCTATCAAAAACAAGTCTTGCATTACAAGAGCTATGTTACGGAGACAAAGCTTAGTTTCATTGTCAAAAGGTCCTATGACGGATTGCAAGTGATGTGCTCTGGCTGGAATAACATTACGGAGAAGTTCATAACTAACAGAATCCGGTTGAAAATAAAAAGTAAGTCACATCAATATCGTCTTAAATATTTATGGCTTAAACTTAAAGTGGCATGAGCTGCCAAAAATGCCGATATTTTGACGTAACAACAGAATGTTGAAATTATCTGCTATTTTTCTCAAGACGTATAATTCAGAAGCTTTTTAGTGCTTCTAGTCTCGGGAATGTACGATAAAGTATTGTTTTGAACTAACTTTGGCTTAGAATTAGCCCGGATTATCGGTCTTACGGCGACTAGTATTATATGGCTGCTAATGTGTCTTGACGAACACGGAGAGAAAAAAAAATTCGGCAGAGCCCAGATTTCTCGGCTAGCTTAGAATGAATGAATGGTCGTCACGGTTATCTAAATTTAGTTTACTTTTCGAACACTACTCCGGTTCGTGTAGGCCACATACTGTATGAATTTTCCTCATTCCAACGCTAATCATTTAGTTTTCCGATGGCCTTCAAAGCCTCTTACTGTCCTGACGATCAGAAATTATGAAAAAGGGTAAATTTTGGCAGCTCATGCCACTTTAAATCGTAAATAGAGTAGTTTGTAGTAAACAAATATATTCGCACGATGATTTAAAATACATCGCAGTGACGAACAGTGTCACAGTAGGTATACTAAACCGTCAATAATCGTCTCAATCGTGCCCACATGCTTACCTCCCCTTCGCTTCAGAACTAAGTCTCGCATGCGAAGATTAACTTCTCAGTTTAGATTGTAATCGTCTCTCTATTCATTTCATCTAGTCGGAGATTGTAAATAGGTTGTTGGTTGGTTATTTTCCATGTGCTAAAACTTACTATTTCCGTTATTTCACGGCTTATCAAAGATTCACTGTTTATACATGTAGTAATGTTGTTCTCCTTAAAAGAAATATACCAAACGTGATTCATGAAAATCTATCTGGTTAACACAGAAAGCATTAAATGGTACATATAGTCCTACATATATGGTTGATTGATTGATTGCTTGGTGTTTTACGCCGCGCTCAAGATTATTTCACTTATATGACGGCGTTGCCAGTTTTATTGTGGGAGGAAACCGGGCTCTGTGCCCGAGAAAAAACCCACGACCTTCCGCTGGTAACTGACAACCATCCCACATAGGTCGTTCGAGTGAAAACCTAGTCTGAAATTTTTCCAATTTTTTGGACTGAGTGGGATTCGAACCCGCGATTGAGTGTCCAACGCTCTACCTACTGCGCCACGGAGGCCCCGACCTCCTATACATATATGGAACTCTTTGAATATCTCACGATCATTTTTACCCCTCGGGCAAATTTTGCCCGAAGGGTATTGTCGTTGCCTCCGTCGTCCGTCTGTCCGTCTGTCCGTCTGTCCGTCTGTCCGTCTGTCCATTGGTCCTTGTAAACACATTATCTAAAAAAGTTTTTAACTTACAACTTTAAAACTTCACACATTTGTTTAATACAGCAAGTACAAGAAGCCTATTGAAAATCAACGCGCTCGGATGTTTTTTTCAAGAGTTATGCCCCTTTTATTACCGCTGCTATAAAAAGCCTTGTAAACACATTATCTAAAAAAGTCTTTAACTTACAACTTTAAAACTTCACACATTTGTTTATTACAGCAAGTACAAGAAGCCTATTGAAAATCAACGCGCTCAGATGTTTTTTTCAAGAGTTATGTCCCTTTTATTACCGCTGCTATAAAAAGCCTTGTAAACACATTATCTAAAAAAATCTTTAACTTACAACTTTAAAACTTCACACATTTGTTTAATACAGCAAGTACAAGAAGCCTATTGAAAATCAACGCGCTCAGATGTTTTTTTTCAAGAGTTATGCCCCTTTTATTATCGCTGCTATTAAAAGCCTTGTAAACACATTATCTAAAAAAGTCTTTAACTTACAAGTTTGAAACTTCCTACATTTGTTCAATACAGCAAGTACAAGAAGCCTATTTAAAATCAATGTGTTCAGACATGTTTTTCAAACCTCCTTGTAAATGTGATGCATGTATGTGGAGTAGTTTTTCACTCACAACAAATTGTCTGGAAAATAAATATATCTTCGGTTTCTTTGGCCCAGACCCGAGGGGTCCTGATGGCGACAGCCACTTATTATTTTTTGTTACAGCTTCAATGACGCCAGTTGTAAATGTGTACGTTGACAAACAAGACAACGGACTGTATCTAAAATTCCGGTGTGACACTGTGGGTTTAACGACTACAGCTCCGGTGTTATGGATGGTTGATGACGTCATGGTCTTATCTCCAATACCTAACTTTACAATGAAACTACCGGGACATATATTATCAGGGAATTATAGTTGTCATATTCGGACAGCGGACGGTTTACAGAAAATTCCGGCAACGATTTATGGGGTTACCAGCATTAATAATTAAACCAGCAACTATCATTGAAAGTCCAACTCTTCAATCCAAACTTTAGTCCGAAATATCTGCGATGATGATGTTAGACATTTTCTGACAGATAGGCCATCATCATATGGCCTATCTGTCAGAAAATGTCTAACATCATCATCGCAGATATTTCGGACTATCCAAACTTGTTTGTATTAGGATTTTTATGATTTTATTATGTGCCCTGTTATCTGAATGTGGGTTACATAGTGCATGGTGCATGACGATATTAGCTTGTTTCAAAATCATCTTACTTGAGTTTATCTTTGAAATAAAGCCTGTATAAGGAGTGTGTTGTTCTTAAAGGCCCACTTGCCGCCGTAGCCTGTTTAAATTTGCTAAGAAAACCAATTTACATGAGCTTACTACGACTAATACAAATAAACTTAAACATAGGACACATAAAACATGTCTAGTTAGCTTTAGAATGTAGAAATGGGGTGAAAAACAAACGAAGAATCGAAGCCTGGTTACAACAACAACGATCAGTGTCGTTCAACTTTTGTGTTGGACTACCCTCATTTCAGGCCTTTTTATCTGTGGTTTACACTCAAATAATTAGCAGCAGGCTTTTCCAGTCGCTGTTAACCGATCGTCAGTCTGTATTTCTCAGATAAATAGGCCTACGTAAAATTACACTGTGCCGTTCGTTCACTCACTCGACTGAAACATAAAATCGCCAATAGGGGGCAGGTTGGTTTGTTTACGTCACGGGCACCTAACAATTCAAATTAAAAATACAAAGTGACGTCCAAACTTTTAAATTTTGGTAAAAATAGAAAGTTTCTAACTTATATTGTCTGGGGAAAATACAGAAAACGTACTTTCTTTTTTAATGTAAACAATATTCCTGATTTTCGCGGCAAGTGTTCCTTTAAACTATCTAGGTGGAAACGTCATGGAGTTTATGTTAGCTTTTCAGCAACATATGCGCTAAACCTGGCAGCGCCTCCATATAAGCGAAATAATCTTGACTGCGATGTAAAGCATCAATCAATCAATCTTTTGTACTTTTGATAAAAATGACGTTCCTAAAATCTTAATGCTAGTCTAAGTTTTTTATATCATATATAGTCACAAAAAGGCATCATTAACGGTTCGAAAAATAAATAATTTATTGTCATAAAATACACTTTTTCCAGGAGTATATTGCAATATACATGTACACTGTATACATATTAAAACATTTATCACAGAAATCATCAACAGGATAACTTACAAAATCTTAAATAAAAATCATCCATAAAACAAGCAACTGGAATAAAGATTTGGCTTCCAGTAAGGCATCACATTAAGTATATCCCTTATAAATCATAAAATTATTTGATCATATTTTAATTAGCAACATAAAAATAGAATACATTTACTTATTGTAAGTAACGTATTTTAGGGATGCCAAAGATCAATACCAATGCCAAGTTCAAATAATTTATAAAAAAAATTACTAAATAGATCAATTGTGATTATTATTTTTGTTTTTAATAAGATAGATAAGTTCTGGGGGCTATTTCATACAACTCCGACACAACTGGGCTCTGCTTTTCTATATTCGTCATGAAGGGCGATTCACACTACCAACAAAATATAATACCAGTCTCCCTTAGACTGAAAAATCCTGGGGCTCGTTTCACAAAGCAGTCGCATCGCAAACGAACCGTAGTTGCCAATGGATACCATAATGAAGAGATACGTCGTCATGGAAACTGCGATTGATCGCACTCTGGTCTAGTCAACGAATATAAAATAACGGACTTACAGTATAATGTTAAAATAAGGAATTTTAGTCGACTAGGTACGTTGAGCTGCCTAAACTCCTTTATGAAATTTTCCCCAGAACTTTCTATGTCTGTTGCGGCAGACTGGGAATGAATGGTTTTGGGTGGATTACAGTCCAGGGGGCCGTTTCACGAAGCCGTCGCAAAGCGCGATCAATCGCAGTTGTCATGACAGCGTATGGTATACAGTTGCAACTAGGCTTCGTTTGCGATGCGATTGCTTTGTGAAACGAGTCCCAGTTGATATTTCCGATATTTGCAGAAATGTCTCAACTCTTTGCATGCAGTGTTTTATCCATTACCCCATAATGACGCTATATGACACCGTGCTCTAATTCATAGACAGTTAGCCAGGTCAACCTTTATTTCAGAAAAGTAAAAACAATAAGTGAACAATATATTCATTTACATTCTTCTATAGATTATCTTTAGTAGGTAATTTCACAAAAAAAATTTCATTAAATAAAATCAAATCAGGCCTAATTATGTCAAGGCGTCAAATAGCGTCATTCTGTGTTGACCCAGAGAACAGTTCATGGATACAAGCCCGGGGCTCGTTTCACAAAGCAGTCACATCGCAAACGAAGCGTAGTTGCCAATGGATACCATATTGAAGAGATACGGAGTCATGGCAACTGCGATTGGTGGCACTTTGCGACGGCTTCATGAAAGGGCCCCCAGGAGTCAAATAGCGTCATTATGTTGTAAAGAGTCAAGAGAAACTCACTTCAGATTATCACTAGAAGAAGTACGTTGTATACGGTCATATTCTAGAGCTTATGTATTAAATATGATGAGGCCTAGTGGTTTGATTAAAAAAAAACTGGATAAAAGCATGTAAATCTTTCAGGGAGGGGGGGGGGGGACACAAATATTGACACTTAACTCAACACATTTCTTGTATCAATTATAAACTCCACGGTAAAACATATATATTTATAAACACTCCAACACACGGACACAGGGAACATCTTCTTGACTGAACATGTACAAAGAATTGCCCCAGATGTTGATGCGTGAGACAAGTTAGACCCATAACTCAGCAGTTTTGCCCATGTCATTACCACTCCAGGAGCCTGTTTCACTAAGCAGCGTAGCGTAAGTTTTCGCGTAACTGCCATAGCAACCCATACTATAGAGATACGTTAGTATGAAAGTTACCCCAAAAATACATCCACGCCGCTTTGTGAAACAGCCCCCTGCTAAAGCCAATCTTGCCTGAAGTTGATGGATTGGTGTTTTACGCCGCACTCAAGATTATTGCACTTATATGGCAGTGTCAGGTTTAGAGGAGGAGGAAACCAGGTTCTTTTCCATGAGGAAACGAGATGAAACCGGGCTCAATGCTCGGAGGAAACCTTGACCTTCGGCGAGTAGGCCTACCTGGCAACTCTTCCACATAGAGCGCCTTCGACGAGTACCTGACAACTTCTCAACATTTGGCGATGGAGTGAAAAATCCACTTTTTCAATCTTTATTTGATCAGACTGGGATTCGAACTCATATCAATGGAAGGCCTGTGTCAGACCATTCCACAGAGAGCATTATAAATAAAAAATAAGATTACCACATTCACGTAAAAAGCTGAACCCTACTAATTGCCTTCAAATTTATTTAAAAAACGATGTAAAAATAATAATTCACACCATTGAGCTAAATATCAAGTACATGTACCTGTGGTACGAAACACTCAAATGGATGAAAGGCATGAACACAACCAAATGCCAAAATACGGCTGATTTTAGCATTTAGACATCTGTAAATCATTTCCCTATGTTATTTAAAGTCCCTTTCCTTCTCTTGAAAATGGTGACAAAAGCTGTTTTCCATATGTTTGATTTTTGGATTTCTTTTTTCTTTTTTTTGGTGAAGATTTGATGGGAATTCTATATATCTCTTGTACTACCTTTTCTCTTGACGTTGAATGTAAAAGTTATGATCATACCTGAAAATAGATTTTCAAAAAAGAAATAAAACAAGAATTTACACGCACTTTACATGATTGATTGTTTGGTGTTTTACGCCGCGCTCAAGATTATCACTTTACATGAGATTCATTTTTAAACAGATTCTACTGCTTCCAAGATCAAAGGGCTTGTCTACCAGACAGCTCAAGCTCTGTAAGCCTTTTTGATTGATGGATTGATTGATGGGTTACCTATACTGAACTATTATTTCACTTAAATGTACCAGGTAACATTACCAGGTTTACTTAGAGACATGGATCAATGCCTCTGGTTGATTGATTGGTGTTTTATGTCGCACTCAAGATTATTTCCCTTATATGGCGGTGTTGCCAGGTTTAGTGTGGGAGGAAACCGAGATCATTGCCCGGAGGAAACCCCCGACCTTTGGCGAGTACCTGGCAATTATTCCACATACGGCAACCCAGTGAAAAATCCACTCAGAAATTTTTCAATTTTTGTTTGGTCTGAGTGAGATTCGAACCCGCACCGTATCGATGGAAGGCCTGTGTGGAACTGAGGGACAATCACTCTAACCCACTGGACCACCGAGGCCACCAATGTCTCTGGACATACAATTAATTGAGATATATTTTGACCATAAGTCTATGGGAACTATACATTGCTGGAATACTACCATTGGTATGACAATAGGTCTAAATTTGCATCCATCTGTTGCCATAGCAATAAAATTAGCATTGGTTCACAAACTACACTTTAGTGTTTCCTGTAAGTCAAGTTTTTAGGTTGAATATCTGCCTCAAAATGTTAAATGTTTGAAACTCTCTTTAACGGAAAATGACTATACAAACTCAATTAAGCCCATAAAAAAAATAAATTACAATTAGTTTTGCACGAAAATGCTCAATTTCAGGCAACTAAAATACTCAATTCTACTTACATGTAGAATTACTGACGAGCCTGATAACCTCAGATAGATTTACGCAAAGCTTTCTGGGTAAACTATGTACCACATTTTGTTTACCGTTATTTAGCAAGACGTCTTTTTTTGGGGGGAAAACATTGGTGACATAACATGTTTTTATCCACACATTTTTATGCCAACTTTGCGCCTTTTACAGCTTCTTCTTGATGCAGTATTATTACTTCTGCCATTTTGTAAAATTATGTTTTACGCCGCGGTCAAGATTATTTCACTTATATGGCGGCGTTGCCAGTTTTATTGTGGGAGGAAAGCGGGCTCTATGCCTGGAGGAAACCGACAACCTTCCGGTGGTAACTGGAAACCATCCCACATAGGTCGTTCGAGTGGGATTCGAACCCATTACATTTAAACCCAAACAGATAAGAACATTAAATTTTGAGCAAGGAAATGCAACTCTTTGGCTGACAGAAACTCAAGGCTGTCTGTTATCATAAATCTAGGACGACCAGTAATGATCAGAGAGGTTTATATTTATGAACACTAAAACACACGAGCACAGGGAAATCTTGTCTAAAATAACCACGGAGACAAGTTTCTAATTGTGTCAAAAAGTGGTATATCATTTAGACCTTTATACCCCATGAATTGTTGTAACAAACCAAACCTATGATATTTCATTAGGTTGACGACTGACAGGAGCTTAGAGGTTTATACTTACACAATATGGCAATACTTCCTATAAGTAAAAACATGCCGCTCCATCCCAGAACCTCTTTCAGTTGGGAAGCAAGTATAGCACCAACAGGACTGGCTATTATCTAAAGGAAAACCAAAAGCAAAATTAGAAAGGATTTGTTTAAACAATCCAGTTTCCTCCGACACTAAAACTGGTAAGGTCGTCATATAAGTGAAATAATCTTGAGCGCGGCGTAAAACACCAATCAATCAATCAATCAATTTAAACAATCCCGAAAAAGGCTTACAAAAACACGAATATAAAATCTTAAATTGGCTTAACACTACATTCAAGATAAATTTCACTTAAGTGGCCAGGTTTAGTGGGGTAGTAAACCAGGGTGTTTTTCAAAAACACGGCATATCTTTGCGCCTGGTATTAACTTAATGTTGAAGGCATATTTTGCCATGACAGTTAGGCGTTGCGTTGGACTCACGTTGGGCGTAAGGCTGCGTTTCCACCAAATTTCACCGTTTCATGTATCACATGTCATGTGTCATGCATGACACGTGTTACGTGACATTAGGGGTTTCCACTGGATTTCACAATTAACATGTCAAATGTCATTCTTCCTGTGTACGCCCATCGTCGGAACCCACGATTAAAACTTACGCTCATGCTCACTAAAAAGTGAGCTTGTTGAGAATTTAACCCTGGGTATCCGAGGATGGTGTTCGCCATGGGTGACGGTTCAGACTCATCTGACGAGGAAATTCTTGCTCCATGTCTAGGAAGAGAAACTGCAACAGGCGCTCAATATGGTGCAGGGACCATTACTTATTGCGTGCAGAAAGGGCCGAATTTACCAGAACGTTTCGCTATTTCATGGACAATCCAGACAGAGAATTATTCTTCAATTACACAGGCTCTTTTTACATTCGATACGAACACGGGGAATTACCAAAAGGGAAAGTAAAAGCTGTGGAAACCCCAGATCGGACAGACGTGTAAAACCATAAGGAACTAACCTGTGAAGTAAAGACTAAGCCATAGTTTTTCACCATATTTTTTTGACCGAATGAACGAGAAGTTGCCGTAGGGAACAGGGAAAAGTTGCCCGAGAATGTGAGAAAGATCCCACAGACCCAGATAAAGTACATGGCTCTACCCGCTAAACTTGTTAACTGTAGCGTAAACATGAAAACAGACATTGTGGCGCACAGCACCATCATAGCAATCTGAAATAAAAATTAATCACGTCATGTAAGTAAAAGTTGTGCTGAATGGTTGATTGAAATTAATTAAAATTAATTGAAACACCATTTAAAGTTGGGTGAATTGTAACGGATGTCATACATGCATATTTAAATAAACATTGAAGTTAGTAATTATTTTCTGTGCTGAGTTATAATTTTTAATTTTAAATCTGAATTTAGCAATTAATGTCTGAGCTGAGTTTATAATTTTTAATTTTAAATCTGAATTTATATGGCTGTGAAAGAAGCAATTGAACGTATTAAAGTACAAGATAAATTAAAACTCGCCAAAAATGTGTATACAATTTTTAATTTATCACTCACTCATCATGCAAAAATTGTGTCAAAATGCAACAAAAAAACTAAGAAGTTTCATAATACTAAGGTTGACAAATTAAGTTTTCAGTTAACAACATTAGGTCATAGAAGGTTAATAGTTTACACGACCGTATTTCTTCTAAAGGATTCGATCATTAGAAAAGAAATCTGCTAAATGAGGCCAGACAAATTGAAAATTTCCCAATAGATGGAATTTAAGACAATATGACCCGCTGAGCAGTGTGTGAAAATGGTTATCCTTAAGGACAACTCTTCATCTCCATTTATGTCCGACTCAATAGAAAATTTGGGCCTTAGAATGGCTGAATATTTAGAAGAAATACAGTAGTACCATATATCAAATGGAAAAATATTACAATCACAACATACCCTGTATGAGAATCTATCAGAGAGGCGCCCCCACATTATTCTACCACTGGCGTTAAAAACTGCTGCAAAAGCACCTACTAATGCCAGGAAGAAATCATCTTGAATAAACGTCTGACCATAGGCCTGAAAATAAATATATATATATAAGTTTGAACACTAAAACATACGGGCACAGGGAAAATCTTCTTGTCTAAAATAACAACGGAGACAAGTTGAAAATATATATACATGTATATATAAGTTTGAACACTAAAACACACGGGCACAGGGAAAATCTTCTTGTCTGAAAAAATATATATATCAAATTAAAGTTTGAAGTATACTCAAAACTTTTTAAGAAACATGTGCAATTTATCCTTGGTATTTAGTGATGAGAATCTCAATCATTGTTTCAATAGAAAAGTGAAAGTAAAGGTAAGTGATCTTCTTCACTAAAGAAAATATTTAATTCTTGACATAAAAGTTACATGTATTCAAAGTTTTTTTTTAAATCTAAAAATTAATTTTAATTAGCGAACGCTAAGAATGAAAATTGTTTCAACAATCTTATAGAAATACAAATACAGATTGAAATTGGGTAACTGTGTACTTAACTAGACTTTTATGTTGAGCCTACATTATAATGATTATTGATTGATTGGTGTTTTACGCCGCACTCAAGATTAAACCCCAAAGCTTGCACTCCATTAATTGGTTGATTGATTGTTTGATTGGTGTTTTACGTCGCGCTCAAGATTAAACCCAAAAGCTTGCACTCCATTCTTTGATTGATTGATTGATTGTTTAGTGTTTTATTATTTTGCTTAAAGGGTGGCGTTGCCAGTTTTATTGTGGGAGGAAACTGGGATCTATGCCCGGAGGAAACCCCCGACCGTCCGCTGGTAACTGGCAACCATCCCACATAGGTCTTTCTAGTGAAAACCCAGTCAGAAAATTTTCCAAATTTTTTGGACTGAGTGGGATTCGAACCCACGACCAATTGGTAGAAGGCTGTTTCGGATTGAACGTCCAACGCTCTACCTACTGAGCCCCATTAAAGCTACATCCTTGGTTGGACATAAAACTGTAGGCCTACCTTATAAAGTGCAGAAATAAACGTGATAGTGATGCCGTTTAACATAAAGACCGTCCAAAGTTTGTAAAAATTGGGTTCTTTCAAAATCTGTTTTGGGCTGAGCTCTAAACCGGACACATCGTCTTCTCTGTGGAAAAAAAACATTTAACAGATGTAAAAATGATTGAGTGTTGATTAATATTGCATTCAAGATTGTCTCCCTTTAAATATGGTGACACTGCCAGGTTTAGTGGAGGAGAAAACGGGACTCTTTCCTCGACGGTCCCTTCATACAATGTGATAAAACCCATCTTACATTGGAATGAATTGGATATAAACAGATCAAATATTTAGAATACTGTATGATGTATGACGTAGGAGAAAATAAATTTAACATGGAAAATAACTTTTTTTTTTCTGGTATTCTTTTTATAAATTATTTTGGTATTCTAAAGTGAAGAACCAAATGAGGTAAGGCGTGTACTTCAGGTTATACTATTCGTGTACAATTGCAATGAAGTAAATGTATATACAATGTAAAATTTAGTTTTTCCACAAATTAGGCTAAAGTCACAAGTTTTCAAACCACATTTGCACTTGTTAATTCATGTTTAAAATGTTGTTGAAATTGAAACTGTAAAATTTAGTCTTCGTTTAAAGAAAAAAATCAAATGCCGATCCAATATTAGTCAATATTAATGTATGCACAATGCCAACGTACCATTGTATACTGATAAAAAACACCACACCAACTGGTATGTAAATATTGCTGAAAAAAGGTCAGGATGCAGGGTTGTCCCCCGAAGCAATAAAATCAAACACCAAGAAAGCCAATTACCAGGGCGCTTTCAATAAAAAGAAAAGATAAGATGGCTAAGGGTTGTATGCGCCCGTACTCAACCATGTTATATAAACATCAGGGGCCGGTTGGTCAAAGCGCTGTTAGGTTAACGGCAGGTTAGATGAGATCTAGCCATGAAGGAATTTCTTTGTTACGCCACCACGTCATTTAAGCTGCTGTTAACCTAATTTTCTTTTGAACTACCGGCCCCAGGTGATAAAGTGAAAACACAACCAGAATATTTGCTTTGTTTCATTGACAAATGTTTTTAAAAATCAGGAAAGTATTAGCATTATTTTTGTAATTGTTGATTTAGCCATTAACTTGTCATTACGAAACATTTAGTAAACCCATCCCCTTGATAAATCTGTACACTGTCTAAATCAGCGTTTCTCAAAGTGGACGATACTGGGGGGCGATGAGACCTTCTTGGGGGGCGATAAAAACAAAAAACGTGAAAGGGGGGGGCGATGAGGCCTATCAAGGGGGCAATGAACAGTGCCACAGACAATAATATTTACTTGTAATCTGCCAAAAATCAATATAAGCTAGACTTTCTACAGTGCAAAGAATACAAGGTACCCGTTCCATCCAATCTGATCATTTTGAGAGCTTTTGTCGCAGAGCAGGTAAATTTTTTTCTAAAATCTAAATAGCTTTTGACGTCGAAGCATAAGGAACTAGTATTTGCACACCGTCCATCATAGAACTCTTTCTAAGAAAGTTAACTTTCTTCACATTTTTGTGTAACATGTAGCAAGTTGTCAATTTGTTTTTTCTTACTCTACACTTTAATTTTGTTAACTTTATACCAAATTAAAACAACTTTCCAAGTTTGCTACATTCAACAGTCCTAAAAGCAGTCAGTGTATGTTTCAGTCAGCACCTTAATTTAAATTTAAATAACAATGAAGTGGACAAAGGCCAGCATAAGGAAATACCTTGCTTGCATTTGGTTAACTGGGAGTAGGGCTGTTCAGTTCAAACAGAATGGTTTGTTGAAGATTTATATCCGCGTCTTACGCAAAGATCTTCAATATTCTTGTGTTTCATAATCTTTTTTTTGAGGATGGCAGACGAGACAAGCGCGAAGAAAAAATGCAGACAGTACAGCTTTTTGAAATTTGGTTTTGTGCCTTAAAAGCACAATCCCAGCTTGACATTTTGCCTAATCTGTGAAAAACTTAATAAAGTGCATCAATCATTTTTAAAAACTTTTATATTTCAATTATTTGAGAATCTATTTACATGCATTTGGTAAGAGTGACGATGTGAGTAGGCCCTCGACTTCTGCGGGGGGTTTTTTATGAAGTAATATCATTTTAATTACGCCGAAAATGCAATAAAATTTGTTTCCATAGAGAAAAAAAATCAGACGACCATATGAGCGAGTCAAAATTTTTTAAACATGATGAAAACAGCAAAAAATGAATGTTTGATATTAGTGAAAGTATTCTAATTTCTGCGCGACATTCCTTGGAGTGCATATTGTGTAGCTGTAGTGACTAAGCATACAAGTGTACTCAAAGGCTTGGTGTGTGTGTGAGGGGGGGGGGGGGGGGGGGGGGGCAACGGCTATGAGCAAACAGTCTCAAGGGGGAGATGAGCTTGACAAGTTTGAGAACCACTGGTCTAAATGAACCATTGTCAAGTTTACTTCTGTTTTCAAATGGATGTTAAATAACCCTGATGGACCAGCACCTGTCAAAACCTGTCTTTCTTTCCATGAGATTGATTGATTGATTGATTAATGTTTTACGCGGCACTTAAAATTAGGTTTAGTGGAGGAGGAAATCAGGCTCATTGCCCAGACGAAACCCCCGAACTTCAGCGAGTACCACTTTTCCTGAGCGAGGCTTTCAATGTATATTAATTTACATTGTAACAGGATGCTTTACAGGATGCTTTACATTGAACAAGATGCTTCTATATAAATTTTGTTAGTAAAAATGTATTACAGAGTTTCCGATTGATTGCATTATTTCACAATTCTGAGCTCTTCGTTACAAAGTGGATTATTTGGTTAAATCGTAGCATAGCAAGCTGACCAGAGGCAGTTTACACAAATATATAATGTAACTCTAAAATCTCTTCATAGCATGTACAGGTCTATGTTCACTGGAATGATTGATTGATGTTTTACCCCGCATTTATATGTCGGCATTGCCAGGTTTAGTGGGGGAGGAAACCAGGCTCATTGCCCGGATGAAACACCCCAACCTTCGGCAAGTACCTGGCAACTCTTCTAAATACGGCAACTGAGTTAAAAATCCACTTTGTATTTGGTCTGAGTGGGATTCGAACCCACCCCGCATCGATGGAAGGTCTGTGTGGGACTGAGAGACGATCACTCTAACCCACTAGAGCACTGAGGCCCCTCTGGAATGAGATTTGTGTGGATACAACTTGGCATTTACCTCTAAACCTAAAAATATGGAACCGTTGTTCAAAAGTTAGTTGAACAACAGCTTAGATAACGTCATACCACAAAATAATTCCTTTGTTACGGCATGTTTCCTTTTGAACAACCAGCCCCTGGATGTTAAGAGTGTGTGCGTAAATAACTCAGAAGAAAAACAACCCGTCCAAATTTCTGTGAAAAGACAATCCAGACACCAAGCACCAATTTGCATGAAGTCATTAAACACAAACCCACAAGCAGGACATGAATAAAAAACAAGAAACCAAATATTGAATGTCAGGGTTTCCTAGAAGTCAGTTTTTGAGGTCGAATATCTGTCTTAAAACGGAGCAATAAAACTCAATTCAGCCCCATAAAAACTGAATTGCAGTTGATTTAGTGAGAAAATATTCAATTTGTGGCAGCTAAAATACTCATTTCTTCTTTGAAATAACCCAATACTTAAAGTGGAATGAGCTGCCAAAATATTGATATTTTGACTTTTTTGACTATTAATGGTTTTCTCAAGACGTTTAATTCAGAAGCTTTTTAGTGCTTCTAGTCTCGAAAATGTACGATAAAGTATTGTTTTGAACTTACTTTGGCATAGAATGAATGAATGGTCGTCCCGGTTATTTAAATTTTATTTACTTTTCGAACACGTTTTCGGTTAGTACAGGCCACATACTGTATGGATTTTCCTCATACGAACGCCAATCATTTAGTTTGTCAATGGCCTTCAAAGTCTCTTACTGTCGTGACGATCAGAAATTATGAAAAAAGTTTGAATTTTGGCAGCTCATGCCACTTTAAGGTTACAGCCTAAAAGATTCAGACTTCTCTGAAACCCCGAACGTGGACACTAAAACCATGTTGGGGACATTAGTGATAATTGTGGTATTTTCTTACACATCCTCAATTTGAAAATCAGCAATAATTGACTCGTCCTCAGATGATATACTGGATTTGTCAGTTAAGATAAGTCTACAACAGGATAACAGCATTCATACATAATAATATCAAAACTTTTCTTAATTTATGTTAATTTTGCATCCCACTCCCAATCAATTAAACGACAAGTGGCGTCATACACAAATGTACCCCTCTGTCATCGTACATGGCCAAGCCAAAAGTTTGAAAATTTCAGGGCATTGAAGAAAATGGCTTTCTGATATAATGTATTTTGTTAAGTCACAAATGGGTCTCACTGGATTACTGGGACATTTTGTGGGACATTTTCGACAGTTTGACTTGGTCACTTGGCAGCGATAGAGAAGTGAATTGATCTTTGTTTCTGGGCACAAATTTCTGTTTGCTCAGGCTGGTAGAGTTCACATGCTGAAATAAATTTGGAGATATTGCCCAACGCTGTTCTTAAATACATTAAATCTCATGTTCCCCAACCAGCACTGCTATAGTTACGGAAGAGGCATTTAAAAAAACATTATCTATTTAAAATATACATTAAGGTCAAATCAGTTTTGTACAGCTGACAATCATACCCCAAAATTCTGTTTTATACTTTTAATTACCATAAACCTAAATGCCTGTTCTCACTGTGCGATTTGTCGTACCGACTTGAATGATGCAATTAAAATGGATGCATTTGATTGGTGGATAAATCACATCGACCAATTAAAAGCCTCCATTTTAATCACATCCTACGAGTCGGTACGACAAATCGCACATTGAGAACGAGCCTTAAAGGGGCATGAGCTGCCAAAATGTTGATATTTTGACGTTAAAACAGAATGTTGAAATTATTGGCTATTTTTCTCAAGACATATAATTCAGAAGCTTGTTAGTGCTTCTAGTCTCGAGAATGTACGATAAAGTATTGTTTTGAACTAACTTTGGCTTAGAATGAATGAATTGTCCTCCCCGTTATTTAAATTTTGTTTATATTTCAAACACGTTTTCGGTTGGAACAGGCCACATACTGTATGGATTGTCCTCATTCCAACGCCAATCATTTAGTTTTTCGATGGACTTCAAAGCCTCTTACTGTCGGGACGATCAGAAATTATGAAAAAAGTGTGAATTTCGGCAGCTCATGCCACTTTAAGATTAAACAAATGTAATAGAATTAGTTACCGGTACTTGAGATTATATCATGTATATTTAAAGGATCATACTGCAAGTTAAGTAAGATGTACATTAAGGGGGAAAATAAAAGGGGAAAACTAATTTTTGGTTGATTGTTTGATGTATTTAGCTCAGATACCATATATGGTATCAATCATGAGGAAACCTGGTGGATATCTGGAAACCTGTATGGCAGTCGCAATCTGGTAAAAATCCACCCAAAACATTTGTCTTTGAATTACAGCTGTAAGTGGGAATCTTAACTCTAATGCCCATGTTGGTGTGAGCGCCTATCGTTCTACTGACTGATCCACAAAGCCTCTAGCTTTATTTGGTTGATTGATAAATGTTTTAATGACGCGCTCAAAATTATTTCACTTATATGGCAGCGTTGCCAGGTTTAATGGGGGAGGCTCAATGCACGGAGCAAACCCTCGGCCTTCGGCAAGTACCTGGCAACTTTTCCACTAACAGCGACAGATGGAAAAATCGACTCGGAAATTTGTCAATTTTTATTTGGATCTGAGTGTGATTCGAACACGCACCGCATTGATGGACAGGACTGAGGTAGGATCACTCTAACCCACTGGACCAAACCCCCCCACCCGCCCCCCGCGGCGATCCCAGCATTTTTTGGAGTTTGTAATCAGGTCACTATCGCACATACATGTATATAGACAAGCACAGTTTATCTGGGTGTGTGTGTTTTAGTGTTCATAAATATTATTGCAGGTTATTGCATTGTAGCAATATCTTGACTTTTTAAAGGTTTTAGGTTTGCAGTCTATATGTCGGTAGAGGGGTTCGTAACAGTGGAGTACGTCACTTCTAAAAAAGACCAACTTTTATACCCCACAATGCAATTCACCCATTGTGGGTGACATCATTAGGCTTTAGGTCTACATCTTGTCTCAATGTAAACATAAAATACCCATCACCAGTAACAGATAACACAAAAAAACTCAATGAACAACAACAACAACATTTACAATCCACTGAACCCAGTCACCAGCCAAAACTAAACAACATTTTTAAAATCAACCTTACATGTCTGGAGCTATTCTTGGAAGTGAACTGTCTGCGTGCTGTTGCAGGAAGAAATCTGGAGGGCTTAATAGATTAAAAATAAAATGAGTTTTTGTAAATATTTAGTGAACGGATTGATGGTGTTTTTTTTTTCGCAATAAAAAGATTTGCCTTTATTTTTTTTAAAGGGGGGGGGTTTGGAAAACTGAGTTGTTTACCACGAACAGGCTCGACCTTCTCGCTGTTGGCCTACAAATGCATTTGTTTTTGTCTTTTATTTAAAGTAGCATTAATTAGGCTCCAAATTATAACTGTATTTCTGACTATCGATGGAATGCAAGTGTTTAGACTGAATCAAAACACTTCAAAGATGGAGGTTGAAATGAAAAGCATCCACATTCAAATTGCGAGGTTTGACAACAGAAACGTTTTGACGTCAAGACAGAAACATTAGAATATACACCGAGCAAGCACAGTGGCCATTTGGACGGCTTTCGTACCCAATCATATTCTGATATTCAGTACTTTTTTCACATAGCCAGAGTCACTTAACCAAATAGGCTACTGTACCTATACCATTTTTCTATCTTTCTAAAGTGGACAAAATTCACACATTTTTTATTTAATTTTGTTCGCAAGTTTATCGACAGATTAAAGGTTTGACACCACAATGAGAATGGACCCATTGTGGCTGCGCGTGAGGTGCGTTTTAGGGTGTTTGTTTACTAACTGTCAGGCAGAAAATAATAGGAGCAGGGAATTCCTTAAATAACTCTTTGCATGTACATTTTTGGTAAAAAATCAACTTTCAGTGTTTCATTTGAGATTGACCACTTCTTATTTTTTACTAATAATTTTAAGTTCACCGGAGAATGACAACAAACTTCAGCAGTGTATCCTATTATAGCCGAACGACTTATATGGGATGCTTGCCAGTTACCAGCGGAAGGTCGTGGATTTCCTCCGGGCAAAGAGCCTGGTTTCCTCCCACAATAAAACTGGCACACCGCCATATAAGTGCAATAATCTTGAGCGCGGCGTAAAACACCAAACAATCAATCTTTTATAGCCAAACTGTGAACTGTCTGCATGCTGTTGCAGGAAGAAATCTCGGGGGCTTAATAGATTAAAAATAAAATGGGTTTTTGTAAATATTTAGTGAATGGATTGATGTTTTTTGGATGTTTTAATCCCAATAAAAAGAGTTGCCTGTTTTGTTTTTTTGTTTGTTTTTTTTTAGTTGTTTTTGAGTTGTTTACCACGAACAGGCTCGTCCTTCTCGCTGTAGACGGAGGTTGAAATGAAAAACATCCCTATTCAAATTGCGAGGTTTGACAACAGAAACGTTTTGACGTCAAGACAGAAACATTAGAATTTACACCGAGCAAGCACAGTGGCCATTCGGACGACTTTCGTATCCAAACATATTCTGATATTCAGTACTTTTTTCACATAGCCAGAGTAACTTAAACATATACTGTACCTACACCATTTTTCTATCTTTCAAAAGTGGACAAAATTCACACATTTTTTATTTAATTTTGTCGCAAGTTCGACAGATTAAAGGATTGACAACGCAATAAGGATGGACCCATCGTGGCTGTGCGTGAGGTGAGTTTTTGGCTGTTTGTTTACTGACTGTCAGGCAGAAAACAATAGCAGCAGTGAATTCCTTAAATTCCTTAAATAACTCTTTGCATGTACAATTTTGGTAAAAAAATCGACTTGCAGTGTTTCATTCGAGATTGACCACTTCTTATTTTTCTAATAATCTGAAGTTCAACAGAGATTGACAACAAACTTAAACAGTGTATCCTTTTAACGCCGAACTCCTGTCTGCTGTCAACCTAATGAAATATCATGGTTTTGGTTTATTACAAATACATATACGATTAGGAATAAATGACATGTATGATTAGGAATAAATGTCTAAATGACATACCTGTTTTTGTATTTGAAACTTGTCTCCGTTAGTCTTTTAGTCAAGAAGATATTCCCTGTGCTTGTGTGTTTTATTATTCATAAATATAATTTGAATGGCCATATATGTCATGATCAAAACAAGCTATTATGAGAAATGGTCTTTGCCTTGAGGGATATCTCACAAATAGGCCCATCAATCAATCAATCAATCAACCAAGACATGGCTAAATTTTACAAGATAAAAAAAATTGCACTCACCTTTGTAAATCGCTGTTTTCATCCTCTGAAGATCGGAAAGGACTTGCGGAGTCGTATACCTCATTATTCAGTAAGCCTGATTGTTCACTTGCATTCACTGAACTGTCAGTAACCACTTTCTCCTGAAATAACAAATATTATAACATCATTAAGTGGCATGAGCTGGCAAAAAAAGAAATGTTTTAAATTGTAAAAATAATTTTACTGTTAAACACAATAAGGACAACAAAATAATAATCAAACATGATAACATCATTAAGTGGCATGAGCTGGCAAAAAATTAAATGCTTTAAATTGGAAAATACTTTTTCATTTAAAGAGAATGAGGACACTGACACCATAAGGAACAGAAACAGGAAATTAGATTGATCGATTGTTTTATGCTACACTCAAGATTGTTAAAAAGTCAGGAAATTAGGACATGACATAGGTTCATAACTTTATACAGGCTACCGGTATGATTGATAACTTTTATTTATGTTCAGTTATGATCTGTTGACAGACTGACTACACCTCCCCCCCCCCCCCCAACCCCCTGCTCCATAATTTTAGTCCCAGACAGTGTGTTAATGTTAGCATAATCAACGTGTGATTTACAGCCCAATTATAGTCCGACATATGACCTCACGAAAGAACTGTCAAAACTATGTCACAACAGAATTACGTCGTCATTATGATCGTAAAATAAGCGTCAGGCTGCAAGGGTCTGGGATGGTGTCATCGTTGACGTCATTTCTGACCTAACAATACACTATCTAACCTTTCTTCAGACAACCATTTTTTAAAATAGGGTGACGTCATCATATATTTATCAAAATAGAGCTACGTTTATCAATAGAACGCTGTATTTTTTGTGTAGTGTGAGAAAAAGATTATCCAACCAGAGCCAGTGTGTTATAATGAATATCGCTCTCGTTTTTATATCAATATCCAAAGTAACTTGCCAGAGGCTCTGGACTTTGAAAATTAATAGACTTGGGTGATATTCATCGTAACACACTGGCTCTCGTTAGATAACCTCTATTTCTCGTACTTAAGCAGTAGCTTGTTATCCAAATCAATAAATTGGTTATTGGATATTTAAGTACAGAACGTATTCTCTGTTACACTGTGTATTAAATTAGAAAATATATTTCAATATGCCACCTTGGAAAATTTTTTACTCGATTTTCACTCAAACAACCTATGTGGGATGGTTGCCAGTTACCAGCAGAAGGTCATGGGTTTCCTCCGGGCATAGAGCCCGGTTTCCTCCCACAATAAAACTGGCAACGCCGCCCTAAGTGAAATAATCTTGAGCATGGCGTAAAACACCAAACAATCAATCAATCAATCAATATGCCACCTTATTTCGTAAGCTTATATTTGTTGTATAAGAACCCGTTTCAATACATATTACAATCCTTACCAACACAAAATACTTTTGATGGTAGTCCTGTGTTATTTATTCGTTTCACAGTGAAATTGTTTATCAGACTTTTACCTTTTTTTTTGTTAATCTGTATGATAAAAACAAACTGACTAGTGCATTCACATAATTATACTACATGTGTCTATCTGAATAGAAACAGATGTTTTCCTATATTCCACTGAAAAAAAATATTAAAGGATAAATTTGTGATAATAAATGTGTCTGCTGCTCCTAAATACCCTAAGATTAAATGTTGTTCAATGAATAAATAACAGCAGAGAATTTATATGAAATATAAGGCTGGTTTTCTAATTAAAACCCTTGCATTTTCCTCTCTGATATTGAACAAACTTATACACGATATACATTAGAATAGAAATAGATCACATCCTGGTGAGCTGTGTGTTGCTGAATAAAGGGTCTTAATAACAGAGACCTCAGATATTATTCAAATCTCAAGGCTTCACCTCTCGCCAAAATTCACACTTTTTTCATAATTTCTGATTGTCACTACAGTAAGGCTTTGAAGGCCATCAAAAAACTAAATGATTAGCGTTGGAATGAGGGAAATCCATACAATATGTGACCTGTATGAACCGAAAACGTGTTCGAAAAGTAACGAAATTTAAATAACCGGGACGACCATTCATTCATTCTAAGCCAAAGTTTGTTCAAAACAACACTTTATCGTACATTTTCGAGACTAGAAGCACTAAAAAGCTTCTGAATTATACGTCTTGAGAAAAAAAGCCAATAATTTCAACATTCTGTTTTAACATCAAAATATCAACATTTTGGCAGCTCATGCCACTTTAAACAAAAACTGGAAAGTTTTATTTGATCGATTTTACCAATCTTAAGCTCATGTAAATTCTCGTTCATCACAAACGTCAGAAGGGCTACAGCGTGGGAGTGTGTCTTAAATAAGACAGATACCAATCTTAAGTTGCTGTAGCAAAATGCTTGATTTCAATCTAGTCTATTGATATATCAAATGGAGATTCAATTCAACATGGGGACTTTTACAAGGTACATGTAAATCTATCAAAACTAAACTTGTTCCATTTAAAGTGGCATGAGCTGCCAAAATTCACACTTTTTTCATACTTTCTGACCGTCACGACAGTAAGAGGCTTTGAAGACTATCGAAAAACTGAATGATTGGCGTCGGAATGAGGAAAATCCATACAGTAGGGGAGACCGGGGCGCATTGGGCCACTTTGCAAACTTTTGAAGTCTGACAGAAAAATGATGCACATAAAACTAAAAGAAAACATTTATATGAAACACAATGTCAATCTGATTAATATCCTTGCTTCATTTTTGCTATTTTATGTATATTTACGAGGACATAGGCATTTACATTTTTTCAAAAAAGTGTCCCAATTTACCCCTTGGGTGGGGTAAATTGGGATTGTCTATGGGGTATATTGGGACAGTGTCAACGTTAAAGTAAAAATGAAATTAACTGATTGCTTGAAGGAATTTTGTTTCTTTATTGTTTTAACAAATGAATAATAGCCTACAAACGGTGTCTGTCAACGATAAAGTTGAATACAAGCCATTAGACAAAATGGCCCTTAAAAGAATTTTAGTTGGCACTATAAGAGCATGGGACTGATCAAAATATAGCTTTATTAAAATGCTGCTTGAAAAATCACATGCAACTGAAAGAATGGTTGTACTAGACTTAGTCATTGAAATATAGGGGAAAATCAACATTATAGTTGTATTGTGGTGGAAATGTAAGCATTATGATACCGTTATCCTATGGCCCAATGGACCCCGACAGTTATGTCCCAATATACCCCGAATTACCCCCTTAGCAATTTTGTTTCTCATGGTAAAAGTAGTGCAGGGAGGTTCATTCAAAAACTTTTAGACAGAAACTATGGTTTTACCACATTATGATAAAATAGACACATAAAAACTAAAACCCCCTCAAACTTTCCTGTGCTTCCTAAATCGGTCTACAACAGAATGTCACATCGCAAAAGAGGTTTGCCCTCATCTGATGATGTCACTTTAAGTATCCTGATATAAAAATAGCCTATAGAGAGCTTGTCTCACTGTACCCCATGTCCCAATGCGCCCCGGTCTCCCCTATGTGGTCTATACGAACCGAAAACGTGTTCGGAAAGTAAACACAATTTTAAATAACCGGAACGACCATTCATTCATTCTAAGCCAAAGTTAGTTCAAAACAATACGTTATCGTACATTTCCGAGACTAGACGCACTAAAAGGCTTCTGAATTAAACGTCTTGATCAAAATAGCCATTAATTTCAAAATTCTGTTTTATCGTCAAAATATCAACATTTTGGCAGCTCATGCCCCTTTAATCAATAGAAGGAATCATTTACCAAAACAGGTCAAAGGTTCTTTATCTATAGTTAGTGTGTAGGTTGATAAGAGATTGCCTGTACCACTGACTGCATGTATAAAACTTATTAAACCAACATCTGTGACAAGTACCAATCATATAGATTTCAGATCTCCCACAAAATGGTCAGTACTAAACTGTTATCCAGTATGCAGCATCATTAACCTCTCCAGTACACGCTTACATGCAGAATAGGCAAGTGGATATAAAATAAACATAAAAACTAAAGTAATATGCTGTGAAACAATCAAACTGTCGAGTTAACGCCAATAATTCAGATTTTTGATTGCTGCAAACATCTGATTTTTTCGCTGAAAAAAATTCTCAACAGCGTTTTTATATACTGAGTACTAAATGTATCTTTAAAATTGTGTAAAATGGGAGGGCGGCAAGTTTTATCGATTAGGATTTATCTATTCATGCACAGGTAAAATGTAATATCACCCGTTAAAATGGAATATCACCGTTAAAATGTAATATTAACAATAAAATTTAATATCACAGGTAATATGCAATATACCAAGTAAAATGTAATATGAGAAGTAAAATGTAATATCACAGGTAAATGTAATATCACAGGTAAAATGTAATATACCAGGTAAAATGTAACATCACAGGTAGAATGTAATATCACAGGTAGAATGTAATACTAGTATCACAGGTAAACTACTAATATCACAGTTAAAATGTAATATCACAGTTAAAATGTAATACCACTTGCAAAATGTAATATGAGAGGTAAAATGTAATATCACATGTAAAATGTAATATCACTGGTAAAATGTAATATGAGAGGTAAAAAGTAATATGAAAGGTAAAATGTAATATCACAAGTAAAATGTAATATCACTGGCAAAATGTAATATCACAGGTAAAATATAATATGAGAGGTAAAATGTAATATCACAAGTAAAATGTAATATCACAGGTAAAATGTAATATTATAGGTAAAATGTAATATGAGAGGTAAAATGTAATATCACAGGTAAAATGTAATATCACAGGTAAAATGTAATTATACAGGTAAAATGTAATATCACAGGTAAAATGTAATATCACTGGTAAAATGTAATATTACAGGTAAAATGTAATATCACAGGTAAAATGTAATATACAAGGCAAAATGTAATATGAGAGGTAAAATGTAATATCACAAGTAAAATGTAAAATCACTGGTAAAATGTAATATGAGAGGTAAAATGTAATATCACAAGTAAAATGTAATATCACTGGTAAAATGTAATATGAGAGGTAAAATGTAATATCACTGGTAAAATGTAATAGGAGAGGTAAAATGTAATATACCAGGTAAAATGTAATATCACAGGTAAAATGTAATATGACAGGTAAAATGTAAAATCACTGGCAAAATGTAATATCACTGGCAAAATGTAATATGAGAGGTAAAATGTAATATCACAGGCAAAATGTAATATCACTGGCAAAATGTAATATCACTGGGAAAATGTAATATCACTGGTAAAATGTAATATCCCCGGTAAAATGTAATATGAGAGGTAAAATCTAATATGAGAGGTAAAATGTAATATCAATGTAATATCACTGGTAAAATGTAATATCCCCGGTAAAATGTAATATCACTGGCAAAATGTAATATCACAGGTAAATGTAATATGAGGTAAAATGTAATATGAAAGGTAAAATGTAATATCACTGGCAAAATGTAATATCACAGGTAAATGTAATATGAGGTAAAATGTAATATGAAAGGTAAAATGTAATATCACTGGCAAAATGTAATATTAATGGCAAGATTTAATATCGCAAGTAAAATATAATATGAGAGGTAAAATGTAATATCACAAGTAAAATGTAATATCACTGGCAAAATGTAATATCACCGGTAAAATGTAATATACCAGGTAAAATGTAATATCACAGGTAGAATGTAATATCCCAGGTAAAATGTAATATACCAGGTAAAATGTAATATCACAGGTAGAATGTAATATCCCAGGTAAAATGTAATATACCAGGTAAAATGTAATATCACAGGTAGAATGTAATATCACAGGTAGAATGTAATACTAGTATCACAGGTAAACTACTAATATCACAGTTAAAATGTAATATCACAGTTAAAATGTAATATCACAGGTAAAATGTAATATCACAGGTAGATCACAGGTAAACTACTAATACCCCAGGTAAAATGTAATATACCAGGTAAAATGTAATATACCAGGTAAAATGTAATATCACAGGTAAAATGTAATATCCCAGGTAAAATGCAATATACCAGGTAAAATGTAATATCACTGGCAAAATGTAATATGAGAGGTAAAATGTAATATCACAAGTAAAATGTAATATCACTGGTAAAATGTAATATGAGAGGTAAAATGTAATATCACAAGTAAAATGTAATATCACTGGTAAAATGTAATATGAGAGGTAAAATGTAATATACCAGGTAAAATGTAATATCACTGTTAAAATGTAATATTACTGTTAAAATGTAATATCACTGTTAAAATGTAACATCACCGTTAAAATGTAATATCACAGTTAAAATGTAATATCACCGTTAAAATGTAATATCACCGTTAAAATGTAACATCACTGTTAAAATGTAATATCACCGTTAAAATGTAATATCACCGTTAAAATTTAACATCGCTGTTAAAATGTAATATCACAAGTAAAATGTAATATCACCCGTTAAAATGTACTCACAGGTAAAATGTACTCACAGGTAAAATGTAATCACAGGTAAAATGTAATCACAGGTAAAATGTAATATCATAGGTATAATGTAATATCACAGGTATAATGTAATATCACAGGTAAAATGTAACATCATAGGTATAATGTAATATCACAGGTATAATGTAATATCACAGGTAAAATGTAATATGAGAGGTAAAATGTAATATGAGAGGTAAAATGTAATATGAGAGGTAAAATGTGATATCACACGTAAAATGTAATATGAGGTAAAATGTAATATACCAGGTAAAAGCTACAGTTCCCAACTGAAAAACTTATGTATACACTGATTCACAGTCAAATCAGTAATTAACCATCAGATGGTCAATTTCTAATAGTTTAACAAACAAATGGCAATTAGGTACTTTAACATACATGAACATCTTAAACATTGGTGTCAAAATTTTCTCTATATTTGACAGTAACTTTAAACAAGTATTCTGCAGAAAATCATTTTAGTGATATAAATTGACAAGTTCACATCGTTTTCTTTTTTCTTTTTGTCACAGTGAGGCTGTGAGGCTCTTGCATGTGAATGTTGTACATTTCCAAGGAAATAAATGTGGCTTTATTTCTCAAATGTTTTGAATATCACTTACCTGTGTAGTGTCTTCTTTATCATGAAATGTGAATCCAGGGGGGTTACTGATGAGGAGGCACCCAATAAGCTGTAGTGAGGCATAGACTCCTCCCAACACCAGAAATGTGTAAGGCACTTTGTCTAGAATACTGCGCTGTCCAAAGTAACTAAAGTGTAATACAACAAAATACATTGGGCTTTAACATGATGGAAATTTGACTTAACAATACAGTGGGCCATACAATACAGAAATTGAGCTCAATACTGAAATTGGGCTTAGATTTTGAATACCAAAGAAAATTGGCACAAGCTTACAAATACAGATTGATTGATTGATTGTTTGGTGTTTTACACCGCGCTCAAGATTATTTCGCTTATATGGCGACGTTGCCAGTTTTATTGTGAGAGGAAACCGGGCTCTATGCCTGGAGGAAACCCACCACCTTCCGTTGGTAACTGGCTACAAATACAGAAATTAGGCTTAAAAATCAATGAATTAAGTTTAAAAATACAGAAAGTCTGCTTAAGAATTCAGAACTAAGCCTAACAATACAGAAGTTGGACAGAACAATATCAATTTTGTGCTGAACTATTTTTTCATATGGATGTTACAGTTTTCTCCCGACTAAACATAGCAAAGCCGCCATATAAGTGAAAGAATCTTGAGTGCGGCGTAAAACATCAATCAATCCGATGAACCCTTTTATATAGGCAGACCCCAGTCTGGAGTTTGTCAATTTTTTAGCGGAAGGCTGGTGTTGACGTGAGAGATAAACCCTACAACAACTGAGCAACAATTAAAGGTGGTTGGTCTGAAGACAAGAACTCTAATACAGGGGCCGGTTGCACAAAGGTGTATTATTAAGTCAGGCTTAAATACGTCGAGTCACAATCAAAGAAACTTAATTATGACGTCGCATAGATAAGTCAGATTTAAGCTTAATACACTTTTGAGCAACCGACTCCAGGTCTCAAAAGATTGATTGATTGTGGCTTGACGTCGCACTCACCAGCTTGGGTTATGGACAAAAGTGCCAACCGACCAAAAAATCCCACTCACACATCAAAATATGGACTTCAGGCTCCACAGACCATAGAATGTCAGGAAGGCTAATGCATTTGGCATACTTAATGTTCCTCCGTGCTCAGCTGGGTCAGTATACATGGCTAAAAAAGAGCCCCAATGACCCAGCTCGAGGGCAGTTCCAAAAGAAGAACAACCATAGAATAAATTTATTTCAAGACTTTAAAATTGAATTTACCGATCTCCATCTTCCAGTTGACCTGGTTTTAAATTATCTGGATTGATAAATCCTGTTTGGACGTAATCAAAGATAAATGCACCTCCTCCGAAGCCAGCTACAACTAGTCCATTCACCAAACCTTTCTTTTTGGGCAGCCACTGAAATAAACAGATAGTTCACCGTCAAATAAACTGGAACCTTCAGTTTGATTGGTTGATTGGTCCATTAACATGGTACAAGACAAGAGACAGGGGGGCCAAATAGCGGCTCAAATATCCATATTTACATGTATGTACTTTCAGTGATTGATTGAGTGATTGATTGATTGACGGATATTGAATGTAAGAGTAAGAGAAGAGGGTGTTCTGGATAATTAGTTAAACACCCACACTCATATAATGTTTGAATAACCCTGACAATTTTTTTATCTCAAACCCAGTTACCTCCCTAAACAAAATGGTTCCACAAGGTCCTATTATCCTCCCTGGTCTATTTCTTTGATCAACTTTCTGAAGTAGCCCAGTTTCCTGGGTAGCTTGAAAAACCCAAAGGATTGGAAATAAAATGAAATTAGCAGACTAATATTGGTAAAGCCAGAAGCACATACGTACAGGAGAGGTGTACAAAATAATGGACAAAATTAAAACAGCCAGATGTAGAATTACATTTTGGGGGTTTTGTTGCTTATAAAACTATCCAAATTTATATTTGCAAGATTGTTATCAACATAAAGCTCTTATTTGTACTTTTTGAAAAAAAATGATGAAATGTATGCATTCTGCAGCTCATGTCACTTTAAACGATCTGTAAAATATGTTTCAAATGACCGTTTTAAAGTATGGGACACCAGAATGAAGTTATTTATTTGAAGGATATATCATTGGAATATGGGTTTGGTTAACAAACACATGCTAATTCAGGTTGCTTAGAGGACAGAAATTTGTTTCGAGAGGAACACTCAAAGTAGGAATTGAACTAGTGACCACTGGTGAAAGGCAATTGTTAAAGTGGCATGAGCTGACAAAATTCACGCTTTTTTCTGATCGAACTTGATACAGAATGCGGCCTATACGAACCGAAAATGTGTTCAAAAAGTAACAAAATGTAAATAACCGGGACGACCATTCATTCATTCTAAGCCAAAGTTGGTTCAAAACAATACTTGATCGTTCATTCTCGAGACTAGAAGCACTTAAAAGCTTCTGAATTATACGTCTTGATAAAAATAGTCGATAATTTTAACATTCTGTTATAATGGCCAAATATCAACATTTTGGCAGCTCATGCCCCTTTAAACAGATCTAATTCTTGAGAAAGGATTAAGGCATCACCACATAGTGGTTTGTGAACAACACAAGCTTTCAACACCTATACCGGGGTCTTCATCAAGTGTAACACCGGTATAGGTGTCGAAAGCTTGGGTTGTTCACAAACAACTATTAAACTAGTCATTTCTCATCAGTATGGAACCCGTGTTTAAAGAGACTTTCAAACATTTCTTAGATCTAATTCTTGGTAATAAATACTTACTCTCATAGCACAAGCCATGGGAATTGCATAGGCAATGCCAACACCCAAACCAAACATCAAGCCATACGTTAACAAGGTTAAAACAAATGACTGTTTTATTGTGAAAAACGTCAGTAGAACCCCGAGGCTGAGAAGGAAAAACGTTATTAGTATCAGTGCAGCAAATATAACTTATTAGAAAAATAAGTAACATCAGTATTAAAGGTTAGGTTAACTTGTATCATGGTTGCGGCGTTTTTCTTTTGATGAGCAGTCTTCGACAAATCTGATACCCAGTGGACAGAGAGTGGGCGGGCTTAAGCGTTGAATAACTTCCCGATTTCAGAAGTTGTTGTATGGTTCTCTTGACTGGGTATCAGAGAGTAAACATGTGCTAGTTGATTGACAACGTCAATCACTAATACCATGATAGAAGCATGTTATTGAATGGCTCCCTAGAGTATTGAAGAAATTCTGAGAAGTTTGGCCTCGTGCTTCGCTCTCTGCCACACCTCTCAGAATATCTTCCATACCCTCGGGAAGCCATTCAATAACTCTAACTTAGTTACACATGTTAGTTCAACTTCAAGGGTAACCAATAAACAAGTTAGTATAATTAATCAAATTCAACAATATAAAAATTCAAAATTTAAACAAGATGAGTCACTAGCAGGTCCCCACCAAGTTCAACAAAACATTTTGAAGGTTGCAGATGCAGAAGTTTGTGCTGATCTGAGCATGCACACAAACATTGATTGATTGATTGTTTGGCATGCATGAATACGAATAAATCGCTAAAAAACAATGAACATAGCAGATGCAAGGGATGAGAAAAAGAATTTCATATATATGGCGGCGTTGCCAGTTTTATTGTGGGAGGAAACCGGGCTCTATGCCCGGAGGAAACCCACGACCTTCCGTTGGTAACTGGCAACCATCCCAAATACATGTAGGTCGTTCGAGAAAATAAAATGACTTGGAGAGTGTAGCCTAGAGACAAATGTGCATCAGCAAACACAGATGCAAGCATGTCGCAAGCAAATCTTGAATAAATTGTTATTGATGTATTATATTCTATTTGTATCATTAAATTTTTTACGTACTTAGATTAAAAAACTAATAAACACATCTGTGACCTTCAAATACACATTCGCCTGCCTGAAAAAAAGATTAACCAAGGTAGTATCCTACAATTATAGCTATGCCATTCTCAAAAATCAAACTTCACTAAAGTCTCTCTGGAATATATACCTACAGTGTATATGTAAAAATGAAAGCGCTAAGTTTCACTGTACGTAATATATCATGTTTAAAAAACCCTGATGGTTTGAACTCAATGACGTCTGTGACGTACAAATATGCATGTAGGTCCAACAAGTCAAAAAATTAAGGTCTCTATCTAATATACACCTGTAAACTAAAAATGAAAGGGCTTAGTCTGACGGTTACTATTCTATCATGTCCACAGACACACTTTAGGATTGAACTCAATGGCCTCTGTGACCTACAAATATAGGTCCGACATGCCTGAAAATCAAACTTGACAATGGTTTCTCTAATAAACACAGGTCTGATAATCAAAATAGCAAAGGCTGAATCTGACGGTTACTATTCTGTGATGTTCACAGACACACTAGGATTGAACTCAATGACCATTGTGACCTACAAATATAGGTCAGACATACCCGAAAATCGAACTCTAGTATACATCTGTATAATAAAATGAAAGGGCTGAGTATAACGCCTTATATTCTAGCTTTTGTGTTCACAGGCATACTTCAGGTTGTGACCTCAGTGACCTACAAACATAGGTCAGACATTCCCGAAATCAAATTTAACCAAGATCTCTCTAATAATATCTACCTAAGATGGTGTTATGGCTCCGAACATATCGTGATCACAAGAAATCTGGACGGACGGACAGATATACGGATCGCCCTGCTTCTTTCGTGCATATATCCATCCATACTTTTGAAACAGTGTGTTAAAGTGGCATGAGCTGCCATATACATGTATATAAGAGATTGATTCAATCTCAGTCCACCGATGTTCTTGCCATAGTTAAGATGTGTAACAATTGTGAATGTGTTACAAAAGGATTCCAGAAAATTCTACTGACCAAGGCTAAGCTCCTGTCAGTCTGTGTGTTTTAGTGATCATAAATATGAGAGATTGATTGATTGACCTATGTTTTACGACGAACTTATATAGTGGTATTTAGTGGAGGGAGGAAACTTAACTCATTGCCCAGAGGAAACGCCTGATCTTTAGCGAGTACATGTACCTGACAAATCTCCCACACAAAGCGATCCAAATGTATAGAAAGCTCATAGGATCTTGTGCCACTTCATTGTATATTCCAATCCCTATTGATTGATCAAGAACATGTAATACCATGCAAATTAAATTTATTAGGCAAGCGTTGCTACAAATAGGTTTACTTGGACAAAGAACAGGGCTCTGTCCTCACAGGAAACCTCTGACTTTGCCATGGCACCTGTTAAGTTAAAAACATCCAGAGAAGTCTGGGCTGCCAAAGTTTTTATTTTTCTCACTCTGTCAAGGGTGCAAACACTAGGGAGTGTATATTACAGACAGATTGTTCTGCCTACAAACACGGAAGAATGAATACAAAATTTTAAACGCAAGGTCAGAATGGATCTCGTAGAAGTTGAATTAACAACCAAATTAGAAACTTGTCTCCATGGTTATTTTAGACAAGAAGATTTTCCCTATGCCCATGTGTTTTAGTGTTCATAAAGATTTATAGAAGTATCAGTGTGTAAGTGTAACCCAAGTAACCTCTAATTCTTGAGGAGTAATTAGGGATTTACTGGACCCTTAAAACCTGCATCTCTGACCCTCATTTTCTCACTTGGACCCCAAAATTGCAATGAGAAGGATCCCATGGGTGATGGGATGCAAATAAATAGCAAAATATTATAGGGTTTAAAACAATTCCAAAATCCAAACATTGACACAAACCTTGCTATCCAGCCCCCTGTCAGGACACTAAGCCTGGATCCAATTTTGTGTTCCAAAAATCCGCCCAGAGACATTGAAGCACCCTGGCCAATAGAAGACCCAGCAAAGATCCAGACACTCTCTCCATAACTCACACGTGTAACGTTCATCTCGCGCAGGTACGAAGTCAGGTAAGGGGTCATGTTACCTGAAAGAAGAAGTTTAACTTAAGTTTAATGTCCACAATCACAGGCACACGGAGTGCTCTCCCTTATCCACCCTCTGTTATACTATAAATATGGACCATATTTATAGTTTTACAGAGGGTGGATAAGGGAGAGCACTCCGTGTGCCTGTGCCACAATCCATGATCTATGGGCAGATAATGACGGGAAATCCAACTTTTAAAAACTTCTGGGGTTTGTTTCTCAAAACATTTGTCCCTGACGTAAGTCCAATGCAAGGCTTGGCTGTCATGGCAGCATATACCTTCAACATAACGTTACAATTGCGGGCATAATTATGTTGATAAACCGCCATTTGATATCTATGGCACGGGTAAGAATGCAAGAGGCACCATTTGTGTCATACAGCCCAAATTCTTACTACAATTTTTTTAGATATTGATTTTATAACCTATGCATATTGATATTAAAGAGAACTGATAGTTAGTTTTATTTCAAAATATATATTTATGATCACTATAGCACACAGGCACAGGGAAAATCTTCTTGTCTAAAATAACCATGAAGACAAGTTTCTAATTGTGTTAAAAAGAGGTATATCATTTAGACCTTTATACCCCATAAATTGTTGTAACAAACCACAGACTGACAGCTTAGCCTTGGTCAGTAGAATATACATAAACTCTTTGGAGTTATACTGCTTGTGTGATACAAATAAATCAAAGAATATATAAATTTCAGGAAACAAAAAATATGCCCATTAAAACACATTAAATGCTGCCCATTTAATCTACACTGTCAATCCTTTTATTGTGTTTGCTAATTAATTTCCAAGATCAATGAGTAATAAATACACAATTGATAAATTGGGTCTTGAAAGTGAATAAACAATTACAAAGATCAATATGTCAATCCAAAGACAGTTACTTAGTACAATATGGCTGCCTAAATATATGGCATATGATGTAATAAACACACAGTCAAGATCTGATTATTGATTTATTATTAAGATTGATTGCTTGATTGGTGTTTTACGCCGCGCTCAAGATTATTTCACTTATATGGCGGCGTTGCCAGTTTTATTGTGGGAGGAAACCAGGCTCTGTGCCCGGAGGAAACCCACGACCTTCCATTGGTAACTGGCAACCATCCCACATAGGTCGTTCGGGTGAAAACACAGTAGCGAAAAATTACATAATCCAATATGGCTACCATCTACCATCATATGGTGTTATAAATGGTTCATGGTACATTGATTCGTCTATTGAAGAAACAATTGTGAACATTTGATAAAAACTTTAGGAGTTATGGTAGGACAGCGTGACATAATATAATCTAATCTGACTGTCTATAAATGTAACATGAGGACAAAACAAATAGTTACGTGAACAAAAGGTATTTTTATATACAGGTATCATCCATCTCAATAAACAAAACAGAGATGGCAAAGTTTATCTATCAGTAACCAGTAGTCTATCATCATTCAGATGATAAATATTATCAGCATTCGTGGTGTAACATATGTAGGCCTAACATACATGACGTACATGTAACTAAGCACACATATGACATGCCCCTTTTTAACACAATAAAAAACTTGTCTCCATGGTTATTTTAGACAAGAAGATTTTACCTGTGCCCGTGTGTTATAGTGTTAAAAATATATTTCAAATATATAAAAACAAATCATGGCAAATAAAATCAAGAATGAAAACAACATTAATATGCGGCCCTGTACATTGAACAATATGAATGCAGGACTCATATACATATATTATTATAAGTACTATGAGGTTCAATCTCAGTCTATTGATTGATTGATTGATTGATTGATTGTTTGGTGTTTTCCGCCGCGCTCAAGATTATTTCACTTATATGGCGGCTTTGCCAGTTTTATTGTGTGAGGAAACCCTTGACCTTCCGTTGGTAACTGGTAACCATCCCACATAGGTCGTTGGAGTGGAAACACAGTCAGAAAATCAATCTATCGATATTCTTGCCATAACTGAAGATATGTAAGCATTGTCAATGTATGACAAAAAGCTCCAGATAATGAACACTATGAATGCAGGATTCATATTTACAATTTTCACCATTACAAAAACGGCTAAATGTGACAATTTTGTTAGCCCATTAAACTGAACACTTTTATATAGTAGCAAAATATAGGCCTATATTATACTTCAATTTAAACACAATTTTCATCAATCTTAGAGAGACCTAAACGAATAGGCCTATTCTTTAAAATGGCATAAGCTGCCAAAATTCTCACTTTTTTTATAATTCCTGATCGTCGCGACAGTAAGAGGCTTTCAAAGCCGTCGAAAAACTGAATGATTGGCGTTGGAATGAGGAAAATCCATACAGAGTGTTAGCCGTACTTGTGTGTCTCTATCCTGTTTTACTTACTCGCCAGTCAGGTACAGCCACACATTAAACCGCCATTATAAGGGTGAGATAACTTGTGTAAAGTCATTAGGCCAATTTTTATGCTATGCTTTACAAAGAGCGACTTAACAGTTTAACAACGGATTTCGAAGAAATCAACTGGTTCAGTGAAAAGAGGAATGTTTCAAAGATATAACAGGTGGTAAAAGCTGAAATGTAGATGAGATTTAGGATAGTTAAGATCTGCAACGCGAATTTCTCCGACATACCGGTATTTCATTTAAAAGCTGTAACTAACAGAGTGTGGTCTGTACGAACCGAAAACGTGTTCGAAATGTAAACAAAATTTAAATAACTGGGACGACCATTCTAAGCCAAAGTTAGTTCAAAACAATACTTTATCGTACATTTTCGAGACAAGAAGCACTAAAAAGCTTCTGAATTATACGTCTTGAGAAAAATAGCCAAAAATTTCAACATTCTGTTTTAACGTAAAAATATCAACATTTTGGCAGCTCATGCCACTTTAACTGTTTAACTGATGCCTTAAAGTGGCATGAGCTGCCAAAATGTTGATATTTTGACGTCAAAACAGAATGTTGAAATTATTGGCTATTTTTCTCAACATGTATAATTCAGAAGCTTTTTAGTGGTGCTAGTCTCATGTACGATAAAGTATTATTTTGAACTAACTTTGGCTTAGAATGAATGAATGGTCGTCCCGGTTATTTAAATTTTGTTTACTTTTCGAACACGTTTTCAGTTCATACATACCACATCCTTTATCGATTTTCCTCATTCCAACGCCAATCATTTAGTTTGTCGGTGGCCTTCAAAACCTCTTACTGTCCTGACGATCAGAAATTATGAAAAAGGTGTAAATTTTGGCAGCGCATGCCACTTTAAGATAAAGATGGGGGTTTCAGATTACCATTCATTTGTAACTTTACTAGATCCCATGGACCGCTGGCCAGGAAATTTTATTAGTGAATTCCTTTGGCTAATAATTCTTTGTTGTGCCTAGCTGATACATTCTCTGCTCTTTCTTTATGATTATTTTATATCGGTTAGTGGGTTAGTGGACTAGTACCGTACTAGTAGTAGGTCACACTGTGAGAAAATATCCAACTGGGTGTAAAATCAAAATATATGTATAATATATAGGGCCTATATTTAATAAACACTCACACTCAAATATTAAATTAAAACATTTGACCTAATAACCAACCCAATCAATATGTGAAGTAAAACATTCAATCAATAACGACAGGTTTATACTGCCATGACTTGTACCGGTAGTTGTAGGCTACTGTAGGCTACTATCTATAGCCGGCTATAGGCTATAGTATAGCTACAGCCTAGGGCCTACATGTAGGCTCTAAGTCAACCGTCATCTGGTCATCGCAGAAGTAAACTGGACTAAACATTTATTAACTTATTAACGTCATTTCATAACGTTATCTTTTGCATTCAGCAGCTTTGCTAATTTGTAACCAGGGCAAACAATAGCCAACCGGTGCGGCAACGTAACGGTCAGCAGGATGTTTCACCTGTGAGGCTGGGAGCGAGAGGAACTCAACAACAGCCTGAAGTTGAACAGGTTCAACAGATCTGAACAGCTGTCCGTGCAAGAAATTGATGCACACGTAAGCATGTCACGAGAAGCGAAAACTAAAAAGAGGTTGAGAAATGAAATAAATAAATAATTTCAGCACGATATCACTTACCGAAAGTGTAGACAGTACCGAGTGTTAAATGAACAAGTACTCCGCCGACGACGGCAGCGATCGCTCGCCTATCCACCATTTTTTGACAAAACAAATCACATGTGGACAGAAAAAAGGGGCGGAGTTATTTATCTGACGTCACGTGAGGGACTATCAAAGTTCAGCTTTCTGTTTGGGTCAGCGATTTTAACCTCGCTGGACAAGGTTTTATTTTCTTTTCAGATGCCATTTTTTTACAGGAGCTAGAGTTGTAAAACTATGAACAAAACCCATATGCAGGCTGTTTTGACCGTACATTTTATTTGTATTTCAGGTATATCTCCAAGTTATGTCCTGGCAACGCCCTTTTCGACTGCCGATGTACCGACACTCAGGCGACACAGTTCAATTTGCTAGCCGAAACTGCACGACAGATGGGTTTTCAGAAACTAATATAGGCCTACTGATAAGAAAAGCCATAGATAAGGCGCAAAATTGTGTACGGGATATATCTCCTCTACTGGCATTTCCAGTGTGTGTGTTTTTTTTTTTTGTTTTTTATATTCCATTATCGGAATTTTACGGAGCCATAAAAGGGACATCTGAAAATATTTGTTTACTCCAGGCCTGTTCGAAAATGAAATTTTGGACAAACATTATGTCGTGGTACGACTTATTATGTCGTGGTATGAGATAATTATGTCGTGGTACGAGATAGTTATGTCGTAGTACGAGATAAATAAGTCGTACACCTGAACGACATAACGTTAGTCTAAAAATCTTATTTTCGAACAGGCCTTGAGTAAAAACAATATTTTCGGATGTCCCTTTTAAGGCTCCGTAAAATTTTAAACCAGTAGGATTTTGTTTTAAGCGTTATCTTCGATCAGTATGTTATGGGAAATCAAGGGTGTGCCATGACAGATAAATAGAAACATTCGCCGAGAAAATTGAAATTCGCAAGGAAAACGTTTTCATCGTGATGAGAACCTTTTCCCCGGGGTGGAAATATTAACACCGCGAAGAAAAGTTTATCGGAAATGGTAACACCGCGGAGGAGAAAACTTTCCTCCGCGGTCGGAGCGTTTTCGTTTCCATTGCGATAATAACCTTTCCGATGTCGCGGTGGAAATGTTTACGCGGCGGAGTAGGCCCACGGAGCTATAGCGCCGGCCATGGGTGGACACCGTGGAATTATGACATTTCTAGTGTTTTTTCGTCTTTGACAGCATTTGGCTTTGAAGGCCATCGAAAAACTAAATGATTGGCGTTGGAATGAGGGAAATCCATAAAGTCTACGGCCTATACTAACCGAAATAGTGTCCGAAAAGTAAACAAAATTTAAATAACCGGGACGACCATTCATTCATTCTAAGCCAAAGTTTATTCAAAACAATACCTTATCGTTCATTCTCGAGACTAGAAGCACTGAAAAAACTTCGGAATTATACGTCTTGAGAGAAATAGCCAATAATTTCAACTTTCTGTTTTAACGTCAAAGTAGATAGTAATTGGACAGTTGAAGCTCAGAGGCATTATGAGGCACCATTTTAGTGGTCACTTTAGGACAGTTTCGCCGGTCACTTTAGGACAGTTTCGCCGGTCACTTTAGGGCAGTTTCGACAGTCACTTTCGGCCGTCACTTTCGGCCGTCACTTTCGGCTGTCACTTTAGGACAGTATGGATAGGTTTTGTAAAAATAACAGTCTGTATAAATCTGAAAAATAGTGTTGAGGGGGTATAGAAACGGCCAAAGGGAGATAATCCAAGGCTAGAATACTTTGATGTATTGGAAGAGTTACCTCCCTTGGGTATTGATTAACCGCGGGGATTCGTCTTTAAACGCGGATTCCCCACGTAAAACCCAGGCAGGTCTTATTGCACTACCGCTATGAAATGGGGGTTTCCCATGACGTCAGGAGAACAGTTTCGGTCGTCAGGACAGTGCGTGATAGTTATGAGGGTTGATAGTGTTTCTATTATTAAATCTATAAATATATACTCTACATGCGTCAAAAGAGATTGTGTAAAGCTATAATCTATTAAGCATCGGTTGGCGACCAACTAGTAACATTAAAGTGGCATGAGCTGCCGAAATTCACACTTTTTCATAATTTCTGAACGTCACGACAGTAAGAAGCTTTGAAGGCTATTGAAAAACTAAATGATTGACGTTGGAATGAGGAAAATCCATACAGTATGTGGCCTGTACGAACCGAAAACGTGTTCGAAAAGTAACAAAATTTAAATAACCGGGACGACCATTCATTCATTCTAAGCCAAAGTTAGTCCAAAAAAATACTTTATCGTACATACTCGAGACTAGAAGCACGGAACAGCTTCTGATTTATACGTCTTATGAAAAATAGCCGATAATTTCAACATTCTGTTTTTACGTCAAAATATCAACATTTTGGCAGCTCATGCCCCTTTAAATAAATACAAAGAATGGTATTACAGTAAATGTAACCAGCATGTTTATCGTTCTAATTGCCTGGCCCCTCGACAAGTCTGGGTGGGTGATTACAGTTATTACAGCCGGCATAATTGTTTCGAATACAGACAATTAAACATCGCGATTAAGCTATATCCACTATTAACAAAAAAACAGACTTTTAGAAATGCTATCACTAACCAATAGGGAAAATTGTGTAAGTTAAAATATACATGAGCCAAAAAGAAAAACATATAGAAACATAGTCACACAGGGGAATAATTATTCCAGATTTAGAAAGTAAGGAAACGAAACATCTGAGATGACAACTGTCAGTGTCCATTCGCTCCAAGGATAGAAAATGACCTGTGAAATGTTCGCGTAACCTTACTAAAACGAACAGACGTACCCTGCCGTCTAGCGACCGTAACTGATTATGTGCATACATTTTGGTCCTTGGTACTATACCACTAACAGACGCCCAGTGGGCATTAAGCGGCCGCCGGGCGTTAAGCAGAATATGATCGTTAAATAAGGGTTTACTCATTTTTATAGCATTATACTGGGCCTCTCGGTGATAAGTCAAAATTGTCTTGAAGTCAATGTTTCGTGGCCATAATTTTTGGATGGATTGACTTGCACAACTATCCGCAGAATCATTGTTTTCTGACTCTGTGATTTTCGCTACATTGTCGTTCCCATATTCTGAAGAAGTGTTTGGATCTTCATTGTGACTTTGAAGTGATGTTGTATGATGGTTATACCTATCCTGATGACGTCGCATATCATGATCCCAAGTAAAAAATTGACCACACTCGGTGCATGTAAACAGTCCCATGTCTAATGTACGGCACTCGACTGACTAATAACATCGGTATAGTACTTCTATATAGCATATAATTTCCCCAGGTGTGAATGAACGCCCGGGCAATGAACGCCCGCTTAACGCCCGCAGATAATGCTTAAGGTAATGGAACGAATAACATTTCGTCTTGAATGAACGCCCGGACACGGCCGCCGGGCGTAAAGCGGCCGCAGGGTGTAATACCGAATGACCTGGGTTGTTGAAATGCTGTGCCACGGACACAGCATGTCCAAGTCTAATGCTAGATAACTGGTTGGCGGTACTTTGTCGTAGAGAATTTCTACTACGTATTGCTTGAGACATTTTTCTTGCACGTGATAACATACACGATGTAAGAGGTGTCGCAATTAAAGTGGCATGAGCTGCCAAAATGTTGATATTTGGACGTTGATGCAGAATGTTGAAATTATCGGCTATTTTTCTCAAGACGTATAATTCAAAAACTTTTTAGTGCTTCTAGTCTCGAAAATGTACGATAAAGTATTGTTTTGAACTAACTTTGGCTTAGAATGAATGAATGGTCGTCCCGGTTATTTAAATTTTGTTTACTTTTCGAACACTATTCCAGTTCGTAAAGGCCACATACTGTATGGATTTTCCTTATTCCAACGCCAATCATTCAGTTTTTCAAAGCCTCTTACTGTCGTGACGATCAGACATTATGAATAAAGTGTGAATTTCGGCAGCTCATGTCACTTTAAGGGCCTCTAGTTGCCAACACACAAGGTATAAAAATAACTCCTTCATGTGTTGCAGCATGTTCTAATTTTGTTCCCAATTTATTCTACAAACGTCGATAGCCGTAAGCATATGTAAGTAATCGATGTTTATCGCCGTACAATTTCTAACCGTATATAGTCCTCAAACAAGTAAATATTGGTTTGTTGGTTGACGTTTTACGCTGAATTGATTCAAGATTTCCTCACCCAAAGGGCGGCATTGCCAGGTCAAGTGTGGGAAAGAAAACTATAACCTATCAAACTTCAGCGGGTACCTTGCAATCCTTCCACATAGGGTGATTAGGTGAAAACAACTCAGAAATTGTCTTTGTCTTCTGACTGAGTGCGTACAATAGGCACCCTTTTACAAACATATCAAATTAATAGTTTATAATCTATGTAGACCTATACTAAAACGAAATGCATTCCATGACAGAGAAACCAATATGTTGTATTTGGAACATTTCGAAATAGGACAATATTAAGACAGAGGGAAATGAATGCAGAGGCTAATAACTGATAGAAACACTGACTAAGCTAACCCAAAATAGCTAAATTTAAGTTTTGCTAGTGGAATCTGCTAGTCCTCGTCTGATAATGAGCTAGGCTGACTTTCCTTTTCACCGGCGTGTTACGTTCATGGAAATTACATAAAAAAATCCCAACGCAAAAAAACAATACAAACACGTCAACACTGCTTGATCAAAAGGCATTTTATCAGAACTGGTTTATTTAACATTTCAGTAAAAGTGAAAATAGTAACAGGAAATGGGAGAGGCACAATGGATGGTAGACAACCCTGTCTGACCTTCGTCCCTTGCTAATGCGTGGCAATCACCATGTCTGCTCATGTAAGCGAACCCACAACAGTTACCGTCTGAGATGCACATTGCGGCACATTTAAATACAGTTTTGGCTTGATTCATCCGCTGGCTTATAAACGTCTGGTTAGTAACTCTCGACAGTCGATAGCCATTCCCTGTTATTATACGAGTGCCACAGACGTCAGAATTCTGCACTGTCGTGGCTACAACGGTGGCTGATTCACTGACACCTGTCGTATCGTTAGTCGTAACCAGCGTAGCAAGCTCAGTCGAAGCCTTATCCGTTGACTGAGGATACGTGAGAGATCCTGGGGTAGTAGGTAAGCCCTCTGTGGTAATATAATTTGACCAGTCCGGAAACGCTTTGATGGGCCGGAAATCTGAGCAGGACAAAATGGTAAATTTTATCAAGCAATATGCACCTTATGCTAATTTTATTTCTCCAATAAATAATCCTCCAAAACGATAATCAATATCAATTTTATTTCCCGCCGTAAGAAACCATCTCTGACATAGCTCACTGTTTATGTGGCATGGAGAATGACCCCCTCCTCCGCCATTTTGTTTTTCAAAAGTGTTATAGAACCAAAGAGAGTAGATTGACAAGAGTGGCCACTTCGTCCGCGCCATGTTGAATTTGAACTGACACGATTCGATTATTAGGAACCTCCTTTCTGTAGGGGGGGCGCCCTACAGTCGAATCGTGTACAGTCGGAACACCCTTCCGCTAAAGGGCCAGAAGAAAATGCCGGCAATGCTGATTGGACGAAGTGACCACTCTTGTCAATCTACTCTCTTTGATAGAACCTGACTAATACATGTGCACAAATATTCAGCAGAAATTAAAAACAAATTATTTTTGCAAAATCCATCCACAGTGATCGAATGTTTTATTGATTAATTGATCAGTATTCGATTTTTCTGTTACATAGATCTTGTTTTGTACCAGAAGGAACTGACTTTTTACACAGAGATCGGCGAGTTTATTTAAAAATATAAATGGGTTTATTACGTGGTTTTACCGATAGAAAACACTTTCATCTACAAACGCATGCCAGTAAGTCTCTCATTTCAAAGGACGGCTGTGGAAATAGGTCTAATTTTATGACGCTCCCACATTCAGTTTTTTGGTCATGGATGTGAAAAATTGGGAGGTCACTATTTTTGGCCCACTGGATATATAATTATATTTGTGAACACTAAAACACACGGGCACAGGTAAAACCTTCTTGACTAAAATAAGCATGGAGACAATTTTCGACATGTGCTAAAAAAAAAGGAATATGTTGCTAAAAAAAGGAATATGTCATTTTATACCCAATCATATAAGTTGTTCTAATAAACCAAAACCCATGATATATCCCGCACCAAAATCATTCTAAATGACCCTTGGCGGTAGTTATTCAATCTGAATCTGGGCTTGAATCAGTAATGTATTCACGACCGCACAAACGTAGCAATCTAGAAATTCAAAGAATTTATCAAAATGCAATATCCTCTTATCGTCCATAAAATCCTTTCCCTGGCAGCTTTATCCATTGCAACAGCAAATGCCTAATAGACAAAATGCCGAAGCAGTAAATTGGCTAGGGGCATGTTTCATGAAAGGGCGTAGCGTAAGTTTTTTACGTAACTGTCATAGGAACGTATCTCTACTGTAGGGGTCGACATGGCAGTTACGCAAAAACTTACGCTATGCCGCTTTGTGAAGCAGGCTCCTGCACAGATAATAGGTCTGCGCAGAGCCGTGCCTTCCTTCAAAGAGATTGCAGGAAGAATCGGAAGTAGGCTCTCCACAGTAAGCCGTTTGGCCCAACACATAAGTAAGTAACAGCAGGCATCCAGACAAGCCCCGCAAGACATCGGACAGAAGTTGCTGAGGCTAGTAAGACGTCATCAATTTGCTTCCAGTTCCACTTTGAAACGTCTCTGGTACCGTTGTCGTCGGCTCATCTGCCAAACAGTTAGAAGTGGTCTAACAGTGTTGTGGAGTTGAGGGCCCGAAGACCAGCTGGCACAGCTTATTCCACAAGACATGACCACACATGACCGCACAATATGGTGGCGGATCTGTTATGATATGGGGATCTTTCTTATTTGATTGCAATCAGGATTTGGTAACAATACAACAAGGCAATCTGACAGAGGCTCTCTCATCCAACAATTGCTGCACAGAACATCCCATGTCCAGCAAGGAGTCTGGATCTGACCCTTGGAACATGTGTGTGACATTTTGGGTCACAGGATTGAATCTCGGGATCTTCATCCCCTCTTTTGCATGAATTAGAAGCAGCTCTGCATGTGGAGTGACGTCAGCTGCTTATGGAAAAAATCTGACGTCCTGCCATGGGTATGAGAAGGCGAGTGGAAGCTGCGATTCAAGTGTTTGGTGGAGTTCCTGGTATTGACTGATTCTGTTTCTATCGTCTCGTGGAGTTCCTGATATTGACTGATTCTGTTTCTATCGTCTCGTGGAGTTCCTGATATTGACTGATTCTGTTTCTGTCGTCTCCATGAGTGACTTTTAACCCATCGGTACAGTTAGGTCAACATTCAATTTTGAGATTTCACCATACCCACTAAGTACTCTTCAAAACCTACTGACATCAACCGCCACATGCTGGGTCCCACCATCCTCCTCACACTTTTTACATTCAATAGAAACTGTAGTTCTTTGGATTTTTTAATCGAATTTGTTATGTTCCTTTTAATGCTCTTCTCTCCAGAGAGTTTTTTGTTCGATTACTCAAAAGGATCGAATCTAAACCATCTAGACAAATTAGCCCCTCCAAAATTAGGCCATTTTGAAATGATAACCATTGAAAAAATCCATCACATCATTTTCGCTGCCGATACCAAACATAAACGTTTGAAAAGGGAAAGGTTTTGGATTTAAACGTTACAAACAGTTTACATTTTGGGGGTGAACTTGGATCAGGGAAGGTGTCGTTAAAAAAGTTTTATTCCATTTGTGTTTTAGTATAATAAGTCCGGCATAAATATGACCCACATTATAAACTACTTCAGACTAAAATTGCTCGACCGTTGAGCCAACGGCCAGTCATTGCTTATAAAGAGAACATGAGTTTGACAGATCTATTAGTCAGGAATAAACTCCCTTGTCTGTCTCCTACCGAGGAACCAAATGAAATATTTTCACTTTCTTTTCCTTTCATGATATTTTGTTTAATTCAATCCACTCAAACTTCCCGTCATGATATTTTGTTTAATTCAATTCACTCAAACTTCTTGCCATAGCTGAAAATTTGTACAACTTTGCGAATAAAATACCAATAACAAGTACTCCAGAAATTTCTATTGACTAAAGCCAACCTCCTGTCTGTCTTCAACCTGACGAAATAGCACGAGTTTCGGTTTATTAGAACAATGATTGGGTATAAATGACATACACCCCCCCCCCCCACCTATTTTCCGATGTTTGGCATTTCATATTGTTTTAATACATACCTGCTAAGGCAGACGTCCTATCGAATTCTATCTCACACATAGCATGATGTAGTTTGGTAGGGGCTTCTCTAAACCAGCCTCTATATACATCTACCATACCAGCAACTAATTCATATTCACCAAAGTTTCTCCAGATTTCGTAGGTCATCTTTGAAGCCAACATGGCTTTCCAGTAAGTCCAGTATGACAAACTGCCTGTTGTGTAGGAACCTAACCAGAAGTGAGAAGGTAACGGATCTACAAAAAAAAATCATTGTGTTCCAAACATGAATCAAAGCTTTACCTTCTGACCAAATTTCATTGATTGCCTTATCTTCTGACCAAATTTTAATTTTACGTCGTATTCAAGATTATTTCACTTATTCGGTGGCTATTGGATTGATAAGAGAATATGGCGTTGTCGCAAGGGTGGCTAGGGGCTCAATAGCAGAGCTATAATCTCGCGGTCCGATCAAGTCTCCAACCGATAGATCGTTGGTTCGAATCCAACTCATTCCCAAAAAAATTGGAAAGTTTTCTGACTGGGTTTTTGCACTCGAACGACCTACATGTATGTAGGATGGTTGCCAGTTACAAACGGAAGGTCGTGGGTTTCCTCCGGGCATAGAGCCCGGTTTCCTCCCATAATAAAACTGGCAACGCCGCCATATAAGTGAAATAATCTTGAGCTCGGCGTAAAAACGCCAAACAATCAATCAATCAATCGAATCCCACATAGTTCAATAAAAATGAAAAAAATTCTGAACGCGTAAACCTGGAATTGCCGCCATAAAAGTGCAGCGAAAAACATGAACCAATCAACTGTTGCAAGGTTTAGTAGGAGAGGAAATCAGACTCTTTGTCAGCACAAACCCATTCGATAATCGGCGCAGCATAACGAGAAGCAAAATAGTAATATTAGAAACAAAAAAATGTGGAAAGAGCGATGTTCCCACTCAATTCAAAGAAACATTAAGAAAACATCTGAATGGATATTTTGGAACAACTTTATACGTAAATGTTTGCTCAGTCTGAAGCCACATGAAGCCATGGAAAACTTGACTTACGTTAATGCCTGCTCAGTCTGACCTCACATGAAGCCATGGAAAACTTGACTTACGTGGATGTCTGCTTAGTCTGAAGCCACACGAAGCCATATAAAACTTGACTTACGTGAATGCCTGCTCAACATGGAAAACTTGACTTACGTGGATGCCTGCTCAGTCTGAAGCCACATGAAGCCATGGAAAACTTGACTTACGTGAATGCCTGCTCAGTCTGAACCCAAATGAAGCCATGGAAAAATTGACTTACGTGGATGCCTGCTCAGTCTGAACCCACGTAAAGCCATGGAAAACTTGACTTACGTGAATGCCTGCTCAGTCTGAACCCACATGAAGCCATGGAAAACTTGACTTACGTGGATGCCTGCTCAGTCTGAACCCACATGAAGCCATGGAAAACTTGACTTACTTGAATGCCTGCTCACCATGGAAAACTTGACTTACGTGAATGCCTGCTCAGTCTGAACCCACATGAAGCCATGGAAAACTTGACTTACGTGGATGCCTGCTCAGTCTGAACCCACATGAAGCCATGGAAAACTTGACTTACTTGAATGCCTGCTCAGTCTGAACCCACATGAAGCCATGGAAAACTTGACTTACGTGAATGCCCGCTCAGTTTGAACCCATATGGAGCCATGGAAAAACTTGACTTACTTGAATGCCTGCTCAGTCTGAAGCCCCATGAAGCCATGGAAAACTTGACTTACTTGAATGCCTGCTCAGTCTGAACCCACATGAAGCAATGGAAAACTTGACTTACGTGAATGCCCGCTCAGTTTGAACCCATATGGAGCCATGGAAAAACTTGACTTACTTGAATGCCTGCTCAGTCTGAAGCCCCATGAAGCCATGGAAAACTTGACTTACTTGAATGCCTGCTCAGTCTGAACCCACATGAAGCAATGGAAAACTTGACTTACGTGAATGCCTGATCAGTCTGAACCCACATGAAGTCATGGAAAACTTGACTTACGTGGATGCCTGATCAGTCTGAACCCACATGAAGCCATGGAAAAGTTGACTTACTTGAATGCCTGCTCACCATGGAAAACTTGACTTACGTGAATGCCTGCTCAGTCTGAACCCACATGAAGCCATGGAAAACTTGACTTACGTGGATGCCTGCTCAGTCTGAACCCACATGAAGCTATGGAAAACTTGACTTACGTAGGCCATAATACTGCACTCTGATGATATTTTGTATCACATGGTCCTCGGTATGGCCTTCAATGAATACCATGTGCATATTTAGTGTAACCTCACAGAAATTCACTGCCTCTTCATATGTCATGGGTAACAAGCTGATATAGTAGCAGGACTCACTGGGCGTAAGGACATTAGTATCGAGCAACCAAACGTTTTGTTGAAGAGGGCAGGTAAGGGGATTATAATAGACTACAAATGAAAAAAATAAATTTACGATTAATTTTACTTGAAGCACAATATTAAATCACAAATCATTCTTGTTAAACTAGATTACAGGGAGCTTTTTCTCAACACACTTACGCCCTTCGTCACTTTGACTATCCCAACCCAATAGTGTCCAGGGGCTGTCTAGGTCCCGGAAGCTTAGGTTCTCTAAATTGCTACAGATGCGTTCTAAGGGCTGTTCCGGATTCCCATGATTTAGGATTTTACTTTTATTAAATCTTCAAAAAAAGACAATAAAATCCCCATGTTCCAAACTTATAGATGGAGCCATGTAACATTGAAGCGTGGGGAAGGTGATGACTGTTCCAACGTATTAGGCGAGGGTCAAAGCACCGCCTAGACCGCAGAGGCTTTAGAGAAAATTTGCATCTTAGGCAATCGGGATTTGCCAAAAACAAGAGTAAAAAATGCATCTCCACGTTACATCAACTGGATTCTCGCCAACTCGTTATTGGCTATAATGGAAGGGTGTCTCCACGTTAAATCAGGGACAACTGGACTCCCACCAACTCGTTATTGGCTATAATGGACGTGTGTCTCCACGTTAAATCAGGGACAACTGGACTCCCACCAACTCGTTATTGGCTATAATGGACGTGTGTCTCCACGTTAAATCAGGGACAACTGGATTCTCACCTACTCGTTATTGACTATAATGGACGTGTGTCTCCACGTTAAATCAGGGACAACTGGATTCTCACCTACTCGTTATTGACTATAATGGACGTGTGTCTCCACGTTAAATCAGGGACAACTGGATTCTCACCAACTCGTTATTTACTATAATGGACGTGTGTCTCCACGTTAAATCAGGGACACCTGGATTCTCACCTACTCGTTATTGACTATAATGGACGTGTGTCTCCACGTTAAATCAGGGACAACTGGATTCTCGCCAACTCGTTATTGGCTATAATGGACGTGTGTCTCCACGTTAAATCAGGGACAACTGGATTCTCGCCAACTCGTTATTGACTATAATGGACGTGTGTCTCCACGTTAAATCAGGGACAACTGGATTCTCGCCAACTCGTTATTGGCTATAATGGACGTGTGTCTCCACGTTAAATCAGGGACAACTGGATTCTCGCCAACTCGTTATTGACTATAATGGACGTGTGTCTCCACGTTAAATCAGGGACAACTGGATTCTCGCCAACTCGTTATTGGCTATAATGGACGTGTGTCTCCACGTTAAATCAGGGACAACTGGACTCTCACCAACTCGTTATTGACTATAATGGACGTGTGTCTCCACGTTAAATCAGGGACAAGTGGATTCTCACCAACTCGTTATTGACTATAATGGACGTGTGTCTCCACGTTAAATCAGAGACAACTGGATCCTCACCAGCTCGGTATTGACTATAATGGACTATATTTTAGAACAATATATGAATATTTATTTCAAGATAAGTTTTTAATGGTCATCGGCAACAGAGCAATAACAATTAGCTGATTCTGTATCTATATTCGGCAACTCATGCCACTTTAATAGACGTCGCATAATAAAGAAATGCAACATAGACCATTTCGGCTTAGAATGACATTTTCACGACGTTGTTCGAATTGTATTGCATTGAACTCAGTTCCCTGTTGTGGGCACTGTTGACACCTTACACCGCATTGTATCATAGACTAAAGGAGCACGATTCCGACATCAGGTTTATTCTAAAATTCAATTTAGCGTATTTTTGCCATTTTGAGGCTACTGCGCAGGCGTCAATCCTAAAACCGAAAGGGTCTATAATGACGTAACAAGTTGAACTTCGTTTTAAGCCTTTGAACATGATGTTAAGCAGCCAGCCTTACCTGATGTATACCGCTGGAAACAGGACGATATTATCCATATTGCCCCAATAATGAGGTGTTGCATTTTGACAATCCAGGTTATCCCCATCTGCAATAACTATGACATAAAATATTTAAAGGCTAGTCCACGTCGTAGCTTTCTGATATTTGTGAAGAAAACGACTTATGCTCTAGCTCTTACTGCTAGTAAAATCACTCAAAATATCCAGTTTTTTTATTATGTGTAAATCGTGGTTTGAAGGCATAGATCTGAAGTCCGAAAATCAACACCGACCAGAAACTACCAGCTGGTTTAAAATGCTCGATGCAAGAAATTTAAGACGCTTATATATGCGCATTACCGGGCTCGTCCTTTATCACATTGCGGGTAGGCCTACCTTGGAAATTATTTTTTTTAATTTTCAAATTAAAAATACTAAATGCTGTCGAAACTTTTGACTTTACTAACTGTGAAAAATACACACAACGGTCTCCTTTTTTTTCATGTAAACAGGTTTCTGAATTTTAGCTGCGAGTGTGCTTTTAAGGATGGGTATATTGTTTGTCAAAAAAATTAAACGTACACTCTCCGCTAAAATCCAGAGTAGGGCCTATACTGTTTTGACTAAAACGGCAGACATAGGATTTTGAACTTTCTATTTTTGCCAAAGTTTGATTGTCTTGGGATCATTCTATATTTAAGCTTTAAATTCAAAATTAAATCTGTTAGGTATATCTGTAATTAAGGTAAAACCCAGCCTGGGCATGGACACAGACCCCGTGACAATTTCAAACCACGTGATGGGTTTCTGATGGGTTGTGTTCGAGCTTCATTATACGTATGTTTTTGCACCATCATGTAAACATTTTAAATGTAAATTGACAAGTATAATGCCCCCTATGTGAAACGGCTTGACTTGCTTGTATTAAGCTCTTATAAACACGTTTTTCGTCGAAAATATCACAAAGGCTACGGCGGTGAGTGTGTGCATTTAAGTGATAGGACCCGCAAAATTCTAAATGTTTTCATAAATTCCAACAGTCAAGATATAAAGAGGGTTTGATTTCGTCGAAAAACTAAAAAAATGAAGTTGAAATTAGATGAAGTTCTATATATGAGTATTATATGAAGCTCTTAAAATATATTTTAACTTTGAGTTAAAATATTTGATTCCAACTTCATTTGAATTAAAATTTTATATTGAACGAAACACACGAGAAAATTTAAGGAAAACTTACGGAGGAGTTCCTATCTGAGTACCTACCTGAGAACTTCTGCGTCGAATAAACATTTTCTCCATTTAGGCCTTCTGTTTGTCTTTCTGTGTACAGAGTAGGCCTATTGATGATTCGACCAGGTTCTAACAATTTTCTACTAAGATTTAATTTAGATCGTCTGTTTTTTTTTTCATGAACGCGACTCCCATCTGCCCATAAACCGGAAAGAGCGTATCGTAGAACAATGCAGGATTTGGTGGGATGAACTTCTTTTCTGCCTTCGAGTCTAAGGAAATTCTCCTTGGCGAGGGTGAAGCACATTCTGAAACTTTGCTATCAAGATAGCTCGAAAAAGATAAACAACCGTTAAAAGCTCTCTGAAAGTCATGTTTGCCTTACTTAAAAATGTTTCTTACAGATACCATCTTATGCCATCGGCTTTTGAGACTGTTAACTATGTTTTATGTACGCTATGGCATACCTTCCGTTCTCTGCTTTATCTATTGAATCAGTTGATTAAAATTACCAATACAAGTTAGCCGTTTGTCTGGTTGTTATCCGCTCTTTTGTATGACGAGCTTGTTTAGCCAGATGTGATCGTTCTTACTAATATCTGGACCAGTGAGAATGATCACGTCTGGTCATAATGGCATTATTTCCAGGCAAGTAATTACATGGCGAAGTCTAAACACGTCGGATGTATCAACGTTTACTTTCCAAATTTTACCGTCCCGACAGAGTGATATCAGCAAATTAAGATTATTTCACTTTTATGGCGTTCTAAAGTTACTTTGGTAGGTAATTTTTATCCAAATCGTTAGAATTAGCCACTTGTTCCCAGAGAGATGGGTGGGGGCGGGGGGGGGGGGGGGGCTCCGTGGGTAAATCTCAATTCGAACAGCCTTCCACCAATGGGTCGCGGGTTCGAATCCCACTAAAATGGAAAATTTTCTGACTGGGTTTTCACTCGAACGGCCTACGTGGAATGGTTGCCAGTTTCCTCTCACACGAAAACTGGCAACGCCGCCATATAAGTGAAATAGTCCTGAGCGCGGCGTAAAACACCAAACAATCAATCAATCAACCAGCCAGAGAGATGGATCGATCTGCGGCACTCACACAATTATCTCCCCTTATATTACAGTTATTACAAGGAGGAAATCGGGCTTTTTACCCGGAGCCAAATCCCGATCTTCAGACTAGCTGGCGACTAGCTCTTCCACACATGGCGACCGAATGAAAACCCAATTTAGAATTTTTAAAAGTTTTGTAACGGCCAAACCGTTCGATAATAACTTCACAACAACGTTGTACTTTTAATACGGTCGAACCGTTACTTTATCTTACGATAAACGATGATGATTGACTGAAAATACAAAAAAAGGAAATACTGTAAGTAACAGTTGCAATTTGAGTTTACCGTTAGAAACAATTAAGTAAAACAATTAAGTTTAGCTTAAACAGAAAATAAAAACATTGTTTCATATTACTATGTTTTACGGTATTTAAGAATTACAATAAAAGTATTTAAAGTTCTGTTCAAACGCTAATACTGAGCTTGAAACTACTATAAAAGTATTACAAACGTTAACAATAGCCAGACACGACCTTTGGCCCCTATTAGTACAATGGAATTTCCCATGTCCTTTGACCTTTGTTCGTTCATAGTGCCAGGCGTGACCTACATAACTTCGCTTATTGTTATGCATGCATTACACACTAAACTATATCACGTTTAAAACAACAATAAACAACCGCCGAACTTATTAATATATATGCGGTTGAAACCGTGATACATGTATACAATCGATGTTACAAGAAATGTTAGGTTTAAAGCTTTACGAACCGTTTTGTAGGCTTCGATATAAGGACAGATGTACATGCTGTTTACAGGGAGGAAAGCCGTCATGTCTGTATCTCGTTGTAAGAAAATAACTATGTAAAGCGAGTAAACACGAGGTACGGCCCTTAGACCATACGATACATACACAAATGAAGTTAAACAAACGAAACAAAATAGCAACGCTTCTTAAAGAAAGTAAAACCTAATTTGGACCGTTACATACCCGGCCCCAAATTGCGCAGTATGAAACGCAGCAATTTCTCTTAAAAAAAACATCATCAATTAACAAAAGTATCTTGTCTGAGAAAGTTAAAGATAAATCTTAAAAAATTGACATGTGTATCATGCATTATCTGCTTCTAAGATAAGACATAATTTGTCCATAGGACGAACAAGGGTAGTAGTTTTAGTCTTGAGAGTCACTGATCGCACGATACCACTTCGGTCCTTTGTTGTTTCCAAAACTCTTCCCAAACACCAAGAATTGCGTGGAGTTGAATCGACGATTAGGACTAAGTCGTTCTTTTCAAGATTTCGTTTGGGATGTAGCCACTTTTGGCGTTCCTGAAGAAGGGGGAGGTACTCCAGGGTCCATCTTCTCCAGAACACGTCGGACAAATATTGCAATTGTCTCCACCTGCGGTTAGCATAATTGTCATTCTTGTTGAAGACACCTGGAGGCAGTTTTTCTCCTGACCTAAAAAGGAGAAGGTGGTTTGGAGTGAGAGCATCCAAATCTCTGTAATCGTGAGCAATCTCGGTGATAGGACGGTTGTTGAGAACAGATTCCACTTCACAAAAGAGGGTGGCTAGTAATTCATCATCAAGGTGACGAGACTGCTGTCGAAGGAGGGAATACAATATTTTCCTAACTATCCGAATAATCCGCTCCCACACACCCCCATGGTGTGAAGCCGCCGGAGGGTTGAAGATCCATCTTACATTCTGTTGTTGCAAAGTCTTGTTGATCTTGGCTTGGTTCCACTGATCGATTTGTGCTTTCAATTCCTTTTCACTTCCGACTAGGTTAGTGCCGTTGTCCGAGCGAACTACTTCAATGGGCCCTCTGCGCGCAATTAGTCGTCTGATCGCACAGATACAGGAGTCCGTGTCAAGACTCGAAGCAACTTCTAAATGGACTGCCCGGGAAGCCAGACAAGTGAAAACGACTCCATATCGCTTCAAAATGCTGCGACCTCTTTTGATTTCGATGGGTCCGAAGTAATCAACTCCTACAGAGGAAAATGGAGGTTGATTCGGTTGAAGTCTGTCCTTTGGAAGGTTTGCCATCATCTGCTCCCCAACCTTAGCCTGATAGCGACGACACGTGACACATCCTCTTAGGAGTCCCTTAATGAGGGTTGGAGCCCCCAGTATCCAGTAATGTTGACGAACGGTATTGAGCATTGTATTCTTGCCGAGATGACCAACGGTTTTGTGGATGTGATCGAGGTATAGATGAGAGATTCGGGTTCGTGGAAGAATCACAGGGTGTCTTGCACTATATGGGATGTCGGCTCGATCTAACCTTCCACCGACTCTCAGCAATCCGTTGTCGAGAAAGGGAATAAGCTTCCTTATTGGACTTGATTTAGGTAAGTTTTTCATAGCTTTGGGATCTTGACAGCCAAGTATAGCTATCTCTTTTGAGAAACTTTGTTCCTGTACGTATTTCACCAAGACAACTTCAGCTTCTTGCAGTTTGGAGAAGTTAAGAGAAGCTGATGCCAGCTGGCGCTTGGTGTCTTTAGCAGTAGGTAATCTCCTGGACTTGGACGATTTGTTTTCCAACAAACTCTTGAAGCGTTCCGCTGCAGTAAGCACCCATCCAAGTATAGACTTCAGTTTAAACCAGTTTGAACAACGTTCAATTAGAGAGTCAATGAAGGAAGTCGATGTGTGAATAACAGCTGTGTTTACTGTAGTTTTCCCCTCTGGATCATCTTCTTGAAGATCAGTGATGTTGTCGAGATGAGGCCAATCCTCTTCTTGTTGACTCAGAAACCTAGGACCTTTGAACCAGGTTTCGTTCTGTAGGAATTTATCTAGGTGGCAACCTCGTGAAGCCGCATCTGCAGCATTCAACGTAACGCCATTGTTGAATATCTGATCCATCACGAATGACTGTAATACGGTTGGCCACGAAAGTATGAAATCTTGTAGTCTCATTCTTAACATAGCGAAGGACGGCCATGCTATCTGTCCAATATTGGTACGTGTCGATGGTGTAGTCAAGTTCTCTGCGCACCATTCTAGACAGGCGTACTGCTATGGTGGCTGCGGTGAGTTCCATCCGCGGGATGCTAACCTTCTTTATGGGAGCAACTCTTGCCTTTCCAAGAACCAAAGTGACGTGGATATTTTCTCTAACATCAACAAGCCGCAAATAAATGGCGACGCCATATCCCTTTTCGCTGGCATCTGAGAAAATATGTAGCTGGTGGGTTGCAATTGGACCAAGATAGCTGGGCTTGTAACATCTGTTTATTTTGACATTTTTCAGCAACGGTAACTCCTCAAGCCATTTCTGCCAAGTTTTCAAACTTTCTTCTGGTAGGGGTTCATCCCATCCGATATGATTTCTACATAGATCTTGTAGAACTAATTTCCCAATCAGAGTAAATGGTGCTGCTAAACCAAGAGGGTCGAACACAGCGCTGACTATAGAAAGTATCCCTCGCCGGGTACAGGGAAGGTCTCTTGGTTGAATGTTGAATCCAAGACTATCGTTCTCAATATCCCAGTGCACTCCGAGAACACGCTCATTCGGGAGATCTTCACACTCGAGATTCAAGTTCTGTACTTCCTTAGCACGATAATCCAAAGGAATGGACTCGATGACTTTACGATTGGAACTGACCCACTTTGTTACGCGGAAACCTCCAAGCTGACAGATGGCAATTACATTTTCAACAAGTTCGATGGCTTTGGTTTCCGACTCCACAGAAGACAAACAATCGTCGACATAAAAGTTTCTATTTACAGCATCTGCAACGTCCGTGTTAAACTTTTGTTGATTGTCCTCTATGGTCTTCCGTAGGGCTACGTTCGCACAACTAGGAGAAGAGATGGCGCCAAAAAGATGGACGCGCATACGGTAAGTCAGAGGGGGGAGATTAGTATTTCCATTTGGCCACCACAGGAACCGGAGACAGTCAGAATCATCCTTAGGAACGTTGACTCTATAAAACATCGACTCTATATCTCCCATAACCGCGACCTTTTCTTGACGGAAGCGTAGGAGAACCGCCAAAAGGTTGTTCGTGAGGTCGGGTCCCTGCAGCAGTGCTGTATTTAAGCATGCGCCCTCGTATGTCGCCGAACAGTCAAATACCACTCTGATTTTCTGTGGCTTACGGGGGTGGTACACGCCATGGTGTGGTATGTACCACACCCGACCGTCCTGTCTGTCAAGTTCCTCAGTGGGTACCAATTCTGCATAACCTTTCTGAAGTATGGTATCCATAAACTCCTTCTTGTAGGATGGGTTAGCAGTCATTTTAGTTCGTAGACCTTTAAGACGTTGTCTCGCTTGGATTTCGTTGTTAGGAAACCGAAAGTTCTCAGATTTGAAAGGTAGGTTAATGCAATACTGTCCATTCTCGAATTCAATGGAATTATCAACCTTGCTCATAAACTTTCGATCCTCTTGAGATGGTTCCTTTCGATCATCGATGATGTGCTCTGGAAAATCGAGCTTAATGGCATCTTGTATCTTTCTGTCGAATTGTCTTAAACTCTCTATCTCTTGAATGATAGCAGTTCGATTAACAGTGACAATATTCGCGCCCTCAACTGGTCGTGTAACACTCCATAAGATCCATCCAAGCAGTGATTTCGTTGCATGAGGGCTACCACGTTTTCCAGTCCGAATTTCGATGGGCGAAAATGCATCTGGTACATTATTGCCTATCATCAATCCTATGTCTGCATCTAACTCTGGTATTTTAATGTTTTGAAGATGAGACCAATGAGCGACATCCATAGAGGTAGGTATCTGGTTTGATGAGACGGGCATCTTATCCTTTGTGTAAACCTTGGGTAGTTCGATGATATTATTAAGGTTCAGATCGCCGACCTCAAGTCCGTTTACAACCAGAGTTTTCAAAGTTTGACGCTCACCCATGGTGTCAAGGATGATCTGACGAGGTTTTCCAGAACCGCCTAGTTCTGTCAGAAGTTTTTCAGTGCAGAAAGTTGCCGTACTGCCTGGATCTATGAAGGCATACGTTTGGACAACCTTCAACCCATTTTTCATTTTCACTGATACAGGGATGATAACCATTGTACATTCTGCATCGTTGGACCCAGACTGTATCCTTTCATTGTAGCTATTTACAGAGGCAGTAGTCGTAGCTTTGTCGTCACGTTTCACGTATCTTTTCGGTTGAGTTTCAGGATACGGAGGTTTGCCATCCACGTGGCATATTGAAGGATGTCTCCCTTCGCAATACTTGCAGACAGCCTTGTTACGACAATCTTTCCGTTGATGTCCAATGATTAGACAACCGTAGCAACAGCCTTTCTTTTTCAGGAAGTCTATTCTCTCTTGGTAAGGTAAGTAGAAAATATTTTCACAATTGTCTAAGCTGTGATTTTGTTTTGTGCAATACAAACATTGAGCTTCAAAAGCAGGACCCTTAATTTTGTTGAATGAAGGCTGGTGGTTATAGGATTTATTAAAGACCTTTGAAGTCCCGGTTTCAGAATCGGATACATTTGTGGCAAAAGTTCCTTTTACCTTCTTGGCAATTACCTTTGGTTTGTCCCGTCTGGTGTCATGCTGCTCCGGGCGTAATGCATTTTTCCCATACACGGGATCAGTAGCCTTCCTGGCTTCGAGTAAAACAAACTCAACGAGCTGTGAAAAGGTCACACTTCGTCCATTTTCTCTGTTCCTTTCCACAATATTTCGCCACTTGTCGTGGTAATAGGGCAACTTACTGATGAGTTTTTTCAAATTGTCCGGATATTCGAGGACTTTTAATGCTGTAATAGTCTGGACAGCGTGGCCACATTCAGCTAAGAAAATGCCAAAATCATCCAAGGCCTTAGGATTGTCGGGCTTGACCACAGGCCAGTCAAGCGCCCGCTTTACGAAAGCGGCTGCCAGCATATCATTATTACCATAGCGTCGTTCGAGTTCTTGCAAGGCGGCAGGATAGCCTTGATCTGCATCCAAGTAGCTGTAGCCGGACACAATACGGTTAGGCTCCCCTGCCGTAAACTGTTCCAGATATGCCATTCTGTCATTATTAGAGTCAGTGTTCGTCACCACTTTAGAATGAAATTGTCGAAGAAATTTTTTATATTCCAACGGGTCTCCGTCAAATTTCTTCAGATCCGGTGCCGGTTTACTCAAATGGCGAACAACCGACATCAGCATGTCCTCTGAAGTTTCCCTCGGGACAGTAGGCAAACGACCTGGAATTTGAGAACATTGTGACGAAACATTTACATTATCGACATTTGGAATTACAGTTTGGGCATTTTTGGGTGACAAATTAACATTGGGTACAAATGTGTTAACGAAAGGGTTAAGCCCTTGGGCATTAACATTGGCAGTATTTGAATCATGCAATACAGTAGGCGAGGCGTTATGAGAATGTGAAATTGGCGGATGAGGATTATTTAAGGCATATTTTGAATCATTGTAAGTGTTAGCCATTGATTTAGGATACATAGTGTCATTAACGTAATCATTATCTGGTTCTTGTTTAATGTTATCAAATTTATCGATTATTTTCATTTTAGCGAGCGAAATTGCCAATTTAGTTTGTATTTCTAACTCTTCTTGTTCAATCTGTAATTTCATTTTTGCCAAGTCCAGTTCGTATTTTTTCCTCATAGCTATAGCTCTTTGTTGTAGCTCTGCCTTCCTCTGTTCCTCCGCAAAGCGGGCCGCCGACACATTACTTGCCAAAGAAACTTCACTGCCGTTATTAACCCTCGATGTACCACGAGGCCTCAGCGTAGATCTTCCTGCCTGGGAAACGCTGTCTTCAGCGCAGACAAATTCGCTCAAGTTACCGTCGGGCACCGTAGGCAATGGGGTTTGTCTCAGAGAAAACCAGTTCTCGGTAGAGGCCTTTACATTTTTGAGGAATAAATCTTTTCCTCTAAAATCAGATGAGACGAAGAAATCTCTGTCTTCGGGTGACATCAGTGATGATAAATCATCACAAGTATTCAAAAATAAGGCGTAGCTGGTCTGCCAAATTTTATATTTTTCTTTTACTTCTTCCACGGAAGCATCGCTTGATGTTAGTGTATGAAGCTCGTCTGCCTTTACAGAAAGCTCTCTAAAAATGTTCTGGATATTTTTCTTTTTTAGATCGATGTTATATTCGAGACCTTTTTCGGTTGGATGTCTCGATCTACCCTCAGGTTGTGGACTGGCTCCCTCAATTGCACTATCTGTCTCCATTTTTAATCCAAAAACGTCAATGCATGTAACGGCCAAACCGTTCGATAATAACTTCACAACAACGTTGTACTTTTAATACGGTCGAACCGTTACTTTATCTTACGATAAACGATGATAACGATGATGATTGACTGAAAATACAAAAAAAGGAAATACTGTAAGTAACAGTTGCAATTTGAGTTTACCGTTAGAAACAATTAAGTAAAACAATTAAGTTTAGCTTAAACAGAAAATAAAAACATTGTTTCATATTACTATGTTTTACGGTATTTAAGAATTACAATAAAAGTATTTAAAGTTCTGTTCAAACGCTAATACTGAGCTTGAAACTACTATAAAAGTATTACAAACGTTAACAATAGCCAGACACGACCTTTGGCCCCTATTAGTACAATGGAATTTCCCATGTCCTTTGACCTTTGTTCGTTCATAGTGCCAGGCGTGACCTACATAACTTCGCTTATTGTTATGCATGCATTACACACTAAACTATATCACGTTTAAAACAACAATAAACAACCGCCGAACTTATTACTATATATGCGGTTGAAACCGTGATACATGTATACAATCGATGTTACAAGAAATGTTAGGTTTAAAGCTTTACGAACCGTTTTGTAGGCTTCGATATAAGGACAGATGTACATGCTGTTTACAGGGAGGAAAGCCGTCATGTCTGTATCTCGTTGTAAGAAAATAACTATGTAAAGCGAGTAAACACGAGTTACGGCCCTTAGACCATACGATACATACACAAATGAAGTTAAACAAACGAAACAAAATAGCAACGCTTCTTAAAGAAAGTAAAACCTAATTTGGACCGTTACAAGTTTCCTTTGGTCTGAGTGGGATTTGACCTAAAACTGAATGAAATAATACTCGTTTGGTTGATGGGTTGATGTATAAGGCTGAACTCAAAGATGATTTCACTTATATTTCGGCGTTGCCAGGTTAATTTTGGGGAGGGGTCAGAGCCATTCGCTCAGCGGGAAAGTTCTGTTTGGAAGCATACATTTAGAGATATCCAGGTTCTCCGGACAGACAAAAGAATCATTCTCACGTAGAGTTGGGAGATTTCAAAACAACATTGAGCCTCTTCAATGGATCAAAACCCCGATCACCTTCCGAGTCAAAAATGTTTCCTAATATCATTATCAGTCCAAACATTGCATTTTTAGAGTAGGCCTATTTTTAGCCGAGAAATCTGGGCTCTGCCGAATTTTTTTCTCTCCGTGTTCGTCATAACCCAGATCACTTCCATAGTAAAAAAGTTATATTTTTGAAGGAGACCCGCCGAAAAAATCGGCGTCGCAAATTTCACAACAAATAAGCACAGTTGTTACCTCTACATTCCGATAGCATAGACCTAGAAGAAGGAGTTCATCAACTTAACGCGGCTGTAATGTGGTAAGCTTTCCTTTATGCAGTCAATATTTGCTTCCAAGTCCACTGACTTTCAACCTGACGTAACCGCCATAGTAAAACAACAACCGACCTAAACACTCGGCGGGGCATCTAAAGGCGGGCTCAGGTCGCCCGGAATTCTCGACTCGACGCCAACTCGACTGGTTTTTAGCGACTGGCCGCATCTGACCGCATCCAGATTTCAGATAAATCGGTCCGACATATACACCCTGGCGATCTAACTCAACTGAGACTCCACTGGTTCTCGCCAGTTGAACATGTTCTAGCACTAAAGACTCGACTCGTCTCATCTCAACAAGTTGAAAGCGTCCTACGCGCTCTAACGATTGACTGGAACCGAATCCAGCCAATCAGAACGCGTATAGTATTTATACAAATTTAACTGAAAGGCACACTCACCGCCAAAATGTCGAAAACTGTTTACATATACCAAAGCAAAACACGTGTTTTTGTACTTTTCAAAACTTAAATATGTTAAAGTGACATGAGCTGTCAAAATTCACACTTTTTTCATAATTTCTGATCGTCACGACAGTAAGAGACTTTAAAGGCCATCGAAAAACGATTGGCGTTGGAATGAGGAAAATCCATACAGTATGTGGCCTATACGAACCGAAAATGTGTTCGAAAAGTAAACAAAATTTAAATAACCGGGACGACCATTCATTCATTCTAAGCCAAAGTTAGTTCAAAACAATACTGTATCGTACATTTGCGAGACTAGAAACACTTAACCCTTTGATGCATGAACCATGTTACGGGGGTTCCTCATAGATGAAATTTGGCAATTGGGTTCGTTAATGATCCATTTGGAAATATTTACAGAGTATTTTATGATTAGTCCAGGTGTCTGTCGGATTAAGATTGTCCAATATTTTGGACGCTATGCATTAATGGAGTCAGAAATCAACATATACCAAGGTAACCGTACAAGCTTTGGAGCACTTTATTGAGAAATGTGGCCCATAAGTTGAGCATTCAATAGTAATACGAGTGACTTGGTTTAGTATTAACTATGATGAAAAGCAAAAAAGCAGTCTTCATCGCTGTCATCCTTGCTAGTAACACACAGATACACTTGACATTTCCTGCACATGAACATGGTTTTTCTGGTACAAACAGAATGGAATATCATCCATCAAAACACGAAAGGCATCATCTACAGACATATACTGAGTTCTTGGCCTACAACATCAACTGCTAATCGATATCCTTGCTATAGGCAACTGTTATGCCAGCAGAAAATTCATATATAATAGGTTAAACAACCAGGCAACTTAAACGCATGATGTCCCATATTCTGGACAATGCGCTTTTATGAACATCATCCGAAATGCATAACGTCCAGTATTTTACACATCACCTTAAAAGTTATATATTTGATCAAATATGTGACACAAATTTACAACACTGAATGCAAAATGTGCGCGTACATGCAATGTGTTATTTTTGCACAAAAATTTAGATTAATTGTACGTTTATGTTGCTAAAATTAGGTAAGTGTAGTGATCATATCTTTTCCACATGGGGGCCGCCATGTTTCTTCAGCGAAGCTAACCACCTGACTGATTATAGTGCCACCTGGCGGGAAATATGAAACTCCACCCGTCCAGGAAAGTATACAGCATGCATAACAAGAGTATATTGAATGTGTAATAGATATAAATGCTTTTTTAAATTGTCCAACAAAATGGACGCTATGCATCAAAGGGTTAAAAGCTTCTAAATTACACGTCTTGAGAAAAATAACCAATAAATTCAACATTATGTTGTAACGTCAAAATATCAACATTTTGGCAGCCCATGCCCCTTTAAACGTTCTCATATTTGTGGAAAATCGAAGGTTCATAACTTCTTGTTTCTGAAGAAAACAACACAGAAACCCATGGATGTTTTGGACTGAATGTAACCAGTTTTCAACAGTTTGCCGGCGAACGTGTTTTTATTTTCTTTAAATTTATTATATAGGGCTGTTTGCTTACCAGTACTGATTACATATTTCCATTCGCCGCCTTATAAGTGAAATAGTCTTGAGCGCGGCGCAAAACACCAATCAATCAATCATATTTCTAAAAATATTCTAAAATTGAAAATGACTCTAATTACCAGTTGCTAAAAACCGTAAGGTGACTGCTACTCGGCACAATGAACCAAAATGATTTAAAGAAATACATGTGTTACCGTGTATCTGGGCGCCGAGTAATCTCAGTGACATATGCTGCTTGAGCGATCGGTTCCACACAGAGGCGGCAAATCTTTCCGAGTCGAACGATTGGCCCCGGTAACCGACCTATGCACTCGAAAAACTAGTTGAGTCGAGTCGAGTCGTCGAATCGCGGCGACCTGACACGGCCTTTAGAAATACGTAACTCGTAATCTTGGGAAATCGTTTGTCATGACCAATGAACTAGACCGAATAGGAAATATTCGTGGAGTATTAATTACTAGATGTATAGACCTATATTTCTCCACAGTTATATCGATATTATTTTACCCTAGTGATTCGGGCTAAGGCGACAAGACGCATTAGCATGCATATAATACCAGTCGCCGTAAGACCGATAATCCGGGCTCGCCTATTTATTATATTATGGCGCAAAGCCACTTCCTGCCCTTCTAAATCACCACCCCCTCCCTTGGCTTCCTGTCTACGCTGTCTACATAAGAAATGTTGTTAAGAGACTAAACAGGAATGTGGCTTGTGGACAGATCGCTTCGATCAGTTTGTAAGTGCTGGCTTTATAAGGTACAAGAATACCTACAATTACAAAGATATCAATTCTAACAGATGGGTTTATGTATTAATTAATGGGCAAAATGCAACAGTCTGGGTAAGGCTTACACGTTAAATTAAGATATTGTTTGCAGTGAACAGATGGTCGCTTAATGAGGTCATATAGGAGTGATAAAATGGTGTGTGGAAATTAATCTGCACAGCTAAGTATATAGGTGTGCAGTGATACGTGTCGCTTCCAAGGCTTAAATCTGCCAGGAGTGATAATGAACTGTATCTTGGTTTCAGATAATAATTCGGGCTTTTATCGGGTTCTTGTGGAGGCTTTTAGCATATGGTGGGTGTGGGTTGTGATTGATAAGCTTCTGTTGCAACTTCCAGTCTATTTCTCCGCTGTCTTTAAATTGTTTCACTAGGAGTTTATGTTTGGCGTTCAGTCTTTGGGTTGGGTCTTTCTGAAGCTGTACATAGTAGAGTCTTGAAGAGTTTGGTTTACAAGTCCATGAAGTTCTGGAGTGTTCATTACCACTACTGCTTCGGCTTTGTCTGCCGGTACAATATATATGTCTTTCAGTTGTTCGAGTTCTTTTATGGCGTTCCGCTCGGCTTCGGTAATGTTGGGTTTCTGGGGCTTGGCTGACTTTATTAAAGTGGCATGAGCTGCCAAAATGTTGATATATTGACGTTAAAACAGAATGTTGAAATTATTGGCTATTTTTCTCAAGACGTATAATTCAGAGGCTTTTTAATGCTTCTAGTCTCGAAAATGCACGATGCTTAGAATGAATGAGTGGTCGTCCCGGTTATTTAAATTTTGTTTACTTTTCAAACACGTTTCCGCTGTTCGTACAGGCCAAATACTGTCTGGATTTTCCTCATTCCAACGCCAATCATTTAGTTTTTCGATGGCCTTGAAAGCCTCTTACTGTCGGGACGATCAGAAATCATGAAAAAGTGTGAAGTTTGGCAGCTCATGCCACTTTGACATTATCTGATGGTGAAGAAAATCGACGTTTCCTACCGGTGCGAGTTGTTAAAAACCCTTTTCGATCTGTGCTATGTATTCATCATTGCTCTTTGTCATCATCACATGTGAGTAGTAGAGCTCACACCATTGGTGAGACAACTAGACCTCTAACCAAACGAATCAAAGAACATCGTGTGTCAACAGACTCTGGAAACTCAAAATCAACCATCTGTGATCACATAATGAAAACCCCCAATCATGAGATTGACTGGGACAATGCATCCTCGGATACCCAGGGTTAAATTCTCAACAAGCTCACCTTTTACCCCTGGGCCAACTGTGATTCAAAGCCTCGTTTTCTGGGAACGCCTATTTACTGTCGGACCAATCAAAAATTCTCTTCTAAACGTTGGAACTCTTCAGTTTTTGAGACACGTTTATCGAATGGAAGTGTAAACCGAAAAGTCGTCCATCTTTGTTTTGAACACTGCCTGCATGCTTGCGTAACGCCGATTCTGATTGGTGAAATTTCCGCCACAGTTTTGTGGTGGAACCAATCAAAGTCTACATGCATATTAACTTAGAAACGACGGATTTGGTTCCACTTGTCCCACGGGTAAAGTGAGCTTGAGCGTAAGTTTTAATTGTGGGTTCCGACGATGGGGACAATGTTGAGATAAGAAAACAAACCTCTCAAATAAAATCACCAGGAAACTACATGAAGCTATGGAGATCAGACGGTCAAACACAGAAATTAACACAGACAAAGGCCTCTTCATCCCCCCTGCCATATTATAACCTCATTTAACCCTCAACCTCTACCCCTCCGACTGAGAAGATCAGCTGTAGCCAAGTGCAGCCATTTAAAAGAATTGTTACGATGATTACCTACGTTGTTTGATTTGTTTCACCCTAATCTGTCCTGCCTGATATAAGTATATATAACGTTGTATGTTATGATCATTATTTTAACTTGATAACGATGTTAGAAACTGTACCGAAACGTCGTGCCTACATTAAAGAAGAAGTTGCAATCCATAAAGAAGCCTTATGTTATATTTTAGGTATTTTAGGACACTCACAAGATTATTTCACATATATGATGGATCAGACTGGTTTAGCTTGTGGTGGAAATTAACCTATCTAACGACGGGGAACCCTTCAACCTTCTTAGTCCATCCAGTGATAGTATATACATAGGGCTTGGGAGTCTCCCAAGAGATTTCGCAATATCAGTTGATAGATAACGTTTTTTTTATGACGTCAGCTCGATTGACGTTTTTTGTTCTATCACGTCAGAACTGAACGTCACATTCGAACGATAAAGGCTTCCCACAGGCGCAATGACAACGCCGTTGACAGGAAATTTGTGGAATTCTCACGATACTCCAGCTCCCTATTCATTGGTGTCTTATGCTGACTTCAAGCTTAAAGCTTCAGGCTTAACAATCGCATTAATAATTCATAGAATGATTTTTCGTTTTTCCTCTTAAGTTTATTTCCTTCAACATTACATTGTGGGCAAATTTTATAATAAGTTTACTTTCCATAATTCATTCTCACATTACATACGATGAGAAAAAAAACATGATCAAAAATAATTTCTATTATTGAAGAGAAAACTTGAATTTATAACATTTGTATATGTAAGCCTTAAAAGTTTACAAGCGCCCTCTGTAGGATAATTTCTTTCTTTCTCCTTGGGTTGAAGGGAGACAACTGATCCGTTCAGGAAATTGTAATAAGCCCACAATGATTAACTGAAGATAAGCGCCCTCTGTAGGATTATTTCTTTCTTCCTCCTCTCTCCTTGGGTTGAAGGGAGACAACTGATCCATTCAGGAAATTGTAATAAGCCCACAATGATTAACTGAAGATAAGCGCCCTCTGTAGGATTATTTCTTTCTTCCTCCTCTCTCCTTGGGTTGAAGGGAGACAACTGATCCATTCAGGAAATTGTAATAAGCCAAAGTGTTTGAATCTTTGATGAAGATTCCCTGTAAAAAACAATGGTTCATTCAGTTAAAGATACATTCAACTAGAGCATGAAAATAAAACTATAATTTGGTTTGCATAATCATTTAAAAGGCAGATTGAAATACCAACTTTTTTTTTGGAGGGGGAGTGGGGAGAATTTACAATTTGGTTGAGTGATTGATTGTTTGGTGTTTTACACCGCGCTCAAGATTATTTCACTTATATGGCGGCGTTGCCAGTTTCATTGTGGGAGGAAACCGGACTCTATGCCCGGAGGAAACCCACGACCTTCCGGTGGTAACTGTCAACCATCCCAAATAGGTTGTTCGAGTGAAAACCCAGTCAGAAAATTTTCAATTTCTATGGACTGAGTGGGATTCCGACCCGCGACACATGGGTGGAATGCTGGAATACGATTTGGAATAGCTGTACAGGAAGAAAATGTCAACACTTAAAATGGCTTGAGCTGTCAAAATTCTGATAGTCAGGTGTAAACTGTATATTAAACAGAAAATGTGTGTAAATTAGGGACAAAATTCAAATATACATGTATAATTGGTATAAAGGGAAAGCTCTTATTATGTAATTCTTGATGAAAATGAAAAACAATTAGCTAATTCTGATTCAAAGCAAATTTCCCTATATTTAGTAGCTGGTGGAACTTCAATTTTTTATATTTTCTTCAAAATCAGAATATCCAACTAGGAAGCTTAATATTGAAACTAGGTTATAATAAAGTAGAATATGGAAGGGTTTACAAGTAACTTTAAACTGGAATAGATGAAATGAAAATCTCAATAATGATTTTCTTTTTACATTTCACGAACATAAAATTATGAGCTTTGCACAAACAAAGACTCAATGAATATTTCTTTCTTTACTTAAGTGTAAATTACTCCGTCTATTATAGACCAATTTCAATTTCAAGTGATATTTGAACCTTTCACCACATTTTAAATCCAATAATTATAATAAAGTGATCTTACCTCGTACTGAAGTTTCTGTTTACCAGCCGGCATTCCAAGTGCTTCATTTACCTTAGCCTTCAATACAGACACCTGGAAAATAGAACATTGTATTGATTGATGAATGAACATAGGATGGATTGATTGATTGTTAGATGTTTTACGCCGCGCTCAAGATTATTTCACTTATATGGTGGCGTTGCCAGTTTTATTGAGGGAGGAAACCGGGCTCTATGCCGGGAGGAAACTCACGACCTTCTGATGGTAATTGGCAACCATCCCACATAGATCGTTCGAGTGAAAAACCCAGTCCAAAAAATTTCCAATTTCGAACACACGACCCATTGGTTGAAGGCTGATCGAATTGAGCGTCCAACGCTCTACATACTGAGCCACGGAGGCCCCCAATGAACATTGCTAAAAGGGGAACAGATTCTCTAGACACTGATTGATGGATGTTCTACACGGTACTCTAGATTATTTCACTTATATGGCGTTGTTGCCAGGTTTAGTGGGTAGGAACTTTCATTAGGTTCTAAATTTAATGTAAAAACAGACAAGAAAAAGTAAACTGTCTAGCTCACAAATGGCCCAACTGCATTTACTGCCCACCAAAAATTTTATATCTTGTGTTAACAATTAAAGAACTTCTATTAGCTCGTAAATTTACCGTAAAAACAGAATAAGTAAGAAAAACCTGTCTTACATTGTCTGTGAGTGGGAGAGTAAAACTCAGCATCTGTCCGTTCAGTTTCCATTCGGGTTTGTCAGGCAAAGTGGGTACTTGAATCTTGAAGGTAACTGGACCCTGTATCAACAACAACACAGTAATAGCACACTTATTTTTAAAGAAAACATGTTTTAAAGGATATATCGAAATGTCAATTAATATTTTTTTTATATAATTCTCAAATTTTGTCAACTAAAAAAACGTTTTAACTGCATTTACGAATGAATGTGTAAAAACTCAAAAGAAAAATTTTGTTGAGCAAAAGTAACTTTGAAGGTGACAAATTTGAGGCAATTTAGACCTTATATCGTATTTCTACTAAATATTCAGCCACTTTTTTTCCTCATAAGGATTCGACCATTAGAATAGAAATATGCTAAATGAGGCCAGACAAATTTGTCTATTAGAGGGAATTTAAGGCAATATGACCCGCTATGAAAATGGTTATCCTGAAACACAGCTCCACGTCTCCATTTTTGTCTGAATCGATGGAAAATTTATGGCTGAATATTTAGAAGAAATACGGTAATATTCCTTTTAAGTTCTGTGAAATCAGGCAAAATCTTTCAGTAATATAACACCTGATATTAAGTTTTATCCAAACATTTACCAGTAATTTTCAAATGATGTTAATTTAGAACAAACCAATAATAATCAATACTGAGCTAAAGTGGAAGGCCAAGCAAAGTGGCACACCATTTTTTAGGCTTTTACCACAGTGAACACCATACATTGATTGCTTGATGTTTTACGTCGCACACTAAAGATTATTTCACTTATATGGCGGTCTAACCAGGCTTAGTGGGGAAGGGAACTAGGCTCTTTGCCCGGAGGAAACCCTCGACCTTTAGAGCGTACCTGTCAACTGTTCCACATATGGCGATCACATGAAAAACCCATTGAGAAATTTGTCATTTTTTATTTGATCGGAGTGGGATTCAAACCAGCCCCTTATTGATGAAAGGCCTGTGTCGGACTGAGGGACTATTAGTCTAGCCGACCAAGGCCTCAAACACAATAGAAAAAGATATGGGTACAGTTTATGATCTACAATGTAGGGACGCTGGTCTCTGAAATCACGTGTAAGAAGAAAGTTGTGAGATCGCGGTTGTGCTAGCCCAGTTTAATGCTTTTGCCATGACACTGCAAACTTGTTGCAAAACGGACAAATATACAATTGACCATTTGCCAGTTTTTCGCGCCACAATGGCATGACGTCGCGGCGCCAATCTTAGACCGGACATGCCCAGCTTCCAATTAGGCTTCAGCTATAATCAGTCGAGCTCCTGCTTCATGCAATATTTTTTCTCACTACTGGATTATTTCAGACACGAACTGTCGCAATATCTGGTTTCTTTTCTAAAACATGGTGTCAAAATGTTGAAAATCTTTAGTTAAAAACAGGCGGATGCTTTGTCCGGTTTACCACTTACGGCCGCAATTGTGACATTGCTAAATTACGTCATTTGAAAGCAATTGGCAAATCACCTATTGGACAAAAACATGGTCCCTAGAGTTGCAAAATCGCAACATTGTTGAGTCGTAAAAATTGCAAATAGACTATTGCGCTTTAGCTTTGTCAACAAAAGGACTTACATTATGAGTTCTAAGAAAGTCTTCCTCAGGGATCAGAGATTCCTCAGTCTTCTGTTTCTTAGAGGCAGGCTCTTCTTCCATGGGTGGGGGCGGAGGGCGCTGGGGTTTGGGTGGAGGACCAGGGTGCGCCATGGGGTTCCTCATGGGTGGGAAACCATGGGCCTGATGCATGGGTGGCGGCATTGGAGGATGGGCAACACCTAAAAAAATGAGTTACGTAAATGAGATGAAATGAACACTAAAACACACAGGCACAGGGAAAATCTTCTTGTCTAAAAGAACCACAGAGACAAGTTTCTAATTGTGTTAAAAAGAGGTATATCATTTAGACCTTTATACCCCATCATAAATTGTTGTAATAAAGTAAGCCTATGGTCTCCTATATAGTTGACATATCCTATTACTGACTAAATTGATTTATTGCTGCAGATTTATCTGTGACTGATCATTGAAGTATATTTATGAACACTAAAACACATGGGCACAGGGAAAATCTTGTCTAATCATTGAAGTATTGGTGGGTATTTTTCCAACGGCTTTATCCAGAATAAAAGCCAAGCTAGCATTCAGGTTGCAAAAAGGATAATTTCCCTTAAAGTGCCAGTACAGCCCAGATTTTAGCTATGAGTAGATATCAGGTTGTACTAGCACTTTAAAAGGAAGTACACATATCAGCATGACAGTGGTGTATAATCGCTAAAAAAAGTCTGAGTGAGTGAGTGATTTGGGTTTTATGTCCTGCTCAACAGTATTTCAGTTATATGAAGACGTTGTCTCCTTGTTGCAGGGCGGATTTCCACCGCTCTTTTAGGTGATGCCTCACCGAGCCGACTTGCCGAAGACACCCAGCAAGCCCCCTCACCCAGTCACAGTATACTGACACCGAGTCTGAAGTCTTGACAGCTCAAATACGGAAGTTGTTTTAGAATACTGACATTAAACTGGCTAGTAAAATTATAAACTCCAAACCTAGGAATTGTTGCATGGGTGGCCGTTGCATCATCATCACTGGTTGGGCCATCATTGGGGGGCGTTGCATTGGGGGTGGAGCCATTGGTCTTGGAACTGATGGTCGAGGAGGCGGTGGGTGCGGTGGTAGGATCGAATCAGATGCACCAGATTTAGGCTCCTGTAGAAGGGGCGCTGACGGCTTGGCCGGGCCAATCTTTTCCTTTTCCTCGTCAGTTCTGAATTGATTAAAACATAATTCATTAAACAATCAGATAAATTCATAAGAAATTCTCTGAAACATGTGGTACACTAAGATGACATTTGAAATGATTGTAAAAGTAAGCTGCACTTATTCATTCAGTTCTGAAACAATTAAACAATCAGAGAAATTCATAAAAAATTCTCTGAATTTATGACCTTGGGTTGCTGTAAATAACATGTGCAGATATGGGAATATTCAATTCATTTTTACTCACCATTATAATAAAATTGTTTTATTTATTTTAATTTTTTACAAAAGTTGTGATATATCATATTCAAAATAACTGTGTCCAATTTTAGAACATCTATAATATAATATCAGTAAATGTCTTTTTAGAGAAGATTTGAAACATGAACTAGATTCAATAAATATATCACATTTATTCTGGTAAATTTGATGCGAGAGTTAAGTTCCAAAAGAAACCAAAAATATATGCTTTAAATATTTAATTTCTTTCAGACATTGGCACTTAAGCTGTAATTTGTTTAAACTCACTATCCGCACAACTTAATTAACAAATAACATAATTCTGCAAAATAGCAATCTGTGTTATCAAATCCCTGTGCTTCTGCAGGATATATAAGAGCAGCCCTAGGGCAGAATTTCCCCTGACCGTAAACACTAAATATTTAAAAGCTTGTGATAGAAAAATAATACCAAGACCTGTCCATACCAGTTTAATGTATTTTAGCTGAAGTGTTCACTTTTAGGCAGCACTAAAATCATTCCAATTATAAAATAACCAAAAACAACTTTTAAAGAGACATGAGCTGCCAAAATGTTGATATTTTGACGTTAAAACAAAATGTTGAAATTATTGGCTATTTTTATCAAGTAGTATAATTCCGAAGCTTTTTAGTGCTTCTAGTCTCGAAAATGTACGATAAAGCATTGTTTTGAACTAACTTTGGCTTAGAATGAATGAATAGTCGTCCCGGTTATTTAAATTTTGTTTACTTTTCGAACACGTTTTCGGGTCGTACAGGCCACACATGGTATGGATTTTCCTCATTCCAACGCCAATCATTTAGTTTTTTGATGGCCTTCAAAACCTCTTACTGTCGTGACGATCAGAAATTATTTAAAAAGTATGAATTTTGGCAGCTCATGCCACTTTAATATATGGACTAAAGTTAATTCCCCAAGAAATAAACAGGCAACCCGAATGTGGAAATATCTAGAGATAACGGTTGCCAACTATGAAAATAAAAAGAGAGTAATTTGTTGGCAGGCTGACTTACACAAGACCCTTGACTTTATGAATGACAGCAATCTGGTCGTCAATGGAGATATTCTCCCTGGCTTTCTGAGCGACTTTATCGATTGAGGCAGTGTGACCATCCCAAACAACCTTGTTGTCTTTCCTTTCTTCTTCTTCACCAATCTATAAAATAGAAATTGAAAACCTAAGATTAGGGCATTGTGTTGATTTTTTTCCCCTTAAAATGGCAAATTTTATCTTGTCTATAAAGAAAAAACTTTTTTTGAGTAAATTTTATTACACAGAAATGGCTGTGGTGACCTTGACCACACAAATACGACCTTGTTTATGCAAAACTTCACGAACAAAAGGGACACTTGTATAAATCGAGACAAATTAGGCTAGCTTTAACTAGCTACATTGTGTATGTCTTGTACCCAACGGACTCAACATAAATGATGAAATAGGGCCTTAGACAGGCCTCAAATTACATCCAGACTATGGTGCCTGCCATTAAGGCCTTGGTATTGTTTCGTGATATATTGGTTATAAGATATGAACATCTTTTAGTTAATTGTCCTGAAAAAGGATGCTCAAAATAATGTCAAATTCAAGACTTACATAGTGAAGGGGAGAGGGGAATATGCTCCCTAATAGATTACTTATACTGACATCACGGCTTTGCATTCTGGGTAATATATCTGTCCCTTTGAAGGTCAATCTAATCTTGTTCTTGTACATACTAACTACTCACGCTCCTTGCCTACATTGTATGTTGATTCTATTTACGGGCACAGGGAAAATCTTCTGGTATAAAATAACCATGGAGACAAGTTTCTTCTTGTGTTAAAAAGAGGTATGTCATTTAGACCGTTATACCCCATCATAAATGGTTGTAATAAACTAAACCTATGATATTTCATTAGGTTGACGACTGACCCGAGCTTGGCCTTTATAGTCAGGAGAATTTTCTGGAACATGTTGATTATAAGTAGCTTTGTAAGCTGTTAGACCAGATGTCGAATCTATTGTGCACGGAATATATGGCTCACCTTTTTACCGATCTGAGTTTCTTCAGCACCCGACCCAAAGATGTCAGTACGTCTCTCAGCCAGGTGTTTTAGAGACTCTTCTATGGCCGCACCCGGGGCGTAAACCTCCTCCTGATCACGCTTCTCGTGAATTGTGCGGTTACGTTCTTCAATCCATTTAGGATCAAGCAGGCCTGGTGATAGAAGAAATAAACAGAAAAATGAGTGGAAAATCGAAAGATATTTGAATTTTGCATACGCCCTAAAATTATGTAGATCAAATACCCAGTAATTAGATTTATGATCACTAAAACACACGAGCACAGGGAAAATCTTCTTGTCTAAAATAATCATGGAGACAAGTTTCTAATTGTGTTAAAAAGAGGTATATTATTTAGACCTTTATACCCCATAAATTGTTGTAACAAACCAAACCTATGATATTTCATTAGGTTGACGACTGACAGGAGCTTAGCCTTGGTCAGTAGAATTTTCTGGAATCGTTTTGCAACACATTGACAATGGTTACACATCTTAACTATGGCAAGAACATCGGTGGACTGAGATTGAACCCCATAATCTACTATCAACTTGATAACAAATCAAGTGCATTCAAAATTTTTTAAATAGCACAAACAAACTACTAGCATTACATTGAAAAAATTAAATACAGCAACTTTAATAATCAGCAACAATTTTTTTTTAAATTCAATAAACAAACAAATTAAATGTTGGGTACATACCAATCCTCATATGCTCATGAACCTTGTGTGCTGGGATCTTCTCCCCAGTAATGGGAGATACCATGTACTGGTCTGGGGTGGGTTCAGACGCAACAGAACGGGCTACAATAACACAAATCAAACTTATAATAAAGCCATATTTGATTGATAGATTGATTGAACGCCGCGCTCAAGATTATTTCACTTAAATGGCGGCGTTGCCAGTTTTCTTGTGGGAGGAAAGTGGGCTCTATGCTGGGAACAAACTCACGACCTTCCAGTGGTAACTTTAGTTGATTGATAGAGTGACAGTTGATGTTTTATGCTGCACTCTAGATTATTTAACTTACATGGCCTTGTATGGGCTAAAGCTCAGTTGGTAGGGGAAGGTAACTCTAAGTCGGGAGTTCATTTCTCACCCTGGCCCGCAATCAGGGTCAGTTAATTTACTAATTTGTCCGTTTTAGTGGGAGAGAAAAGCTAATTCTATCTCTTTAGGAGGAGGAAACATAGACCTTCATCTGATACTTGGAAACCCTTCCACAAATGTTGATTGATTCATAAAGTCATGTTAGAAAGAAAAACACTCAGCCACATGCACAATGACAGCATCAGTGACAGGAAATTTGTGGAATTGCTTTAAGACCTGCCATTCCTATAAGAAGACATTTTCCTGAAATGAATGGCATTCCCAACTGAAAAGTATATGTGAAGCTATGACAACAGGGTGCCATAGGTGTCGCTATGACAACAGGGTGCCATAGGTGTCTCCTTGGTGGTTAATGGTTTATTTCAATTCAGAGCCCACTTACAAGTCTGATAACATACATATATTATATTGACCAACTAACATGGTGCAGACCATGTTACCTTTGGGGTTGTAGTCCTTCCTTACCAGCACCTGATCAGGTGTGGGTGGTAGGGGTGGTGGATTGGGCATGTCCGAGGGTGGGGGAGGGGGTGGTTGAGGGCGAACCTGTTCACCCTCATCATCAGAATCCTCTTCCATGTCCTACAAACAATGATCGACAGTTAATAAGATTGATTGATTGTTTGGTGCTTTACGTCGAGCTCAAGATTATTTCACTTGCCAGTTTTATTGTGGGAGGAAACCGGGCTCTATGCCAGGAGGAAACCCACGACCTTCCGGAGGTAACTGGCAACCATCCCACATAGGACAGTTAATAAGAGAGGGTTTAGCGTCACTCTTAACATTTATCAGTCCTATCGGCAACAAACAAATAGCCTATACATTGGTCTATTTTTTGGTGCTGAACTCTTACACTTTGTTTTTTTGGGAAATAATGAATAGCACAAATGAGCATATGTTGATTAAAATACAGGACAACCTACTTAACAACATTGGGGTTAAAAGCATAACCAGATAGGAACAATGAAATATCTTTCTTTAAAACAGCTGGATTTAGGTGATGTTAAAAGCTGATTAGTTAAATGAAAAGCACCTAATTGCATAAAAGACATCATGTACTTGTGGCTCAGATAAATCAAAGTTGAGTTGGACAAACTATAGAAATAACTGACAACAAACAAATCCACAGCCGGACTGACTGATTGGTGTTTTACGCCGTACTCAAGATTATTTCACTTATATGACGACGTTGCCAGGTTTAGCATGGGGGAGGGAGAAAACCAGGCTGATTGACCAGAGGAAACCACCCGACCTTCGGCCAGTACCTGGCAAATCTTCCACATACAGCGACCGAGTGAAAAATCCACTCATAAATTTTTCAATTTTATTCTGATCAGTTAAACGAAAACCACCTAATTGCATAAAATACATCATGTACTTGTGGCCCACATGAATCAAAGTTGAGTTGGACAAACTATAGAAATAACTGGCCACAAACACCTCCATGGCCGGACTGACCATACCACCTGAAACAAGGCTCGCTAGAAAGCTTCTAATGTATACTTTTAGGAAATGACAGCTAATGATTTAAAAATATTAAAGTGTCTTTAACAACCAAATATAGGGAAAATTGTAGTTCAACAGAATTAACTATATATTGTTTGCCATATTTATCAAGTCCAATATAAAAGCTTCTCGCTTATCTTAGAGATGTATGAACAAAAGAAAAAATAAAATGTACTCTTAAATCATGCCTATTAGAATTTTGTTAGTTATTAGAACACATTTTGTCTCGTAAAGGGTTTACAGGCTTTACAGATATTCCTCATTTCTACATCAACACTTCAGTTTTTAAAGTTACTCAAAACGCTCCTTCTTTTAACATTGAGAATATACAAACTAAAGTCTGAATTTGAGACAGTCATGCTACTTTAAACATTATAATTACCTGAACTTGAGTGTTATCCACAATAGGAGGTGGGGGTGGTTGTGGAGGTTTATCAGGCTGTAGGGCAGGCTTCTTACTAGGGGGAGGGGCTTTGTCCTTGGGTGGGCGTGCCTCCCTAGGTTCGTCATCCTCACCATCAGATTCTACCTCCATCTCAACCGCATCATCAAACTGTCAAAACAACCATCAAGATAAAGTCTGCATAGAGTTATCTCAACAATAGCAACAGAATAAAACGTATATGATTGAGTACATACATTATAAAATCATCAAATAGTACAAAGATTGATTGTTAGGTGTTTTACGCCGCGTTCAAGATTATTTCACTTATATGGCGGCGTTGCCAGTTTTATTGTCGGAGGAAAGCAAGCTCTATGCCCGGAGGAAACCCACGACCTACCGGTGGTAACTGGCAACCATCCCACATAGGTCGTTAGAGTTCCAATTGACTGAGTGGGATTCAAACCCGCGACCTATTGGTGGAAGGCTGTTCGCGTTGAGCGTCCAACGCTCTACCTACTGAGCCATGGATTGATTGATTTTTGATTGTTTGGTGTTTTACGACGCGCTCAAGATTATTTCACTTATATGGCGGCGTTGCCAGTTTTATTGTGGGAGTAAACCACGACCTTCCGCTGGTAACTGGCAACCATCCCACATAGGTCGTTCGAGTGAAAACCTAGTCAGAAAATTTTTCCATTTTTTTGGACTGTGTGGGATTCGAACCCGTGACCTATTGGTGGAAGGCTGTTCGGATTGAGCGTCCAACGCTCTACCGACTGAGCCACGGAGGCCCCCAACCAGTACAAAGAGAAAAGTCCTCTAAATATTGATTTGTCAATTATCAACTAAGTAAATTTTCTGGAATACCGGACAGGTTTTTGACACAGTAAATTGATAGTGGAATGCTTCTATAAAGTCCCAAAGAGACTTGCAATTGGCCTTTCTGTCGGCACCACTTGTTCAGCCCAAACATTCCAAAAGGATCGACACACTCAGCAATATAGCTCTGTGATGCCATGATATCTATAACATCAAAAAAAAAACTCTACGGATTTGTCTAATCTTTTGGAACTTTTGGCTCAAACAAGTGGAGCTGTCAGACAGGTCATTTGTGATGATACGGCAAAGTAGAAACATCAAAGAATTTACACATAGGGTTAAAATACTCAGAAAACAAATTTCTGTATTCTTTAGTTCAAAAAGGTACATTTTAGTTTTAAGTCGAACCTCACTAGTTGATTCATTCATGTTTTACGCCACACTGAAGATTATTTCACTTATATGGTGGCATTGCCAGGTTTAGTGTGGAAGGATAGCAGACTCTTTGCATGAAGGAAACCCTCAACCTTCGGAGAGTACCTGGCAACTCTTCCACATACAGAGAAAATGCCACTCAGAAATATCTCAATTTATATTTTATCCGAGTGGGATTCAATCCCGCGCCACATCGATGGAAGGCCTGTGTCAGACTAACGGAACCTTACTGGAACTAGGTGTAAAATGACCTGCCATTGATAGATTGATGGTTTAAACAATCAATATTAGAGTTTTAAGATTGACACGTTATAAAACCGATAGTGAATGAAATACTCACGTCTCCTTTGTCATATCTTTCCTGCTGCAGGACTCTTACCCCAACCTCCTCTGGGGTGGTTGGCGGGGGTAGGCTACCTGAAAAGGTAAAAAAATCAAGTTCGTAATTCTGTAAGACGGACATCTTTTTTTGTCAATATTCTTACTTTTAAACTAGTTAAAAATAGTGTCCGGGTAAACAATTTCATAGTGTGTAGTAACATTCACTGAAAGATCTTTCAAAATATATTTGATGACAAAATATGATAGGTTTAAATACAGTATTTTCATTCACCTTGTTCATTAGGTTGGAAGTCTACTGTTTCCACGACAACAAAGTCATGCCAGTCAATCTGGGCATAGGCAACTGAAAATAATACAAATGTTACTGTTACTGTTTTGTTAAAAGAGACTGTTATAAAACATTCATCATACAATTTCTTAGTACATTGATTGATGTTACATTTAAATTTTATAGTTGCTTGATTGATTGATTGATGTTTTACGCCTCATTCCAGATTATTTCCCGTTAATATATTGCGCATTGATAGGTTTAGTGGGGCAGGGAACCGGGCTTTTTGCCTCGAGGAAATTCTAGACCTTAGAAGAGTACCTGGCAACTCTTCAACATATGGCGATCAACCAAAAAATCAACTTAAAATTTTTTTCAATTCTTATTTCGTCTGACTTGTGCCGCATCGATGGTAGGCCTGTGTCGGACTTTCCTAAATTTTATGAAAACCTTGTCAGATCTAATAGATGAGCAAAATAAATCAGACTCTGTCCATGAAAGAAACACCCAGCCTTTTTGTTATGCCGACAACAGGCCATAGGATTGCACGGTAACGATTGTTAACAATAAGATAAAATACTTATACTTGTATGTAAATTGTATAATGTAGCAGGGTCTTCTCTTATGCCTGGCAACGATCTCATATGAGTGGACCTAATGAAAACTGAATTATTTCCCTACATCCAAGGGAATAATTGACAGCAGTAAGAGATCTTGCAAATCCAGCGTGCAATGCTCATTGCCTGGAGGAATCCATGACATTTAGGGAGTACCTTTAAATTCTTCCACATAGTGAAAAGTGACCAAGTGAAAAACCCAATTTTATATGGTCTGAGAACTAATGGATTGATTCATTGATGTTTTACGCTGTACTGAAGATTATTTCACTTATATGGCGACGTTGCCAGGTTTAGCGAGGGAGGAAACTGGGCTCATTGCCTGGTGGAAACCAACGGCCTTCGGCGAGTACAGGACCCTGTTTCACAAAGCGGCGTAGCGTAAGTTTTCAAGTAAATGCCTTAGCAACCCATACTGTAGGGATACGTTAGTATGAAAGTTACACCAAAAATACATCTACGCCGCTTTGTGAAACAGGCTCCAGAATGGTATTGGAAAGGCTTGTGTCGAACTGCGAGACGACTGAGCCACCAAGGCACACATTTTGGCAATGTGAGCTCTAAGCTTGTGTAACATATTGTCTTACCCCTTTCCTTTTCTTGAGCTTCCTGCTCCTTTCTCTTCACCCTGTCCTGATGTTTGGACCACTCCACCCTGTAACTCACCTCATCTAGCACCTGCCAATGATTCAGTGATTTGTTCATGGATTTATTGGGACTTGATGTCCTACTAGACTTTATTCCCACCGCCAAGTTATTGTTATGTATTATATACATGTACTAATTTGTTCCCATAATGGTGGTTAATTGCAATAAATTCAAAAATTCTAAAAATTCAATCAGCAGCTACGGTTAATTAATAGTATTCTTGCTATTATTTGGGATTACACTTTTTTTAAAAAGGGCAGTTCCCTCAAGATTATTCCACTTATATGGCGGCGTGGCCATGTTAAAAGGTTGTTTGATTGATTGATTGGAGTTTTACGTCACACTTAAGATTATTCCACTTATATGGTGGCGTGGCCAGGTTAAAAGGGGTAGGACAATGGACTCTATGCCTGGAATAAACGTCAGACCACGTCCAGAGGTTACCTGGCAACCTAATGGCCATCAAATCAATAAGCCCCACAGTGGATTACAAACTCGCAACCCATTGATGAAAGGCTGTTATGGGGATGACAGACCATAGCTCTGCCTACTGGCCCCCACCTGTCGATGAAAACCATCATTTCCATGTGCTGTGAACTATGAACAAGTCTGTTCCTTTCTAGAGCATAGCTGCTGTTTATTAGACCACATTTGAGATATGATTGATTTATGAATTGATTTGAGTTGTATGCCAAGTCAAAGATTAAACATAGCTGCAACCAAACGTGATTTTCAACATGATTTCACAACCAAGTTTTTTCAACCGTGGGGGGAAACATTCATGATAAAAGTCTCAGGCCTACAAATTTGCGTGGAGAAGTAGTTTTTATTAATCCATAGTCCAGCTGTTGACCTGGGGTTAGCCATCTACCAGTCCATCCGGCCCCGAGGACAGGCACGTTAGAAATAAGACCCATTTGGACAGGCTTTATTTGAACAGCAAAATTTTAAATATCAACACACTTTCCAGAGAAAATTGCTTAAACAATCAATTTGGACACTGGGGAAGTTCAAGGTTCATTGATTGATTGTTTGATGTTTTACGCCGCGCTCAAGACTATTTCACTTATATGACAGTGTTGCCAGTTTGATTGTGGGAGGAAACCGGGCCCACAACCTTTCCTTGGTAACTGACAACCATCCCACATAGCGGAAGTTTGAGGGGTAGCAGCATTTTGGAATGGATCCAAATAACTTACAGCTTTGGGGTTCTCAGATTCTTTCTTCAGCTTATTGAGTAAATCTTTCGGAGGTATAAGGATCTGAAACAGAAAATAAACAGATTTAAGAAATGCAAGATTATTTCGCTTATATGGCGGCGTTGCCAGGTTTAGCGAGGAAGAAAACCGGGCTCTTTGCCTGAAGAAAAGCACCTGCAAACTTTCCCATATCGAGTAAATATCCACTTGATATTTTCAATCAGTCGTAGTATGTGGAAGAGTTGCCAGGTACTCGCCGAAAGAGGTCGGGGTTTTTCCTCCGGGCAATGAGCCCAGTTTCCTCCCTACAAAACCTGGCTACGATACGCATGATACTCCCGCTCACTATCAGGAATACATCTGTCCAAATATAGAACATGGCCAAAATACGACTTCAGTTTTCACAGTTGCATTTCTTCTGTTTTATATAAAAGTGTTGATACATCCTTTTGTACAGTTTTCCCAAGCTGTGCAATTAAGGCAGAAATGTTTGATACTCTCTTTAAACGTGGGTGCCATACTAATAAAGATAAAGACATGGACATACATGTAGTTGTCGAACGCTTGTGTTGTTTAAAAACAACTTACTTCGTGGTAATGTCGTATTCATTTGTCATTAATTAAGGTATTGTAAATCAGAAACTAACCTTGGTATACTGTTCTACAAGTTTAGTAAAATAGTTGAAGAGGCTGTGTTGGGGGCGGAGAAAGTCAAACTGGTAATTCCTCTGTTCACGATTCATCAAGTTGGTAAGAAACTGTCGGCCATTACGGGCTACAAACTGCGCTGTTAACTTCACCACATCTCTGAAATTATAAGGAACAAGAGCTACATGTATTGTAAGTTTATTACAGTAGTTACGGAAAATATGCATATTTTTACATTTCTCCTCTTTTGACCACCAGGGAACTAACAAGGTTGTTACGTTTCAACTTATGTTTTTCAAAAATACATTTAGTCCATAAACAAACACAAACCAGCTTTAAGCCCTGTACATAAATCCTTTAGGCACATTTGTACGCTCATACATGTATCTTGGACCCTGGAAGATGTCGTGAAAAAACTATAATACCATTTGTGTTTCAGTATAACAAAGCTAGCATCGCTATGGCCAAGATTATAGTAGAAGAATACAAACTACTTCAAAGTAAACTTGCTCGACCTCTGACCCAAAGGCCAGTCATTGCTTATAAAAAGAACAAGAGTTTGAAAGACATACTGGTCAGGGCTAAACTCCCCTGTCTGCCTTCTACCTAGGTTTTCTGGGAAAAGGGTCTGGGGGAGGGGGGGGGGGGGGGGGGGGGGGGGGGCAAATTTTCACTGTCTTTTCCCATGACCCTATAATATATAGTCTGACGATATTCTTACTATAGCTTAAGATGCGTAAGCATTGTCAATGTAATACAAAGTGTTCCAGAAAATTCTACTGACTAAGGCCAAGCTCCTGTCAGTCGTCAACCTAATGAAATATCATAGGTTTACTTTATAACAACAATTTATGATGGGTATAAAGGTCTAAATGATATACCTCTTTTTAACACAATTAGAAACTTGTCTCCGTGGTTATTTTAGACAAGAAGATTTTCCCTGTGCCCTTGTGTTTTAGTGATCATAAATATATCATCCTTGATAAGAACATAAGATGAATAAAAATAGCCTTTCACCACTTTTGTTCCTTGTTAAATTTCTGGATTATTTGGTATCCAACTTGACCATACAGTGTCTTATAAAAAAATTTAGACACCTCTCTGGATTAAGCAATGTCAGTTTCCTCCCCCACTAAACCTCCCCCTGGCAATGTCACCATATAAGGGAAATAATCTTGAGCGTGGCCGTAAACATCAATCAATCAATTGAAAATTGTGTCACAAATACGACGAGGTACTATCCCAGCAAAAAATCTATGAACCTCCCAAAGCCATTCCAAATATGTCACCCTTTGAGTAGTGAGAAACCCTTACAGATCAAACGCTGAAATGGATGGCGGGTCAGCTACAAACTCGAACTCAGCTGGAGGGTCTTTAGGTACAATGATTTCCACTATCGGTTTCACAGATTCTTGGTTAGACTTTAAACTAGCCTGGAAAATATTTGCCTATAAAGACAAAAATATGTAGATTCAAAACTTGAACAAAAACGAAAACTACATGTAGCGATACAAAAACACTGTCCTTGAAAACTTGAGGATGAAAACTTAAAGTGGCATGAGCTGTCAAAATGTTGATATTTTGATGTAAAAACAGAATGTTGAATTGTCGGCTATTTTTCTCAAGGCATATAATTCAGAAGCTTTTTAGTGCTTCCAGTCTCAAGAATGTATGATAAAGTATTGTTTTGAACTAACTTTGGCTTAGAATGAATTAATGGTCTTCCCTGTTATATAAACTTTGTATACTTTTCGAACACTTTTCCTCATTCCAATGCTAATCATTTAGTTTTTCGATAGCCTTCAAAGCCTTTTACTGTCGTGACAATCAGAAACTATGAAAAAAGTGTGAATTTTGGCAGCTCATGCCACTCTAAGTAAATAAAATTATATTTTTCCAAGTTATCTAATACCACGCACTGCATGTTCAAGGTTTTCTCTCAATCACAAAATGTTGGTGTCCTGTGAAGTTGTGAACCCCCATTGGATTTAGGGTTTCATATTACATTAGGTCGAGTCCAAATAGAAAATGTATGCATTCAATTTAATACCATGCACTGTATATTGGTTTATTCCTCCAAAAATATTGGATTATCCGATAATTTTAGTTTAGAAATAGTCCAAAGGAACAAATTTTAAATTAACTAAAAGACTTACTGATTTACATTGCAATAAAAATATTTATGAAGGACACAGGCATATTTGTACGGTAAAATAAGCACTGTCATTAACAGAAGCCCACAATTTAAAGCCCACTTGCCCAGATATATGTAATAGATTGATTTACCTTGGGGGCTGCGGGTTCCTGACCTGAAATACACAGAAGGAGAAATATGAATGATTTACAATTGTTGTGTCTACAATTTTTTCTTCTTGTTAAAGGCCCGGTTTCACTGTGCGATTTGTGGTAACGACTTGTAGGATGTGATTAAAATGGATGCTTTTAATAGGTCGATAAGATCAAATGTATCTGTTTGAATCGTATGCTGCAAGTCGGTATGACAAATCGCACAGTGAGAACGGGCCTTAAAACGCCACTTAGACGCCGTATGTGGAAGAGTTGCCAAGTATTCGTCGAAGGTCTTGAGTTTCCTCCGGGCAAGGAGGCCGGTTTCCTCCCCCACAAACCTGGTAACACAACTGTATATGTGAAATAATCTTGAGTAAAACGTCAATCAATCAATCATACTTCATATTACAGAGGACAATTGAAAACAAATGACAGTAGTCAAAATGGAAAATTTAGGCTGCTTTGAGCCTCAACATAAGCGTTCAGACATGGACATGCATGATTGTCTGACACTAAATTTGTGTTACAGTTTGCTTGGTGATTGTCACTTTGTCCGCAAGTGGCAAAATTGTCTTTATATTTTATTCGTTTACTTTTTCATTGATCGGTCTTCTTTTAAAGAGACTCAAAATCTAAGTAAACTCTCCACCTTTTGGCTTCTGTAAAGGTAACAAATGTTTATGATAGCCTTTTACGGCTAAGAATGTAAAACATCTAGGATTAGAATTTTCAGGAAAAGACAACTCACCTCGTCCTTCCCTAAACTCGCCAACCTTATGCTGGTAGTAAGCATGGTATGGGTCAGCCGGGTTGAGAAAGTTAAACTTCGGGTTGTTAACTTCATTTTGACGAATTCGGCTCTCAAACTCAGGTCCATTTCTTGCTACAAAACTAGCTGTTTTGTCAACAATGTCTTAAAACACCTAGTTAAAGAAATCATACTGGTAAAAGAATTTCTTAAACTAAGAAACTGTTCAGCAAGGACACAAATGTAACTTCAATGCTCATTTAAACAAAATATGATATGCTACTTACAAGCGACCATTATTGCATTTTTATTTGACACACATTGTTTTTTTAGCTAATTTACGAACTGTTTGATCAGATAATTACTTTTTCTTTATTTCATGCACTCAAACAATTTGATTTGTAAATTTGTATTTAATTACAATCATACTATCATGCTAGTGAGGAAAATTTGGCTTCTTGCTGTGACCACCTGTTTTCCCACACGTGACTATTCGGCTGCACGGCGGGGCAGGCTTGTGAAGGTTGATTGCTGTTCACACATCAATGAAGATGCTAAATACCATATACATGTAAAGGACATGACTACGCCTATTTGCCCAGGAAGGATCTAGATAACCAATGCTCACATGTGACAGAGTTTGTAACATAAAAATTCGTGAAAAAAGTATTATACCATTTGTGTTTCAGCTTGATAAGGCCAGCATGAATATGGTCCATAAGAATGCAAACTACTTCAAAGTAAAATGACTCGACAGCTGAGCCAAAGGTCAGTCATTGTTTTTAAAAATAACAAGTGTGCGAAAGATCTACCAGTCGGTCTAAACTCCCCACTCTGAAACTTCGGGGATTTACGTGTGTGAAATACCCTCTGATAGACAGACTGCACAGGTCATTTTGAATATGGCGACAAATAGGTAGCCGTGAAGCGTACAATTTCCAAATCTTCTTGAGGACCGAAAGGGACCGAAACTCTCGGTTTGTTAACTGTCAGCCTCGATCAGTTATATAATTGAAGCATTGGAGGATTCCTGATATGTACCGAAACTGCGTCTGTCTACAACATGTGGTTTTCCGGGCTAAATAAAATATATAAACAAATATCTTTCTAAATGATATTAGAATTCAATAAATCTATAGTTATTTTCTTTTTTCGTCTGCAGTGAAACATTTTGATATTTACTTGCGACGCCATTTTTATTCAGCCCAAAAATATGGTGATTTACCGTGTAAAAAGCGCAGAATGCCCGAGGCGTGCCAAAGCTGGACTCCATGACATTATCCCCCAGCGACATTTTCCCCCACGACATTTTCCCCCGCGACATTTTCCCCCACGACATTTTCCACCGGAGACATTTTCCCCCGGCGACATTTTCCCCCATTTTAACAATACGGCATTCTACCTTACTTTTTTGTTTTTTTCTGCAAAACCTCGCGGCCGATAAACAGTGGAACGTAAATCACTTTCGATTTGCCGTTGGGTTTGGCTTTTACAATGAAATTTTATTTGTCCCAGCATATATCGATAACAGGGCAATTCTTAATCGTAGTCCTTCCAACTGGACATTCCAAGTTAACATTTTGAAAATCCGTCGATCGGCGTGGTAACTTCATAAGTCACTAAAACCAACAATCTCGGATAATTTCAGACGACTTAATCTAGAGAACACAAGGGGGGGGGGGGGGGACAAACCCCCTCCACTTATCAGAGATTGTTGACGGATTTTTAAAATGTTAACTTGGAAGGTCTACGTTAAAGAATTGCTCTGTTATCGCTCACTAACATTCAAATTGAAATATGCCGGGACAATTAAAATCTGATTTAATAAAAGCCGAACTCGACGGCAAATCGGAAGTGATTGAGGCTCCACTGTTTAAGGGAAGTTTTGCAGAAAAAAGTAAGGTAGGCTGTCGTATTGTCCGAGTACACTCATAAAGTTAGTGGGGGAAAATGTCGCCGGGGAAAATGTCGCCGGGGAAAATGTCTCCGGGGGAAATTGTCGTGGGGGGAAATGTCGCGGTGGAAAATGTCGTGGGGGAAAATGTCGCTGGGGGATAATGTCGGCACACCCCAAAGCTGACCAGTAGCTAGCGAAGATAGCCGAAGGGAGTTCCGACTGCTAAACTCCCTTGTCGGTCTTCTAATGTAACGTTTTCAAGATTTCCAATTGGACAGTTTCAGCCATAAACGATTGATTCACGTGGACGGTTTATCAGTCGTGATATTTCGCAACTGATTGGTCTTTGTTTTTCCACCGTTCGGTAGACAACCCACTGATCGGTGACTTTCCCCAACCTGGTTATATGATGTTGAAAATGCTACCCTGTTGTAGTCGCAATATGTTGAGTGGATTGAAAACTCCTACAGCAACTTAGATTTTTCAAATGTAACTTATGCTATGCTGGTGTGGTATTGAAAAATGCTGAGTGGCGTATCTGAATAACTTCAATCCACTCAACTCAACATACTGGCGAACTATTGTTATTGTTGCGGTGAAAAGTGCATTACGGTTGGAGTTGAGAAGAACAAAGACGGTCTACTTTAAGGCTAGTTCGCAAGTGTTATACCGATAAGAAGTGTCCATGAAATCCTTGCGACCGTTGTTTCGGTGGGCCGCTGTCCGACTACCCCAGACACTGAGACAGCACGATTGTGAAAATTGTTGCTGCTGTTGTTGTTGTTGTTTACAAAAAAGGATACTTCTCACTTCAGGCGGCGGATATATAATTCCGATGATCGGCTTGGAAACAGTTCCCTTGACCGGATCATCCACTTCCTGATTTAAATCCTGAGGCACGTCTGCTGTCGGCATTTTACTTCTAAGTCAATATTTCCTTAAACTAAAAACGGTCCAACGTCTTCGTATGAAAATGTAACCGTGCTACCATAATGCATATACGCATGCGCACAACGCTGTTTCTGCGAAGGCACATGGTCTGACATTGACAGTAATCACAGATGAGAAAGTTGCACTTTGTCCTGGATTAACTTTTTTCATACCGACAATTAAACATGGTATATGTTTTTTTTTTCTCTGTTTCTTTTGTTATCCTATTATATATTTCCTTTTCTCTCTATTTCATTGTATGTAAATGAATATTGCAATTGTATTGTATTTTCTATCATTACATGTAACTGTAACTGTAACCTTTCTAAAGAAAAACATTTCTTAAATATAAAGTTATTTTTGTCAAAACTGAATATATTCCAAAAATATTGCATATTTAAACAATAATAATTTAGATTTTTAAGAAAATACAGGATGTTTTTGAAAAAAAAGTTGTTTTTCAAAAGTATTGAATATTTGGTTCTGAAAACCTTAAAAACTTGTATATTTTGGTTTCAAATTAGACATGTTAAAGTGGCATGAGTTAACGAAATTCACACTTTTTTCATAATATCGGATCATCACATCAGTAAGAGGCTTTGAAGGCCATCAAAAAACTAAATGATTGGCGTTGGAATGAGGGAAATCCATAAAGGCATACACGAACCGAAATAGTGTCTGAAAAGTAAACAAAATTTGAATAACTGGGACAATAATATGTCTTGAGAAAAATAGCCAATATTTTCAACTTCCTGTTTTAACGTCAAAATATCAAGATTTTGGCAGCTCATGCTACTTTAAGAAATATTTAACACCAAAAGCATGATCCTTAAATCGGTTTCAAAGGAATTTTATGTTATATAGTTTATTTAATTTATGGTTTTCATTCTTATACTTGTTCAATCCTGTCTGTTTTTTCTTTTTTCTGTTGAACAATAACATATAAATTTCAACTTGAGCTTGTTGCTCTTTTAAAAATTTCCTTTGACATGGTTTGAACTTTCCATTTATTATTCCGAGAAAATTAATTAGGGGGAATATAGTTATTGCCTCTATCCATCCGCTCAATAACTTGAGAATGGTTTGATTTTTGCTTTTGATTATTAGCTTATCTTAATGATTGATTTATTTTTGGATTCATTTCTATTTATCTTGATGCACTACACAGTTAGAGCTTACCAGTTCAGGGTTTTCACCAACAGTGAACACTATCGATATAATAAATTGTTCACATGTTATTTAAATAAGCAGTCCCTCAAAAGGGATGCTTATAGGTTTTGTCTGGTTTTATTCGCCGCCGCCGCCGCCGCCACTTAGGATAGTACTTAGGATAATTTTATTCAACACCAAGTTCTACTTCAGCTTTTCCAGGTGTGTGTGTGTGTGTGCGTGTGTGGGGGGGGGGGAGGGGGGGGGGCATCCAGAGCGTCTGTTCTTACTCCCCCATTTGGATATATTTGTGAACACTTAAAAGACTGGGCCTGATAGTGCCCCTAAAACAAGTTTAACTGATCCACACTGCCTTGATATGTTTGGTAGAGGTACAAATGAATATTTCTGTATTTAAATGTAATCTTTCATCATCATTTGGTAGCAAAAAAATCTTTTCCGTTTTTTCAAGAAATAACAACTGAGGGGGTGCCCACAGTGACTCCCAAAAGAGACGACGGTAGATGAAACTTATATTCTCAGACAAAAATGTATATTAGGATTATATATGACAATAAACAAGAAATGGCTTGGGTACCGTCATTTTTCAATTTTCAATTTTTCAATTGTTAATTGAACGTCTATTTTCAATTTGCATTTCTTCTTTTCAAAAAGTAGAAAATGAAAAAAGAAATTTCATTTCCAATTTTCCTTTTCAAAAATTAAAAAAATTATAAAATTGAATTAACGAAAGTTACACAGACCGCAGTTAAATCATAGAATAGAAAAAGTTAACAGCCAAAAGCATGCAAGGTGACCTTACTCACACACAAAGAACCTCGTTTTGGCTTTTAAATACATATTATTTACAACAATTCTATATTATAATTAGCCATATAAATCCCATAAAAAGCTTAATATTATGCGAGAGACATCCATACCTGAAGAGTGGATCTTCTTGGCGTAAAAAATAAGGACAGAGAAAATCAGCACGTCTTTCTTGCTGGATAGCCGGGCAGTGACTAGGTATTTTGCTGACAAAAAAACTATGGTGGTCATAAGTGACATAATGATTACTACCAAAAACTACTTGAAAATGATTATTGACAATGATAAATTATTCAAAACACTCTCTAATAAATTGATGACAGCTAAATAATAGAACTGTTCCTGATTAAGGTGTAAGCAATACTGTGAATTGGCACATGCTCCACTTGTAATCCCCATCCACTGCGTAATCACTAAGCATTAAATCGACAATAGTGTAAACACACTTGTACAGCTTATTTATGCATCATACTTGGTCTAATTTTTCTCACATACAGCAGCAACATCCTAAATAAGACATAATAATTTACACGAACTTAAGTTACAGTTCTTAGAAAATAAATATCCTTAATTAATGCTCCAAGTTGAATTGTGACATCCATAACTTGTCAGTTTAACTTACTGAGCATGGTTTAATTTAGCAGTAATGTACCAAGGCAACAGACTTGGATAAGTTATATGTGAGAGTTTTGGGTGATAGGGATTAGTGGCGACACTCTATGTTTTAAAAAAAATCTCCTATTGCGAAAAACATTGCTTTATAGTATGGACATTTAATTAGTCGCAAGTTTGGAAGCTGATATAAAATGTGCTTTTAAAGATTAAATGTAATGGGGTTAAATCTGGGTTTATGGTTTAAAAAAATGATCTAGGGGGTTCGTGTTAATAACTTGGCAGTACAAAAATAAAGTTTGAATTTTTTATTGAACTCCAAAAAACATGGTATTTTGGGCCTCGCACAAACAATGTTAAAAGCCATACATGACTTATCTTCCCTGAATTTGGTGCTTTTAGCAATCTTTGGTAACGTCAATGGAGTTGTTTACATTCAAGGAGTCTATCGGTTTCATGTTGTTTACAATGGACGATGGTGACTTTTTTACAAAAAATTTTAGTTCCATAGAGGCCGAAAATTGCTCCTCACCAACTGACAACGCCCGTCATACATGAGCAGGCGGTGGAATGTTGAGTTCGGATAAAATTCGCCCACTTCATCTTCACTGACCATTTTTTCCTGAGTTTTTCATTTCCGGAAAATGATGGAAGCTAGTCCGACCCGGAAAGTATTCCTGCAGTTTGTTTAGGGCAGTGCAGAAGGGCATCTCCGAACGAAAGTGTAAAGAGTTGTTGCTTTTAAAACTTCTTAGTACTCATAGTCATACGTTACAAAGTGGAAGCGTGCCAGAAACAAATCTCTAGTGACGTCAAAGATCAAAGGAAGATAACTCATGTATTCATTTCGATTCTCGGATTTCAAGAATTTACAGGCTTGATTTATTTAATTAAAAAGATGCAAAAATGGCCTAATACGAGACAAAAGCTTGTGCCTGGCTAACAGCCACGTGCATGAAGATAATGTTTTAGCAATTCGTTCCAGATTTCAATGAAATATTTATATTTAACCTTTAAGTGAAATCTACTTTTTTTAATCCATGTACATGCAGTACTCATTTTGGTATAGGGTTCAAATTTCAACTTGGTATCTTAACACGAATAATTTGAAGGAGCTTTTTATTGTGTTTTCCCATGAATTGGATGTTAATTGGTTGACTTGTGTTTTTTGGCAGGTTTACTGAGGGAGGAAAGAAGAGCCCAGAGGAATCTGCAGTTATTTTGGTGAGTACCTGCCAACTCCCCCACGTATGACGATTGTGTTAAAAACCCACTCAGAATATTTTCAATTTTTCTTAGATTGAATGGGATCAAATTTGTGAACCAAGTTCAATGGGAGGCTCAGGCTTGTACCAGACAGAGAGACTATTGCTCTGCCGACTGAGCCACCACGGCCCCTAAAAAAAAACGACAGACAATACCTATGATCATCATTGATAATTCCATTAAAATAACTGATTTTCATGTAAAGGTTGTGAAGCCTTTTATCTCTACAGTTACCTTTATGTGAGTCAATTGATTTTGTTTATTGTTGATTGATAAAGATTTCGATTTTGGTTTACTTTATACACAATATTAGGCACACATGTATAGCTTCATGTTTGAAGTAATGTGAATTCCCTTCTTTTCTAGCTCTACATGAGGGAACTTTGAACAGCAAATCCAGTTAATTACCACCTAAAATGGAAGGAATATTGAGACTGGTAATTATCTAAGCAATCTATCTAGATATACTGTAACACACTGGCACAGGGGAAAAGTTTTTGACAAAAGTAATTAATGAAAGAAAATCCAGCCCAAGCTATAAATGGGCATGCAGCTTGAACTTTATATTAATTATGCATTTGATTTCTGTGACTTCTGCTTAAAAATTGTGAAGTTTACCCAGCTCTTATAAATTATATGTATTTTTTTTTTTCAAACGCAGCAGCCATCATAAATGAGTTTTATTTATACGCTGAAACTGTAATGACATCACCCGAAACTAATGAGTTGCATTGCGGCAAAATTAGAGGGATATAAGTCTGCCATTTTCTTTTTTCCGTGTTGTCAACACAATACTATTCTCCATCTTGTAAACATTTTAGCCACCTTCTGATATCCCATAATAATGATTAGTTGATGACATCATTAGGCAATTGGTCTATTACCTATTTAAAAGAACTTTAGTTCTGGCCATATTGATGTGGTTTCTGTCTAAGACTTCTGTAAAAGTATATCACCTGAGAAAAGCAAAACAAATATACATATATATTGAGAGAAAGGGGAATGGGGAAAATGCCCCAGATGAGAAGTTAAATAGAAAAAAAAGAAGAAACGCCTTCTCAACTTTTTTAAAAGGTTGCGGAATCGCGAAATCATCGTGAAGCAGACCTCAATTTCATGATTGAAGTGATCACGATAATTGGCTACGCTCCCTTACATTCTGTATATTCCAACTGCAGTTTAAAACTTAGTGGTCATTTTCAAGGAATATGGTGTATATACATATATACATATATATAATTATTTATTTAACGCTCAGACCCCACCGCCCCCATACAACCAGAAACAACAAAAAAAATATATGGGGATTTTTATGCATTAGAGTATTCATGATTTCCTAAAAGTTTTGTATAGCTTTAATTACCATATCTCTTAGAAATGGGGAAAACTGTGTATTAAACATGTAGAATGAGGAACACATAGTAGGCCTAAACTAATAAAATATTTGATTTAAGAAATATTTGAAACTCTCTTTAAACGTGGGTTCCATACTAATGAGAAATAATTAAGGCACAAAAATTGGGCCCATAAGATCATACAAGAGATGATTTCTCATTATGCGGCATGTTTAAATAGATTAAAAGCACAGGTGACTTCTGCCAGGTCATCCAATGGTCTAAACTTTGACAGTGCTTTCAATAATGCTTTAAAATGGGGCAAACAGAATTATAAAGGTAAATTACAACTTTCGACCATTCAAAATTTGTATTCTTTTCTTTGCATCACTAAATCTGTCACTTCTGCTGCTACTACTCAGTTTAGTCCACCGTCGTCTCCCCAACCCCATCCGTCTGTCAGCCCGTCGACATCCATTATCTCACCTCCATCTCTGCAGTCACAGATTCCTAGGTCTGTAACTTTACCTTCTGTTTCCCCTTCGCCTTTCCCTACTGGTACTCCCTCCCTTAGACCTAGTACCTCTGCCCCCTCATTCATCCCCTCAGCCCCCCTCCACTAGACCTAGTCGTACCTCTGTCCCCAGTTTCTACTAGGATCACTTCTGCTAGACCTAGTACATCTAGTCCCTCTCCTCCTCCCCCATCCCCAGTTTTGTCAGCCCATTCACCTATGAGATATTCAGATGCAGTGAGATCCCCTCCGAGGGGGTCAGCGCAACCCTCGGAATAAATTAGCTAATTCTAAATTTTGGAAATTTCGGCACACCTCCTTTAATTGGCACCTTCCTAATGTAACTAAGAAAGTTCTTTTACTTGGGGATTCTAATCTATCTAGAATTAACCTTGACCCCCACCCTGATATGCAGGTAGAATGTTTCCCTGGTGCCAATTTCAATTCATTTCTGACGCTAATTCAAAAGTATCAAGGTCCCCAACCTGAGAAAGTTATCTTGAATATTGGTATCAATAACAAGACAACTACTGAGCCAAACACTTCGTTAACTCAAATGCGCAACATGATGACCGCGGTTACGAAGACTTTTTCCAACTCGCTCATCTACTTTGTAGAGATCCAGTCATCCACTAAATTATCGGCCAGATAATTATCGGACAAATCATGTTTCCCCCTTCAGCCCTCGATACGCTTACCTCCCCTTCACGAGTATACCATTACCGCCCAACATTTCTCTCAGGTACATCAATGAAATGCCTTAAGACGTGATGCAAACTCGATACATACATACTCGATCGCGGAACCTTTTTCGGAGATACATGTATCTCGCGACAAATATCAAATGGCAGAGAATCTTAATTGCGACTCCTCTAATATCGTGTATGTTATCACATGCAAAAAATGTCGCAAACAGTACGTCGGAGAAACTCAGAATTCTTTACGACAAAGAGCAGCCAACCATTTATCTAGTATAAGACTTAAACATGATGTACCCCTGGCACAACATTTCAATACTCTAGGTCATTCGGTCAAGGACCATTTTGAAATCATGCCCATTGAGAAAATCCCTTTTCTCACTTCCGCTGCAGATACCAAGCACAAACGTTAGGAAAGGGAAAGCTTTTGGATTCAAACATTACAAACTATTTATCCTTTGGGTTTAAACTTAGACCCAGGAAGATGTCGTGAAAAAACTATAATACCATTTGTCTTTCAGTATTACAAAGCTAGCATCGCTATGGCCAAGATTATAGTAGAAGAATACAAACTACTGTACTTCAAAGTAAACTTGCTCGACCTCTGACCCAAAGGCCAGTCATTGCTTATAAAAAGAACAAGAGTTTGAAAGATATACTGGTCAGGGCTAAACTCCCCTGTCTGCCTTCTACCTAGGTTTTTCTGGGAAAGGGGTGGGGGTGGGTGGGGGGGGGCAAATTTTCACTGTCTTTTCCCATGACCCTATAATATATAGTCTGACGATATTCTTACCATAGCTTAAGATATGTAAGCATTGGCAATGATGACGTAACAAAGTGTTCCAGAAAATTCTACTGACTAAGACCAAGCTCCTGTCAGTCGTCAACCTAATGAAATATCATAGGTTTACTTTATTACAACAATTTATGATGGGGTATAAAGGTCTAAATGATATACCTCTTTTTAACACAATTAGAAACTTGTCTCCATGGTTATTTTAGACAAGAAGATTTTCCCTGTGCCCGTGTGTTTTAGTGTTCATAAATATAATATATATATATGATTATTTATTTAACATTCAAACCCCACCGCCCCCATACAACCAGAAACAACAAAATAAATATATGGGGATTTTTATGCATTAGAGTATTCATGATTTCCTGAAAGTTTTGTATAGCTTTAATTACCATATCTTTTAGAAATGGGGAAAACTGTGTATTAAACATGTAGAATGAGGAACACATAGTAGGCCTAAACTAATAAAATATTTGATTTAAGAAATATTTGAAACTCTCTTTAAACATGGGTTCCATACTAATGAGAAATAATTAAGGCATCACCACGAATGTTAGTTGTTTGTGAACAATACAAGCTTTCGAACACCTATGCCGGTGTCTTTATCAAGTGTAAACCTTAATACATGTATATAGGTACATGTATTTCACTGATGAACAACACAAGCTTTCGACACCTATACCAGTGTCTTCATCAAGTTAATTTACATTAACTCTCAGATAGATAGATATTACCGTTTACGTAGATACACTAAGCTGATATAAAATGTGCTTTTAAAAATTAAATGTAATTGGTTAAAACCGGGTTTATTGTTAAAAAAATGATTTAGAGGGTTCCTGTTAATAACTTAGGAGTACAAAAATGAAGTGTTAATTTTTTATTGAACTCCAAAAAACATTATATTTTGGGCCTCGCACAAACAATGTTAAAAGCCATACATGACTTATCTTCCCTGAATTTGGCGCTGTTAGCAATCTTTGGTGACGTCAATGGAGTTGTTTACATTCAAAGAGTCTATCTGTTTTATGTTGTTTACCATGGACGATGGTGACGTTTTTACAAAAACATTTAGTTCCGTAGAGGCCGAAAATTGCTCCTCATCAACTGACAACGGCCACTTCATTTTCACTGACCATTTTTGCCTGGGTTTTTCATCTTTCGGAAAATGATGGAAGCTGAGTCCGACCCGGAAAGTATTCCTGCAGTTTGTTTAGGGCAGTGCAGAAGGGCACTTTACATTAACTCTCAGATAGATAGATATTACCGTTTACGTAGATACACTAAAGACACCAGTATAGGTGTTGAAAGCTCTTGTTGTTCACAAACAACTAACTTCGTGGTGATGCCGTGATTATTTTTCATTGAACATTTGATAATCTCTGAAAAAGACAAACTTTGTCCATTTCAACAAAAGGAAGCCTTTACGGTGTAAGTGTGTTTGATTCTTCTTTGTTCTCTCTATTCTGATCTTTGGAAATCAACCCCCTCGATCCCCAATCAAGACAAAATATATCTGACCAGATCCTTTCTATTACTCAGACGCTTGTGCTATGACCATGACCATTGAATTATCATGCCTGGCATGCTGGTCTGTACAGGTCAACAAGATGTTGCTGGTTATTCTACCCCTCCTGCATGTGCGTGCCGTGTGCAAATATACATGTTAAGTAGAGATGACTTTTCAAACAACATAGAGTCTGTAGTGCATCATCGGCTGGTAGGTTTACCTCCCCCGGAAGAAGTGATCTTTTGCTTGTTATCATACAAAATGAAGGATTTAACCTGATAATGTTGTGAGTGTGGTTATATTCTGTCCTTTTATATTGAAAACTGGGCTGTCATGAACGTATACAGTCACCAAAGGGTTGATTTCACAACATTTCCCCCGCTAGCGTCGTCAGCAACCCAGCCTGTCAAAGCGGTAGCCATAGTGACATTATGTCATTCTGCTTCAAAATATCTGGGTCAAGCGTTGCACGTGACCAAAGCTTATCGTTGATTGGTTAAAAGTTCCCACTCTGCCCGAGGGAGGGAAAAGGAACGGCAATCAACAACAGGTCACTTTTTCCTCATTTTTCTAAATTATCGGGGTAGAATCGACTTTAATACCTTCGTCTTGGTGTTTATTGCATAACCCGATACCGCTGAACGTTGGTTCGCACCTCGTCAAACCCCTCGAATGCTGCGCATTCTCGTGGTTTGACTCGGTACGAACCAACATTCAGCGGTATCGGGTTACGCAACAAACACCGCTACGGCGGTATTAAACCCTTAAACCTCATAAAACACTATGCCAACAGATGACCACATATTTGTTGCTTCATTGTTTCAAAGGCCAAAAGTTGAACATCAGTGTTTCTGATTACAGCTGGTGAAAAATTGTTCAGTGGCTTGTACTGTCCTGTCTATATTTCATTTGGGGTTTGAGGATCTTTAGTTAATAAAAACATTAAGAGAAGAATTTCAGACAATTCCTAAATTACATTTGATGGTAGAAAGATGTCCAAAACAGGCTTTATTATACTGGATAGATTGATTGGGGCTTAACGTCGCACTCAACAGCTAAGGTTATACAGCGACAAAAGTACCAACCGACCAAAAGATCACTCCCCCTCTCCCCCACCCCTCTCACCCACCCAGATATAAATTTTGACATTAGGCTCCACAGACCATAGAACGTCAGGAAGTCTAATGCATGTGGCATACTTAATGTTCCTCCTTGCTGGGTACCCTTGGACTGGGGGCGGTGTGGTTTTTGCCATAGCCATTTTCTCCTACCTACAATGTAGCATGGAGGAAAATTAAGTATGCCAAATACATTAGCCTTTGTGACGTTCATATGGTCTGTGGAACTTTTAATTTTAAAATTTAGGTGGGATGGGAGGTGGGTAAGATCTTTTGGTCAGTTGGTACTTTTGTTGCCATATAACCTTTGCTGTTGAGTGCGACGTTCAGCTCTAATCAATCAATCAATCCTTGCTGGGTCAGCATAAATGGCTAAAGCGGAGCCACAATGCTCCAGCCCGAGGGTTGGTAGAAAGATGTCCAGAACAGGCTTTATTATACTTGATTATTTGTTGTTTTAAAAGGGCCCCGTGCATCTCAGGCAAATTACAGATCAAAAATATGTCCAGATTTTCCTGTCGTATACATATGGGGAAGGTGTTGGATGATCACTGATAAACTTCTTTCCTCTGATAGTCCGTTTAATATGTTTTTTTTTTAATTCTTCAAAGCTGGTTTGTTTACTTCTAGTTTTAAACAGGCTTTTCTAACAGAGGCTCCAGAGCGGGCCGTTGAACGCTTACAACCTGGCTGTCAATTGCGTTGCTTTTGTTGTCCTGGATTTTTTCTCTTGATCCTGTAAAAAAAACTAAAGAAGGTGAGCACTTTATAGTAAGTAGGACCTATCTCAGATAGATAAATATTATATTTTTGAACACTATAACACACGGGCACAGATAGATAAATATTAGTTATGCTTATACAACTCACTTCAGTAGAGTTCACCCATGTAGGACATCTATTAACATCCACCAGAAACCGTCTGTCAGACAATAAACAAAGTAACACACAAAGCCACTAATTGCTCGTAAAATTAACATTTTTGCTGAAAAAGACCTACCACCTTACATGCAAAGTCAAATCACTCTTAAGTTTTTGAATTAGTTGAAATATTCTGAAAGAAGTAAACAATAATACATGAAAGGAGTTATTGGGATAAAATAAGCTCACCTTGTATGATTTGACAGAAGATTGATTGATTGTTTGGTGTTCAAGATTATTTCACTTATATGGCGGCGTTGTCAGTTTTATTGTCGTAGGAAACCCACGACCTTTTGTTGGTAACTGGCAACCTTTGACAGAAGATGAACCCTACATATACTGTCCACAATATTTTCATTCATAGAAATTGTCATTCAGGTTTTGTGTCCCCACAGGTCTGTATCAAACATGAAGATTGTTGTCTTGGGTTATGGAGTGAAACATTATAGAAACCAAAAGGAAACAAGATACAAGTATGTGAGAAAATTTATGGATTATTTGTAGCATAGATCTTTTATTACTCACTCACAGGGTAGCAAGATACATGTAGATAAAAGAGACATCCAATATGTATACATGTATCTATACTGTATGAGTCGGCTTTGGGTTAAAAGTCCATATCAGCCGAGAGGCCAAACACTGATGACGTCCGATTTGAACGTTATGTGTCAGCGGATAGACCATATACATGTACATCATTGTTGCCTGGATAGAACTCCAATAGTGGTTTCAACTCTGATATGGACTGATATGTGATTTTGTGATATGTGATAATAAATTGTATGTCTCTGAAGCATGAACATATAATCAAGAGTCCATGCTATCGGAAATTTATCACATATTGACACAGATCTTGTAGAAATATTTCGCACTTTTTGATAATGTGCAAATGTCGTTGCATCTAATGGTTCGATTTCTTATTGGATACACCCTGATCTGTCTGTTTCAGATCTAGTTTGGTAGCAATACAAGTGTTCATGAACTATTCATATTTAAAACATCTTAACTGTAAATTTGATTTAACAATAATGTATGAACAAAGACAATCAGAAAATGAATTATCTATTGAAAGGATTATATTTGATAAGCCGGACTTGTATATAAAGAAATAACCACTCATGTCAATTAGACAAAAGCAGTCAGAAAACATGATGATATGTTCTAAGTAACTGACCAATCGGTAAAATCATAGGATGTTACCAAAATGAAGTCTACAGAGAATCAAAGACAAGTTAACCAAATCTTGTCAAGTTTAGCCTATAACCTAAGGTATAACATGCCTTGCTCAACGTCATTCACAATCATTTAAGACTACAAAGATGAGTTAGGGAGAAATTAAAGATGTAGTGAAACCAGTTTTTATCCCTGGACTAAAGGGATTTGTCGTTGTCATGTACGTACGTCCGTTAATAAATTATCTCGAAAACTAATTGAGCGACCGGAAGGAAACGTGCTTAGGTGTTATAACTCAGTATGAGTAGGAAACCTATTGAAAATGAATGCTGCTGGATAGTTTTTCGTAGAGTTATGCCCCTTCGCAACTATTGTAGGACTTATTCCTATATATTATGTATTATTTGACTTTTTTACGTTCATTTTTTTGGTTTTATTTCAACTACACCTACTAGATGCATGCTCTTGTATTTCAACTAATGAAGCATGTAGTCATTGTCATTAATGTCTGTCTGTCCGTAAGTACGTTCCTTCCTACACTTAATGCTGAATTATTTTATTACTATATAATCTGAATTATATGGATAGGAAGCATATTCAAATTGAATGCTGCTGGAAATAAATTTTTGTTTCTCACAATGTGCCTTTCTTGGGTAAAAAGCTCTAGGGTCGAGGGGTTTTTGTTAGCGCAGCTTCATGTTTCTAATCTAAAACAAACGTTTGTACTAGAACACAAATTTCCCCTCTGCTTTTTACAAGGGCTTGGGACCTTCTTACAGTGTTGTAAGGCAGCATTAAAACTTGTGGGTGTGTCTTCGAAGGCTACCAATTACGTTTTTATAATATTTCAGCACAGCGGTTAAAGCATGTCAAACCAGCAAGTATTAAGCCATTGACGTTTGAAATTTCACAATTTTTGTTAAAGATACTGTTTATTGGTAATGTTTCGACAAATTTCAATTGGAATGTGAAATAACCCAAAAAGCTGATATTTGAGAAATCAAGCTAAAAGGCCTATGTTAAGAAAAATCCCATTAATTTTAGAACTAGCTACCAACGGCTGCTCAGACTGTTGGTCGCTGAAATGAACTACATTTCATGGGTGACAAGTCCACGAAAAGCAGCTCATTAATTTTGCCAATAATGTGACCCTTCTTAGGCACTATAATGCACCGCAATTTGTTATATTAAATTCTATGGCTATATAGTTTAGTAACTTTTTCTCCAAACCCTGTAGTGTAATTTATACATCAGAAACTATTGATCCTGACATACTGCTTTTCGACATGCTTTACCATCATGGGCCAGAAAGATTACAAAATATAACGTGTTGAAGCCAAAGTGAAATTTGACGTTTTTAGAGAGAGTCACCAGGAAGCTACATGTACTGACCTCAACACACAAAGGTCATAGCTTCGACTCATTGACATGTCATTTAACTTGATATTAAATATAACAATTAAAGCTCAAATCACTTTCTTCATAAATTTCTTAAAGCTACGTGTCAACAGACAAGGAAGGTAAGTCTAAATGGGTAACATTCTTCATCTTAGGTAAATCTAAAACAGCAAGAAAAGGAAGACATATTAGTTTGAAAAAATTTGAATAGTTAGAATTCTACCATCTTTTATAATAGATTTATGTCTTTTAACATTTGGATTAAGAGTATATAATAAATCATAGTTCACAAAAATCAGAGGCTACCTTAAGATCTTTGTCCAAGTCCACAGTGGCATTGTCAGCTATTTACCTTCTTCTATCAACCGAAGGTCTAAAATCACATGACATCAATAAACCAATCAGTAACCAATCCACCGATCAGCCCATCGATTCACAACCATCTATCTACTGAGCAGTCAAAAATTTATCGGTAAGTCAACTCATCGGGAACTCACCAATCCATCGTTCAGTCACCATACCATTAAAGGATGGGAAATCTCTAGAAATACATTATCATCAATAACAACCTTCCAAGTACTTAAAACATTTCACGTCAATTACCGCCAATGACCATCAAGCTAATAAAAACAGACAGAAGTATGTCCTTTCAGTGGCTTATCTGTGTAGCCATTTTTCCGTTTTAGGATGACGTGATGTTGCAGTAGCTATTTTTAGATCCATAATGACATGTTTTTACCGCTCTCTAGTGTATGATGGTAGATTTAGGTCCAAAAAAACATTACAACAAACTTGAAGTGGGAAGATTGTCCCGAAATATATAGGTCAGTATGCAACCGCATGTCATTTCTTAGCCAAGCCATTGGCTACATTGCATCACATGACTACTCTATAACGCACTTAAAGTTTTATTCAACAATAATTGGATAAAACTAATGAAAAAATGGTGGGGGCCTTGTGAATGGCCTATGGAGCTTATTCTCTATTGTAACGCCACCTTCAAATTTCAATTATTCACTTACGTGGGGATAAAACAAACATTGGACAGTTCTTTTGGACTAAATGAACTCTACTCTTTCCATCTAAACTAGTCTAAAGCTTAGATTTTCTTTCCCTTTAAGCAGTCACCCTTCATAAGTTATCATTTTTTCAATCAGTTACCATTCCATTATGCAGTCACTATTCTGTTGGGATCTGATACGAGAGTTCAATGGGAGAAAAGATATTAGTAGAGGTTGAATTTGCAGCGGAGAAAGGCTATAAAATGAGTGATGAGTGACAGAAGATTAAATGTCGTTTTCAACATTATTAGAGACTGAAATTGACGATGTAGTTAAGTTATAAAAAACTTTTATGGATCATATCTATATATTTTTGAGTGAAAAATATTTAAATATTCCAACGGGCAGTCACCATTTCATCGGGCAGTCATTTCATCAGGCAGTCATCATTTCATCAGGCAGTCAACCATTCAATCGGGTGGTCACCATTTCATCAGGCAGTTACAATTTCATCAGGCAGTCACCATTTCATCAGGCTGTGACCATTTAATCAGGCGATCACCATTTCATCGGACAGTCACTATTTTTATCTGGCAGTCACCATGTAATCGGACAGTCCCCATTTCATTGGGCAGTCACCACTTTCTCGGGCAGTTATCACTTTCATCGGACAGTCACCACTTTATAGGGCAGTCACCACTATTGGAATATGAAACGAGAGTAATGCAATTCCACCCTTTCCAAAGGGGAGAATATATATAAGTGGAGGTTGGAATTAGGCAAAAGGGAAAAGTAGTCTGTAAAAATTATCAAGCGAGTGAGAGACAACATTTTATGCAACAGTATTTTAGATTTATCGTGACAATATAATCAAATTGTAGGCCTACAATATCTTAGCGGCTGAAAATGTTTTTGTGTATTAAAAAAAAATTCAGCAAATTTTATTTACCATCTATTAGTTCATCAAGAAAAATGATTTGACTATAAACCGATGGGTTATTTACAGTATGGACTGGCTAATTACGTTATTATTACTAAAATGACGGTCTAGCAAGGTAACTGTCTTGACGGAAAATGGTCTAGCTTTACCCCCAAAAAACCTTAAACATATCCTTTGTTTCTGGCAATCATCCCACACACCATTAGGTTGTTTGAAGAAATTTGTTTTCTTAAATAAAATAAATTGTACTTGATGCATGCTGATTAAAAACCTGTTTTGGTCAGTTTCCTCCGGGTGGTCAGACCATTGGTTACTGATGTGAACTACCTTCTGTGTGTGACCAGTACCCAAAAGGTAGTTCATGTTTTCCGAAGAAGATAAAAAATTATTACAACTTGCAAAAGGTATGCTTCTTATAGGATCAGGTACATTGTAGCTGGGAGTTAAAGTATGGACTAATAACTCAAAAAGAATCTTAATGTATAGCCTACAAACTAGAATAGAACATCTTAAAATAATTGTTATTTTTTTTGGACAAACAGTGTCTAAAAATGTAGAGAGTTTGCTATCGGGAGTATTTTGAATAAATAGAATGATTTGAGTTTAATTTGACTGACGATTGTTTAATAAACCCTCATTCTGTCATAATGTGAGTCATGTCGACGAAATGCGCATTAAAAGAAGCTGTATTTCATTACTCTTGCAGAAACTAACTTTAAGAGCGAGGTATGGATATATAAATATTGATACTTTGTAAAATTGCTTGAAAGAACAACAATAAGGTTTTAAAGTTTAACTAGTAACAGATACAGATAAAAAAACCAGGAATACAGTTCTTCAAAAACAACTTACAGAAAGTTTATAGTATATATTAAGTTCTACTTAGCTCTTTATTTTTGATGAACAGGCAGAGCTCTTTCCATCACAATGCTGAACCGTCTATCAACTGTGCTTCTATCCCTTTGTCATGGTCATCGTAAATATGTTCATCTTCCAGCTTGGTTTCTCTTTCATCAAATGACATTTCTAAAGCCACAATAGGAATACATTTGAAGTGATGAAGCCTCAAGTAATGCTTTGTGATAACGGTTGTGAGAAAACAAGAAGTTTAAAAAGTGAACAAAACAAATAGAGCCTAACCTTAAAAGAGGCTAGAAAGTGTGTAGTCCATCGGTACTTGTCAATTAGTAAGTTCACTGAGCAGTCACAGGTCCATCAGGCAGTCACCAATCCACTAACCATTCACCAAGCCACTGTAAAGTCAAATCCACCGGGCAGCCATTCCATCTGGCAGTCACCGTTCTATCAGGCAGCTAAAACAACATTCGACAGTAAACCGATCCAGTAAGTCACAATTTCATTAGGCAGTCACAATGTCATTAGTCAGTCACAAATCCATTAAACAGTAACCATTCTATTTGACAGCCACCATTCCATCAAGCAATCATCATTCTGTTACACAGTCACCATTCCATCATCCAGTCACCATTCCACCAACCAATCATCATTCTGTTACACTTTCACCAATCTATCATGTAGTCACCATTCCATTACACAGTCACCATTCTGTTACACAGTCACGATTTCATCATCCAGTCCCATCTCCATTAGGCAGTCACCATTCCATTAGGCCATCCGTATTTAATAAGGCACTCACTCTTTCATCAGCCAGTCATCGTTTCTGCGGGCAGTCGCTGTTCTATTTGATTCTGAAATGAGAGTAATGCAATTTCACCTTCCCAAGGGTAGAATACATATTAGTAGAGGTTGAATATGCAACAGGGCAAAGTAGGCTGTAAAAATTATCAAGTGGTGATTGTCAGAAGATTAAATTTACTTCCTCTGGCAGTCATTACTTTCATCGGACAGTCACCACTATTGGAATATGAAACAAGAGTAATGCAATTCCACCCTTTCCAAAGGGACGAAAATATATTTCTGGAGGTTGAATACGCAAACGGAAAAAGTAGGCTGTAAAAATCATCAAGTGACAGAAGATTAAGGGTCGCTTTTAACATTATGTAGTCAAAGTTAATAAAAATTATGGAGTACATCTATACCTTTGGGAGAGAAAAAAATTAAGGGTTAAGAGAAATTTAAATAAATGTACTGGCCTCAAAAAGCACTACCAATGTGTGATGGTTGCCAGTTACCAGCGGAAGGTCGTGGGTTTCCTCTGGGCACAGAGCCCGGTTTCCTCCCACAATAAAACTGGCGACACCACCAGATAAGTGAAATAATCTTGAGCGCGGTGTAAAACACCAAACAATCAATCAATCAATCAAAAAGTGCTTAGTGATATAGGCTATCCATATACAAGGGGTTTAAAAAGTGAGAAAAACAAATAGAATCTTAACTTTATGGAAGGTAGCAAGTGTATAGTCATAAGTAACAGTCAATTGATATTCACCAAGCACTTAGCATTCCATTAACCAGTCACCAATCGACCGAGCAGTCTCCAATCCACTTGGCAGCCATTTCATCAGGCAGTCACCATTCTATCGGACAGTCACCATTCTAGGTGGCATTCAACCATCAAATGGGCAGCCACAACACCACTGGACAGTCAACCGATCCATTAGGACATCAGTAACCATTCCATCATCTAGTAACTATTCGATTAGGCAGTCAACATTCCATCATGCAGTCAACATTCCATCATGCAGTCAGCCTTGTATTACACTGTCACCATTCTTTTACAGTCATTAATCCACCAAGCAGTTACCAACCCATAAGAAAGTCACAAATCCACTGGGCAGCAATTTCAATGGGCAGTCACCATTCTATCAGACAGTCGCCATTCTAGGAAGCAGTCAATAATTCATGGGGCAGCCATAACACCACTGGACAGTCAAGGGATCCATAGGGACGTCAGTAACCATTCCATCGTCTAGTAACCATTCCATTAGGCTGTGACCATTCCATTAGGCAGTCACGATTTCATCGGGCAGTCATAACTTTAATCAGACAATCACCAATATTGGAATCTGAAACGAGAGTAATCCAATCCCACCTTTTCCAAACTTGGGCAGAATATATATTAGTGGAGGTTGAATATGTAAACGAAAAAAGTAGACTGTAAAAATCATCATGTGACAAAACATTAAAGGTCGCTTTCAACATTATCTAGTCAAAGTTAAGAAACAGTTTTATAGAGCACATCTATACCTTTGTGAGAGAAAGTGTTTAGTGTTAAGAGAAATTGAAATAAATGTACCAGCTTCCAAAAGTGCTTAGTGATATAGGCTATCTATATACAAGGGATTTAAAAAGTGAACAAAGCAAATAGAACCTTAACTTTATATAAGGTAACAAGTGTACAGTTCCTCAGTACCAGTCATTTGGTAAAGTCAGCAATCCACTGAGCAGTCAGCAATCCACTAGCCAGTCACCAATCTGAGCAGTCGCCAATCCACAAGAAAAGGACAAATCCACACGACAACCATTTCCTCGTGCAGTCACCATTCAAGCGTTCAGTCAATCATCCATTGGGTGGCCACGGTATAACTGGACAGTCAACCAATCCATTAGGACGTCAATAACCATTCCATCATCTAGTAACCATTCCATTACGCTGTCAACATTCCATCATTCAGTCAGCCTTGTATGACAGTCACTATTCCATTACACAATTATCAATCCAGTTCATCGTAGTCACCAATTTTACAGACAGTCATCATTTCATCTGGCATTATGCAGTCACTACTTTCTTTGGTAGTCTCTACTTTCATCGGACGGTCACCACTTTACCGGGCAGTTTCCACTATCTGAAAAGTGAGTAAAGCATATCCACCCTTTCCAAAGGGAAGAATATATATTAGTGGAGGTTGGAATTATGGAAAAGGGAAAAGTAGTCTGTAAAGATTATCAAGTGAGTAAGAGAGAAATTTTTATGAAACAGTAGTTTAGATTTTTTTTGATGTTATCAACAAGTTGTAGGCCTACAACAATATCTTTGCGGAAGAAAATGTTGTTTGGTCAAAAAAAATAAGAATTCATCAAATTTTTTTACCATCTATTAGATCACCACGAAAAATTATTTGAATATAAGCCGATGGGCTATTTATGGACTGGCTAAATAAGTTATTTTTACTAAAAGGATGGCGTAGCACGTTAACTGTCATGATAACAGGAAATTTTCTTTACCCCAAAAAACGTTTAACAAATCCTTTGATTTTAGCAATCACCCCACAACATTAGGTTGTTTGAAGAAATTTTTTACTAAATAATATAAATTTGTACTTGATGAAAACTAAAAACGTTTTTGGGTCAGCTTCCTCCGGTTGGTCAGACCATTGGTTACTGATGTGAACTACCTTCTGTGTGTGACCAGTACCCAAAAGGTAGTTCACTTTTTCTGAAAATGATCGAAAATTATTATAACTTGCAAAAAGTATGCTCTTAATAGGACCAGATACATTACAGTTGCGAGGTAAAATATGGACTCATAACTCAAAAATAATCGTAAGCTATAGCGTAGAAACTACAATAAAACATCGTAAAAATAAGTTGTTTTTTTGGCCAAACCCTAATGAAAATGTACCATAATTTACCATAGTTTACTATAGTAAAACTGAGGTAAACTATGGTAAACTATAGTTTACTATAGTATACTATAGAATACTGTAGTGTATTATAGACTTTTGTAGTAGTTCTATAGGAAACTTTAGTTGACTATAGTACATTGTCTGTTACTATAGTATACCATAGATCTTGTATAGTAAAACTGAGGTAAACTATAGCTTGCTATAATATACTATGGTACACTATCGTTTACTATAGTGTATTGTAGACTTTTGTAGTCAGTCTATAGTTGACTATAGTACATAACCTTTTACTATAGTATATGATAGATCCTTTATAGTAAAACTGTAGTAAACTGGGATAACTGTAGTCTACTCTCAGGCCATAGGATTTCACGGCAACTATTGGTTCTGGTAGCCTGCTGCTACTGTTGCTCTAAAACTACGGAAACAAAAATCTGTTACCATCATGAAAGCCAATATATGGTATGATGTATAACGAAACTAGCAATCGGTATTGGTTGGTTCCCAGCATTTCAATATACGGAACCGATTCAATGTTTCTGACTGCCAGTGAAATGTTATGGCCTGTACTCTAGTAAATTACAGGTTACTATAGTACAACACAGTAAGTTTATAGTCAAACTGTAGTAAGTATGGTAAACTATAGTTTACTGTAGTATATGATAGGTAGGTACAATAGAGAATGATGGTAATTATATAGCCAAACTGAAGTAAACGGTGGTATATTGCTATGTGCTGTAGTAAATGATAAGTATGATAAATAAGTTAATAGTCAAGTATGGTAAACTATAGATCACTGTAATAGATTACTATGGAGAATCATGCTAATTATATAACGGTACTCAAACTGAAATGAACTGCACGGTGCTGTAGTAAATTATAGGTAACTGTCATAGTACAAGTTTATAGTCAAACTGTAGTAAAGTATGGTAAACTGTAGACGGCTCACTATAGTATATATCTATATTAAAATGAAATAAACTTCTCCAAATATTGCACTCTATATTATATCTATTTTAAACGAACGTACTATTAAGAGTATCTAAATAATATGTTCTCACTCAATATAGGACTAACTTATTACTGATCTCTTTTTACAAGATTTGCGTCATATTTTTGCTACAAAAAGTCTGTCCGGATTTGTACCATTTGTAATTTTTTTTTCATTTCTTTATTTCAAATACTCAGTTTTTTCCTGCAATAGATGTGATAATTGGGGAAAATTAATTAGGTCACACCAGCACATCATGGCTAAATAACATATAAAACAAATAATTTTGCTGTGGATGTTACTCAAAAAGTTGTATAAACATTAAGAAGAATATTAGTAATACTGGGGGGAAGGGGGGAGGGGGGCGATAATGTGATTTGAACGGATTGTAATGAGGACAAGATGTAGTTATAATGTTCTCATTTGTCATGGCTTTGACAGTAAGGGCTATGACTACACAGTGATTATGAAGTATTATTTACTATTTCCGTTTCAAGCGACCAACAATATGTATAGGCCTATGTTTGAAATGACCGTTTTTCAGTCTACCGTCCCTTTTATAATTGATGGGATTATTTACAAGCCGAACGTGATATTTTATTTGCCTGCCAAAAGTCATCTACGAGGTCATCTACTATGCAATAAATTATATTACATAAAGAAGGGATTTTTTAAGTATGTCTATAATTCGTTAAATCTTTCTAAAAATTGATTCAAAATCTGTATTTCTACTATGAAGTCTTGGTGCAAATAGCTCAAATTTGTTTTTCAATTAGCCTACTTTATTGAAGTAGGGCCTAATCCAGTCGAATAAAAAGGACTTTAAGTTCAACTGTGCAGGCTGTGAGACAGAGGGGAGGGGGTGTGGCTGGGCGGACAGAATGACAGTCACAGCTGAGTGCAAAGCTTGCTTTGAGGTGTTATAAAATTTTAGGGCTGACTTTAAAGATTTTCAAGTTGTATGAGTAGGGTTATAAAGATTTCATTGACAGGCATAAAGTTTTCATTGATAGGTGTATTAAACTACTTATAGCTAGTTTATTTTACGACTTCTGTGCCGATATATATATGAGTTATGACAACAGGTCAACAAAGTATTTTGTCAACATGTGGACTGGCCGTAAATGTATACGGCTTTACAACTTTTTAACACTTCCCCATCTGGAATAGTCAGCATTGCAATAAAACAAGCAGTTTATTTCTCCTAAGAAAAAGTTCCCGTCTTTGATTTTGTCACTTCCACCAAATGAAAAGATTAAAGTAGCTGTAGTGTAAGATTCGGAATGATCGACGTTGTTTCCCAGACATCCGGGTATTATGATTACGAGGTCAAGTATTACGGCCGTACGTGTCAACCGCCATCTTGTTCACTGGGACTCTGTCAACGAAAATTGTACCCGTGTTTATATTACGATTGATAACTATTTAGGATTGCATTCTGGTGTGTTTTCTGATCAACCTGTCCAACACCTGTCTACACATGACTGGTGAAATGGTCCGAAGTTGGGAGTTACCTCAGACGTAGGGGCCTACAGATCCCGAACATTGGATTTGAAGTTGACCGACGTGTGTCTGGTGGATGTTGTACGCCGTAATGTCCACTGAAGAAAAGCAAACACCAAACTGAGAAACAGGCTGGCTGTGACACTGACTGAGTCTGACGGTCTGGGTAGGTTTTGACTTTTTATTTACCGTATGAATATTTGTCTGGTAATGGTATGTCACATAGGCTACAGCTTATGTTTACACCAAAAAGAATGTGCCTTTTCGGTATTCCATTTCAAAAATACATTTATTCATATTACTTATTAGTTGCCAAAAAGGGGAAAAGGTGAAATAGTGGTTTTATGAGATTGTCTTGGTACAGCAAATTTATTTATTTGAAGAACAAAACAAGTAAAAATCAGCTGTAGCAAAAATTGTTAACCTTGAAAGTGATGGACCAGTTCTAACTTCTATATTCCATACAATTAGAAAATTAGGACTTACAAAGTTACAGTTGGCTGTACTAACTCTGAATTAAATTTAGAGCGCTTAATTCGGACTTTATTCCCGCCATTCAAATTTCATGACAACCATCATGTACATATTATATGGTGGATAAACAAACAATACTAATAATTTGGAGTAACTCTGAATAATAAGCCCTTTTTTTCGCCCTAGTAGTAGGCCCAACACTTCCAAAATAAAACACATTCAGTTGTGTATGTATCTATATGCATGTCTACGTACAAAGGGTGAAGTGCACTTAAAATGTAATTGTATATTAAACTGCCCCAGTAGGCAGTATGTCTTTTGATAAAGATTAACATTCTTGCATCCTTTATAATACCACAATTTTATTTTCAGAGCTCACACATATCTCTTCAAATATGACAATAGGCGATGTACAGTAAATCGGCTCCCAGAAATGAAAATCAACCTATACTACAGTTAACATCGGACACCCTACAACTACAGGATCTGAAGAATCCTTTCACCGAAAACCAGAGTCTTTCTGAAAATTAGGATACATAATCGAAAAAGGTAGATTAACATTTAAGTTTTTATGATTACCCGGATAACGCAAAATCTCAAAGCCTGTAGGCTTTATTATTATATGTATAGTTATAGGGTAGACTTTAAAATCATAACGGTAACCGGTTTAACAAATGCTGTATATTAAGAAAAAAAGCATGCGAGGTAGGAAAACAAAATATTTGCATGGAATTTCCTGTTTTACTATGTATACATGTAGGTTATCAGTTTAGTGCATCAACCATACATGTACATGTATTACAGTATAATATAAAGGCCCCTTTTGGTCGTCTGCTGGTTGGTGAAATATAACATGGCAATGAATGGAAAACAATCACATTTCGGCTGTAAGGACAGATAAAAAGTCTAACTTGGGTTAATAATTGGAAACTTTATTTTCTTTACCATACTTAAGTTTAATTTTTTTTTTTGCAGGAAATTGGAAATAACATATCGGAGTAAATTTTTTTCTTCCATTTATTCCCAAATCAACGGAGGTTCAAAGCAAAGTGAGGTAACAAAGCCTGGGATGACGTCACACAGTGGATTTCTATGAGGTAAATTATTGAAATCAAGATAATACTTCATGGTCACAGTGCAAAATTTGTTTCAATAATATATGTAATACATCGGCTTAATCTTGCTCAGTCAAGCACAGGCCTTCCCCGTTGATGTTATTTATTTATATTTCTTTTGTTTTCTTGTAGTATAAACTGAAGAACGATATCCTGATCACAGAGAGTCATACACCAAACACTTACCAGAACCATAAAAGCAGTCTGGCCTCAAAACAGCGATCCAACCCCAAACAGAAATCAGAGGACCCCCCCCCCCCAATCCCCCCCCCCCCAAAAAAAACAACCATACACAAGTTTAACAAAGTCATTTTGAGAATGAAGAGAAGGAAGGTGTTGTACAATAATATCAAATGTCGGTTTTATCAGATTCTGTGTACAGATTTTTCAACAGTATTTGTAATAAACAGCATTATCTGTCTTAAACTAAAGATTTTTTCTTATTATTTTGTATGTTAACTGAAGACAGTCAGCAGTCATTATAGTTTACTACAGTCACTATAGCTTATGTTACTACAGTCACCATGGTTTACTTAAGTTTACCATACCAATAGTATACATGTAGTCGCTACAGTTTACTATAGTCGCCATGGATTACTATAAATGACTATAGTCGCTATAGTTTACTATAGTCGCTATAGTTTACTATAGTCGCTATAGTTTACTATATTCGCTATAGTTTACTATAGTCGCTATAGACTACTATAGTCGCTATAGTTTACTATAGTCGCTATAGTTTACTATAGTCGCTATAGTTTACTATAGTCGCTATAGTTTACTATAGTCGCTATAGTTTACTATAGTCGCTATAGTTTACTATAGTCGCTATAGTTTACTATGGTACTTTTGCCACGTTTACTATAGTCTGTTTACTATAGTAACTACAGTGACTATAGTTTACTATAGTAAACAGGCTATAGTAAAGTGGCAAAAGTACCATAGTAAACTATAGTTTTTTGCTATAGTAAACTATAGTACATTTTCATTAGGGTTAACAGTGTCTAAAAATGCAGAGAGTTTGCTATCGGGAGTATTTTGAATAAATAGAATTATTTGAGTTTAAATTGACTGATGCTTGTGTAATAAACCCTCATTCTATCATACTTTGAGACATGCTGAAGAAACATCAGATTAAAATAAGCCGTATTTCATTACTCCCGCAGAAACTAACTTTAAGGGAGAAGAGTGAGGTATAAAAATATTGTTACTTGTAAAATTGCTTGAATGGGCAACCTTAAAGGTTTAAAATTTCACTAATCAAAAGAAACATTAAAAAACCCGGGAATACAGTTCTTCAGAAACGACCTATAGAAAGAATATAATATATATTAAGTTCTACTTAGCTCTTTATTTTTTGCCAACAGATAGAGCTCTTTTCATCAAATGCTTCATTCATCTTTCCATCAGCGGGATCGTCTATCAAATGGACTTCTACCCCTGTCATGGTCACGGTAAATATATTCATCTTCCATCTTGACTTCTTTTTCATGAAAACACATGTCTAAAACCACAATAATCCATTGGGCAGCCACAACACAACTGTACAGTCAACTGATCCATTGGGACGTCAGTAACCATTCCATCATCTAGTAACCATTCCATTAGGCAGTCACGATTTCATCGGGCAGTCATAACTTTAATCAGACAATCACCACTATTTGAATCTGAAACGAGAGTAATGCAATCCCACCTTTTCCAAACTTGGGCAGAATATATATTAGTGGAGGTTGAATATGTAAACGAAAAAAGTAGACTGTAAAAATCATCATGTGACAGAAGATTAAAGGTCGCTTTCAACATTATGTAGTCAAAGTTAAGAAAACTTTTATAAAGCACATCTAAACCTTTGTGAGAGAAAGTATTTAGTGTTAAGAGAAATTTAAATAAATGTACCGCCTTCTAAAAGCGCTAAGTGATATAGGCTATCCATATACAAGAGGTTTAAAAAGTGAAAGAAACAAATAGAACCTTAACATTATGGAAGGTAGAATATGTATACTTCATCGCTATCAGTCAATTGGTAAAGACAGCAATCCACCGAGCAGTCACCAATCAAAAAGCCAGTCACCAATCCACAAGAAAGTCACACATCTACTGGGCAGCCATATCAATGGGCAGTCACCATTCTATCAGACAGTCGCCATTCTAGCAAGCAGTCAATAATCCATTGGGCAGCCATAACACCACTGGGCAGTCAAGGGATCCATACGGACGTCAGAAACCATTCCATCATCTGGTAACCATTCCATTACCATTTCATCATGCAGTCAGCCTTATTACAGTCACCATTCCATTGGGAAGTTATCAATCCGTCGAGCAGTCACCTTTCCACAGGGCATTCACCATACAATTGGGCTTTCACCATTCCTCCAGCAGTCACCATTCTAGTGGGCAGTCATCTTTCAATCGGGCAGTCACTTTTCCATTAGGCCATCACTATTCCATAAGGCAGTCACCATTAGGCAATCCTCATTTATTAGGCAGTCATCATTCCATTGGAAAGTCACCATTGTAGTGGGCAGTCAGTAACCCATTGGGCAGCCACAACACAACTGGACAGACAACCGATCCATTGGGACGTCAGCAACCATTCAATCATCTAATAATCATTCCATATTCTAGAAACCATTCCATTAGGCAGTCACGATTATTCGAGCAGTCGACATTTCATCGGGCAGTCACAATTTCATCGGCCAGTCACGATTTCATTGTTCAGTCACTATTCTATAGGACAGTCACCATTCTAGCTGGCAGTCAATCATCCAATGCGCAGCCACAACACCACTGGACAGTCAACCGATCCAGTAGGACATCAGTAACCATTCCATCATCTAGTAACTATTCAATTAGACAGTCAACATTCCATCATGCAGTCAACATTCCATCATGCAGTCAGCCTTGTAATACTCTGTCACCATTCTTTTACAGCCATTAATCCACCAAGCAGTTACCAATTCCACGCTTTCCAAAGGGGATAATATATATTAGTGAAGGTTGAATATGCAAACTGAAAAAGTAGGCTGTAAAAATCATAAAGTGACAGAAGATTAAAGGTCGCTTTCAACATTATTTAGTCAAAGTAAAGAAAAAGTGTTATAAAGCACATCTATACCTTTGTGAGAGAAAGTATTTAGTGTTAAGAGAAATTTAAATATATGTACCGGCTTTAAAAAGTGCTTAGTGATACAGGCTATCCGTAAACAAGAGGTTTAAAAAGTAAAAGAAACAAATAGAACCTTATTTTTATGGAAGGTAGCATGTGTATAGTTTATCAGTAGCAGTCAATTGGTAAAGTCAACAATCTACCGAGCAGTCAGCAATCCACTAGCCAGTTACCAATCGACCGAGCAGTCACCAATCCACTTGGCAGCCATTTCATTGTTCAGTCACCATTCTATCGGAAAGTCACCATTCTAGTTGGCAATCAATCATCCAATGGGCAGCCACAACACCACTGGACAGGCAACCGATCCATTAGGACATCAGTAACCATTCCATCCTCTAGTAACTATTCAATTAGGCAGTCAACATTCCATCATGCAGTCAACATTCCATCATGCAGTCAGCCTTGTAATACTCGGTCACCATTCTTTTACAGTCATTAATCCACCAAGCAGTTACCAATTCATAAGAAAGTCACAAATCCACAGGGCTGCCATTCCATAAGTCAGTCATCATTCCATCAAACAGACACCATTCTAGCAGACAGTCAATAATCCATTGGGCAGCCACAACACAACTGTACAGTCAACTAATCCATTGGGACGTCAGTAACCATTCCATCATCTATTAACCATTCCATTAGGCTGTGACCATTCCATTAGGCAGTCACGTTTTCATCAGGCAGTCATAACTTTAATCAGACAATCACCACTATTGGAATCTGAAACGAGAGTAATGCAATCCCACCTTTTCCAAACTTGGGCTGAATATATATTAGTGAAGGTTGAATATATAAGCGAAAAAAGTAGACTGTAAAAATCATTATGTGGCAGAAGATTAAAGGTTACTTTCAACATTATGTAGTCAAAGTTAAGAATAACTTTTATAAAGCACATCTATACCTTTGTGAGAGAAAGTATTTAGTGTTAAGAGAAATTTAAATAAATGTACCGGCTTCTAAAAGTGCTCAGTGATATAGGCTATCCATATACAAGAGGTTTAAAAAGTGAAAGAAACAAATAGAACCTTAACTCTATGGAAGGTAGAAAATGTGTACTTCATCGCTATCAGTCAATTGGTAAAGACAGCAATCCACCGAGCAGTCACCAATCCAAAAGCCAGTCACCAATCCACCGAGCAGTCACCAATCCACAAGAAAGTCACAAATCCACTGGGCAGCCATATCAATGGGCAGTCACCATTCTATCAGACAGTCACCATTCTAGCAAGCAGTCAATATTCCATTGGGCAGCCATAACACCACTGGGCAGTCAAGGGATCCATACGGACGTCAGAAACCATTCCATCATCTGGTAACCATTCCATTAACATTTCATCATGCAGTCAGCCTTATTACATTCACCATTCCATTGGGAAGTTATCAATCCGTCGAGCAGTCACCTTTCCACAGGGCATTCACCATACAATTGGGCTTTCACCATTCCTCCAGCAGTCACCATTCTAGTGGGCAGTCATCTTTCAATCGGGCAGTCACTTTTCCATTAGGCCATCACTATTCCATAAGGCAGTCACCATTAGGCAATCCTCATTTATTAGGCAGTCATCATTCCATTGGAAAGTCACCATTGTAGTGGGCAGTCAGTAACCCATTGGGCAGCCACAACACAACTGGACAGACAACCGATCCATTGGGACGTCAGCAACCATTCAATCATCTAATAATCATTCCATATTCTAGAAACCATTCCATTAGGCAGTCACGATTATTCGAGCAGTCGACATTTCATCGGGCAGTCACAATTTCATCAGGCAGTCATAACTTTAATCAGACAATCACCACTATTGGAATCTGAAACGAGAGTAATGCAATCCCACCTTTTCCAAACTTGGGCTGAATATATATTAGTGAAGGTTGAATATATAAGCGAAAAAAGTAGACTGTAAAAATCATTATGTGGCAGAAGATTAAAGGTTACTTTCAACATTATGTAGTCAAAGTTAAGAATAACTTTTATAAAGCACATCTATACCTTTGTGAGAGAAAGTATTTAGTGTTAAGAGAAATTTAAATAAATGTATCGGCTTCTAAAAGTGCTCAGTGATATAGGCTATCCATATACAAGAGGTTAAAAAGTGAAAGAAACAAATAGAACCTTAACTTTATGGAAGGTAGAAAATGTGTACTTCATCGCTATCAGTCAATTGGTAAAGACAGCAATCCACCGAGCAGTCACCAATCCAAAAGCCAGTCACCAATCCACCGAGCAGTCACCAATCCACAAGAAAGTCACACATCTACTGGGCAGCCATATCACTGGGCAGTCACCATTCTATCAGACAGTCACCATTCTATCAGACAGTCACCATTCTATCGGACAGTCACCATTCTAGGTGGCATTCAACCATCCAATGGGCAGCCACAACCCCACTGGACAGTCAACTGATCCATTAGGACATCAGTAACCATTCCATGATCTAGTAACTATTCAATTAGGCAGTCAACATTCCATCATGCAGTCAGCCTTGTATTACACTGTCACCATTCTTTTACAGTCATTAATCCACCAAGCAGTTACCAATCCATAAGAAAGTCACAAATCCACTGGGCAGCCATTTCAATGGGCAGTCACCATTCTATCAGACAGTCGCCATTCTAGGAAGCAGTCAATAATCCATGGGGCAGCCAGAACATCACTGGACAGTCAAGGGATCCATAGGGACATCAGTAACCATTCCATCATCTAGTAACCATTCCATTAGGCAGTCACGATTTCATCGGGCAGTCATAACTTTAATCAGACAATCACCAATATTGGAATCTGAAACGAGAGTAATGCAATCCCACCTTTACCAAACTTGGGCAGAATATATATTAGTGGAGGTTGAATATGTAAACGAAAAAAGTAGACTGTAAAATCATCATGTGACAGAAGATTAAAGGTCGCTTTCAACATTATCTAGTCAAAGTTAAGAAACAGTTTTATAGAGCACATTTGTGAGAGAAAGTTGTTATCCATAAGTAATTCTTGACCTTATTGGGATAATATATATTAGTGAAGGTTGAATATGCAAACTGAAAAAGTAGGCTGTAAAAATCATCAAGAGAAAGAAGATTAAAGGTCGCTGTCAACATTATTTAGTCAAAGTAAAGAAAAGTTTTATAAAGCACATCTATACCTTTGTGAGAGAAAGTATTTAGTGTTAAGAGAAATTTAAATAAATGTACCAGCTTCCAAAAGTGCTTAGTGATATAGGCTATCTATATACAAGGGATTTAAAAAGTGAACAAAGCAAATAGAACCTTTAGTTTATGTAAGGTAACAAGTGTACAGTTCCTCAGTACCATTTGGTACCATTTGCTAAAGTCAGCAATCCACTGAGCAGTCAGCAATCCACTAGCCGTCACCAATCTGAGCAGTCACCAATCCACAAGAAAAGGACAAATCCACACGACAACCATTTCCTCGTGCAGTCACCATTCAAGCGTTCAGCCAATCATCCATTGGGTGGCCACGGCATAACTGGACAGTCAACCAATTCATTAGGACGTCAATAACCATTCCATCATCTAGTAACCATTCCATTACGCTGTCAACATTCCATCATTCTGTCAGCCTTGTATGACAGTCACTATTCCATTACACAATTATCAATCCAGTTCATCGTAGTCACCAATTTTACAGACAGTCATCATTTCATCTGGCATTATGCAGTCACCATTTCGTTGGGCAGTCACTACTTTCTTTGGCAGTCTCTACTTTCATCGGACGGTCACCACTTTACCGGGCAGTCTCTACTATTGGCATCTGAAACGAGAGTAAAGCATATCCACCCTTTCCAAAGGGAAGAATATATATTAGTGGAGGTTGGAATTATGGAAAAGGGAAAAGTAGTCTGTAAAGATTATCAAGTGAGTAAGAGAGAACATTTTATGAAACAGTAGTTTAGATTTTTTTGATATTATCAACAAGTTGTAGGCCTACAACAATATCTTTGCGGAAGAAAATGTTGTTTGGTAAAAAAAAATAAGAATTCATCAAATTTTTTTACCATCTATTAGATCACCAAGAAAAATTATTTGAATATAAGCCGATGGGCTATTTATGGACTGGCTAAATAAGTTTTTTTTACTAAAAGGATGGCGTAGCACGTTAACTGTCATGATAACAGGACATTTTCTTTACCCCAAGAAACGTTTAACAAATCCTTTGATTTTAGCAATCATCCCACAACATTAGGTTGTTTGAAGAAATTTTTTACTAAATATTATAAATTTGTACTCAAAAGCTAACTAAAAACGTTTTTGGGTCAGCTTCCTCCGGTTGGTCAGACCATTGGTTACTGATGTGAACTACCTTCTGTGTGTGACCAGTACCCAAAAGGTAGTTCACTTTTTCTGAAAATGATCAAAAATTATTATAACTTGCAAAAAGTATGCTCTTAATAGGACCAGATACATTACAGTTGCCAGGTAAAGTATGGACTCGTAACTAAAAAATAATCGTAATCTATAGCCTAGAAACTAGAATAAATTGACTGATGCTTGTGTAATAAACCCTCATTCTATCATACTTTGAGACATGCCGAAGAAACATCAGATTAAAATAAGCCGTATTTCATTACTCCCGCAGAAACTAACTTTAAGGGAGAAGAGTGAGGTATAAAAATATTGTTACTTGTAAAATTGCTTGAATGTGCAACCTTAAAGGTTTAAAATTTTACTAATCAAAAGAAACATTAAAAAACCCGGGAATACAGTTCTTCAGAAACGACCTATAGAAAGAATATAATATATATTAAGTTCTACTTAGCTCTTTATTTTTTGCCAACAGAAAGAGCTCTTTTCATCAAATGCTTCATTCATCTTTCCATCAGCGGGATCGTCTATCAAATGGACTTCTACCCCTGTCATGGTCACGGTAAATATATTCATCTTCCATCTTGACTTCTTTTTTATGAAATCACATGTCTAAAACCACAATAATGCATTGGGCAGCCACAACACAACTGTACAGTCAACTTATCCATTGGGACATCAGTAACCATTCCATCATCTAGTAACCATTCCATTAGGCTGTGACCATTCCATTAGGCAGTCACGATTTCATCGGGCAGTCATAACTTTAATCAGACAATCACCACTATTGGAATCTGAAACGAGAGTAATGCAATCCCACCTTTTCCAAACTTGGGCAGAATATATATTAGTGGAGGTTGAATATGTAAACGAAAAAAGTAGACTGTAAAAATCATCATGTGACAGAAGATTAAAGGTCGCTTTCAACCTTATGTAGTCAAAGTTAAGAAAAACTTTTATAAAGCACATCTATACCTTTGTGAGAGAAAGTATTTAGTGTTAAGAGAAATTTAAATAAATGTACCGCCTTCTAAAAGCGCTAAGTGATATAGGCTATCCATATACAAGAGGTTTACAAAGTGAAAGAAACAAATAGAACCTTAACTTTATGGAAGGTACAAAATCTATACTTCATCGCTATCAGTCAATTGGTACAGACAGCAATCCACCGAGCAGTCACCAATCCAAAAGCCAGTCACCAATCCACCGAGCAGTCACCAATCCACAAGAAAGTCACAAATCCACTGGGCAGCCATTTCAATGGGCAGTCACCATTCTATCAGACAGTCACCATTCTAGCAAGCAGTCAACAATCCATTGGGCAGCCATAACACACCTGGACAGTCAAGGGATCCATAGGGACGTCAGAAACCATTCCCTCATCTGGTAACCATTCCATTACCATTTTATCATGCAGTCAGCCTAATTACACAGTCACCATTCCATAGGGCAGTTATCAATCCGTCAAGCAGTCACCATTCCAAAGGGCATTCACCATACCATTGAGCATTCACCATTCCACCAGCAGTCACCATTCTAGTGGGCAGTCACTTTTCCATTAGGCCACCAATATTCCATAAGACAGTCACCATTAGGCAATCCTCATTTATTAGGCAGTCATCATTCCATGGGAGTTGTAGTGGACAGTCAGTAATTCATCGGGCAGCCACAACACAAGTAGCTGGACAGTCAACCGATCCATTGGGACGTCAGCAACCATTCAATCATCTAGTAATCATTTCATCATCTAGTAACCATTCTATTAGGCAGTCAAGATTATTCGAGCAGTTGCGATTTCATCAGGCAGTCACAATTTCATCGGCCAGTCACGATTTCATCAGTCAGTCATTACTTTCATGGCACAGGCACCACTATTGGAATCTGAAAAGAGAGTAATGCAATTCCACGCTTTCCAAAAAGGGATAATATATATTAGTGAAGGTTGAAAATGAAAACTGAAAAAGTAGGCTGTAAAAATAATCAAGTGACAGAAGATTAAAGGTCGCTTTCAACATTATTTAGTCAAAGTAAAGAAAAAGTTTTATAAAGCACATCTACACCTTTGTGAGAGAAAGTATTTAGTGTTAAGAGAAATTTAAATAAATGTACCGGCTTTAAAAAGTGCTTAGTGATACAGGCTATCCGTATACAAGAGGTTTAAAAAGTGAAAGAAACAAATAGAACCTTAACTTTATGGAAGGTAGCATGTATATAGTTCATCAGTAGCAGTCAATTGGTAAAGTCAACAATCTACCGAGCAGTCAGCAATTTACTAGCCAGTTACCAATCAACCGCGCAGTCACCAATCCATTTCATTGTTCAGTCACCATTCTATCGGACAGTCACCATTCTAACTGGCAGTCAATTATCCAATGAGCAGCCACAACACCACTGGACAGTCAACCGATCCATTAGGACATCAGTAACCATTCCATCATCAAGTAACTATTCAATGAGGCAGTCAACATTCCATCATGCAGTCAACATTCCATCATGCAGTCAGCCTTGTAATACTCTGTCCCCATTCTTTTACAGTCATTAATCCACCAAGCAGTTACCAATTCATAAGAAAGTCACAAATCCACAGGGCTGCCTTTCCATAAGTCAGTCATCATTCCATCAAACAGACACCATTCTAGCGGAGAGTCATCCTTTGGGCAGCCACAACACAACTGTTCAGTCAACTGATCCATTGGGACGTCAGTAACCATTCCATCATCTAGTAACCATTCCATTAGGCTGTGACCATTCCATTTGGCAGTCACGATTTCATCTAGCAGTCATAACTTTAATCAGACAATCACCACTATTGGAATCTGAAACGAGAGTAATGCAATCCCACCTTTTCCAAACTTGGGCAGAATATATATTAGTGGAGGTTGAATATGTAAACGAAAAAAGTAGACTGTAAAAATCACCATGTGACAGAAGATTAAAGGTCGCTTTCAACATTATGTAGTTAAAGTTAAAAAAAACTTTTATAAAGCACATCTATACCTTTGTGAGAGAAAGTATTTAGTGTTAAGAGAAATTTAAATAAATGTACCGGCTTTAAAAAGTGCTTAGTGATACAGGCTATCCGTATACAAGAGGTTTAAAAAGTGAAAGAAACAAATAGAACCTTAACTTTATGGAAGGTAGCATGTATATAGTTCATCAGTAGCAGTCAATTGGTAAAGTCAACAATCTACCAAGCAGTCAGCAATTTACTAGCCAGTTACCAATCGACCGCGCAGTCACCAATCCATTTCATTGTTCAGTCACCATTCTATCGGACAGTCACCATTCTAACTGGCAGTCAATCATCCAATGAGCAGCCAGAACACCACTGGACAGTCAACCGATCCATTAGGACATCAGTAACCATTCCATCATCTAGTAACTATTCAATGAGGCAGTCAACATTCCATCATGCAGTCAACATTCCATCATGCAGTCAGCCTTGTAATACTCTGTCCCAATTCTTTTACAGTCATTAATCCACCAAGCAGTTACCAATTCATAAGAAAGTCACAAATCCACAGGGCTGCCATTCCATAAGTCAGTCATCATTCCATCAAACAGACACCATTCTAGCGGACAGTCATCCATTGAGCAGCCACAACACAACTGTACAGTCAACTGATCCATTGGGACGTCAGTAACCATTCCATCATCTAGTAACCATTCCATTAGGCTGTGACCATTCCATTTGGCAGTCACGATTTCATCTGGCAGTCATAACTTTAATTAGACAATCACCACTATTGGAATCTGAAACGAGAGTAATGCAATCCCACCTTTTCCAATCTTGGGCAGAATATATATTAGTGGAGGTTGAATATGTAAACGAAAAAAGTAGACTGTAAAAATCATCATGTGACAGAAGATTAAAGGTCGCTTTCAACATTATGTAGTTAAAGTTAAGAAAAACTTTTATAAAGCACATCTATACCTTTGTGATAGAAAGTATTTAGTGTTAAGAGAAATTGAAATAAATGTACCGGCTTCTAAAAGTGCTCAGTGTGATATAGGCTATCCATATACAAGAGGTTTAAAAAGTGAAAGAAACAAATAGAACCTTAACTTTCTGAAAGGTAGAAAATGTATACTTCATCGCTATCAGTCAATTGGTAAAGACAGCAATCCACCGAGCAGTCACCGATCCAAAAGCCAGTCACCAATCCCCCCCGAGCAGTCACCAATCCACAAGAAAGTCACAAATCCACCGAGCAGTCACCAATCCACAAGAAAGTCACAAATCCACTGGGCAGCCATTTCAATGGGCACTCACCATTCTATCAGGCAATCACCATTCTAGCAAGCAGTCAATAGTCCATTGGACAGCCATAACACCACTGGACAGTCAAGGGATCTATAGGGACGTCAGAAACCATTCCATCATCTGGTAACCATTCCATTACCATTTCATCATGCAGTCAGCCTTATTACACAGTCACCATTCTATAGGGCAGTTATGAATCCGTCGAGCAGTCACCATTCCACAGGGCATTCACCATACCATTGGGCATTCACCATTCCACCAGCAGTCACCATTCTAGTGGGCAGTCTTAACAGACAAAGACCCTATGAAGATGGTTGCTTCTTACACCAAGGCCGGTGAGTCAACACCAATTTGTGACACAATTCCACGCTTTCCAAAGGGGATAATATATATTAGTGAAGGTTAAATATGCAAACTGAAAAAGTAGGCTGTAAAAATCATCAAGTGACAGAAGATTAAAGGTCGCTTTCAACATTATTTAGTCAAAGTAAAGAAAAAGTTTTAAAAAGCACATCTATACCTTTGTGAGAGAAAGTATTTAGTGTTAAGAGAAATTGAAATAAATGTACCAGCTTCCAAAAGTGCTTAGTGGTATAGGCTATCCATATACAAGCGATTTAAAAAGTGAACAAAGCAAATAGAACCTTTAGTTTATGTAAGGTAAAAAGTGTACAGTTCCTCAGTACCAGTCATTTGGTAAAGTCAGCAATCCACTGAGCAGTCAGCAATCCACTAGCCAGTCACTAATCTGAGCAGTCACCAATCCACAAGAAAATGACAAATCCACACGGCAACCATTTCCTCGTGCAGTCACCATTCAAGCTTTCAGTCAATGATCCATTGGGTGGCCACGGCATAACTGGACAGTCAACCAATCCATTAGGACGTCAATAACCATTTCATCATCTAGTAACCATTTCATTACGCTGTCAACATTCCATCATTCAGTCAGCCTTGTATGACAGTCACTATTCCATTACACAATTATCAATCCAGTTCATCGTAGTCACCAATTTTACGGACAGTCATCATTTCATCTGGCATTATGCAGTCACCATTTCGTTGGGCAGTCACTACTTTCTTTGGCAGTCTCAACTTTCCTCGGACGGTCACCACTTTACCGGGCAGTCTCCACTATTGGCATCTGAAATGATAGTAATGCATATCCACCCTTTCCAAAGGGAAGAATATATATTAGTGGAGGTTGGAATTATGGAAAAGGGAAAAGTAGTCTATAAAGATTATCAAGTGAGTAAGAGAGAACATTTTATGAAACAGTAGTTTAGATTTTTTTGATATTATCAATTATCAACAAGTTGTAGGCCTACAACAATATCTTAGCGGAAGAAAATGTTGTTTGGTAAAAAAATAAGAATTCATCAAAATTTTTTACCATCTATTAGATCACCACGCAAAATTATTTGACTATAAGCCGATGGGCTATTTATGGACTGGCTAAATAAGTTATTTTTACTAAAAGGATGGCGTAGCACGTTAACTGTTATGATAACAAGAAATTTTCTTTACCCCAAAAAACGTTTAACAAATCCTTTGATTCTAGCAATCATCCCACAACATTAGGTTGTTTAAAGAAATTTTTTTACTAAATAATATAAATTTGTACTTGATGCAAGCTCACTAAAAACGTTTTTGGGTCAGCTTCCTCCGGTTGGTCAGACCATTGGTTACTGATGTGAACTACCTTCTGTGTGTGACCAGTACCCAAAAGGTAGTTCACTTTTTCTGAAAATTATTATAACTTGCAAAAAGTATGCTCTTAATAGGACCAGATACATTACAGTTGCGAGTAAAAATATGGACTCATAACTCAAAAATAATCGTAATCTATAGCCTAGAAACTAGAATAAAACCTCGTAAAAATAAGTTTTTTTCTGGCCAAACAGTGTCTTAAAATGCAGAGAGTTTGCTATCGGGAGTATTTTGAATAAATATAATTATTTGAGTTTAAATTGACTAATGCTTGTGTAATAAACCCTCATTCTGTCATACTTTGAGGCATGTCGAAATAAGCCGTATTTCATTACTCTCGCAGAAACTAACTTTAAGGGAGAAAAGTGATGTATAAAAATATTGTTACTTGTAAAATTGCTTGAATGGGTAACCTTAAGGGTTTAAAATGTGACTTATCAAAAGAAACATTAAAAAACCCGGGAATACAGTTCTTCAGAAACGACCTAAAGAAAGAATATAATATATATTAAGTTCTACTTAATTCTTTATTTTTTGCCAACAGATAGAGCTCTGTTCATCAAATGCTTCCTTCATCTTTCCATCAGCGGGACCGTCTATCAATTGGACTTCTACGCCTGTCATGGTCACAGTAAATATATTCATCTTCCATCTTGACTTCTTTTTCATGAAATCACATGTCTAAAACCACAATAGGAATACATTTGAATACATAATGTTTTGTGATAACGGCTGTGATAAAACAAGAAGTTTAAAAAGTGGACAAAACTAATAGAGCCTTAACTTAAAAGAAGGTAGCAAGTGTATAGTTCATCAGTACTAGCTAATTAGTAAGTTCCCAATCCACTAAGAAGTCCCGAGTTTACCAGGAAGTCACCAATCCACCAAGCAATCACCAAACCATTGTAAAGTCACAAATTCACCAGGCAGCCATTCAATCTGGCATTCACCATTCCATCACTTAGTCAAAAAACCATTCAACAGTAACCCGATCCATTAGGCAGTTACAATTTCATTAGTTGGTAACTAATCCATTAAACAATAACCACTCTATGTGGCAGTTACCATTCTATTATCCAGTCATCATTCCATCAGGTAGTCACCATTCCATTACACAGTCATCAATCTATCATGCAGTCACCATTCCATTAGACAGTCACCATCCCATCAGACCGTCACCATTCCAATAGACAGTCACCATATTATCAATCAGCCACCATTTTATTAGGAAGTCATCCTTTCACCAGCCATGTATCATTTCTTTAGGCAGTCACTATTCTTTTTGATTCTGAATCGAGATTAATGCAATTTCACCCTTCCCAAACGGAGAATATTTATTAGTGGAGGTTGAATATGTAAATGGAAAAAGTAGGCTAAAAAAATCATCAAGTAACAGAAGATTAAAGGTTGCTTTCAACATTATTTAGTCAAAGTAAAGGAAAACTTTTATAAAGCACATCTATACCTTTGTGAGAGAAAGTATTTAGTGTTAAGAGAAATTTAAATAAATGTATCGGCTTTAAAAAGTGCTTAGTGATACAGGCTATCCAAATACAAGAGGTTTAAAAAGTGAAAGAAACAAATAGAACCTTAACTTTATGGAAGGTAGCATTTGTATAGTTTATCAGTAGCAGTCAATTGGTAAAGTCAACAATCTACCGAGCAGTCAGCAATCCACTAGCCAGTTACCAATCGACCGAGCAGTCACCAATCCACTTGGCAGCCATTTCATTGTTCAGTCACCATTCTATCGGACAGTCACCATTCTAGCTGTCAGTCAATCATCCAATGAGCAGCCATAACACCACTGGACAGTCAACCGATCCATTAGGCCATCAGTAACCATTCCATCATCTAGTAACTATTCAATTAGGCAGTCAACATTCCATCATGCAGTCAACATTCCATCATGCAGTCAGCCTTGTATTACACTGTCACCATTCTTTTACAGCCATTAATCCACCAAGCAGTTACCAATTCATAAGAAAGTCACAAATCCACAGGGCTGCCATTCCATAAGTCAGTCATCATTCCATCAAACAGACACCATTCTAGCAGACAGTCAATAATCCATTGGGCAGCCACAACACAACTGTACAGTCAGTGACCATTCCATCATCTAGTAACCATTTCTTTAGGCTGTGACCATTCCATTAGGCAGTCACGGTTTTATCGGGCAGTCATAACTTTAATCAGACAATCACCACTATTGTAATCTGAAACGAGAGTAATGCAATCCCACCTTTTCCAAACTTGGGCAGAATATATATTAGTGGAGGTTGAATATGTAAACGAAAAAAGTAGACTGTAAAAATCATCATGTGACAGAAGATTAAAGGTCGCTTTCAACATTATGTAGTCAAAGTTAAGAAAAACTTTTATAAAGCACATCTATACCTTTGTGAGAGAAAGTATTTAGTGTTAAGAGAAATTGAAATAAATGTACCGGCTTCTAAAAGTGCTTAGTGATATAGGCTATCCATATGCAAGAGGTTTAAAAAGTGAAAGAAACAAATAGAACCTTAACTTTCTGAAAGGTAGAAAATGTATACTTCATCGCTATCAGTCAATTGGTAAAGACAGCAATCCACCGAGCAGTCACCAATCCAAAAGCTAGTCACCAATCCACCGAGCAGTCACTAATCCACAAGAAAGTCACAAATCCACTGGGCAATCATTTCAATGGGCAGTCACCATTCTATCAGACAATCACCATTCTAGCAAGCAGTCAATAGTCCATTGGGCAGCCATAACACCACTGGACAGTCAAGGGATCTATAGGGACGTCAGAAACCATTCCATCATCTGGTAACCATTCCACAACCATTTCATCATGCAGTCAGCCTTATTACACAGTCACCATTCCATAGGGCAGTTATCAATCCGTCGAGCAGTCACCATTCCACAGGGCATTCGCCATACCATTGGGCATTCACCATTCCACCAGCAGTCACCATTCTAGTGGGCAGTCATCTTTCAATCGGGCAGTCACTTTTCCATTAGGCCATCACTATTCCATAAGGCAGTCACCATTATGCAATCCTCATTTATTAGGCAGTCATCATTCCATGGGAAAGTCACCATTGTAGTGGGCAGTCAGTAATCCATCGGGCAGCCATAAAAAACTGGACAGTCAACCGATCCATTGGGATGTCAGCAACCATTCAATCCTCTAGTAATCATTCCATCATCTAGTAACCATTCCATTAGGCTGTCACGATTATTCGTGCAGTCGCAATTTCATCGGGCAGTCACAATTTCATCGGGCAGTCATTACTTTCATGGCACTGTCACCACTATTGGAATCTGAAAAGAGAGTAATGCAATTCCACGCTTTCCAAAGGGGATAATATATATTAGTGAAGGTTGAATATGCAAACTGAAAAGTAGGCTGTAAAAATCATCAAGTGACAGAAGATAACCATTCCATCATCTAGTAACCATTCCATTACGCTGTTAACATTCCATCATTCTGTCAGCCTTGTATGACAGTCACTATTCCATTACACAATTATCAATCCAGTTCATCGTAGTCACCAATTTTACGGACAGTCATCATTTCATCTGGCATTATGCAGTCACCATTTCGTTGGGCAGTCACTACTTTCTTTGGCTGTCTCTACTTTCATCGGACGGTCACCACTTTACCGGGCAGTCTCCACTATTGGCATCTGAAACGAGGGTAATGCATATCCACCCTTTCCAAAGGGAAGAATATATATTAGTGGAGGTTGGAATTATGGAAAAGGGAAAAGTAGTCTGTAAAGATTATCAAGTGAGTAAGAGAGAACATTTTGTGAAACAGTAGGTTAGATTCTTTTGATATTATGAATTATCAACAAGTTGTAGGCCTACAACAATATCTTAGCGGAAGAAAATGTTGTTTGGTCAAAAAAAATAAGAATTCATCAAATTTTTTTACCATCTATTAGATCACCACGAAAAATTATTTGACTATAAGCCGATGGGCTATTTATGGACTGGCTAAATAATTGATTTTTACTAAAAGGATGGCGTAGCACGTTAACTGTTATGATAACAGGAAATTTTCTTTACCCCAAAAAACGTTTAACAAATCCTTTGATTCTAGCAATCATCTCACAACATTAGGTTGTTTGAAGAAATTTTTTTTACTAAATAATATAAATTTGTACTTGATGCAAGCTAACTAAAAACGTTTTTAGGTCAGCTTCCTTCGGTTGGTCAGACCATTGGTTACTGATGTTAACTACCTTCTGTGTGTGACCAGTACCCAAAAGGTAGTTCACTTTTTCTGAAAATGTTCAAAAATTATTATAACTTGCAAAAAGTATGCTCTTAATAGGACCAGATACATTACAGTTGCGAGTTAAAGTATGGACTCATAACTCAAAAATAATCGTAATCTATAACCTAGAAAGTAGAATAAAACATCGTAAAAATAAGGTATTTTTTTGGCCAAACAGTGTCTTAAAATGCAGAGAGTTTGCTATCAGGAGAATTTTGAATAAATAGAATTATTTGAGTTTAAATTGACTAATGCTTGTGTAATAAACCCTCATTCTGTCATACTTTGAGGCATGTCGAAATAAGGCGTATTTCATTACTCCCGCAGAAACTAACTTTAAGGGAGAAAAGTGATGTATAAAAATATTGCTACTTGTAAAATTGCTTGAATGGGTAACCTTAAGGGTTTAAAATTTGACTAATCAAAAGAAACATTAAAAAACCCGGGAATACAGTTCTTCAGAAACGACCTAAAGAAAGAATATAATATATATTAAGTTCTACTTAATTCTTTATTTTTTGCCAACAGATACAGCTCTTTTCATCAAATGCTTCGTTCATCTTTCCATCAGCGGGACTGTCTATCAATTGGACTTCTACGCCTGTCAGGGTCACAGTAAATATATTCATCTTCCATCTTGACTTCTTTTTCATGAAATCACATGTCTAAAACCACAATAGGAAAACATTTGAATACATAATGTTTTGTGATAACGGCTGTGATAAAACAAGAAGTTTAAAAAGTGGACAAAACTAATAGAGCCTTAACTTAATAGAAGGTAGCAAGTGTATAGTTCATCAGTACTAGTTAATTAGTAAGTTCCCAATCCACTAAGAAGTCCCGAGTTTACCAGGCAGTCACCAAGCAATCACCAAACCATTGTAAAGTCACAAATTCACCAGGCCGCCATTCAATCTGGCATTCACCATTCCATCACTTAGTCAAAAAACCATTCAACAGTAACCCGATCCATTAGGCAGTTACAATTTCATCAGTTGGTAACTAATCCATTAAACAATAACCACTCTATGTGGCAGTTATCATTCTATTATCCAGTCACCATTCCATCATGTAGTCACCATTCCATTACACAGTCATCAATCTATCATGCAGTCACCATTCCATTAGACAGTCACCATCCCATCAGACGGTCACCAGTCCAATAGACAGTCACCATATTATCAATCAGCCACCATTTTATAAGGAAGTCACCCTTTCATCAGCCATTTATCATTTCTTTAGGCAGTCACTGTTCTTTTTGATTCTGAATCGAGATTAATGCCATTTCACCCTTCCCAAACGGAGAATATTTATTAGTGGAGGTTGAATATGTAAATGGAAAAAGTAGGCTAAAAAATCATCAAGTGACAGAAGATTAAAGGTTGCTTTCAACATTATTTAGTCAAAGTAAAGAAAAACTTTTATAAAGCACATCTATACCTTTGTGAGAGAAAGTATTTAGTGTTAAGAGAAATTTAAATAAATGTGTCGGCTTAAAAAGTGCATAGTGATACAGGCTATCCATATACAAGAGGTTTAAAAAGTGAAAGAAACAAATAGAACCTTAACTTTATGGAAGGTAGCATGTGTATAGTTCATCAGTAGCAGTCAATTGGTAAAGTCAACAATCTACCGAGCAGTCAGCAATTTACTATCCAGTTACCAATCAACCGCGCAGTCACCAATCCATTTCATTGTTCAGTCACCATTCTATCGGACAGTCACCATTCTAACTGGCAGTCAATCATCCAATGAGCAGCCACAACACCACTGGACAGTCAACCGATCCATTAGGACATCAGTAACCATTCCATCATCTAGTAACCATTCCATTAGGCAGTCACGATTTCATCGGGCAGTCATAACTTTAATCAGACAATCACCACTATTGGAATCTGAAACGAGAGTAATGCAATCCCACCTTTTCCAAACTTGGGCAGAATATATATTAGTGGAGGTTGAATGTGTAAACGAAAAAAGTCGACTGTAAAAATCATCACGTGACAGAAGATTAAAGGTCGCTTTCAACATTATGTAGTTAAAGTTAAGAAAAACTTTTATAAAGCACATCTATACCTTTGTGAGAGAAAGTATTTAGTGTTAAGAGAAATTTAAATAAATGTACCGGCTTCTAAAAGTGCTCAGTGATATAGGCTATCCATATACAAGAGGCTTAAAAAGTGAAAGAAACAAATAGAACCTTAACATTATGGAAGGTAGAATATGTATACTTCATCGCTATCAGTCAATTGGTAAAGACAGCAATCCACCGAGCAGTCACCAATCCAAAAGCCAGTCACCAATCCACTGAGCAGTCATTAATCCACAAGAAAGTCACAATTCCACTTGGCAGTCACCATTCTATCAGACAGTCGCCATTTTACCAAGCAGTCAATAATCCATTGGGCAGCCATAACAACACTGGACAGTCAAGGGATCCGTAGGGACGTCAGAAACCATTCAATCATCTAGTAATCATTCCATGTTCTAGTAACCATTCCATTAGGCAGTCACGATTATTCGAGCAGTCGCGATTTCATCGGGCAGTCACAATATTATCTACCAGTCGCGATTTCATGGGGCAGTCATTACTTTCATCGCACAGTCACCACTATTGGAATCTGAAAAGAGAGTAATGCAATTCCACGCTTTCCAAAGGGAATAATATATATTAGTGAAGGTTGAATATGCAGACCGAAAAAGTAGGCTGTAAAAATCATCAAGTGACAGAAGATAACCATTCCATCATCTAGTAACCATTCCATTACGCTGTTAACATTCCATCATTCTGTCAGCCTTGTATGACAGTCACTATTCCATTACACAATTATCAATCCAGTTCATCGTAGTCACCAATTTTACGGACAGTCATCATTTCATCTGGCATTATGCAGTCACCATTTCGTTGGGCAGTCACTACTTTCTTTGGCTGTCTCTACTTTCATCGGACGGTCACCACTTTACCGGGCAGTCTCCACTATTGGCATCTGAAACGAGGGTAATGCATATCCACCCTTTCCAAAGGGAAGAATATATATTAGTGGAGGTTGGAATTATGGAAAAGGGAAAAGTAGTCTGTAAAGATTATCAAGTGAGTAAGAGAGAACATTTTGTGAAACAGTAGGTTAGATTCTTTTGATATTATGAATTATCAACAAGTTGTAGGCCTACAACAATATCTTAGCGGAAGAAAATGTTGTTTGGTCAAAAAAAATAAGAATTCATCAAATTTTTTTACCATCTATTAGATCACCACGAAAAATTATTTGACTATAAGCCGATGGGCTATTTATGGACTGGCTAAATAATTGATTTTTACTAAAAGGATGGCGTAGCACGTTAACTGTTATGATAACAGGAAATTTTCTTTACCCCAAAAAACGTTTAACAAATCCTTTGATTCTAGCAATCATCTCACAACATTAGGTTGTTTGAAGAAATTTTTTTTACTAAATAATATAAATTTGTACTTGATGCAAGCTAACTAAAAACGTTTTTAGGTCAGCTTCCTTCGGTTGGTCAGACCATTGGTTACTGATGTTAACTACCTTCTGTGTGTGACCAGTACCCAAAAGGTAGTTCACTTTTTCTGAAAATGTTCAAAAATTATTATAACTTGCAAAAAGTATGCTCTTAATAGGACCAGATACATTACAGTTGCGAGTTAAAGTATGGACTCATAACTCAAAAATAATCGTAATCTATAACCTAGAAAGTAGAATAAAACATCGTAAAAATAAGGTATTTTTTTGGCCAAACAGTGTCTTAAAATGCAGAGAGTTTGCTATCAGGAGAATTTTGAATAAATAGAATTATTTGAGTTTAAATTGACTAATGCTTGTGTAATAAACCCTCATTCTGTCATACTTTGAGGCATGTCGAAATAAGGCGTATTTCATTACTCCCGCAGAAACTAACTTTAAGGGAGAAAAGTGATGTATAAAAATATTGCTACTTGTAAAATTGCTTGAATGGGTAACCTTAAGGGTTTAAAATTTGACTAATCAAAAGAAACATTAAAAAACCCGGGAATACAGTTCTTCAGAAACGACCTAAAGAAAGAATATAATATATATTAAGTTCTACTTAATTCTTTATTTTTTGCCAACAGATACAGCTCTTTTCATCAAATGCTTCGTTCATCTTTCCATCAGCGGGACTGTCTATCAATTGGACTTCTACGCCTGTCAGGGTCACAGTAAATATATTCATCTTCCATCTTGACTTCTTTTTCATGAAATCACATGTCTAAAACCACAATAGGAAAACATTTGAATACATAATGTTTTGTGATAACGGCTGTGATAAAACAAGAAGTTTAAAAAGTGGACAAAACTAATAGAGCCTTAACTTAATAGAAGGTAGCAAGTGTATAGTTCATCAGTACTAGTTAATTAGTAAGTTCCCAATCCACTAAGAAGTCCCGAGTTTACCAGGCAGTCACCAAGCAATCACCAAACCATTGTAAAGTCACAAATTCACCAGGCCGCCATTCAATCTGGCATTCACCATTCCATCACTTAGTCAAAAAACCATTCAACAGTAACCCGATCCATTAGGCAGTTACAATTTCATCAGTTGGTAACTAATCCATTAAACAATAACCACTCTATGTGGCAGTTATCATTCTATTATCCAGTCACCATTCCATCATGTAGTCACCATTCCATTACACAGTCATCAATCTATCATGCAGTCACCATTCCATTAGACAGTCACCATCCCATCAGACGGTCACCAGTCCAATAGACAGTCACCATATTATCAATCAGCCACCATTTTATAAGGAAGTCACCCTTTCATCAGCCATTTATCATTTCTTTAGGCAGTCACTGTTCTTTTTGATTCTGAATCGAGATTAATGCCATTTCACCCTTCCCAAACGGAGAATATTTATTAGTGGAGGTTGAATATGTAAATGGAAAAAGTAGGCTAAAAAATCATCAAGTGACAGAAGATTAAAGGTTGCTTTCAACATTATTTAGTCAAAGTAAAGAAAAACTTTTATAAAGCACATCTATACCTTTGTGAGAGAAAGTATTTAGTGTTAAGAGAAATTTAAATAAATGTGTCGGCTTAAAAAGTGCATAGTGATACAGGCTATCCATATACAAGAGGTTTAAAAAGTGAAAGAAACAAATAGAACCTTAACTTTATGGAAGGTAGCATGTGTATAGTTCATCAGTAGCAGTCAATTGGTAAAGTCAACAATCTACCGAGCAGTCAGCAATTTACTATCCAGTTACCAATCAACCGCGCAGTCACCAATCCATTTCATTGTTCAGTCACCATTCTATCGGACAGTCACCATTCTAACTGGCAGTCAATCATCCAATGAGCAGCCACAACACCACTGGACAGTCAACCGATCCATTAGGACATCAGTAACCATTCCATCATCTAGTAACCATTCCATTAGGCAGTCACGATTTCATCGGGCAGTCATAACTTTAATCAGACAATCACCACTATTGGAATCTGAAACGAGAGTAATGCAATCCCACCTTTTCCAAACTTGGGCAGAATATATATTAGTGGAGGTTGAATGTGTAAACGAAAAAAGTCGACTGTAAAAATCATCACGTGACAGAAGATTAAAGGTCGCTTTCAACATTATGTAGTTAAAGTTAAGAAAAACTTTTATAAAGCACATCTATACCTTTGTGAGAGAAAGTATTTAGTGTTAAGAGAAATTTAAATAAATGTACCGGCTTCTAAAAGTGCTCAGTGATATAGGCTATCCATATACAAGAGGCTTAAAAAGTGAAAGAAACAAATAGAACCTTAACATTATGGAAGGTAGAATATGTATACTTCATCGCTATCAGTCAATTGGTAAAGACAACAATCCACCGAGCAGTCACCAATCCAAAAGCCAGTCACCAATCCACTGAGCAGTCATTAATCCACAAGAAAGTCACAATTCCACTTGGCAGTCACCATTCTATCAGACAGTCGCCATTTTACCAAGCAGTCAATAATCCATTGGGCAGCCATAACAACACTGGACAGTCAAGGGATCCGTAGGGACGTCAGAAACCATTCAATCATCTAGTAATCATTCCATGTTCTAGTAACCATTCCATTAGGCAGTCACGATTATTCGAGCAGTCGCGATTTCATCGGGCAGTCACAATATTATCTACCAGTCGCGATTTCATGGGGCAGTCATTACTTTCATCGCACAGTCACCACTATTGGAATCTGAAAAGAGAGTAATGCAATTCCACGCTTTCCAAAGGGAATAATATATATTAGTGAAGGTTGAATATGCAGACCGAAAAAGTAGGCTGTAAAAATCATCAAGTGACAGAAGATTAAAGGTTGCTTTTAACATTATTAAGTCAAAGTAAAGAAAAAACTTTAATAAAGCACATCTATACCTTTGTGAAAGAAAGTATTTAGTGTTAAGAGAAATTTAAATAAATGTACCGGCTTTAAAAAGTGCTTAGTGATACAGGCTATCCATATACAAGCGATTTAAAAAGTGAACAAAGCAAATAGAACCTTTAGTTTATGTAAGGTAAAAAGTGTACAGTTCCACTATTGGCATCTGAAATGAGAGTAATGCATATCCACCCTTTCCAAAGGGAAGAATATATATTAGTGGAGGTTGGAATTATGGAAAAGGGAAAAGTAGTCTGTAAAGATTATCAAGTGAGTAAGAGAGAACATTTTATGAAACAGTAGTTTAGATTTTTTTGATATTATCAATTATCAACAAGTTGTAGGCCTACAACAATATCTTAGCGGAAGAAAATGTTGTTTGGTCAAAAAAATAAGAATTCATCAAATTTTTTTACCATCTGTTAGATCACCACGAAAAATTATTTGACTATAAGCCGATGGGCTATTTATGGACTGGCTAAATAAGTTATTTTTACTAAAAGGATGGCGTAGCACGTTAACTGTTATGATAACAAGAAATTTTCTTTACCCCAAAAAACGTTTAACAAATCCTTTGATTCTAGCAATCATCTCACAACATTAGGTTGTTTGAAGAAATTTTTTTACTAAATAATATAAATTTGTACTTGATGCAAGCTCTATCGGGAGAATTTTGAATAAATAGAATTATTTGAGTTTAAATTGACTAATGCTTGTGTAATAAACCCTCATTCTGTCATACTTTGAGGCATGTCGAAATAAGCCGTATTTCATTACTCCCGCAGAAACTAACTTTAAGGGAGAAAAGTGATGTATAAAAATATTGTTACTTGTAAAATTGCTTGAATGGGTAACCTTAAGGGTTTAAAATTTGACTAATCAAAAGAAACATTAAAAAACCCGGGAATACAGTTCTTCAGAAACGACCTAAAGAAAGAATATAATATATATTAAGTTCTACTTAATTCTTTATTTTTTGCCAACAGATAGAGCTCTGTTCATCAAATGCTTCCTTCATCTTTCCATCAGCGTGACCGTCTATTAATTGGACTTCTACGCCTGTCATGGTCACGGTAAATATATTCATCTTCCATCTTGACTTCTTTTTCATGAAATCACATGTCTAAAACCACAATAGAATCCATAATGTTTTGTGATAACGGCTGTGATAAAACAAGAAGTTTAAAAAAAGGACAAAACTAATAGAGCCTTAACTTAATAGAAGGTAGCAAGTGTATAGTTCATCAGTACTAGTTAATTAGTAAGTTCCCAATCCACTAAGAAGTCCCGAGTTTACCAGGCAGTCACCAAGCAATCACCAAACCATTGTAAAGTCACAAATTCACCAGGCAGCCATTCAATCTGGCATTCACCATTCCATCACTTAGTCAAAAAACCATTCAACAGTAACCCGATCCATTAGGCAGTTACAATTTCATCAGTTGGTAACTAATCCATTAAACAATAACCACTCTATGTGGCAGTTATCATTCTATTATCCAGTCACCATTCCATCATGTAGTCACCATTCCATTAGACAGTCACCATCCCATCAGACCGTCACCATTCCAATAGACAGTCACCATATTATCAATCAGCCACCATTTTATTAGGAAGTCATCCTTTCACCAGCCATGTATCATTTCTTTAGGCAGTCACTGTTCTTTTTGGTTCTGAATCGAGATTAATGCAATTTCACCCTTCCCAAACAGAGAATATTTATTAGTGGAGGTTGAATATGTAAATGGAAAAAGTAGGCTAAAAAAATCATCAAGTGACAGAAGATTAAAGGTTGCTTTCAACATTATTTAGTCAAAGTCAAGGAAAACTTTTATAAAGCACATCTATACCTTTGTGAGAGAAAGTATTTAGTGTTAAGAGAAATTTAAATAAATGTATCGGCTTTAAAAAGTGCTTAGTGATACAGGCTATCCAAATACAAGAGGTTTAAAAAGTGAAAGAAACAAATAGAACCTTAACTTTATGGAAGGTAGCATTTGTATAGTTTATCAGTAGCAGTCAATTGGTAAAGTCAACAATCTACCGAGCAGTCAGCAATTTACTATCCAGTTACCAATCTACCGAGCAGTCAGCAATCCACTAGCCAGTTACCAATCGACCGAGCAGTCACCAATCCACTTGGCAGCCATTTCATTGTTCAGTCACCATTCTATCGGACAGTCACCATTCTAGCTGGCAGTCAATCATCCAATGAGCAGCCATAACACCACTGGACAGTCAACAGATCCATTAGGACATCAGTAACCATTCCATCATCTAGTAACTATTCAATTAGGCAGTCAACATTCCATCATGCAGTCAACATTCCATCATGCAGTCAACATTCCATCATGCAGTCAGCCTTGTATTACACTGTCACCATTCTTTTACAATCATTAATCCACCAAGGAGTTACCAATCCATAAGAAAGTCACAAATCCACAGGGCTGCCATTCCATAAGTCAGTCATCATTCCATCAAACAGACACCATTCTAGCAGACAGTCAATAATCCATTGAGCAGCCACAACACAACTGTACAGTCAACTGATCCATTGGGACGTCAGTGACCATTCCATCATCTAGTAACCATTCCTTTAGGCTGTGACCATTCCATTTGGCAGTCACGATTTCATCGGGCAGTCATAACTTTAATCAGACAATCACCACTATTTGAATCTGAAACGAGAGTAATGCAATCCCACCTTTTCCAAACTTGGGCAGAATATATATTAGTGGAGGTTGAATATGTAAACGAAAAAAGTAGACTGTAAAAATCATCATGTCACAGAAGATTAAAGGTTACTTTCAATATTATGTAGTCAAAGTTAAGAAAAACTTTTATAAAGCACATCTATACCTTTGTGAGAGAAAGTATTTAGTGTTAAGAGAAATTTAAATAAATGTATCGGCTTCTAAAAGTGCTCAGTGATATAGGCTATCCATATACAAGAGGTTTAAAAAGTGAAAGAAACCAATAGAACCTTAACTTTATAAAAGGTAGAAAATGTATACTTCATCGCTATCAGTCAATTGATAAAGACCGCAATAAACCGAGCAGTCACCAATCCAAAAGCCAGTCACCAATCCACCGAGCAGTCACCAATCCACAAGAAAGTCACAAATCCACTGGGCAGCCATTTCAATGGGCAGTCACCATTCTATCAGACAATCACCATTCTAGCAAGCAGTCAATAGTCCATTGGGCAGCCATAACACCACTGGACAGTCAGGGGATCTATAGGGACGTCAGAAACCTTTCCATCATCTCTTAACCATTCCATTACCATTTCATCATGAAGTCAGCCTTATTACACAGTCACCATTCCATAGGGCAGTTATCAATCCGTCAAGCAGTCACCATTCCACACGGCATTCACCATACCATTGGGCATTCACCATCCCACCAGCAGTCACCATTCTAGTGGGCAGTCATCTTTCAATTGGGCAGTCACTTTTCCATTAGGCCATCAATATTCCATAAGGCAGTCACCATTAGGCAATTCTAATTTATTAGGCAGTCATCATTCCATGGGAAAGTAACCATTGTAGTGGGCAGTCAGTAATCCATCGGGCAGCCACACCACAACTGGACAGTCAACCGATCTATTGGGACGTCAGCAACCATTCAATCATCTAGTAATCATTCCATCATCTAGTAACCATTCCATTAGGCAGTCACGATTATTCGAGCAGTCACAATTTCATCGGCCAGTCACGTTTTTATCAGGCAGTCATTACTTTCATCGCACAGTCACCACTATTGGAATCTGAAAAGAGAGTAATGCTATTCCACGCTTTCCAAAGGGGATAATATATATTAGTGAAGGTTGAATATGCAACGGAAAAAGTAGGCTGTAAAAATCATCAAGTGACAGAAGATTAAAGGTCGCTTTCAACATTATTTTGTCAAAGTAAAGAAAAAGTTTTATAAAGCACATCTATACCTTTGTGAGAGAAAGTATTTAGTCTTAAGAGAAATTTAAATAAATGTACCGGCTTAGTGCTTAGTGATACAGGATACAAGAGGTTTAAAAAGTGAAAGAAACAAATAGAACCTTAACTTTACGGAAGGTAGCATGTGTCTAGTTCATAAGTAGCAGTCAATTGGTAAAGTCAACAATCTACCGAGCAGTCAGCAATCCACTTGGCAGCCATTTCATTGTTCAGTCACCATTGTATCAGACAGTCGCCATTCTAGCTGGCAGTCAATCATCCAATGGGCAGCCACAACACCACTGGACAGTCAACCGATCCATTAGGACATCAGTAACCAGTCCATCATCTAGTAACTATTCAATTAGGCAGTCAACATTCCATCATGCAGTCAACATTCCATCATGCAGTCAGCCTTGTATTACACTGTCACCAATATTTTACAGTCATTAATCCACCAAGCAGTTACCAATCCATAAGAAAGTCACAAATCCACAGGGCTGCCATTCCATAAGTCAGTCATCATTCCATCAAACAGTCACCATTCTAGCGGACAGTCAATAATCCATTGGGCAGCTACAACACAACTGTACAGTCAACTGATCCATTGGGACGTCAGTAACCATTCCATCATCTAGTAACCATTCCATTAGGCTGTGACCATTCAATTAGGCAGTCACGTTTTCATCGGGCAGTCATAACTTTATTCAGACAATCACCACTATTGGAATCTGAAACGAGAGCAATGCAATCCCACCTTTTCCAAACTTGGGCTGAATATATATTAGTGGAGGTTGAATATGTAAACGAAAAAAGTAGACTGTAAAAATCATCATGTGACAGAAGATTAAAGGTTACTTCCAACATTATGTAGTCAAAGTTAAGAAAAAGTTTTATAAAGCACATCTATACCTTTGTGAGAGAAAGTATTTAGTGTTAAGAGAAGTTTAAATAAATGTACCAGCTTCCAAAAGTGCTTAGTGATATAGGCTATCCATATACAAGAGATTTAAAAAGTGAACAAAACAAATAGAGCCTTAAGTTTATGTAAGGTAACAAGTGTACAGTTCGTCAGTACCAGTCATTTGGTAAAGTCAGCATTCCACTGAGCAGTCAGCAATCCACTAGCCAGTTACCAATCTGAGCAGTCACCAATCCACAAGAAAATGACAAATCCACTGGGCAACCATTTCCTCGTGCAGTCACCATTCAAGCGTTCAGTCAATAATCTATTGGGTAGCCACAGCATAACTGGACAGTCAACCAATCCATTAGGACGTCAATAACCATTCCATCATCTAGTAACCATTCCATTACACTGTCAACATTCCATCATTCAGTCAGCCTTGTATTACAGTCACCATTCCATTACACAATTATCAATCCAGTTCATCGTAGTCACCAATTTTACGGACAGTTATCATTTCATCTGGCATTATGCAGTCACCATTTCGTTGGGCAGTCACTACTTTCTCTGGCATTCTCTACTTCCATCGGACGGTTACCACTTTACCGAGCAGTCTCCACTATTGGCATCTGAAACGAGTGTAATGCATATCCACCCTTTCCAAAGGGAAGAATATATATTAGTGGAGGTTGGAATTATTGAAAAGGGAAAAGTAGTCTGTAAAGATTATCAAGTGAGTAAGAGAGAACATTTTATGAAACAGTAGTTTAGATTTTTTGATATTATCAACAAGTTGTAGGCCTACAACAATATCTTAGCGGAAGAAAATGTTGTTTGGTCAAAAAAATAAGAATTCATCAAATTTTTTCACCATCTATTAGATCACCGCGAAAAATTATTTGACTATAAGCCGATGGGCTATTTATGGACTGGCTAAATAAGTTGTTTTTACTAAAAGGATGGCGTAGCACGTTAACAGGAAATTCTCTTTACCCCAAAAAATGTTTAACAAATCCTTTGATTTTAGCAAACATCCTACAACATTAGGTTGTTTGAAGACATTTTTTTTTTTAATAAATAATATAAATTTGTACTTGATGCAAGCTAACTAAAAACGTTTTTGGGTCAGCTTCCTCCGGTTGGTCAGACCATTGGTTACTGATGTGAACTACCTTCTGTGTGTGACCAGTACCCAAAAGGTAGTTTACTTTTTCTGAAAATGATCAAAAATTATTATAACTTGCAAAAAGTATGCTCTTAATAGGACCAGATACATTACAGTTGCGAGGTAAAGTATGGACTCATAACTCAAAAATAATCGTAATCTATAGCCTAGAAACTAGAATAAAACATCGTAAAAATAAGTTGTTTTTTTGGCCAAACAGTGTCTAAAAATGCAGAGAGTTTGCTATCTGGAGTATTTTGAATAAATAGAATTATTTGAGTTTAAATTGACTGATGCTTGTGTAATAAACTCTCATTCTATCATACTTTGAGACATGCCGAAGAAACATCAAATTAAAATAAGCTGTATTTCATTACTCCCGCAGAAACTAACTTTAAGGGAGAAGAGTGAGGTATAAAAATATTGTTACTTGTAAAATTGCTTGAATGGGCAACCTTAAAGGTTTAAAATTTTACTAATCAAAAGAAACATTAAAAAACCCGGGAATACAGTTCTTCAGAAACCTATAGAAAGAATATAATATATATTAAGTTCTACTTAGCTCTTTATTTTTTGGCAACAGATAGAGCTCTTTTCATCAAATGCTTCATTCATCTTTCCATCAGCGGGATCGTCTATCAAATGGACTTCTACCCCTGTCATGGTCACGGTAAATATATTCATCTTCCATCTTGACTTCTTTTTCATGAAATCACATGTCTAAAACCACAATAGGAATACATTTGAATACATAATGTTTTGTGATAACGGCTGTGATAAAACAAGAAGTTTAAAAAGTGGACAAAACTAATAGAGCCTTAACTTAATAGAAGGTAGCAAGTGTATAGTTCATCAGTACTAGTTAATTAGTAAGTTCCCAATCCACTAAGAAGTCCCGAGTTTACCAGGAAGTCACCAATCCACCAAGCAATCACCAAACCATTGTAAAGTCACAAATTCACCAGGCAGCCATTGAATCTGGCATTCACCATTCCATCACTTAGTCAAAAAACCATTCAACAGTAACCCGATCCATTAGGCAGTTACAATTTCATTAGTTGGTAACTAATCCATTAAACAATAACCACTCTATGTGGCAGTTACCATTCTATTATCCAGTCACCATTCCAACCAGGTAGTCACTATTCCATTAGGCAGTCACCACTATTTTAGGCAGTCACCCTTGCATTACACACTCACCCTTGCATTACACAGTTATAAATGCACCAAACAGTGAGCAATCACCGAGAATGTCAAAAGTCCACCGGGCAGACATTTCATCGGGCATACAAAAATCTTCCAGGCAGCCTTTCCATGGGGCAGTCACCATTCCATTAGACAGTCACTAATTCATCGGACATACACCATTCCTATCAGGCAGTCACAATTCCATTAGTCAGTTACCATTCCACCGAACAGTCACCATTCCACAGGACATTCACCATTCCATTAGGCATTCCCCATTCCACCAGCAGTCACCATTCCAGCGGGCAGTCAGCTTTCAATTGAGCAGTCACTATTCCATAGGGCAGTCACCATTAGGCAATCATTATTTCTATAGGCAGTCAACATTCCATAAGGCAGTCATCATTCCATCGGGCAGTTAACAATCAATCAGGCGTTCATCATTCCACAGGACATTCACCATTCCATTCGGCATTCACCATTCCACCAGCAGTCACCATTCCTGCGGGCAGTCATCTTTCAATTGAGCAGTCACTGTTCAAGTAGGCCATCACTATTCCAAAAGGCAATCACCATTAGGCAATCCTCATTGGCTGCCACAGGGCTGCCATTCCATAAGTCAGTCATTATTCCATCAAACAGTCACCATTCTAGCGGACAGTCAATAATCCATTGGGCAGCCCCAACACAACTGTACAGTAAACTTATCCATTGGGACATCAGTAACCATTCCATCATCTAGTAACCATTCCATTAGGCTGTGACCATTCCATTAGGCAGTCACGATTTCATCGGGCAGTCATAACTTTAATCAGTCAATTACCACTATTGGAATCTGAAACGAGAGTAATGCAATCCCACCTTTACCAAACTTGGGCAGAATAAATATTAGTGGAGGTTGAATATGTAAACGAAAAAAGTAGACTGTAAAAATCATCATGTGACAGAAGATTAAAGGTCGCTTTCAACATTATGTAGTTCAAGTTAAGAAAAACTTTTATAAAGCACATCTATACCTTTGTGAGAGAAAGTATTTAGTGTTAAGAGAAATTTAAATAAATGTACCGGCTTCTAAAAGTGCTCAGTGATATAGGCTATCCATATACAAGAGGTTTAAAAAGTGAAAGAAACAAATAGAACCTTAACTTTATGGAAGGTAGAAAATGTGTACTTCATCGCTATCAGCCAATTGGTAAAGACAGCAATCCACCGAGCAGTCACTAATCCAAAAGCCAGTCACCAATCCACTGAGCAGTCATTAATCCACAAGAAAGTCACAATTCCACTGGGCAGTCACCATTCGATCAGACAGTCGCCATTCTAGCAAGCAGTCAATAATCCATTGGGCAGCCATAACACCACTGGATAGTCAAGGGATCTGTAGGGACGTCAGAAACCATTCCATCATCTGGTAACCATTCCATTACCATTTCATCATGCAGTCAGCCTTATTGCACAGTCACCATTCTATAGGGTAGTTATCAATCCGTCAAGCAGTCACCATTCCACAGGGCATTCACCATACCATTTGGCATTCACCATTCCACCAGCAGTCACCATTCTAGTCAGCAGTCATCTTTCAATCGGGCAGTCACTTTTCCATTATGCCATCACTATTCCATAAGGCAGTCACCAAGAGGCAATCCTCATTTATTAGGCAGTCATCATTCCATGGGAAAGTCATCATTGTAGTGGGCAGTCAGTAATGCATTTGGCAGCCACACCAGAACTGGACGGTCAACCGATCCATTGGGACGTCAGCAACCATTCAATCATCTAGTAATCATTCCATGTTCTAGTAACCAATCCATTAGGCAGTCACAATTATTCGAGCAGTCGCGATTTCATCGGGCAGTCACAATATTATCTACCAGTCGCGATTTCTTCGGGCAGTCATTACTTTCATCGCACAGTCACCACTATTGGAATCTGAAAAGAGAGTAATGCAATTCCACGCTTTCCAAACGGAATAATATATATTAGTGAAGGTTGAATATGCAGACCGAAAAAGTAGGCTGTAAAAATCATCAAGTGACAGAAGATTAAAGGTTGCTTTTAACATTTTTAAGTCAAAGTAAAGAAAAAACTTTTATAAAGCACATCTATACCTTTGTGAGAGAAAGTATTTAGTGTTAAGAGAAATTTAAATAAATGTACTGGCTTTAAAAAGTGCTTAGTGATACAGGCTATCCAAATACAAGAGGTTTAAAAAGTGAAAGAAACAAATAGAACCTTAACTTTATGGAAGGTAGCATTTGTATAGTTTATCAGTAGCAGTCAATTGGTATAGTCAACAATCGACCGAGCAGTCACCAATCCACTAGCCAGTTACCAATCGACCGAGCAGTCACCAATCCACTTGGCAGCCATTTCATTGTTCAGTCACCATTCTATCGGACAGTCACCATTCTAGCTGCCAGTCAATCATCCAATGAGCAGTCACAACACCACTGGACAGTCAACCGATCCATTAGGACATCAGTGACCATTCCATCATCTAGTAACTATTCAATTAGGTCGTCAACATTCCATCATGCAGTCAACATTCCATCATGCAGTCAGCCTTGTATTACACTGTCACCATTCTTTTACAGTCATTAATCCACCAGGCAGTTACCAATTTATAAGAAAGTCACAAATCCACAGGGCTGCCATTCCATAAGTCAGTCATCATTCCATCAAACAGACACCATTCTAGCGGACAGTCAATATTCCATTGGGCAGCCACAACACAACTGTACAGTCAACTGATCCATTGGGACGTCAGTGACCATTCCATCATCCATCATTATGTAGTCAAAGTTAAGAAAACTTTTATGAAGCACATTTATACCTTTGTGAGAGAAAGTATTTACTGTTAAGAGAAATTTAAATAAATGTACCGGCTTCTAAAAGTGCTTAGTGATATAGGCTTTCCATATACAAGAAGTTTAAAAAGTGAAAGAAACAAGTAGAACCTTAACTTTATGGAAGGTAGAAAATGTATACTTCATTGCTATCAGTCAATTGGTAAAGACAGCAATCCACCGAGCAGTCACCAATCAAAAAGCCAGTAACCAATCCACAAGAAAGTCACCAATCAACTGGGCAGCCATGTCAATGGGCACTCACCATTCTATCAGACAGTCGCCATTCTAGCAAGCAGTCAATAATCCATTAGGCAGCCATAACACCACTGGACAGTCAAGGATCCATAGGGACGTCAGAAACCATTCCATCATCTGGTAACCATTCCATTACCATTTCATCATACAGTCAGCCTTATTACACAGTCACCATTCCATAGGGCACTTATCAATCCGTCGAGCAGTCACCATTCCACAGGGCATTCACCATACCATTGGCATTCACCATTCCTCCAGCAGTCACCATTCTAGTGGGCAGTCATCTTTCAATCGGACAGTCACTTTTCCATTAGGCCATCACTATTCCATAAGGCAGTCACCATTAGGCAATCCTCATTTATTAGGCAGTCATCATTCCATGGGAAACTCACCATTGTAGTGGGCAGTCAGTAATCCATTGGGCAGCCACAACACAACTGGACAGTCAACCGATCCATTGGGACGTCAGCAACCATTCAATCATCTAGTAATCATTCCATCATCTAGTGACCATTCCATTAGGCAGTCACGATTATTCGAGCAGTCGGGATTTCATCAGGCAGTCACAATTTCATTGGCCAGTCAGGATTTCATCGGGCAGTCATTACTTTCATTGCACAGTCACCACTATTGGAATCTGAAGAGAGTAATGCAATTCCACTATTCCCAAAGGGGATAATATATATTAGTGAAGGCTGAATATGCAAACGGAAAAAGTAGGCTGTAAAAATCATCAAGTGACAGAAGATTAAAGGTCGCTTTCAACATTATTTAGTCAAAGTAAAGAAAAAGTTTTATAAAGCACATCTATACCTTTGTGAGAGAATGTATTTAGTGTTAAGAGAAATTTAAATATATGTACCGGCTTTAAAAAGTGCTTAGTGATACAGGCTATCCGTAAACAAGAGGTTTAAAAAGTGAAAGAAACAAATAGAACCTTATTTTTATGGAAGGTAGCATGTGTATAGTTTATCAGTAGCAGTCAATTGGTAAAGTCAACAATCTACCGAGCAGTCAGCAATCCACTAGCCAGTTACCAATCGACCGAGCAGTCACCAATCCACTTGGCAGCCATTTCATTGTTCAGTCACCATTCTATCGGACAGTCACCATTCTAGCTGGCAGTCAGTCATCCAATGTTCAGCCACAACACCACTGGACAGTCAACCGATCCATTAGGACATCAGTAACCATTCCATCATCTAGTAACTATTCAATTAGGCAGTCAACATTCTATCATGCAGTCAACATTCCATCATGCAGTCAGCCTTGTAATACTCTGTCACCATTCTTTTACAGTCAATAATCCACCAAGCAGTTACCAATTCATAAGAAAGTCCCAAATCCACAGGGCTGCCATTCCATAAGTCAGTCATCATTCCATCAAACAGACACCATTCTAGCGGACAGTCAATAATCCATTGGGTAACCACAACACAACTGTACAGTCAACTGATCCATTGGGACGTCAGTAACCATTCCATCATCTAGTAACCATTACATTAGGCAGTCACGATGAAGTCATAACTTTAATCAGACAATCACCACTATTGGAATCTGAAACGAGAGTAATGCAATCCCACCTTTTCCAAACTTCGGCAGAATATATATTAGTGAAGGTTGAATATGTAAGCGAAAAAAGTAGACTGTAAAAATCATCATGAGACAGAAGATTAAAGGTCGCTTTCAACATTATGTAGTTAAAGTTAAGAAAAACTTATAAAGCACATCTTTACCTTTGTGAGAGAAAGTATTTAGTGTTAAGAGAAATTGAAATAAATGTACCGGCTTCTAAAAGTGCTTAGTTATATAGGCTATCCATATACAAGAGGTTTAAAAAGTGAAAGAAACAAATAGAACCTTAACTTTCTGAAAGGTAGAAAATGTATACTTCCTCGCTATCAGTCAATTGGTAAAGACAACAATCCACCGAGCAGTCACCGATCCAAAAGCCAGTCACGAATCCACCCAGCAGTCACCAATCCACAAGAAAGGCACAATTCCACCGAACAGTCGCCGATCCAAAAGCCAGTCACCAATCCACCGAGCAGTCACCAATCCACAAGAAAGTCACAAATCCACTGGGCAGCCATTTCAATGGGCACTCACCATTCTATCAGACAATCACCATTCTAGCAAGCAGTCAATAGTCCATTGGGCAGCTATAACACCACTGGACAGTCAAGGGATCTATAGGGACGTCAGAAACCATTCCATCATCTGGTAACCATTCCATTACCAATTAATCATGCAGTCAGCCTTATTACACAGTCACCATTCCACAGGGCATTCACCATACCATTGGGCATTCACCATTCCACCAGCAGTCACCATTCTAGTGGGCAGTCATCTTTCAATCGGGCAGTCACTTTTCCATTAGGCCATCACTATTCCATAAGGCAGTCACCATTTGGCAATCCTCATTTATTAGGCAGTCATCATTCCATGGGAAAGTCACCATAGTAGTGGGTGGTCAGTAATCCATCGGGCAGCCACAACACAACTGGACAGTCAACCGATCCATTGGGACGTCAGCAACCATTCAATCATCTAGTAATCATTCCGTCATCTAGTAACCATTCCATTAGGCAGTCACAATTATTCGAGCAGTCGGAATTTCATCGGGCAGTCACAATTTCATCGGGCAGTCACAATTTCATCCGGCAGTCATTACTTTCATCGCACAGTCACCACTATTGGAATCTGAAAAGAGAGTAATGCAATTCCACGCTTTCCAAAGGGGATAATATATATTAGTGAAGGTTGAATTTGCAAACTGAAAAAGTAGGCTGTAAAAATCATCAAGTGACAGAAGATTAAAGGTCGCTTTCAACATTATTTAGTCAAAGTAAAGAAAAAGTTTTTTAAAGCACATCTATACCTTTTTGAGAGAAAGTATTTAGTGTTAAGAGAAATTTAAATAAATGTACCAGCTTTCAAAAGTGCTTAGTGATATAGGCTATCCATATACAAGCGATTTAAAAAGTGAACAAAGCAAATAGAACCTTTAGTTTATTTAAGGTAAAAAGTGTACAGTTCCTCAGTACCAGTCATTTGGTAAAGTCAGCAATCCACTGAGCAGTCAGCAATCCACTAGCCAGTCACCAATCTGAGCAGTCACCAATCTGAGCAGTCACCAATCCACAAGAAAATGACAAATCCACACGGCAACCATTTCCTCGTGCAGTCACCATTCAAGCTTTCAGTCAATGATCCATTGGGTGGCCACGGCATAACTGGACAGTCAACCAATCCATTAGGACGTCAATAACCATTCCATCATCTAGTAACCATTGCATTACGCTGTCAACATTCCATCATTCAGGCAGCCTTGTATGACAGTCACTATTCCATTACACAATTATCAATCCACTTCATCGTAGTCACCAATTTTACGGACAGTCATCATTTCATCTGGCATTATGCAGTCACCATTTCGTTGGGCAGTCACTACTTTCTTTGGCAGTCTCTACTTTCATCGGACGGTCACTACTTTACCGGGCAGTCTCCACTATTGGCATCTGAAACGAGAGTAATGCATATCCACCCTTTCCAAAGGGAAGAATATATATAAGTGGAGGTTGGAATTATGGAAAAGGGAAAAGTAGTCTGTAAAGATTATCAAGTGAGTAAGAGAGAACATTTTATGAAACAGTAGTTTAGATTTTTTGACATTATCAATTATCAACAAGTTATAGGCCTACAACAATATCTTAGCGGAAGAAAATGTTGTTTGGTCAAAAAAATAAGAATTCATCAATTTGTTTTACCATCTATTAGATCACCACGAAAAATTATTTGACTATAAGCTGATGGGCTATTTATGGACTGGCTAAATAAGTTATTTTTACTAAAAGGATGGCGTAGCACGTTAACTGTTATGATAACAAGAAATTTTCTTTACCCCAAAAAACGTTTAACAAATCCTTTGATTCTAGCAATCATCCCACAACATTAGGTTGTTTGAAGAAATTTTTTTACTAAATAATATAAATTTGTACTTGATGCAAGCTAACTAAAAACTTTTTTGGGTCAGCTTCCTTCGGTTGGTCAGACCATTGGTTACTGATGTGAACTACCTTCTGTGTGTGACCAGTACCCAAAAGGTAGTTTACTTTTTCTGAAAATGATCGAAAATTATTATAACTTGCAAAAAGTATGCTCTTAATAGGACCAGATACATTACAGTTGCGAGTTAAAGTATGGACTCATAACTCAAAAATAATCGTAATCTATAGCCTAGAAACTAGAATAAAACATTGTAAAAATAAGGGTTTTTTTGGCCAAACAGTGTCTTAAAATGCAGAGAGTTTGCTATCGGAGTATTTTGAATAAATAGAATTATTTGAGTTTAAATTGACTAATGCTTGTGTAATAAACCCTCATTCTGTCATACTTTGAGGCATGTCGAAATAAGCCGTATTTCATTACTCCCGCAGAAACTAACTTTAAGGGAGAAAAGTGATGTATAAAAATATTGTTACTTGTAAAATTGCTTGAATGGGTAACCTTAATGGTTTAAAATTTGACTAATCAAAATAAACATTAAAAAACCCGGGAATACAGTTCTTCAGAAACGACCTAAAGAAAGAATATAATATATATTAAGTTCTACTTAATTCTTTATTTTTTGCCAACAGATAGAGCTCTGTTCATCAAATGCTTCGTTCATCTTTCCATCAGCAGGACCGTCTATCAATTGGACTTCTACGCCTGTCATGGTCACGGTAAATATATTCATCTTCCATCTTGACTTCTTTTTCATGAAATCACATGTCTAAAACCACAATAGGAAAACATTTGAATACATAATGTTTTGTGATAACGGCTGTGATAAAACAAGAAGTTTAAAAAGTGGACAAAACTAATAGAGCCTTAACTTAATAGAAGGTAGCAAGTGTATAGTTCATCAGTACTAGTTAATTAGTAAGTTCCCAATCCACTAAGAAGTCCCGAGTTTACCAGGAAGTCACCAAGCAATCACCAAACCATTGTAAAGTCACAAATTCACCAGGCAGCCATTCAATCTGGCAGTCACCATTCCATCACTTAGTCAAAAAACCATTCAACAGTAACCCGATCCATTAGGCAGTTACAATTTCATTAGTTGGTAACTAATCCATTAAACAATAACCACTCTATGTGGCAGTTACCATTCTATTATCCAGTCACCATTCCATCATGCAGTCACCATTCCATTAGACAGTCACCATCCCATCAGACCGTCACCATTCCAATAGACAGTCACAATATTATCAATCAGCCACCATTTTATTAGGAAGTCATCCATTCACCAGCCATGTATCATTTCTTTAGGCAGTCACTGTTCTTTTTGATTCTGAATCGAGATTAATGCAATTTCACCCTTCCCAAACGGAGAATATTTATTAGTGGAGGTTGAATATGTAAATGGATAAAGTAGGCTAATAAAATCATCAAGTGACAGAAGATTAAAGGTTGCTTTCAACATTATTTAGTCAAAGTAAAGAAAAAGTTTTATAAAGCACATCTATACCTTTGTGAGAGAAAGTATTTAGTGTTAAGAGAAATTTAAATATATGTACCGGCTTTAAAAAGTGCTTAGTGATACAGGCTATCCGTAAACAAGAGGTTTAAAAAGTAAGAGAAACAAATAGAACCTTATTTTTATGGAAGGTAGCATGTGTATAGTTTATCAGTAGCAGTCAATTGGTAAAGTCAACAATCTACCGAGCAGTCAGCAATCCACTAGCCAGTTACCAATCGACCGAGCAGTCACCAATCCACTTGGCAGCCATTTCATTGTTCAGTCACCATTCTATCGGAAAGTCACCATTCTAGTTGGCAATCAATCATCCAATGGGCAGCCACAACACCACTGGACAGTCAACCGATCCATTAGGACATCAGTAACCATTCCATCCTCTAGTAACTATTCAATTAGGCAGTCAACATTCCATCATGCAGTCAACATTCCATCATGTAGTCAGCCTTGTATTACACTGTCACCATTCTTTTACAATCATTAATCCACCAAGGAGTTACCAATCCATAAGAAAGTCACAAATCCACAGGGCTGCCATTCCATAAGTCAGTCATCATTCCATCAAACAGACACCATTCTAGCAGACAGTCAATAATCCATTGGGCAGCCACAACACAACTGTACAGTCAACTGATCCATTGGGACGTCAGTAACCATTCCATCATCTAGTAACCATTCCATTAGGCTGTGACCATTCCATTAGGCAGTCACGATTTCATCGGGCAGTCATAACTTTAATCAGACAATCACCACTATTGGAATCTGAAACGAGAGTAATGCAATCCCACCTTTTCCAAACTTGGGCAGAATATATATTAGTTGAGGTTGAATATGTAAACGAAAAAAGTAGACTGTAAAAAATCATCATGTGACAGAAGATTAAAGGTTACTTTCAATATTATGTAGTCAAAGTTAAGAAAAACTTTTATAAAGCACATCTATACCTTTGTGAGAGAAAGTATTTAGTATTAAGAGAAATTTAAATAAAAGTATCGGCTTCTAAAAGTGCTCAGTGATATAGGCTATCCATATACAAGAGGTTTAAAAAGTGAAAGAAACAAATAGAACCTTAACTTTATGGAAGGTAGAAAATGTGTACTTCATCCCTATCAGTCAATTGGTAAAGACAGCAATCCACCGAGCAGTCACCAATCAAAAAGCAAGTCACCAATCCACCGAGCAGTCACCAATTTACAAGAAAGTCGCAAATCCACTGGGCAGCCATATCAATGGGCAGTCACCAGTCTATCAGACAATCACCATTCTAGCAAGCAGTCAATAATCCATTGGGCAGCCATAACAACACTGGACAGTCAAGGGATCCATAGGGACTTCAGAAACCATTCCATCATCTGGTAACCATTCCATTATCATTTCATCATGCAGTCAGCCTTATTACAGTCACCATTCCATAGGGCAGTTATCAATCCGTCGAGCAGTCACCATTCCACAGGGCATTCACCATACCATTGGGCATTCACCATTCCTCCAGCAGTCACCATTCTAGTGGGCAGTCATCTTTCAATCGGGCAGTCACTTTTCCATTAGGCCATCACTATTCCATAAGGCAGTCACCATTAGGCAATCCTCATTTATTAGGCAGTCATCATTCCATGGGAAAGTCGCCATTGTAGTGGGCAGTCAGTAATCCATTGGGCAGCCACAACACAACTGGACAGACAACCGATCCATTGGGACGTCAGCAACCATGCAATCATCTAATAATCATTCCATGTTCTAGAAACCATTCCATTAGGCAGTCACGATTATTCGAGCAGTCGACATTTCATCGGGCAGTCACAATTTCATTGGCCACCAGTCTCGATTTCATTGTTCAGTCACTATTCTATCGGACAGTCACCATTCTAGCTGGCAGTCAATCATCCAATGCGCAGCCACAACACCACTGGACAGTCAACCGATCCAGTAGGACATCAGTAACCATTCCATCATCTAGTAACTATTCAATTAGACAGTCAACATTCCATCATGCAGTCAACATTCCATCATGCAGTCAGCCTTGTAATACTCTGTCACCATTCTTTTACAGCCATTAATCCACCAAGCAGTTACCAATTCATAAGAAAGTCACAAATCCACAGGGCTGCCATTCCATAAGTCAGTCATCATTCCATCAAACAGACACCATTCTAGCGGACAGTCAATAATCCATTGGGCAGCCACAACACAACTGTACAGTCAACTGATCCATTGGGACGTCAGTAACCATTCCATCATCTAGTAACCATTCCATTAGGCAGTCACGATTTCATCAGGCAGTCATAACTTTAATCAGACAATCACCACTATTGGAATCTGAAACGAGAGTAATGCAATCCCACCTTTTCCAAACTTGGGCAGAATATATATTAGTGGAGGTTGAATATGTAAATGAAAAAAGTAGACTGTAAAAATCATCATGTGATAGAAGATTAAAGGTCGCTTTCAACATTATGTAGTCAAAGTTAAGAAAAAGTTTTATAAAGCACATCTATACCTTTGTGAGAGAAAGTATTTAGTGTTAAGAGAAATTGAAATAAATGTACCGGCTTCAAAAAGTGCTTAGCGATACAGGCTATCAATTAATTGGTCAATTGGTAAAGTCAGCAATCCACCGAGCAGTCAGCAATCCAAAAGCCAGTCACCAATCCACTGAGCAGCCACCAATCCACAAGAAAGTCACAAATCCACTGGGCAGCCATTTCATCGGGCAGTCACCATTCTATCAGACAGTCGCCATTCTAGCAAGCAGTCAATAATCAATTGGGCAGCCATAACCAATTGGGCAGCCATAACACCACTGGACAGTCAAGGGATCCATTGGGACGTCAGAAACCATTCCATCTGGTAAAAATTCCATTACCATTTCCATCGGGCAGTTGACAATCAGTCGAGCAGTCATCATTCCACAGGACATTCACCATACTATTGGGCTTTCACCATTCCACCAGCAGTCAAGAATTCATTGGGCAGCCACAAGACCATTGGGATGTCAGTAACCTTTCCATCATCTAGTAACTATTTTTAGGCAGTCACCATTCCATTCCTTTAGGGAGTCACCATTGCATCATGCAGTCAGCCTTGTATTAGACAGTCACAATTCCATTACATAGTTATGAATCCACCGAGTAGTTAATAATCCACCAGAATGTCAAAAAGCCACTGGGCAGACATTTCATCGGGCAGTCATAAATCCCACTGGCAACCATTCCATTTGGCAGTCACCATACCATCGGGCAGTTAACAATCCTAACAATCCATCGGGTAGCGACAAAACCACTGGAAAGCAACCAAACCATAGGCAGTCATAATTTTATTAAAGTTACCATTACGCAGTCACCATTCTTTTTGGCACTCACCATTCCTATCATGCAGTCTCAATTTTATCTGTCAATAACCATTCTTCCGGTCAGTCGCCAATCCACCAATCAGTCACAATTCCACCAGTCAGTCACAATTCCACCTGTCAGTTACCATCTCACCGAACAGTCACAATTCTACCTGTCAGTTACCATTCCACCGAACAGTCACCATTCCACAGGACATTCGCCTTTCCATTGAGAAATTACCATTCCATTGTGCATTCACCGTTCCACCAGCAGTCACCATTCCAGCAGGCAAATGTCTTTCCATCGGGCAGTGACTATCCCATTAGGCACTCACCATTAGGCAACCATCATATCATTAGGCAATTGTCATATCATTAGGCAGTCAACATTCCATAAAGCAGTCAACATTCTATTAGACAGTGATTTGTTTAGCTGATTTGAATTTGAGTAAATTTATTGAGACAGATAATTAACTGACATTAAATGTAACTCATATGGTACAAAACTGTTATCTTTTTGTGAAACCACTGATCTCAAAATAGTAAATGGAAGAAAAAGTGAAGATCGACCAAGTAGGTTTACATTCCACACTAGTAATGATGGTAGTACAATTGATTACTTTCTTACTACTCCAGAATTGTTTGATGAAATTTTTCACTTTAGGGTTGGTGACTTATTAGAATTACCACCATTCACCACTCTTATTTTCAATTGGGCACAAACCTGATATTTTGTTTACAAAATTTTTTCAAAAATAGTTTGGTCAGATGAATCGAATGATGGTTGTAAGGATTCTTTAGATGATGTAATCATGGATTTAGTTAACGGAAATAATTCCTTAGATGATTCAATTTCAAAATTCACAGATTTTTTATATGATTGTGCGTTTAAAGTTAATGGCAAAACTGTGTGTATTAAGGGGGATAGCAATCAGTTGCCATATGAAAATAAAAAAGTAGAGTGGTTAAACCTTGAGTGTAAAAATTCTCAGAGGGAATTTAGAAAAATCCAAAGACTGTATAACAAATATGGCAATCAATACAAGCATCAATCATTTTTAACTACAAAAAATTATAATCAAATTAAAAGAACTAGATTAAAATTTTCAATCGATCAGAGCAAAAAGCTTAAAAATATATCTGCCCTCAACATTTTGGAAAACAATAAATACAGTTATAAACGGAAAGCCAGATATGCCAAATATTGATACTAATGATTTTTATCAACACTTTTTAGAGCTAAATTCTGCTTTTAATGATTTACAATATCCAAATCCCGTTAATGCCCAGTCAGAGATTAACCAAACTGTTTGTGTTGAAGAACTTGAATTAGATATTACATATGAAGAAATTAACTCTGCTTTAAGAAAATTAAAGAAAAACACATCTTGTGGGCTTGATGCTCTTTGTGCTGAAATTTTTGTTGCTGGTCAGAAATTTATTTCACCTTTTTTGGTAAATATATTCAACTATTTGTATTCGAATTCTCTGTACCCAGAGAGCTGGCCTAAAGCAATCATACAATTACACAAAAAGGGTGATAAGACAAATGTCAATAATTATCGTGGTATAACATTAATCAGTATTTTTGCTAAATTGTACTCTATGGTTCTAAATGAAAGAGTATGTAATTGGGCCGAAAGTAATGACATAATCTACAATGGTCAATTCAGCTTTAGAACAGGTAATGGCACAGTTGATTTATATTTGTACTATATCAAATTATTTTCCATGCAATTCAAACTAGACAAAAGTTATATTGTGCATTTGTGGACTATCAAAAGGCCTGCATTCAATAAATAGAGCTACCCTATGGCATAAATTAATTGTACTAGGATGTAGCTCTAAGTTAGTGAATGCAATTAAGTCTGTGTATTTTTCAGTAAAAGCTTGTATCATGAGTAGTGGCTCATTAAGTAATTTTTTGAGCAAAATCTGGGTTTAAAACAAGGCGAACTATTGTCCCCCATTATGTTTTCCATGTTTATCAATGACATATCTGACAATCTCAGTACAGATATAGATCAGGATATAATCTATAATGAATTACAGGTATTTTCCTTGCTCTTTGCTGATGATGCTGTTATTTTCTCAAAAAGTGCACTTGGTCTAAATTATAAGCATATTCTCGAAAAAGGCAAAGAAAGCGATTTATACCCTTAAACAATGTTTTACAAACTTACATGCCGATATATATGTAAAACTTAAATTGATTGATAAAATGGTTAAGCCTATCTTATTATATGGATACGAATTGTGGGGTATGTGTGATGTATCTGAAATCAAATGTTACATACTCAGTACTTAAAGTACATATTAGGTTTGCCAAGAGGGACCCCAACATGATTGTTTACTCTGAATTTGGTAGATTGCCCTTAATTGTTCATATTCAAGGAAGGGTTGTTAAATTGTGGTCCAAAATAATTTCCGACCAAAAAAGCTTAATGTATAAACTTTATGGACAACAGTCAATGTCATTTACCAGGCTGATATCAATTTTTACTTGGAGTAAGAATTTGACAAATATTTTGTACATGAATGGTTTTGGTATATTACATGCTATAGAAAACTGTTCAAATGGTGATTACTTACAGTGTAAGCAAATAATTAAGGATAGTTTTATACAAACTTGGTGTGATAGTATTCAGACTTCAAGCCGTTTTCTTTCATACAAATTATTAGTTACCGATTTTGTACAAGCAAAACATCTAAATTGTTTGTGTGAAATCTCATGGAAAGTTGTAAAAACCGTTGATCGTTTCCGTTGTGGGTATCATAGGCTAAATGTTGAGAAAGAAAGGTACTTATATATTCCATACAATGACCGGCTATGCCAATTATGTTACATGGGCATAGTTGAAAATGAGTATCACTTTGTATTATGCTGTTCGGCCTAACGGGATATACGAAGTAAATATTGTAAGCCATACTTCCTTTCATGGCCGTCAATTTACAAGTTTGTTCAAAAAACAAAATAATAACTCTTGGAAAATATTTGTTAGAGGCTCTATCCTATAGAAGTATTATTTTTGGTCTATAAGGTATAATTACTTGGAACCAACGATGTACATGTAGTTGCAAACTATGTTTGAATTCATAACCAGTCTTGCATCTGTACTGTTTTAAGCCAAAAGCCAAATGGCTTATCCTGCAATAAAATTGAAAATTGAATTATTTCATCATGCGATCACTATTTAAGCGGGCGCTCACCATTTCATAGCACAGTCACCCCAGTCATCATTTCATCAGGCAGTCACCATTTCATCTGGCAGTTACCATTTCATCTGTCAGTCACGATTTCATCTGGTAGTCACGATTTCATTTGGCAATCACGATTTCATCTGGCAATCATGATTTAATCGGGCAGTCACCATTTAATTGGGCAGTCACCATTTCATCTGGCAGTCATGGTTTTATCTGGCAGTCATGATTTTTTCTGGCAGTCACGATTTCAACTGGCAGTCACGATTTTATCTGGCATTTCATCTGGCAGTCACCATTTCATCTAGCAGTCACTACATTAATTCATCGGACAGTCACCACTTTACCTGGCAGTCACCACTATTGGAATCTGAAATGAGAGTAATGCAATTCCATCCTTTCCAAAGGGGAGAATGTATGTTAGTGTAAGTTGCAATTATGCAAAAGGGTAAAGCAGTCTGTAAAGATGATCAAGTAAGTGAGAGAACATTTACGAGACCGTATTTTAGATTTATCGATAAAATCAACAAGTTGTAGGCCTACAACAATAACTTTGAGAAAGAAAATGTTTTTGTGTCAAGAATTCGTCAAATTTTATTTACCATCTATTGGATCACCACGAAAAATTATTTGACTATAAACCGATGAGCTATTTATGGACTGGCTAATTAAGTTATTACTAAAAGGCTGGCGTAGCAAGGTAACTGTCATGATAACTGGATGTTTTCATGATAACTGGAACTGGACGTATCCTTTATATCTGGCAATCATGCCACACCATTAGGTTGTTTGAAGAAATTTGTTTTACTAAATAATATAAATTTGTACTTGATGCAAGCTGACTAAAAACATGTTTTGGTCAGCTTCCTCTGGGTGGTAAGACCATTGGTTACTGATGTGAACTACCTTCTGCGTGTGACCAGTACCCAAAAGGTAGTTTACTTTTCCGGAAGATGATCGAAAATTATTACAACTTGCAAAAAGTGTGCTCTTAATAGGATCAGGTACATTGTAGCTGCTAGTTAAAGTATGGACTCATAACTCTAAAGGAATCTTAATCTATAGCCTAGAATAGAACATATTAAAATAATAGTTTTTGGGAAAACAATGTCTAAAAATGCAGAGAGTTTGCTTTAGAGAGTATTTTGAATAAATAGAATTATTTGAGTTTAAATTGAGTGATGCTTGTTTGATAAACCCTCATTCTGTCATACTGTGAAGCATGTCGAAGATTGATTATTTGGTGTTTAACGCCGCGCTCAAGATTATTTCACTTATATGGCGGCGTTGCCAGTTTTATTGTGGGAGTTTTACCGAAGGAAACCCACGACCTTCCGGTGGTAACTGGCAACCATCCCACATAGGTCGTTCGAGTGAAAACCCAGCCAGAAAATTGTCTTTGCTTTTTTGGACTGAGTGGGATTCGAACCCGCGACCCATTGATGGAAGGCTGTGCGGATTGAGCGTCCAACGCTCTACCTACTGAACCACGCAGGCTTGTCGAAGAAGCGTCTGATTAAAATAAGCTGTATTTCATTACTCTCGCAAAAAATAACTTTAAGGGAGTAAAGTGAGGTATACAAATATTGTTAGGTTGTAAAATTGTTTGAAAGAGCAGCCATAAGATTTTAAAGTTTGACTAAACGAAAGAAACAGATAAAAAAAGCGTGGATACATTTCTTCAGAAACGACCTACAGAAAGAATATAATATATATTAAGTTCTATTTACCTCTTTATTTTTGGTCAACAGATAGAGCAATTTTCATCAAATGCTTCTTTCATCGTTCACCTATGTGGGATGGGTGCCAGTTACTACCGGAAGGTCGTGGGTTTCCTCTGGGCAGCCCGGTTTCCTCCCACAACAAAACTGGCAACGCCGCCATATAAGTGAAATAATCTTGAACGCGGCGTAAAACACCAAAACATTAATCAATCTTGTATCGTTCCATCAGCTGGACCGCCCATCCACCTATCAACTGGGCTTCTATCACTCTGTCATGGTCGCCGTCCATCTCTCAACTACTGGGCGCCGCAAATATGTTCATCTTTCAGCTTGGGTTCTCTTTCCTCAAATCACATGTCTAAAACCACAATAGGAATACATTTGATGAAGCCTCAAGTAATGCTTTGTGATAACGGTTGTTAGAAAACAAGAAGTTTAAAAAGTGGACAAACTCAGTTTGAAACTGACTTTAGTCCGATTGAACAGTAGGATATGTTTGGGATCGGTAAGAATGTTTTGCTTCGGCCTCAGTATGCCAGCAGTGAAAAGGTCCATAGAGCACAGGCTACAAGGAGGCGTATGCAAAAAGACCCAAAAAGCCACAGAGAAATACGCATTTGAAAAGGCGGAGGAAACCCATGACCTTACGGTGGTAACTTGCAACCATCCCACATAAGTCGTTCGAGGGAAAACCCAGTTAGAAAAATTCCCAATTTTTTTTTTGGACTGAATGGGATTTGAACCTGCGACCCCAGGAAACTATAAAGCCGACGAATCAACACAAAATAAAAAAGCAGCCTGTGAAAATAGACACAAAGATCTGAGTGGTATATAGAAGCTAACTACTAATCATTGCAGATAAGGCATATGCACAGACATTCCAAACCCAGGCACAGAATTATTCACCACAAACAGATGTCAAAACTCAAACCCAAGTGAATATGGTAAACAGGAACCACCTCCCTATAAACGAGCACATTGGCAATTCCACATGTGTGTGCGGATACCGGTAAACTAAAATTCCATAATCAACACGTAATCCAAAATGGCGAACATTATGACAATCAATCAAACCCCGGTGGTCAGTGATTGCGTTCTCGTGGTGTATCAACAGGTCAGACAAACTAAAATCCATTTCAATCAATCTCTATGTTAAAACACAATTATCAGTACTGTACCTTTCTCCAAGAATCCAAACCTGTCTTTCTTGTAAAGATAACCAGAGAGACATACCAGACTTCAACCCTAGACGAAATCTAAACCAGTTGTGAAAAATTTGGAGAAAAGCCCGCCAAAATCCAGTCGAGCATTTCATTGGTTGTCTCCTGGGGCAACAGTAGTGGTAAACAACCACCTTTAACCAATTATTTGCGATTGTTCAAGGGTAAATTGGTAAAAAGGAATGAGTGGAGGTCCTCCCAACGGGCATGGGGTTCGGGATGGGGAAGGAACAATTTTATCCGTTATATTCGTTTAATATTTATGGCATAAATTTGTATTTGCTATATTCTATTTTGAAGAGAGGTGGAGTGAAGAGGGTCTAGATCCTCTAATATCGACTGGGTTTGCTAATAGTTATGTGATTCCGCTTTAGGCGTTATTCTGGAAATAACCATTCAATTTTTTTTAATTTTTTTTTAAATATAAAAAGTCACACAACAAACTTTTAAAATTATTTTATAGGACAACTGGATCCGTTGATTGTTCAGCATTCAAAATTATTTCCTTTATGTAAAAGCGTTGCAAATTTTATCGAGGAAGGCAATCTTCAGTTGATACTTTGTGCTATCGCGCCCCAGATCATGGAGTTGAAATTTGAGGTTTTAGATCGAGACTTACTCTATGTAATTTTTCGGCGCTTCTTTCCAGAAATTGATTATTGATACCCGATTACACTATTTGTGGACTTTTAAAACACAAATATTCTATACTTTGTTTTGGCTTTAGCCAGGAACCCATGCTGTCCCGATTTTGGGTGCATGCACCCGTTCTGAACTACAAAAGACGACAGTGAACGTTTCGCAAACACAAAATTCGGAGTCAAATTGATGGATTCATGAAAAAAATATTAATTTATCGGACAAAATCCAAAAATTACACAAAATTACACCCAAAAAAATGCCATAGTAAAAATAACTCTGCAAGCAATGGAGCGAGAGATAAAAATATTGGAACGTCATATACGAGTAATGCAGAGTCGAGTTTTGACAATATACTAACCTCCTTCCACCCCCAAACTTAAAAGCTTTAAAGTTAATGCTTAAAGATAACGTTAAGTCGTTATTACTCTCTAACAAAACCTACTTGCACGGCAAGACATGGGATACTGTAGCGGTGCACGGGAACACCAATTCTGTGTATGAAGAGTTCAGTCGCGAAACTCGATAAACGCCATTCTAACTTGAGCATACTCTCATATACCCAAGTCCGTCTTTCCCGAATAGTCAAATTGTCTTTTCCAAATAGCATTATCTCCCCTGTATTTTGCTGATGGTTATTACCATTTTTCTTCAAAAAACCGACAAACGCCAGTATCAATTCACCCCCATAAAACATCTAAACATGGCAGCGTGTAGCAACCATTTTTGAAGTAACAGATAAATTATGAAAAAATAACATTTTTATCACCCCGGCATATAATGCGGGGGGATATAGCGATCAGCTTGTCTGTCTGTCTATCTGCCCGTAATCATTTATTGTCATCGCATCTCCTCCCAGGGTTTTCATCAATTTTTTTCTGAACTTGGTGGACATGTTGGATATGATACAAGGATGGGGTTCGGGATGGGGAAGGAACAATTTTATGTCTGGGTACATTTTTAATTATCATCCGTTATATTCGTTTAATATTTATGGCATAAATTTGTATTTGCTATATTCTATTTTGAAGAGAGGTGGAGTGAAGAGGGTCTAGATCCTCTAATATCGACTGGGTTTGCTAATAGTTATGTGATTCCGCTTTAGGCGTTATTCTGGAAATAACCATTCAATTTTTTTTATTTTTTTTTTTAAATATAAAAAGTCACACAACAAACTTTTAAAATTATTTTATAGGACAACTGGATCCGTTGATTGTTCAGCATTCAAAATTATTTCCTTTATGTAAAAGCGTTGCAAATTTTATCGAGGAAGGCAATCTTCAGTTGATATTTTGTGCTATCGCGCCCCAGATCATGGAGTTGAAATTTGAGGTTTTAGATCGAGACTTACCCTATGTAATTTTTCGGCGCTTCTTTCCAGAAATTGATTATTGATACCCGATTACACTATTTGTGGACTTTTAAAACACAAATATTCTATACTTTGTTTTGGCTTTAGCCAGGAACCCATGCTGTCCCGATTTTGGGTGCATGCACCCGTTCTGAACTACAAAAGACGACAGTGAACGTTTCGCAAACACAAAATTCGGAGTCAAATTGATGGATTCATGAAAAAAATATTAATTTATCGGACAAAATCCAAAAATTACACAAAATTACACCCAAAAAAAATGCCATAGTAAAAATAACTCTGCAAGCAATGGAGCGAGATATAAAAATATTGGAACGTCATATACGAGTAATGCAGAGTCGAGTTTTGACAATATACTAACCTCCTTCCACCCCCAAACTTAAAAGCTTTAAAGTTAATGCTTAAAGATAACGTTAAGTCGTTATTACTTTCCTAACAAAACCTACTTGCACGGCAAGACATGGGATACTGTAGCGGTGCACGGGAACACCAATTCTGTGTATGAAGAGTTCAGTCGCGAAACTCGATAAACGCCATTCTAACTTGAGCATACTCTCATATACCCAAGTCCGTCTTTCCCGAATAGTCAAATTGTTTTTTCCAAATAGCATTATCTCCCCTGTATTTTGCTGATGGTTATTACCATTTTTCTTCAAAAAACCGACAAACGCCAGTATCAATTCACCCCCATAAAACATCTAAACATGGCAGCGTGTAGCAACCATTTTTGAAGTAACAGATAAATTATGAAAAAATAACATTTTTATCACCCCGGCATATAATGCGGGGGGATATAGCGATCAGCTTGTCTGTCTGTCTGTCTGCCCGTAATCATTTATTGTCATCGCATCTCCTCCCAGGGTTTTCATCAATTTTTTTCTGAACTTGGTGGACATGTTGGATATGATACAAGGATGGGGTTCGGGATGGGGAAGGAACAATTTTATGTCTGGGTACATTTTTAATTATCATCCGTTATATTCGTTTAATATTTATGGCATAAATTTGTATTTGCTATATTCTATTTTGAAGAGAGGTGGAGTGAAGAGGGTCTAGATCCTCTAATATCGACTGGGTTTGCTAATAGTTATGTGATTCCGCTTTAGGCGTTATTCTGGAAATAACCATTCAATTTTTTTATTTTTTTTTTAAATATAAAAAGTCACACAACAAACTTTTAAAATTATTTTATAGGACAACTGGATCCGTTGATTGTTCAGCATTCAAAATTATTTCCTTTATGTAAAAGCGTTGCAAATTTTATCGAGGAAGGCAATCTTCAGTTGATACTTTGTGCTATCGCGCCCCAGATCATGGAGTTGAAATTTGAGGTTTTAGATCGAGACTTACTCTATGTAATTTTTCGGCGCTTCTTTCCAGAAATTGATTATTGATACCCGATTACACTATGTGTGGACTTTTAAAACACAAATATTCTATACTTTGTTTTGGCTTTAGCCAGGAACCCATGCTGTCCCGATTTTGGGTGCATGCACCCGTTCTGAACTACAAAAGACGACAGTGAACGTTTCGCAAACACAAAATTCGGAGTCAAATTGATGGATTCATGAAAAAAATATTAATTTATCGGACAAAATCCAAAAATTACACAAAATTACACCCAAAAAAAATGCCATAGTAAAAATAACTCTGCAAGCAATGGAGCGAGAGATAAAAATATTGGAACGTCATATACGAGTAATGCAGAGTCGAGTTTTGACAATATACTAACCTCCTTCCACCCCCAAACTTAAAAGCTTTAAAGTTAATGCTTAAAGATAACGTTAAGTCGTTATTACTTTCCTAACAAAACCTACTTGCACGGCAAGACATGGGATACTGTAGCGGTGCACGGGAACACCAATTCTGTGTATGAAGAGTTCAGTCGCGAAACTCGATAAACGCCATTCTAACTTGAGCATACTCTCATATACCCAAGTCCGTCTTTCCCGAATAGTCAAATTGTTTTTTCCAAATAGCATTATCTCCCCTGTATTTTGCTGATGGTTATTACCATTTTTCTTCAAAAAACCGACAAACGCCAGTATCAATTCACCCCCATAAAACATCTAAACACGGCAGCGTGTAGCAACCACTTTTGAAGTAACAGATAAATTATGAAAAAATAACATTTTTATCACCCCGGCATATAATGCGGGGGGATATAGCGATCAGCTTGTCTGTCTGTCTGTCTGCCCGTAATCATTTATTGTCATCGCATCTCCTCCCAGGGTTTTCATCAATTTTTTTCCGAACTTGGTGGACATGTTGGATATGATACAAGGATGTGTACCTCCTTTTCTGGTTGCGCTGGTTTCATTATTTTTAGAGTTATTGTCCTCTTCTGACAGTATAGGAAGACATAGACAATTAGTGCTTGTCATCGCATCTCCTCCCAGGGTTTTCATCAATTTTTTTTCAAAACTTGGTGGACATGTTGGATATCATGCAAGGATGTGCACCTCCTATTCTGGTTACGCTGGTTTCATAATTTTTAGAGTTATTGCCCTTTTCCGACAGTATACGAAGACATAGACAATTAGTGCTTGTCATCACATCTCCTCCAACAGTTTTCATCAAATTTTTCCGAAACTTGGTGGACATGTTGAATATCATGCGAGGATGTGCACCTCTTATTCTGGTTACGCTGGTTTCATTATTTTTAGAGTTATTGGCCTTTTCCGACAGTATACGAAGACATAGACAATTAGTGCTTGTCATCACATCTCCTCCAACAGTTTTCATCAAATTTTTCCGAAACTTGGTAGACATGTTGGATATCATGCGAGGATCTGCCCCTTCTATTCTGGTTGCGCTGGTTTCATTATTTTTAGAGTTATTGCCCTCTTCCGACAGTATAGGAAGACATAGACAATTAGTGCTTGTCATCGCATCTCCTCCCAGGGTTTTCATCAATTTTTTTTCAAAACTTGGTGGACATGTTGGATATCATGCAAGGATGTGCACCCCCTATTCTGGTTATGCTGGTTTCATTATTTTCAGAGTTATTGCCCTTTTCCGACAGTATACGAAGACATAGACAATTAGTGCTTGTCATCACATCTCCTCCAACAGTTTTCATCAAATTTTTCCGAAACTTGGTGGACATGTTGGATATCATGCGAGGATGTGCAACTCTTATTCTGGTTGCGCTGGTTTAATTATTTTTAGAGTTATTGCCCTTTTCCGACAGTATAGGAAGACATAAACAATTAGTGCTTGTCATCGCATCTCCTCCCAGGGTTTTCATCAATTTTTTTTCGAAACTTGGTGGGCGAGTTGGATATCATGCGAGGATGTGCACCTTTTATTCTGGTTACACTGCTTTCATTATTTTTAGAGTCATTGCCCTTTTCCGGCAGTATAGGAAGACATAGACAATTAGTGCTTGTCATCACATCTCCTCCCACAGTTTTCAACACATTTTTTTCGAAACTTGGTGGACATGTTGGATATCATGCGAGGATTGCACCTTCTATTCTGGTTGCGCTGGTTTCATTATTTTTAGAGTTATTGTCCTCTTCTGACAGTATAGGAAGACATAGACAATTAGTGCTTGTCATCGCATCTCCTCCCAGGGTTTTCATCAATTTTTTTTCAAAACTTGGTGGACATGTTGAATATCATGCAAGGATGTGCACCTCCTATTCTGGTTACGCTGGTTTCATAATTTTTAGAGTTATTGCCCTTTTCCGACAGTATACGAAGACATAGACAATTAGTGCTTGTCATCACATCTCCTCCAACAGTTTTCATCAAATTTTTTCCGAAACTTAGTGGACATGTTGAATATCATGCGAGGATGTGCACCTCTTATTCTGGTTGCGCTGGTTTAATTATTATTAGAGTTATTGCCCTTTTCCGACAGTATAGGAAGACATAGACAATTAGTGATTGTCATCGCATCTCCTCCCAGGGTTTTCATCAATTTTTTTTCAAAACTTGGTGGGCATGTTGGATATCATGCGAGGATGTGCACCTTCTATTCTGGTTTCACTGCTTTCATTATTTTTAGAGTCATTGCCCTTTTCCGACAGTATACGAAGACATAGACAATTAGTGCTTGTCATCACATCTCCCACAGATTTCATCATTTTTTTTTTCGAAACTTGGTGGACATGTTGGATATCATGCGAGGATGTGCACCTTCTATTCTGGTCGCGCTGGTTTCATTATTTTTAGAGTCATTGCCCATTTCCGACAGTATACGAAGATATAGACAATTAGTGCTTGTCATCACATCTCCTCCCATAGTTTTCATAATTTTTTTTCGAATCTTGGTGGATATGTTGAATATCATGCGAGGATCTGCCCCTTCAAATTCTGGTTATGCTGGTTTAATTGTTTTCAGAGTTACTGTCCTTTTATGGCAGTATACAAAGACATTGACAATAGGTGCTTGTCATCACATCCCACGTTTGGTATCGAATTTTTATCTCAGTTGACATTCTGGATATCATGCGTTCTACGCTAGTTTTGCTATTTTCAGAGTTACTGCCCTTTTCGGACTGTACAGGAAGACATAAACAATATGTCCTTGTTTCTGATGACATACATGTACAGTGTTTCAGGGCATTGTTACCTTTCAGAAAGCTGCCTGTTGTTTTTTCTTGATTCCACCTGATATGGGTTTCTAAATGCATTTCCTCCTACATATTGCATCGAATATTGTTGAAACTTGATGAGGATGGTTGTTATCAAGTGAGGATGTGGATATCCTATATGGAAATTAACTTTTGTCTGTTCTTAGTATGTTTCCATTTCCACAATCTTATGTGGGGCCGGGGGGATACGTCATTCTCTGATGACTCTTGTTGAAATAAAAATACACTTTTGAGGTAAAAACCAATTTTGAAATAATTTTTAGAACATTTGCAATAAAAATATAGGATGGTTGCCAGTTACCAGCGGAAGGTCGTGGGCTTCCTCCGGGCACAGAGCCCGATTTCCTCCCACAATAAAACTGGCAACGCCGCCATATAAGTGAAATAATCTTGAGCGCGGCGTAAAACACCAACCAATCAATCAATCAATCTAAGTAACACTGTGTCACCAATTTTTAATTTTGAGGGTTTTGCTTTAGCTTTGAGATCAGCATATTGTTTCATTTTCCCTTTGGAATGTCCATCTTTCTCTCTCACACTTGAATCAGAGACAGGTTTGGTTATTTGTGGTAGGTTGGTCCGAAATGGTCTATTGAAGAGAAGTTCCGCTGGAGGTTTGTCCGTTGTACTATGTGGTGTGGCACGATATGATCTTAGGAACTTGTACATCTCTTGTTTCCAAGGTTTATGATCAGCTTCGGCTGCGCGAATAGCTTTCTGTAGAGTGCGAATAAATCTTTCTGCATCTCTATTTGCACGCGGCCAATAAGGAGTGATCTTTCTGTGGTGAATACCTAAGTAGGACATACATTGGTGAAATTCAGCCCCATTAAATGGTGGGCCATTGTCTGTTTTCAAGACTGATGGAATACCATGTGTCGAATATACTTTGTCCATTGCTGGAATAGTGGATTTGCCAGATGTTGACGTCACTTTCTCAACTTCAGGATACCGAGAATACTCATCATAGATAATTAACAGGTAATTTCCACATGGCATTGGACCAAGAAATCAGCACAGAGTGAATCCCAAGGTGCTTTAGGAAGTTCAGTCATATTCAGTGGTTCTCGACGAGAGTCAGGGTTTGACGCTTGGCAGGGTAAACAGTTGTTAATAGTTGATTCCACAAGTCGATCGATACCAGGCAACCAGACCTTCTGTCGGAGTAGTTTCTTTGTTTTTACTACACCCTGGTGTCCAGTGTGGGCTAGATCAACCGTTTGTTGTTGTAGACTTTTCGTGTATTACAATGCGAGAGCCTAGAAGGAGAATATTGTTTTCAATGTTGACAGATAATTCATGGCGAACAGTTGCATAGCATTGTAGTTTCTTAAGAGTGTCTTTGTCGTATTGTTTTATTGCAGAGGGCTTGGACACAGATTTCCAATTGTTAGTTTTGGTCAGCTCTGTAACTTTCTGTAGAATAGAGTCAGATTTACTGGCAGATTGAATGTCTTTTAACGTTAAGGCCTTAGGAATGGCATTTATTGTCAGAAAGTTCATATGCTCTTCATAAATCTCATTGGGCAAGAGATTGGTCCAACATAATTTTGTCCACATGTCTAAAATTGGTTTATAAAATTCGACCGTATTAAGACGTTGGGTCAACGCGCACCTGTAGAATCTAGGCAATTATGGTTTTTCCCCCGGATGCTGGTCCACATACGTAAACCTGCATTATAACTGCTTTTTTTCCCGTAACAACAAAAGTTTGAAATTATTGGCTATTTTCTCAAGCGATACAGATTAGAAGCTTTCTCGTGCAACCAGTTTCGAAACATTACATTTAAGTACTGCTCAGAACTAACTCCGGCCGAAGATGAAAGAACGTTCGTCCCAGTTATTTAAATTTTGTTTACTTTCCAAACACTTCTTCAGTTCCCCAAAGCCACAGACTGTATGGAATTGCCTTATTCCAAAATCAATTATTGAGCTTTCAGATGAAGTTCAAACCCTCTTATTAAGGATATTATCTGGACAATCATGCAGAATTTATGACAGAATTTCGATTGATTGATTGATTGTTTGGTGTTTTACGCCGCGCTCAAGATTATTTCACTTATATGGAGGCGTTGCCAGTTTTATTGTGGGAGGAAATCGGCCCCTGACCGGAGGAAACCCACGACCTTCCGCTGGTAACTGGCAACCATCCCACATAGGTCGTTCGAGCAGAATTTCGAAGTTTGGCAGATGATGTCACTTTAATGATAATATATTCTGATGGTTATATTGCATATAACAATACGAGACATAACTAGTTTATTTTCAACTTACCATTCGTAAGAAGTTAGAATAGGTGTATCAGGTAACGTCCAATTTTATATCCCCATTATGGAAGAAAATTGTTGGTTGCCTCATATAGGATAAAGTCGTTGATGGGGGCCTTGGTTTAAAATTACAGGACACACTTTCATGCGAATAAGAAGTTATGGCCAGGAACTATTAGTTAAAATATGAATTATTTGGAAGGACTTCAGCTTTCAGGTTTAAACCAAGTTTCAAATATTTATTAATCAAATATCAAATATATTCAAATATCTACCTGCCTTTTAGATTTTACCTTTCTACACACATATAAAGCATTCCTCTTTTCATTTTACTCATTAATTTGTTTGAATTTCATTGTAAATCTACCAAATCCCTCTTCATAAGAAGAAAACTTTAAAATTGGCCTGACTCTCCTCGTACAATGACAACCTGTCACATGGCCCGCAGGATGCCCGAGAATTTCCTCAATAGCTGGACAATTTGATGACAACTTAATTCTCGCATCACATGATTGTGGGGTTTTGAAAAGTCTGTTGACAGAGAATAGCTATCCCACCCTTTTAATGGTGGTTTAATGTGTGGCTCTTCCTGACCGGCAAGTAATTAACACAGGAAAGAGACACATGAGTGCGGCTAAGGAACTATATGCTTTTAAAAACTGCTATAGGCTATATCCATAGATAAACAAAACCCTCTGAGTATATATCACAGAATTCCAAATAAGACAAACTGACTGCCGCACAGATTTGCCCAAAACGGACATTTAAAGAGTCCCGAACCCGAAAAAAAATGCCCAAACAACACTATTCGCACCTCCCACAGATGTTATATTACAGCTACAGTTTATAGTCAATACCAATCGAATATCCCAGGTTAAGTTAAACTACAGGAAGTTAATGTGAAGAGAACATGTGTTATAAAACCATGGTAGATTGTCTACGGGAAACAGCCGTAATGTTGTCAGTTGATAACCCTTGGGTGAGAAATGATTGTAGGGTATCCTAGGCAACGTTATCTGACTGGATATGTGTATAGGCCCCTATATATATTTTAGACAAGAAGATTATCTCTGTGCCCGTGTGTTTTGGTGTTCATAAATATATATTTAAGAAAACTAAAACACACGCGCACAGGGAAAATCTTCTTGTCTAAAATAACCATGGATATATATCTGCTGGCCAGGGCTGGGTTTAGTTTATTACAACAATTTATGGGGTGTACGAGTCTAAATGATATGCCTCTTTTGGCACAATTAGAGACTTGTCTCCATGGTTATTTTAGACAAGAAGATTTTCCCTGTGCCCGTGTGTTTTAGTGTTCATAAATATATATATGTTCAGAAAGAAAACATGCAAACGCAACTGGTTCTATAATAGATATATGTTATTTTTTGAACACTAAAACACACGGGCGCGCAGGGAAAATCTTCTTGTCTAAAAACATATATATACATATACATGAATGAGACCAAAGAGATTTCGTCTATTTGTTTATTCTATTTAGCCCTGTAGGCCTAAACTGCATCATGTGTAACACAAATGGACATTTACTCAAAACTCTTCTCCGATGCTTCGACTAGAATTGATTAAGACGGTAAGTCAACACATAGAGAGTCTATCTGTTCCTTTATATTACGACCTGCACACTGTAAAGTGGCATGAGCTGCCAAAATTCATACTTTTTTCATTCTGATCGTCACAACAGTAAGAGGATTTGAAGGCCATCGAAAAACTAAACGATTGGCGTTGGAATGAGAAAAATTCATACAGTATGTCGCCTGTACGAACCGAAAATGTGTTCGAAAAGTAAACAAAATTTAAATAGCCGGGACGACCATTCATTCATGAAATGTATATCAACAGTGCTCGTCTCGTTGCAAGATAGAAAAATGGCCCGCAGCATGTCCAAGTCGTTATCGACGCACATAAATCCCTGAATGTGATCCCAGTATGACCCATCAAGCTGAATAAGCCTCGGTTTCGAGTAGATTTTCTATTTGTTATGCGTCAACAGTTTCTCCTTCAGGTTCACCCTACTTTAAGTTTTTTGGACAACAAGGCGGACAATTTGTTAAGTGTGTCCTACGTGGTTCTATATGGCAGAAGGAAGTACAAGCAAACTAAGTCTACTGATATTTAGATGCAAAGTCTTACATTTAGATTTTTTTGTACGTCTACATTTTCTCCTGCAGTGAATGAAACCGGGTTAGATAACACAAGAGCGGTGAGTAACTACACTATAGTTAAATCATGGATGAGCGCAGTTCGCATTTGAAACGTTGGCAGACCGACAATTTTAATATTTAAAAATTATCAAATAAATTTGCTACTTTGCGCTTTACTAATTACTTCCCTTTAATGACAACCTGGATAGTCATTAATGAAAAACGAAAGTAGTCCGGTTTTGAAAACGTGAACATTTAATTAGTGTTATAACTGTGAATCGCATCTGCCTGCAGTAACTTCGATTCGAATTTTACAATTTATTCATTCATATTATTCAATCATGTTAAATGGCTTCCTTATTATTTATTTTTAATGGAGTTTCAAGCTCTATTAAAAACCCATTCAGAAAAAATATAATGCCTAAGGGGAATGTTTTTAATTAAAACTTTTCGAAAGCAATCCATGCAGCAATTCCTGAAGCACGGAGAGAAGTGTTAGTCCTATATTGTCATGTGAACCAGATAGAGTTAGCTGCGTGTGGATTCTCTTATCTGTTGACATGCCTACGGGATAATACAAAGTTACAATGTGTGAATCGGATACTCATTGTTGAAATAGAGGTGTCCTGGTTTTTAGGGAAGACTAGCGAACATTTTGAGTTTTTTAGCCGCGTGGGAATTAGAAAATCTGTACCGAAATAAAATATAGACAGACTGTGAATGCATACATTTTATCCATACATATTTATGAACACTTAAACGCACGGGCACAGGGAAAATCTTCTTGTCTAAAATAATACATATATACTGATGCGGAAAGACACATGTGTCATGCCAAATCCTGCACAAAGAATTCCAATGGGTTTAAACTAAATTCAAATAGTCATTTGAAGTGGAGAATTGAATCTTTGTGATACATATTCTGTTACCTCAGCCAAAAGGTCTTTTTTCATTTCTCGGCTGGACATTTTTCGGTTCAGCGATTCCGCAATCCAGGGGTTTCTTGGCTTACTTGTAGCATGGCATTGTTTAATTAAAGGTCCACTTGCCGCCGTAGCCTGTTTGACATTCGTTCAGAAAACCAATTTGCACGAGCTTACTACAGCTAAAACCACTAAAATTAAACATAGCACACATAGGCACGTCCAATTAGTTTAGAATGTATAAATGAGGGTGAAAAACAATCGAAGAATCAAAGCTCGATTACAACAACAGCACCGATCAGTGTTGGTTAACTTAAGTGCTGGATTACCCTCATTCAGGCGTTTTTGTCTGTGGTTTGTACTCGGCAGGCTTTTATAGTCCCTCCTACTCGATCGCTAGTATGTATTTCTTAGATAAAGTTCGTAAAAATTATTCTATGTCGTTAGATCGCCCACAAGACTCAAACCATTACGGCACTTGTACACACGCTCAGGTTCGAAGTTTGTTTACATTGCGGGTACCTGTAAAATCTGTTTTTCAATTTCAAATTAAAAATACTAAATGATGTCAAAACTTTCAATTTGTAGAAATAAAAAGTTCATAACTTTTTTTTGTCTCGGAAAAATACAGAAAACCGTCCACTGTTTTTAATGTAAACAGTCTTCTGTATTTTCGCGGCAAGTGTGCCTTTAATTAAAGTAAGCAATCCTCTGGCAAGATCGAGGATTGTAGAACATCCCCAATTGAATAAAGGCGTTCTTCCGGTTTTTAGTCACCATCCGTTCCTTTTTTCTGTCAAAACCCCATGCAATTTACTAAAAATGACTAAAATAGAGAATCTGTACATATCAGGAATTCCCCAGTGCTTGAATTATATAACTGATCGAGGCTGAAAGTTAACAAACCGAGTGTTTCGGTACCTGACGTTATTACGGGTACACGTTTGTGAGGCCCTCAACAGAATATGGAAATTGTACGTATCACGGCTAACTTTTTGGTCGCCACATTCAAAATGACCCACAGTCTATCAGAGAGTATTTCACGTACCTAAATCGCCGAAGTTTCAGAATGCCGCGGGTTATTTCTTTTATCTCGAAAGATTACGAACATACAACCTTCGTATCAGATGTTTGTTTGAAACATTGTTGAAATTCTAAATGGAAAATACCTTTGCTTTTGTTACACCAACTTTGAAGAAATTAATCTTGAAGTCAGTGTCACGCAGCTGCACAATTCCAGAATCTTTGTAAAACTTCACATTTCCGGCCGCTTAGAAGTTGTGGTAGAGTTTCATTCTGTCTCCCAATTATAATTCCAAGGCTTCCCGACGCGATCGTATGGAGAATAACACAATATCTAAGCTTGAATTCGTTGTTGGCCAAGAAAGAAGCAAATTGTCCCATTGCAGAAAGTTTGTTTTAGGGATGCCGTAGGGATGACTGTTTGTCCCATGTACATAAATACATTCGATCATATTTAAACTATTGAAAAGAAAATCGACATACAATCTACTCTTGGTAGACTGATAATAGCCTACTAGAGATCTTTACGAATCTCAAACTCGACCTTGCGAAATTGCCATACGAGTATTACGACCTATTCATCTTTTGCACAATTCCTAATTGCAGTCGCATCCGAACCTTTCTCTCATAGGCCTACCTCCTCTTAGAATAGGCCTATATATTGTTATATTCGTTGTTCAAGTCCAGAAGACAACCCATACAAGTATTATATAGTTAATTTCTCAGATTTCCCCCCTCCCTCAATACTCTCTGCTTGATTACCCATTATTTCGATTAACGTCTCCTGGAACGGTTTGACCGGAAGTGGTATCAGGATTACTTCCCTTGTAATCTCAAGATATTTTTCACATAAGCCTTACGGTTCGGGTGCCTTTTCCCCGTTTCTTTATCTCCACCCATAAGCCACACAATTCACAGGGGTACGTCTTTACCAATAGGGTTAAGTCTTTGAAAGGAGACACCGACTTAGTTTGTTCTGATTCTCCATTGCCCTTCAGGGGCCTGTCTTACAAAGCTGGCGTAAGTTACGTCTGACGTGAATCAGTGTTAAAACTATAGTAACTTACGACCTGGACGCAACCAGTCCATGTTGTACGCCTATGCGCAAACTTACGCCAGCTTTGTAGGACAGGCCTATGATTAGTAGACAATTAACAAGTGATCAACCTCGGATGAAAGGCTGTAAGTCGACTTTCTGCCAAAATGTACATTTAAAGAGTTATTTAGGGAACCCCCTGCTGCTTTGTTTTCTGTCTAACAGTCAGTACTAAACAAACAGCTGAGAAAGCGCACAATTGTCTTGCACTGCGCTCCTAACCCAAGCAGAAATTGATTTCCCAATTAAAGCTCGCTATCCAGTGGTCCGTGGGAGCTAAGAAAGTTAACAATTGTCATATTTATATAAACAGCAGTCGAATGGCACACATTTCAACGACCTTGGTTCCGGGCATATCCCTTTAATTCCTATACTTTTAAAAAGAAAGTGAGTTTTATTAATCACGGGGATCTCTTTGATTGAATGAAATTCACTAGGGGCTAAGTGTCCTTGAAAAGTGCATGCGCCTGTTAAACGGCCGGACAAGACTCACCTAGTAATATTCTTGGTCTAAAGATAACTGCCGAACAAGAAAAACTAAAAAATAACCATCTGGTAGCGTATCGAAGAAAAAAAACGCAGTTTACTGTAATTACAAGTTTTTTTATTTTTCCCCTGCAATAAAATGAAGCTTATCTGTGAGTCTAATAACTCTACTGTAACATTGTTTCTTTTTTAATTTCCAGGATTAAAGTCACGTATACATGATAACCCAGACCAGGACAATCTCATTATTTCTGAGTCGCAGCGGATGTCAAGTTAAAGATGGCCGTACAAATTGCCGGACTAATATCCGTCATAGTGTTCTATTTACTTATCCTGGTGATAGGTATATTAGCTGGTCGGAAAACGGCCAAGAGTACAGGAAATGACATATTCCTGGCTAATCGAAACCTCGGGCCAACAGTTATGTTTTTTACATTAACAGGTTAGTAATGTAATGATATACCTCTTTTTAACACAATTAGAAACTTGTCTCCATGGTTATTTTAGACAAGAAGATTTTCCCTGTGCCCGTGTGTTTTAGTGATCATAAATATATAAGTAGGAGAAATATCATGGAAATCTATACTGATCCTAGAACTGATTTCAGGGGCCTCCGTGGCTCAGTAGGTAGAGCGTTGGACACTCAATCCAAACAGCCTTCCACCAATGGGTCGCGGGTTCGAATCCCACTCAGTCCCAAAAAAAATGGAAAATTTTCTGACTGGGTTTTCACTCGAACGACCTACGTGGGATGGTTGCCAGTTACCAACGGAAGGTCGTGGGTTTCCTCCGAGCAAAGGGCCCGGTTTCCTCCCACAATAAAACTGGCAACGCCGCCATATAAGTGAAATAATCTTGAGAGCGGCGTAAAACACCAAACAATCAATCAATAGAACTGATTTCCCCCAAAATAGATGAGAATTTGTTATTGGTATTTCATTGTCGATCACAACGTTTTTCAATGGTATAATGACATTGTAACTATGGCCCGTCGAGTCACAAGAAGTAAATTATTCCTACATTTTTATTTCAAAAATAAATCTAAATTTAAACCCAAAGACGTATATTGTATACTTTATATAGTCCGAGTATACATTTTAGAAGGGATTTTGTCGTCGTTCACTTAATGTTGCTCAGACACAAGTTTGTCTAGCGGTGAACCAAATGTGATTTGTTATACGAAACATTTTTACATCGGAATACGTAACTAGACAAATGTGTGACTAACTGCTCTAATCTAAAGTTCACAGATGACACATGCATGTATAATATGGTATAACGGTCTAAATGATATACCCTTTGTAACACAATTAGAAACTTGTCTCCATGGTTCATATTAGATAACAAGATTTTTCCTGCGCCCGTGCGTTTTAGTGTTCATAAAACTTGTCTCCGTGGTTATTTTAGACAAAAAGATTTTTTCCTGCGCCCATGTGTTTTAGTGTTCATTAAACTTGTCTCCATGGTTATTTTAGACAAAAAGATTTTTTCCTGCGCCCATGTGTTTTAGTGTTCATAAAACTTGTCTCCGTGGTTATTTTAGACAAAAAGATTTTTCCTGCGCACATGTGTTTTAGTGTTCATAAAACTTGTCTCCCTGGTTATTTTAGACAAAAAGATTGTTCCTGCGCCCGTGTGTTTAGTGTTCATATATATAATATCTGACGGATGTTAAACTTTTCATCTCTTTTTCGGCAGCCACAATGGTAGGAGGAGGTTATATAAACGGATCGGCTGAGATGATGTATAACCGGGGGTTTGTGTGGACTCAAGCACCCATAGGTTTTAACTGTGCCCTGATTCTAGGTAAGCAATGTTGATGTCTCCTTCTTTTAATCATGGCGACTGGTCTTGTTCCAGACCGTACTCTACAGAACTCGCGTAAGGTTACTCATCTAACTTGCGACCCTGCGTAAGTTACTATCGTTTAACACACGGTACCATTGCAACATGCGTAACTTAGGTCACTAAGAAGCACAAGTCTCTTGGGTCCCTTCTACTAAGATGGTGTAAAGTTACCCATATGCTGTCAGCATCGAGTGGCGCCTCAGACTTTCGACCATGCGTAAGTTCTCATCCTTTAACATACGGTAACATTGTGACATGCGTAACTTGGGTCATTAAAGTGGCATGAGCTGCCAAAATATTGATATTTTGAGTTTGAAACAGAATGTTGAAATTATTGGTTATTTTTCTCAAGACGTATAATTCACAAGCTTTTTAGTGCTTCTGGTCTCTAAAATGTACGATAAAGTATTGCATTGAACTAACTCTGGTTATTTAAATTTTTGTTTACTTTTCGAACGTTCGTACAGTCCACATACTGTGTGGATTTTCCTTATTGCAAAGTCAATCATTTAGTTTTTCGATGGCCTTCAAAGCCTCTTACTGTCGTGACGATCAGAAATTATGGCAAAAGTATGAATTTTGGCAGCTCATGCCACTTTAAGAAGAACGAGTCCCTTGTACCCCTTCTACTTAGATGACATAAAGTTACGCATATGCCTACAGCATTAACTTGCGTTTCAGACTTGTGACCGTGCGTAAGTTCTTATCCTTTACCATACATGCGTAACTTATAGGACACTAAGAAGAAAGAGTCCCTTGGGTCCGTTTTACTAAACGCCCGTCATCACGATGCGATTTGTACCGAATTTTAGCATGCGTGCGATTAAACGGATGTATTTGATTAGTTGACGAATCGTATCGACTAATTAAAAGCATCCATTTTAATAATACGACAAATCGCACCGTGTGAGCGGGTCTTAAGACGACGTAAAGTTAAGCATATGTCTACAACATTGACTGTCGTTTCAGACTTGTTCCTGTCGTTTAAAATACACTTACAAAGGGTGTAACTTCATTCGCCTTATAGAATAACAAGCCCCTGAAGAGGAATTTTTAGATTCAAACCGATACAATACTTTCCTCAGTACCTATTTGGTTAAACTTTGAGTATGTTCAAACCTCGACGGGGCCTGTCTAACCTGCATTCCAGGGCCCTGTCTTACAAAGCTGGCGTAAAGTTGCGCATAGGCCTACAACATACGACTAGGGCGTAAGTTCCAATAGCTTTAACACGGATTTACGTCCGACGTAACTTACGCCAGCTTTGTAAGACAGGGCCCAGGGCATCGTTCTACTAAAGCTGGCGTAAGTTGCGCCAGTCGCAAACACGTGTTAAATTATAGGAACTTGCGCATGGTGGCAAGTCTGGCGGCGCAACTCTTTGCTGTAAACCTATGCGTAACTTTGCGCCAGCTTAGTAAAACGAGCCCCAGGGGTTAATATTTATAGGTTTCCTTTGTTATTCATGTTGATTCACTTGGATGTATCTTTGTTGCTGGCCAGCTTGTCCTTGTTTCCGTTGCTTTAAATTTTGTCGTTCTCATTTTCCATTTCCACCCCAAGGTTTCTCTTCCACAAACAACCATGTAATAAACGGCACTTTGTGTAAAACGCGATTCACAAGGCAGTAACATCACAAATGGGTCCTTTTCGATGGACACGATAGAGGAAGGATACGACGTTATGGCCACTACGGTTTATCGCGTTTTGCAACAGCTGTATGAACGTGGATGGTTAACGCGATGAACGTACCGGCCTATGTGTAAATAAAGGTGATTCTATAATAGCAAAATGCATCCTTATTACAAGTATACCGCAAAAAAAATAAGGGGAACGTTCAGCTCTTTTATACCGGCTCGTTAAATTCTTGTGCGACGTTTAAACAAAGAGAGTAGAGTGACTTCGCCCAATCAGCATCGCCGGCATGTTCTTCTGGCCCCCTAGCGGAAGGGTGTTCCGACTGTACACGATTCGACTGTTAGGCGCCCCCTATAGAAAGGAGGTTCCTAATAATCGAATCGTGTCAGTTCAAATTCAACATGACGCGGACGAAGTGACCACTCTTGTCAATCTACTCTCTTTGGTTTAAACACAATCTTTCTAAATTTGTTCATACTTGATTCTGATAGGTAAAAGTCACAGCCATATGGTTGGAACTAGAAAACATTGACATGTGATTAATGAGTTTACTATAACATTTGACACGATTATTACAGGTTTACACACACCTTGTAAATCCGTATATTCGATGGAGCGAAAACCCACATAATAAGTGGTGAAAAGGGCTTCAGCGGATTGACTCGGTCTAGTACACATGGACAACAGTCGAGTAAAGCCTGAGCTTATTTGTAATTATTGTGCCTAAGTTGAATATAAGCGAATCCCATGTCTGGAAAAGAATGTCCCTTTTGTTGCCCAAATCAGGTTTTTACGAGAGATCATATTTAGTTTCCGAAGGAGCCCCACGCTGCTATAAAAACACGTGCGTTTAAAACTAACTAAAAGCCTCTCAAAAGTTTACGGTGTCTAAATATATTATGGGAACGAGTTTATTCATGGATAAACAAAGTTAACTTATATTACCATTTGTGTAGATTAAGGTAAAAATATAGGCTTTATAGTTATGGGAAAAAAGTTTGTTGTTTTCGTCGTTTTAAGGCAGAACTGAACAGCAGCCCGAAGATCTACGAAGAAATGCATATTCTTGAAGAAATAAAACGTTGGCAACGTATAACCAAACAAAGAGTAGAATTTAATTCTTTTAAGTTTTGTTGAATTTCCGACTAAAAACTATCATCGGGAAATTCTTGATGCCAAGAGCACTTTTAATAGCGTTTGAAGTATACTGTGAAAAAATAAAGGACTGACGTTGAAATACAACTGTTGGTTATGTCAATAGCCAATTGACAACCCGTAAAGTCAATAACGAACCGATGATATAAATATGGGTCGAAATCCAAATAGGCTTGCTGTAGGAGTTTTGCTTGTAGGTTTGCTTGTTACTAAGCAAAATGAAACTATCAGGTAGATAATTGTAGTTTTACCAAAGAGAGTATATTGAGAAGAGTGGTCATGTTGAATTTGACCTGACACGATTCGATTATTAGGAACCTCCTTCTGTAGGGGGGCGCCCTACAGCCGAATCGTGTACAGTCGGAACACACTTCCGCTAGGGGGCCAGAAGAACATGCCATCATAGGTGATCTATTGTCAATCTACTCTCTTTGGTTTTACCTATATAGAATAATTCTCGCCAGGGAATCACACACGTTAAACGGTGGGCGAAGTGCCAGGTGAGAGGGAACATGGATGTTAATAGCTTCCGACGATATTGAAAATAATCAAGTCTTTTTTTTACATTTCAGCTGGACTTTTCTTTGCCCCTCCAGTCCGCAAGGGTAATTACGTCACGATATTCGATCCCATTCAGAATAAGTATGGTAACCGCTTGGGGTCGCTGCTGTTCATCCCTCAACTTATGGGAGACTTGTTCTGGAGTGCCTCCATATTGGCTGCCTTAGGTGGGTTTAAAAAAGCAAGAAGCGTACATAGGCTGTAAGCTATAAACGGTCAATAGGCCTGAAGGTTACATAATACAATTTCATTTCCCATGTGCGGTAATGTTAACGTTTTGATTTGTGGCTAATTACCTAAATCTCGTTAAGACTTTTCCTTACCATTTTCAAATAGATCATCACATGAGAAATCCTTTACAACCAAATAACATAGTGCATGTCGGTTTCAAGCTAGACACAATTTAACATGGATACCGCCATTTTGACAGTTTTAGGCTTACTTATTCTAAGCCAAACTTCGTATTTTCAAAATTGGGTGAACATTAAAAACACACACACAAAAATCTGTTATCAGGCATTGATTGAAAGCTTAAAGTATGTACAGAAGACCTGCGTTAGTTTCAATCCAATATTCAAATAACCCAGATACCAAACTATCACTATGTAAGCCACCTGCTAGCTCTAGCTAGGAAATCAATTTTCATTGGCTGAGAAAACACAAACTGGATTTTGTGACCTGAAGCTTAATGACGTCACTCGAAAAATTATGGGATATTTGAGGTGGTCTGACTTTGTATTGATCGCTTTGTTAGAAGACCTTGTAGCTACACGCTTGACTGCACACCTGTACTTTTAAGTGCAAAATTCTTTGCGTACGCCACGTTTTCCGTACTAATATTTCGATGACGTCTTTAAACATCGGTCTTTTCACTTAGCATTGAAGCTGTTGGCCACGATGGCAGTAGTTATGTATATGGCTATATGAGTTTATTTGTGATAATTTGGCATATCCAATAGGTAAAGGTAGATATTTGTGTAATGCAGTTTTTTGTTATAATGAGACAATTTCCTCGAATCATCATCACAGAAAAAAACATCCCTCCACCTTAATGGATGCCAGACAACTCTATTTAGATGCACGTTAGTTATTAATGCTCATGTGTAAGAGTTTGCCATCTTTATCTATACAAGAAAGGAGAGGAAATTAGTAAATGCAATACAACTGCGGTACATGTTCCTTTCCAACGATACCATAACCATATCTCTACTAATGTTGCTGGCGAAAGTGTGGTAAAAGAAAGTTGCTAAGTGTTACCAGAGAACGACTTGACAACGATCTTCACAGCAATTCAATAATACTTCTTTCTGACAAACCCTACTTGTTTATGGCGCCTTCCACTGATGAGCGAATACGTGTTTGTCTGACAGATTCATTTTCCGATTTCTTTCACGTCAGAAACCACAAGCAAGATTCAGACATATGAATATGACACGTTCGAGACAATTGCATGTTGTTGTTTTTTTCTCCCCTTTTAACTGGCTTCCCATTTTGCTAGTCTCTCTAAGAATCATTACACAGTTTCCCCACTTCCGCTTCTTGTTTGGGACGAAAGAAGTGCGTAACAGTTTTAGTGTATTTTTTGCCGAGCCTGTGCAATTTATTTTCTGAGCATATGTCACCAGTTTGGAAAGAAAATGAAATTAAGACTGCAAACAATTTTGGGTGCGTAATGAGAACAGCTTAGGTGGATGGAGATCTCAAAGTTGGGTGTACTTCGGTCTGTTGGCATGTCAGAATACATGTAAAATGCCACCTGTCATATGGTTTTATCTCTAACTAAAAAAAAATGCCCTCCCCCTCTCTCTCTCTATATATATCTAAAATTCCCGTTTGAGACTTTTGTGGGACCGATGAAAGCACCTACCAAGTCATTTGGTTAAAAGAAAATTAGGGAAGTTTTGATCAGTCTAAATCTTTATTTGTTCGACCGCTAGGCATTATTACACACTGTGAGACTGAACATTTTATCTTGCAGAACGTTGGTGGTTTATTTGTTTCTTTTTAAATCTTACTTTCTTCCAGGTGCTTCTTTGTCCATTATTCTCGACATTGATCGAGTCACTGCCATTGTGGTTTCCGCGTGCGTTGCTATTGGTTACACATTTTTGGGTGGTCTTTATTCCGTCGCCTATACTGACGTCATACAGATGATTTGCATTTTCGTTGGTTTGGTAAGTGATATAGATATCATGTATGGCCCACCGATGCCGTTTTGTGTTGTTTTCTTGCGACTGACTTCTACAATAGCTCCATACGATCTGCCTGGGACAATATTCTTGATTTGGCATGAACTGCCAAAATATTGATTTTTTTTCATAAACTCTGATAGTAAAGAGAAGTTGTGCATTATAGAAGAACCTTGAAAACTAAAGGATTCACTTTATACACAAGCAGTGTTAACCCGAAAAACGACAGTTACATATTGACTCAATATTTTGGCATTGTTATAGTGAACGCAGCGAACTCTATACACAACATGCGTACGTAATGACGTCACTATATTCACTTCGAAGTCTGGTCAACTTTGTTCTTTGTCGAAAAGTTCCATCCGGTGTTCGAAACTGCCGCCAATACTGATTCCGCTTTCGCGCCTCTTATTACAAAAGAGTACATCTGATGGGTTGTTTAAAAAACTACACTGAGATAAATTATGAACTTTAAGTTTACTTTTAAGTTATTTTCTGCGCTCACTTTTAGGCTTTGCCTATTACATATTACCATCATCATCAAATGCCGAAATGAAACTGTCGTTTTTCGGATTAACACTACTTGTGTATTACGTTAAGGCCCGTTCTCACAGGGCGATTTGTAGTACCGACTTTTAGGATGAGATTAAAATGGGTGTATTTGATTGGTTGATTAATCATATTGACCAATTAAAAGCATCCATTTTAATCGCATCTCACAAGTCGGTACGACAAATCGCACGGTGAGAACGGGTCTTTAAACTAATGAGTGAAACTAATAAATAAAGGATTCACAGAGAAATTAAAAAAATATCGATAGTTACCGGTACGAACCGACGTTTTGTGCTATGATAACAATCTCAATTCATATAGCAGGGATGTATGGGTGTATTTCACAAAACTGTCGTAGTTGGCCCAGGGGTAAAAGGTGAGCTTGTTGAGAATTTAACCCTTGGCATTCGAGGAAGGTCCTATTAAAGCAAACAGTCGGTAATGCCACATGTGATCGTTCTAAACCAGTCTTTTTACAATATCAGTGGATATAATTCAATTTGACACACTATTGATAGATTCTGTTGTATAAATGTTGAAGGTATATGGCATTGCTAGCATGACCATATACTGTATATATACAAAGGTGTTTAACGCCTGCGGTATATGGTAATTCTTGCTATGCTGCGTGGGTTTATAGTTAAGTGGACAATATCAATATACATGTAGCAGAGAATACAGGGTACAGCATAAAGACGAAGGCAACATGGCTGCTTTACTAAGCTCCTGAATATGTCATTACGTACAAACTGCTTTTGTTTTGTTTTTTGTATAATCTCAGTAATCGGGTTCATATATCCCAAAAAATCTAATTTATTATGAAATAAATAAATATACAAAACGTTGATCAAAGAATTTCAATTCCGTTTTAGTTTTTAGCCTTTCCCTTCGCCCTATCTCACGAAGCAGTGGACCTGTCAAAACTCTCCACGGGATCCTGGAAAGGAACTATCCACAATAACGAATGGGGATTGTATATCGACAGTTATCTCCTCTTGATCATGGGGGGAATCCCCTGGCAGGTATAGAGACTTCATACATTTCAGGTTCATTTTAACAGAAATTATAGGAATTGAAGCTCATTAAGTTTAGATACTTAGCAACACAAGCTGATTATGGTCAACGTTTTTGAATGGTGGATAATACCAGAAGTCTATGAACAGGGAAGTGTGAAATGTCACATTACCCCATGTTCAGGGCACTGGCTCTTTCAGTCTGCTTATACTACACTATGTGACGTTTATGCGCGGTAGATTTTGAAATTGTCAACGGTTGCGCAATTTCAAATCAGAAAATAAATTCATTCTCCACTTACTGCATCTATCGGCAATTCCAGTAACCGCAGTTCGGAGAATGCATTGGTTTTTATAAAAGCTTTACCGAACATGCAACTCTGATATCTCCATTTCGACTCAAATCGTTCCAAACAAGTCTTCTTGTCTCATTTTCAACTTTATGAAGTTCTTCGGAAACTTTAACGTTTGCTCCATCAAGTACTGTTGTCATATCTAAAACGTTCGCCATGTTTTTTCTTATGCATCCCATAATAGTTCATAGGAGAAAGTGAAGAAAAGCCACGCTTTCTGACTAACCGAGAGAGGGCTCTGTGTATGGTGACCTCTGGGTCAAAAGGCGCCAATGCCCTGAATACTATGTAATGGGACGCTTCACACTTCCACATTCATAGACTTCTGATAATACCCATTAGAATAGTTTAAATACAATATACTAGGCTGGATTTATTTGACCACCATTCTGGGGGGCCGTTTCACAAAGCCGTCGCAAAGTGCGACCAATCGCAGTTGCCATGACGTCGTATCTCTTCACTATGGTATCCAGTAGCAACTAGGCTTCGTTTGCGATGTCACTGCTTTGTGAAACGAGCCCCTGGTGCAGTTTGGTTCAAACCCATAGACATTGGTACAAGACGTTTCATGTTTAATTGTACGCACTATATCTAGCCCAATGTTTTCTTCAAAATATTTAGCTCAAGGTACTGAAATAGACTAATTTCATTGTGTTTACTGAAGCTACTCTATCAACATATATTCCTTCTCTGTTATTAGGTTTATTACCAAAGAGTGCTGGCCTGCAGAACTGTCAAAATTGCCAAATGGTCCTCCGTGGCGGCCGGTGTTGCAGCTGCTGTTCAAGCCATTCCACCGATGGCATTTGGAGCAGCCGCGTCTGTAGCAGGTACGATTTTCCTCGGTAGGATGACGGACAATAGAACCTGAAGCCCGGTTTCCTCCCACAATAAAACTGGCAACGCCGCCATATAAGTGAAATAATCTTGAGCGCGGCGTAAAACACCAAACAATCAATCAATCAATGAATTAAACCTGAAGCAGCAAAAACTTGTTTGTCTAACACGTGCTGGTGTTGGGGGGGGGGGGGAGGGGGGGCTAGTTCCTTAACAAACACGTGTACCATTGTAGCTTTATTGGTCTTCAGATTGGAATATGACGGAGTACAATGGTACAGTTCCTCTACCACCGGACAAAGTTGGACTAGTTTTACCTCTGGCTTTGCAGTACCTTTGTCCGACCGCCATTTCTGTGATTGGGCTGGGGGCAGTATCAGCAGCCGTGATGTCATCGGCTGACTCCTGTGTCTTGTCGACAGGATCTGTTATAACTCACAATATCTATACCAATATGTTCCGACCGCAGGTAAGTTGAAATTTGGCATATTCAGTAATATCTTTTGATTGATAGATAAGACTATTTCTCTCTGTCAGGTTTAATGGAGGAGGAAACTTGTTCCAATTGGCCAACGAAGTCCCCTACCCTCGAGTGTACCTGGATAAACTCTATCAAATTGGGCGATATACAGAAAGCCCCATTCATAATTATTCCAATGAGATTTGAACCCATGGGCCTAACCCATGATAGAAGGCGTTTGTTGGACTATCGACAGAGGCACCAAGGCCATCATATCTTGACTATATCAATGATGAGCTTCAACCGTTTATTCTGGTGTAATTTATCCAGAGCACAAATGTTAGAGTAAGCAAATTCACATCTTAGTGAGATGGTTAAAGAAACTAACGGACAAAAGTTGCGCCAATAAAACTGAAGGCTTTAGTTCAACTAGAAACTTACTCATGGTCGGTTTGAACACTCAGTCTTATAGGTAGAGCTTTGCTTAAATTGCCTTGACATACACTTTTCAAAAACAACCGCACAACATATAAGAACATAATAAACTGGACTTCATGTTTAGTTCAACCAAACATGACTATTGAACTGCTAATGATGGTAACCTTTGTTACAGGCCTCGGATCGTGAGAAGCGTTGGGTCTTAAGAATTTCCATCCTGTTTAGCGGAGCATTGGGGACTATAATCGCCATATCTGTCAGCAGTATATACGGCTTATTCTTCCTCTGTTCGGATCTTATGTACGTCATCAATTTTCCGCAACTCGTCATTGTGTTGTGGGTGTCTATGGGCAACACGTATGGCTACGTCACAGGTTTCTTCACGGGGTTATTTCTTCGAGTTGCAGCTGGTGAAACATTACTTGGATTACCTCCCCTTATTAAATATCCCGGATATGACGAGGTAGACGGACAGTTGTTCCCCTTCCGTACGTTTACAATGGCTTGTGGATTGTTTGCCACATTAGGAGTTTCTTATCTTACACATATACTTTTTACTCGAAAAATTATTCCAGCTAAATTCGACTTCTTAAAGTGTGTAGTACACGACGACTTCAAAGCAAGACAAGCAAAACAGAACAAGGGAGACAACCTCAACGATGGTGAAGAAATGGTTCCGTTAAGTCGCAAAGACGAAAACCGCCATGATGGCGTTACTGAAAGATTTAAAAGCACCGGTGACGATACCGAGAAAAGTATGAAAGTTAAGTGATGTTTGAACAAGAACTAAGAAGTACCAAACGGTTTAACTGATAGTATACGTCTTTCTTCCGCCAATTGAGGACACTGGTTTGTTTGGGCTGGTTGTATAACTTTACGTTTGGGTCTCCTGGTTTGTTTGGGCTGGTTGTATAACTTGACGTGTGGGTCTTAAGCCCACAGGCCTAATAACCTTAACAGTGTACATTGAATTTTACTGACTAACATGTACTGACTAGCAAATGTAAGAGCCACTTTTTATTGAAGCTTTTATGAAGGGAGCGAAGTATAACGGTTGAGTGACTCAAGAGGCCTTTGCTTGCTTCATGACGCAAGAGGTCATTCTGCTCCATCATTTTATCTCGTTACACTTTTACAGAGGCCTGTTAATCGACATAGTTTAAAACACTAATCCAACCATGGTTTTACATTTTGTGTGTCAGAAAACTTTCGCTACGAAAAATCCACGACCATCACTGTCTCCAGACATCAAAAGCCAACCAAGGGGGACGCCAAATGATAAAATATATCTGCCGAAGACAGGAGACTGTTTCACAAGATACCCCAATTCTGGAGCATCTATTTTGTATTTGTTAAAGTCCTCGCCAATGTTAAACGTTCCATTTGCGTGTAGAAAGTTGCCCTTAAAACGAATTAGACCCACCATGTGCATAATGGTGTCTATGACGTTAACACTTGTGATTGTTTTGGTGCTATTATCTATTTAACTGCTTCGACCTATCTATATGTACCCATAATAGCATTATCTACCATTTGATTTTCTGTGTAATTAACCCTCTCTAAGCATATATTACCCAAGTGTGTAAGGTAGACAATATCAGTCATTTAAATAGTTACATTAGAGTTATCCTTTGGTGTCACGATGTTTTCATATTTTGAACGTCTTTGGTGTTATTTGAGACTTCTGTGGGACAGTTTCATGCATTAATTTACATCCATTATTTCATATTTCATTTTTGTTGTTATCATAAACTACTTCAGTTAATCATATTATATCGTCACCAGTCTTTACTTTTAAGGTGTGGTTGAGTTCGAGAGAGACATTTTCGGAGGATTTTTTAAAAATCAAATAGATTCTAACATTTTACAGATTATGAATTACAAACGTTTCCATGTCATTATTGACCAATAAGCTTATCATCATGATATCATTTACATTTTATTTCACTCACTCTTAAAGTTAGTGCTTCATTGTTTGTTTGTTATGTCACATGTTTTGTTATGTCACATGCATGAGCTGCCGTTTATGACAATATTGTATATATACTAGAAATAAAATTTCTTGTGATATACATGTATATATTTTTGGGCTTAAAATATAATTTTTTCCTAAAAATATATTTAAACTACTGTAAAACAGAAAACATTTTTTAAGTAATATTGTTTATGTTATCACGTGCAAAAACGGAGCAAACAATACGTCGGAGAAACTCTGAAGTCTCTACGACAAAGAGCAGCCAACCATTTATCTAGTATTAGACTTCAACATGATGTGCCCGTGACACAAAATTCAATACTCAAGGTCATTCGGTCAAGGACCATTTTGAAATCATGCCTATTGAGAAAATCCCTTTTCTCACTTCCGCTGCAGATACCAAGCACAAACGTTTGGAAAGGGAAAGTTTTTGGATTCAAACATTACAAACTATTTATCCTTTGGGTTTGAACTTTGACCCGTCATGTAGAGCTGGAAAACGATGGATTGGAAATAATATGGCTTGAAATAGATGGCAAAACCCCTTGTCGGAGTGGCGTACAGACCCCCTAACACTCCCGTAGATGTCTGGCAAAATATAGAAGACAATTTTGACACGGCAATAGGAACACATAGTAGAAAAAATATAATAATTCTTGGCGATCTAAATGACAACCTGCTGGACAAGTCCAAAGTGCATCTTCGTGATATATGTAATAGTTTTGGGTTAACACAATTAATTAAGGAAGCAACACGCCCTATATCCAATAGTCTGCCTGACCCTATTATTTGCAACCGCACAAACCTTATACATAGCTCTGGAATCCTTTCCAATTTCTGCAGTGATTATTGTCCTGTCTTTGTGTACCTCAATCTGTTTTATCCAAAATCCAAGCAATACCAAAGAAACGTTTGGGACTATGAACACGCTAACTGGGACAAATTTAGACACATCCTTTACAACTCCAACTGGACTACCCTAACACCCGAACTACCTGTCGACGATTGGTGTTCAACCATCACGGAAAACATCCTGAACTCAGCTTATGACAGTATACCAAACAGAAAAGTAAGAATAAGATCGACAGACAAACCATGGGTCACAAAAGAAATAAAAATGAAATTAAATTTAGAGAAAAACTTTTTAAAAGATCACGCAAAAGAAACACAGAAGCTAACCGCGATGCCTACAAAAAACAAAGAAATTCAGTTAATTCCCTCATACGCCAAGCCAAAGACAAGTACAAACAGAAACTATCGAATGAAATTAAAACCGGTCAAACCACTAATAAAAAATGGTGGAAAATTTCCAAAAGTTTCCTGAAAAATACCAACTCTAATTTTTCTGAAATACCACCATTGTTGCACGCTGGAAAACATGTGTACACAAACAGCGAAAAAGCAGATGCCCTTAACGATTATTTTTCCTCTATAAGTTCCGTAGACGACTCAAACACACACTTAAGTAGAGTAAACAATAATCCTGAAATCCCAATATTATCCTCCCTCGAAGTTGAAGTCACTGATGTTCTTCATGAATTGACCAATATAAACACTTCTAAAGCTACAGGTCCAGACGGCATAAATCCACGTTTACTCAAAGAAGGTAGAGACATTCTTTCGCCTATTTTAACTAATTTATTCAACCACTCTCTCCGAAACCAAATATTCCCAGACCAATGGAAAATTGCTAACGTTCAACCAATCTTTAAATCCGGGGATACACATTTAGTGCAGAACTATCGTCCTATATCTCTGTTGAGTTGCGTTAGCAAAATCCTAGAGAAAGTAGTCTCTAAGTATCTATATTCATTTCTTAAGAACTCTATCACCTCTTCACAACACGGGTTTCTGCCAGGAAAATCAACAGTTTCACAATTACTTGACATTTATTTCGACTTACTGAAAGCACTCGACGACGGTAAAGAAATACTTTTTATATTTTTCGATATTTCAAAAGCATTCGGTAGGGTATGGCACAAAGGCTTGTTACAAAAAATGAGCGAACTAGGTATTCGTGGAGTATTTTTAGATTGGTTTAAGAGCTATCTTGGTGGACGGCAGCAGAGGGTTGTGATTAATGGTTCAAACTCTAAGTTATGTGATATAAATGCCGGGGTACCCCAGGGTTCTGTGTTGGGGCCTCTTCTGTTTCTTCTATACGTTAACGATATGCCTGATGGTCTATTAAATAATATCAAGCTTTTTGCTGACGACACGTGTTTATATGTCATATCCGAATCATTAAGTGGGTCAAATATTACTGCCAACATAAATCACGATCTTTGTAAAATTGATACCTGGGCTAAAAAGTGGCTGGTAAATTTTAACCCCAAGAAAACTAAATCTCTCCTTGTGTCCAGACGCAACACTCCGTCCAACCCCGTTTTTAATTTTCAAGACACACCGATTAGCAGCACAAAGACCCACAAACATCTAGGACTAACATTTAATAATACTGGGACATGGACCCATCATATCAACAATTTAATAAAATCAGCACAACAAAAACTTTCTGTTCTACGTGGCCTCAAATACATTTTTGACAGAAGATCTCTTCACATCATGTACACCAGTTTCATTCGACCATGTCTCGAATACGCAGATGTGGTATGGGACAATATATCCCAGACAGACATCAACCGCTTAGAAAGCATACAAAAGCAAGCAATACGTGTAATCACTGGACTAACTATCAGTTGCCCAACCTACTTATTATAAGAAGAGTCCGGACTTCTGCCTTTACAAAAACGCCGATATATCCACAGAATTACAACTTTCCAGAAAATACTACATAGCAACCCTCCTAATCCATGCGTATCGCATATTCCTGTAACAGTGTCACAACGAAATCCATATCCTGTCCGAAACTCACAACATATAACCACTATTCATTGTAGAACAGAGCAGCTAAAAAAGTCTTTTTTTCCGTCAACAATTAAAGATTGGAACGCTTTGCCATGTTATCTTAGATCAATTAAAGACCCAAATACCTTCAAAAGTCAAATCAAAATAATGAATCGTCAAACACAACCTCCCTCGTGGTACTATGCTGGCGATAGGTCGAGTAATATCATTTTATGCCGTCTTAGAAACGGCTGCAGCGCCTTAAATGATGATTTGTTTAGCAATCATTCCCTAGATCATTCTCGCTGTATTTGTAAGCATCCCACAGAGACTGCTGAACTTACTTCCTACACTGCAAACTTTACTCAACTCTAAGAACTGAAATGTGTAATAGTGTTGCGTCTGGGTACAACGGAGAGATAAATATAACCTTGTTACTATATGGGGATACCAATCTGAATGTAGCAATGAATAAAAACATAGCTTCAGCTGCCTGCAACTACATAGAACGCTCGAAAAGTTTCTTTTAACGATTTTCAAGAAAATGAGTAGTTTTTTTGACTGTTTGTTTTTGTGTGTGTAGTTGTTTACTTATTTATGATATTTATCTATCTATTTATCTTTACTTATTTAATATCTATTTATTTTCCAAAAACCTAAATCGCTGTCATGACAGCCTGAACTTAAACTTAATATTGTGCATTTATATCACGAAATGTATGTATCCCATCCCACCAAACTTTTCTTTAGAAACTAGGAATAGGATTGTTGTACATATTGTAAATACTTCTAATTGCCTATGCCATATGTATTTTCTGTATGTAAGCGGACCAGTGCTATAAGCTTTGCTTAAAACTGGTCCGCAATCAAAATAAAGCATGTTTAAAAAAAAAAGAACTTTGACCCGGGAAGATGTCGTAAAAAAACAATAATACCATTTGTGTTTCAGTATAACAAAGCGAGCATCGCTATGGCCAAGATTATAGAAGAAGAATACAAACTACTTCAAAGTAAACTTGCTCGATCTCTGACCCAAAGGCCAGTTATTGGTTACAAAAAGACCAAGAGTTTGAAGGACATACTGGTCGGGGCTAAACTCCCCTGTCTGTCTTCTACCTAGGTTTTTCTGGGAAAGTGGTGGGGGGGGGGGGGGGGGAGCAAAATTCAACATGATCCTATAGGCTTCAACCTCAACCTACCGATATTCTTGCCATAGCTGAAAATGCTATGTTTGTGTTTTCTCTGCCAAAGGAAATTGACTTCGGTTATGCTGTAGCTAGGAGGTGGCTTACATAGTGATAGTTTGGTATCTGGGTTATTTGAATATTGGATTGAAACTAACGCAGGTCTACTGTACATACTTTAAGCTTTCAATCAATGCCTGATAACAGATTTTTGTGTGTGTTTTTTTAATGTTCACCCAATTTTGAAAATACCACGGTTTGGCTTAGAATAAGTAAGCCTAAAACTGTCAAAATGGCGGTACCCATGTTAAATTGTGTGTAGCCTGAAACCGGCATGCACTATGTCAACTTTATTTGGTTGTAAAGGATTTCTCATGTGTTGATCTATTTGAAATTGGTAAGGAAAAGTCTTAACGAGATTTAGGTAATTAGCCACAACTCAAAACGTTAACATTACCGCAAATGGGAAATCGCTCAAAAATATTTTAAAACAACTGAAATAGAGGTTAGATATATGACATTTGTCTAGAGCCCATAGGCTCCTTTCACAAAGCAGTCGCATCGCAAACGAAACGTAGTTGCCAATAGCTACCATAGTGAAGAGATGCGACGCCACGGCAACTGCGATTGGTCGCACTGTGCGACGGCTTCGTAAAACGGCCCCCATGTTATATCATATGAAAGCGGACATTGTTTAAAACTAAAATGCCGGGTTACTTTGGTGAGTAACGTCACAAATGGGCTCTTTATAAGGAGTTGGCTTATAGAGAAACAAATAATGCATCAGAAAAAAACTAAACCAACTAAGTAAAAATCAGGAACTAAATAACTAAACAAGGAGGTGCGTTTTCATTGTAACAGACAGCGTGTGTAAAGGACTCCCTTTCAACAAGTATTAATGATAATTCAGAGTTCGATATATCTACGTAAATATTTGTTGATTAACAAGTAGCAGATGGCTGGTCCTACAATAACAAAGTGTTCAACGAGTGGTAATCACTTTACACCATGTCATTGGAAAAGCGGGGGTGGGGGGCGGGGGGATGGTGTTACCACGCACAGAACCAAGATCTCAAACACCTTGATCCAGCCGACTGGCATATAAGGGAAATAATCCTGAATGCGGCGAATCAATCGAATGGAAATCTGACATTTCAAGAATCGGGAGTAGGGAGTAATGCGTTATCGTGTAATGCTGTTTAACGCAGCACTCCAGATTGTTTCACTATGCAACCATACTTAGCGAAAATGTATACTATACGATTGCTACTAGTCGAAGATATATACTTTGCAACCATTACTAAACGAAGATATATACTTTGCAACCACTACTAAACGAAGATATATACTATGCAACCACTACTAAACGAAGATATATATACTATGCAACCACTACTAAACGAAGATATATACTTTGCAACCATTACTAAACGAAGGTATATACTATGCAACCACTACTAAACGAAGATATATACTATGCAACCACTACTAAACGAAGATATATACTATATAATCATTACTAATCGAAGATATATACTTTGCAACCATTACTAAACGAAGGTATATACTATGCAACCACTACTAAACAAAGATATATACTATGCAACCACTACTAAACGAAGATATATACCATGCAACCACTACTAAACGAAGATATATACTATGCAACCATTACTAAACGAAGATATATACTATGTAACCACTACTAAACGAAGATATATACCATGCAACCACTACTAAACGAAGATATATACCATGCAACCACTACTAAACGAAGATATATACTATGCAACCACTACTAAACGAAGATATATACTATGCAACCACTACTAAACGAAGATATATACCATGCAACCACTACTAAACGAAGATATATACTATATAATCATTACTAATCGAAGATATATGCTATGTAGTATGCAACCATTACTAAACGAAGATATATACTATGTAACCACTACTAAACGAAGATATACACTTTGCAACCACTACTAAACGAAGATATATACTATGTAACCACTACTAAACGAAGATATATACTATGCAACCACTACTAACGAAGATATATAGGCCTACTATGCAATCATTACTAAAAGAAGATATATACTATCCAACCATTACTAAAAGAAGATATATACTATCCAACCATTTCTAAACGAAGATATATACTATGCAACCACTACTAAACGAAGATATATACTATGCAACCACTACTAAACGAAGATATATACTTTGCAACCACTGCTAAACGAAGATATATACTATGTAACCACAAATAAACGAAGATATATACTATGTAACCACTACTAAACGAAGATATATACTATGTAACCACTACTAAACGAATATATACACCATACAACCACTACTAAACGAATATATACACCATACAACCACTACAATGTGTGACTATGTGACTATTACTAAACGAAGATATATACTATGCAACCATTACTTCACAAATATATATACTATGTAACCATTACTAAACTATTACTATGATAATCACTACTAAACGAAGATATATTCTATACAACCGTTTCTCAGATCGACTGATTGAATGATTGATAGGTGTTTTACGTCGGACTCAAGATTGTTTCACTTATATGTCAGGTTTTGCGGGGGAGGATCCGGGCTATTTGCCTTAGGAAACCTCTGACCTTTATCTGGCAACTCTCTCCACTGAACATTTATTTGAATTAAGGTCTAAGCTGCCTGCCCTGCGGGTAAAACACTTCATCTCCCCATTATCGGAGAGTGAAATGAGTAAAAAGCATGATAAATTATTTCCTCTATGTTAGTAGATATTGACGTGAGCACCGGCCGTAAGGTATGGAATATAAATGCTGTGTATTTATATTTATGAAAAGATGTTGGAATATTCCAGAAAACTGCTCGGGGTTGCACATTATTCCGAACAATGTAGGTCACATATCGATTGAACAAGTGCCCGTAAGCAATGTCTCGACTTTGGAATCGATTAGCCATGCCGGTAACGGCAGGTGGGCTGATCAGTGGTGAGCAGAGAACATGATATTAACGATTAAACCAGCCTCCGTACAGGTGAGACTGAAAGGTATAAAGAAGGTGGGTATCGATATAGTGTTGATCGTGCCTGGTTTGTAGGTAGGATCAGCAAACCTAAGATTTCGAAAACCGGTATTCATTATAGCATATATACCTTATCCAGAAAATCAGTATCAAAAAAACTCATAGTTCTCGTGTCGTATGGAACAGGACGTCTTCACCTGACTCAAGATGAACCCAGACGCCTAAGGATTTTAAATCTGCGTGTATGCAGGTACAGAGAAATACAGCCACTGGTCCTGAGAATTTTCTATTGTATATGTGGTATATGGCGCGGTTTGTTCTGGCCGCTTTCCTCATCAGATTCTAAAGGGTGGATTTCCTATCTCAGTGTGGATATTGAAGGGTAAGTATCGGTGTATAATTTTCAGATCAAGAAATTATTCAGAGCTCCGTGCCATTCAACTAACGTTCGATTCTCACCAAGATTTCTCTACGGCTTCCTTGTTCACATTGAGTTGGCTGTCAGGATAGCTGGTTGCCTCCTATCTGCTGTCATACAATCCATGAGCCTGTTTCACAAAGCGGCGTAGATGTATTTTTTGCGTAACTTTCATACTAACGTATCTCTACAGCATGGGTTGCTATGGCAGTTACGTAAAAACTTACACTACGTCGCTTTGTGAACCAGGCCCAAGTTCTTAACATGACATGTAGTTTTTCATTGCTGAGAATACATCGTATGCACAAACAGAGACGTCTGTGCAGCTAAACCAAACTAATCACTATAACAAAAATAACAGAATGGATTCAAAATGCGAAATGAAAATGCACTTGAGAATCCATCAAACCTTTTTCGCAACGATTTATTCAATTCGTTCTTCATTTAAACATATTTGTGAAGACAGCAAGGCGTACAATAGAAAATTTTTGTTTTTGCATTTGTTAACCGAAAATTGCCGTGCTCTACATTATGTGCCTTTTTATAATTGCATTGAGATTTTGAAATTAATAAGAATTTTATTGGCTGATTTTTCGTCTTTATTTCTGTTTCAGAAAAGTGTAATCGAGATCTCGCGCAATTCTACATTACTTTATATATCGTACAAGGATAAACCCCTATTTTGGTTGAGAAAAGGGTTTTGTAATTGCGTGTCAAGGCTTGACGTCGTTCTCAAATTATTTCAATCAAACCGGCTATGTAATCAGTTCATAAAACGGGAAAAAGTAGAAAGAACGGCCAAAATGGATCCTCTTGCGATTGAAGGTTGATAGACGCCATTTTATTGGTGAACTGTGTAGCTGTTGTCCACCCTTCTGATGTCTAAGCGTGGAACATAACACGACAACTCATGCTATCAGAAATGTGAATTGTTACTGCAAACAACGATATGATATATTGGCTGTCCATAGCTGTAGTATCAACAATTTGGGTGCTTGGATCTGTAAAAGCGCAAGAGATGACTTTAGAAACATCTACCCTGGAACAAATTTGTCCAGATATTGATACCAGCTGTCCGCCATCTTGCTTTTGCTATCTTGGTCGAATGCATACAGCTTTATACGTGCAGTGCCAGTTTGGAAATCTAACCCATCTTCCCCAGGCTCTTCCAGAATGTAATGGGAAAAATGTACAATATTATCTCAACTTGTCATGGAATGACGTGACGTTTATAAAGGGGGGTTACTCTTATATGGACAAAGTTGTCTCCCTTGACATCAGCAATAATAAACTACGTAATATATCGTCGGATTTCTTCGACGATAAAACCCGTTTTAGCTATAAGGAACTATATTTGCATAATAACGAGCTTACCTCTCTTCCCAGCAGTTGCCGCCATATCTTAGAGCAAGAGAGTCCATACTTAACACTTAGCGGAAATCCTTGGTTGTGTGAATGTTTCGTAGTGTGGCTGAACGATATTTTAGAAAAGCGAGAACATCCTGAATTGAATAATTTGACATGTAAACAAAAAAATCAAACGTTTTCATTTTCTAATTATACCTTGGTTGCCCATTGCCCTAAACAGGACGAATATTATACTTTGCCCGATTATGTGATCGCTGTCGTTTGTGTATGTGGGGCTTATGTAGCTATTGCTAGTTTATTTGCATTTCTGTACACTATAAGGAGAAGAGTCAAGGTGACCGGAAGTAATGCAGTTATATGAATCATTGGCCTTAAAAGTAGTAAGGAAACTCCGTAAATATTCATGGTGTAATCTCGACCTTACTACTTTATTATGTTAAGTTGTTCAGTGGATCAAATAGATTGGCCTTAAAGCTACATAAAAGATGGAGTTCTGTTCCCAGCCTAACAGACAATGAACCCGGTGAAGCTTGTGATTTGGAAACTCTTGGATCCTTGCATGGTGACTTGAAATTCTGAAAACAAATTAAACTACTCAGATGAAAGTTTTACTGGTTTCTGTTTTAGGTTGATTCTCTTCAATAGGCCCTCTACATAGTAGCTTCCTCTGAAAATTCATGTTTCATCTGCATTGAAGTCAGATTGCATGGCGTCCCCTTAAGAAAAGGAACGCTTGTCCATCTTCAAGCCTCACTGTCTGAATCATACCAATGTTTGTAAAATCTGGCTTGTTTGTTAAGATGGTTAAAATGTTGGAAACCCAAATTAAAATTGACGAAACAGATCGACGGAAAAAACAGATTGTAAATCCTTCGCAGTGTTTTAAACAATGGAGTTGATAAGATTCACAGATGATCTGTGTGGGTAAATATCGTGAACGTAAGTAGATACATTTGAAGAAAGACACAAATTCCATTTTCAAAATAGAGATATTTTAATTAGCTGTTCAGGCCTAAATAGCCTTGCTTAGCTATATGAAAACAATCACAGATATTTACTTAATACTTCCCAGTGTCTGACACACACTAACAAAACTCTGTTGACCCAAAGGTCTATGGCTTTCTAGTGAAATACTGCCTTTTACAAAAATGTTCTTAAATACTAGAAAACTATATTTGGTTTACCAAAATGCCATATTTTTAGCATCCGAAAATATCTTACACAAAGCTATTGGTAAACAAATTAAATCAGGTTTAGTTGGCGTGTAAACAGGCTTCAGGATAATATATACAAGTATGGAGATTATTGAAGCTAATGCTGATTTAAATAATACTGGATTATAGTGACATTTAAAAACTGTATTGTCTTGGTTTAAGTTACACGACCTGTCAATATTTGAACTTTTTGTTTTGGAAAAATTAAATAATTGACGTTAAAATAAAACGTCAGTAACCTAAGGCTATGAATAACGGAAAAAAATGAATAACCAGGATCAAGCTAACATTTTAGAGGTTTTGACCCTCTTCGAAAAAACGAGACCTCTAGGATTTCAACTCAATCGTCGTATGTTGAATACTTGCTAGGTATATGTCGAAGGTTGTGGTTTACGTCCGGGCAAAACGCCCAGTAAACATTCAAAAGCCCCCTTAAAAAGGAAATAATCTTGAGTGCAGTGTAAAACACAAATCCTCCTAATAAATGCCTTTATATGTGCATTATCCATTCTGCGTTAACAATGTTCCCGCTTTTGGGAGACCATGCTCCTTTAACTGAAATACAAAGTCAGTTAATTCAAATATCACACAAATAACATTCAGCAGGCTCACATGCTGTTCTTGGTGCATATCGAAATATATAAAGGTGCATTGTTTAGTTCGTATAACATATGGCCCGAAAAAGTCAACGGTGTAAAGGCGCGACGAGGGTGTGACGTTTACCTTCAGATTAAAAAGGGGATGAAGGTAAATATAATACGTCAACAATCAACTATGATAATAAGGCTTTTTTATCAGTACCTTGTCTAGGTAAAAATAATTCTAAATCAATTTTACAATATGCTAGACATGTAACTGTACATGTAATATGTTTCTTCGTTTGTAAAATACTAATATCATCTTCAACATACATGTAGCTAGGATTTAATAACAAATCTCTGAAATATAACATTTATAATACTTTTATGGCGGAACAAAAATTACACGTACTAACCTACCTAAATGCTTTCTGTTTGAATCAATTTATCCGTGACAAGATTCGATCCAAAATCATAAACTTGCACAAAGTTGGGACGGTAGACCAACGGAAAATCTATATCTGCAACGACTGACTTACGGTGATCCACCAGTAAATAATTGACAACTTTCATTTGAAATAAGTATGATTAAAATAAGTTATTTCATAGTATTCAAAGACCAATCATGAACATCAAGAGGCTGTTTCTCGAAACATTTAGGCTGGCGTAAGTCCTAGTATGCGGTGTAACTGCCATGGCAACGTATATCTCCAACATTACGTTGCGAGCAGTTGTAAGGTTATTCCTGGTGTAAATATCGCGAGAAACAGCCCCAAGAAGGTTCATAATTTTTTTTTTCTTGGATGAAAGGAAGAAAGGCTTGCTAGCAGTATAATATACCTGCTAACTCTGTAAACATTGGCGTTCTCTTAGCTTTAAAGTTAATACCAAACGACCCCAATAGAATACCGAGGTAAGTTGTCCAAAAAGGTTTTGCGTCGTTTTTTCGCGAGAATAAGTCCATGCAGTGTAAAGGTACGTCCACACTATGTACCGAATCCCGTCTGGGATCCGAAACAATTTCTGTGCTAAGCTGGCTTTTATGTTAATCAGTGCAATCGTTCAAATTAGCTTGTTGAGAATTCGCTCTGGACTCCTAACTTCGTCCCATGCTCAAAATCGTCTACGATTCTTTCCTTTCTGACCAATTAGAATCGATCTGTAAAAACATGGCAACTAAAAACACAGTGACATACATGGAGGACCTAGGACGAACCAATACAGTGAAATCGTTTTGTGGTGGAGATAAAGAAATTGTCGCATTATTTTTGAAGGTTATTGCAACGGGTGTCTTTTTCCTAAAAAAATCAAGCAAAAGAATGCCATCTTCCAAAACGCTCTCAATTGTAGCCGAGTTGTGTTGTTGTTGTGTGGGTATGCTCAATCGGCCAATTATTCGTTGCAATGTAAACACAACACACCGAAAACGCTGCCCTGTTTGAAATCCGGTTCGTACTCCGTTCCAGATTTGCTGTATAATGTGAACATACCTTTACAGAAAAGATTGTACGGAAAATTCTCTCTAACACTGCAGGAACACATTTTCTCGTAAAGATTATGATGCTTCAAGAATGAGGCATTGGATCTTTCTTTGTTATATCTACAGTCACTTGTATCACAGGTTTTGGGGAGTTGATGTCTTCGTCGATATCCCCGCTCTCCACAGGCTCTCTGTCCGATGGAGATTCGTCAGAATTCGCCGCCCCATTCAGATCAAAAGGATCTGTATGACTGGCGTTAATGTCTAATTCAGATTTTAGCGCATTACCATTGTTTGTTTGGATGGAGTCCGATAGTTTTGAATCTTCGTCCTCTGTGATGAAAAAAGTGACATTCTTAGATATTGAACCATTTGGAGAAGGCGAAGTGTCGTTTGTTTCTGTGTGCAAGTCATCAGTGGTTTTCGCTGTAGCATCTGCGTCTGCACCAGCACTGGTTTCAGGAGTCATATCTGGAGACACATACTCAGTCGTCTGTATCTCACTTGATATCATCGTATCAGTTTTCTCTACAGCATATGAGAGAGTATCCGGAGAAGATACAGAGCCTTCCACGGGTGTATTGTGGGTATTTGCTGGGTCGTCGGTACTACTAGGTGTACCCGGATCCAGCTCTATCTTTAGTTCAGTATTTGAATCCAGTCTATTGTCCTTTTGTAGCGTTCTTCCGATGATCGGTGCTTCCCCCAGTGCCGAGTCACCAGAAACCGAGGGGACGTTGACAGATCTGTCCACAAGAACAGGCCTAATCTTTTTCGGAGCTGACAATCTTGGTTCAGTGGTCTGGGGTTCAGAAGAAGACTTATCGGACAGGGGTCCCCGACTGCTGTAGGATCTTTTTGTGATCAACTCTTCGAGTTTTAGGTCCTCCGGTTGTTCCCCTTTTGAGGACGTCAACCCTATGGGTGTTGGCGGAGGAGGTTGCGAGTTCAGTGAACTTTCTTCCGTTTTGTCTCTCCTTCGAGGAGATCTCCAGGACACTCCCTGTACCACTGGCAGTACTGGTCGCTTCTCATTTTCTACACGTGATGTAAAAACACGGTTTCCTGAAAAAAATAAACATATCCCTATTAATTTACATCCATGAATAGTAAATCTGGAGATCTGTATATTCCCTTACGGATTAACTCATGACAAGAACAAAAAAGGTATCTTTCTTTGAAAATTTGGAGCCAAAGTGGATATAGGGAAATCCAGTTGTTAAAAATGTTAATAATACATGCATTTCAAGATATAACCAAACGAAACACTCCGCTTCAAAGGCATATACAAGATCCTGGATAAGACGATCAAGATCAATGCTTAAACTAAATTATCGAACAATGATAATTTCCAATGGGCAAAAAAAAATCAAACCTTTGACATTCAAAGCGTCAGACCAGACGATTAATTCTTCCAACACAGGGTTATTGCCCTTTGGCGACCCCATTTTGTGTTCTTCTGTAAATTCGTTGAGCGAAGTTGTTGATTCTCCCCATGCCTTCTTCAACAGAGGCGGTGATTGGTTGGTTTGCTGCTTGCGGAGAGCTGGAGCACTTACAACTCGCTGGTGGTCTTTTGAGGGATACTCCTCCTCATCACTGGTCGACGAATCTACGCACAAGAAATATTAGTTAATTCATTGATCAGTGTTTAACGCCACACTCGAGATTAGGCTTTTTCACTGATATGGTGGCCTTGACGGGGGTATTGGGGGAGAAAAGCGGGCTTTTTGCCAGAAGGAAGCGGATGCCAGGCAACCCTTCCACATTAGGCGGTACAAAAAGAAAAGGGGATTAATTGAGACCAACTTGTCACAGAAATAGTTTTTTTGTCCAGATAGAGCTTTCGGCTTCCCATTGGTGTGTAACAACCATTTCAAATGCAACTTTCACATAGGTACTCACACATTGGATTTGTACACTGACTGGAGCTCAATGAAGAGCTCGGAAGCCTGTTTCAGCCTGTGCCAGAAAGACACGGTCGAGTTTAAGTATGTAGCAACGATTGCATGTAGCAGCAGATCTAAATGACAATGAATTATAACGCCTGTGAGAATACCTGGGGAAATTTTCTTTTGGACGTTGCTGCTGGTGTGTGTGTGTGGGGGGGGGGGGATAATATTTTACAGCAAGTTTCTTGAAAATGAAATTTTACCACTTGTTAAAGGTCAAAATTATTGCGGCATGGCAAGCGTTTTACGCCCTTCCTTTGTCCCAATAACGGGACATGTAAAAATAATCGGCTCCAGCAATATTGTATAACCTGTTATGGAGAAGATTTGTGTAAAGACTTCTTCGTGAATATGAAATGTGAAAGTCTTCTTAATGTAACTCTTTCTTTTAGATAACTAGCTCCATGCATTTTTCATGGGTGTTGTTTCGATATCGCTTAAAGTGGCATGAGCTGCCAAAATCTTGATATTTTGACATTAAAACAGAATATTGAAATTATTGGCTATTTTTGTCAAGACGTATAATTCAGAAGCTTCTTAGTGCGTCTACTCTTTAGAATGAACGATAAAGTATTGTTTTGAACTAACTTTGGCTGAGAATGAATGAATTGTGGTCCCAGTTATTTAAATTTTGTTTACTTTTCGAACACTATTTCGGCCCGTATAGGCCCCATACTGTATAGACTTTTCTCGTTCCAACGCCAATCATTTAGTTTTTCGATGACTTTAAAAGCCTCTTACTGTCGTGCCGATCAGAAATTATGAAAAAAGTGTGAATTTTGGCGGCTCATGCCACTTTAAGAACTAAAATGATATCGTTTAAAACCCCAAATGGATTGTTGTCCATTTTTTAACTATGATTACTCGTTCAGTAGATGCAGAAACAGCAATCCTGTCAAGTAACATAACTTGAGCCGTTCTTACCGGGTGAGTTGGATCCCATATCGTCATCCTTAGGAAGGTTCATCATGGAGTGAGTGTGGAAGTTACCCAATGGGTTATTCCTTGGCATGTACATACCATATAGTAATAGTGATTTAGGGTCTACTAAATGTTGTCTGGAAGTAAAAGAAAATACACAACAATTATAAATTAATATATACATGCATCACTATATTTCCACCCAATAGCAATGTAATAGGCCTATCAGGGGACTTAATATCAAGAACCCCATACAGGCAAGTCGTGTAGTTTTAAATCATTAAATTTATCGATACCTTTAACACTGTCTCTAAAATACACAAACCCAGACTGAGCAGACACACAAAAACATTTTGACAAGCTCAAGGATCAAAATATTGCAAAAGCGGGCCGGGGGGGGGGGGGGATGTCATTAACTATGGAATATATAGAAGACTCATAGATCGGGGCTGAGAAATAAAACGAAATAACAAGAAATTACAAAACAAAACTAAGAATAGAATTGAATCACCACTCAGGTGAGCGCTTAAAAGCCACACAAAGTGGCAATATTGTTTCAATATATTTTGCAGCTCATGTCACTTGATATTTCTTCAGCCTTTCAGGGGCCAGTCTTTCAACGCTAGCATAAGGGCGTAAATCTGTATTCCAACTATAGGGACTTGTACCCTGACCTTAAAAGACCCACAGCATCATTGCGTCAACGTTGTAAGACAGGGCACTGCAGAGGTTACTAATGCGGGTTTTATGAAAATTACCATCCGGTATACTTTCCATATACTATAATATAGTCCCTCAGTCGGACACAGCCTTTCCACCGAAGCTGCAGTGAGTTCAAATCCCACTCAGGCCAAATAAAATTGAAAAAAAATCTGAGTGGATTTTTCCCTCGATCGCAGTGTGTGGAAAAGTTACAATGTACTCGGTCAAATGACGAAGTTTTCCTCCGGATAAACAGCCGGTTGCTCCACCCCCAGCCCCAGCCCCCGCCCCCTAGACCTGGCAACGCCACCATATAACAGAAATACTTTTGAGTTCGGCGTAACACATCAATCAATCATTCATTATCACGATCCTAGTAGCTTACCTGTTATACCGGGCACCGATCAACCAGGAATGTGAACTCTCCCCACCGTTTATCACGATATTAAGTGAATCGGACATCCTGCAAAAGGAATAAAAAAGTCTCCGTATTGACCAATCATACGCTTAATGTGTAAAGCTCGACGAAAAGACAAAATTGTAGTATACCAAATTTTCTGTTGATCAAATTTTAAATTCGATAAAAAAAATGAAAACTATTGTGAGTGGGGTTTCCTCCCTATTAAACCTTACAACTCCACCATATAAGTGAAATAATCTTCAGTGTGTGATACAATATCAATCAATTATCCTCTTTCTCACTTTAAAACTTATAGATTAAAAACATGAGCCCAACTTACTCTTGTTTGGTTGGCAGATGATTACTTTTAGATTTCCGTTCTTCTGCGCCTGCATATAAACATAAATACAAACTATGATGAATGAAAGAAACACCAAAAGTGTCAGTATTTTTTGAGGATATTTTTTTTGCAGTGATACGTACAAATGACACATAAAAATGAAATCACATTTTAAAAATTTTATTACAGTTTAAAGTGGCATGAGCTGCTAAAATGTTGATATTTTGACGGTAAAATAGAATGTTGAAATTATTGGCTATTTTTCTCAAGACAAATAATTCAGAAGCTTTTCAGTGCTTCTAGTCTCGAAAATGTACGATAAAGTATTGTTTTGAATGGTCGTCCCGGTTATTTAAATTTTGTTTACTTTTCGAACAGCTTTTCGGTTCCTACAGGCCACATGCTGTATGGATTTTCCTCATTCCAACGCCAATCATTTAGTTTTTCGATGGCCTCCAAAGCCTTTTACTGTCGTGACGAGAAATTATGAAATAAGTGTGAATTTTGGCAGCTCATGCCACTTTAATCATTTAAAAAATAAGAGGCTGACTAAACACCACTAGTGATATGGACCAAGGCAAGGTCTAGGAATGCTATCTGCTTATACAGTTATAAGTGTTAAGTGAAGAATCTAATGACCCACGTCCAACACAGAACATTGATATACATTTATTCTTCTACTGGTCGTACCTAAAAATATTTATTGTCATGTAACAGTAGCTGTTGGGTGCGATGTTAAGCCCCAATCGATCAATCAATCAATCAATCGATCAATGAAAATATTTACACTCAACTTAGCTAAACAGCAGGTCGTAACGTAATATCGAGGATTTATATTTATGTTTCCATGACAGCAGAACTTTATATCAAACAGTAAATGCCCTTCGATACGTCAATCCACAATACCTCGCTCATAATGGCCAACAAAAAGTTCCACGATTTTATTTTGAAACTATACGTATTTACAGCCATCTTACATTGATTGCCTTGGCCACACGGATATCAATATAGAAGATATACAAAGATACAAAGACTTCAAGTAACCTAGCCAACAAAAGCACGGAACACCGAATTAAGTAATCACGTAATGTTTGAAAAATAGTAACAAACATGGTCCTGTCGTACGAAGCTGGCGTAAAGTTGCGCATAGGCCTACAACATGGACCAGTTGCGACTAGGGCGTAAGTTCCTATAGCTTTAACACTGGTTATGTCCGACGTAACGCCAGCTTTGTAAGACAGGGCAATGTTTATCGTGTGTGAAAGCGAATAGAATAACTTACGTCGTATCATTTCTCGACGGACTTCATAGGAATTAATGGGGGATGAATTACTTCTTTGTCTGGCTCGAAGTAATCTGTATGTCAAATAAATACAAAATGACACGCTTCTTCATCAAAACCGATTTTATCAAAAGAAGTATAATTAACTCTGAATCCTTTCATTGATCACTACTGCGTGTAATTATGTGTTTTTGGTAGTAAGAAAACTAATTTTGAATGGTTTAGTGCCGAGTTGAAACCAATGAACTATATGAGTGGAATGGAGGTCACGTGGTACTTGATTTGCCTCGAATGCCACCATTACTAGGAGATAATGCAGTAGCGATCCAGATATGTTTTGCACCGCGCTTCAACTATTAATGGCGGCACAGTTTACAAAGTCAGATCCAAACCAGTCAATGAGACGTGTCCATTCCACGCATATAGTTCATTGGTTGAAACCTTATGAATCTTAAATCTTGGATACCGTCAGATGGTTATTTTAGACAAGAAGATTTTCCCTGTACCCGTGTGTTTTAAGTGTCCATAAATATATGTATAAAACGTAGGTACGTTTAATTTCTATGAGATCATTTAATGTCCATGCCAGAGGTAGATTCAGTGAAAACAACAGCTGAGCCATGAATAGACCGTTTACTTCATGACGTCATCAGGGTTTATAGGAATCAAACATGATGGGCATAAAATATTACACACAAAAGGTTTAGGGCTGCGATCATGAGTATATTGCTACAAGGGTTGGTAAAATAGCGGTCTGTTCAAACAAGGCCCTTTTTGATTCCCATATTTTTTGAGTGATGCATGTCTTTAGGCGCCAAGTCTATTGCTAACCATTTCGGGAAACCTTACTAATTCAGCAGACTTACGTCGTACGAGTTGGGCGGCCATATTTCAACGCCGTGTCACCTTGACCACAATCTTTCAGCTCTGTCGACGTCAAGTATTGGTGGGTCCGATTGGGTCTGTAAAATGTAACACCCTCTCTCATAGGCGGAGCAGCAATTCGACTTTTGGCAGATTTCACGTGGCGTTGGCTTCCCGCGCTTTTTGGGCTTTCAACCTGGACAGAAATTAAGAAAGTTGTCATTTTAACACCATCACCGAGGCAAGTAGCACTAAACGCTTCTTGATTTTTGATGAACTATGGTGAATTTGGCATAGGAAGGAGACCGAACCGCACATCAAGAGGGATAGTTTGAGGGATAGAAAAAACTTTTATGCAAAATATGAAGGCCTTGGAAGGATGCATGCATGGAATATGTTTCCTCCGAACTGAAACGCTAAAACGCTAGGAACACTTATCAACCAATAACAGACAAGAAGATTTCTTACTCTGCTTGCGGATAGGAATCTGTGTGCCAGAAGAGGGGATTCTCCACCATGGTGGATTTCCCGGCTGACGTCACAAGCCCACGCAGGAGATCCATGAACTTTCAATTCGTCCTCTTCTAAAAGTCTGTCAATATCCTCTCGTAATTTCTCGTGATATTCTCGAGTTTTATCAAAGGACAATGGACTCGGTGGGTGTTTCTTCTTTCCTGTGACAGAAAACATCGAGATTAAAATGGTCCCAAGAAATTAAATACAATGGCCTGTAGAGCAAAACGATTTCCCAACCTTGAATGTAAAACAGCGTTTAATTTAAAACACCCTAGCTGGCACAGGGAATACCCTCTGTACGTATATGCTCTTCTGAAGACAAGTGCTAATATATATATATTCATATATCTGGTAATAAATGGCAAGCCGCTATTCAACGTCTACTCACCCCAAACATGTAACACACATCGGCAGAGGGGAACCCTTCTAGACTACAATAACCATGTAGACAAGTTTCTAATTGTGTTAAAAAGTGGGGTATGCAGGCCATTTCAGATTTTTTTTTCAAGAGTATTTTTCCAGGAGACCAGGGCAACCAATGAACTTACTAGTCTAATCTATGACGTATATATAAGTAAATAAGATTTCATTAGTTCCAAACAAGACACGTGTTTGATATGGCCAAGAGACTACATGTATATACTGTCAAGATGGTCACGAGGATTACTCCAGCCAAAGAGGATAGTTCACCGATCACGAACACCAGGAGCCTGTTTCACAAAGCGGCGTAGCGTAAGTTTTCACGTAACTGCCATAGCAACCCATACTGTAGAGATACGTTAGTATGAAAGTTACGCAAAAAATACATCTCTGCCGCTTTGTGAAACAGGGTCCAGGGCACAAGTAAATGAGACAGTTAGGAAATGGTCAAACAAACGATTGGGATAAACAAAACCAAATGAATGGTTACAATGATACACGGATATTGCAACTATATATAACTAATATTGCGTGGCTATACGCTACATGTATGTACCATAACCAGATATGACACGCAAAATAACAAACTTAGTTTTATGTCATTCTGTCCACGGTTATGTGCCCTCCAGTTAAAGGAAAATCGCTAACGTAGAAACTTGTACTTACGTTACCAATAAGACGATTGGTTGTTAGGACACATCTAAGTCCACACGGGCCTGGTTAGTGATTTTACTAATATCGTTTTTATATCACCGCCAATCCTGTAGTTTTTTTTTTTTAATTTTTCAAAGAGCCCAGATTTGGTAGCTCCTGACGCGTTTAGGAACCATTAGGGATGAGAAACAATCCCATACATGCTCACAATGTGGGGGACTGGTCCGATTTTACAGTGACTTTATGCACTTTGTATCATAGATTCTCAAGACAAATCAAGGATATAAAGTTCATCAAAAATAATAAATAAATGATGATTTTTTTCCTTCTTTTTTCAATTTAAGGACCTATGGGCTGTTTCTCAACTAAGGTAGGCCTACGCCCGACGTAAGTCCAATTCAAGGCGTAACTACCATGGCAGCATATACCCTCAAAATTACGTTACGACCAGGCGCAAAGTTACGACGACGGGCGTAAGTGTGTTGAAAAACAGCCCCCTGATTGTCGTCTTATATGACGATGGGTTAAAACATATACAGTACACTTATAACCTAGTTTAGATAAGGGGGGTAGATATAAAGCCCTGCAATTGAGGTGCATAAAAAGTAGGTGTATTTGTAAACCTGGATAAACATTAATAAAGGCTCTTTGATAAGCGATTTATTGGGCGAATAGCTTTATTCAATAGAGAGCAAACCGGGATGAAAACATGCAATACAAAGTCAATTTTATAGAGAAACCTATTGGTAAATTATTCTTTTGGTGATACAGATAATTAAATGATCATTTTTCATTTTGCCATTGACGCCGAGAGACTTTACCCGTTTCTCATTTTAATTCACTTGCCTATTGACATTCTATTTAATATTCTGGAATTCATAGACGATGACGTAGGTTCTAGAATAACCTGATTATGAACAAATCTAGTACAGACGTTCTTGTATTAGAAATGTTAGAATGCTACTGAATATATTCTCGCTATACAAACCCAAGGGTAAACAATCAATGAAAGTTGAAAAAAACAACTTCGATGACCTACTGAAATTGAGATATTACATTGATGATTCTTCACCCGTGGGGTTATCCGGTCTAATATTGTTGTTTAGAACCTGAATCAAGGTATAGGTAAAATCAGTCAAATTAAACAGGGAACACATAGGCTCTATTTTGTTAAATATTAAAAAAAAAATAGGATAGGGAACACATTATATGTGTCAACTTCTGCTTAAATGGTGGTATAAGTAAAACAGATTCGATGGGGACACATTGTATTTGTCACCTTCTGTTTAAACTATTTAAATGAGGGTATAAGTAAACAGATTTGAGAGGGAACATTATTTCTATCAACTTCTGTTTAAAATGTTTAAATGGGGGTATAAGTAAAAATATTTGAGGGAGCACATTATATGTGTCAACTTCTGTTTAAAATGTTTAAATGGGGGTATAAGTAAACAGATTGGATGGGGCACATTATATATGTCAACTTCTGTTTAAACTGTTTAAATGGTGGTATAAGTAAACAGATTTGAGGGAGCACATTATATGTGTCAACTTCTGTTTAAAATGTTTAAATGTAAACAGATTTTAAGGGTACATTATATGTGTTGACTTCTGTTTAAAATGTTTAAATGGGGGTATAAGTAAACAGATTGGAGGGGGCACATTATATGTGTCAACTTCTGTTTAAAATGTTTAGATGAGGGTATGAGTAAATAGATTTTAAGGGTACAGTATACGTGTCAACTTCCGTTTGAAATGTTTAAAAGGGGTGGTATAAGTAAAACAGATTTGAGGGGGCACATTATATGAGTCAACTTCTGTTTGAAATGTTTAAAAGGGGTGAAGGGGGTGTGGGTATAAGTAAAAAGTCCGGACATTAAACAGAAATAGCGTAACTCCTACAGTGGATTGCAGTCGCTTCATCTTTTTTTATTTTATTTATTTTCCAATATAAAATTTATTGGTGGATTTTCTTCACGCGAGATTTTCGCACCTTTTGGATCGGGATTTGCCGAAGTCACCTATATAGAACACATGCGTCACTACTTTCATCCTCTGAATCAGTGTACTGTCATTGAATCTAAGCGCAAGTGGTTCATATTATTTAGGGCGCCTGCGCGCATGTTTCCGGTCGTCTTTTGTCAACATTGCGGTAACTTACAAATTTAATTATAAATTTCAAATAATCAAATTTCAAAAATCTGTATTCGCAACCCTTGGTGTAATAAATATTTCATTAAATGATTTTGTAAGTTATTTAACATATTCGAGTGTAGTGGTATATATAGCACTATTAGGGGCATTGCTTAGCAATATAGGCCTACATTATTTCATAAAATGCACAGGTAAAATAACAACTTTTTCAGATTGCAAGCAAGGCGTTTTATTACAGGTAGTCGTTTTATCTTGTCTTTACAGGTAGATCGACCACAAGTTTATTTGGCACAATGCCCTTAAAAAGGGGTCAGACTGTCTCTTGTTTTATATACCTATTGACTGGGTAAATAGGTGCCGTGTGATGTCATACTCCTTTTAATAAGCACAGGCCAATCGATTTTTGCTTATTGGAAACTAAACAATACTTCAGAGAGTTTTCTGAAGAGTGTGTCTTAGATCACCTCCTTGACTATTGATTTATCAGACTGCGGTTTGAAGAGAAGGTAATAAAACGCACGAACAAATTTAGGAGATCAAGGCAGTTGTTTTCTATAATTTAAGCTGTACGTGGAAGAGTTGCCAGGTACTCGCCGAATGTCGGTGGTTTCCTCCGGGCACAGAACCTAGTTTCCTCCCCACTAAACATGGCAACACTGCCATATAAGTTAAATAATGTTGAATGGTGCGTAAAATAACAATCTATCCTTGACTGAGACTTCTGATTGATACTAGTTTTATACCCCACCTTAAGGTATGTCTATATACCGCGGTGTTGATTAAGGCTTTCTTGATTTTTATGATCTATATGTGAGAGATCACATGTGATAGTTATCAACCCCATAGAAATATTGCACATTAAACTACTCAACAAGCAGAGGAATGGGCCATTAAGCAATTTAACAAAAATATTGCACATTAACCAACTTTAAAGAAATATGGCACATTTACCAACTTAACAGAAATATGGCACATTAACCAACTTTAAAGAAATATGGCACATCAACCAACTTAACAGAAATATGGCACATTAACCAACTTTAAAGAAATATGGCACATTAGCCAACTTAACAGAAATATGGCACATTAGCCAACTTAACAGAAATAAGGCACATTAGCCAACTTAACAGAAATAAGGCACATTAGCCAACTTAACAGAAATATGGCACATTAGCCAATTTAACAGAAATATGGCACATTAGCCAACTTAACAGAAATAAGGCACATTAGCCAACTTAACACAAACATGGCACATTAACCAAGTTAAAAGAAATATGGTACATTAATCATCACCATAAAATCCACTCAGAAATTTTTCAATTTTTACATGTATTTGGTTTGAGTGCGATTCAAGCAGTACAAAAGGAAACGATCGGCTGTCTCAGAGGGTTATAGACATGAACACTTGGGTGAATTAGTTATGAAATTAGCGAACAAATCGTCATTGAGAGAATTACTCCCATTTATCATACGACACAGCATGATGTTCGATACACGGTCACCAACGTAGTACCAAGGTGGAGGTCGGGTTAATTGATGCATTCCATTTAATTTGGATTTGAACTCTATAGGGGACTTTCAATCGATTTTGTATCATGCGCTAGGCTATTCCGGTCTTGTAGGGTAGACGGTAAAAACTATTTACTAAAAGCCGAAAAATGTCGTGAAATTATTGTTGGACCTGTAAGGTTTCCGGCAGATACTGGTCTTAGTATATTTAAAGTGGCATGAGCTGCCAAAATTCACACTTTTTTCATAATTTCTGATCGGCACGACAGTGAGAGGCTTTGAATAACATCGAAAAACTAAATGATTGGCGTAAGAATGAGGAAAATCCATAAAGTATGTGGCCTGCACGAACCGAAAACATGTTCGAAAAGTAAACAAAATTTAAATAACCGGGACGACCATTCATTCATTCTAAGCCAAAGTTATTTCACAACAATACTTTATCGTACATTTTCGAGACTAAAAAGCTTCTGAATTATACGTTTTGAGAAAAATAGCCAATAATTTTACCATTCTGTTTTAACGTCAAAATATCAATATTTTGGCAGCTCATGCTTTTAAGAAAATTTAGAGAAAGAAGCCCAATAAACATCTGAAATAATCTAACCGATATCTGGCAATTGAAAGATTGATTGATGTTTTACGCCGCGCTCAAGATTATCTCATTTATATGGCGGCGTTGCCAGGTTTAGTGGGGGAGGAAACCGGGCTCATTGCCCGGAGGAAACCCCCGACCTTCGGCGAGTACCTGCCAGCTCTTCCACATACGGGCACTTGAAAGAAGAAACAGATTTATGTAAAAATAAACATCTGTAACGATGTTACCCAAATCCGGCCCTTTAAAGGGGCATGAGCTACCAAAATGTTGATATTTTGACGTAAAAACAGAATGTTGAAATTATCGGCTATTTTTCTCAAGACGCATAATTCAGATGGTTTTTAGAGCTTCTAGTCTCGATAATGTACGATAAGGTATTGTTTTGAACTAACTTTGGCTTAGAATGAATGAATAGTCGTCCCGGTTATTTAAATTTTGTTTACTTTTCGAACACTATTTCGGTTCATATAGGCCACATACTGTATGGATTTTCCTCATTCCAACGCTAATCATTTAGTTTTTTGATGGCCTTCAAAGCCTCTTACTGTCGTGACGATCCGAAATTATGAAAAGTGTGAACTTAGGCAGGTCGTGCCACTTTAAAGAGGCAATCTAAGCAAAACCAGGCACTTAAGAAAAACTTTGCTGGTCGAAATTTTTCAAAATGTTGTTTTATGCAAGTATAAACAGCTTATACAAGAGCCGAAAATTGGCTATTGAAATGCATTTTACTGAAAGAAATTCTTCGAAATGTCGTTCTTATACCAGCATAAACAGCTAAACTACAAGTACCAAAACTTGATAATTAAAGGCACTTTCAATTGCTTAAACAAATCCATCGAATTGCTTTTTTATATCAAAATAAACCGTTTGAATAAACAATTGAAAGGTACTTTACTGATAGAACCGCCGTAGCCTTTATATTGGTATAAATATTTGAAACACTGTAATTGAAATTCGGCACTTAAAAATTGATTCCCCTTCCACCCTGCTGTATTGTTTTTAGTTTACCTCAGAAATATCGCTGAAATAGGAGACTGTGAATAACATTTCTGAAAATGAAATTTTTGATCAACTGCATGGAATAGCACTGTATTTGCTGTGAATAGCCTACATATTTCTTGTTTTAAAACACACTCCATGCACACACAGGTAAAGCTTTTTAAAAATTATATTATACTTATTGGGGCCTACCTTTATGTCCCCCATGGGGTCGGAGGCCATTATTTATTTCTTCGGTGTTTGTCCGCTGGCGCCCTTCAAACGACAAGTCTAAAAACCGCAGCGGGTTCCCACGTTTTTCTGTTTTGGAGCGATTTGTCATGTTCGAGATTCACATGGTTTATCTTCATCAAAGCTTGCTGCTAAGTCATACTCTTGTCTTTAAATTTCGGATAAAGTTAATAGTATAAATATTGCATGCGTGGTATTTCCGTCGGCCCTTTGAACCAGTACACCAAAACCTGAAACTAAATCTACGTTCCTGTTCAAACACCCGTTTAGCTACCAGTCTATTAACAGTAGACTTTAAGGTGTCGAGACCTTGAAGAATATTGTACACGCAGGTCTACTGCTACCGCAGCCATGTTGTTTACACGGTTGTCAATGGTTTCCCATTTACCGGGCCGATATGTAGTCTAGTTGACCTGAGAAGAGCATTGTATTTCTGTATTGTTAAGAAAACCATTCAAAGTCAACAAAAGATTGTTCCGATAGACTAAAGCCTATAATCCGAATATGTTACAATAATAACGGACGACCGTGCCGGGGTCTTACTCATAAATCATAATACAAAACACCGTGCACCAATGTAATATATCAGGTGGGTGATAACTCCCTTCTTAACGATAACCTCTCCTAATCTGGCCAGCTTAAACGTCTTATGTGTCGCCGTGAACTTTCAGATAAAAATCGGATCATTGACATAGGCCACAATTTTACGCCGTTCATGTACTTATGGATGGGCCACAGACTCAATAAATATAGCCCTTTGTACGTACAATTCAAACGCACTTTGACTCGGTATAGCATTGAAAAGGCTAACTTGAGCTATCTCATATCTCATAAAAATCAGATCATTAGCGTGCCATTGAAATGCTGTGAGTAGTCGTATACCTGGCTAAAATCGGATCACTACCATCGGCATATATATTTTTAAAACGCCATTTAAATACAAACAGCGGGCCTAAGACTCAATGAGAAGCGAGTAGAGTTAGTGTATAATTTAAGCTAGAACCTAGCCGAGAAATCGTGTGTGTGTGTGTGTGTGTTTTTTTTTCTAGCGTGCAAACGTCAGGAAGTGTGTGTTAAATTCTCAGCACCAAAGAGGCCGATTGTTCAGGCTAAGCTAGAACGCAATCCAACCCATCAAGACAATTTCACAATGCCATTATCAAATATTAATTGGACAAGAAATAGACATGGCCTACAAAGCTATGAACTGCAGAGGAAAACACCTGAAAGCTATAAAAATATTTTAACAAAGTTTTTTTTTCTGCAGACAAGCAGCCACCAAACAATAAAACCAATGCAAAAACACGAGTATAAGGCTAAAGGAACAACGGACAGACTCAATACCGCCAAAACTTGAACAATTACAAACGTCCCCACCGATAAGCTATAAATACAATTTATAAAATTCCAACAAGCGGTTCAGGAGATATGATGAAGACAGGCAACAACCAATGAGCATATCCGAACCCGAGGTAACAGAAGAACGGACAGACGTAGCCTACAGATACCAAAACAAATACAATACAAAGGGACCCGTCTAGTAAGCTATACAAACTGTCACAAAATTCGGACTAGAGGTTCAGGACACCAACAACAACCAACGAAGATATCTTTTATAGCCTGCCGCAGACGAGAGCTAAATTTCATTCGTGGCACTTGCCTTAAGCACATAGCTCACGTTAGCGGTGAACTTTTGGTGAGATTTTCGTCAGTCGTGGCGCTGCGTCAAACATCTAACGTGTTTGATAATTTTGTTCATTCGTGCAACTTTCCTCTCGTGTGCGGTGAACGTGAACTAACTGCTTACGATTTTTTGCAACGTCATGACGTCCTGAAGTACCAGCTATATTTTAAGATATCTATGATACATGTACCAACAGCCTCGTATAATGGGCTCCACCTTTCCCCAAGCTGTAGTGGCAAAATACTGTTGGACTACCCCTTTTTAGGCCTATATGTGGTATTTAAACCACAAATCCCGAATAATTGAATAATTCAACACTATAAGTAGTTTTGATTGATACCGTGTTGAATATTTCACGTTTACACGTCTCAGATTCTACTGTTGAGGAATATAACCTAACATTAAACTCTTTCAGAATTTTAATTCTTTCTATTTACCAAAAGACGATCGTTTTAATGGATTTGATTTAAAATATGTGTAAATTACAGTGGTAAGGTCGTTGGTAGTCTCGTGACGTCATTACGTCGCAAAAAGTCGTAAGCAGTTAGCTCACGTACACCGCAAACGAGAGGTCAGTTGCACGAATGAACAAAATTATCAAACACGTTGGATATTTGACGCAGCGCCACGAATGACGAAAATCTCAACAAAAGTTCACCGCTAACGTGAGTTATGTGCTAAAGGCAAGTGCCACGAATGAAATTTAGCTCAGCAGATAGCTCTCGTCTGCGGCAGGCTTTAATTCGAAGCTAACGGAGCAACATAAAAGCTTGATTAGTCACAAAGACTCCCACCAATAAGCTGTGCAAATTGTCATCAAATTCCACCGAGCAGGAGATATCTTGCAGACAAACAACAGCCAGCTAAGATTATTAGTTACAGGGTTTGTTCGAGGGGGGGTACGGAAATATATGGGGTCAGTAAACGAATATTGGGCGAGACGTTAGTCGAGCTCAATATACTGTTTACGGACCCCATATATTCCCGTACCCCCCCCCCCCCCCCCCCCCCCCCCCCTCGAACAAACCCTGTAACGAATTTATCCCACCGAAGACCAAACTTGTACGATATTCTACCCTTCTTTCCCAAACTTCACTTTCATAAAAGGCAGAAAATGAACTTCGAAAGCTATTTTATCATAAGTACGGCACGAACAGACTGGACTGACAAGTGTCTAGACATGACGTCACAAGCCATATCTTGTAGACAAGGCCTATAGTTGCCAAACGACAGACAGCACAAGTCTACGTATCGTTATCATATAACGCAAGACCTTCCATCCCATGATGCTAGAAAAGTAGGCCTACCCTTGAGATCCATGGTAAAAAGTATACTGCTTGGGGCACAATCTAAAATAGAGATTGATCCTTCTGCCATTCATTGAGATATCAACTCTAAAACGATTGAGTGACATGTTGCTTTAACACAAAGGGAGACCACTGCTGTCCACGTCCTTAAAATTGTAAACAACGACACGTGACACTGATAGTTGGCTCGGTTGTGTAGAGAGATATTCGATATAATTCTGGTAGGTAACGTTTAAGCCGCCGACAACCTGTTTTGTTATATTGATTGCTACTCTCCTAATACATATAATATACCATGAAATACCTTGAAGTCCATATCATATTTTGCCTTGACATCCATGGGCGCTGCCATCTTGTTTTAGAATGTATTTAAAAGCTGATGTAGTGCCGATTATATTTTTGATTTTTAACAAGTATTTCTGCCCTAAGAACCTGCAATGCAGCATATTATGATAGGGTTACATGTTTGCGAACAGAATAGAACAGAGAAATAAATAGTATATAGATTAAAAATTCTCAGTAGATTTCTTGCAGTTAACTATGCGCAAAATGGAGTGCGACGGTTCTCGAGCCATGTCTCGAGTTGAAGATCTCGTAGAATGGCACGAGATCTCGATTGCTTGGGGCACTTTTAGATTATTTGGCCATGGTTTAAAGTGGCATGAGCTGTCAAAATGTTGATATTTTGACGTTAAAACAGAATGTTGAAATTATTGGCTATATTTCTCAAGATGTATAATTCAGAAGCTTTTTAGTGCTTCTAGTCTCGAGAATGTACGATAAAGTATTTTTTTAAAACCAACTTTGGTTTAGAATGAATGAATGGTCGTCCCGGTTATTTAAATTTGGCTTACTTTTCGGACACTATTTCGGTTCGTATAGGCCGTAGACTTTATGGAATTCCCTCATTCCAACGCCAATCATTTAGTTTTCGATGGCTTTTAAAGTCTCTTACTGTCGTGACGATCAGAAATTATGAAAAAAGTGTGAATTTTGGCAGCTCATTCCGAATCCAACACGAATTCGGGCTTCACTTTTTTTCATAGAAAGAAATGCAATGAACTTTCTATTTAAAAGCCTTAATTGGCATCATTTTGTATTTTTTATTGAAAATGTAATTTCTTAGGTACCCGCAATGTCAACTAAACAAATATCCGCTGCCTACAAACTTAACCGTGGGCATGCGCAGGTACGTTTTACATGTGTTTATCGCCCGTTAGACATTATAACATAACTAGATATAATTATGTGCCCTGTGTTTAATTGTAGTGTTTTACTTGTGTTAATTCGTAATGCCAGAAAGGCTACGGCGAAGAGTGTGCCGCTGATGTGTGCTAAATCGATTTCTTCGGTTGTTTTAGATTCATCGTTTGGTGTTTTACGCCGCGCTCAAGATTTTATTGTGGGGGGGAATTTGGACTCTATGTCCGGAGGAAACCCACGATCTTCCGGTGGTAACTGGCAACCATCCCACATAGGTGGTTGTTTTAGAGTTATACAGTATGAAAAAGAAAATGGGTCCACTTTTTATTTAGCCTACCCCATATATCACAATTATGACAGTACATCTTGAAAGTTGGCCTATAAACGAAGCAAAACTGATATTTCCCCCCGTTCTAAGGTCAGGATGATATGTATTAACCTGTAGAGTAATCCTAATTTCGTCTGGTTCGCCAACGCAAAAGAGACGGGGCCAGTTTTTAAGTAACTACCATAGCAACGCATAGTCCGCAATATGTTGAGTGGATTGAAGGATAAATTCTGATACGCCCGCACGGGCTTCTTCAATACCACGTCAACATAGGGTGCATTTGAAAAATCTAAGAGTTGCTCTCGGAATTTAAAAAAAATGATAACTCGCAATTTTTAAACATTACTCACCTAAAATTTTGTCAGAAAGCTTCTTTGATAATCCCTTCGTAGAGCTAAACCATCATTTGTGATCATACACATCGCCAAACAACGAAATTCGCTAAGTTTAAATTCCCTTTGCGTTATCACCGACTTTCCCTGACAGCCGTTACCGGTTGTAGTGGCGAGCATGATTTGAAAGTTCGCGGTAGATGGCGGTGTGATCGCCCGAGAAAATTTTTAGTCAACAGACGGAATTCAACCTTAGCGAAATTGGCTGCTAACAGATTTTAAGGTCACATATGATGGTTTAGCTCTACGAAGGGATTATCAAAGAAGCTTTCTGACAAAATTTTAGGTGAGTAATGTTTAAAAATTGCGAGTTATCATTTTTTTAAAATTCCGAGAGCAACTCTTAGATTTTTCAAATGCACCCTATGTTGACGTGGTATTGAAGAAGCCCGTGCGGGCGTATCAGAATTTATCCTTCAATCCACTCAACATATTGCGGACTAAGCAACGCATCTCTACAGTATGTGGTGCTGTCAGTTACGTAAAAACTTACGCTACGCCGCTTTGTGAGCCTGTTTCACAAAGTGGTGTAGCGTAAATTTTTGTGCAACTGCCATAGCAACATATCTTTACAGTATGGATTGCTATGGCAGTTAGGCTACACTGCTTTGAGAAACTAGGCTCCCTGTCTGTAAATCCCGATGGCGGGAAACCAGAGACCGTGTTGCCAGGTTTAGGGTGGGAGGAAACCGGGCTCTATGCCCGGAGGAAACCCCCGACCTTCCGGTGGTAACTGGCAACCATCCCAGGTCGTTCAATTTTTTTTGGACTGAGTACCCGCGACCTATTGGTGGAAGGCTGTTGGGATTGAGCGTCCAACGCTCTACCTAGGCATACTAAGCCACGGAGGCCCCTAAGTTTTAATGATAGGTTGCGACGATACTAAATCTGGGCAGTCTGATAGCAAAAATAGCACAGAAATTTCATGGTAAAACGTATATGGTTGGTAGGACAGTTTACCTTGCACAGTGAACGCGGTCAGACAAGATTCAATAACGGAGGGATGATTTAAAAGATCGATCAATCCAGCCGCACTCTAGCATTACCATATACCGTAGGTGTATTGGTATATACTAAGTCACTCTACGCCTGCCGTATATGGTAATGCTTGCAATGCTAGCTGCACTCCTTTGTCTCATCCCGTTTTAGGCTACTTACTTTGCCAGTCTGGAGCCTGTTTCACAAAGCGGCGTAGATGTATTTTTTGCGTAACTTTCTTACTAACGTATCTCTACAGTATGGGTTGCTATGTTGCTACGCCACTTTGTGAAACAGGGTACAAAGGCCTGTCCTACAAAGCTGGCGTAAGTTTGCGCATAGGCGTACAACATGGACTGGTTGCGTCCAGGGCCCTGTCTTACGAAACTGGCGTAAGTTACGTCGGACGTAAATCAGTGTTAAAACTATAGGAACTTACGCCTTAGTCGCAACTGGTCTATGTTGTAGGCCTATGCGCAACTTTACGCCAGCTTCGTAAGACAGGGCCCAGGTCGTAAGTTACTATAGTTTTAACACTGATTTACGTCAGACGTAACTTACGCCAGCTTTCTAAGACAGGCCCCAAAAACCATCAATCGTGAAACACCATTAATTTGAAAGTTTCAGGGCTGTAGAGTATAACTCAAAATCATAACTTTGTTCTAATAATTATTGTTCTCTTTTTCAATCCGACACAAGCCTTCCATCGATGGATCGCGGGTATGAATCTCAGAAAAAAAAGAAAGCAAACTCATTTTTATTTTCACAAATAACAGTAATCTATTTTAATCCATTCGAAGTACCAACGCTATCCAAGTCGTAAGTTAGCTACAGGTAACATAACAACAGGAAAAACAAATTAACTTGTATCACTTCTCTTTCATGAAGTCATCAGAACGGGTCTGCATTCACATATATACAGTCTCACTCAATCAATCAACCGGTTATTTCCCAAATACACATTATTAGTTACCCTAATGCACATACTAAACTAGTTTCCTAGTCCAGACACAGGTTGTGGTAGATACGCATTCCAATCCTGTCAATTCCTTCATCCACCAATCTACTCAGAAATATTCACTTTGATTTTGTTGATTGATGTTTTCGGCCACACTCAAGGTTATTTCACTGATATGGCATCATTGTCAGGTTTAGTTGGGGAGGAAACCGGCCTCATTGGCCGGAGGAAACCCCTGACCTTCGGTGAGTACCTGGCTACTCTCCAAAACTTTGATTTGGAAACAGTTTGATGGGTTTGTTAGATGAATAATTACTTAAATTAACAGAGAAAATCGCCATGTGGCTTACATATCATAATCGGTGTACTATTATCCAGAAAATGAACATTATGTACTCATAGAATATGCCGCAGGTTATTGCAAAGAGAGTAGATTGACAAGAGTAGTCACTTCGTCCGCGCCATGTTGAATTTAAACTAACACGATTCGATTATTTGGAAACTCCTTTCTGCAGGGGGCGCCCTACAATTGAATCGGAACAACCTAGTGGGCCAGAAGAACATGCCGGCAATGCTGATTGGACGAAGTGACCACTCTTGTCAATCTAACTCTCTTTGGTTATTATCCATAAATGAGTAACGCCAGTATCCCCCAAAATTTGCTTATGCTCTTTATCCCAAATATAAGCTTTGAATTGTTCATCCCTACAAAAATATTTCTCATCTTGATAATCTCTAAACAAAAAACGCCCATATGACACACAATCACCATTAAGCTACTTTTCGGTCAGGCTGATTCTAAAATTGTCTATATATCTATACATTTAAGTATCAAACTATTTCTCTGTTATTACTCCATAATATTGTCCATAGAAGTTAGGCATACAAATTGAAAGGTGATTGTCATAAGGTCTTTCAAATACATAGAATTGGCAGTGATTATTTTTGTCATTTTTACATAATACTGGTAATACAAAAAAAAGGTAATTGGAACCCCCCAACATCAGTCTGATAACTTCGGGAATTTACGTGCGTGAAAAAAGCGAGCGAAGATAGCCAAAGTGTGTTCGACTGCCCCAAACATAAGATTGTTATTGTGATGGGGAGATGTATGTTTCCTGTCACCCTCAAGGCTATATCACCAAGGTTTAAGCGAGGGGAAACCACTAAGCAAAATGCCAACCTTTGGAGAGTACTTAGCAACACATCAACAGAGGGTGATCCATTTAAACAAATTTATATTTTGCTTTGGACTGAGTGGGATTCAAACCTGCCCCAGCCATTAGAGAAACAACCAATCCATCAGTCCCCCCCCCCCCACTTCTTTGACCATTGTCAAGCACAATATAACTGTTTTTGTCACAAGTGAGCTGTTCCACTTTACACATAGAGGGACGTTCATCTTAACATGTAGGATTATTTTGTAGAGCTCAATTTAATTTCTATCTTTCGGTCTAAACAAAAAAAAATTATATAAAAAATATCTATTCCTACATCAGACTAAAAGATCTAGATGGGGTCCAAATTTAATATTGCATTATTGTACTTGGTAGGAATTAAAATCCAGATTGTCAACTATTAAATTGATGTGAATTGCTGAATTAGTAAAAAACCAACACTGATTGACACGGAAAAAATTTCCCTGATGATGATTGCAGCTTGCTTTCGAAACACTATAATGTGGTAACCAATGGAAAAATTAAAGCCTATAGTTTTCTCAGTTTGATGAGGTACCAATGGATTGAATGAGTAATGCTTAAAGTACTCAAGATTATTTCACTTATATGACAGTTTTGTCAGGTTTAGATTGGCCGAAAACCAAGTTCTTCGCTTGGACAAAACGCCCAAGCTTCAGCGATTATCAGGAAACATTTCCTATGGGACCATCTAGAGAAAACAACACTATAGGAATGAAAAAAAAAATGCTGGAAAATCAGTGTAGGCATGTACAATAACGCCAAAACATTATCATGTACCTGGGAAACATTTGACATAAAGTTAACTGTAAGTTGACATATATGTATTTGCTGCCATGAAATGTTGTGCCTGTTCTGATAACTGGGATTCACTGTTTCTATTTTACAGAATGATTGAAACTGCATGGATATAATAATTGCCCTCTTAGGTTCCTGTTATTCTATCTATAGAACTTAAAGTGGCATGAGCTGCCAAAATTCACACTTTTTTCATAATTTCTGACATCTTCACGACAGTAAAAGGCTTTGAAGGCCATCGAAAAGCTTAATGATTGGCGTTGGAATGAGGAAAATCCATACAGTATGTGGCCTGTACGAACCATTCATTCATTTTAAGCCAAAGTTAGTTCAAATACTCTTATCGTACATTTTCGAGACTAGAAGCACTTAAAAGCCTCTGAATTGTACGTCTTGAGAAAAATAGCCAACACTTTCTACATTCTGTTTTGATGTCAAGATATCAACATTTTGACAGCTCATGCCACTTTAATGTAAAATATTCACTTATATTGCACTTTCACTAAAATCTACGAACTTAATTTACGGACATTTAACTTTTTCCTGTTTGAAATTCAATTATTTCTTTCTTTATTCCTTTGACCTTGAATAAATAATTGCTTCAAAATGCCATGATTATAACTAAAAACAAAGATCTATTCCCAAGGACTTTCTCTCACACAATTCTTCTAAAGATTCAGCCACTTTTTTCCTCATAAGGATTCGATCATTAGAAAAGAAATCTGCTGAATGAGCCAGACAAATTTGCCCAAAAGAGGGAATTTAAGGCAATAGGACCCGCTGATCAGTGTGTAAAAATGGTTAACCTTAAAGACAACTCCTCGTCTCCATTTTTGTCTGACTCAATGGAAAATTTAGGCCATTAGAATGGCTGAATATTTAGAAGAAATACAGTATGAGCTGACATAATGAACTTACTAACCCAATGAGCGAGACTTATTGAAAATGTTTGTTGAGATTTTACTTCTACTACTGCAGCAAATCCATAAGGAAATAAATACTGATATTATACTTGGTATCCTGTTGACTGGAAGCCAAGTGTTCATATTGTGTTATATGAACTCCATTAAAATATATATCCTTTCATTTCACTGTATTTCTATTCTTTGCTTTGGAAACCATTAGAAAAGTTTTTCTTTACTAAGCTTTGCAACTTATTAGAAATATTTCCTTTCATTTAAACGTCTTTCTTTACTTAGCTTTGGGACCCATTAGAACCGTCTTTCTATTCTTAGCTTTAGAACCCATTTTTTCATTCCATTTAACCATCTTGCTTTGGAACCCGTTAGAAATATTTCCTTTCATTTTAAAGTCTTTCTATTCTTAGCTTTAGAACCCATTTTTTCATTCCATTTAACCATCTTGCTTTGGAACCCGTTAGAAATATTTCCTTTCATTGCAAAGTCTTTCTATTCTTTGCTTTGGAACCCATTAGCAATTCATTACACTCTAATGTTTATTTTTCTATCTTTAGTACTGGAACCCATTGGAAATGACTGGAACTAGAAGACTTTCAGATGTTATAATGAATGGATCAAATGGATATGATGAAATTCAGACACTTATTTTGCTGTGGATCAAAATCCATCAGACAATTCAATTCACATTGAATGATCTTGCTGTCGTTTTCCTTACAAGATTACCGATATTGGGGGCACCTGCCAAATGGCGCCCTTGTGACACAGGACAATCTGGCTGCACCTGACGACATCATTCTGTCCAACATATAGTCGGTAGACTAACCATCTTCCAATCACCTTTTTATATCAGAACCAGAGCGTCCAACATCTAGTCAGTAGACTAACAATCTTCCAATCACTTTTTTATATCAGAGATTATCCACAGTAAATTAATAAATCCAGCTGACTGGGACCCACTGAGGTGATTTGCTGACTTCGTAAAATGACCTCTCCAAAGTTTCTATTGTTTCATCAATGTCATTGTTCACAATTTTCATATCAAAGTAATGACCATAGGCTTTTTCTAATTGTTCACTTTCTTCAGCTAGTCGTTCAAGACTTCCATCCTGTCAAAAAATAAGGATTGAAAAAATAAGGTGAAAAAAATTTGATAAAAGTTTGGTAAAGTTTTCTATTTGTTTCTTCAATTTAATAAATAAACATCCATTGAATATGTACTCATGTTTGACACGTTGATGATATAGTTACGACAGTAAGTGTTATGATTAGTATCATGATAATTTAGTTAGTAAAGTTTTTATTGTTTATGTACTACCTTAAAGTGGCATGAGCTGTCAACATTTTTATATTTTTCCGTCAAAACAAACTTTTGAAATTTATAGGCGATTTTTCTCAAGATGTACAACTCAGAAGCATGTAAGTACTAGTCATGAGAAGGTATGTTTTAATTACCTTACCAACGGAAGGTCGTGGGTTTCCTCCGGGCACTGAGCCCGGTTTCCTCCCACAATAAAACTGGCAACGCCGCCATATAAGTGAAATAATCTTGAGCGCAGCGTAAAACACCAAACAATCAATCAATTTAATTACCTTGTTTAACTATACTTTGGACTAAAATGAATACACACTTGTCTCAGTTATTTAAATTTTGCAAAAACTATTTTGGTTCTTACAGGCCGTAAACTGACGGATTTTCATTATTAAAAGAACAATAAATTATTTTTTGGATGAACTTTAAATCCTCTTTTTGTCTTGACGATTAGAATTTAAAAAAAAGGTTGAATTTTGGCACCTCATGCCACTTCGGAGAAATATAAGTAATAAATTTTATGGCATATTTTTTCATAGATTAACATTATGACTTTTTGAGGCAGTATATAGATTTTAAGCGAAAGTAAGGCTAAATGATATAATTCAATTATATACTGTACATAAAGAGACAGTTTTTTTTTACAAACGCCTTCAGAATTAGTACAGAATACTGGCATAGGAGACAAACATTGAACTTTTAAGCTTCTAGAATAAACTCTAGCTACAATAAAATTACTATAAAAAAGAAAATTATGATAGAAAAGAAAATATCTCACCGAAGAAAAAAAATGCACCATAGAAAAACAACATTCAACATAAAACCTGGATAATTTGTAAGGAATATGATGTTTGAAATAATAAAATAAAAATGCCAATGGACGAAGGTAAAAAAAAAAATAATAAAAAAAAAAACAGAAGTAGAGGTTAGAACATGTAACTGATGATCAGGTTTTTTAATTTTTTAATTTTATTTTGTCGCCAATTTGAATAAATTTATAAAAATTTTAAAACTGACTAATGCACAAGTTAAAAAAGCAAATACATATCTTAGGTTAATCATTTCATATGGCTATGTCAATGATTTCAGGGGAAATAATTAACTGCACTAGCAACATCCTAACAAACAAACAAATAGCAATCTACATAGAGAACACAACACTTACATCTAAAGGAAGATTTTTCATTTCACGGAGTTCATCAGGACGAGGTGCAGCAAGGAAGATAACAAGTGGTGCATATTCTGCAGTGCGTAAAACTTTGAGAGCCTGCAAAGAGTCGCAGGTTGTAAGGTGCTTAAGTATACAGAAGAAATATGCAGGCAAAGACACAATACACAAAATAAAGTTTATGAAAATAATTATAAACAAAAAAAAATTAAATTAAATACTAAGATAAAGAAATCATTTGTCAAATTGTTTTGGGGAAAAAATGGGATATTTTTCAGCTAGTAGCGGTTTGACTGTTGAAGTATAAATTGGTTGCAATTATATTATATTTAGAAAGATAGATTTACAAATAGGTTCATGGATTCATAGTTTTTATTTTGACTAAATATATTTATTGGCTTGGTTGAAAACAGATGGGGAGAAAACGGGGGCTTGTCCGGGAAATGAACCCAGGAATTCTCAAATTTTCCAGACAAGCTCTCCTTTTGCAGAATTTGTTATCATCTTTTGAGGTTTTCAAGTTTATTCAGTCATCCATTGGATTTTTAATGCAACAAGCATCCGTATATATAAATCTTATTATAAAAATTCTTTCAAAAAGAAATAGCTACTGGTTATTGCCAGAAGGTCAAGGGTTTACAATCGAACCGTATAAGCCCATTATTGTAATTTAAAATATGGTCTATATGTCAGAAAAATTTAAAAAGTTAAAAAAATTGAGTCTAGATGAAAAATAGTTTCTGACTCCAAAATTTCTATTTTTTTATACCGACGGCCGTATTTTGGAGTCTGGGTTCATTGCAATCAAAATGCTAGAGTAGATTGACTGTCTGCTTTTGCCTTCTCCAGTCTCAAACTCACTGCCATTGATGATGTAACACCCTTTAGCGGTTGATCAGTTTTTAAACGTTAAATTCACATTACATAAAGCTAAATTATTCATGAATGTCGTAAAGACACTATTTGAGTTAGTTATATTGTTATTTCACTGTTTACATTTGACCACAAACTGCCCGTTTAGAAGCAACAGAAACCTGAACTAGATGAAAAACAGAATTTTTATCTAAAAAATCAAAATCAATAGAGAATTTTGTGTTTACTTTGATCATCTGATTAAAATGTAAGGTAAAATAGCAGACAAACGTCGCTAAGATTTCCTTATGTTGTCAGCGGTGTAAAATTTATAGGCTCAACCAGGAGCAAGGATACCTGTGATGTACATGTATTACAATTAGGTTTTCAACGTTGCGTTTTTTCCTAAAAACTTTATCGACTCAGTCCATAGAGCATCTCTCTCACACTGAAAAAGCTTTTCATTCCAGGTTTAAAGTGAACTTGATCCAAGTAAAACTTGAGTGGATTTTTCACTATGATTGTGTATACACATTTTGGAAAGTTACTATTTGAACTTAAAGACTTCCCAGCGGTCAGAAATAAAAATAAAAACAGAAGGTTTGGAAAAAATTAAGGTAAGAATCAACTGAAAAAAAATTAAGAAGAACAATACAACAACAGACTGACAAGAAAAATGTGCCCAAAAGATAATGGATGATAAGAAGTGAACAGTCATACACATGGTTGGCATGGTTACCTCATCAAGTTGAGGTTCATTTGGAGCAGCAATGAATACCACAAAGGGACAATACTCTTGTGCCCTTAATACTTTTATGGCCTAAAATGAGTTGAAATAAATAACTTGCATTTGGGAGACTCTGAAATGCCTATATATGATGAATATGATAAAGTACATGTGTAGTCCATAGTCAACAAGTGTTAAAAAAAGTTTATCACACGGAATATCTCCTGTGATGATTTTGCAAAAGTCAAAATATTGAGTGAGTTTTGGTTTTTTGTTATAACATATTGCTTATGTACTATGTTAAATTTATCATTTGACACATGTAAATATTATGGGTTTGTTACATCAACACCTTTGCACAGGTGGGCCTCCATGGCTCAACAGTTAGAGCATTGGACGCTCAATCCGAAGAGCCTTCCACCAATTGGTCGCGGGTTCTAATCCTACTCAGTCCAAAAAATTGGAAAATTTTCTGACTGGGTTTTCACTCGAACGACCTATGTGGGATGGTTGCCAGTTACCACCGGAAGGTCGTGGGTTTCCTTTGGACATAGAGCACGGTTTCCTCCCAAAATAAAACTAGCAATGCCGCCATATAAGTGAAATAATCTTTAGCGTGGCTAAAGTTTATCAGTGTTTTTTTCGCTCGATTGTCTTATGAGAGAGTTTCCAGGTACTCACCTAAGGTCGGGGCAAGGTTGTCGTATAAGTGAAATAATCTTGAGTGAGAGACATTACAAAAAGAGGTTTTCTTGACTGGTAAATTATTTGCCATTATTCTATATGAAAAGTTATTCTTCCAATGGCCGTTATTGAGCACCATATCAGATTCCAACCAATCAACAGTTTCTCTCAATATTTAAATTTTCTTCCAAAAACAAATACGGTAAGAATTCTGCTAATTCAAGGACGAGCAATGTGAAGATAACAAATTATTAGACTGCTTTCTGCATTGTTTGGTCTAAAACAACAACAATAGCGATTACTCGATAGGATTATCGGTCGCTCCATGCAGGAGGTAAGACACCCAACGAAAAGTCTCAAACTGTAATGTTTTGAGTACTTGAATTAGAGGAATTCTTACCGTACATTTAGAAACAAATATCTTCAGCTTTTAAAATTTTGCTTCATACCTGAGGTTCAACGTCTAAAATTGCAACAAGATTTCGTTCGTGGATTCGCCGTATTGTGATGAGCTTCGTTCCATACATTGCTTCTTCGTGAGTTCCGTATTCTAAATATTCATTATTTTCAATGTCCAGTAACATTTTTTCTTGTGAAACAAAAAAATAATTCTTTCCATTTTCTTCATCTCGTCTTGGCGTTCGTGTTGTGTCTAAAATGAAAACAAACTGACATTATTGCTTATTAAAGGGGTATGAGCTGCCAAAATTCACACTTTTTTCATAATTTCTGATCGTCACGACAGTAAGGGGCTTTGAAGGCCATCGAAAAACTAAATGAATGGAAAATCCATACAGTAGGCCCTATGTGGCCTGTTCGAACCGAAAACGTGTTCGAAATGCTAACAAAATTTAAATAACCGGGACGACCATTCATTCACTCTAAGCCAAAGTTAGTTCAAAACAATACTTTATCGTTCATTCTCGAGACTAGAAACACTAAAAAGCTTCTGAATTATAAGCCGATGATTTCAACGTCAAAAAATCAACAATTTGGCAGCTCATGCCACTTCAAAGGATTTAGGACTAGTTTAAAAATATACCGTTAATTTTGTAGTTATTTTGTTAAACAACATGTGCTGTAAGAACCTAAATCTGAAGTGCAGTGACGTCTTAGTTGACATATATTTTATGTAATGCACATTGTCAGTGTTGTGACTGCAGTCAGAGCGTTTTTGTCGTTGTTTGAAATGAGGACAAAAGCATTCTAATGTCAAGGAAAATATACATATTTACAATCGTTTTTTTTGTCCGACGCCAAGGGACTTTAAAGGTCTTCTTGCTGCAGTAGCCTGTTTGACATTTGTTAAATTTACACAAGCTTACTACAACTAAATCCACTAAAAATTAAATTAGGACACATAAAACATGTCCAGTTAGGTTTAGAATGTGTAAATGTGGGCGGAAAACAAACGAAGAATCGAAGCCTGATTACAACAAGGATCAGTGTCGGTTAACTTGAAACGTTGGATTACCCTCATTTCAGGCCTTTTTTTATGTGGTTTACACGATTAAATCTATCGACAGGCTTTTCGATTTCCTCTTACCCAATCGTCAGTCTGTTTTTCTCAGTTAAAGTAAGTAAAATTATACTGTGCCGTTAGATCACTCATCAGACTTAAAAAGATTAAGACGCTTGTGCGCATGTACAGGTTCGGGGTTTGTTTACATTGCGGGTACTTGATAAATCTAAATTTCCATTTCAAATTTAAAAATACTAAATGATGACAAAACTGCCCACTGTTTTTAAATGTAAAGAGTATTCTGGATTTTACGGCGATAAAAAGGGTTTATTGATGTTTCTCCATAAACAAAAAAATGAGAGAACTATTGGCTTAAAAATAACATTCGAACTTACGTGGAATGGGATATGCAAATTTATCAGGATGAGCGGTTATCAATGTATTTTTGATATGTCTTCTACCTACACCATGTGCACCTGGAAAAAATCCACAACAATTTTAAAATAAGTGTACAGAGGATCTAAAAATATGAAGAAATTATACTAGAATTTTATGCTAGAACTTTATGCTAGAACAGAAAAATCATTATTTCGACATCAAGTTATACAGTATTTTAGAGGACCCATGTAACAAATCTTTCAATGGCATTTAGAAGTTGAAAGGTTACAATAAGGTCAATGTCTTTGATAACGATGTAAGAAATACAGTGAAACGTCGTCACCCAATAAACCAAGAAGTTGTTATCCATAAGTAATTCTTCACCTTAAAGACCCATGTAATATATTGCTGATAAGGTTTTACTTCAATGTTGCCAAATTAAATTTTAAATACATTCCACAGCATAGTCATCATGAGCAAAATGTTGAATAAAATTGAAGAATTTCCCCTCATGTGTTCTTGAGTATGACATAAAACTATTCGTTTGTCCAGTGGGCTAGAGTGATCATCCCTCAGTCCCACACAGACCTTCCATCGATGAGGAGGACCTCGGTGGTCCAGTGGGTTAGAGTGATCATCCCTCAGTCCCATACAGACCTTCCATCGATGAGGGGGACATTGGTAGTCTAGTGGGTTAGAGTGATCATCCCTCAGTCCCACACAGACCTTCCATCGATGAGAGGGACCTCGGTAGTCCAGTGGGTTAGAGTGATCATCCCTCAGACCTTCCATCGATGAGGTGGACCTCGGTGGTCCAGTGGGTTAGACTGATCATCCCTCAATCCCACACAGACCTTCCATCAATGAGAGGGACCTCGGTAGTCCAGTGGGTTAGAGTGATCATCCCTCAGTCCCACACAGACCTTCCATCAATGAGAGGGACCTCGGTAGTCCAGTGGGTTAGAGTGATCATCCCTCAGACCTTCCATCGATGTGGTGCAGGTTCAATTCACGCTCAGATCAAACAAAAATTTCTGAGTGGATTTTTCACTCGGTCGCCGTATGTGGAGGAGTTGTCCGTAACTCGCCGAAGGTCGGGGCTTTCCTCCGGGCAATGACCCCGGTTCCCTTCCCCACTAAACCTGGCAACTCAGCCATAAAAGTGAAATAATCTTGAGTGCAGCGTAAAACTTCAATCAACCAACCAATCAATAAATTGACCATTTTTGACCATGGTTATTTTAGACAAGAAGATTTTTTCTGTGCCCGTCTGTTTTAGTGATCATAAATAAATTGACCATAACTAAGCAAGCTCTCTTACCTAAAAGCACCAAAGTTTTTCTATGAAATGTTTCAAGCCTAATTACTTCTTCATATGTGACTAGATCTAGCTGGTCAAATATCATGTTATATTTAGTAAGGTATTTATCACGAGGGGGCCGCTTCTTTTTACCAAACCAAGAGCAGTTGGCTGAAAAACAGAAAAATACAGAACTCTTAAAAAATCGGTTTATAAAAAATAAATATATTCAAAAATAATTTAAAGTGGCATGTACTGCGAAATATTGGAAAAATGTTGTTGACACAGACTTAGCTAATTGTCTGTCATTTTCCCGAAGAAGTACAAAAGATAAAACTAGACTTTGATTGACAGTTTTATAACCAATGAATTCCCCCCGATGGGTGTGCCTATTAAGCTTATAAACCTTATTGGTCGACATTTTTTACGATAGTTCATTGTTATGATAAGCTTTAATCCAATCACAATTATGAGTTTATTTTCGCACTCGATGGGTCTATTTTGGAAGAGTGTAAGGAATTATTAATATTAAGTTCAGACGTCTTTATCGTGCAAATTACCCGATTTCCTCTCCAACTATACCATGCAACGCCGCCAAATAAAGAAACATTCTTGAGTCTTAAGCAAAGTATCAATCAGTTTATTAGCTTATTGGTCTCTAGGAGAGATGATTGTCTTAGGGATGAGAAAATACATAGTAAAGATACTGTTTTTGGTATATGTGCAGTATGTTTTTGAACAGTGTGACAAAAAGCAACAGCATTTAAGATAAGCTTAAAAATAATAAACATGAGCTGAGATGAAAGACGAATTGATCAATGTAAGAAACAAAACACAGTTTTCGTTATCCAAAAAAAATCATTGATATCAACTCTACAAATGCCTACTTTTCAACACAATCTAACAAGATTTTCCGAATACAGTTATATGATCATATAACTTCCACATGTTTTTATCAGTTTTTGTAACGGTGCGATTTCCCCTTTGAAACTTTCAGATATTGGCATTTCAAACAAAAGATATACGGAGATTTTGGCCATGTCTTGATAAAAAGGTGGAAATTCAAATTAGTTTAACTACATTTTTTTAGATGAATGCCAAATAACAGATTGATAAACCCTTTTAGAATTCTATGAAATAAAACACATGTTTCACCGAAAAAAAATAAGTCGCTTGGGGTGGACTATTGCCTGTATTACCCGCTAAAGGAAAATATATGAGACATATTTTTACTTTTCGTCCTTAGTCTATCATGTCTTTTCCAAAAGAAAAATATCGGTTTATTGTAAACTGTTGTGTAGACATCTTGATAAATTGCCAAATTTCAAGCAAAACAAGTTCACAATGAGTCAATGGAAATTCCGCTCACTTACATTTAAATATAGCTCAGATTTTCCAAAATCGAGAATGCTCAGAGACAATTCAGCGTTTATGAGAAATGACCTAGTTTATAAAATAAAGCACGTGAGCATAGGGTGACTCACCTAAACCGCACCCATTAGCAAGAATATATGTGCATTACTCAGTACAGCTTGTAACTCAGTAAAGTTCTTCGTATGGTATTGTCTTTTTTGCTTTCCTTGCGTTTAAATTTTATTTGGAATAGGTTTGTAGCCACACAATTTCTAAGGTTTAATTTTCCTTTATTAAGTGAAACACTTTTAACTTGCTTTTAAATAATCAGTGCTCTTTGTTTTGCTTGATGTTCGGTATAGTGTTTGATTTTAATTTGATGTTGTTCAATTAATTTAATTATCACCGGCACATGACCTTCGTTTTTCTGTAATTTTACACCAAAGTCGTCTGTGCTGAGTTTAGAACAGGGAATGTCAAATATATTCTAGACTCAATTCTGTTGGAATATTTTACAATTAAAGTAGGAATTCTATGAGTCCAACCCACGAACATTGTCTGTAAATAGAATAGATGATTCTGAAAAAACAAATGTAGCTTGAAGGGATTGTTTGTTACTTATCAATGTCTCTATTTCATCCTATGAGATCATAAGGTTATCAATACGTATATAATAAACTGCATTTGAGTTGTTTAAGTTCCTTCGATACCAATAATTCATAACAAGGCCTAAACTTCTATTAAGTGTTCTAACAAAATTTTTATAAATTCCATTTTAGTGCAAGAAGTCAGCATGTCTGAGGAAGCGAAAAAGTCACCAACGAAGAAGCCTGGCATGCTAACTGAAAAGGAGAAGCTGGAAAAAGACAGCGATCGTCCATTAATGAACAAGAAACACTTCGGTAATGATCCCGGTAAGTGACTGTCATCATCTCTTTGGCAAACTTAAAAGGGAAAATAATATAAAAAAAACGTATAAATCACGGCTGTAATGTGAAACACAACCCCCCAAAACAGTTAAAGATTTGACTGAAAAAACAACATTTAAAACAAACATACACATGGATGATTACGCATAGAAATAAAAAATAATAATCATTATCTATTACATATGTATTATTTACAGATATTTTTGAGGAGAAAAAAGATTGATAAAATATAAAAAATAAGAAAACACGAAAGAAAACGACCGAGTAGGTTGTTTTGCGAGAAAGCAGTTTAAAAAATCGTGTCTGTTTACTACAGCTTCCACACAATTGGTGTGATAATGTTGTTTAAAGATATAAATGTTTGGAATTCCAATATATTTTGATTTTTATACGACGTAAATGAAAAAAAGATGGCTGTTCAAGAAAGATACTAAAATGATAGTATTTAAAAGAAGAAATATGGTTTTGGTAAGGTATTCAAATATGTGATAATATCAATATAATCTGCAGCCATAGGCAATGCGATGATGTCTTAATATCGGGCATAACCATGTACTGTGACATTAAGGATACCTTTTAAATTCAATAAAAGGCAGATTAATAGAGTGATCATGCTTTTGGCGAAATTCAGCAAATGTGTCATTTCAATAACTCTGGAAATTCTTGTATTTGCAGATTTGGTCGGTCATCCTATCTCGGAGATGTACATCCAGGTAGTTTTTATAAGCAACAGAAACTTTTAACATACATCTTGGTTATTGGAATTTTGTTTGTATTAAGAAAACATTTTTTTCTCGAGTTACAAATTTTATCAATATTTTTTATCTTTATATCAGTGCTTTAGTTTTTCAATGTCCTTCAAAAGGTCAACTTTAACTGACATTTAGAATTTATGGAGACAGATTGCATGGTTAAGTTTTCCCGTGACCTTGAAATGTCAAAGGGTAATAAGCTGCCAAAATTCACAGTTTTTCATAAATTTTGATTTTCCCGCCAATAAGCCCAGATTGAAGGTCATGTGAAATCTAAAAGGGGGAGAAAGCCAAAAATCACTTTAGGGTTCTGATGAAGCACGTTAATTTTTCTTTTCCAACGGTACCAAACACATATTTTTGCGATTTGTACAATTGATGTACATTCTAATAGCGCTAAAAAAACATACAAATTGTACTTCTAGGAAAAACAGCTGATAATTACACAATTTTGTTTTCATGCCAAAATCTAAACATTTTGCTCATGCCCCTTTAAACAGATTCAACAAATTTCTGTAAAAGAGAGACGATTCTCGTGTGTTTCCATTTTGTCCAACCTATAATGAAAGGAATCTAACAGGATTCTGAAGGTCAGGGGCCTGTTTCACAAAGCGGCGAAGCGTAAGTTTTCACGTAACTGTCATGACAACCCTTACTGTAGAGATACGTTAGTATGAAAGTTATGCAAAAAATGCATTTACGCTGCTTTGTGAAACAGGCCCCACGAGTTTCCAATGGAAATAGAACTTGTCCGTTTTTCAGTCTATGTACACTAGAAACTTATTTTTGGGGACAGAGTTTTGACGAGCCCAACTTATGTGTGAGAGTTGCCAGACGAAAACTCTCTCCCCCAAAAAAATTTGATCCAGGGACCCCCTGATGAAAGGCTGCTAAGATGTTTCACAAAGGAAGAGATTTCTGGGTAACAACTTCTTATTTATTAATGTTGGTACGTTTCGGTATAGATACTCATACCATTTTCAACCAAATGTGACTAATCAAAAAAATAGCGTACAAAAAAGCGTACCAACATTAATAAATAAGAAGTTGTTACCCAGAAATCTCTTCCATTGTGTTACTATTACCGACTTCTAAATGCCTCTCAAACAACTTGCTAAGATGTTTGGCGTATCTAGTAAGCCACTATAAAGGGGAGTTACTTTTTGAGCTGGAATGAGTTATCTACCCCTGTCTAGTTAAGCTGCCATGTTACTGTGGTATCTAATACTGAAGAGGGGCCTGTTTCACAAAGGGGCGTAAATGCATTTTTTGCGTAACTTTCATACTAACGTATCTCTACAGTATGGGTTGCAATAGCAGTTACGTGAAAACTTGCGCTACGCCGTTTTGTGAAACAGTCTACAGAACTTTAAAATATCGTAAATAGACAGTAATCTTACCGCCATGTTCTTGTTTTGCTCGCTCTATTGCTGAACACGTTGTCCTCCATTCTTGTAATTCTGGAGAGGGTATTAAACCTGCAGGTGCATTGTGGGTCAGGCCCCATTTTTTAGCTTGCCACCAGTTAGGGTCGTCTTTGCTAATTATTTGTAAGACGTCCCCGACTTTAAACGGAATGCCAGCTTGTGGGCAAGGTATGAGATCATCATTAACGGGAGTATATTCAAATAAAGCTTTTACATATATCTGAAACGGAGAAAAAAATTTGGTCCGTAAGAAGCAGAATACACAAAATTCAGTGAATTAGAATTTTAAAAATAAAAATAAAATAGACAAATTCAAAAGTAATACTGCTACGAATTGCACTTAAATTTAGTGTTTAACTGGCTTTTAAATATAATGGGCCAAATAATAACATCTTGACTACATGAATTTGATTAAAAAATTTGCATATCTTCCATCATCAATCAGAAATCTCTTTGTATTTAATTTCATGCTTGATTTTTGAAAGTTTTCCCCACCCTTATACCCAATTTCAAAGATGTGCGAACTCAACGTTGATCGTGTATGATGTCACAACAGAAAATAGGACTAAGGAGGCATCGTCTTAAACTTGGCATTTTTCCTTTAAGCAATTCAAATGCTACAAATGGATAAAATCTTATCATACGGCTTCAAATGCCTTCTTCAATCAGAATTTATATAAAATAGAAACCAAAAAAAAAAAAACTGTTAATGAAATCCTAGCAAATGCCTTCTTCAATCAGAATTTATATAAAATAGAAACCCCAAAAAAAGAACTGTTAACTGTTAATGAAAACGAGCAAGAAGAGAATATAGAATTGGTGTCTCAAGTTAAGCAATTTTTAACTAAAAATTTCTGAACTGATTTTCCCTTTTTTTATATTAAGAAAACGAAACGGTATACCAAACAAGAGATCAGTTAAACTGATCTAGGCGACCACCATAGAACACTATCAGAAAGTGGGGCTGCTTGTAAACGGATCGCAAATTTGATATGTGAAATTTATTTCTTCGGTTGGTGGCTGGCTGAACAAGAAAACAGTTTCTTCGGTAGATAGTGGCTGTTATCTGAAAACTCAAAACCATCTTTCTTCAAGGAGGCCGCACATTAACGCTACTTACCGGAGCTACATAGTAGCCTACATGTACATGCACACAGGCCAGTCAGGCCATATCGCTTGTTTGAGTCCTGTACACAATTAAAATTTACAAAATCCTCTACGATTGTACACATGTTACTAAGATGCCTTTAGTGTTTGTTTACAAATCAAAAGATAATGTATATCTGTCAAAATTAGCCCGTGGAAAGTGAAGAATGGGCGACGTATCACTCGTCTGATGAGTAAAAATTTACACATGACGAAAGTCAGTTTAAAAATTAATGTCAAAAAATGTCCCGATTCGTTCAGAAATTAGTAAAGTCTGATAAAAAAAATCTTCATGCACGATTTGATATAAATATATGATTGAATAAAAACATTTCAGTTACTTTATTGGTAAATAGCATTTACATTTGCGAAGTCAGTTGCTGTACATAGCTGCCTGAATGCAAATTTGATCGGCAAAATAGTGATTGTACGTTGCCGTGTATTTCACTTCATTTTGAAATATTCCTTCCTTTCACACTCCGAATAATACAATATGGATCTTCTTAAGTGTCTTAGGGAACACTCTCCTTTAAAAATATTTATTATTGTTACATTTTTGGAAAGAATTTAGGCATTTAAAATCCAAATTCGAGAAGGCCATTTTACCGACTTCGAACAAGCCGTGGCGGCCGGCAACATGCATAGTAAACTATTTCTTATACTTATAGTCGCCCTTGGAATTCTGAAAGGAGTCGATTTTTATACGTTTTAAAATGACCCGAGGATTGCAATTTCACTCTGGGGTTTATAAAAGCTCCGATAAATGTCTTGTTTTTCACTACCCTGGACTCGGAAATTCCAAAATAACGTCCTCAGTGCCAAAAATAGCTTATCTGTCTTTAACTGGGTCGTGCTTTTAAAATGCCTGGTAGGGGCCCTGTGATTGACAGCGGGAACTCGTACTAGCGGACTAATTTCACCACCCGATTTTAGCACTTTTTAATCATAGATATTTAAATATCTCACTCACAGTCAGTATATTGGAGACAAGGAAATACATATTTAGATCTGAAGCTGTCAATATAAGGAATTCCTTTTCTTGTTAAATACGTATGCTTGAGGTGTCCGTTCTAACCTAGACAACGTTGGTAGTTATCAGTGAATTACGCGTCCGTTAAAGTAAATTAAACCTCTTAACCGTATTCGAAGATTGAAAAAACAAAACACAAAGTAACCAACAGATGCAACATGTGATTTTATTTGTTCATTTTCAAAATTAGTTGAAGTTGTAAGAAAAAATAACCATACGGCGTCAGTGGGGTTTTAGCTGACTTTTCTGCTGTCGCCATACGATGTCTGCGGTAATGAAGCAGGCTAGCACTCTAACGCCATAATTACAGCGGTACCGAATGTGTTAAATGAAAACATCAACGACAAAAAAATACATCTTGCATAACTTGACCATATGAGGAAGCAATACAAAAAAATTCATCAATTAAAGATCCACCTGGTAGTTTTCTTGATTCCGCGACCACAAACTATGTAGATAGAAATCACAGAAAAAGCTACCCGCCGCCATTTTTAATATGCAAATGAGCAGCGAGTGCATAGTGCGCAACGAGGCTGTAGGGTTAACCTGCGTATAACATTTTACGAACAACCTTTCATTACTTTAGGAGAACAGTGATAAAAAAAATGGCTAGTGGCCGCCATTTTGAATATGCAAATGAGCAAAAAAGTGCATTGTGCGCAACGAGACCATAGGGCTAACGTGCGTAAATTAGTTTACGAAAATCCTAGCCTTTCTTTACTTTAGAAGAAAAAACTACAAAAAGAAGAAAAACAAAATGGTCGCCCAGCGGCCATTTTAATATGCAAATGAGCAAAAAAGTACATAGTACGCAACGAGGCCATAGGGTTAACCTGCGTACAAAGTTTTCCGAAGATCCTCTCATTACTTTAGGAGAAAAGTGATAAAAAGTAGAAAAACAAAATGGTCGCCTAGCGGCCATTTTGATATGCAAATGAGCAAAAGAAATAGATGTTGCACAACAAGACCATAGGAGGAAAGTGCGTGTGAAATTTAAAGAAGATCCGACAAGCACTTCTCTTGGAATCGCGATCACAAAAGAGAAAAGTGATAAAAAATAGAAAATCAAAATGGTCGCCTAGCGCCCATGTTAATATGCAAATGAGCTCAGAAAAATAGATGTTGCACAACTAGACCATATGGGGAATCAACACAAAAACATTTCATCAAGATCGGTCTGGTGGTTTTCTAGATTCCGCGATCACAAACTATGTAGGTAAAAATCACAAAATGGCATTTTATTATGCAAATGGGCAAACAAAATAGATGTTGCACAACTAGACCATATGGGGAACATGTCTATGAAATTTGATGAAGATCCGACCAGTAGGTCTCTTGAAATCGCGATCACAAGAAAAGTTTACAGACACCGGACGACAGACGACGGACGACAGACGACGGACGACGGACCACGGACAAAATTCGATTTGATAAGACCACCATGAGATCATGGTGGTCTAAAAATATATATATTATTTCAGTATTGAAGCACCAAAGGGCAAAACAGTAAAATAATGAAACAGTGTATTTATCTTTCAGTTGGAAAGCCCGGTATACACCGAGAGTTTTGCTGCGACCCGACCAAACGCGACTGTACCCGAATCGAGTAAGGTTCAGTCGGCTTGAGTTGCGTGGCGTCGTAGACCGATATACACTGCAAATAACTGAAGTCATTGGGAGGCATGACGTTCGGAACCCTCTAGCGGAAAAGGGTACAAAAAGAAGCTTGTTTGAAGTCAAGTGAAAGTAGTAAAGTTTCTGATTGGCCTACGGATTCAGACTCTCTACGACGATCGTCGCAAGAGTGGATACACTGTCTGACCAGACCCGACTCAACCCGATTCCTGATCAAATATCTAGCACGTCCAGATCACTCCCGACCTAACGCAACTGAAGCCGACTGACACCGATTTGTGTCGTGGTCTGCTATACACTGCACCTTTCCTCTGCAATCCAGTCGGGTTGGGTTGCAGCAAAACACTCAATGTGTACCGGGCTTTAGAGACACACCAATTCTATATTTACATCATTAGTTAACAATTGTTACAGTTGACAATATTGTTACAGTGTTAGTATGTTACCTCACAGCGACTAGGGTTATTTCTATAGCTTGGAATGATCTTCAAAGTTACCTCCCCTTCTGCCTCTTTCTGGAACATTTATAAGACAGAACTCAAAATAGGAGTAGTATCAAAGAGAGTAGATTGTCAAGAGTGGCCACTTCGTCCGCGCCATGTGTATGAACTGACACGATTCGGTTATTAGGAACCTCCTTTCTGTAGGGGGCGCCCTTCAGTCGAATCGTGTACAGTCGGAACACCCTTCCTCTAGGGGGCCAGAAGAACATGCTGGCAATGCTGATTGGACGAAGTGACCACTCTTTTTGGTAGTATTATATTTGAGTGATTGTTATGGTATGTTAGATTGTACCAAAGATTATTTCACTTTAATATGGTGACCTTGCTAGATTTATTTGGCTATATGCAAGAAGGAAATCTTCTTCTATAAGATTGATGTTTTACGCTGCACTCAAGATTATTTCACTGATATTGTGCCGTTGCAAGGTTTAGTGAGGGAGAATACCGGGATGTTTGCCCGAAGGAAACCCCAGACACAACTTTTCCACATACGGCCATAGCGAGAAAAATTTACCCAGATCCATTGATATGAACTCTGATGAAAATTTTATTCCCCAAAAAAAAAGGTGGATAACCGTCTTCAAATTTTTAGTAGGGTATTGATGGAGCGCTTGTCTCTTACACCAACCCAGGTTTTCCATAAGGTCATGTGTTTGAATTCCATTCATATGAAAGAAAAATCTAAAATTTACTGAGAGGTTGTTTGACGAGACTGGTCTGAACCTGGCGACACAGCCATATACATGTAAAGTGAAATGACCATAAAGTAGCATGAGCTGCCAAAATTCATACTTTTTTCATAATTTGTGATCGTCACGACAGTAAGCGGCTTTGAAGACCATCGAAAAACTAAATAATTGGCATTGGAATGGGGAAATCCATATCGTATGTGGTCTGTACGAACCGGAAACGTGTTCGAAAAGTAAACAAAATTTAAATAACCGGGACGACCATTCATTCATTCTAAGCCAAAGTTAGTTCAAAACAATACTTTATCGTACATTTTCGAGACTAGAAGCACTACAAAGCTTCTGAATTGTACGTCTTGAGAAAAATAGCCAATAATTTCAAGATTCTGTTTTAACGTCAAATTATATCAACATTTTGGCAGCTCATGCCACTTTAACAATCATACAGCAAAGTCAATGTGGGATATTCTGTAGTTAATCAAAAGGAAAGAAATGAAATAGCACACATTTATCTGTTAAGAAAAACCCTGTCCTCAATGATTGATTGATTGATTGTTTGGTGTTTAAGCCGCGCTCAAGTGTCCTCAATGAAGTTGTGATTATTGTAGTAATGTCAGCTTATTGTCATGGTGGTGCTATTTTTGTCCTGTTTGAGTTATCAAAACTCATATTTGAACAGATTTTTAAAAAATCTGCATACTATGTAGTTTCAAATATTGTTGTATTTTGTTAAATTCAAAACAATGTCATCAAGTTCATATTTTTGTCATGCTTTAGTCGTTAAACTCAACTCAAATTGAACCAAACTTTTTCAGACACAGCAAAAACGGCACGGTGTTAGTTTTGACAAAAGTACCTCTTTTGAAGCCGAGGGTTCAACAGGATCAGTTGACTCACATGGAATAACTGACAAGGTCACAGTGCCCTTAAGCGCCCTCTATGGGGGGAAACAGGAGAAGATAACTGCTTGAAGAGTATTTAATATTTGATGGGTATACCACCGTAGCAGCACCACAACTCGACAAGTAATTCATATCTTGGTTACTAACGTTACTTTTGCCACCATTTTTTACAAAATTAAAATTTGTTTGATTTTATTGATTTCCAATATGATTGTTTCTTGTCAATTGACCGATTGCTTAATGACGTCACTTGGAATTTACGCGCAAAGCATTTTGGGGGATTGAGGGACAATTTTAAAATAAAGCAGAAGAAATAATACTGTATCGAGAAGAAGACGTAAAAGGCGTAAAGTTACAAGAAAATGTGTGGATAAAAACAGGTTATGTCATCAATGTTTTCCAAAAAAGTGACATTTTACCAATTAACAAAATGGCGAACTGAGGTACGTTTTACCCAGAAAGCTTTGCGTACATCTATGTGACGTCATCAGGCTCAGCGGTAATTAAGCCCTATTAATATGTTGATTATGATAAGCTATACATACCAGCATCATTTGTAGTCTTTCCACAGTCTGGTTATGTACACTAATGTTATTTATCTCCTTTATTTCATCACCTATATGGAGAATACCTATTAAAAAAGACAAAGTTTTAATCAAGAAGATTCTCCCTTTGCCCATGTTTTAATCAAGAAGATTTTCCTTTTGCTTGTGTTTTAATCAAGAAGATTTTCCCTTTGCTTGTGTTTTAATCAAGAAGAATTTCCCTTTGCCCATGTTTTAATCAAGAAGATTCAATGGCATGAAAAGTAATTAATTTTTTCATTTTTTTATCATTTATTTTTTCCTTCTTTGTCACATGGATGTAGACATCCTCCTTAAACATGTATACATTTACAATTACAATCTTTCGAAATCAATGACAAATCTAACAATAACCGGGCAGGTTTGATGGGATTTAGGATCAAACGCCAAAGATGCTGTAAGAGTCATGACGGACGAACTTATTAATGTGTCTACATGGCTATCGGCAAATCGATTATTCTTAAATTTAAACAAAACTAAATGCATGTATATAAAACCCAAAAAATCTAGGGATTTCTCTTCTAAAGTCTACTTTCATACTACTGAGCTATCATCTGTTCATGATCATAACTTTCTTGGCATCATCCTTTCAGATCGTCTCTCTTGGAACTCTCATATAAATCACACTTGTAAAAAAATCTCTCGCAACATAGGACTCATCAAACATATAAAATCATCAGTCAATAAACATACTCTTCTAATTCTTTACTACTCATTAATTCATACTTATCTTTCTTATGCTTCTGGGTTGTGGGCAAATACGTACATAAGTCATCTTAATCAACCGTTTATTCTTCAAAAAAGAGCCTTGAGGATAATAACTTCAGCAGATCGCCTTTCTAATTCCTCTCAATTATTTTCATCCCTGAAAATTCTACCACTACACTCTATCAGCCAGTTTTCAAATCTTATGATCTGTCACAAATATATACACTATCCTGATCAACTACCAGCTCCTCTTCATCATCTATTTAAAAAACTCTCCGATGTCCACCATTACTCTACAAGATCACTCTCTTTAAATCTTCATAGACCCTTCAACTCATCTGTACTTGCTTCTCATTCTCTTCGTTTCTCAGGCCCACGTGAATGGAACAGTCTGTCAACTACACTAAAATCTACTCGATCACAATCTTTGTTCAAATCAAAGTTAAAACTCAACCTCCTTAAACAATAACTAACTGATATAATAGATCCGTATGAGACATAAATATAACTTCCGTAAATTTATATAAATCCATGCAACCTACCTGTAAATATGCCGCCATCAAGAAATCTTGATATTTTAATAATTGATGGGATAGATCAAGTCTTTTAGACTTTATTCCCGCCATTTGTATTTTGTATTTTCAATTTGTGCTAAATATGTTGTATATTATATATATGGTGAATAAATAAACAAACAAACAAATTACATTTTTCATTTAGTAATATTGAAGTACAGCAGTAAATTGATAGAAATAAATAGGTACAGAAAAAACATTCCACTTAAAGCTTGAAGGAAACAAATACACGGAGAAGATGCTTAAATCAATTCCTTTGAATAACTGATCTTGAATAGACCCTTTGGGCAGAAGCAGAAGCCTTGCTGTATGGCAAAATGACGCTGAATTGAGGTTTTGAATCAATCTGACGCCGCAATCGTGCTCATTTCGTTTATGACACAATGCAAAAGAGGCGTGTCACAGCTACTGCAACAAAGGAATAACGTCAATGCCATAAAATTTGAACGTCCTTCTTAGCCAAACGGTTCTATTGAGATGACAAATTCACAGATACGCTCTTGATCACTGAAACTCCTGTATTATTCGATGTAAAAATGTCTGATTTTCATTTATGTTTGTTGAAGATATTTAAGTATTAAGCCAGTGAAGACCTACCTTGTCGATGAACCATCCCACCGTGCATAATGCGGGCAACCAAACAGCGTCCATAATCATTCACTTTTAAAGTTATGCCCTGGGAGAAAAAACACAGCAAAATAGTGACAGCTTTCACACTTCCATTGATAAAATAACAAGTTGTATTAGCTTTGTGTTGAAATTCTCATTTCTCTTAAAGGCTGAGTCTTTCTGACATTTGTAGAGAGAGCAACAACAGCTTAATATGGTACTTGTAGAAAAATTAAACATATAACAGTTTGCATATATGTCCAATTAGGTTTGATATGTGTACATGGTGGTGGAAAAGCATATATACAATTGTAACCAGAGCACAACCCAACAATCCCAATCGGTAACTTGCTTGGTCTTTTTTATTGTAACTTTACAATTTCAAGTTTATCAGCAGACTTTTTGCATCCCTCAATTGAAACCCTAAATCTGTATTTCTCAAATAAAGTCCGCAAAATTATCTGTGCACTGGGTCTCTCACACAGTTCAAATCATGACACCCTTGTGCATATGCCAAGACATGGAGACCCAACAAATCAATAAATCAAATTTTATATACAAAACAAGAGATCAGTGAACTGATCTTAGCCCACCATAGAACACTATCAGAAAGTGAGGCTGCTTATAAACGGATCGCAAATTTGATATGTGAAATTTATTTCTTCAGTTGGTGGCTGGCTGGACAAGAACAAAGTTTCTTCGGTAGATAGTGGCTGTTATCTGAAAACTCAAAACCAACTTTCTTCAAGGAGGCCGCACATTAACGCTACTTTCCGGAGCTATATGTAGGCCTACTTGCACACAGGCCAGTCAGTGATATCGCTTGTTTGAGTCCTGTACACAATTAAAATTTACAAAATCCAAAACGATTGTACATATGTTAACAAGATGCATTTAGTGTTTGTTTACAAATCAAAAGATAATGTATATCTGTCAAAAATAGCCCGTGAAAAGTGAAGAATGGGAATGGTCGTCTGATGAGTAAAATTTAAACATGACGAAAGTCAGTTTAAAAATTAATGGCAAAAAATGTCCCGATTCGTTCAGAAATTAGTGAACTCTTATAAAAAAATCTTCATGCACGATTTTATATAAATACATGATTGACTAAAAACATTTCAGTTACTTTATTGGTAAATAGCATTTACAATTGCGAAGTCAGTTGCTGTACATAGCTGCCTGAATGCAAATTCGATCGGCAAAATAGTGATTGTACGTTGTCGTGTATTTCATTTCATTTTGAAATATTTCATCCTTTCAGACTCCGAAAAATACAATATGGATCTTCTTACCTGTCTTAGAGAACACTCTCCTTTAAAAATATTTATTATTGTTACATTTTTGGAAAGAATTTAGGCGTTTAAAATCCAAATTCGAGAAGGCCATTTTACCGACTTCGAACAAGCCGTGGCGGCCGGCAACATGCATAGATACATGTAAACTTTTTCTTATATTCGCCCTTGGAAATCTGAAAGGAGTCGATTTTGATACGTTTTAAAATGACCCGAGGATTGCAATTTCACTCTGAGGTTTAATAAAGCTCCGATAAATGCCTTTTTTCCACTACTATGGACTAGGAAATTCCAAAATAACGTCCTCAGTGCCAAAAATAGCTTATTTGTCTTTAACTGGGTCATGATTTTAAAATGCCTGGTAGGGGCCCTGTGATTGACAGCGGGAACTGGCACTAGCGAACTAATTTTACCACCCGATTTTAGCACTTTTAAATCCTATATATTTAAATATCTCACTCTCTGTCAGTATATTGGAAACAAGGAAAATATATATTAAGATCTGAAGCTGTAAATATAAGGAATTCCACGAGCTTTTTTTTGTCAAATTTAACATTTTCTTGTTATATACGTATGCTTGAAGTGTCCGTTCTAACTTGGACAAAGTTGGAAGTTATCAGTGCGCCCGTTAAAGTAAATTAAACCTCTTTAACCGTATTCGAAGATTGACAAAACAAAACACAAAGCAACCAACAGATGCAACATGTGATTTTATTTGTGCATTTTCAAAATCAGTTGAAGTTGTAAGAAAAAATAACCATACGGCGTCAGTGGGGTTTTAGCCGACTTCTGCTGTCGCCATACGATGTCTTCGGTAATGAAGCAGGCTAGCACTCTAACGCCAAATGGCGACAGCGGTACCGAATGTGTTAAATGAAAACATCAACGACGAAAAAAAATACATGTTGCATAACTTGACCATATGAGGAAGCAACACAAAAAAATAATTCATCAAGATCCGCCTGGTAGTTTTGTTGAGTCCGCGATCACAAACTATGTAGATGGAAATCACAGAAAAAGCTACCGGCCGCCATTTTGAATATGCAAATGAGCAGCGACTGCATAACACGGCCATAGGGTTAACCTGCGTATAACATTTTACGAACATCCTTTCATTTCTTTAGAACAGTGATAAAAAAAGTAATGGCCAGTGGCCGCCATTTTGAATATGCAAATGAGCAAAAAAGTGCAGAGTGCGCAACGAGACCATAGGGCTAACATGCGTAAATTAGTTTACGAAAATCCTAGCCTTTCTTTACTTTAGGAGAAAAGTGACAAAAAGAAGAAAAATAAAATGGTCGCCCAGCGGCCATTTTAATATGCAAATGAGCAAAAAAGTACATAGTGCGCAACGAGGCCATAGGGTTAACCTGCGTACAAAGTTTTACGAAGATCCTCTCATTACTTAAAGAGAAAAGTGTTAAAAAGTAGAAAACAAAATGGTCGCCTAGCGGCCATTTTGATATGCAAATGAGCAAAAGAAATATATGTTGCACAACTAGACCATAGGAGGAACGTGCGTGTGAAATTTAAAGAAGATCCGACTAGGACTTCTCTTGGAATCGCGGTCACTGATAAAAAATAGAAAAACAAAATGGTCGCCTAGCGGCCATTTTAATATGCAAATGAGCTCAGAAAAATAGATGTTGCACAACTAGACCATATGGGGAACCAATACAAAAACATTTCATCAAGATCGGCCTGGTGGTTTTCTAGATTCCGCGATCACAAACTATGTAGGTAAAAATCACAAAATGGCCGCCAGCGGCCATTTTAATATGCAAATGAGCAAACAAAATAGATGTTGCACAACTAGACCATAAGGGGAACATGTCTGTAAAATTTGATGACAATCCGACCAGTAGTTCTCTTGGAATCGCGATCACAAGAAAAGTTTACAGACACCGGACGACGGAAGACGGACGACGGACGACGGACGACAGACGACGGACGACGGACGACGGACGACGGACCACGGACAAAAAGCGATTTGATAAGACCACCATGAGATCATGGTGGTCTAAAAACTAAAATGTTCGACACAAATAGAAAATAACTTCTTTGGTCTGTGAAAAATACAGAAAATTGTCTGCTGTATTTAATGTTAACAGTATTCTGGATTTTAGGGGCGTGTGCCTATAATGGATGGATGGATGGATTGATTGGTGTTTAACGCCGCGCTCAAGATTATTTCACTTATATGGCAGCGTTGCCAGTTTTTAATAGTGTGGGAGGAAACCGGGCTGCCTATAATGGACTGCTTTTGATCGTGTTCTGTTTTTTTAAATTTTCAATAATTGAACGATAAATATTTCAAACCACAATCAAGATTTTCTTAAGTATGTATGGAAGTGTCCCTTGCTTTAGAAATCAGAAATTGAGATCTTTACCAATCAATGGAGAGCCATCATAACTTTGTATATAAGTATGTTGAGATAGATTGATTGTTTGGTGTTTTACGCCGCGCTCAAGATTATTTCACTTATATGGCGGCGTTGCCAGTTTTATTGTGGGAGGTACCCGGGCTCCATGCCCGGAGGAAACCCACGACCTTCTGTTGGTAACTGGCAACCGTCCCACATAGGTTGAGATAGAAAATTGCTCTACCAACGGAGGCCGCTATATTTTCAATGAAGGTGATGGGCTAAGAGAGAACTATGCAAGTGGAATAAATAGCTTGATGGACATATTTTTACTGTAGGCGTACTATAAATTTCAGTTCGAGGAAATTAAGATATATGTATATGTTAACATGTACATGAATCAACAATTAAAGTTTAAATGACAACATTTTTTGAATGAAATTGAATATATTTTTAACGATCTTGAAACCATGTTAACATGTACATGTATCAACAATTAGAGTTTAGAATGACTAGAAATTTTGAATGAAATTGAATATATTTTAACCGATCTTGAAAAAAAAATGATAACGATGAAAAAAAATAGGTACGAAAGGTTTACCATGGGTTCCTGAGAAGTTTTATGGAATTGAACCATTCTTATTCGACTTGGGTTATCTAGGTCAGAGGTCGAGCTGGAACTTTCCATGTCTGGTGTTGAGTTCATGATTGGCCGTCGACTCGGGGAAGGCGTGGCTGCATATAAATCGTCTCTATACAGTTCATGGGAGACTACGTCATGGGCCTGGAGTAAAGCCTGTAAAATAACAAACAGACAGATTTTACCATTTTTGTTCCTTTGTTTATTTCGGTTGCATTGATTATATTTATGAACGCTAAAACACACGGGCACAGGGAAAATCTTCTTGTCTAAAATAACCACGGAGACAAGTTTCTAATTGTGTTAAAAAGAGGTATATCATTTAGACCTTTATACCCCATCATAAATTGTTGTAATAAAGTATTGATTATAGTGTATGAAAGACAAAACAGAGTAAACATTCCTAATATGGTGAAGATTGAACAAAAACTGAAATTAGACAGATTTATTGATGTTCTACGCAGCACTATAGATTAACTCACTCATATGGTAGCAGTTTTATTGAGGGAGGAAACTGGGTTCTATGCAAGAAGGAAACCCTTAATCATTAGTGGGTACTTGACAACTCTTCCACAATCGATGTTTGAGTGAAAACAATTTCAATTTTCTTTGAACCGAGTGAATAAGATTAAAAAACCTTTCCAGCTTTGATACCAGAAAAAGTTCTTCAATGGTAAATAAGCAAGCATAATTGATCATTTTTTGGTAATGAAAAATTATTGAAAGATTTTTTTCTAATCCAATCTTCCAGTGAAGAAGGATAACTGGAAAAATTGTTTAAATCAATGCAATAGTTCCCAAGTTACTGAATGCCAAAAAGGCTGGATGACTGTTTTGGTCACGACACATATCCAGGCCTCAATTTAATTTTGGTACGGCACATATAGTCTACTCATAAGCTAAATATATCAGAAGAAAAAAATTAATAATCCATCAAATAATTACAGAGTACATGTAACTCAATGTCAAAATGCTGGTGACTATTTCGGTCGCCACAAATATCAATACCCCAATTTAATTTTGGTACAGGACACAACATCTACTCATAAGCAAGTTGTAACTGAAATGTTTTTAAAAATCCATGCATAGTTCCGGGTTACTGACCGACTGTTTTGGTCGCCGCAAATATCAACACCTCAATTTAATTTTGGTACAGGACCCACTATCTACTCTTAAGTCAGTTATAACTGAAAAAAATTTAAAATCCATGCAATAGTTCCAGGTTTACTGAATATCAAATATCTATATTAAGAGCTGGGTACACCCCAATTGCACCCCAATAATCCCTATATGGCTTTCCTAACAGAGAAAACAAGCTTTTTATTCAGACAAAAAAGGCGAACTTTTGCAAGCACCTGACAAACTTTTCTATATAGGGCGAACAAGAGAGAGAAAAAAAACATTTAGACAATTTTTATTTTGACTGAGTTGAATTCAAACCCGTAACTAAGGCTTGCATGTGTTGAAGTGAGACACTTACGCTCTACCTACTGTGGCAAGGATGCCACCATTTTGAACCATGTATTCTCAACACATAGATCCATCTGGGACCCTAGCTATTCTCACGGAGCAACCAATCTCATTTAATGGGTGTCTAATGAGTGTTAAATAACTGGCTAATGGAGTTAAAAGTTTTATGAAGTCTGGCACAAGAGACGAGAAACAATTTACACTTTAAAAGGGCTTCTGGGAGCTGACAAGGGCTGGAAAACGAGATTATCCAAGAACGCGGGAGACTATTTACAGAGGAAATCCATCTAATCAATGAAGGACTTCATGAAACCTTAACGAAGATTCGGGAATAAAACCAGTCTGGCTCATCCAAACTTAGAATAAGAACTCTCTGTCAAATTTGATGTCAATCCCTAAAACTTTTATTGATTGACTGATTGGTGTTTTATGTCGTAGTCAAGATAATGTTATTTATATGGCAACTTCGATTGTAAGCTAAATGCTTAGAAGTAAATCCAAATTTCCAAAAGTATCAACAACAAAAAAACCCTACTAAGCCAAAGCTTTGACAAAATTGCAGATTTGTTTAAGTGACATGAGCTGCCAAAATGTTGATATTTTTATGCTTGAACAAAACAAAAACGTCATCTTGGGCTAATTTTCTTGAGATGAACAAAATACAAGCTTTCGATTATATTACTTTCAAGAATGTACGCTCATGTAGTTTTTCAGATATGGGCCTACCTCAGACCTGGGATGAATATGAATATGATGAATATTCATCCCACCTCAGATCTAGCCTGAATGTTTCTTTTACTATTTGAACACTGTTTCGGGGGCATACAGTCTTCTTCTCACAACATGAAACATTCAGTATGTTGATAAACCTGAACCCATCTCAATCAGCAGCTTGATAATCAGAATTGATAAAATTGTGACAAAATTGTCATTGTTTTAAACACAGAGTCAGATTTCATTTTGGGAATGTAATTTTCTATTTTAAAACATAGAGCCATACATTCAGGGATTTTTCAAGACAAGTTAGGAATATAGAGCTGGAAACATAAAGGATGTTTGTGATAAGACAATATCAAGTCACATTTGGACTTTCACACACCCCAATCCTCATAAAATCATAAATTCAGAGATATCAATGTTTTATTTGCATTAATTTGAAATGATGAATTCTATACTTGACTAGGGAGTAGTCCGTGTACAGTGTAACCTTTTAGAAAGTAATATTTCTACAGTAATATTTCATTTGGAATCCAACAAAATCATTTGGAAAAGGTTGAATTAATTTGATGTGAGAGCCCTTATGAAGGCTTTTTAGATTTGTTTATTTTTCTCTGACTATGTTTCTAGCATATAACATTGGTGTCAGGCTTTTTTAATAACGGCAAGTCACTTTTGGACTTTTACACACCCCAACCCTCGTATAATCATGAATTCAGAGATACAAATGTTTTATTTGCATTAATTCGAAATGATGAATTCCATACTTGACTATGGAGTAGTATAGTTTATTGTCGATAAAATGTTCAAAAATTATATGACATTTTAGTAGGTTACATTTGAGTATTCTTGTGGAGAAAGCTCTAATAGATCCTTGTGTAGGATTATAGAAGGAATAAGATATAAACAATATAACGAAAAAAATATAGAAATTATTAAACGATATGAAGTGAGAAATGAAGGAAATTAAAGCATATCAGGTACTTGAAAATCTAAATAATATGACAAAAGGTGAGAGTTTATCAAACAAAAAGCAGCCTACGGAATAAAAAAGATGAAGGAAATTAAGGTATTTAAAGTGGCATGAGCTGCCAAAATTCACACTTTTTTTTATAATTTCTGATTGTCGCGACAGTAAGAGGCTTTGATGGCCATCGAAAAACTAAATGATTGGTGTTGGAATGAAGAAAATCCGTACAGTATGTGGCCTGTGCGAACCGAAAACGTCTTCAAAAAGTAAACAAATTTTAAATAACCGGGACGACCATTCATTCATTCTAAGCCAAAGTTAGTTCAAAACAATACTTTATCGTACATTTTCGAGACTAGAAGCACTAAAAAGCTTCTGAGTTATACATCTTGAGAAAAATTGCTAATAATTTCAACATTCTGTTTTAACGTCAAAATATCAACATTTTGGCAGCTCATGCCACTTTAAGAAATTAAGGAACCTGAAATAATAAATAATACAAACGAAAATTTAGTATTTACATGTGAAAGCATTGAGGGAATGAAGACGTATCTGCAGTACTTTAAACTGTGATACATCATGCAAGTCCCATCTATGTTCATAATCAAGGCATATAGAATTCTATCTAATACAGAAGCCTGCCCACTAAATGCCAATTCTGGTGAATAATTTTCCCAAAGAAGATGGGAGAAAAAATGTGCCCTGCTTTTTAACCTTATTTGATAGTATGAATAATTCAGTTCATTGCAGAGTATTATTTGATGGCTATGGATTCCCTGTTTATCATGGTCTTAATATAGAAAAGGGAAGATATCTTAATATACCAAAAAATGAAAGACTTTGTACAAAATCTAAAATGCGTTGTATTGAAAATGAGTACCATGTTATATTATGTTGTCCAGCCTATTCACACCTAAGACCAACTTTACATAAGTTTCACAAATAAATGAATGTTTCTAGTAGAAATGCCTTTTTATCATTAGCAAAATTAATTCTCTCAATTATTGATGAGAGAAATGCGCTGCCTAATGTATAGATTAGTTTTTAGTGTTTAGTTTGTATTTTTTTTAATTTTATTATTTATTTATTTACTTTTCATTTTGTCCATTGATTTATTGTCTGTATTCTGTATATGTTGTTCTTTTATTATGTACTTGAACTGTTTTGGGAGAGAAGCCACTTGGCTTATCCTGTAATAAACTAAACTGAAACTGTTTACTAAATACTAAAATGGAACCCTTCGCTCACAGTGATGCATCCCTTGGAATATTAACTTCAACATAGGGTATATTTAACAAGTGCAATTAAGAGACTGACAAGATCTAATTTAATTCATGGATTGATTGATTGACTGATTGATGTTTTTTTGGCGCACTTAAGATTATTTCATTTACATGGCATCATTGCCACGTACATGCAAAGTGGGTGAGGAAACCGAGCTCTTTGTCCAGAGGAACCCCCCCCCCCCCCAACCTTCCACTAGTACCTGGTTGCTCTTCCGAATACAGCGATCGAGAAAAAACCCAGCACTCAGAAAAAAATCCATTTTATTGAGCTACATTACATCCACACCCCAAAGATTCAGCTAAATTTGAGTTAAAAAGGGTAAATATTATGGGAGTCCATGCATGCCACTTTAAGCTGACAGATTCCCTGTAAAAAGGCCATGTTTGATTTCTCCTCATGAATATTGAAATCAGAGCATCTGAAAACCCCAGATGACAAAAACAAGACGTCCGTTAATGAGACATTCTCGACCAAATTGTATTTTCTTCCAAACAAATCTAATTTCTCCGGCCCTTCAGCTCTCAGGAAATAAATAAACCCCAATGGGAAAGTAAAAGGAAAATTGCCGAAAACAAAATCAATATCCCCAGCAACATTTCCCCGGAGGATAGGATAATCTCCCCTTGATGTGAAGTGCTGTTAACACTCACCAGAGGGCCTTTTGAAGAAGACACACTAATGAAGTTTGATACGTTGAATAAAAACAGAGATAAAAGAAAGACGTATCTTCAAACAAGAAATCAGTATTCCTGTAGACAGTTCTGTTTAGGGGACTTCAGAGCGATATTCTACAAATAGCTTTCCGTCTACATGTAACCAAAATTAGCTGAAGTTAGGACATTTTTGGGGGTGAACAATAACAAGGTTTTCAGGTCTATGATGACTTTATCTAAAATATCTGTAAGGCTAAGCTCCTGTCAGTCGTCAACCTTATGAAATACTATAGGTTTAGTTTATTACAACAATTTAAGATGGGGTATAATGGTCTAAATGATATACCTCTTTTTAACACAATTAGAAACTTGTCTCCGTGGTTATTTAAGACAAGAAGATTGTCCCTGTGCCCATGTGTTTTAGTGTTCATAAATATATATATTTGCCTCTACCAATGGTTCAAAATAACCTTTGTTTTTAAACAAAAATTATCCACACATTTTCACACGGTTGGAAGCAGTCTTGAGCATTGTTGAACTTGATCTACATTTTACTTATATAATCTACTATTACCATTTATCTTTAAACACTTGACTAGTTTTCGTATAAAATTATTTCTTTCATTTGAATTCTGTCTTTTAACATTTGAACAGTTTTACATGTATCTCATTCAATACAGAATAGGCTATGTGTTCCTACCCTAGATTATCTTATATGGTTACTCTTCAGTTACTGTAATTTCCTTTTGATTTAAGCTCCTTTATTCCAAAACCACAGGATATTAATACCCCAGCTCTCTCTAACCATATGTCCTGTTGTTTGTTAATTGCAGGTTGTGAGATGGAGTTTATAACCATTTCTTCGTTATATCTGTGCTGTTTGTCACTTCTGAATTATACATCTTGAGAAAAATAGCCAATAATTTCAACATTCTGTTTTAAAGTCAAAATATCACCAATTTGGCAGCTCATGCCACTTTAAGGGATGTTTGTTGCTTAATAAATCTACCTTTACATACATCTTCTAGATTTGTACTTTTTGATAAAAATAAAAATTAAGTATCAGCTAATTCTGTTTCTGTTATGTACTTCAAACAGTGTAACGTTTTAGAAAGTAATATTTCTACAGTAATATTTCATTGTAAAATCTTCAACAAAATCATTTGGAATAGGTTGATTTCATTTGAGGTAAGAACCCAGATGAAGGTTATTTAGATTTTTTTCTCAGACTATGTTTCGAACCTGTATAACCTGTGCCAGGCATTTATGACAACTGATCGTTCAAACTCTAGCTTTCAAGACCTGTTGTGATATATTTTGACATGGTTGATGGGTGTTTTAAATATCAAAGTGCAGAGAAAGGCACAAAAGATGTTAAAATACCATTACAGTAAATAAGACAAATAAAATAACAGGAATATTCACAAAAATTTGACAAGAAAAGAACAATAACTCACCAAAATATCAAGTCACAGAGAAAAAAGTGCCAAACAATACTAAAATAGATATTGCTTGGACCAAAGATATCGATAGAATTTGACTATATGCACACAAAAAAGGGCCAATAACTCTTAAAATATCAAACTCACAGCGGTAAAAAGGTGACGTTGCATGACATACATACATAGTAGCAGCAAGTTTGAAACAAATTCTCAAAATATTTACCAAATATAGACAAGAAATCTGGACTATGTGCTTCCTGAAAGTTTTCGGACGAGCACAAAAAAGAAGCGCTCTGGTTTGTCGTTAAAATTAATTGTTTGACATCAAGGTCAATCTCAGTTGCTTTTCTTAAATGAAGCTTGTGACGGGTTTTCCGCCCGATAAAGGCAATAGAATTCTTTGTTTAGATAACATTTGTAAAGTGTAATATTTTTTTACCCTGGGTTGTAGAATGAAATTAAGGTCACCCCAGGTCGTTGCCGTGGTAATCAATAAAAGCCTTATCTGAAGATAAGGATGCCAAAAATTCAACAAGTTAATCTATACGGGTCAGTAAGACAAGCCGTACTAATTTAAATTGACAATTCTATTAGGTTTTGTCAGGGACGAAGACCAGAAAAAAGCCATGTGGAGAATGTAGCAACTTAAAATGATAAAATTTGTGAATAGATATTTTTGCCTGAATCGGTCCTGCTCGGAAAATGTAGCGACTTAAAATGACAAAATTTGTGAGTAGATATTTATGCATGAGTCAGTTTTACTAAGAACATGTACAGACTTTAATTGACACCATTTGGAAGCAGCTAGTTTTACAGGAATCACGTTTACTATAAAGAAAATGTAGGGACTTAAAATGACACCATTTGGAAGCAGCTATTTTTACAGGAGTCACGTTTACTATAAAGAAAATGTAGGGACTTAAAATGACACCATTTGGAAGCAGCTATTTTTACAGGAGTCACGTTTACTATAAAGAAAATGTAGGGACTTAAAATGACACCATTTGGAAGCAGATATTTTTACAGGAGTCACATTTACTAGGAAAATGTAGGGACTTCAAATGACACCATTTGAAAGCAGATATTTTTACAGGAGTCACATTTACTAGGAAAATGTAGGGACTTAAAATGACACCATTTGGAAGCAGATATTTTTACAGGAGTCACATTTACTAGGAAAATGTAGGGACTTAAAATGACACCATTTGGAAGCAGATATTTTTTACAGGAGTCACATTTACTAGGAACATGTAGGGACTTTAAATCATACCATTTGTGAGAAGATATTTAGCCCATTGAACAAATGTTTGCTCAATAGTGGTATAAGCTGTCTGTTGCTACTACTAGGCCAAAAAAAAAAGACAATTCATTCCAAATTGTTGATTTTACTTTTTTTGGTGGAGTTATCAGGTTTAGTGGGGGGGGGGGGGGGGGGGGGTTGCATTAAACCAAACCATTCAAAATTTTAGTAACATGTTTGAAATATTATTGAGAAAATAAAAAAAAAAGAAAACAGGCATTTGTTTGTTTAAAATGAAAATAAATCTGAGCTTAAAGGATAAATGCCAAGTTCTTTCTGAACAAATAGTGGGGATTTGTTTTTGTAAATTGAGTAAATATGTAGGCCCTTACTAAAAACGAAATAATATTATAACAAAACGAACTTCCAGCAAGATCCCAGAGTGTCAAAGAAAGAGTGTTTGAAAATATGTATATCTTGACATGTTTAAGACAATACTTCCTATTTTCTAATCAATTTGTTTAAGAAAATGGATTCATGTTCTCTCTCTGTCTACCACCTCTATGGAAATTAATTAGCTTAGCACCATTACATAGTCGACATCTGATATGTAGGCCATACAGGAAGCTTGTTTTGTTTATACATGTACATGTTGTTTTTTTAATACATATTCAACAGATTTACAGCTACAGATTGATTGATTGATTGAAGCTTAACGTCGTACTCAACAGATGAGGTTATATGGCGACAAAAGTAGCAACCGACCAAAAGATCTTACCCACCCCCACCCCCATTAAAACCTCCACAGACCATATGAACGTCAGGAAGGCTAATGTATTTGGAATACTTAATTTTCCTCCATGTTGTGTTATATGAAGAAAATTTCATCTATGAATATTGATAAAATATTGAAATTTTCTTGGTATGACAAATCTTACAGAAATCTTACAGAAAAAACATTTCTGCAACGAACTTTAACTACCTTCCCTACATAAAGCAGTCTGCCCTGACATACACTGATGGAAAGGTATAACAAAGGGTCACGGTCACACTCTTACAGATTCCCACAGACCATAAAACGCAAAGTATCTAGAAGTTAATTTCTTAAGATATTTCCCGATAACAGGTGACGAATTTCGAGAACGTTTTGATGACGTAGAATCTTTAATTTATGATCCCTAAAACACACAGGTGGAGGGAAAGCCTTCTTGTCTAAAATAACCATGGAGACAAGTTTCTAATTGACTATGTTCTTTGCTCCACAAGGTCAGAGCGTCATATTTGAACAAAAAATCCAGACTTCCAGAATGGTAGAATTCCCATAATACTTAAGTGAAACAATCAGAATCCAATGAGCAGCATTATGCAGATATAAAAATGTTTTTTAATGGTCGTTTTGATTTATTCTGATTTGGTCTGAAAGAAATACTAATTTCCATCTGCTAATTTCCATCTGCTAATTTCCATCTGCGGTAAACAAACCAATGCAATGAATGTCTGACAAATGTCTAGCATTTGTTTCTTGCTCCTTCGTAGCTGGTCTCACAAAAATGTGAAACCAAATTCGTGAAAAACAAAAAAACAAACACACACTAGATGTTCTATTACAGGTTGTTCAACAATATTTAGGGTTTCACTCTAAGGTCTAAACAAAATATGAAACTCACCGAAAAATAATCCAGATGAAGTAATACCAACTGCAAGATAAATCAACAGCGCATAATCTTTCTGGTATGGTCCAACGAAAGATTCGGAAAATCCTAATTTATAAAACGAGGTGATGCTCTAGGCTTCTTACTTTGAGAAAAAAGTCAAACCAGGTTCCACCAAAAATGTTAGAAATCCTAACAATAAATCCAGTTGATGTCCAATCTCAGTTGAAGGGAAAAATCAACAGCTCTCAGTTTTTCTGATCCGATCTCATCCAAAAATTGTAAATCCTAATTAACAAGCAAGTATCTGTCGGAACTCACTTAGGAGGAAAACATCCAGGACAATTTTGAATTCCTTCATAAATAGGTCTCACAAAATATTAAACTCATTATAACCATCCTGTAGAAATTTCCAAAAAAATGAACACAACTCAGTTTTTTAAAATCTGAAATGCAAACTGATACATCCCAGAGAAATTTGTACTATGAACAGAGAATAAAGCCACAACAAATTCTTGTGTGTCATTCCGAGAGTTTTTATAATCAATACCCGAAGGCGTCAAGAGTTCTCGGAAATATCAAGTAGAAGTTATTCCCTCCGTGATCTACAACTGACTAGCTTCGGCATTTACAGCCCACTAAATTGAGACTGGCAGCCTGACTGCGTGAAAGAAAGCCAGAATCTGCACACCAAGTGTTTCTAGTCCTTTTCCAATCAGTTAACAGGTCAAACTACTGTGCTCCTATTTTCCTTCTCAGAGAGCATAGAAAATATTTCTCTTTCATGTAACATAAACAAAAAAGATGAGTTTTAAAGTGAAATAAACATAAGTATAGTATTTGAAAGCATCCCTGGGCTATTAATTTGTTTCAAAGATTGAATTAATTTGCCAATTATTATGTTTCATAATGTTTGATATAAAAATCATTGATAATTTCAGTTTATCAATGATATTCATAACTACTTTTTCTTCTTCATATACTAAAAATAAAATTCAATTTACCTTCAGTTTGTTTTCCTTTTAAGTAGAAAATAATACAAGTACACTTGCCAAGATTCCCAAACTGGTAAGGATTTTTTTTTTAAGTTTTTCTTACAAATTTTCGCCTATGATATTTTTTTCAATTTCCTATGATGAACGACAAATTTTTACTTATGACATTAAACTTATTTCTCTTAAATTTCTTTAATTTTAAGCATAAGAATTTCTGCAACTTACAAAATGTTTCGTAGATCACAGGACATCCAATTCCTGTACTGGTATTTCGTCTAAGTGGATGGAATTTTATCGAGTACATTAAATGTAATTATAGTGAAGGATAAATATAACCAAGGCCATTAGTGTTACACACAGAACAATGGTATTATGTCAGTCCCGATATAACCCTTAATGCTAACACTGTCCATACACAAATATTATCTGTGCAAACAAAATTCATGAAAATATATTTATAGACACTAAAACACACGGAAAATCTTCTTGGCTAAACCAACCAAGGAGACAAGTTTCTAGTTGTGTTAAAAATGGGGTATATGTCATTTAGACCTTCATACCCAGTGATATGTTGTTGCAATAAACCAAAACCCATGATATTTCACAAGGTTTAAGACAGAAAAGTGTTTGGCTTTAGTCAGTAGAATTTTCTGGAATGATTTGTAATATATTGACAAAGTTGTTGGATGTTCAGTTATATAGCAAGAGGTTGGGTAAACTGAAATTAAAGCAAAAATATGTAAGGGGAAAAGAAAGCGAAAATATGTAGATGTAATTTGATTCAGGGAATAAATGTATAGATAAATTGCTAGACGACTTCTTAAAATTAGTATTTTGAGACTAAATAGCAATAAACTTTTTGTTGCACCACAAGACATAACAAAATGCTTGAATCTATAAACTTAAGTGACTGTTGTAATCTATTTCAGGATAAAAAGGCAAAGTACCCTGGAAAAAACGGCGGTTTTATAAGGTTTTATGTGTTATAGTATTTTTGGATATTACATGTACTTTACAGTGGCATGAGCTGCCAACATGTTCATATTTTGACTTAAAAATAGAATGTTGAAATTATCGACTATTTTTCTCAAGACGTATAATTCAGATGCTTTCAAGTCTCAAGAATGTACGATATAGTATCGTTTTGAACTTTGGCATAGAATGAATGAATGGTTGTCTCGGTTATTTAAATTTTGTTTACTTTTCGAACACTATTTCGTTTCGTATAGGCCACATACTGTATGGATTTTCCTCATTCCAACGCTAATCATTTAGTTTTTCGATGGTCTCCAAAGCCTCTTACTGTCGTGACGATCAGAAATTATGAAAAAAGTGTGAATTTTGACAGCTCATGCTTAAGGACAAGCCTCAGAAGTTCTACCTAAGCTATTGATAAATACAATCTTGGTTCAACAGTATTATGCTATAGAACTGCGCTATCTACTTGCATGATAACACAAAAGTCATTTGTCATAACAAAACCAGTTTTACCTTGGCCGCAACAAAAGTTAGGATTGAAGGAACATTATGCCCAGAGACTATTGAGTGACCCCTAAATTCCCTGCAGGCACCTGGCCCTAAGTAAGCATTATTCATTGTACCAATTAGCTAAATATAAATAGATCTTTTTTCTCTATAGGTAGATAAGATGGATAAAAAATATTTTTTAGTAAAAATAAAAACCAGCAAACTGAATAATTAAGAGTCTAAAAGTCAACAAGAGGCTATAAGTAAGAGTATTAACACTGGTGGCTAAAATTAGAAACAAAACATAGCGAGAAAACCAAACATGAAAACATATATATGAACATACAAGTAGCAGGCTTCTGGATAAACCATTAGTGACGAGTAAACACGGATCAAAACTACTCTCTGTCATCACCATTCCACCATTACCACGGTAACTGTAGTTTTACGATTTCCTCTACCTCTTATGATAGTCACAGTTTTTAAACACTTGTCCTTCATACGTTCACAGATATCCGTGAAACACTTAGAATTATATATACAACTGTTTGTACATTTCAACTGGTCCATTGGTGTAAAAAATATATATACATCTGGTGTTCTTTCCATGACCCATATCAATAAAGATACCAGCCACTAACCTTTGGATAGGGAAAGTTTTTTGGATTCAACTATTCCAAACTGTTTACTCTTTGGGTTTGAACCTGGACGAGGGAAGACGTTATGATAAAAGTATTAAACCATTTGTGTTTCAGTACAAAAAGGCCAGCATGCATATGGCCGATTATATATATTTTTGAACACTAAAACACTCAGGCATAGGGAAAATCTTCTTGTCTAAAATAACCATGGAGACCATGGTTTCTTATTGTGTTAAAAAGGGGCATATCATTTAGACGTCTTTACCCAATCGTAACTTTGTTATAATAAACTACAGTTGAACCAATGGCTTATCATTGCTTACAAAAAGAACCATAGTTTTAAAAAGTGGAAAAACTGAAACAGATCCAAACAAACACAGTTTGTGAATAATCACAACATGCCATCTTCCCAACAATGTGTCAAAATAAATTTCCTGTAAATATGGTAAATTTGGCACCTATCAGGATTTTTCAAAACTCAAATGTATGATTTAATAATTAATATATGATTTTCTTTAATTTATGTCATTTGCTTATTTTTTACAAGACTATGGTTTTAAGGATTAAAGTGACTGTTATGCCTGAAATTTCCCAAAAATTTATAGAAATCTATTTGAAACAAATCAAAACTTTTGACAGATCTTGGTACTGGCTAACTGAGAAGAACCGAATTACAAAACAAAACCAGCATATTGTGTAAATTCTAGCCCCAAAAAAGAAACCTAAAAGAGCACTAACCTTTTACATGTAGGCTCTACAGCTTTCATTTGCGATGAAATGAGAAAATTTGTAACGGTGATTATACTGTTGTTAGAACGATGGACAAAAAATGTTGGTTTTAATCCGAGGGAATTGTGTAAGTTGGAACTGGCGAGGAAATGCTCCTATTCAGTCATTTATGGGAGTGATTTAAATGTGTACAGTGTAATATCCTCCCGAAATCTCAGCCGACTGTTTAACTGGAAGCCATTAAACCGTCAAATCAAATATATCCTCACCAAACTCATACAGACTTCTTCGCCATTAAGGTGATTGCAGTTACATTTGATATGAGTGCACTAACGAACACCGACAACTCGTTGATACCGTGTTCACGGAGCACAGGCTTGATTCATTTACTCATTTCTGTTTCAATCCATTTCATTTAACTCAAACTCCAAAGGCATTAGTTAAACAGCTTCACTGGTGATTCCCCAATCGGTGAAAATAAAAAATAAATCTTCGAGGAATCTATCCTTATTCTACCAAATACATCCATCTCATGAATAAAACATCTTTATCTAAGAGGCATAGGCTGCTAACTATATAGGGAAATTTTCATTTAAAAAAAATGAGTTAATTGTTTGTAATTTTATACCAAGAAATATAAAGCAAGATCTTTTCATTGAAACATAATGAGTTAATTGTTTGTAATTTTATACCAAGAAATATAAAACAAGACCTTTTCATTGAAACCGAATAAGTTAATAGTTTGTAATTTTATACCAAGAAATATAAAACAAGACCTTTTCATTGAAACAGGATGAGTTAATTGTTTGTTATTTTATACCAAGAAATATAAAGCAAGACCTTTTCATTGAAACAGAATGAGTTAATTGTTTGTAATTTTATACCAAGAAATATAAAGCAAGACTCATGTTTCTGTCCACTCTACCACAACAGAATGAGTTAATTGTTCGTAATTTTATACCAAGAAATATAAAGCAAGATCTTTGCATTGAAACAGAATGAGTTAATTGTTTGTAATTTTATACCAAGAAATATAAAGCAAGACCAATTGCGCTGATACCAATCTTGGAGATACAGTTATAGATCTAGTTTTCGGACATATTTCCCACTCCCTTACCAATTTGGTTTCCACAGAAAACTCTTATCCCTCATAAAAATTTAAAGAATAAGTAATTAAGTAAAATAATATAATCAACAGCGTAAAATTGCAAATACATGTAAAAACAGGATTAGAAGACAGATAATTAATAGAATTCTGACATAAATTTTTCAATTCTGTGTCTTCCTTTAACAGGGCTGCTGTAAATGATGTACAAACTATTCTTACGTTAAATTAGTTAGTGTCTTTTAGAAAGTGAGTATAACAGTATTCTCGTTATTTTGGGATTACACTTTCTTGAAAATATGGGTAAGAATGGATAAGGCAGCCGACATTTAGTGCTGATTTTCAAGAAAGTGTAATCCCAAAATAACGAAAATACTATTCTTACGTTATTTGGAGACAATTCTAAAGCACTGGTTTCCTCGATATTTCGGCTGTTTTTAATTGTTAGTTCAATTAATGTTGCAGATAATGTTGCAATAAACCTGTTGGACTTCTTAAACAATGTTTAAAGAAAAAGAATTCACCAAAATCTCTTTGTTGAAAATAATGCGTAATAAAGATGTCCGACTCCTAAAACACCATTGTAAGAAAAGCAAAAAATAGGCAAAAACTATTCCCAAGTATATATGTAGGCCTATAAAGTTACTGTTTTTCTAAAGTTATTTTAACTAATTCTGCAGAAAAATTAATGTTGTTAAGAAAAATGGATCACACCAAAGCCTTTTTGTTGAAGATAATGTACAATAAAGATGTCTGACTTCTAAAACAAATTTTAAGAAAAGCAAAAATAGGCAAAAACTATTCCAAAGTATAAACAGATTAGTGTTTTTCTAAAGTTATTTTAACTTATACTTCAGATAATGTTCTGTAAAAATGAAGGTTGGTAAAAAATGGTTTTCAGCGAAGTCTTTTTGTAACTGCTATAACACACAGTGTGTTGCTGTAGAATTGTGGAGCTCTGTCAGAGTATTTGTTTTAAGTTGTAGTCAAGTGAAGCGTTAAACCTCACAGAATTGGTTATCTATATACTGACACCTAGTTTATTACAGTGATGATGGGTTGTTCACCAAATAACTCAGTCCGATATGACTAACAATTGCATTTACCCTACCTACATGTAGTTTGGTAAAATGTCCATACAGGTCTATATACTGTAGGCCCCTGGGCATATTTGATATAGAATTAAAATGGTAACATTCACATATAGATAAACGGTCAAAAGTTTCGGTTTTTCAGCGGAAGAAAATTAATCCTGGTTATGCGCTAGAATGCTCAAGGAACAGAGGCTTGTTTCACAAAGCAGTCGCATCGCAAACGAAACATAGTTGCCAATGGATATCATAGTGAAGAGATACGATGTCATGGTAACTGCGATTGATCGCATTATGCGATTGATCGCACTATGCGACGACTTCGTGAAACGGCCCCCAGGCTACTTAGCCACAGTTTGGTATCTGGGTTATTTGAATATTGGATTAAAACTTATGCAGATCTGTAGTACTTCAAAACAATGTAAAGTGGCAAAAGGGAGGTGCATGTAGGTCTACCCATGTTGAATTAGGAGAAGCATAAAACTAAATGTGTATCATGCGTTATGTCTCATGTTTTTGGTTGTCAAGGAATTAAAATGTCAAGGATGTCTCATGTGATAATCTATTTGAAATAGATTGATTGTTCGGTGTTTTACGCCACGCTCAAGATTAATTCACTTATATGGCGGCGTTGCTAGTTTTATAGTGGGAGGAAACCGGGCTCTATGCCCGGAGGAAACCCACGACCTTCTGGTGGTAACTGGCAAACATCCCACATAGGTCGTTCGAGTGAAAACACAGTCAACAAATTTTCCCATTTTTTGGACTGAGTGGGATTCGAACCTGTGACCCATTGGTGGTATTTGAAATAGAAAGAAACGACCTTAAACAGATCTGGGTATAATTAGCCACAAATTAACACAATCTTGTCCAAGGTTAAAAACATTGAAAACAACCTTGGAAGATTAATTCAATTTCAAAAATGACGGAAGATAATTACGTCAGTTAATTTTGCTGGAAGCGAGAAACTTGGAATTGGTTAAAAGCGTAGATTTCAATATCCCAGGTCATTCGGCTAAGGGCCATTTCGAAATCATGGCCCGGCCTTGATAACCTTCCTCTTCTTATTTCTGCTGCAAATACCAAACACAAATGTTTGCAAAGGCAAAGTTTTTGGATTCAAACGTTACAAACTAATGAGAAATGATCAAGGCACCACCACGAAGTTTATTGTTTTTGAACAACACAAGCTATGAGTTATGAAAAAGAGAATTATAGTAATAGTATTATAGTAATATACCAATTATGTTTCAGTACAAATTGGGCCACAACGAAAATGACTCAACCTCCGAGCCAATGGTCGGTCATACCCACTAAAAAGAACAAGAGTTTGTCTTCTATGTAAGAGCCAAAGTACATATTTCAACTTTTATTTACCAGTATCATATTTTGTTCAATTTCAGTTTAACAGACTACTTTTAGATAAATCAAGTCAACTAATAAACAGATGCAGGGACTCTAGGGTTTCTAAAAGTAACTAAAAAGTCATATTGGACATTTTGAGCAACAAAAAAAAACATTGTAAAAAAAAAAGACTTTACAAACTTAATCTCTCCCCTACAACCCCCCCCCCCCCCCCCCCTATAAAAAATGCAGAACCCTTTTTCAAGTGTCTGAAACATTCAAACACTATTTTCCAAAGATTTCCGCAAGTTCTGAGTGAAACGTGGTAAATAAAAAATGGTTTGGTAGAAGACTCCTTACCTTGCTTTTATAATTTCAATCATAAAACAAAGTTTGACTGAAAATCTCAGCATTTAATTTATAACAATGAGACTACATTTTAGGAGAATCAACTTTTGAACTCACCACAAAATGAGGCCTGACCAGAATATTCTGCAGCTCTGCACTCTCCTCAGCCAGGCATTCTGGTACATCCTGGACAATCCCCAATACCTGGAGAATAAATAGAACATACATTAACCCAAAGGCTATATGTCATTGTCAAACATTGTTTTCTCAACACAGACAAGCATCATTGCAGAAAACTCCCACATTAAAGGAGAACAGAGTTCAAGTTACACCACAAGCAGACACAGAATGAGTTTTAAAAAATACCAACTGACACAAACAAAATATGTTCGGCTTATTTTTTGTAGAAGCCAGTAATTTGAAGCCTCTTTTTTTCAAAATATTACCTCCATATATATCCATTTCATTTAGGGATGATATTGGGTCGTTACTATTAGGGTTGCATCAAGTTTAGTTAAGTCTGCGGTGAGTTACAGCTTGTGTTGGTTCCAGTGGGGGTTACGGTTACGGAAATATATCGGGTGACTAAGCCCAATATACTTTTTACTGACCCCAAGTATTTCCACACGACCCTGTTACATATATATTATCACAGAAAATTATTTTGGCCAATTCAGCGAAAAAGGGATACATTCACGGTGGCTGTTTAGGGCAAAATGACAAGGCTTATTAGTATTTAGACTCAGGCAAAAGTTATTTTGACAGTTGGAATTGCCTCCCTTGATTTCTTAAAGATCACTTCAGAAAATGAAAGCCTTTCTATCAAAAGGGTAAGAAATTTTGTTAGCCTTTAAATCAAATACTTAAAAATAAATTTTTGGCAGTTAATTAAATCTAATCTTGAAGGACCAATGTAATTAAAACTTGAGCTATTCATAAAACTTTATGACTCCTGGTCACCAGTAAAAATACCATTCTTGTAAACGTCCCTATGATAGTGTGACAATTTTCAAAAATTTTAGTTAACACTGCAACACGAAGCAGAAATCTTTAGTTGGTTGTCAGGGGTTATGAAGCGTTTCGAGAACACCCGCAAACTTATTAAAAATTGACGTTGCTTATTATGGCATGAATGACAGGACATGTAGTCGTCATTATCAAATAATAACATCCCAATCAATACACAATAATTACACATTAAACATCAAAATGATTCCACCATGATATAGTTATATCTGACCATATATCTGACCAATTTATCGTTAGCGTTAAATTCCAGTCTTCAATTACTCTCATGGTCAGAAATTAATATTGTATAACAAGAGTTTCGGGAAACCCAAAATACGCCCGGAAAGGCACAGTAACTGCAGCCATACCAAAACAAATCCTTCCATATTTATTTGAATTTAATTTTCAAAATTCAGAGGGAAGAGGTTGAAGCTTGGTCAATGATTGATTGATTGATTGTTTGGTGTTTTACGCTGCGCTCAAGATTATTTCACTTACATGTATATGGCGGCGTTGCCAGTTTTATTATGTGAAGCTTGGTAAAAGGTGATGTTATGTCAACAAAATGAAATCTTGCCACTAAAACCATTAAAATCCATCTGTATCAAATTTAAAATGGGCTATTTGGATCAACAATTATTAACAAGATTTGTACACGGTACAAGTCATCAATTCTCGCTGCTGTTAAATCACGATGTTAAAAATTGTTTGTTGTCAATAAAGGTTGCACTAAAATGTTTCAATTTTTTAGAAAAGCAGTTTATAATTTACTAATCATACTTAAACAAATGTAATTAATTGGCAATTTCGCAGCTCACACCAATTCAAGTAGATTTGAAAATTTTTCTCATAACATTTTTTATCTACATTATTTGGCCATAGACATCTTGACAATATTCTAAATCTCCCCATATACCTACAGGTTATTACTTCTAATTTTATCATAGACCAAATGGATTTACAATAGATTTGGCTATGGGTCCATTGCTAATGTCACCCACTGTTTTATGTAGGCCGAAGCCATAAATCTCTCCAGAGAGACTGAGAGTTGACAAGGTAAATAGACCAAAGCTGGGATACTTATCTCTTGGTCTGTAGATAAAACTTTAATCCTTATATGTATTTTTCATTTGATTAAAACGTTATATATTGATTTAAGAATAGTTTTAATCAATTTAGAAACATTATTGCAATTTGAAAAAATCCTTTTTTGATGAGAATCGGAAAAGTAGAAGCCATTTTATAATTTAAAGGTTATTTTCATGAAAATGAAAGTAAGAATAAAAGGGAATGTACATAATCCAATAATTTGCAATAGTTGATATCATAAACAATTTTTTTACACACTGTCTGTTAATATGGTATGTAACATGAAAGATTTGAAAACATCGGATCATATTTGTTAAAGTTATGGAGAGAAAAAGTAAATATGACATAACCCAATATGGCTGCCATATAACGCAATGTATGATGTCAAAAATAGTTCGCGACACACCTTCCACCCAGAAGGTATATACTCAGAAAAAATTGTGCAAATGGAATCAAAACATTGGAAGTTATGGAGCGGAAGGGAATATTACATAATCCAATATAACTCCCATATTATGTAACCAGTGATGTTAAAAATAGTTTGCGACACACCTTCTACCCATAAGGTATATACTTAGAAAAAATTGTGCAGATGGAATCAAAACTTCAGAAGTTATGGAGCGGAAGGGACAGCGGACGCCGGACAGCCGGACTGCCGGACTTCCGGACGGACGGAGATGATACCATAATACAGCCCGCTTTTCAAGCCGGGCGTATAAAAAGTTTAATTTTTTATTTATTTGAAAAATCTATGTTTTTGATACTTTCTAACATATTTACCCCCAAAACTCATACTAAGATAGATTTGATAATTCCAATACCTGTAGTATCGGGATTCTACTTGCACAGCGTTCATGTGATGATGGGATGACATGTTCTACTTACAGAAATCTTAGCATATTACTGGCAAGTGAATAAGTTATTTAAATAAATAACCTTGATTGACGTGTAGAGATAGTAGAAATGAAAGATGCAGTTACCATTGTTACTTGTTAGTGCAATTGAGCTACATGTAACGCATGAATGTGTTTGACTTATTGATTATTGTTTTACACCATCATCAAGAATACCAAATGCTGTTAAATACTACTGTAACTGCCCGGCTTTCTAAGCTAACCCATAATGTTGGAGAATGTGATTTATTGATTCATTGATTGATGCTTTACGCCACACTCAAGATTATTTCACTTATATGGCGCCATTGCCAGGTTTAGTGGTGAAGGAAACTGGTTTGTTTGCTCAAACCACTGACCTTCAGGAAGGACAAGGCATTAACTCAATGCTGTAACTGCCCGGTTTTCTAAGCTAACCCATAATGTTTGAGAATGTGATTTATTGATTGATTGATGTTTTACGCCACACTCAACACACTCAACATTATTTCACTTATTATATGGTTGCATTACCAGGTTTAGTGGTGAAGGAAACCGGTCTCCTTGCTCAAACCACTGACCTTCAGGAAGGACAAGGCATTAACTCTTCCACCTCAGGCAATCGGGGGAAAAACCTACTCATACTGGGATCGGAACCCCTGACCAATCGATGGGAGGCTTGTCACTGATTGCAAGTGGATTACAAGTATTTAATTCAAGAATAAATAAATAACCCTGATTAGGGTGTAGGAAATCACCCGGGGTTTCGAGAGAAGAAATGGAAAACAAGGGTTTCAAAAGTTACATGTTTCTGCAACTGTCTGAAGTAACTCATTTGGTTGGAATAGGTTCGTTTGATTAATAGATTAATGTTTCACGTCACATTCATGCATATATCGCCTATTTTCTAGGTTTAGTGGGGAAATCAAAATAAGCGTGAAACAGATATTGTTGTTCATACTATTTATGAACACCCATGGATCTTCTAAATCTTCTAATTGTGTTGAAAAGGGGTTATTCATATTATTAGCACTCAAATCTATATTTATGATTATTTCCCAAGTGGCATATGGGTGTCTGGGTTATATTGGAAGAAGATCTGAAGGAATGTCGTTGAGAGTTAATCAACAGTGAAATGTCACTCGTAATTACCTCCCTTGTACGAAATCTTTAATGAAGCGTAACGTGGACACAAACAAACCAGCTAACCATTGTGAAAATTATCAAAGCGTGAATGACGTGACAACTTACGGTAGCTAATCAATAGGTCTTAATCAATAGCCAATTATGACACATTTTATGTCAGAACACATCAGTGAGAGCTGTAGGAAATTTCCCAAAAACTTTAAAAGCATTTGTTTGATGGCTTGTTTCGTATTTATATCATACACAATATATAACTACTTTTTTGTGGAATCTATTGCTGGGATGGATTGATTGCTCTTTTACAAACACTCAAGATTATTTCCTTTATATGGCTGCGTTGCCAGGTTTATTAAGAGAGAAAAACTTGGTTATTTTCTCAAAGAAAACCACAAAATCTTTGGCGAGTACCTGGCAACCTTTCCACATTGGGTGATCTAGCGAAAAGCCATGTAACATTTTTTCTTTGGACTGAGAGAGCCTCCGCCCCACCTAAGGTAGGCTTGAGAAGGCATGAGAGTCAAACTAAAATGGTTTACGCATAGTTATTTTCTTGAGCATGTAACAAAGTTATTGTTTTGAAAGACAATATAATCATACGGTAAGATCTCCGCTAAATCAAGGACCAGTGATGTGAAAATAACGAATTATAACATTGCTATTTGCCACATTTGGTCTATAAAAACAACAACAGCGATCGTTCAATAGGATTATCTGATCGCTCACTCCAGGAGGTAAGACTCTCAACGAAAAAAGTTGAATTTTAAGTGTACTTTTGTTAATGTTTTTCTGGCCCTTGAATTTTTTAGAGTACTTGAATTAGCGGAGATCTTACCGTAGTCAATTTACTTAATTATGAGTATTGCGACATTAAAATGAATAATTCTTTTAAAACTAAAATTATACTGGTACTGAAATCTTTATTTATGGCTATTTCCCAAGTGGCATATGGGTGTCTGGTTTATATTAGAAGAAGAGCTAAAGGAATGTCGTTGAGAGTTAATCAACAGTGAAATGTCACTCGTAATTACCTCCCTTGTACGAAATCTTTAATGAAGCGTAACGTGGACACAAGCAAACCAATTAACCATTATCGTCGATTATTAATTCATGAATGATGTGACAAGTTAGGTAATATTATAAAATCAATAAGAATCAGTAACACACGCTTAAACATACGTGGACATGTAGACCCAATGCTTATTCCCTGGCAGGGTTCACGATAATAACAACATGAAAGACAGGATGTTAAAATTGGCATGAGCTACTGACAAATGAAATTCTTTCTCCTGAATTCAGATTGCCAAAAGAATTTGATGGTTACATCTGCATAAAAAAATTAGAACTTACGTAGATGAAAGCAAAATTACATAATCCAAAATGGGGGAGAAATTATGTAACCTGTGATATCACTAATGCCTCATGACACACTATCCATGTATAAGGCGTGTATGCTGATAAATTTGTTATCTTTGAATCTATGGTTACTGGATTAATTGATGTTTTATGCAGCACTCAAGATTATTTCCCTTATTAATGGTGTTGCCAGGTATACTGAGGGAGGAAACTGGTCTCTAGCACGAAGATAACCCGACCTTCAGCGAGTACCTGGCAACTCTTACACATAAGGAGATCAAGTGAAGTTTTTTTTTCAATTTTATTTGGTGTGATTGAATTTGAACCCGCCCTGCATTGATGGAAGGCCTGGGTTGGACTGTGACTATTATTTTGCCAACTGAGGCCCCCTTGAATCTATGTAGCAGAGGAGAAAACTAGAAATTGTGTTTGTTTTGACAAACACAAAAGCAGTGTCTCTCTTTTTGAAGCATAAAACTACACTCATCCACATTAATTTTTTTAGGAAATGGTTAAAGCTAATGTGTGACCTCTTGGTGGCCTTGACCCTTCGAGGGATCTTCGTCAAATGTTGATCCCATCAAAACACTAAGGTTTATATATCCAGCATTTTATGAAATTTTAAACACCATTTTTTATAAACCTAGCAAAAAGCTTTTTTGTTCAAAATTTTAACTCCTGTATGACCTTGACCTTTGGTTTGATGTTTGTCAAAAGTCATTCAGCTTGTAACCATAGTATAGGAATGATATATCCCAAGTTTCACGTAATTAAAAGCAATCGTTTTCTGAGAAACATGGTAACAAGCTTTTTAGCCCATGTGTGACCTCTCAGTGAACTTGACCTTTGACCTCAACATGAGTGAAAAAATTCCCCAGGCCTATATGTCCCACATGTGAAATATGGTAATCAGGTTCCTTCAGGTAACTGAGTTATTGCAAAAACAAAATGAGGCGACAGCGGATAAAACCAGACAAAACCTACAAGCATCCCCTTTCAGGAGCTGCTTAATTACATAATCCAATATGGCTGCCATTTCATGTAACACCAGCTGTCATAAATAGTTCCTGGCATATCTTCTAATTATAAGGCATATACCCAAGGCTTTTAAAGCCTGGTGTTTATAAATTGACAGAAGACAGAAAAAATGTCTTAAATAAATGACGGATAAAATCAGTATCCATTTTAATATGAACATTTTTTGGAATTAATGGTAATTACCTCCTTTGCATGGTCGACGGCATCAAGTTCTGTATTGCTGGCCTCCGATTGTGGTTTAGAGTTAATTTTGTCATACAACTGTAAAAATAGAAGACCACAGGTATTAGAAGAATGTTATGCCGTACTCAATATTATTTGACCTATTAATATATGAAGTATAGCCATGAGGAAACCGAGCTCTTCACCAGACCTTGGGCGAGTACCTGGCAACTCATTTACATGATATAATGGAGAGAAAGCCATAATAAAACCTTTTTGAATTTCAATTTTTGGACTGGGTGGAAATGGAACCCGCTACCCATTGGTAGAAGGCCAGCATTGAGAGGATAGACTACATGTATAGCTTTACCGCTGAATCTACTGAGGTTACCAGTGAAATTTGAAGAATGCCGTTTGACAAGTTGTATTTATTGAAATTATGTTGCATGAAGTGGAATATTTTGATGTGAAAAACTTTTCTTGGCCTATGGAAATAAGTGCTTGGAACGATTAGCAAAGAAAAATTACTGCATTTTAAAAGTCTACAATGCGTTTCTTTTTTTCAATTTATTTTCCTTAGGGGTGAGGGTGAGCCACTGTGGGTGAGGCAGAGAGCTAGGGGTTTTAGTTTAATGTTTACCTGAACAAACATAGTTAGCTGCCCAAGGAGCTTATAACTTTAGGCCTTAGTTTTTCACATGAATGATCGTTTGATTATGTGAAAGTTATGCAAACGGTCACCATTCGCACAATGTGCAAATAATTTTTAAAATTACAAACTAGGGGTAAATTAAGTAAGAGAATGCTAAAAAACAGTTATTATCTATATATAATTTATACATAGGAAGGCTTATTACTGAGGGTGACACAACAAAGTATTTTGTGACGTTGCCCCCTTCCAATGTTCTCTATAGATTAACCTAGTTAGAATTTTGGGGAAAGGTGGAGGGGGGGGGGGAGGGAGAATGGAGGAGGGGAGGAGCAAATGCTTTTGGAACCAGCCACACATTGTTTAAAGCCTGGTGGTGTGAATATAGAGCGTACAGCTCCTCAAACATTCACCTTATATAACAGTTGTTTGTAGGAAGACGTAATACATTAAAAGTGCCTCTCAGAAACAACTCTAAGGTCATGGTAAGAGGAAAAACAATCAATACTGGAGAATGATAAATCAATTAAAGGTGTCGCCAAGTTAAGGTCAGTGGTGATTGAGTGTGTTTCAGTTGATATCACATCCCCCATACATACACACTTTCACAGGCAAGAGCTAATCTGGCTGTAGAACAAGGTTACAAATAATACGGTAAGAATTCCGCTAATTCAAGGACGAGCAATGTGAAAATAACAAATTATTAGACTGCTTTCTGCCACATTTGATCTAAAACAAGTGCTTTTCTTTATGTTCTTCTGGCCCTTGAATTTTTTAGAGTACTTGAATTAGCGGAATTCTTACCGTACATCAAAATGGCTTAACACTTGATGCCCGATTCTTGTCATACCGTTTCAGGTAACTGAAAACATTTTGAGCAGCATTTGCATTTACCCTACCTCAATACAAAAATAAAAGTGAGATTTCTTCATTCTTTACAAAGAATTGGTTCGCGATTAACTGTTTCTTTCCCAAAACGTATGTTCCACAAATAGCATGCATCATATTCTAGCTGGTTTCATTGTATGGTAAAGACCAGAATATGTTGTAAGTTTAATATGGTTTGTAAATATATTAATAAATGTTATTTTGTTTTCATATTTTCTATTAGAAATAAGTGTCAGAAGTAAATTTAAAGTGTATTTAGGCGTATGGACGATATCACCAACATTACTTACATACTGTAGCAATTGCATTGGGACTGCAATTAATTGTTTACTTAAACAGACACAAATGTGAAAAAGAAAACACAACATTGAAACAATAAGCTTATATACCCTCTTTTGGCGAAACATTTTTGGACTGCTATTTGGTGAAGTCGACGAAGAACAATTTCCGTCGGGGGTTTTGTTACTATTGGGAAGGCTGGACGAGGCACGATTTTGTTGTTGCTGTTGTTGTTGCACTTGTCTATTTTCCCCAATCTTCAGAAGCCATAAAATGGAGAGCAAGCGAACCATAGCACGTTCATGTCTTCCACTCAAGTAATTTTCCACAACGTTATCACCTGAACGCTGCATCATGGGTAATGGAAGTCTGACAATATGGACGAGCGTCAAACAAATAATGAAAGGTGAGCATGTTCCAGCGTTGCCCTCGTCCTGGTATTGCCAGCAATAATGGAGATAAACTTCCAAACATTCTTGAAAATATTAATTTGCATTTGTTTTCTTCAAAGGACTTTCTTAAATAAATCCTATAAATTCTTAATAATTTCAGCAGCCTCAGGGATAAATGTATAAAGTAACAAAATCCTGACCCTTATAAAAGAGCTATCCAATAGTTTTTTTCCTACAAAATAGGTCTTACTCATTTAAATTCTCCAAAAAGGATTGGCTAGTATATTTCTGCAGACTGGCACTCAAAAACAGTCCAGTTCAACAATTTTGAATGGTAGGCCTATCAATACGACATCACATCCAAGGATAAAATAAAAGTAGTTTTCGTGATAATCTCTAAAATAATAGCTTGATTAAGTCAGAATCTGGATAAAATTTCCTTGCTGGCAGAAAATTATGTCAAATTATTGAACTTGTTCAACTCACAGTCCTGAGATTTGATGACAGGATAGAATTGAATTTTACCACCAGCAAAACATTTCATAAATGGCGATAAAATTGAAAGGAACTCCACACTGCTCGTCCCCAAACCGAGTGATTGACTGATTGCTTAAAATCGTTACACATTTAAAAGGGCTGACACATGCTTTCTACAGCAAAAATTTTTAAGCAAATTTTACAAGACACATATAAGTTACTAAAAACACAGTATCCCACAAAATAGTCCATACATGTACTGGAGGTTTACTCCTCAGATGGAAGTTTGAAAAAAAAACTCCAGCAAAAGTTTTACTGATTCGGTGCTTGCCACAAAAAATACAGTTTAATTCATCTGGAATCCCATTAAATTAAATATTCCAAAGTCACAGTCACAGTCAAAGTGGTTCAGGTTGATTGATCCAAGTATGTTGCCTATGATAAACCATGCAATTTTATTGCACAAAGAATTTTTCCTTAGAATGAAAAAATGATACTTTAACAGCTGTTTATCGTTTCTGTTGTTTTAAATGCTATCACAGTCATGGAATGAGTAAGTAATGATGTTGTACTGTATAGAGACCATATACAGCCAGCCAGCAGACAAGCAACATGTTATAGACGTCAACATAAAATCCTTGAAATCCCTTGTCACAAATTACTTCCCAAATCAAGCACTGTGGTTATACAGTTGTCTCTTGTTGTTGCGTTATGGAAACTGTGTAATATTCGTATTCAAAAGATGTGACATGTACATATTTATGAACACTATGACACTTTATGAACAATAAACACACGGGCATGTACATGTAAGGTATAAGACTTAAACACATAATCTGTGAAATCCAACGTCACCAAGGTTAATTTCAATTTTGTCGTCGTAAATTGTAATCTCCGTCAGAGAAATTAGCGATTAAGTAGATAACCGCCTCCAATGAACAACACAGAACGTATATTGTTCATATACAACCAGAAGATAAGTGAAACGTTATATACCAGGCTTTAAGATATAATCCAAGAAATCACAACAGTTAATTCCTATTTTATTGTTTTAAATCACGATCTCCGTGACGGAAGTAACTGGCACTGTTGTTGTACAACGTAGACCATTCATATAGGCCTACAGCCAGAAGGTAAGGAATAGAGAATGTTAAATCCCAGACTCTTACAGCTCACAGGGTATCCTGTTAAACACAGTGAGCCATCACGATAAATGTCACCCAAATAAACGCTTGCAAAACGTTGAGCGATTGGAAAACGGAGTCATGTTAAAAACATTTCCTCGCAGACGGGTTAGATATATCTTCCAATATTGATCCCTTTGGCTTCCGTCCAAATTTGGCTAGGCCAGTTTGTTGCCGTGAAAAGTAGTTGGGATGACAAGCGAGGAACTGCATAGAGACCTGTCTTAATCTTGGTAGGTAAGGCGAAGATCCATCCCGAGGAATTCTACCTCTCAATGCACTGAATTAATGATGAGGAACAGATTCTGCAGAGTCAAGGAAAGCTGTCTTCGACTGAGAAATACTGCCGAAGAAGTCACATGTCTTAACGGTGAAGATATCACACTGTGTCTTGTTGTCCACGGTCTTAAGCCATCACATTTCTGAGAGAATTTTGCCCTGCATAGAACTGTATGGCAGAGTATAATTCAGTTGACAACATCTGCAATATTCAATGTAGGTGAGACGGTTTGAAAAACGTGCAAGGATATTCCAGCAAACACGGCTGGCAATAAGGGCCTTGACAAGTCTCACTAAAGCTTAAACTGACCATCTTAAAAATCAATAGAGCGCTTCCAGATCTATTTGCAAGGCATTGTGGACAAAGGGAGAAGAATCCGGACCTAAACATAGACCCATCATGAACAACGGGAAATATAATATTGTCAGATACGAATACCAATAATGACACAGTAAAAAATTAATTATTTTGAAAAAGCCATGACTTCTTTTATTATAAAGGATTATAATTAAAGCAGCCTAAGCTTAATTTAGTATCAGCTTTTATAATGCTTGCAGAAAACAGAGGCCAAAAAAATTTAATAACAAAAGGTTTCATAAAAAAAAATTTGCTTGCTAACTCAGTCAAAAATAAACATTTGAAATTTATTAGCTTGTTCTTCAAATGAAACGTAAACTTCCTAACGATCTAAATTTCTTGTACCTAGATGTATACCGGATATCAATTCTCAGAAGACATATTACTAATCCAATACATCAAACACCTTTTAAGCTGGGCGTCTTTGTGTGACGGACACGGGGGTATAATATAAGTGGGTGGGCGGGAAACTAAATTATTAGGTGACACTATTTCCTATACATCAGGTATCGTAACTATTTTTGGAACAATTTTACAGGTCACATACATGTATTTGTTCCATTGTGCCTTCTTCTTCATGGGACTATCTTATTGTCCTCACCATCAGCACAATTGGTACAATCGAAATGTTTGAAAAGGCTAAACACGAAAAAAAAAAGAAGATCTGTGCTGTCATGACATTTGTGAAGTCATAAAGCAAACAATCTGGATTTGTCTAACTTTTTGAAACGTTAGACCATTATTTAAAATATTTTGAAAAAATCATAACCTTCTATTGAAGTGGCATGAGTTGTTCTTTATCAATTAAAACAAAATTTTAATTTTCTCCTCTAGTAGAAAATAGAGACTTTTTTATATTAGTTGTATCAAGATTGTAAGTTACAGTGTACAGCAGTGTTTAGAAGCAACTTTGACATAAAATGACTAAACATGCATTCATAGCGGTTTCATTTGTGTTGATTTTTCAGCCTCCATTTTTGTTTGCAAAGGCCAGACTGCAGCGATTTTTCATTATTGCATCAATAATCATATAATTAAACTTCGAAACCCTTTCATTATCTCGGCGATCAGAACTAATGAATGAATGGTCGTCCCGGTTATTTAAATTTTGTTTACTTTTCGAACACTATTCCGGTTCGCACAGGCCACAGACTGTATGGATTTTCCTCATTCCAAAGCTAATCATTTAGTTTTTCGATGGCCTTCAAAGCCTCTGACTGTCGTGACGATCAGAAATTATGAAAAAGGTGTGAATTTTGGCAGCTCATGCCACTTTAAAAATAACCAAGATGGTTATTTAGAGTTTTTCTTTATGCTCATTACAAGAAATATGAACCCAAAAAAAAGATTCTTATTCACACCATTTTTCCTACAAAAATAGCAAGGAACAGAATCAATTGTTTCAGATCCAAGGATTTCAAGAAAACAAATGAATTCCCCAACAGAAATCCTTGGTAATAATTGAGTTATAGGATAGGTGCAAAAAGAAAGGCAAAATTAAAAATTGTTTCCACTGAACTGCAAATTTGTTTATTATTTTTTTCTCTTTTTAAAAACCCCATAAGATATTTACAGTTCTCTTCAGGTATGATCCTAAATATATTTATTTTTGAACACTAAAACAAACCGGCACAGGGAAAATTTTCTTGTCTAAAATAACCATGGAGACAAGTTTCTTATTGTGTTAAAAATGATAGGCCTATATCATTTATAGCTTTGTACCCAATCATAAGTTGTAATAAACTAAAACCAATGATACCCCTAAAACTATTAAAAAGAGTCAATTAAAAGACATACATATATAATTATAATTTAGGAATGATTTCATTTAAAGTAAGTATAGACTGTATACACATTTAGTTTTGGGTTTAAACAAATTTTAATGCTAACAAAGCTCAAGTGTAATTTTGAGGGCCTCGGTGGTCCAGTGGGTTGGAGTGATCGTCCCTCAGTCCCACACAGACCTTTCATCTATGCAGTGCGGGTTCGAATCACACTAAGATTTCACACCAAATTAAAATTTTCTGAGTGGACTTTTCACTTGGTCGCCGTATGTGGATTGATTGATTGATTGTTTGGTGTTTTACGCCGCGCTCAAGATTATTTCACTTATATGGCGGCGTTGCCAGTTTTATTGTGGGAGGAAACCGGGCTCTATTCCCGGAGGAAACCCACGACCTTCCGTTGGTAGCTGGCAACCATCCCACATAGGCCGTATGTGGAAGAGTTGCCAGGTAGGGGTTTCCTTCGGGCAATGAAGGAAACACCACCATATGAGTGAATATTCTTGGGGGCGGAGTAAAACATTTTACAATTTCCCAACAGTTAGTTTGTTCCTAATTCATTCTGGACCCATAGTTAAGGCAGCATTTTAAATAATCAAATTTGGCAGTAATTTCATGTATCATGACCATCGTTAGATCAGAATAATGTCACGATCATTGTTTTCTGGTAAAAACGCAAACAAAACCTGTGTTGTGAACGCATGGAATGATCAAAAGATTAAACGCATCATAGAGAAAATGAAATCTTGTAAGATCTTGAAGAAAACTTGACTAAATTAATTTAGTATTCTCTCTCAGAAAATGGAAGGTTGTTCGGATTGAGTGTCCAACGCTCTACCTACTGAGCCACAGAGGCCCCGTTTTCAATACTAGCTAAGTTTATGTAGCTGGGTGTGTAGAAATTGCCATCGTCATATCCTACAGTAATTTCTAGCAATCTGATTGGCTAATTCGCTTCTAGTACAAAAAAGTATTTTAGATGCCAGCAAAAATATTGACGGCATTTTCACAGGGTAAAAAAAGCATGTTTTTCCATAAAAAGCAAGAATGTTCGACAGGCACCATATACCAGCCAATATACCCCATCAAGACTGTCATATAAATTATAATATAAATGCAAGTGATCAAAGTTACTACGTGTCCTATTCTGTATCAAGTTGAAATCCTACATAACAGTTGTATTTAAAGGACTGGAAATCTCTAGAAATACATAGGGATTATCGTCGATAACAACCTTCAAAGTACAAAAAATATTTCACGTCAATTACCGCCAGTGACCCCCAAGCTAATAAAAACAGACAGAAGTATGACAAACTTGAAGTGGGAAGATTGTCTCGGAATATACAGGTCAGTATGCAACCGCACGTCATTTCTTAGCCAAGCCATTGGCTAAATTGCATCACATGACTACTCTATAATGCACTTAAATTTTTATTCAACAATAATTGGATAAAACTAATGAAAAAATGGTGGCGGCCTTGTGAATGGCCTATGGAGCTTATTCTCTATTGTAACGCCACCTTCAAATTTCAATTATTCGCTTACGTGGGGATAAAACATACATTGAACAGTTGTTTTGGTCTAAATGAACTCTACTCTTTCCCTCTAAACTAGTCTAAAGCTTAGATTTTCTTTCCCTTAAAATAGTTTAATACCTTCGACGAAATACCTGTATATCTTAAATTGTTATTTGGAGATATAATAAGATTTACCTACCCAACAATTGTAATCGTGTTCGCAATAATTGTAGAGTCGCCTCGGATTATCAGGAAATATCCAACCAGATTTCTCCAGGTGCTCGTTCGATCTTTTTGCCGAACCACCCACGATGTTCTGAGTCCTTGTACGAGAATGAGGAGAGTGAATTTTGATATTTCCGAGATCGGACATTTTGATTTTTCGACCCCTTGGCGAATTTTGAACAGGAGAAAAATCCACCTTCCTTGACGACGGTGAGGCATTCCATACTGAGCTGCAAGTGTACATAGTTACCTCCCTTAGTTAGTTTCTTTACGAGGTAAGATCGTTTCCAGAAAGAAACTATACCATGCCAATCAAGATTGTCCTCCAGGAAAAAGAGGCAATCTTTTACAGCTCTATATTGTCTTTTCAATCGCGAGACAAATGGTACGCTTGATTAAGTCTGACCTTAGCAAACTGTCATAAAGACAAAATGAGTTTCAGACGATTTACAATCAAGTGCATGGTCAATGGAGCGTAAAAACGATCACATTCCAATATTCCATTTTCAATACATGTATATGTGTAGCCGTGAATCAGAGTTCGATGGAAGCCAAAAGTAATAAAAAAGCTCCGGATGCAGCGTAGCATGCATTGATACATACAAGTATACAAGTCCCCCTGGGTAGAGGAGAGATGTAAGTGGGCTATATTGGTTTTTATCGTCCCACTCAACATGCCCAGTTAAGCGTGATTCCCGACTCTGACCGGAAACTATCCTCCCAAGTGGAAATTTCTGAGCTTAATGGAGCGAAATTGTAATGGGAATCTAAACTAGCACTTGTCACTAGTAAACCCTCAATCACGCCCTTGAAATTTATCTACAATTTCTATCACACCTATCGGAAATTTGGCCCATGTTTTCTTGCAATCAATGTTACGGCGATACTCATTACAGCCCCTCATTGACTCTGTCTAGCGAGTGTTTTTATCTTGTTCAAAACGTGGCAATTACTTCACAAGCTTATCAAGGGAGAAGTGTCGCCCACTGATATCAGAGTAATTAGGTGGAGGAAACTAGACATCGCTTGATGGTGAATACTAACACTATCATCCAATCACCACTTCATATAACTCAAATAATGTACATTATTTCATACTGATGGTACAGCATTTTTTGTGCTTAAAATTATCAATAAATATTGCAGTATCAACAAAATTAAAACCACAACTGGATAAAAAGTATCAGATCTATAGCGTAAAAATTTTTTGACTCGAGGCGAGGTAAACTTGTAACTTGAACAATTCACAGCAAGAAGATAATAGGGTAACAATTTTATGAAAATGTGAAATAAAGATTGATTGATTGATTGATATTTCACGTCATACTCAACAGGGTTTCACTTATTTGGCAAGGTTTATTAGAGAGGAAAAGGGGCTCTTTGCTAAGCAAAACCTTCTACCTTCGACTATTATACTCTTTTCCCTCACCTAACATTTGGGATATAACAAGTCCATTAAGGACTTTATTCCCGCCTGTGCAAATGTTTGCATTTTGGTGAATAAAGCTAAATCAAATCAAAATCAAGTTTCTGGCAACTCTTCTATGCAAGGTGATTAAGTAAAAAAATCCACTAAAATTTTGTCCATTTTTCTGAGTGGCATTAAAACTTTCGACCCATTAACACAGCGAGTGAATGAGTGAAGAGTGTTGCTTTAAGCTTTATTAATCTTAGATTGTTTGCTTGATTGATGAAAAAACGACAAAAATTCAGATCTTTTATTTGAAGAAAGCATGGGATTTCTGTAATTGAATGATTCATTCATTTTTTAAGTCACACTGAAGATTTGACTTATATGGTGACATTGAAAAAATGAGAGGGAGAGGAAACGACACTCTCTGTCAGGTGGAAACCATTGGTACATGTAGGTGCTTACCAACCATTCCATATACAGCTGTAGGGCGACCCAGAGCATGGGTCTGAAACCCTCAATGATCAACCATAAACCAAGTAATTTATTTATTAGATTACGTTCCTTTGATGTCTTTTGGTCTTTAGAGTGCAATTTTATAAATATTACATACCATGTATATGTTCTATGCAATGTAGGCCTATTACATTGCATATACAGCACCTGTATCTATTCTACCTTGTTTGGAAAAAGGTGTGGTAAACAATATAATTATGAGTGGTGAAAGATGGTATTGTTTTTATTATAGCATTATGTAAAAAATAATGCTGTGGAAAATTACCACTTTTTTTATTTTAATGAAACCAAAAAATCAAATTTGTTTTTTTGTTTTTTTTTAACAGAAATTAATACCTGGGTATTACCAATTTCCCCAAAAATTAAATTCAAAGCAGAAATATTCGATTATTTTATATTTTTTGAAAATCTGTGAAAAAGCAAACATACTGAATGATTTAGAATATATCTAAGCAGGAGTCATTAACTTGTCTTCATGGTTATTTTAGTCAAGAAGATTTTTGTCGGTGCTGTGTGTTTTAGTATTCATTAAAATATTAAAATCTTGGCTCATTGGTGTAAAAAATATATCTGCAAATATACCTTAATAATTTCTAGCCCTCCTATCATGGAATTTTTTATTGTGATTTATTTATTTTATTGTGTAATGTGATTTATTCCAAGAAATTCAAACTATTTCCAATTAACATTGTGATATGGGTATAGTAGGAGTCATACTTGTATCTTTGACAAATGGGAGTTAATTATGCATAATATTTACATAACTGAGTGGGCGGGTTATCTCTAGACGTTAAGCCCCGGTATAAGCTTAATCCAGCCAGATTATATGATATAGAGATAAACACGGGAATAATTCTAGAGTCCAAAATGGTGTCCAAGTTTGGAAATGCTGCATTGACATGGCACAACTGAAGCCTTATTCGATTGGCCACGGTTTGTAGTTATTTCTTATGAAGGAAAAGAATGTATAGGATTACATGATTTCTCCCTAATCCCAAATATATGCTCATCAAACTTGACAAAAGATGAGAAAAGGGCAATGAAGCAGCATCACACAGAAAAATACCTTAAAGTTTCAAAATAATCCTAAGAAAATCTACCAACATGTGGTTTGGACAAAAGAAATTGGCAAAATTTGAAGTTTAAAAAGTTTGTTTAAAGTGAAATCTCTTTTTTTTTAAAATCATGTCATGTAAAAAACAAAGTTTGAATTTCAATTAAAAACAAATTTTTAAACGACTTTCAACTAATTTAACAAGCGAAAAATTCCCCAAGTTAGTAACAATTTACGCACTGGTGATTAAAATATATATGCAATGTTTATAGGCTACCAAAAGGTCATAGATTCTTCATAAGGGCATTAAGCTTCTAGCCCTAGTAAAACTTGGAGCCCACAAAATTAAAAACATGTGCACTATCCTACCCTTTTTTGCATTTGTTAAAAAAGTAAATTTTACGAAAATTAAATCAATAAATAAATAAATAATCAATATTTCAGGTTCTGCTTCAAACGTCTAAATGTGACTGCTGTTAAACTAAATGGTTACGTAAAATGGAAGTCCTAACCAACTAAACAACCAATCATTAAGAAAAAAAAACTTTTATGCTATGTTGGATTACGCTCATTTCAGGTCTTTTTGTCTATAGTTTATAAAAATAAATAATTGGAAAGGTTTCCCATCCTGCATGCACATCTAATTTCATTGTTTGAACTTTTAACAACAAAAAATAACATTCTCTAAAAAAAAAACATAAAACAAAACATAAGAAAAAGTCAGGAAGAGAAAATCTGACTCAGGCAATTGTGAAGTTTTTTAAAGGCCTATGAATTTTTTGTTGCCATGCCGACCAGCCACACTATTTCTTCTATTTCATCCAGCAGAGTAACCTTTGTAGACAAAACATACATGTGTCTATACATACAAACACAGCAGAGGTTATTTACTCCCGCAGAGTGGCTTCCTATCCTCAGGTAGGCTGTGACACCTGTGAAAGTCGTTAAGTCAGTCAGTCTCCTCTCTCCTTACATATGTACTACCAGCAGTCTTAGTCAAACTCATAGAAACCTTAACACATTAACGGACGGACAGAGACAAGTTTCTAATTGTGTTAAAACTCCTAAAGTAATGAAAGGATCTTCATAATGTTCATCTTTCAAAAAGTGTTTTTTTTTTTTTTTTTGAAAAGTCCTTCGGTTGTTAAAAAGGGATGCATTCTCTTAATGTTTTATTACTTTACAGGGAAACAGTCATCCCAGGCTGTAAAAAATCATCGCAAGACTCAGACTGGTTAGGGTTAAACGAAAAAAGTATCGTACCTATGTTGAGCAAAACTATCATTAGTAACTCACTAGGGCTCAGCAGATCCCTGACAAAGCTATAAATCTCACATTTAGGAAACTGTTCATCTTTCCTAGAATTATACGGAAACATGAAAAGATGTAAGAGAATTCTTAACAATGGAGCGCAAAAAATTTATAAAATACAAACCCGACTTGAAGCCATTTTGGAATCTTTCAAACCAGAACCTAACAACAACAACATTGCATAAAATTGTTGAAATAAAAAGGAGTCAAGTGGCCCTGATCGGCTCTCGCTCATTCTCTCATCACGCTATCCCAAAATGCACCTGTGCTCTACGTCTCTCATTAGCTGTTGGAAAGTATAAGTAAAGGCCAACTGGCAGGAAGTTGCAATATTATTACCCTTCTACTAAGCTAGCCCTCACAACTAATAATATAAAATGATTCCAAATTTCTCTTCGTTTCAATGCCAACACAACCTGTGACCTACCAGTGAATATAGAAGATTAATTTCTAACCTTGATTTAAAGTTAATTGTTCAGAAAAAACAAAAAAAGAGTCTAAAAAAACAAGGTAGTATCAAAAAACTACTAAAGAAAAAACATTTCTCAAAATTACTTTTAAATCAATTAAACCAAGATTTTAAAAAATCAAATAAATTCAACTATGGGCTCTTGATGTCTTGAAGTGGTATGAGTGGTGGTGCCAAAATGTCAAGTTACATGTGAATTCTACCAAAATGTGTTTTTTGCACTTTGGGGGAAAATATTGAATTATATCCTGCTTTTAAATAAGGAAGACACTTTTTAGATAACAACTTCTTGTTTATTTAAATCGGTACATATGTTATCCAAAAAGTGTCTTCCTTACTTATATCTTCAGCTTCTAAATGCCAATTAAAGAACATATCCTGCTTTTGTTTAAAGCATGAGCTGTCAAAATGTTGATATTTTGACGCAAAAACAGAATGTTGAAATTATCGGTTATTTTTCTCAAGACGAATAATTCATAACCATTTTAGTGCTTCTAGTCTCGAGAATGTACGATAAAGTATTGGTTTGAACTAGCTTTGGCTTAGAATAAATGAATGGTCATCCCGGTTATTTAAATTTTGTTTACTTTTCGAACACTATTCCGGCTCGTACAGGCCACATACTGTATGGACTTTCCTCATTCCAACGTCAATCATTTAGTTTGTCGATGGTATCCAAAGGATCTTAATGTCGTGACGATCAAAAATTATGAAAAAAAAAGCTCATGCCACTTTAATTAATAGGCCTATAATTGTATGAATTTGGCAGATCAAGCCACTCACATGTATAGCCAATTGCATTATAAATTATTAAAATCTATATATTTCTGTTCGAAATTTAGCATAAATTAAGTCGCAGGTTAATAAGATGTAGCTTTGACAAAACAAAGATTCATTGCGTGGAGGGAACCCCCAACCTCCCATATACGTTGATCGTTTGAAAATCAATCCAGGTGTAGGATTCAAGTACGCAACCCAATTGACTGAAGACCTGTGTCAGAATGAAAGGCAAAAATGTGGAAACAAGGGGCTTAACTCTTATGGTCTAAAAGCTGTGACTACATTGTTTAAATAAATCTGCCTTTCAGAAATACATGTACATATTGTAAAGGATTTAATGCGCTATCAAGTTTAAGATCAAAATAAGTTTAAATTCAAGTTTATTTAAGAGTGACATTAATCGACAAAATGTTTTCAGTTTTCCTTGAATTTTTTGTTAGAATATTGTCTGTTATTTTTAGGTTACTATTATAAGGTTTTTGGAGACACCAGATCAAAAGAAGAATTTTGCATCTTCCCACTGGGTGGAAATAAACTTTTTTATATGTATGAAAAAAAATTTATATTCATGATGGTCACAAACTACATTCAAGCAAAACAGATACATAGCCGCTTTCTATGTGTATGACTTACATTCAAACATCGACAGAAGTGACGAAATAAGCATAGGCTACATACATCAATATTACGTCAGATTATCTGCATACTGTGCAAGGAGTTTCCATTTCTGTCTAAATTTAGCTAAGCGAAGAGAGATCTTTATTTTTTGGTAATATGTGTGTAATAAGAATATACATGTAAATCCATGATAATGCAAAATTTTCATTTCCTTATTTGTAACAACAAAATGATTTGATCAACTTTATTATAGTAATTAAGAGGCATTGACTCTAATTATTCCAACCAAATTCTCGGGTGACGAATTTCCAAATATTTTGCAGGTATTTTTTAACCAAATTTCTGTCAAATAGCAGTTTTGGGGATTTTGATGCACTCTAAAAATAATTGCTCTATAGGCCTACTTTCTTTCAACAAACTGCAATAAGAAGAAAGTTCTGAATCTACCAGATAGTCGTTTGTAGGAACTATATCCTATGTAATATTTTATAATGTAGATCTCAAAACTTAATGTTCTTATTACCATGGTGGAGAGATTAGAAGGCACTCTCCCTCTCATCTACATTTCCCATTTAAGTAATGCTGGGCTTATAACCACTGAGGGTTGATTTAATATGTCATTATAGAGCTTGCATCCTTATTTTTTTTTTGGGGGGGGGGGGGGGGTTTGTTTAAACAATAGTTTGCATCTTACAGGGAAAATGGGATTAAATTTGAGGTTATTAGTATCCTTGTTGAATAGTTTTACTTTCCATTCTTTGGGTATATTGTTAAAGCAGCATGAGCTGCCAAAATTCAGATTTTTTTTCGTAAATTCTGATTGTCAAAAGAAGTTCAACGTATGAATTAAAGTAGGCCCTACCTTGAAACACTTAAGGATTAATGTTGAAATAAAAAATATTGGTACAGTCAATACCCTGTACGAATAAAAAATATGTGTTAACAACGGACAAAATTCAAATAGCCGGGATGTATAAGTTCATTTTTGCAACTTTTGCTGCTTATAAAACCCCCTTAACGTAAGATTGGTATCAACTAATTGGTAATTTCAGAAAAAAGGACCACAATTAGCTAATTCTGTTTCAACAAAATTTTCCATATATTTGGCAGCTCATGCCACTTTAAGAAGGTCATTAAACAAAATTCGTTTAAATGCTCTTATTTTGAGTTGCTGTACTTATATGAATAGCATTATGTAAGTTTAGCCTAAACAAGGGAGTTAACTCTTGTAGCCACAAACTGTAAGAGTCCTTCCCTTAGGTAGGAAAGCAATATTGGCATGTTACCCCCTGGGATTTCTCAAAGCAGGCTGGAAATGAACTGTCTCAATATTGGCTGCCAGAAATGGTAGAGGATGCCTGTAGACAGGGGTCGGTCAAGGACAAGTGAAAGAAATCACTCAATGAAAGAAATTGACTCAAGGGAGTCTGGAAATGGGACATTATTCACTGTCAGGGCTTCTGGGAGCTGGCAAGTCCTATTTTCATAGCGTCCTTATCATGTTTACACCTGAGGTATTGAAGATGGAAAATCTTTATTTGATTTGTTTACATTGAGGTTATACACCATAGACAAGTTTACACAGTTCTTATAATGGAGTCTATTTATCGAGAAAGTAAAAGAGTAAAACTAAAACCTAAGATATATTCCCGAACACTAAAACACACTGGCACAGGGAAAATCTTCTTGTCTAAAATAACCATGGAGACAAGTTTCTGATTGTGTTAAAAAGTGGTATATCATTTAGACCGTTATACTCCATCATAAATTGTTGTAATAAACTAAACCTATGATATCTCATTTTTTTGGTCCCCCCTACCCCACAAAATTCTAGGTAGAAGACAGACAGGGGAGTTTAGCCCTGACCAATATCTCTCAAACACTTGTTCTTTTTATAAGCAATGACTGGCCATCGGGTCAGGGGTTAAAATAGATATGAACAATTCTTCGTCAGATTAGCACCTTTTAAACAGGTATTGCCGAGGTCAGGGGTTTCCTCCTGGAAAAGATCCAGGTTTCCTAACCCAGTAAACCTGGCAACGCCACCATATCAGTTGATTGATTGTTTGGTGTTTTACGCAGCGCTCAAGATTATTTCACTTATATGGCGGCTTTGCCAGTTTTATTGTGGGAGGAAACCGGGCTCTGTGCCCGGATGAAACCCACGACCTTCCGCTGGTAACTGGCAACCATCCCACATAGGTCGTTCGAGTGAAAACCCAGTCAGAAAATTTTCCAATTTTTGGACTGAGTGGGATTCGAACCCGCGACCCATTGGTGGAAGGCTGTTTGGAGCCATGGAGGCCCCGCCACCATATCAGTAAAATAATCTTGAGTAAAGCGTAAAACATCAATCAACTATTTTAAACAGAACATTCCTTTTAGTAGCTTCTTGCTATAACAGTTAAGAGAGTTTTATTGCTTTTGCGCATGCATAAAGCTGTATTTTTTTCGACACCTCCAAAAGATACATTATTTCTACAACTAATCTTAGCCCCTTACTTAATCATTTTCTTTGTGAGGTAACAATCATCAACAGATCTTTTATTTTGGTAATATTATTAATACTTACATCAAGATTATTTTCACTAATGTAATAAAATTATTCTGCACTAAACCCCCTTGTCTGTCTTCTACCTAGGAACCAAACTACATATTTTCCCTTTCTTTTCCCATTTTTTATATTTTGTAAAATTTTAGTTTACCAGACCTCTTGCCATAGCTGAAGATAAGTACAATTTTTACAATATATTACAAAGTATTTCAGAAAAAAATGTTTATTGACTAAAGCCAAACTCCTATCTGTATTTAACCTGTTGAAATATCATGGGTTTTGGTTGATTACAATAACATGTGATTGGGTGTAAAGGTCCAAATGACATCTCTTTTAACACAATTAGAAACATTTCTCCATGGTTATTTTAGTCAAGAAGATTGTTCCTGTGCCTGTGTGTTTAGACTTAGTGTCTATAAATGTGTTATAAAATTACCAGATAAGAAAATTAAAATATCACTAAAATAACGCTTTGGTACCATATCCATAATCTTCGGCAGGGTATCGACCATCAACTGGACGTAATATTTCCACTGTAAACTTCAAAGTGGCATGAGCTGCCAAAATTAAAACTTTTTTCATCATTTCTGATCGCCACAACAGTAAGAGACTTTGAAGGCCATCAAAAAACTAAATGATTGGCGTTGGAATGAGGGAAATTCATAAAGTCTATGGTCTACACAAACCGAAATAGTGTCCGAAAAGTAAACAAAATTTAAATAACCGGGACGACCATTCATTCATTCTAAGCCAAAGTTGGTTCAAAACAATACTTTATCGTTCACTCTTGATATTAGAATCACTAAAAAGCTTCTGAATTAAACGTTTTGAGAAAAATAGCCAATAATTTCAACATTCTGCATTAACCTTTAAAATATCAACATTAATATTATGGCAGCTCATGCCACTTTAATGTATTTTATTTGAAGTATTCATTTTAACTGACCAACATGAAGTATTCAATATACGCTGGGATCTTAATTGATGTGCTTAGAAGTAAAGGTCTTTAACAAGACATACATATAAGTATACAGTTGTATGTCATCGGTATTTAGAGCTCACAGTACACAACTAATGTGTGGGCTTATACTCAATTTCGGAAATTTATATCTTTCAACCATTTTTAATGTAGAATGATTTCATAATAGTGACAGTGATCTTTGAAGATTTAGGCTTATTGATTGGACCCAAAATTAAATCAGTGAAAAGGAGCTTATTAGTGTGATTGTACATCAGTAATTAACCCTGCCTCTTAATTAGAACAGAAAATAAAGATGTCAGCTTATTACGTGATTTTTCTAAAATGTAAAAATAGGCATATTAAAAAGTTAGAAGCGAGCAATTGATGCTTCACAAGTGCATTTAAAACCACATTCTTTATTTAAAAGGTCAGTAAGTTCTTTACAAGTTTGGCCCACTTCATAAATTACCTGCCCTCCCTCCTCCTTCCGATCAACACACCTTGCGAATTCAATCTCTTTAAAAGATAAGTTACTGTTTCATTGTGAAAATATATCGCTATCTGTTATTTTCAAAGCTAAAATAGCTCAAACTCCTTTCATGGGGTATATACAAGACTGGTTTACACGAATCTGCACAGTAAGCTCTTGTAAACTCTAGTATAAAGACCACTAGGGATAATAGCTATGTTAAACACTTCCACAACTGCAATATTATGAGGGCAATGGCCACAGTGTATCCTACGTAATGGCTATTTAAAAACTATCCCTCAAATGGTACAGGGGTAATTAACGGCAAAGTAAAGACTATTGCTGGATTAGTAAAATAGTAATTGCTATGTAGGCTGTCTTTATTTCCGTGGAGACAAAAAAAACACAGATTCTAGTATCTTGTCTCTGGTATTGTAAGCAAACACGGGACGGAAAATATCTGTCATTAGCGCAGAGTGAGACGGTGTATACAGCCTATTGATTGGTCAGTTACTGATCAACTTATTTCAAGTCTTCTACCCATAGGACCCTCATGAGCAACGTCAACTCAATATGTTTGTTAATACCCTAATTCCCCTTTGAAGGCAAGTCGATCCCTATTTTATGTTAAGCAGGGGACACACGTGCGGATTTTTTCGCATGATCGCGACGATAATATCCGCATCGAAATACGCGGCGGATAAATTCGCACCCGCACCGAGAGGACACACGGCTGCGATTATCGCACAGAGCAGCCTTGATACTGACGGTCACGTGATCTAAAGATGGCGGCGTCCAGTAAGCTGAAGATTGCAGCCGCTGCTGCTCTGTATTTATTGTTAAAAAACGCCAGCGTCGCAGATTGCGGTGGAAAAATAGACGACACTGGACAAAACCATGTGTACTACGGCGATACAAACACTGAAACAGTCAATTTATGTTAATTTGATAAAAAAATTGTCTACTGAAGACACAGGATTTTACAAAATATATGAGATTCTATCCAGTCGCGATATATGCTTAATATCGTGTTGAACAAACACGGCTTTTCCAACCATAACAGCACGAGTTCGACTTCTTTTTCCCTAGTCCACGTTGTACCTGTATTCATATTTGCGGTCGCCGACATTTTGCAAGTTCACATGATCTGGATCTCGGCGGCTATTGGCTGCTTGTCAGAGTCGTCCGCAGCGAATATCGCACGTAGAGGACACACGGAGCGATTTTATTCGCGGCGGAAAAATCGCTGCGGAAATATTTAACATGTTTGATCGGTCCGAATTTTGATGCGGAAACATCCGCGGCGAATTTCGCACGTTGAGGAGAGGACACACGTATGCGAATATAGGTGCGATTGCAAAATACGCCGCGGTTATGCGGAAAAATTCGCACGTGTGTCCCCAGCTTAAGAGAAATCAGGTACACATGTACATGCAACTTTTATTTTATACAAGCTAACGTCATTCCACAAGTTGTACAAACATTCAATTATAGCATTTTAAAGAGCTTTTATGTGGATGAAATCTCGGTTTTAGATTTGTTGAGCAGCACTCAAGATTATTTCACTTATATGGCGACATTGCCAGGTTTAATGGGGGAGAAAATCAGGGCTTTACCTGTACGTATGGAAATATTTTAATTGGAGGACAATCAGTTTGGTAGTATATTAAATGTTTATACGAAAGATCGTAACAAAGAATATATACAATATATCATGTATCTGTTTGATTGCCGTCTGCCTTCCAACAACACAGCACATGGACTGGCAGAGGCAAAACTGTAAGACACGCTGTTTTACTGACGAGAGCCGAACTCGACCGAGGACTAGCAGTGAACCAATCAGCGGTTGTTTATTCGGGCTAGCAAAAAACGATGGGTGTTGACTGCTAGCGGTCGTTTTTCAAAAACGACCGCCTGAAAGAGCAAACGATAACTGGGAACGCTCCCTTACCAACTTTCTGTCAAATAACAGTTTTGGTGCACCCAAAATACACCCGGAAAGGCACAGTAACTGCAGCCATACCAAAACAAATCCTTCCATATTTATTTGAATTTAATTTTCAAAATTCAGAGGGAAGAGGTTGAAGCTTGGTAAATGATTGATTGATTGATTGTTTGGTGTTTTAAGCTGCGCTCAAGATTATTTCACTTACATGTATATGGCGGCGTTGCCAGTTTTATTATGTGAAGCTTGGTAAAAGGTGATGTTATGTCAACAAAATGAAATCTTACCACTAAAACCTTTAAAATTCATCTGTATCAAATTTAAAATGGGCTATTTGGATCAACAATTATTAACAAGATTTGTACACGGTACAAGTCATCAATTCTAGCTGCTGTTAAATCACGACGTTAAACATTGTTTGTTGTCAATAAAGGTTGCACTAAAATGTTTCAATTTTTTAGAAAAGCAGTTTATAATTTACTAATCATACTTAAACAAATGTAATTAATTGGCAATTTCACAGCTCACACCAATTCAAGTAGATTTGACAATTTTTCTCATAATATTTTTTATCTACATTATTTGGCCATAGACATCTTGACAATATTCTAAATCTCCCCATATACCTACAGGTTATTACTTCTAATTTTATCATAGACCAAATGGATTTACAATAGATTTGGATATGGGTCCATTGCTAATGTCACCCACTGTTTTATGGAGGCCATGTGGTACACAAAGCCATAAATCTCTCAAGAGAGACTGAGAGCTAACTGTAAGTTGACAAGGTAAATAGACCAAAGCTGGGATACTTATCTCTTGGTCTGTAGATAAAACTTTAATCCTTATATGTATTTTTCATTTGATTAGAAAGGTTATATATTGATTTAAGAATAGTTTTAATCAATTTAGAAACATTATTGCAATTTGAAAAAATCCTTTTTTGATGAGAATCGGAAAAGTAGAAGCCATTTTATAATTTAAAGGTTATTTTCATGAAAATGAAAGTAAGAATAAAAGGGAATGTACATAATCCAATAATTTGCAATAGTTGATATCATAAATTTTTTTTTTACACACTGTCTGTTAATATGGTATATAACATGAAAGATTTGAAAACATCGGATCATATTTGTTAAAGTTATGGAGAGAAAAAGTAAATATTACATTACCCAATATGGCTGCCATGTTACGCAATGTATGATGTCAAAAATAGTTCGCGACACACCTTCCACCCATAAGGTATATACTCAGAAAAAATTGTGCAGATGGAATCAAAACATTGGAAGTTATGGAGCGGAAGGGAATATTACATAATCCAATATAACTCCCATATTATGTAACCAGTGATGTTAAAAATAGTTTGCGACACACCTTCTACCCATAAGGTATATAGTTAGAAAAATTGTGCAGATGGAATCAAAACTTTAGACGTTATGGAGCGGAAGGGAAAGCGGACGCCGGACAGCCGGACTTCCGGACGGACGGACGGAGATGATACCATAATACAGCCCACTTTTCGAGCCGGGCGTATAAAAAGTGTAGATCTTGTGTGTTTTAGTGTCTATAAATATCTCATAAAAATATGTCATTATAAAGCTTGCGTCTGTATTTTTTTGTTTAAAAAAAATTCTGTATCTTACAGGGAAAATGGGATTAAATTTGAGGTTGTTAGTATCCTTGTTGAATAGTATTTACTTTCCATTCTTTGGGTATATTGTTAAGGTCATTAAAAACCTTATTTTCAATACTTAAATGGTCTAATTTTGAGTTGCTTATGTGCTGTATTTACAGGAATAGCATTATGTCAGTTTAGTCAAAACAAGGGAGTTCACTCTTGTAGTCACAAACTGTAAGAGTCCTTCCCTTAGGTAGGAAAGCAATATTGGCATGTTTAACCCCCTGGGATTTCTCCGAGCAGGCTGGAAATGAACTGTCTCAATATTGGCTGCCAGAAAGGGTAGCCGATGCCTGTAGACAGGGGTCGGTCAAGGACAAAGTGAAAGAAATCACTCAATGAAAGAAATTGACTCAAGGGAGTCTGGAAATGGGACATTATTCACTGTCAGGGCTTCTGGGAGCTGGCAAGTCCTATTTTCATAGCGTCCTTATCATGTTTACACCTGAGGTATTGAAGATGGAAAATCTTTATTTGATTTGTTTACATTGAGGTCATAAACCATAGACAAGTTTACACAGTTCTTATAATGGAGTCTATTTATTGAGAATGTAAAAGAGTAAAACTAAAACCTAAGATATATTCCCGAACACTAAAACACATGGGCACAGGGAAAATCTTCTTGTCTAAAATAACCACAGGGACAAGTTTCTAATTGTGTTAAAAAGAGGTATATCATTTAGACCGTTATACCCCATCATAAATTGTTGTAATAAACTAAACCTATGATATTTAATTTTTTTGGTAGTTCCTAACAGTTAAGAGAATTTTATTGCTTTTGCGCATGCATAAAGCTGAATTTTTTTTGACACCTGCAAAAGATACATTATTTCTACAACTAATCCTAGCCCCTTACTTAATCATTTTCTTTGTGAGGTGACAATCCTCAACAAATCTTTCATTTTGGTTATAATTATTATGCTTACATCAAGATTTTCACAAATGTAAATGATGGAAGGGGGGATTAACATAGGTCAGGTATATCATTCTGATTTGAGTGTTTGATTTATGTTTTGTGCCGCATTCAAGAGTATTTCAAGTTCCCAATTTTAGTGGTGGAGAAAACCGAGAAACCCCCAGCTTTGGCGAGTGTCTGGCAACTCTTCCAGAAACAGAGACCGAGTGAAAAATCCACTCAGTTTTATTTGGTTTTCAAAACCGTGCCACATCCATTGAAGGCCAGTGGCTTTACTTTTTTTTTTGGAAAAATACTCAATTATTTATGTACAACCATATTTAAGACATCGAGTTGTTGTAAAAAACATTCACATGTACTGCAGTAAACATTTTTATTTTAGGCTGGTACACTAAAGATGCTTTATTTATGAATTTTTTTTCTGGGCATTGACAGTTTAGCTTTTATATACACTTATGTAATAAAATTACTCCGCACTAAACTTCCTTGTCTGTCCTCTACCTAAGAACCAAACTACACATTTTCTCTTTCTTTTCCAATTTTCATATTTTGTTAAATTTGAGTTTACCAGACCTGTTTTATTCTGAAAATATATCGTTCTCTGTTATTTTCAAAGCTAAAATAACTCAAACTCCTTCAACTATTTGATGGGGTACAAGACTGGTTTACACGCATCTGCACAGTAAGCTCTCTTGTAAACTCTAGTATAAAGACCTCTTTCTAAGGGTAATAGCTATGTTAAACACTTCCACAACTGCAATATCACGAGGGCAATGGCCACAGTGTATCCTACATAGTGGCTATTTAAAAACTATCACTCAAATGGTACAGTGGTAATTAACGGCAAAGTAAAGACTATTGCTGTATTAGTACAATAGTAATTGCTATGTAGGCGGTCTTTATTTCCGTGGAGACTAAAAAAACACAGATTGTAGTATCTTGTCTCCGGTATTGTTAGCAAACACGGGACGGAAAATATCTGTAATTAGCGCAGAGTGAGACGGTTTAACAGTTTATTGATTGGTTAGTTACTGATCAAGTTATTTCAAGCCTTCTACCCATAGGACCCTCATGAGCAACGTCAACTCAATATGTTTGTTAATACCCTAATTCACCTTTGAGGGCAAGTCGATCCCTATTTGATGTTAGAGAAATCAGGTACACATGTACATGTAACTTTTATTCTATACACGCTAACGTCATTCTGCAAGTTGTACATATTATAAACATTCAATTAAAGCATTTTTAAGAGCTTTTATGTGGATGAACTGTTGGTTTTAGATTAGTTGAGCAGCACTCCAAGATTATTTCCCTTATATGGCGGCATTGCCTGGTTTAATGGGGGGAGAAAATCAGGGCTTTGCCTGGAGGAGACCCTTGACCTGGCAGTCTGAGTGGGATTTAAACCCGCATCTCATCATTGAAAGGCCTGCGTCTGACTGAGAGGCTATTACCCTGGCGACTTAGCCAATGAGGCCACCCTTGATTTAGCCAATTAAGCCACCCTTGACTTAGCCAATGAGGCCACCCTTGACTTAGCCAATGAGGCCACCCTTGATTCAGCCAATGAGGCCACCTTTGATTTAGCCAATTAAGCCACCCTTGACTTAGCCAATGAGGCCACCTTTGACTTAGCCAATGAGGCCACCCTTGATTTAGCCAATGAGGCCACCCTTGATTTAGCTAATGAGGCCACCCTTGATTTAGCCAATGAGGCCACCCTTGATTCTAGAAATCAATATGCATGCATGTGAAATATATATTTGAACACTAAAACACACGGGCACAGGGAAAATCTTCTTTACAACTGTCATATGATAAATAATAACTTGGATCATCTGCCTTCATTTCTCTACAAAGTCGCCCACAAAACAAAACTGGAAACAATTAATCCAGTCTTAATATTGACAAGTTTTAAAACAAATTCTAGGCAGCATAGGGTAGCTTATTGGGACGACATTTCAGGTACATGTGCTTGTGTTTATAAGTGCATGGAATTTTTAAAATATGTCAATTTCAATTATAGTAAAAAAAATTGATACCTTGCTTCAACAAGTTATTTTCTTTTTTGTAGTCAATTACAGAGAATTAGATTGAGTTGTGTGAATTTTGAAGATATAATAGAATTAACTAGATCATGTACCAAACGTTCTAACAGTTGAATAAACCTTTTTTATAGACACTGGATATTCAAATTTTTGAAAATACAAATCATATGTTACAAGTTAATGAATGATCCTCAATTTCTTTCAATTTGTTAAATCAAATGATTATGTATTCACCAAAATGCATTTCGAGTGTTTAAAATCACATATTCAGCCAAATTGGTGATATTTTCTTGATAAAACGACTTTTCAGTACAAAGCAGAATGTTTCAAGTGCAACTAGCAGACAAGAAAGCAGTGAAATCCCTCTTATTTTCAAAAATATTCAGAGCATTTATTGCCAATTATTAAAACAGTTGGACTGAATTTTTTTTGGGGGGGGGGGGGGGGGGGGCATACGGAGGATGACAATAAGTAATCATCACGTTGCTGGACGTTGAAATGATAAGATTTGTTCAACTGTAATGACAGTCAAGCAATAAACATCAACCTCTTTAAGTATTTTCTAGTAAATCTCTATCAAAATGCTATACAGAAAATATAACAAAAAAATCCATTTGTTTTATTGGTCGATTTGGGGAAAGCTATGTGATAAAATGTCAGAGAAAAAAAAACACATAAGAAAATGTACAAGGCAAACCATTAAGTTTGCAGTAGAGATTCCCTATTCTATTTCCAAACCATATTTCTTTATTGCTGTTTAATAACCAGTAAAACATTGACTGAGAAACCTATTTCATTCTGTCAAAATGCTATCTGATGTTACAAGCAGGCAGTGATGTATGGCTGGGTTAATTCAAACATATCTAACCAGAAAATAACCCTCATAAATCAAAAACACCAAAAAGCTTGTCTTATTTTATACAGAGTAAATAATGGACAAGATTCAGGTCATATTAAGAAAGCTATTAGGTCTGAAAATTGGTAGTTCAATGGTAAAGATCAGGTCCTATATATAAACAGTCAAAATTCCATGGCTAATGGAATGAAATACCTCGATGGGCTTAAGTTACAAACTTGTAAGAATTGATTACTTGATTTGTATTTTACGCCGCACTCAAGATTATTTCACTTATATGACGGCGTTGCCAGGTTCAGTGGGGGAGGAAACTGGGCTCATTGCCTGAAGGAAACACCCAACCTTTGGCGAGTACCTGACAACTCTTCCACATGCTTCCACATGATATTTTTCATAATATGTTTTACAGATTTTAAAGGATTTATGAACAACCTTTGGAAATATTTTCTAATTTGCATTAAGTGTGTTGTAAAACATGTACTTTAAAAGTCTGACCAAAAAGAAAATTAAATTTTGGTCGCAGCCCATACAAAATTCAAGCTTAGTTTGCCGATCTACAATGCTTACGAAAGTTAATTATCTCAGAGACTTATGACGTCAAACACGACCTCCGTTGTGTACGTATCCTCACATTGATGACGTAATAAACGATTTCTGTTGTCTCAGTACGTCTTCGTGGCAGTTTGTCGTGTATGACGTCATTTTTCCGAGTAGTTACGAAAAATACGGAAAATATGCATATTTCCTCCCCGTTCGTTTTTTGACTACCAGTGAACTAACGCGAAGGTTGTTTCGTTTCAACTGATTTTTTCAAAAATAGATTTAGTCCATAAACAAACACAAACCAGCTTTAAATCCTGTTCATAAATCCTTTAAGTAAGCTACTTCTATCATAATCATCCATTAATCATAATGGATGATTATGATAGACGTATAGCTCTATCAAAACGTACCGATGTTGATAAACAAGAAGATAATATCCAAAACGTGTCATCCGTACTTATATCCGCAACTTCTAAATGCCAATCAAAGAACTTTACAGATTATTATATATAACAAGGTTGCAGGGCGTTTCATTTGTTAACTGCCATCTCTGCCAGTGGCATGTCCAGAACAAATGCTTGATACAGTTACACACTCAGCCAAATAGCTCTGTGACATCATGATATTTGAAACGTCACAATTCCAGACCCCGAAGTTTGTCTATCTGTTAGGCACTGATGGAGCGGTCAATGGGAAAAAGCTACATGCATACATGTATACGACCAAGTTCAAAAAAATACATTTGTTATATGCCCGGCGTGCGCCAGCGAAGTCAAAAAATAATCCCCATTATTATAAAATTCACACTAAATATATGTACACATACCACCCCCAAGTTACAATGAGGATTTTAATATCCTTATCTCATAATGTTACCCGATTTAGACAGATTTAGACAGATTCCTCTCTAAAGGAAATTATACCTTCGCAATTACCTTTGGCCAAGACAGATCCATGAGGATATACCTCTTCCAGTCCAATTGTTAGCTGAAATTTTGTGGCAAGTTTTTTTTTGGTGAAAAATTATATGTTTATTATGTAATTAACTGGATAAATTTTATTGAATGAATATATACTTACATACAGCAGTGCTGAAAGTCCGCTGTCCCGAAAAACTGCTTCCAAGAAATCACGTTCATCTTCCGAACTCTCTGTCAAAAATTGTATTTCATCTAAACTTTCCAGCACTTCGGACACAGCTGTGAAAAAAGAGATGTAAAATAAACATTGGTTGTATAAAAGGTAATAGACTGAAGTCAACGGGTACCATCAGACAGTCTGGGTTTATCTCTGGACCAGGGCTCGAAATGGGAATTTTCTAATTGCCTGCTATTTTTTCCAGCTCAAAATAACATTGCAGGTCAGATGTAACATCACCTGCTGATAATAAAATTAAACAGCTATTTTACAGATGACTGATAATTAGGAATAGGCAGAGTCGCTGTTTGTCCATTGAAATAGAGACATTCAGGACAGATATGACTTACATTGTCATCTACAAAGTTTTGTTTCTAAGATTCCAGAGGCAAAAAAAAAATTTATAATATCTCAATAGAATCATGGGCTGTTTTTAAGTTGTGGAGAACTCGGGACAAAAAGACTATGGCCTGCTATTTTTCGTAAAATTTAGCAGGTCATTTTCAACATGGCGTGCTACCAACACTTTTTTGCCAGTTTTTAGCCATTAACAGGCCTCCATTTTGAGCCCTGCTGGACACTTCCTCGATACAGTGACAATAATGGGTCTAGATGTCCACAGAGTGTACCATCAGACAGTCTGGGTTTATCTCTGCACACCTCCTGGGTACAGTGACAATAATGGGTCTAGATGTCCACAGAGTGTACCATCAGACAGTCTGGGTTTATCTCTGGACACCTCCTGGGTACAGTGACAATAATGGGTCTAGATGTCCACAGAGTGTACCATCAGACAGTCTGGGTTTATCTCTGCACACCTCCTGGGTACAGTGACAATAATGGGTCTAGATGTCCACAGAGTGTACCATCAGACAGTCTGGGTTTATCTCTGCACACTTCCTGGGTACAGTGACAATAATGGGTCTAGATGTCCACAGAGTGTATCATCAGACAGTCTGGGTTTATCTCTGCACACCTCCTGGGTACAGTGACAATAATGGGTCTAGATGTCTACAGAGTGAACCATCAGACAGTCTGGGTTTATCTCTGGACACTTCCTGTGTACAGTGACAATAATGGGTCTAGATGTCCACAGAGTGTATCATCAGACAGTCTGGGTTTATCTCTGCACACCTCCTGGGTACAGTGACAATAATGGGTCTAGATGTCCACAGAGTGTACCATCAGACAGTCTGGGTTTATCTCTGCACACTTCCTGGGTACAGTGACAATAATGGGTCTAGATGTCCACAGAGTGTATCATCAGACAGTCTGGGTTTATCTCTGCACACCTCCTGGGTACAGTGACAATAATGGGTCTAGATGTCTACAGAGTGAACCATCAGACAGTCTGGGTTTATCTCTGGACACTTCCTGTGTACAGTGACAATAATGGGTCTAGATGTCCACAGAGTGTATCATCAGACAGTCTGGGTTTATCTCTGCACACCTCCTGGGTACAGTGACAATAATGGGTCTAGATGTCCACAGAGTGTACCATCAGACAGTCTGGGTTTATCTCTGCACACTTCCTGTGTACAGTGACAATAATGGGTCTAGATGTCCACAGAGTGTATCATCAGACAGTCTGGGTTTATCTCTGGACACTTCCTGGGTACAGTGACAATAATGGGTTTAGATGTCCACAGAGTGTACCATCAGACAGTCTGGGTTTATCTCTGGACGCTTCCTGGGTACAGTGACAATAATGGGTCTAGATGTCTACAGAGTGAACCATCAGACAGTCTGGGTTTATCTCTGGACACTTCCTGGGTACAGTGACAATAATGGGTCTAGATGTCTACAGAGTGTACCATCAGACAGTCTGGGTTTATCTCTGCACACTTCCTGTGTACAGTGACAATAATGGGTCTAGATGTCCACAGAGTGTACCATCAGACAGTCTGGGTTTATCTCTGGACACTTCCTGGGTACAGTGACAATAATGGGTCTAGATGTCCACAGAGTGTACCATCAGACAGTCTGGGTTTATCTCTGGACACTTCCTGTGTACAGTGACAATAATGGGTCTAGATGTCTACAGAGTGTACCATCAGACAGTCTGGGTTTATCTCTGGACACTTCCTGGGTACAGTGACAATAATGGGTCTAGGTGTCTACAGAGTGTACCATCAGACAGTCTGGGTTTATCTCTGGACACTTCCTGTGTACAGTGACAATAATGGGTCTAGATGTCCACAGAGTGTACCACCAGACAGTCTGGGTTTATCTCTGGACACCTCCTGGGTACAGTGACAATAATGGGTCTAGATGTCCACAGAGTGTACCATCAGACAGTCTGGGTTTATCTCTGGACGCTTCCTGGGTACAGTGACAATAATGGGTCTAGATGTCTACAGAGTGTACCATCAGACAGTCTGGGTTTATCTCTGGACACTTCCTGGGTACCGTGACAATAATGGGTCTAGATGTCTACAGAGTGTACCATCAGACAGTCTGGGTTTATCTCTGGACACTTCCTGGGTACAGTGACAATAATGGGTCTAGATGTCCACAGAGTGTATCATCAGACAGCCTGGGTTTATCTCTGGACACTTCTGGGTACAGTGACAATAATGGGTCTAGATGTCCACAGAGTGTACCATCAGACAGTCTGGGTTTATCTCTGGACACTTCCTGAGTACAGTGACAATAATGGGTCTAGATGTCTACAGAGTGTACCATCAGACAGTCTGGGTTTATCTCTAGACACTTCCTGGGTACAGTGACAATAATGGGTCTAGATGTCTACATAGTATACCATCAGACAGTCTGGGTTTATCTATGGACACTTCCTGGGTACAGTGACAATAATGGGTCTAGATGTCTACAGAGTGTACCATCAGACAGTCTGGGTTTATCTCTGAACACTTCCTGGGTACAGTGACAATAATGGGTCTAGATGTCTACAGAGTGTACCATCAGACCACCTGGGTTTATCTCTGGACACTTCCTGGGTACCGTGACAATAATGGGTCTAGATGTCTACAGAGTGTACCATCAGACAGTCTGGGTTTATCTCTGGACACTTCCTGTGTACAGTGACAATAATGGGTCTAGATGTCTACAGAGTGTACCATCAGACAGTCTGGGTTTATCTCTGGACACTTCCTGGGTACAGTGACAATAATGGGTCTAGGTGTCTACAGAGTGTACCATCAGACAGTCTGGGTTTATCTCTGGACACTTCCTGTGTACAGTGACAATAATGGGTCTAGATGTCTACAGAGTGTACCATCAGACAGTCTGGGTTTATCTCTGGACACTTCCTGGGTACAGTGACAATAATGGGTCTAGGTGTCTACAGAGTGTACCATCAGACAGTCTGGGTTTATCTCTGGACACTTCCTGTGTACAGTGACAATAATGGGTCTAGATGTCCACAGAGTGTACCACCAGACAGTCTGGGTTTATCTCTGGACACCTCCTGGGTACAGTGACAATAATGGGTCTAGATGTCCACAGAGTGTACCATCAGACAGTCTGGGTTTATCTCTGGACGCTTCCTGGGTACAGTGACAATAATGGGTCTAGATGTCTACAGAGTGTACCATCAGACAGTCTGGGTTTATCTCTGGACACTTCCTGGGTACCGTGACAATAATGGGTCTAGATGTCTACAGAGTGTACCATCAGACAGTCTGGGTTTATCTCTGGACACTTCCTGGGTACAGTGACAATAATGGGTCTAGATGTCCACAGAGTGTATCATCAGACAGCCTGGGTTTATCTCTGGACACTTCTGGGTACAGTGACAATAATGGGTCTAGATGTCCACAGAGTGTACCATCAGACAGTCTGGGTTTATCTCTGGACACTTCCTGAGTACAGTGACAATAATGGGTCTAGATGTCTACAGAGTGTACCATCAGACAGTCTGGGTTTATCTCTAGACACTTCCTGGGTACAGTGACAATAATGGGTCTAGATGTCTACATAGTATACCATCAGACAGTCTGGGTTTATCTATGGACACTTCCTGGGTACAGTGACAATAATGGGTCTAGATGTCTACAGAGTGTACCATCAGACAGTCTGGGTTTATCTCTGAACACTTCCTGGGTACAGTGACAATAATGGGTCTAGATGTCTACAGAGTGTACCATCAGACCACCTGGGTTTATCTCTGGACACTTCCTAGGTACAGTGACAATAATGGGTCTAGATGTCTACAGAGTGTACCATCAGACAGTCTGGTTTATCTCTGGACACTTCCTGGGTACAGAGACAATAATGGGTCTAGATGTCTACAGAGTGTACCATCAGACAGTCTGGGTTTATCTCTGTACACTCCCTGGGTACAGTGACAATAATGGGTCTAGATGTCTACAGAGTGTACCACCAGACCATCTGGGTTTATCTCTGGACACTTCCTGGGTACAGTGACAATAATGGGTCTAGATGTCTACAGAGTGTACCATCAGACAGTCTGGGTTTATCTCTGGACACTTTCTGGGTACAGTGACAATAATGGGTCTAGATGTCTACATAGTGTTTTGTCTGACAGCAAGACAATGCAATCTTGTTTATGTCACCATTTGTCATCCGGATACTGATATTCGACCTTAAAAATTTACTTCCAGAAAACCATGCTGTTGATTTTTTTTTTCAGGATTATTTTCTCGAGGACCAAACTGGGCTCTAAATGAGAAGAAACCATGGATCGTATACTAGTACATGGGGTTTATTTCCAGGGTTTATAACTGTTCCAAAATTAGATTTCTAAACTTAAAGGATTCCAGGGTTCCTATAGCGACCAAATCCATTTTCTGTTATTACCTGAATCTGTCTTACCCCGCAATGTGCTAGTCCGTCCCTCTCCAGACAATTCTAACCTTTTAGCATTATTTTTTTGCACATTTGTAAACTTGTATCTAATTCTGAAAATATTTCCTGTTACAGTACCATCTATAAGTTAAAAGGCAAAAATTGTTTCCTATAAAAACAAACAGTGCAAAAACAGTGAAGAGAAAGCCATGATTGAAAGAGATTCACAAAATAACTAAAATCAATTCACCACTCAGACACATTTTATTTGATTTCATTTTACAGAAAGGTAGTTAAGTGAATCCCTGTGGATAAAATCTCAGGTCATAAAAAGACTGCAGTATAAGTAAAAGGCCTCTTGGGTACAGTGACCATAATGGTCCTGAATGCCCTATATGTTAGCCAAGGAGCACTTGAGTAGACTTCCAGACAAGACCATCTTGTCTTGTGGGAGACGGCAGAATGAGTTGTAAGAAGATAAATTGACCAACACAGACACACGAATCAAAGTCTGTGTTTGGGTCAGAGATTCACAATAAGGGAAATCTAAAGAAGAACCCTATTTTGGAGATAGTTCCAATATACAATCAATAAAATATTAAATGAGAAAACTGTTAATTTAGCCTCACATTGGAAAACTTTGAGCTGCTATTAAAATAAGAGAAATCTTAAGAAGAACACTATTTTGGGGATAGTTCCAATACAATCAATAAAATATAAATTGAGAAAACTTTTAATTTAGGCCCACATTAGGAAACTTTGAGCTGCTATTAAAATAAGAGAAATCTGAAGAAGCACCACATTTTGGGGATAGTTCCAATACAATCAATAAAATATAAATTGAGAAAACTTTTAATTTAGGTTTACATTGGAAAATTTTGAGATGCAATTTTTTGGACAAAAAGGTCATTTATTGTAGGTCTAAGAAACAAAATTTACACTGTACATGTGGTTCTTTTAGAAACTATGCACAAAATAGTACTTGAATCTGCATGTTTATAAATACAATGTGTATTATAGTGTTTAAAAATATTTTTAGAATACAACCTTTGAGATTTAGCATGGGCAGATGCTTCAAGGTTATGCAATGCTAAATAGTGTGGAAAATCAAATTATAGCTGCTGCCAATAACCATGGTTTGCTGTATGGTTAAAAACATATTATGTGGTAATGGCCCTGATGCTTCAAGTTTTCTGGTATGGGCTACATTAGGTCAGAAATTAAAATATCGTTTGATATTTGACCTTGCACAAGGATACACAACTGGTTCATTTAAGATCATAAATTCGGCACGCCTTGTGGGGGAAGAAACTGGACTTTTTACACAGAGGACACCCTGACTTTTGACGTAAAATAAAAGGCAAAAATATTGGAGTGGATTTGTTCAGGCGATCACATATGTGGAAGATTTGCAAGGTACACACCAAAGGTCAGGGATTTCCTCTGAACAAAGGAAAAAGGGTCAATCTGGGGAAGAATTGCCTATCTATTATGTCTAAGGTTTTATTTTTTATTTTTGTTCTTTTACCTTCTAGCTTAGGAGAAATGTGAACGAGTTGCCAGGCATCTGCCGAAGGCAAAGAGCCCACTTTCCTCCCCTAATAAAGCTGGAAACGCTGCCATGAAATCGAAATAATCTTGAGTGCAACATTCATCGATCAATAAACAATTATTGAAATATTCAATGATCAATCAATTAAAAATTCCATATGTTGACATTTAGCAAAGGGTTTAAAGTGGCATTCACACTTTTTTCATAATTTCTGATCGGCACGACAGTAAGAGGCTTTGAAGGCCATCGAAAAACTACATGATTAGCGTTGGAATGAGGAAAATATATACAGTATGTTGCCTATACAAACCGAAATAGTGTTCGAAAAGTAAACACAATTTAGATAACCGTGACGACCATTCATTCATTCTAAGCCAAAGTTAGTTCAAAACAATACTTTATCGTGCATTCTCGAGACTAGGAGCACCAAAAAGCTTTTGAATTATACGTCTTGAGAAAAATAGCATTTTGGCAGCTCATGCCACTTAAATAAACAATGATAATTTAGACATTGCCTCTGCTCTATCATGAAGGGCCCTTTAATACCTAGTAATTATTAAGCAAACCTACAGACATGGTCATCTTGAATTGACGAGGGAGAAAAGGTTGCCAGATTTTGGAGAAGATAAATTGAAGGATGTAGACAGATAAATGTACAATCTAATGTTGTCAAGGAAAGGTCAAAGTTGAATCAGTGTACTGTGGTGAATTATTTAGGACTCATCAGAAGAAGGAAGACAAATTTAGTCTGACAGACTGGTCCATTGTCTGTTGAGGGATGGACTAGTACATTGTCGGGTAAGACAGATTCAGGTAATAACAGAAAATGGATTTGGTCGCTATAGGAACCCTGGAATCCTTTAAGTTTAGAAATCTAATTTTGCAACAGTTATAAACCCTACTTTACTAAATTGGAAATCCTATAATATCTGATGCATGAGAAAAAAGTTAGCAAAACGTGTTCAAATTGGTACAAAAAGATCGTAATTTATTGGATGCATTGATATATAAGCACTTTTTGAAAAAAATTGCAGGAAATCATTAAGATTATGGAATAAGGCAGTCAGCGTTTCGCTCAGTTGACTTGTGATATCACTGACAAAATCAATTTATCACTTGCCCTACACCTCTCAACACCCATCATTTTAACCGGAATAAAAAATCTGATGTCCCCGAGACAGTGAATAATCCCCTTTCTTCCTTAATCTTTTCAAACAAATGAAATTCAATGCTGTTTATGACATTCTCCAGTCTTAAAAGAGGCAAATTAACGATAAAAAATTCAGACATTTTACTGTCGTACACACATTGGGAAGGTGTTGGAATTATCACTGGTAACTTGTTTCCCCTGGCAGACAGGTAACTGACAGACAGGTATCCGACAGACAGGTAACCGACAGACAGGTAACTGACAGACAGGTAACTGACAGACAGGTAACTGACAGACAGGTAACCGACAGACAGGTAACCGACAGACAGGTAACCGACAGACAGGTAACCGACAGACAGGTAACCGACAGACAGGTAACCGACAGACAGGTAACCGACAGACAGGTAACCGACAGACAGGTAACCGACAGACAGGTAACTGACAGACAGGTAACCGACAGACAGGTAACTGACACACAGGTAACTGACACACAGGTAACTGACAAGTTAAATACGATTTTTTGAATTCATTTGAAGCTGATATGTTTACTTTTAGTTGCAGCCAGACTGAAATGTTAAAATGAATACTTTCACAAACCTATATTTGATAATGATTGAATGATGGATATTTTACAGCTCGTTCAAGATACATGTAGTTTCTCTGATGAATTGAAATTGCCAAGTGTAGTACAAGAAGAAAACTGGGCTCTTTGTCCGTCGGAAACCTTTAGGGGATACCAGGCAACATATCCATAAGCTGATCAAGCAAAAAAGCCACCAAAAATCCGAGAAATTACCTCTTTACCTACTGAGCCACGAAGGTTGCCTTCAGTAAATGAAGAGCCATTCTTAGTGATGCCAATAAGGATTTCTGACGGACTATGTGAAGGAAATTGCAGGAAATCACTAAGATTATGGAATAAGACAAAGTGTGCTTTTTTGGTTTGGCTGACAGGAGACTTTGCTGTTAAAATCAATTTACTTTTTGCCTAAGCCTTTCAGCACCAATTATGTCCAGCAGAGTAAAGAAATTTAGGTCAAATGAGACTCTTGATGAGAATCTACAGCAAGACCACAATGGACTGGGCCACTAACGCTATGCGAACAAACAAATTGAACAAAGAACAAAGATACAGAGCAAACTTCTCCGGGGAGGGGGGGGGACTTTTCCAGGAAGAACTTTTCCAGGGAGAACTTTTCCGGGGGGGGGGGGGGGAATTAACTGATTGGCGTTGGAAGTAGGAAAATCTATACAGTATGTGGCCTATGCGAACCAGAATATTGTTTGAAAAGTAAACAAAATTTAAATAGCCGGGACGACCATTCATTCATTCTAGGCCAAAGTAGGTTCAAAACAATACTTTTAGTACATTTTCGAGACTAGTAGCACTAAAAAGCTTCTGGATTATACGTCTAGAGAAAAATAGCCAATAATTTCTACATTCTGTTTAAGGCCAAAATATCAACATTTTGACAGCTCTTGCCACTTAAAAAAACAGTAATTATGTATAAATGAGTTCATGATATGATATGATATGATATGAAGTTTATTGCATAAAGCCAATTGGCCCATGAGCATACATTTCTCAAACATTTATGGATGGATGGCGGATTGAACAAATTTAATATGAAAAACATTGAGTGGTTTTATGTATACGGAAAGCCTTTTCAATGAATATAGCTAAGTTCCTTAACAATGTTGTGTTATTAGAGCTTAACAATTGTACACATTTGTACTAGCCGAGAAATCTTGGCTCTGCCGAATTTTTTTTTCCGTGTTTGTCATAGCCAAGATCACTTCCATAGTAAAAAAGTGATATTTGTTAAGGAGACCCGCCGAAAAAATCGGCGGCGCTAATTTCACAACAAATAAGCAAAGAATAAAATATTTACCACTGCATTCCGATAGTATAGACCACGAAGAAGGAGTTTGTCAAACTTATGCCGCTGTAAAGTGGTAAACTTTCCCTTATCATGCAGTCAATATTTGTTTCGAAGTCCACTGGGTTTTCAACCTGACGTAACCGCCATAGTAAAACATTTAAACGACCAGTTAAACTGTGCGTCGTAGAAATATTTCAATCATATATGACTTTACAGCGGCATAAGTTTGACAAACTCCTTCTTCGTGGTCTATACAATCGGAATGCAGTGGTAAATATTTTATTCTTTGCTTATTTGTTGTGAAATTTGCGCCGCCGATTTTTTCGGCGGGTCTCCTTAAGGGAGCGTTCCCATAAATCGTTCGTGATTCAATCGTGATTTTTTTGTATAAATCACGATACATCGAATTTCAGGTGTTCGTGAAATTTAAAAAATACGATTGAAAAATGCGATTGTTTCACGATTGGTTAGTTCAAATCGTGATTTTTTTTCACGATATAGTGAAATGCGATCAGTCACGCTGAGTGTGAAAGTAGTCCGACAGGGCGTCGCGTCAGTTGATAATGACCCGCTGTGAAGTCCGCTTACACATGGTGTGAGCATTGTTTAGCTATGAACGCTCTGTGTCTTATTGTGTAGTGACAAATGTCATGGTTATTTCACTGCATGTAATACGATATTTATTTTATCAGCATATTGTTCTTTTTTAGATTTTGAATAATATCAAGTTTTACTTTAGCTAGATGTGCAACAACAACAACGAAGCTTTGTGACGAAACAGCTCGATGCAGTTGTTCGTACTATTCTCAATGTTATGTTGTCAAAACTAATGTTTGAATGTATATGATTGTTTAAAACATCTAGCAAAAACTGACATAACGTTCTAAACTTGTTTTTCACATATAGAGTATTGTGTTCATTATATCTGAAGGTGGTACAACATCAGAGTCGGTATATTTTGCCGGTAACCGACCTTGGACACGGTGTGTTTGCAGACTGTAGTTTATCGTTTAAATAAATGTTATATGCATACTTTATTCAACAATTTGAAAACAGTGAATATGCTAGTCATTATCATTATCTTTGTCTAATATACATCATTTTCTGGCTTTAAAGCAGGCCTCTGAAACACATATTACAGAATATCTCTTACCCTTATAAAAACAGTATTTTCCCGCTCTGTCACGAATTAGTGGGGCTCATAAATATGACGGCCAACTGGGTTGATAACTTTGCTGGGACATTTCTCGCCGAAAACACTGGCCATTTTAAAGGAAACATATATTGTACACATTTTACTTAACTGGATGTGCCAAACACCTTGAAATATTGTTACAGGTATTGGCCTACTTCAAACAAACATTTTATTCCAGTTCGCCAATCAAAAAAAAATGGAGAAATAAGTCAAACGATTCAGTTTATTGCACCTTAATCAAAATAATAGATGTGGAGCTGACTGTTCATAATTAAGACGAGATATTCTCAATCTTTAATAATTAGAAGGGAGTAGATTACACAATAATGGGAGAAAGACTGGTGAACTGAGGCGAGTTGTATTGCGGGTCCAAACTTGTCTTGGGTGGTTTAGCTCCAGTGTAGTTTTGTTAATCCTTATAATTCGTCCGACTGAGACTTGGTAAGTATTGTTCCCTGATAGATGGGGAAATGTGACTCTGTGAAGAGGAAGGAAGACACCTGCAGAAGAACACCTACGATGATCATGCAGGTTTACTATACCACAAAATGTTGAAATACACACAGATTGTTGATTGATTGTTTCACGTTGCGCCGTACTATAGATATTTTACTCCCGAATTCCTGCAAAATACAGTTGATTATTTGATTTTACTAACTGTGTATTGAATCAAGATTATTTAACTTTTATGACGGTGCTGTCATGCTTATTTGGGAAGAAGACCAGGCTCCATACCCAGAGGAAATCCCAGACCTTTCGTGGCTTACTGTAACATTCATAAACATCTATTTGACGAAATACCACAAGTTGCAGGAAAGATACTTACTTAACGTTTTATTAAAACTTGTATCAAGATAAGGATTTACAGGACATGGAATAAAACTTTAAGAGGACACAATATAAGCTACATATGCACAATTTATTTCCACAACAAAACTTGAAAAAGTGAAAGATATTTTCAAAACGTAGGCTGGCTGTTATAAATCTGTTCTTTGGCAAGATCATCTATACCATTGTTTTCTGAAGAAGGAAAAACACAAAGCAACACAAAATGTTATTTGTCAAACATACAGAATGGTAGACAAAGGTTCCTGTTTATATTAAAACAACATTTATAAAATCTCCCTTTATGAAAGACACACAGGTTGCCAAAAGTTTACCTATTCAATAGATTTGATTATCGGGACAGAGGTATTTTTTCGGTAAACTGAATGATTGAGGTGGAAATAATTAATATCCATGCAATATGTGGCCTATGATAATTCAACTAAATTCATTTATTTTAGGTCTGAATTAGTTCTAACCATTATTTAAGCGTACATTCTCGACACTGGTATCAAGTCTATTGCCTTTGTAGAATACTAATAAAGAATTAAAAAATGTTTTGGCAGCTTATGTGTTGAGCTTGTCGTTGGACAAGTTTGGTTTAAAATAAGTTGTGTCTATCTTATCTTATACTATAAGTTATAGTTACCAAACATGAAAGAGATTAGCCCTACTGATTTTTTTTAAATTATGAAGGTACAGACTTTCCAAAAAAATTATTACGGCGGATGGTTTGTGAAATGCAAGTTTTACAGAAATCCGACAACATTGAATTGGTTGTCTCAAAACAAGTATTCCATAACATATGCTCGTTTGATATTTAACCAGTTACAAATTAAACTGGGTTTACATTTGGACAGTCAAAATATGTCGTAAAACCTTATTTCTAGAATGATTTGTGTTTAGAAAAATTAACCTCACACGGAGTGGGGAGGGGTATCTCAAAGGTGTCGATCTTTTTTTATAAATCTGACGAAAGGCAGGATGTTCATTGATAACGACATCCTGAGATCAGTCACATTTATTCTTAATCCCCCTAATAAAGGATAAACAGCGTTGAGTTGAGTTCGTTAACCACACTTTTAGTTCACGAAATACCCCATGAAGCAAGCCATAAACAGAACCAAGTCTTTTGTCGACGGGGAAAAGTCAGTTGGGGGAGGGGGCGATAAGTCTGTCTGAGCTACCGTTAGGGAAGCCCAATATCGAAATAATACTCCGCAGTATGAACGTTTCAAGCAGACAACACAGACTTCAATCTGATGCGTGAGTAGAGTTTCAACCAATTTAAAAAGTACAACAACAACATTTCCAGATTATATTTGTTTTCACTGATCAACACAAACCAAAAGGTGGATAGCGAACTATTTAGTCTTGCGCGCTGTGACAAAGTCTGGCAAGTAAACTACATATCAATGCGTGAAAGACAAGCTGATCGTGATTTCTATACATCGTGATTTTCAAGCCGCGACAGTTCAATCGTGATTTTAAAACTTTAGAAAAAAATCACGATTAAATGGAAACGTAAAAAACACGATGCAATCGTAATCCAATCGTGAAATTTCAGGAAAAAATGCGATCTTTCTCAACACGATTATTGGGAACGCTCCCTAACAAATATCACTTTTTTACTATGGAAGTGATCTTGGCTATGACGAACACAGAAAAAAAATATTCGGCAGAGCCAAGGTTTCTCGGCTAACATTTGTACCTGTTTACAATGTATCTGTCAAATCAATTTATAAAAACGGCTCATGTGTATTCCAACAATTTTACAGCTTCACTTAACCTTATCCTGCCAAAAACCAAAACCAACTACTTTAAAAACTCTCTCACTTTCTCTGGAGTGACTCTGAGCAACCAGCTGCCACTCGATATTAAAAAAATCTGAAAGTGAAAAGCCTCAAAAGGAAAGTCAGCAATCTGGTCCCAGTTTTTAACACCTACCCATGTTTAGTCAATCATTTTTCATTGTGTGTGTCAAAATGTTATTTACAATCTTGCTAAAAAAATATTTTCTATAATGTACAGAGTAATCAGGAGTTTAATATAACTCTTGTTACCAAACTTTTGGGCCGTGGACTTTTCTTAAATTGCATGTAGGCCTACTATAAACTTCTTTGTTTCGTTCTGATTAAATGTTTTACATAATTTTTATTTAACATTCTAATACACCTCCAACTTGTTTAACATTACAGAGATTGGGAAGCCAGGGACCCATTATCTGATGCAATAAAGGGTTCCTGCTGGTTTCAACCACGTTGTGCTTTAAATTAGGGGTGAGTTGGTGTAGAATAATCTTGGACCGAAAGCGCCCTGAGTGACAGCTGTGTTCTAACACCTCATAGGATTTAAACTGCATGACGTCATTTGATTACTTGCCTCGTTGACGAGTCACTTGCGGGAGAGAGAGAGAGAGCAGTGTTCGATAACGTCACAACATTCCGGAATTATGACGTCATAGCGTTTGAGCTGACAGCACTGATTTCACCCGCTATACGTTCTACATATGGGTTGGTTCAAAACATTTCTGATTGGTTCTGGTTACCCAAGGGAAGGTCTAAATGTTCCTATGCAGGTTGGAAAGGCTGGTTTTCTGATTAAAATTCTTACGTTTTGAATACTGAAATTGAATTAATTTACATATGATATGTATTAGAATAGAAATTAAGGACTGCCTGGCGGAAATACCACTATTATTTGAAGACTCGGGGCTTCGCCCGTCGCCCTCAAATAGTGGTATTTCTCGCAACTTACCCTTTATTCAGCAACACACAGCTCACCAGCGTGTCCTTTATTTCTTAATTGATCATCTGTTCTTTGTTTAGATTATGTACTTATTTTATATTATTATTAGTTTTTTCAAAGTTTTATCACCCCTCTTTTGTATAGATTATGAACTTACTTTATTTATTATTATAATTTTATTTTTTTCTTTTCTTTTACTTGTTTTTTTCTTCTTCATTTCTTTGTATTTTGTTTGTTGGAGGGACTCAAGGAAGTTCTTTGAAACTAATTGTAAATAAAGTATTATTGCACAAAAACAAAATGTGCTCAGCTGTAACTCTAATTGAAAATACGTATAATTTGGTTTTATGCAAGCATCGTCCCTTTTCGTATTCCATTATCATGCCTTGTAACATTTTACGAGCAGCCTCTTTTCTTTGGATCTAACAGCATATAATTTTGATTGATAGGGTATGCTGTACATTATTATTTTTCTTATATATGCGTTTTAACAGGTTAAGTGGGGAAGGGAAGTGGGCCCTTTGGCAGAGAGACCCCGGACCTTCAACTGGTACAACATACCTAGTAACCCTTCTACATAGGGCATATTTTTTGTAATTTTGCTCAAGTTGGTATCCATATAAAAACATAAGTCAAACATAGAAGTCAATTTTCTTAAAACTAAGTTAGATCGAAAAGGCGGAATGTATGTTGGGTTTTTTATTTTTAAATTAGTTAAGATTGTTGCTTTCAACTGAAAAAAAAAGTAAATCTGACTCAAGTTATTAAAATCGTTTTAAGTTCCTTTATGAATATCAGTTCAGTATTTCCGACCTTAAAGAAGCAAAAAAAGGAAACTGAGGAAGTATATCATTATTGATTAAAATGGCGTTGTCTCCACTGACATGTGACATAACTGATATAAATCAATTTAACACTTGCCCTACTCCTCACGGCACTGCAATGTCCCACTTTAAGGCCCCTACCTGATCCATTCGAAAGCTATTATTCTGGTACAGTGGGCAAACAAAAATTCCTGGTCCGACCATAGCATTTCAAACTAAAATTGACTTTGAAAGGAATATAAAGGAAATTGCAGGAAATCACTAAGATTATGGAATAAGACACTCAGTGTTTCGCTCAGTTGACTCGTGACATCGTTGATAAAATCAATTTATCACGCGGCTTACGTCTCTTAACACCAGATGCATCTGTCAGAGTAAAGAAGTTTAGGTCCGTTGAAAACCTGAATCTGAAAACAAGCTTTCTGGAAGTCTACCTGAATCAATACATCTAGTAATAGAATAGATCTTTTTCTCTTTTTTGCGTTCAATCGAGAAATATTCGGCAAATTGTCTGCAGTATTCTTGTATTTTTTAGGGTTACGCTTTCTCGAAAAATGGCAAGAATGCTTAAGTTTAATTAGTTATTGTATTTTAGAAAGTGAATATAACAGTATTCTCGTGTGTATCTAGATTAACAATCATACCCAATCTGAAGCTGTTGTAATAAGTTGGAATGAGGAAAATCCAGACTGTATGTGGCCTATAAGAACCGAAATAGTGTTCGAAAAGTAAACAAAATTGTAATAACCCGGACGACCATTCATTCATTCTAAGCCAAAGCTACATGTAGTTGAAAACAATGCTTTATCATACATTCTCAAGACTATAAGTACTAACAAGGTTCTGAGTTATTTGTCTTGAGAAAAATAGCCGATAATTTCATCATTCTGTTATAATGGCCAAATATCTAAATTTTGGCAGCTGCATGCCACTTTAAATTTTAGCAATTGAAATTCCAAATTCATATGAAAGTTTTATATTTCTCTATTCAATTCACATACACAGATGCCGTATTATGTAACCAGGGACTTAAACTCTTCAAGTAATGGAGCGGAAGGGAACAGATATATATTTATGGAACAGATATATACATGTAGAATAAAAGAAAATATTGCATAATCTAATATAGATGTCACATTATGCAACTGAGGATGTCAATATAGGTTCATGGCACACCATCTACGTACCCATAAAGTATATGCTGTAAAGGATTTGTAAAGATTGGATCAAAAGTTTTCAAGTTAAAGTGCGAAGGGAACGCAGATATAGACTAAGACAGAATATTACATAATCCAATGTAGAAGCCAAATTATGCAATGGACAATGTCCTAAATGGTTCATGACAAACTTTCTACCCATAAAGTACATGCTGTAAAAGAATTGTAAAGATCGGATCAAAAGTCTTCAATGGAGCAGAAGGGAACGAAGATATAGACTAAAAGAGATATTACATAATCCAATATAGGTGCCATAGTATGCATCCGAAGATGTCATAAATGGTTTGTTGACACACCATAAGGTATCATGGTACACTCATATATAAAATTTCAGCATGTTTCATGAAAGCATTTAGAAAAAAAAATTCAGAAAAGTCAATAGCTGGACACAGGATGATGGGCAAAGTGCAAATATACAGTCCTCATCTGTGACCAGGCAGGGGAATTAAAGGACGAGAGGCCCACGATTCAAAGTTTTAAAGTTCTAGTGAAAAAATTTGAATGGCCCCCGTAAATCAATGAAATTTTAGGCCGATTTTTGTTCAACTTGCCATTTTGGTTGGAAAACCCTCCATCTACAGCATGCATTGGCATAGTTACGGCTTTTAAATGAATTATTTGGAAGGACCTCGGCTTTCAGATTTCTCCTCTCTTAATTTTACACATTAATTTGTTCGAATTTCATTGTAAATCTACCAAATCCCTCTTCATAAGAAGAAAACTTTAAAATTGGCCTGACAGATTTCAAACTCTCCTTGTACAATGACAATTTGTCCCATAGTCCGCAGTATGTCCGAGAATTTCCCCAATAGCTGGACAATTTGATGACAATGTAACTCTCGCATCACATGATTGCAGAGTTTTGAAAAGTATGTTGACAGAAAATAGTTATCCCACCCTTTTAATGGTTTAATGTGTGGCTCTTCCTGCTCGACAAGTACATGTAGGTAACACAGGAAAGAGACATATGAGTGCGGCTAGCATTGGCATAGCATTTCAGAACTATAATTGACCTTAAAGGGTAAGAAAGGAAATTGCATGAAATCACTAGGACTATGAAATAAGACAGTCAGTGTTTTGCTCAAATGACCCGTGACATCACTGATAAAATAAATTTTCCACTTGACACCTGTCATCACTTGCTACATGTCAGAATGAAGGACTTCCTTCCTTGATTGATTGATGTTTAAAGTGGCATGAGCTGCCCAATTTCCCACTTTTTTCATAATTTCTGATCGTCACGACAGTAGGAGGCTTTGAGGACCATCGAAAAACTAAATGATTGGCGTTGGAATGAGGAAAATCCATACAGTATGTGTCCTGTACGAACCGAAAACGTGTTCAAAATGTAAACAAAATTAAAATAACCGGGACAACCATTCATTCTAAGCCAAAGTTAGTTCAAAACAATACTTTATCGTACATTTTCGAGAGTAGAAGTACTAAAAAGCTTCTGAAGTATACGTCTTGAGAAAAATAGCCAATAATTTCAACATTCTGTTTTTACGTCAAAATATCAACATTTTGGCAGCTCATGCCACTTAAACGCAGCACTCAAGATTATTTTACTTTAAATATGGAAACATAACAAGAGGGTGGAAACCCAAGGGGCTCGTTCTATTAAGCTAGCATGAGTTGCACCAGTCGCAAAAGAGTGTTAAATTATAGGAACATGCGCACTCTATGCTGTAAACCTATGCGTAACTTTGCGCCAGCTTAGTAGAACGACCCCTTACCTTCGTTGAGAAACACGCAACTCTTCCATATTGGTCCCTTCAGATTTCAGACAAATGTTTATCTAATATTGCCACAAGGTCCCACTTTTAACCAAATAAGTCGTTTCGGTTATGTAGCACTCATTCTAAATTTTTTTTCTTTTTCCAAAAGTGTACAACATTTAATCTAATTACTACAATATGAACTCAAACTGAAGAAAACATTATTTTGAGTTAAGAAGTTTGTTTACTAAACAGTCCATCAACCTGTACAAGGCTGTAATTCGAGTCATATGGCAAAATAAAAATTTAAAATTAGTAAACAAAACTGCATAAAGAAAGAAAATTATTGGCAATAAAGAAGATTATAGAATATTCTTGATTTTGACATGACGTCACGATCACCCCCGACAACAAGGCTCCTAATTTGCATATCGGTGAAAACAAGCGCATGACGACGCCATCGGTATTTAGAGAGAGGCCGTGGCAATTTTAAATTAATCATTATCTGTACAACCGGAAGCAACACAGCTTTTAGGCATAGTTGATGTTTTGGAAAGTTTACTTTTTTACAATTTAGGCCTAACTGCTCAAAATCACTTTTCAAAATGGCGATCAAGTTGTTTTCACTGATCTAAAAATAAACTGGATCGAGCTTCCAATTGGTGGAAAGTGAAGCACGTCATAGGTACCCGGATGTCCGAAACCAAGAATGACAGTCAATGATTAAGAGTTTCGCTCAGTTGACTCGTAACCTTCTTGATAAAATCAATTTACCGTTCGGCTAATTACACACCTATTTGCACTCTTAGAGAAAAGAACAGAGGTCATGCACTTGAGATACTGAATTTACGGTAGGGTTAGTAGTAGTGCAAAGTTTCCAGATGGAATTGTGGGATGGTTGCCAGTTACCACCGGAAGGTCGTGGGTTTCCTCCAGGCATAGAGCCTGGTTTCCTCTCACAATAAATTTACTGGCAATGCCGCCATGCATATATAAGTGAAATAATCTTGAGCGCAGCGTAAAACACCAAACAATGCATATTCAAAGGGAATATTCAAAGGGAATTGGTAGAGTTGTGAGAAAATTATAATTCCATATTGCACACCAAAAAACAAACTCAAACATGATCAGACAGCTACATACATGTATAGGTAAACCCAAACATATAGCTTTAGAACAAATATAATTAAAACAGAGTTTCATTGAACAAAACTTACATTTTCTGCTCAGTTCTATTAAAAGATTAGTGATAAAAGTGATTAAAAGGACACCGTGTGTCTGATGAAAATAACAGATTTAAAAAAAATGCTCACATTTTCCTGTCATACACATAATGGAAGGTGTTTCTTTCCCCTGATAGGCTATTTAATAAAAAGTTTAATACAATTTTTTAATTCCTTTGCAGCTCATTTGTTAATTTCTAGTTTAAGCTAGACAGAATTTTTTAGCAGAGACTCCAGAGCGGGTTGTTAAATGCTTACAGTACCTCTGTTTATAATAACTTGAAACCGCCTGTAGAACGGTCAACAAGTGTACCATGGAATTCCCACTTGACCTGTACATTTTTCGCTGAAAATCTACCTCCTTTCACCACAAATTCTTCACAGAAATCATTGTCATAATAAACCATTAAATTAGGCAACATTTACAAATAATCATACAAAAATTTATTGATGTTCTACCGAAGCCGTGTTAAAAAGAGCAGGTTTGAGTAAGATTGTAGAATTCAACAACAGAACAAGCTTGAATTTAAAATTAATGAGATTTTTTGATAAAACCAGAATAAAGCATTATGTTTCACAGATACAGTGTTGTCTACAAATTTTTTGCTAAAACTATGTTATAAATATTTGTGAAAGTGGAATAATCTGTCAAATTTTAGATAATTATCGTAAAAACAGAATAAGAAAATCTTTTCGATTGTTCTGAAGAGAGGAATTATTAAGATCTTTCTATAAATATTGGATCACTATACAATTCAGTTTCAACCCCAAAAAACACATTTGCTAATAAAAAGAAGCAATAGAGAAACAAAAAGTTTAATGATTTCTCCCAAAAATAACTAAAGTCTGACAGCCTTTGAGAAAGCTGTGCTTAAAATAGACGATAAAAAAGATTACTATTGGTGTTGAGTCTGTTATACCTTACAAGAGGATAAGCTGTCATAATGCTACCATATAATCCTCCAAGCTAAATAATTAATCTGAAAGGATCAAAGATAAAACGGAAAATAAAATCCTCGAGAGGCTAGAAGGATTTACGATTTAATGGCAGCGGAAATAATACACATGTATTTTTGGAAGATAAGCAATTTTATTTCATGAATTTCCTTTAAAGGTTAATATCAGATAATCCCTGCTGTTGCCATGCCAACCAATACAGTGATGATATCAGTGACAATGGCCGTTTTATAATCTTTTGACATCACTCGGCTATCTGTGCCTTTAATCTTCTGAATGTCAAAAGTCGAGAAGCAGAATCTGGCGATGACTTTATTACCGCCTGATACCCAAAGGGAATCTAATTCTCCCTTGACCTTTACTGACAGGGGTCATTTGTGGGAGTCTGTGGCAGCACGATGTCAAGATGGATAGCGGCCACTAATATACGATGTTCAACAGCGGCAAGATGGGAAATAGAACACAGCAATTCAATACCTCTTTATTCTACTTCAAAACAGAATCCGCGATAACGACTCTCTTAAAATATTCTAGAGCAAAAATAACCGTCAACGACAGCGCCAAAGTACAGTAATAGAACCTTATTGCTAATCTGTCGACCAAGATCCCCCAATCGAAGTGCCACTTTCTCGGTAGCTGTATTTGATGATAAAAACAACCTGGTTTTCACATCATTTTAAAGTAAGGTTTCTGTACAATTCTCAAATGCTTTCTACAAGATTAAAATTATTCGGTTGAATTAATATTATGCGGCTGACACAATAAAAAATTAAAAATAAAGTGTAAATCAAATGCAATTTTTTACATAAATTTTAATTCTGTTCTGTCTTAGAAAAACTTTAGGTGGTTTTAAAACTCAAAACTTTTTCACAAGTTTGTATTGATTGATGTTTTATGCCACATTCAATATTCTTTCAGTTATATGCCTGCATTGTCAGGTTAAATTAGTTTGTTATAATTAGATTGATTGATTGTTTGGTGTTTTATGCCGCGCTCAAGATTATTTCACTTATATGGCGGCGTTGCCAGTTTTGTTGTGGGACCTTCTGGTCGTAACTGGCAACCATCCCATATAGGTCGTTCGAGGTTATAATTAGAAGAGAAGTTATAATCTCACCCTGTGAGACAGATCAAATGAAATTGTTATGTTAAAGCTAAAATGTCTACTTTTTTCAGAATACCTACATGTAAATGTGACCTGTAACTGTAGATTGCCTTTGTATTTATTTAAAAAGCATTGTGATGACATAAAGCAACTTTCCTCTAAGGTCTCTGGCGTAAATGAAAAGGCAATTCAAAATATGCATATCTTTAGTCACCAATCTGAATTATCTTCGTCTGTTATCATACTTGAGTTTTAATCTTTCATGGACATTCAGTCTTTTCTGGGAATTGAGTCTTTTTTGGGCATTACCAATTTTTGTTAACACTCAAATCTTCTTGCAGACATTTGTTGTGGCACAATTGTTTTGACAACTGACTGCCCAACCATGATAAATTAGACAGAATTTGTGTCTATTTGTTGACTTATTGTAATAAATGTGGACCAACGTTCTTATCCAAATCGTGGGTTTTGGAGGGGCCTCCGTGGCTCAGTCGGTAGAGCGTTGGACGCTCAATCCAAACAGCCTTCCACCAATGGGTAGCGGGTTCGAATCCCACTCAGTCCAAAAAAAATTTGAAAATTTTCTGACTGGGTTTTCACTCAAACGACCTATGTGGGATGATTGCCAGTTACCAATTGAAGGTTGTGGGTTTCCTCCAGGCTCTAAGCCCGGTTTCCTCCCACATTAAAACTGGCAACGCCGCCATATAAGTGAAATACTCTTGAGCGTGGCGTCAAACACCAATCAATCAATCCACAGAAGGCAAGGTTCTATTTTATTTGGTCAATAAAGGTTTCAAACCCTCAACCTATGGCTGTAAGGCCTGTGTCAGACTGAGAGACTATCATTTTACTGGCTAAGCCACAAGGCGTCAAGCTTGTTTTGAAAACAAATTATTATATGTTTTGATATTTCTTGGAAAAATCGTATCTTAATAACAAAATTATTGGCGTATTGGATATTGTGAATTCCCTGCATAAAGCTTAATTGCATTGAAAACAAACAAGAGAAATAAATTTTTGTGCACATCATCGAAACCCAATAAAGCCTGTATATAATTTTTATGAAAAACTCCACTCACAGAACCAATCATTATTGATAGTCCTAAAATGAAACAACAAATCCCAAAGTTTACAAAAAAAAATCCTAAAGTCAACAAAAACCATCGTTATCTAATTTTAACATTAAATTAGTGTTCAATTCAATTTAACTTCCCATCAATTTGTCTGTAATATGAGTCCAGGCTAACAAGTGACTTAATTAAGAAGATCGATAAACAAAAAAACAGGACTCACTTTATGTTTCAACTAAACTCAGCAGTACTGCAATGGCAGCACTCCTTTACATATACAAATATTGCCGAACATAAAATTTACGTTTAACTTTTGGGAGAGCTCTAGAAATTTACAATCATCTTTTATTCAATAATGCAAAATAAAAGAAATAAAAATGGTTTGAAATTCTATTAGCAGTACTCATATAATATGAAACCTTAAGATATTACATCCGATAATGACAATTTTTTAATAAATCTTTCAAAAAGAGATTGAATTAATTGTATTAATTAATATCTTATTAATACCTTAGGCCAAAAAAAAAAATACCTGTGTTTCCGTCTTCCGACCGACTCAAACAAATTTACGCCGAGTCAAAAGTTTTTAGACTGCTGTTAAAAAAAAAAAAAAAAAAAATCCGGCGAACGCGTTTTACGTTTGTACTTTTAAGTTGTAGTACCATCGGGAAATGGTTGAGAGCTTTTTCCTGGAGTTGCGAGTAGGGCCAAGAGAATAGAGCCAAGCGAGTAGGGCCAGTGCTACAGATAACTGATAAGGCCCGTACACGCGTAAATACGGCGGGAAAATTGCACAATATGGACAAGGAAAGAAAACTAACCGTAATAATACTGCCTGAAACGGTAAATACGGGTATATTGCAAATATAGTCAGTACAACAGAAAAAATAAATAGGAAAATCTGGTTTTAAAAGAATATGTTATTGTTTGTAGTTGTTGTCCATCATAAAGTGTTTAATTTTCTTAAAACCTGAGGCTAAAGATCGTGAAATATGTCACCTCCAAGGAATATCTAGAATGGAGATCATTCATTGGTTGACTTTTGACCTAATTGACCAAGCTTTGCGAAAATGGAGATCAATGATTGGTTGAAATTTTCTATTTAACAAAAGTTAACTCCCCTTTGCTATTTATAGCATTTTTTGTCCTGAGTTGTGAGGGTCCGATGGTAAACACATTTCTGTTATGTTTTCATCGAAAACACACATTCACAACTTGATTTATACATTATTGTTTACACTTTTACTTTTTGGTGTTGAAACTTCTAATAAAACAAGTCAAACTAGACCTAAAAGTACGAAATCTTCAACACTGAATATACACCTTTTCTGGCTTATGCAGTGGTGTAGCCCTACATGACAAGGTTGTGTATATAGTATACATCGTATTCGGCATCGTGTCAAAGTTGACGTGAAAGTTGAACACATGAACATTTTGGCACTATCTAATTTTATCAGCTAGATATTATATCTATATTATATATTTTATTAACTTAATAAATATAATGTAAAAAATAAAAAGAAGTCCATGCGTAGAAACTACAATAAAAAAGAAATTTCTATAAATATTTTTATTTTTTATTTCAGTTACTTGCATGTACATTCACATTCATTAATGTGTATATTCCATACCATTGATTGATTGATGTTTAACGCCGCATTCAAGATTATTTCACTTATATGGCGGATACAGTCCTGGCTGGAGAAAATAATTATCTGGAGCACTGAGTAGGGCCATTTTAATCGCATCCTACAAGTCGGTACGACAAATCACACAGTAAGAACATGCCTTAAGTGTCCTCTGTATATATTCCAAAATAGTTCATTTTCGTTTTTTTTGTTCTTTATCAGTGAAGCATCTCTGATTTTGTTTCATAAATCGCATTCTTCTCTGATAGGTATAGATCAGAAATTATGACTGTTAAAGAAACTAAATATGGAAAATGGTATGTTTTATACATGTAAGAGTATTTCATTCATTCGCCCAGTTTCATACATGTATCTCTTGTGCCGAAGGAAAAAAAAAAAAAAAAGAAAAAAAAAAACCTACCTACCTACCCTATTTTTTTTAGGCCTGCAAGCGGAAACACAGGTATTTTTTTTTTTGGCCTTATTTTCAGATCATTGGACAGCCATTAATCCAGCAATATGTAATGGTCAAGATACAAAAGTAGGCCCTTTTTGGACACCCACTTCTGTGAAGAATGGCTATTTTAGAGACCTTATTTTTAGATCCTAAATGAAGTACCAGAAGTAATTGGCACATAAACTATGAGCACCAGAATGAAATTACAAGTGCCTTCATTTGTGTTATACCATCTGGTTGCAGACAATTGTCAAGGGTGTCGTTACCAAGCAACTGCTTGACCATTAGCTAACTGGATCTGGACAATAGCATAGAAGTGTTCTGGACATTCAGATTTGACCTTTAATGACGAACAGTTTATTTTATTATCACTAACAAAGTGGAATAAACTCACACGACAGTTGTTCATGAGCACAGTGGTAATTCTACCCTATCATTAACACTGATTGGTGGTCAGAAAGGCTATTATATTAACACCATTGCCTATTGACCACCAGAGACAACATTGCTGTGTGACCACTGTCGTTGTTAATTTAGAATAATGAAATAATAAATGTCTCTCAGCCTGACAGACTGTCTTGTACCTTGAACCGAAAATGCTGTAAATAAAGGTGACTTGATTGGACGATTGCGTTTACCATCTCATTCAAAAAAACTTCCCTAAGTTAATTGACTTGTGCGGTTTACATGTTGGTAGGAGACGGTGCAAATAACTGAAATTTCAAAGATCCGCTAACATGGAACTGAAATTTCAAAGATCCGCTAACTTGGAACTGGAATTTCAAAGATACGCTAACTTGGACACATGGGCGTTCAGCTTTCTAAAGTAAACCTCACAGAAGGTTGGGGGTTTCCTTCGGGCAAAGAACCCTGTTTCTCCCCCAACTAATCCTGGCAATGTCACAATATAAGCGAAGCAATCTTGAGCGAGACAAAAAACGTCAATCAATCAATCAATTTTAAAGTGAGCTATGTCAGCTTTGTAGAGGAGATATCCTCGTACAAGCGTTCATCAGAATTGGGAGACGGTCTTTGTGAGTGGACCTTAACATTTTCATCACATTAATTCTGCGGGACAGTTGAGAAAATCTGTCAGGACATAGAAACGCCATTAGAGAAACTAAGAGTATGAAAATAGTGTTGATAATTGTATAGATTCCCGGAATTCAGAATGATCTATGGATACACAGCTGAATATAAATGACAATAAATCCGGACTGTCAATGAAGATGCCTAAACTATCGACCTACACACTGGATTTTATCTCACCGCTGTAACCAAACCATGTTGATATCGCTATGATAGTTTGATATCGGTCTTATTTCCTAGGATAAAATGTCGCTCAAGTATATAGATCAACACATCACTTTGGTTTTCGTTTTTTGGGCAATGTTTATGCAAATCATTGAGGAATTTCTTTACGCAAGATAAAAAACAACTACAAAAAACGTAAAATCAGAGAACGGCAAAGAGAAATACAGACACAAGGTTGAACAGCTAGAAAGAACTCTACCAGGATGCTGTTTAGAAAATGTCATCATAATCCACCAAACGTTAGGCAAGACATAGTTCAGGGGATTCCAGAAAATTCTACTGACCAAGGCTAAGCTTCCGTCAGTCATCAACCTAATGAAATATCATAGGTTTTCAGTTTATTACAACAATTTATGATTGGGTATAAAGGTCTTAATGATATTTTTAACAAAATTAGAAACTTGTCTCCATGGTTAATTTTAGATAAGATTTTCACTGTGCCCGTGTGTTTTAGTGTTCATAAATATATTGAAAGACAAACAGCACAAACACAGTAAGTCTCCCAAAAAATGTTGGGCGCCATAAAACATATATATTTTTAGCATTAAAGGTAACTTCAGGTAAATGACATCATATTTCATCATCTCACATCATCATTAACGGAATATTGATTTTATCTCTAATGATTTTTTTTTTATGATCTTCAAATGCCTCTTTTAAAGAACAGAGTTCATGAAGACAAAATTTGAATAAAGTGCTTTTCCTAAACTTGAAAGACTGTGATGTCTATGATGATAATCTGTAGAATGTGTAACAAAAATATTGCTATTCCATCTACTTACATGTATAATATTTATTTGTTCAAAATGAAAGAAAATTCTTGTTTCCCATAGTACTGCTTCTAGAAAAAGCAGATGAAAGAAAGAACTGACAAAGCATTGGATGAATCAAATTTGGGGAAAGGGAATCAGAGCATACACAATCATAAATCAATAAAGATTTCACATGAGAAAAAAACCTGTTCAAACAAAATTTTTTTATTCCTATAACAAAATTAAAACGAAAAACTTTATCAAGTCACAGCTGGTGAAATAGGTCTACACATGTGGTCACGGATCTGGAACAATATGTATCAAGCTATAATTTGTCAGATTCACTAAGAAATTGTGACATGATGGTTCCAGTCAGTGGATGTTAGTGTGCCAATTTAGCACAGAAACTTGAATTATCCACTGATTGGTTTATTGCTGTTTAACACCAGTGGCTGCTGTACATATCTTATCTTCCGCTTTAACTACATGTACATGTCCCTTTGAAGTGGCATGTGAGCTGCCAAAATTCACACTTTTTTCATAATTTCTGATCGGCATGACAGTAAGAGGCTTTGGAGGCCATCGGAAAACTAAAAGATTGGCGTTAGACTGAGGAAAATCCATACAGCATGTGGCCTGTACGAGCCGGAAACGTGTTCGAAAAGTTAACTAAATTTAAATAACCGGGTTAGTTTTAGTTAAAAACAAAACTTTATCGTACATTTTCAAGACTAGAAGCACTAAAAAGCTTGTGAATTATACGTCTTGAGAAAAATAGCCAATAACTTCAACATTCTGTTCTAACGTCAAAATATCAACAATTTGGCAGCTCATGCTACTTTAAGTAACTTTCAAAACACCTTTTTAAAATACATGTTCTTACATACATCATCAATGAAAAGTTGTAAAAAAATATTTAAACAGTAAAATATAAAAAAAAAATGTGCAACTCATGCCACTTACATAGTGTGAGGCTATATTCATATACATGTATATGTCTAAACGTTACACTTGCAAATTCAGTTTTATGAATCATTCTGTATTAGAAATGTTTGAAAGTAAATATTGAAATAAAATAAACATTCTAAAGTTAATAAAAACAAATCGACAATTCAAAAATGAAATAGAAATTCAATTAAATAAATAGGTATAAGCAGAAGTTTAGCGATTTTCCTCCAGAAAAGCATGATAATCCGCCCCTGCATATTCTGACTTCTTTTCCGATCTATATTATATCCATGTCAACCAAATTGATTGCATGGTGTTTCCAAGACGGTCCTGAGTCAGATTGAGTGACTACATGTATCTCTCTACCAACTGAACCTCCAGGGTCCAAGTGCAAAATAACAGTTTACTTCTAAACAACAGCAAACTCAGTAGCAGAGAGTACAAAGTAAATATTTGCCATAAGTGAACTCTCAGTGAAAGACAACTACTGAATGGCCAGTCAATGTTGTTTTGTACTGGTATTGATGTCCATTGTAATGTGGTATCCTGTATTGTATGAGGACGAGCTGGGGTTAACAAGGACGAGCATGACTGAGGACACAAATTGATCATTTCAGTACTCTGAAGTCAAGATTCTTTTTTTTAAATGGGGACATTGCCAGATTTTATTGTGTGTGTGCACGGATGTCTGTCCGTGGGGGGTGGGGGAGGGGGCTGTACTCGATTGGTTGATTAATGTTTTACCGCGCACTCAAGATTATTTCCCTTATATGACGGCGCTGCCAGGTTTAGTGGGGGAGGAAATACACCTCATTGTCCAGAGGAAACCCCCAACTTTTGTCAAGTACCATTGCAACTGGGGATTACTTGATTGTTTGGTGTTTTACCCAGCACTCAAGATTATTTCCCTTATATGGCGGCGTTGCCAGGTTTAGTGGGGGAGGAAACACACCTCATTGTCCAGAGGAAACCCCTGACTTTTGTCAAGTATCATTGCAACTAGGGGGTATTTGAAGGGCTCAGTACCTGAAGAACATGTGGCAAACATCCTACCAAGGTGGATTGATCAATAGCTGTAATAGATGTATGCCTCAATCACTTGTTGCTATGTTGCCATGTTTAGTGGTGGAGGAAACTGCCCAACCCATGTCAAGTACCATTGCAACTAGGGGGGATTTGAAGGGCTTCGTACCTGAAGACCATGTGGCAACCATGCTACCAAGGTAGATTGATCAATAGCTGTATTAGGTGTATGCCTGAATCACATGGCACTATGTTGCCTGGTTTAGTGACGTAGGAAACCGCATGACCCATGTCAAGTACCATTGCAGCTGGGGGGTATTTGAAGGGCTTTGTACCTGAAGACCATGTGGTGTCCATCCTACAAAGGTGAATTGATCAATAGCTGTGTCAGATGTATGCCTCAATCACTTGTCGCTATGTTGCCAGGTGTATTGTAGGAAGAATCAGACTCTTTGCCATGAGGACAACCCAATCTTACACTGCTACCTGCCAACTCTTACACACAGGGTGTTTGGATGAAAAAAACTAATTGAGAAATTTTCAATTTTTGTTTGGAGTAAGTGGGATTCCCAGATCGATAAAAGGTTCCTTCCTAACAATACTTCATTAAATTCGGTTGTCACTTTTTATTTTATCTGACATTTCTTTGTTGCCTTGCTTTGTTGCTCTCCATCCACTTTATGCTTTACTTACGGGTCTTAAACTCGGACACAAGAACTCCAATGAGAAGGGGTCATGTGATGCAAACAAAAAGTCATAAACCAGACTACAATGCATATACATGTATATTTATGAACACTAAAACACACGGGCACAGGGAAAATCTTCTTGTCTAAAATAACCACGGAGACAAGTTTCTAATTGTGTTAAAAAGAGGTATGTAATTTAGACCTTTATACCCCGCAATAAATTGCTGTAATAAACTAAACCTACGATATGTACATTCCAGCATTAATTGGACCCTACATAATGTGCATGGATCCCAAGTTATCATCTAATGGTGATCTATGAAGCCCCAACATTTTGAGAACGAGAGAAAAGACAGTTATCCTACGGCAAGTTCCTGGTCAATCTCGTGAAATACACGTAAAAAAAACCCCATATCATAGGGCCTGGGAGTCTCCGAAGAGATTTCGCCATATCCGGTGGCAGATGCATTTTTTCATGACGTCAGTTTGATTGACCTTTTTGTTCTAAAACGTCATAAATGATAAAGGCTCCTCACATGCGTAATGACAACGCCGGTGACAGGAAATTTGTGGAATGGTCACGTTACTCCCTATATGATCACATGATGCGTCATCATTCTAAGAAAAAGGAAAGAAATTAAACCGGTTGTCCTTCAGGAATTCAATTGGCCGTTCTCTTGAAATATATATAAAAAATAAACTAATGCTATACAAATTTTAAAATGCACAATATTCACAATGAAGGAAAACGTTCAGCTTATTATTATAGTATAGGCCTATTTTGAATTGCGTGATCAGACTTAGCCGAGAAATCTGGGCTCTGCCGAATTTTTTATTTTTTTTCATATAGGGGGTGATTCACATTACCATCCAAATATAAAATAAGTCGCCCTCTATACCGAAAATTCTGAAAGTTCCGTTTGCAGCAATATTCACTGATTGATTGATTGATTGGTGTTTTACACCGCGCTCAAGATTATTTCACTTATAAGGCGGTGTTGCCAGTTTTATTGTGGGAGGAAACCATGCAGGCTCTATGCCCGGGGGAAACCTTCGACCTTCCGTTGGTAACTGGCAACCATCCCACATAGGTCGTTCGAGTTAAAAACCCAGTCAGAAAATTTTCCAATTTTGTTTGGACTGAGTGCGAATGAAGTTCAGCTTATTATTATATTATAACAGTATTTTAAATTTCTTGATCAGACTGATAATTTCCAGAAAGGTTCGTAAGTTCTGTTTGCAGCAATATTCATTGATAGATGTCCCCTCAATTGAGATTGTTATCCTCATTCCTGTAATATCAAAATCCCTATAGTCAAAGTATGCTGCCTGTCTGTGAATAAATATTTACATATGGGCCCCACAGGGGAAATATAAGTGCAAAACAAACTGACCAACAGTGAATGATGACAGAGAATTTCCCCACTTAAGCCTTGAACAAACCATTACATCTGCTTCTGGTGGAGTGATCACTCTTGGCTAAATATTTTCAATATTGCCAGTCAATTGAAATAAGCTGCGTACGTAAATAAATGGCTGAAATTTTAACATGTTCTATATTTGTCTCCCTCCCCTAATCGGTTTTCCGCATTGTTGTTTTTCAGAGCAAGGATGAACATGTTATGGTAAAGTTCTATCAGTAATAGAAATAATAGAAGTAATAGTAATAGAAGTATTTCAATTAGATGTGTTTTTCAAATTTTGTCAAGCATGAATTAAGGTGTATCAACGTAGTACACAAGTAGTGCTATTCCCAAAAACCGAAAACTTTAATTCAAATTTTATTCAGTCATCATCAGGAGTGTGTCAAAGTTCAGTGTAAATCTGAGTAAACTAGCTGGCATATTTTTCTTTTCCCCGAGACATACCAATATATATAGAGGCTTTGCTGTATGTACTTCAAATGCCTTGTGACATTCTGAATACGTTCTAATTCTATTACAGAAAAATTATCTTCCTTGGTGGGCTTCTCTACTGAAAGGAGGAAAAGATGTTACAGTCTCGTGAGATTCCCCGACACAAATGCAACGTTGAGTGAATGGGAAATTCAAATTATTCAAAAGAGGCTAAACAGACTATTTCGGCAAAATATTTCTTCAGATACGACATAAGACAACTACAAATAAAACTGTTAAAATATTTAATAAAAACACATGAAAATATTTATAGTAAGTCGATTTCTATCATGGATTTTATCCCTGTACAATGTAGGCCTACATTGAAAATGAGGTTGTCCCATTTACGCTACCGAATGCACCTCCAATTTGAAGAGTTTTGCTAATGGAAATAAAATGTCTTGATGGCTAACGTCTATCTTTTGTAGTTTGAGCCCATTTCAAGAAGTTTATATAATTCAAAATTCTGAGCAAAAGTTGGCCTAAATTAAGATTATTAAAACAGTCTGCTTACATGGATATAGCCGCACTCTTTCCTGTGTTACTTACTTGCCGGCCAGGAAGAGCCACAGATTAAAACACAATTAAAAGGGTGGAATAACTATTCTCTGTCAACAGACTTTTCAAAACCCCACAATCATGTGATGCAAGAGTTACATTGTCATCAAATTGTCCAGCTATTGAGGAAATTTCGGACATACTGCGGACCATGTGACAGGTTGTCATTGTACGAGGAGAGTTTGAAATCTGTCAGGCCAATTTTAAAGTTTTCTTCTTATGAAGAGGGATTTGGTAGATTTACAATGAAATTCAAACAAATTAATGAGTAAAATGAAAAGAGGAATGCTTTAAATGTGTGTTGAAGGTAAAATCTAAAAGGCAGGTAGGATTAATAGAGATTTGAAACTTGGTTTAAATCTGAAAGCCGAAGCCCTTCCAAAAAATTCATTTAAAAGCTGTAACTAACATGGATATAACAGAGAGACAGACAGATGGTAGGATGATAGAGGAGCATGGCGGCCATATCATAACCTCAGGCCAAAGGATTTCACGGTAACAATCAGCTCCGGTAATCTCTTGTTACTGAGGTTCTAAAACTATGGAAACGAAAATCTGTTACCCATCATGAAAGCCAGTATTTAGTATGATGTACAACAGAGCTAGGATCTGTATTGGTTGCTTCCCAGGATTTCAATATATGAAACCGATCCGATCAACACCGAAATTATCTGGATTGTAACCATTTGACATTGGCTGCCTCAAAGCTGATAAAGCCCAGGGATTTTAAATTACTGATAATAAGGACAATTTCTAGAATAACTTCAGAAGTTATGTCTTTGGTAATATTCTGACTCTGATAGATTTCCCCTCCATTGGTGCTAGCATGTTATCCTGTAATATCAAAATCCCTATAGTCAAAGTACACTGCCTGTATGTGAATAAATATTTACATATGCGCCCCACTGGGGAAATATGAGTGAGGACAAAACAGTCTGACCAACAGTCAATGAGAGGAGATAATTTCACCAATTGGGCCTTAAACAAACCATTACAACTGCTGAAATCACTCCTGGCTAAATAGATATATAGTCAATTGTTTCACCAATTGAGCCTTAAACAACTGCTTCTTGTGGAGAAATCACTCCTGACTAAATATATTTATTGTCAATTGTTGAGATGAAATTGATTTTTCATATGCTCATAATATACAGTATTTCCCTATTTATTGTATAAAACTAAATTTGTTAATGTACAGTGTAAGGTAAAATGGGTCATGAACAGAAGAATTAATTTAAAAACCCCTCTAGCAATGGAATACAGCCAATTTGGATTTAGAGCTACATGTAGTGCATTTAAAATGGAGAATAACAATCCAGTGCAGACCTTTCCATGTGACCGATTCAAAACCAGCTTGGGTTGCTGAGACATTTTTAATGAAAGTTATCTTTGATTGGTCGGCTCCGTCAGTAGGCGGCCTGCCGAAATCAACATGGATGATCTACTTTCAATATCGCTTATACTAATGAAGCGGAATTTGAAAATCTCTAAAAAAAATAAGCAAACATTGTAGGAATAAACTAAACATTTCTATCAAAAGCTTACTGGTTGCTCTATTTAGTGAATATAGGTCTACATGTTTGCCTGGTTTTTCTTTCCTGACGCTAAAAAAAGTTTCTGGATTGCACATGTTGAGAAAATTGGCAAATAATTTTTCTCAAATAATACCTTTAATAGCCAATAAAGTATCAACATTTTGGCAGTTTGAACTAAAAAGTCAACAATTTTTAATTTTTTTTTTTCAATGAAAGTTTCATCATTTGGACTAGCTTGTTCAGTCAAGTTTTGACAAATAACTGGCTTTAAAGTAAAACGTGTATTAGTATTTTCAAGTTGTGCATTATAGTATTACAAACTTACCTAACATTGGGAAAAAGTATCAAAACAAAGATCAAAAGAGCCTTGAAATAAGTCTGACAGCTATTCCAGATCTTTCAATGGCATTTAGAAGTTGAAAGGTTACAATAAGGCGAAGAATTACTTATGGATAACAACTTACTTAACAACAAGTAATTCTTAACCTTATTGTAGCTATTTCAGAGCTGTGAAAATATGTATATTTTTTATTTCAAACAAAATTTATAAATTAGCTGTCATTTTTCTCAGAAGATGATCAGCACAAATAAGAAGATTTTTAGTTCTACCTGTCTATAGAATGTACAAACGTATTGCATGAACTGCTAAATATAGGGAAAATTTCTTTGAAACAAAATTATCTAATAGTTAGTAATTTTTGACAAAACGTAGAAGTAAGACTCTTTTTCATATATAAATCTTGGAAATGTATTTTAAGTAAGTTTTTATAAGTAACTTTGACTTAAAAATGTATTCCTCCATACCAGCTACATTGTGTTTGAATTTTGTTCGTTTCACATATTTTCGGTTCATATGTGCAAATGGCTCTACCAATATTTTTAATCTAAGCGTCAATGTTTTAGTTTTTTCAAGGTATTTTAAACGCTCAACTTCTAGCAACAATCAAAAATTATAGGAAAAAAATCTGAATTTGAGCAGCTTATGCCACTTTAAAGGTAGTGTTTAGAGGTATGTTTGGTATAAAATGAATGAACATTCTATCGGGTTTTAAATTCGTATGCCTGCATTTTTCAAAGTCATTTGAATATTTTTTTTGAGGAACATTGTCATGGAATTTCTGAAAAAAGTGAGAAGAATGTTGCTTAAAACTGCAAAAATAAATATCCGGTAGCATTAAAAAATATGTGATCTTTCTGCTATCAAAATTGTATAATTCATTGGAAATTTTACATGATAAATTGTTATCCCATATTGGCCAACACGAAACATTGGAGTAACATTTAAGATCTCGATAGAGCAACGTAAGCACATGCTTTATTACGCTGGACTAATCAGTGGGAATTCGAATATTTAAGATCTCACGGTAGGCATTTTACAACAATAGGAAATAAAGTGGTTGGGAAGTTCATCGTTATCTACAAAGCATCATTGTTGCTCGTTAATATCTCTATTGATTATGACCAGCTATTTTTAACACTGTGTAATAGACTGATATGTGATAGGCTTTAAACAACCCACGCATCCATGAGAGCGAGAGCAAAAATACAGCCTATCTTGGTACGATATCTTCACATAAACAGGCTGAGAAAGAACAGGGCAGAGATAAGCTTAGCGATGATTAACTTGATCGTAAGAGGGTTTTTCCGTAATACTGACTATCTGTATCACAGACTGACTAACTAGCCAGTTTAGATGGAACAAGTTTACGAGAAAAAAAAGCAAAAACATCAATATCTCTATAGGCCTACGGAGTGCAAGCAGACAAGGTTTTCGCACAGCATGATGACTGACTGCATAATGGGTTGTTTATATGTTGATAATGGTTATCCGTCACATTCTGAATTTTGTTAATATAACAATACATGCATATTCTTACCTTTCATTCTGCCCACAAAAACATCCAAAATGACTGATCATTAACAACAACAACGACAGCCTGTTCCAGAGCATGAGAATGCCTCAGTGTCAGACAATATGCAATCCCTCCATTCCGATGACCACATGAATAGCAGAGAATCCACTCAAACAGGGCTCCATTCGCTGCCGAAGTAGACAGGGGCTCTGATGGGGTTATTGACGACTGCTCAACCAGCCGGGGCCTTGCTGAATGCTAAGGGTTAATGGGATGGCTTTCATGAACTGCTTCTTCGACCACCCCTTAATACACTCAAGTCCTAGCCACTAAAACATCCGACGATTCCACAAAACAAAACCAGTCTGTATACAAGAGTCTCGAGCCACTCTCAAATTTAGTGGTCTGGAGAGACAGACTATACTTAGCACTGTGTATAAATCCGCTTTGATCCAATGTCAATTGGGATAAACAGGAACATTTAGATAGATAGCCATACCATTAACCCTGATCAGCTAACACATATTTAACTTATTTCCCCAACATTTCTTTTTTTTTACAAAATACTTAAAAAGCGTTTGAACAATAACCGGGCAAATAATACAAATATGTCAATTCAATTATTCAGAATCTATTATAAAATTAAGAATTAAGGAATAACAACTTAAACATTTATTTTAGAAATTTGAAATATTAACTTGCCATATGTGGAAGAGTTGCCAGGTACTCGCCGAAGATCAAGGGTTTCTTCCTGGCAATGAACCCGGTTTCCTGCCCCATCAAAGCTGGCAACGCCGCCATATGAGTGAAATAATCTTGAGTGCTGCATATAACATCAATCAATCAATCAAATCTATTTTAGAAATCAGTTAAGAACCATATAAGGTCTATTTTCAATGTTTTAAAAACATCAACGCTCAATCATATTTAGTTCTAAAAAGAATGCACTAATCATATTCAGTTCTAAAAAGAATGCACTCTACAGTAAAATCTCAAATATTTGGATTAAAATCAGTAGGGTTTACTCTCGGTAGTAACTCAGCTAAGCGGATTTCCCCTTTACTAGCTCGGATTTTACAGATTTTGTGATAAGCTTAGCATAAAATCCATATCGACGTCCGATTTTCAGGGATCCTCGTAGTGTTAGCCAAAAGTTTTAGCGGCAGAAGAAATATTGAAATGTGTCTTATGTCAACATTTAGACCGGTGGTGGAAGGCGAATTGGACAGAAGATCGTCTTTGATAAACATCGTACAACCAGCAGTAGCTCGTTCATCAATTTTACATTACTCTCCGTGACAATTGGACGTCTATTCTGTGATCACTGCCACTAGGACAGTTGATAACGACAATGGGCCTTATTCGAGCAACTGTAAATGGGCTATTGGAAGCAGCTCGCCCATTATTCAAACATCTTTCAATTTGTGAGGAAATTGTGTTTGTCACTCAATCGGACTGATTTCAACGAGCAATCGTCTTTCACGTCGCTGTGTTAAATCTACCCGTAGACTGTGAGAATTCAACCAGCAAAGGTCAAAGGAACTTGATATGATCTGAACAGGGATCAAGTTGCTTAGTTCATCAATTACGATCTCAAAGTGTCTCCGATTTAAATGAGTAAAAATGACAAATAAATACATGTATGCATATTTGAAAATGACTGTCACCTGTCAAAATTCAAGCTTTTCCCATGCTCTCCGATTATAAATAGAAATTGAGAGCTTGAAGTATATGTACCTTGACATCATGTTGAAGTGAAAAAAATATTGCTAAAGCCAGTATAACCTGAACGAACTGAAGATCATTTAGATGTGTGCTAATAAGGAGAAAATTAAAATACGTTTTCTCAGGACGGGTCAGAAAATTAGGAGCTAATGTTTCCAAAGTGTTACATTATGGCTGATAATATTCCCCAAAATTATTTTCTCCTTTGTATTTACCAAATTCTTTGAAATAGCTCATGGTAATTTTTCTCTCTTTAAAGTGGCATGAGTTGCCAAAATTCACACTTTTTTCATAATTTCTAATCGTTACGACAGCAAGGGGCTTTGAAGGTCATCAAAAAACTTAATGATTGGCGTTGGAATGAGGACAATCCGTACAGCATGTGGCCTGTACTAACCGAAAACGTGTTCCAAAAGTAAACAAAATTTAAATAACCGAGACAACCATTCATTCATTTGGAGCCAAAGTTAGTTAAAAAAATACTTTATCGTACATTTTCGAGACTAGAAGCATTAATAAGCTTCTGAATTATACGTCTTGAGAAAAATAGGCAATAATTTCAACATTCTGTTTTAACGTCAAAATATCAACATTTTGGCAACTCATGCCACTTTAATTCAATTCATAAGGACAGAGTAAATATTACAAAAATGAAAACGTTGGATACATGTAGGTATTTGACAAAAGCTAGTGTGTGAAATACATGTAGTTATTATAAAAAGTCATCACTTTGGGCAAGGATCTTCGCAAACAAAATCGAAAAGTATTGACGGATTCACAGACTGGAGAGGAACAAAGGAAGCTTGTTTTGCGTTCTTTATTAACGCTCAGAGAGGCTGAAGACAATCAATAAAAACAGTGTAACTGGCAGGCAAGGGTTCATCCAGAGGGGTGCCCCCAAATATTTTTGACACCCAATAGTGATTAAACATGGGCTGAATACAAAAAAAATCTTTTTGGACACTTCTGTGGAGAAAAGCTATTTTGGACACCCACTTCTGTAGAGAATAGCTATTTTGGACACCCACTTCTGTGGAGAATGGCTATTATGGACACCCACTACTGTGGAGAATAGCTATTATGGACACCCACTTCTGTGGAGAATAACTATTATGGACACCCACTTCTGTGGAGAATAGCTATTATGGACAGCCACTTCTGTTAAGAATAGCTATTATGGACACCCATTTCCGTGGGGAATAGCTATTATGCACACCCACTTCTGTTAAGAATAGCTATTATGGACACCCACTTCTGTGGAGAATAACTATTATGGACAGCCACTTCTGTTAAGAATAGCTATTATGGACACCCATTTCCGTGGGGAATAGCTATTATGCACACCCACTTCTGTGGAGGATAGCTTTTATGGACACCCACTACTGTGGAGAATAGCTATTATGGACACCCACTCCTGTGGAGAATAGCTATTATGGACACCCACTTCTGTTAAGAATAGCTATTATGGACACCCATTTCTGTGGGGAATAGCTATTATGGACACCCACTTCTGTTAAGAATAGCTATTATGGACACCCATTTCCGTGGGGAATAGCTATTATGCACACCCACTTGTGTGGAGAATAGCTATTATGGACACCCACTACTGTGGAGAATAGTTATTTTGGACATCCACTTCTGTGGAGAATAGCTAATATGGACATCCACTTCTGTGGGGAATAGCTATTATGGACACCCATTTCCGTGGGGAATAGCTATTATGGACACCCACTTCTGTTAAGAATAGCTATTATGGACACCCATTTCTGTGGGGAATAGCTATTATGGACACCCACTTCTGTTAAGAATAGCTATTATGGACACCCATTTCCGTGGGGAATAGCTATTATGGACACCCACTTCTGTTAGGAATAGCTATTATGGACAACCATTTCCGTGGGGAATAGCTATTTTGGACACCCACTTCTATGGAGAATAGCTATTATGGACACCCACTACTGTGGAGAATAGTTATTTTGGACATCCACTTCTGTGGGGAATAGCTATTATGGACACCCACTTCTGCTAAGAATAGCTATTATGGACACCCACTTCATTGGAGAATAGCTATTATGGACACCCACTACTATGGAGAATAGCTATTATGGACACCTACTTCTGTGGAGAATATCTATTATGGACACCCACTTCTGTTAAGAATAGCTATTATGGACACCCATTTCTGTGGGGAATAGCTATTATGGACACCCACTTCTGTTAAGAATAGCTATTATGGACACCCATTTCCGTGGGGAATAGCTATTATGGACACCCACTTCTGTTAAGAATAGCTATTATGGACACCCATTTCCGTGGGGAATAGCTATTTTGGACACCCACTTCTATGGAGAATAGCTATTATGGACACCCACTACTGTGGAGAATAGTTATTTTGGACATCCACTTCTGTGGGGAATAGCTATTATGGACACCCACTTCTGCTAAGAATAGCTATTATGGACACCCACTTCATTGGAGAATAGCTATTATGGACACCCACTACTATGGAGAATAGCTATTATGGACACCTACTTCTGTGGAGAATATCTATTATGGACACCCACTTCTGTTAAGAATAGCTATTATGGACACCCATTTCTGTGGGGAATAGCTATTATGGACACGGTTCCATACTAATGATAAAAAATTAAGACATCACCACGTCCTCAGTTGTTTTTTAACAACACAAGCTTTTGACACCTGTGCCGGTGTCTTCGTTAAGTGTAACGGACGGATACACTTGACGGGCTTTCAACACCTTGTATCAGTGTTTTAGATTAGAACATTAACCCACCTGATGAGAAGCAGCCAGCTTTATTTCACTCTTTCCAAAGTTTTGGCTTTTCGTATCTGAAAATGGATTTATTATCACAAAAATTACCAAATGATTATCAGCAAATGTTTTACATTAATTCCAGCTTAAATATATAGTAATAAATATAAACCCTGCATACATGAAATAAGTGTTATGTAAATTGATCAAACTGAAAGATAAATTTAATTTACAAAAACAAAGTAATAAATTATATGTAATAGTTTCCAGGCAAGTAGGCTACTCTAAAAAATACCCTTATTGGCCATGTATGCCCATCCTAATAACTAATTCACTAAAGTAAAGGTCTTAGTCCATTAGTTAATAATTTCTGACATCTATGGTCGTCGAGGTACAGACCAATAAATATCCAAACAGAAATAAATTTAATATCATTGAATTATCACATGGTAAAATAAAATTGATCAGTTAAAGTGGACTGTGGAAGGGTACCCCAAGGTCTGATTTTCCTTCCTATTGAACCTGGCAAACCCACCAACTAAAGGAGGTAATCTTGAGTGTAGCTCCCGCATGTAGTGTTAACGCGAGGCCTGGGGGCCGTTTCACGAAGCCGTCGCTAAGTGCGATCAATCGCAGTTGCCATGACTCTGTATCTCTTCACTATGGTATCCATTGGCAACTACGCTTCGTTTGCGATGCGCCTGCTTTGTGAAACGAGCCCCAGAAGGGTCAAACGCTACGGTAGGTAGCCATGTTTAAAATATGAAGATTCCTGAATAGCTGAGAATCGATTTACAAAACATGGCCGCCGTGACCGCGGGAAAATGTTCCAACCTGTACTAAATATGGATGCAATGCAATAACTCTAGCCTATAATTCGACAAAAAGGAAATGGATATCAAGTTAGGTCATTCATTTAGGGCATTTTTTGCATCGTCAAAAGATTTTTTTGAAAGAAAAAAGGTGTTGATGTACAATTGAATCATATGTTTATCTTTACAAAATGGCGAACATTCTACAATCCTGGACCCTGTTTCACAAAGCAGCGTAGCTTAAGTTTGTACATAAATGCCCTAGCAACCCATACTGTAGAGATACGTTAGTAAGAAAGTTACGCAAAAAAATACATCTACGCCGTTTTGTGAAACAGGCTCCTGGAGTTCCTAGCTCATTAGAGGATTGTTTACTATAAGTATAATTAGAGTGCAAAGTAAAACTTAACTCAAATCCAATTGAGGTTTGAAACGCACAGAATTTCATGTCTGATAAAGATGTCATCAAGCTAGGCCTCTTAGTGCAGAAACTGTTTATATCATTATCATTATATCAATGAATAAGACCATATGAATATATAAAATATTATAAATATTAATGAATAATGTGACAGTGACGCAGACAGACGAAGACAAAACTGTCAAACGTACGGTATACCATAAATGGTTTTCTCCAAATAAATAATTACCTTTGTAAATTTTAAGATTATTGATCAAAGTTGATTGATTTTTAGTTTTCTGTTTAGCAGGAGTATGATGAACAATGTAAACAATATATGGTGGCCTATCTTTGACGGCCCAACAGTCACCAGTGACCATGTGCAGCTGTCATCCACAACTTTCCCGCGATTATAACATTTTTACCTCATTTAGACAAATGACATAAGTTTCCAAGACAAGGGAGACAATTTGTAACACAAAATGTTACAAATTACTAAACGATTCGCTCCCTTTGTATACTCTTTGTTTTAAAGCGGTGCAAATATTTCCCTCGCGACGAGATTGTTTTAAAATGGCGGTAAACAGGTGAAAACTTTTCCGTCTTTTTTATGTTTTATTGCACGTCATGTGCATCAACCATGTATCGCATTTTAAGATGACAAACTTGAAAAGCCAAAACATCTTTAAATTCTTGTAACTTATGTAAGAACCCATGGTCTTTATCTGTTCACTTTTTGTCCTGCCGGTCCTTGATTCAACAGGTGGTTTGTCTGACTGAGCCCTGTGACTTGAGTGTGAGTGTGAGTGAGTGTTAGGGGACTAGTTATGGTTATAACTTATATTACATATACCAACATTACCAATACATATTATACCAACATTACCATTACATATTATACCAACATTACCATTACATATACCAACATTACCATACAAATGGTACATGTATGTATAGCCTACTATAGGCTAATAACCATAACTAGGGATGTATAGACTACCTCAATTGTCACCTTATTGTGCACCTAAATGTAAGCCCTTTGAACATGCCCTTTTCTAGTCGTTATCTGATTGGCTGAGAGGTATGCATTACTGGCTTAGCGGCAAGTTCGTCATGTAAGACAACTTCAAAACAGTATATATATGTATATATATATGATCGGCATTATATATATAGGCCTATAGATATATCTTTACGATATCAACTGACTCTCACCCATATGTATGTACGTATATGATATGTCAAATTGTTTGTGTTCTACTGTACATTGTATATGTTCAAATAAATATATATCTAAGTATATAACGCTTATAAGTGGTATCGTTTACTGTGTATCATTTGCTCGTTACTATATATATATACCCATCTTCGAATCCCCGGTCCCCATTATCCCCACTAAAGTTTTTCTGCTACCCTGTTTATATGTCTGGAATATTTTACTTATTGATGTTTTTAAATAATGTGTATCTATACATCTGACTTCGCGTCCCCAGTCCCCGTTATCCCCACAAAAATTAGTGTGTTCGTTTCTATAGTGAGTCCACTTAAATCAAATAACGCTACATGTACATGCATATATTATTTCACTGTTTATATTAAATCCGCGTCCCCAGTCCCCGGTATCCCCACAGACGCTGTGTTCGTGTTAATAGTGTGTCTACTCGAAATTAAAGCTACATAGGCCTATATATATGCACGTATTAGTATATATTATAAATTCGCGTCCCCAGTCCCCGGTATCCCCACATACGCTTTCTCCTACATGTTCTGTCTATTCTCCAGTGTTGTATCACAGAGAGTAAATTGACAAGAGTGGTCACTTCCTCCAATCAGCATTGCCGGCATGTTCTTCTGGCCCCCTAGCGGAAGGGTGTTCCAACTGTACATGATTCGATCAGGGCGCCCCCTACAGGAAGGAGGTTCCTAATTGAATCGTGTCAGTTCAAATTTAACATGGCGCGCACGAAGTGACCACTCTTGTCAATCTTCTCTCTTTGGTTGTATGTCAGAATGTTTGCGGCTGTATGCATAGGGGCCTACAGTTGGAAGCTATTTAGTCATATCCAATAAGAAACTATCCCCAATATATTTGCAAGTTCACTGTGAAAGTTAGATAACTGTAAACTCGTATCATTATGAATAATTTGTAATTATCTATTACACTGGTAAAATAGCTTTGAATTTCTTGTTCGTTGACATTTTTTAATTGATAACAACAGTTCAGCAACCAACTTTCCGTTTATCAGAAACATCAGAACTTCTGACAACTTTCAATTATTTTATATTTTTTGGCCAAAAGACATCCCCCCCCCCCCCCCCCCCCCCCCCCCACAAAAAAAAAACGTTTTATCTAAAATTTCCTAACGAAGCCTAAAAGAATATTCCCCATAAAAAGATAAACTTAATACAAAAAACCCGATCATTTGGGAGCTTTTCGATTTCACATCAAATTTTCATAATAAATGCACATTCAAAGAAAAGGTGTTCGATATAATCCATTCTTCCACACGAGTTCCTCTCACAATAAAACAGGCAACGCCGCCATATAAGTGAAATAATCTTGAGCGCGGCGTAAAACACCAAACAATCAATCAATCCGCATGAGTTACATATTTTTTCGGGGGGGGGGGGGGAGAAAATGTCAATAGGCATCTTCGAATAAAAGGCATAATGTTATAAAAAGTTCTGATGCTTTGAGAGCAATGTAGAGTTCATAACTTATTCTTCAACACAAAAATACATGTACAAGATTGCTTTTATCTGCATTCGAAGACAGTCACGTTATTCTGATTTGATTCTTTAACCGTTTCTGGGCATGTTATTAACATCAGTATTTTTTTTTTCATTCTGGTATGTTCACCTGAGGGACTGCTAACGATGTGAATCTGTTCAAGCGATTTAAAGAATCAAAGCCAAAGAAAAGTCGCAAATACGACAAAAAATGTTTTCTACGAGATTGAAATGATACACGATTTCGAATATCGCTGTAGGCCTACGGGTACGTTATATTGCGTTGGTCATTTTTAAAGTCATCCTCTGCTAGGATTAAATGTAATTTCAAGGAAATTCCAGGCATTTGGGATACCCTTTGTTTTATCTCGAAGTCTCGCTTCTCGGAATCGCGGTCTGGTTTCGAAAAAGACAATTTACCACGGCAACAATGATTTACTGCGGCATTTTTTTTTATTTTTGTATCGCAGTTATCACGTGCGTTTCTCGCGGTCGATCGATCTCGCAGTATTACGATGGTTTTTGAAATGCGAGATCACTGGATGGCCTCTATCGGTGTAGACAGTATGCACGCATAATCACCCTGGTGGCTATTAAAGCTTTCATGAATCACAAAGTTATAAATGCAAATCATGGCCTGTAATTTATTTGCTGTTTTTATCCACACTTTTAATTATTTCACTTTTGTGAAGGGGTTTCCAGGGTCCTAAGGTCTCGCATATAATCATGATTTTGATCATCTATTATTCTTAATCTCAAAAGACGTTTCGATTGTGATTATCAAAATCCATTTTTCTCTTACATACGCTCATTTTCGCAGGCCTTTCGATTACAGAAACATAACAAATTTAAAAGAGACATTAGGCGAGGGTTTAATTTCCGGATTTTGCTTTCCTTAATTCTTAAAAAATAACAGTAAAGTCGTTATGTTCCCCAGTTTTAAGTAAAGCATTTTGACGCTTTAAAGCATGGAAAAGGGGGTTACTATTACAACGCATTAGGCGAGGGTCCAGGGGCCGCCTGGGCCCCGGAAGCGCAGGGAAAGCTAGATTGCCTGAGAAGCATTCTGAGGGTGTTCTGCAACTTAAAATACTAACAATTTCCGGATTTTCCTCTCCTTAATTCTTAAAAAATAGCAGTAAAATCGTCATGTTCCAAAGTTATAGATGAAGACTTGTAACGTTTTTGAAGCATGGGGGAGGGGATTACTATACCAACACATCAGGTGAGGACCAAGGGGCCGCTTAGGCCCCGGAAAATCAGGGGTTCTAGATTGCCTGAGAAACGTTCTGAGGCTGTTCTGCAAGTAAATAATTTCTGGAGAAGCGCCCGCGATTTGTTTTATATTGATTTGGGCAATTATATGGGAAAACTAAATACTTGTGCTACATAAAATCTCCCGTGGATAGTTTTCTTTATTGAAAGTGGCAGACTACAGAAACCCAGTAGGCCTATATACAGACGTGGGTCCACGGGCCACCTAGGCTCTTACAATCATCAAGCAAAACACTGTCCATGACTTTCGTTATACTTTCTTGAAAGTAACAGTTGCAGTACTGAAAACACTTTCTCAGAGAAATCTTGTATATAAATGATCGACGATCCGCCATATTTGAGGAAGCCCTATGGCTCTTCATGGCCGAAGATGTGTCTAAACAAAAAACGGTGTATATAGTTTTGTTCTCTATTCTTGAGTGCCATATTCCTGTTCAAAATGTTCAAAAGGAAACATATCACCATAGTTACCGTGGTTAGTGGTTACCGGCAAACTAAAGATGACATGGAACTGGCAGGCCTTGCATTAGATTGCATATATAATGATACGTTTTGGTCCTTTCTCCTCTCCCTACCTTTTTTTTCTCTCTTCTTTTTTTCTCTTCTTTTATTTTTTCTCTACTTTTTTTTGCTAAGAAGAAAGGGGGGGGGGGGGGGGGGGACCCAAAATAGTGTTCGAAAAGTAAACAAAATTTAAATAACCGGGACGACCATTCATTTATTCTAAGCCAAAGTTATAGTTCAAAATAATACTTTATCCTACAGGCTGAAGACTAGAAGCACTAAAATACTTCTGAATTATACGTCTGAATAATATGACGGCTCCTAGTTGTCAGTGATGGGAAGGTAATCTGTTCGATGTGATCGGTTCATTATATTACTGACACAATACACATGCCTGCAGATTACTTCCGCTCTCTCCGCTTTCGTTTTCTCATGCTTTAAAGCGTCAAAATGCTTCACTTAAAACTGGGGAACATAACGACTTTACTGTTATTTTTTAAGAATTAAGGAAAGCAAAATCCGGAAATTATTAGCATTTTTATTTGCAGAACACCCTCAGAACGCTTATCGGGGAATCAAGAACTCCAGAGCTTCCGGGGCCTAGGCGGCCCCTGGACCCTCACCTAATGCGTTGGAATAGTAACCCCCTCCCCCTTCTCCGTGCTTTAAAGCGTCACAATGTTTCACCTAACACTGGGGAACATAACGACTTTACTGTTATTTTTTAAGAATTAAGGAAAGCAAAATTCGGAAATTATTAGCATTTTTAGTTGCAGAACACCCTCAGAACGCTTCTCGGACAATCATGAACTCCAGAGCTTCGGAATAGTCACCCCCTTCTCCATGCTTTAATGCGCCACAATGCTTCACTTAAAGCTGGGGAACATAACGACTTCACTGTTATTTTTTAAGAATTAAGGAAAGCAAAATCCGGAAATTAAACCCTCGCCTAATGTCTCTTTTAAATTTGTTATGTTTCTGTAATCGAAAGGCCTGCGAAAATGAGCGTATGTAAGAGAAAAAATGGATTTTGATAATCACAATCGAAACGTCTTATGAGATTAAGAATAATAGATGATCAAAATCATGATTATATGCGAGACCTTAGGACCCTGGAAACCCCTTCACAAAAGTGAAATAATTAAAAGTGTGGATAAAAACAGCAAATAAATTACAGGCCATGATTTGCATTTATAACTTTGTGATTCATGAAAGCTTTAATAGCCACCAGGGTGATTATGCGTGCATACTGTCTACACCGATAGAGGCCATCCAGTGATCTCGCATTTCAAAAACCATCGTAATACTGCGAGATCGATCGACCGCGAGAAACGCACGTGATAACTGCGATACAAAAATAAAAAAAAATGCCGCAGTAAATCATTGTTGCCGTGGTAAATTGTCTTTTTCGAAACCAGACCGCGATGCCGAGAAGCGAGACTTTGAGATAAAACAAAGGGTATCCCAAATGCCTGGAATTTCCTTGAAATTACATTTAATCCTAGCAGAGGATGACTTTAAAAATGACCAACGCAATATAACGTACCCGTAGGCCTACAGCGATATTCGAAATCGTGTATCATTTCAATCCCGTAGAAAACATTTTTTGTCGTATTTGCGACTTTTCTTTGGCTTTGATTCTTTAAATCGCTTGAACAGATTCACACCGTTAGCAGTCCCTCAGGTGAACATACCAGAATGAAAAAAAAAATACTGATGTTAATAACATGCCCAGAAACGGTTAAAGAATCAAATCATAATAACGTGACTGTCTTCGAATGCAGATAAAAGCAATCTTGTACATGTATTTTTGTGTTGAAGAATAAGTTATGAACTCTACATTGCTCTCAAAGCATCAGAACTTTTTATAACATTATGCCTTTTATTCGAAGATGCCTATTGACATTTTCTCCCCCCCCCCCCCCCCCGAAAAAATATGTAACTCATGCGGATTGATTGATTGTTTGGTGTTTTACGCCGCGCTCAAGATTATTTCACTTATATGGCGGCGTTGCCTGTTTTATTGTGAGAGGAACTCGTGTGGAAGAATGGATTATATCGAACACCTTTTCTTTGAATGTGCATTTATTATGAAAATTTGATGTGAAATCGAAAAGCTCCTAAATGATCGGGTTTTTTGTATTAAGTTTATCTTTTTATGGGGAATATTCTTTTAGGCTTCGTTAGGAAATTTTAGATAAAACGTTTTTTTTTTTTGTGGGGGGGGGGGGGGGGGATGTCTTTTGGCCAAATAATATAAATTAATTGAAAGTTGTCAGAAGTTCTGATGTTTCTGATAAACGGAAAGTTGGTTGCTGAACTGTTGTTATCAATTAAAAAATGTCAACGAACAAGAAATTCAAAGCTATTTTACCAGTGTAATAGATAATTACAAATTATTCATAATGATACGAGTTTACAGTTATCTAACTTTCACAGTGAACTTGCAAATATATTGGGGATAGTTTCTTATTGGATATGACTAAATAGCTTCCAACTGTAGGCCCCTATGCATACAGCCGCAAACATTCTGACATACAACCAAAGAGAGAAGATTGACAAGAGTGGTCACTTCGTGCGCGCCATGTTAAATTTGAACTGACACGATTCAATTAGGAACCTCCTTCCTGTAGGGGGCGCCCTGATCGAATCATGTACAGTTGGAACACCCTTCCGCTAGGGGGCCAGAAGAACATGCCGGCAATGCTGATTGGAGGAAGTGACCACTCTTGTCAATTTACTCTCTGTGATACAACACTGGAGAATAGACAGAACATGTAGGAGAAAGCGTATGTGGGGATACCGGGGACTGGGGACGCGAATTTATAATATATACTAATACGTGCATATATATAGGCCTATGTAGCTTTAATTTCGAGTAGACACACTATTAACACGAACACAGCGTCTGTGGGGATACCGGGGACTGGGGACGCGGATTTAATATATACAGTGAAATAATATATGCATGTACATGTAGCGTTATTTGATTTAAGTGGACTCACTATAGAAACGAACACACTAATTTTTGTGGGGATAACGGGGACTGGGGACGCGAAGTCAGATGTATAGATACACATTATTTAAAAACATCAATAAGTAAAATATTCCAGACATATAAACAGGGTAGCAGAAAAACTTTAGTGGGGATAATGGGGACCGGGGATTCGAAGATGGGTATATATATATAGTAACGAGCAAATGATACACAGTAAACGATACCACTTATAAGCGTTATATACTTAGATATATATTTATTTGAACATATACAATGTACAGTAGAACACAAACAATTTGACATATCATATACGTACATACATATGGGTGAGAGTCAGTTGATATCGTAAAGATATATCTATAGGCCTATATATATAATGCCGATCATATATATATACATATATATACTGTTTTGAAGTTGTCTTACATGACGAACTTGCCAACTTCGCATTGTTTGATTGGTTCTAACAGTTCTCAGAAGTCAACAATGAAGGCAGGTTTTCTTATGGCATACAATTACTGAAATGGCAAAGTTTGAAGGCTGATTTTTCAGCATCTCGATGTCATGGTGTAGGTTTGAAACTTTTATGTGAACAAATGAGGTCATATCTATTGCATAAACTTTAAAGAGCCTCTAAGCTTACAGATTTAACCTTTGGCACTACATCCCTACCATAACTTCTGTAAAATTGAATTATATACCGTATTACCGTCCCGTCACACGTTTTCGTGGTAGGCCATGTATTTATTTCGTTGTATTTCCAGATCGCGTGCCGATAAGCTGCACCAATCAGTGTCATTTCACTTTGCAGACGTCTGTCACTTTGTTGAGTGAAAATATTCTGTATTTCTTCAGTCTGTGTAATTTTTTTTCTCAACTTGCCTTAATAGAAATATTTTATTTTTGCTTTTTTTAACATATAGCCATATTTTTAGTAAAACTTAAACAGCTCGTGCTTCGTAAATTTCTCTCCAAAGTTGAGTAATGGATATGTATAGGCAAGCAGACGTATGTGTCCACACTTATCACATGATATGAATATGCAAGAGTTAACCTAAAAAAAATATATGGAAGACTGTTTGGGTTACATACAAGAGGTGACAGAGAAGGGTGTGTCAGTGATTAAATTTGTAAATATGTGTAAATTGTTCTAAATTGAACTTTTTTGGTGGACTGATGTTACATTGTATCATGTGGATGTATATAATAACAGTAAAATTGTATCTTAAATTCTGTTTCTTTGGCTGTGTATGAGCACTCAGTGGATTTTGACAGGAAATTACAGGTCTCTAGCATATAGGAACGGGTGAAAATTATAATATTGTGCTAACAGGCTTCCATAGATTGACCCTATAACATATACCACGAAACCATGTGACGTCATTTCAAAGCTAAAGACAATGGCTTCCAAACTTTAGCGACAATGTTTGGATTTTTTGGAAACTATTATCAGCGTAATATTACTATCGAAATAGAGAACAGAAAGCTGACTTTCATTAAATGTTGTTGCTTTCCTCTTTTAAGCTAGCGTTTCTCTATACGCAGCGACCAATACGCTAATACCATGAAAACCCGATGGTAATATATTGAGGGGACCAGTGAGTTGGAGATCTGTAAACTCTGTGGCCAAAGTATATTGATGATGGGTGATCAACAGAGTTGGAGGACCTGCCATATTGAAACATGTACATTCGGAGAAACAACACATTTTCTCTCAATTTCTCCTAATTTAAGCAACGAAACAGGCCCAAACTTTGCACACATTCAGTTCTATCTTTTAGTTCGCCGTTTCACCAAAAAAAAAATGTTCAAATAGGCAGGTCGGGTCAATTTTAATCATCCATAGTTTGTTTCTAGAACCAATACCAACCTATTCTTCACATGGTTATTAGATGTAATTAGTATTCAGTTCCACATATATAATCATATATATTTACTTAGAAAAATGATATTTAATAAATCAGGGGACACAACTTATGTCTCTAAATATGGGCCTTTTCCAAACATTTTTATGAATGGTAGTTATTTTTCTGTTCAAGCAAAAATGAGCAAACAGGGTCCAGTGGAAGGGCCCTGAAAAAATATACAGACTATTTTTGTTTTATTTTTAACTTTTGAGACTCACATTTGCTTTTTAGCTTTTATGATCAAATACCTTGTACCAACATTTGATGACGTCACTGACCTGCCTAGTTGAAACACTCACATTTGTGTTGCATCCTCATCGTTTTTCCAAGGACAGCCCAAAGCTAGCCTCCTCGTTTCCTTCAAAATGAACTTTCGAAATGTAAGTTGACCTCTGAGACCTCCATGGTTAACTTGTGTGCGTACATTTCCCAAGTTCATTTTGACGGAAATGAGGAATAAGTTTAAGTATGAGTTTACTTTTAAAACATTTGTGTTAAATGATTTTAAAAGAGTGGAACAGAAACAAAAACTCTTACATGTAGTTATCTACATGTACAACCTGTTCTACCCAGAATCTACTAGTTGGCACTAATTAAGGCACTTTTAGACTGGTATTTCATATGTAACCCAATGTGCAAGTCAACATTATAAACAGAACTTTAATGACTTTCTATAAGCAAGGCAGGGGAGGCAGTTTTTGTCTGAAAACTTTTTTTTAGTGACTGGAAACTCTTTTAATCAATGTTACATCAAACATGGCTCATTCTAAGGGCATGGTAACATATGACTCTTATGAGGCTGACTTTTTTTCTCTCCAAAAATTATGATTCAAATGCGTGATATTACGAGACAAAATATTTAACATGTACAAGTAATAAAAGTCTGAGAATTCACAAAGTTCACAGGTAGGAAGAGCAGTATGGATCTGATGATCTCAAATAGAATTCATGGAATAAAGTCCTGGAAACACACTGGCTAACCCTTTGCCCGAATAGAAGAATTTACAGATCATATGAATGACTGTAATGCTTATACTAGAGTACAGGGCTCACTTGCACAAAGCGCTTTTAACTTAAGAGAACTCTTAGCATATCTCTACAACATGGAAAGTTTACGAGCACTCTTAAGTCCCATGTTGTAGACATACACTAAGAGTACTCTTAGTTAAGAGTGCTTTGTGCAAGTGGGCCCTGTTCTGAACTGACGGACGAAATCCAAATATTACGCCGTTTAAATAGACATCTAGAAATTCCAAAACAATCTTATTACATCCCACGAGATTTTACGGAAATGATCGGTTCTGGTAGCCTGTTGTTAGAGTTGTTCTTAAACTAAGCAAACAGAAATCCGTTACCCATCCGACATGAAAGTGAATTTATGGTATGATGTACACGTATAGCAAAACTAGCATCGGTACCGGTTGGTTCCCAGTATTTCATTACACGGAACAGATTCAATGTTTCTGACTGACACCAAAAAAATTTATTGTTACGTATAAATATGAATTTGCATAACTGTAGAAAGTTGACATCTAGTCTTTCAGAAGAACTCTGTTGCCTTAATAACTCAAAACACCACTGAGTAAAATCTAGGTTGGTGAAGTAAACTATCTTTGCTAGAAATATTGGTAGCTCAGTACAAGTATGGTGAGAATTCGTCAGTGTGGGACAATATATGATTGTCAAATAGAATGGTAACTTCAGGAAAACGTTCAAAATGGCGATTGTCGACTTTCATGGCTTATCAGAAAATCTTGAAGGGAATTTAGAACCCCTTTTCACCAGATGTTGATTGCTAATATTTGTTCAATTTTAATGTTTTTATTAAATGTTATGAATTTAAAATAAGTTTAATTTTGCTTGTAGGCTGGTTGTATACACGACATGTAAGATCTATTTTGGAAAACGTCTGCCGTAAGCTGTGTTTTGTAAAATAATGCTTAAATAACGTAATGTACACCGTTCATCTGAGTGGATCTGACTTTGAAGAATGGAGAACAATGGTTCGGCAAATTCCAGACTTTATTACCTTGCCCAAGAACGAAGACTGGCTGAAATTCAGCACCAAAGATCTCTTGTTGAAAGACAATTATTGGAGAGATGCCGACAACTTGAAACATACCATGACTTACAAGAGCTTGAACGAAAACAACGCGAAGAAAGAGTTCTGGTAAATTTAATAACTACAGTTATTTTCAGAATATTTCCATTTGCTTTAGTTTACTTATCTTTACCTTTGTTTCATTCCAAATTTCACTGCCCTCGGGCTGGAGCATTGTGACTGTGCTTTAGCCATGTTTGCTGACCCAGGAAGGAGGAACAATAAGTATGCCAAATATGTTAGCCTTCCTGGCATTCTATGGTACATGTATGTGGAGCTTAATGTCCAAATTTAGATGTGGGTGGGTAGGGTGATCTATTGGTCCATTGGTACTTTTGTTGCCATATCACCTACGGTAAGATCTCCGCTAATTCAAGGACCAGTGATGTGAAAATAACGAATTATTACATTGTTATTTGCCACATTTGGTCTATAAAAACAACAACAGCGATCGTTCAATAGGATTATCTGATCGCTCACTCCAGGAGGTAAGACTCTCAACGAAAAAAGTTGAATTTTAAGTGTACTTTTGTTAATGTTTTTCTGGCCCTTGAATTTTTTAGAGTACTTGAATTAGCGGAGATCTTACCGTAACCTTAACTGTTGATTGCGAAATTTAGCCCCAATTAATCAATCAATCCACCAGATTTCATCTAGGCATAAAGAGGTCCTTTAAAATGTATACATGTAGCAATGGCTAAGTATGTAGAGCAGTCCATGCTCACAATTGCACAGTGCGTACACCGATGGAGAGTCAGTGGAAATCACAATGACATTCAGTTTAATTTTAAGAAGAATTCATCATAGGTCATATTGTGGCCAGGTATATCTGGATGCTTGGGGTTTCCTTGAAGCCCAGCACAGTCTCCTACACCGATAAAAACCTCCCAAACAAAATAATCTGCATTTTGGGGCACAGCATCAAACAATCAACAGAAATATTTAATTTGATTTAACTTGCAATGTGATAGTCTCCCAGTGATACTGATGTGAGTTTTAAAATTATCTATGCAAACCTCTGTAAAACTTTTCTGTTTGTTCAGGTATCTTTGATTAAATATTTTGATGTAAAAATTAATCGTATTATTCATTTGAAAATTATTGCCCAAAATATTAATCATATTGTTTATATAGGTCTTCCTGTAGACCCATTCATCATCAATGTTCTCCACCTACCAACCCAATCCTACCCCAAACTCTCAATGTTCAGTCCCTTCCCATATTCCATGCTAAATGTGCTACTTTTTAATGTATATATATATATATTAATTACATATATATTACGAAACCTTTTCTCAAGCTAAATTAAATGAGCTGTCAAAGTTCTAAATTTTGATAGTTTATAGAAATTGAGCTCTTGAAGTGCCACTAAACCTCAAGGATTGACATGAAAATATATGGATAACATCAGTAACTCTTACAAACCTAAGGTGTCCTAATAGCACCTAAAACACAAATATCTGAGATGTTGTTCATTTTAGGATCTTTTGTCCTAATAACACCTAAAACACAAATATCTGAGATGTTGTTCATTTTAGGATCTTTTGGCCTAATAACACCTAAAACACAAATATCTGAGATGTTGTTCATTTTAGGATCTTTTGTCCTAATAACACCTAAAACACAAATATCTGAGATGTTGTTCATTTTAGGATCTTTGTTGCCTGTATTCAGTAATTTTTGAATATATGTATATTTTGTGTTTTTACTTTAGGGAGGGTTTAGGAGAGAACAGGATCGACTTTTAAGTGCCGAAGCCAGAAGACTCGCAAGTAAGGGCTTTGAATAAAAATAACCTTTTATTTGATGGACTGTGTTCAACTGAACTTTGTTTTTCAGGGTTTCTGTTGTTAACTTATTCATGTCATCCATGTCAAAACTGTTTAAATTGACTTATTGATATTTTACACCACACTCAAGAAGGTTTAGTGGGAAAGCAAAATCGGCTCTTTGCCCAGAAAAAAAACATTCCAAATAGTGCATTTGAGTAAAAAAAAAAACAGGAGTTTCAGAAATCTTAATTAGTTTGAACTGGCGAGATTTGAACCCGTGAAATTGTTTAAAAGAAGTTCTTTAAAGTGGCATGAGCTGCCAAAATTCAGATTTTTTTCATAAATTCTGATTGTCAAAAAAAGTTCATCGTATGAAGTACCTTGAAAAACTAAAGGATTGACGTTGAAATAAAAAATATTGGTACAGTCAGTACCCTGTACGAAGGAAATATATGTGCTAATAACGGTCAAAATTCAAATAGTGAGTTTTTATTTTTGGGACTTTTTCTGCTTATAAAACCACCCTAACGTACATCCTCAAGATTGGTATCAACTGAAAGTTCTTATTTTGTAATTTCAGATAAAAAGGAACCCACAATTTACTACGTTAATACTTTTTCAACGAAATTTTCCTTATAATTGGCAGCTCATGCCACTTTAAGTAAGTCTTATCTTTGAACATGCTGTCCAAGAGAACAACTTACATGTAGTTTATTGACACTTTACAGAGTGTGTTGATTTTTTATCTTTTCTTTCAGCTTTTCCATCATTTCGATACATTGAGCAGAATGTAGGTTTAGACAGCGTTCTGACTGAGCGTACTAAGGAATATGTAAGATCTCAAAAAGAAATTTCTCAGAACAGAAGGTATATAATAATTATTATCGTATATCTTTGACAATCAGAGTAAGGCATTTACTTCAGTGTATGATTCTTTAGTAGAGGGGGCCTCCGTGGCTCAGTAGGTAGAGCGTTGGACGCTTAATCCGAACAGCCTTCCACCAATGGGTCGCGGGTTCAAATCCCACTCAGTCCCAAAAAAAAATTGGAAAATTTTCCTCCCACAATAAAACTGGCAATGCCGCCATATAAGTGAAATAATCTTGGGCGCGGCGTAAAACACCAAACAATCAATCAATCTTTAGTAGAGCCTTATCCAGTGTGCCGTTATACGATTGTTTCTGCTAACCAAGCTGTACAGAGCAGATAAACCTTTTTGCAGTCACAGTGTAAGAATCTTAAAGTTACATTTTATAAAACTACCATAAAAACTTCAGAATCTTTCTATTTGAACAATATTTATTTGAAAAGATCACACAATGCCACTTGCCTAAGGAGCTTCAGTGACTCAGATACATTGTAGCGATGTGATAGTCTCTCCGTCTGTCATCAGCCTTCCATCAGCCTTCCATCAACGGGTCGCGGGTTCAAATCCCACTCAGTCCCAAAAAATGGAAAATTTTCTGTCTGGGTTTTCACTCGAACGACCTTTGTCACCATAAACAACACCCTATCTCTGTTAGTCAGAAACCGTGGCTTTTATTCTCTTTCTCGTATGAACTATTACGGGATGCAAAAGAAAAAAGATGGCGAATGTTTTAGATGTGACAACAGTACTTGATGTAGCTAACGTGTAAGTTTGAATGTCAAGACACTTAATCTTATATCTGAAAAACATAAGGTTCAAAATAAGACAAGGAGCCTTGAGTCGAAAATTTAGATATCGGAGTCGTGTACTCTCTAAAGCTTTTATAAGAACCAATGCATTCTCCAAACTGCGGTTACTGGGATTGCAGATAGATATGACAGTCCAGTAAGTGGAGAATGAATTAATTTTTTGGTTTGAAATTGTGCAACTGTTGACAATTTCAAAATCTACCGCGCATAAACATCACATAATGTACTGTAAGCAGGCTGAAGGCACCAACGCCCTGAATATGGTGTAATGCGATGTTTCACACTTCCCCATTGATAGACTTCTGATAACATCGTATTTCTTCTAAAGATTCAGCCACTTTTTTCCTCATAAGGATCCAACCATTAGAAAAGAAATATGCTAAATGTGGCCAGAAAAATTTGCCGATTTGAGGGAATATAAGGCAATACCACCTGCTGTGCAACATGTGAAAATGGTTAGCCTTAAAAAACAACTCCACGTCTCTGTTTTAGTCTGACTCAATGGAAAATTTAGGCCATTAGAATGGCTGAATTTTTAGAAGAAATATGGTATAAATGATGTCAAACAAAACTGGATAGTATGCAGCTTTGCTTATGAATTCTTTGACCTTGAGACCTTCAAGTTTTTTGTTTTTTTCTTTCAGGTTCCTGAACTCTGAGCGAGAACGACTTCAAAAGGAACGGGAAAGATTAAGAGAAACGTTGATGTTTTATGATGAGAAATCTCCAACACCTTCCCTTAGTATGCTCATTTCTGTTTATCTTTTTACTTCTGACTCCCACGGTTTCTGGGGGCAGGGTTGAAATAATTTCTGTAAGATTAAACTGAAAACTTTTAGAGTTTGTGAATCTATCATGGGGTCAGCCAGAAATTTGTGGGAGTGCGTCCGATTCACCCTTTTTTAAGTGGCAATATCGAGAACATTTTTTTCGATGTACAATTATCAAATTTTTAAGTACTAGAGCCAAGAGTTTTCGGCTATTTGAATGTTGTCCGTTATAAGCACACATCTTTGGTTTATACAGGGGATTGGCTTAATTTATTTTAATATATATATATTTTTTTCAATGTCAGTCAGTTAATTTTCAAGGTGTTTCAATTATTTTTAAGAGCTGCCAAAATTTTGATTTTTTTCATAATTTTTGATCATCATGAGAAGTTGAGCATTTGAAGTACCTTGAAGAACTAAAACATTGACATTGAAATAAAAAATATTGCTAAAGCCACTTCTCCGTATAAACCAAAAAAATTCAAATAGCCGGTATATGTGAGCTCTTTTTCGTAGGCCGTGGGTTTCCTCCGGGCATAGAGCCCGGTGTCCTCCCACAATAAAACTGGCAACGCTGCCTTTTAAGTGAAATAATCTTGAGCGCGGCGTAAAACAAAAAACAATCAATCAGTCTTTTTCGTACATCTTGACATAACTAATTACCAAATTCTGTTTCAACGAAATTTTTCCTTGTTTCCTAGCTCCTACCACTTAACAGAATTTCTGAAAAAAAATCTTAAATTTTAGCAACTCATCCCTCTAAAAAGAAATTATGTTAAGAAAACAGCCTCTCAAAATTGTTTGGATGTCAAAAAAGGTTGTCACTTGGATGGATTTGACTGGTAGTTGTATAACTTACATCCAGTCTTTCTCAACCACAAATTTTTATTATCTTTTGTGGCCTCACCAGCCATTTTTAATGTTAAATTACACAATAATGATGATCATTATTAACAATACCCATGTCAGTTTAAGAGACTAATAAAATCTTTTTCTCCTTTACAGCTAGTCATGCAATTGAAAATGGAAACTTGTTGACTCGACTTGACCGAACTTCTATGGTACCTAGCCGTGATGAGACTGCTGTACAAGGAATTGGCCCCTTCATAGAGAAGACTGCGGCCCAGATCCCGGACAACGTAAAAAAATGCTGGAGTTTAAGGCAAAATAGAATATCTACTCAATATTATTATTTTGATACAATAACATGATAATGTTTTTATTTTTCATCTTATTTTTGGTCTCCTGTTGCAATTGTGAATATACCATTTGATATTATTTATGATCACTAAAACACACAGGCACAGGGAAAATCTTCTTGTCTAAAATAACCATGGAGGCAAGTTTCTAATTATGTTAAAAAGAGGTATATCATTTAGACCTTTATACCCCACCATAAATTGTTGTAACCAACCAAACCTAGATGTCCAATCAAGTATGGATTCATTTAAATTACTTAAATTTTCTGAAACTAAATCACCCATTTTCTGTTTACATCTCAAGCTCAATCAATCAATCAATCAATCAAATATGCTCTTCCCTCTGTATACATCTTTGGCTGCAATTTCTTGTAATTTATCTTGTCTGTAGTATTCACAATCAATGATTTTTTAAATTTCTTGTTTTTTTTTTAATTTGTAAATTTTATCATAATTGTTTTCCGAAACAGGGAAGACCTTCAAGAAGAATATGAAAGAAAATATAAACCGTATAGAAATGAACTAGGTCCAGAGAGTTATCCCCCTTGGCAAAAAGAATCCTATGATTTGGTAGGTACCCAAATATCTCATTCTACAGAGAGCACAAGTCTCATAAGAATCATTCAAGATTTTGTGATATCCGGTGACAGATGACGCCATTAAGAACGTATTTGATGACATTGCAATTCCATTTGACGTATTTTGTTTCATAACATCAGATTCAAACGTCATGTTGGAACAAAAAACGTTCAGTCACATGCGCAATGCAGTGCCGGTGACAGGAAATATATGGAATTCACATGTGACTTGCGCTCCCTATAGAGAAGTAAACTCTGTGAGCATGCAAGCTTTTGACACCTACGCTACTGTCTTTATCAAGTGCAATTATAATGGTTGATTTATGATTTACACCGCACGCAAGATTATTGCTCAATCCGAACAGCCTTCCACCAATGGGTGGCGGGATTGAATCTCACTCAGTCCCCCAAAAAATTGGAAAATTTTCTGACTGGCTTTTCACTCAAACGACCTATGTGGGATGGTCGCCAGTTACCACGGGAACGCGGCGTAAAACACCAAACAATCCATCAATCCCAACTGTCAGTGAATTGAATTCTTTCCTTGAAAGGTCAACTGGCCAGAATCTTCCAAAAGCTACAAACCAATTATTAAATCCCGAGGTTAAAAAAATTTGTTTGAATCATAAATTACCTCACAAGGGTCCATAAATCCCTGCGTTATAACAGAACCTTCAGTCCTGTGACTATATATCTCTGGGTTTTTGTCCTGAAAATTATCCCCATCGCACCCCCTCCCTCTCTTAGCCTGGCAACGCTGCTTCATAAAAGAAATGATCTTGAGTCCAACATAGAACATCAGACATTTATTGTAAGATATAATTTTGAAGCTTCATATCTAAATACATATGTTTTATCAGTGGGTTCAAATGTTTTCACTCACTCACCCTTTGTGAGAGAGATGCCAGGTACCTGTCAAAGTATAATAACATAAGACTTCTTTATGGATTGCAACTTCTTCTTTATTGTAATCACATTTCGGTACAGTTTCTAGCACCATTATCAAGTTAGTCATTTTTTTAACTTGATAACGGTGCTAGAAACTGTACCGAAACGTCATGATTACTATAAAGAAGAAGTTGCAATCCATAAAGAAGCCTTATGTTATTATCAACTTCTAAATGCCACTGAAACAAGATACCTGTCAAAGGTTGAGGGTTTCCTCCGAACAAAGGGCTTTGTTTCCTCAACACTTACCTTGCCAACAATGTCATAATAGACCCTTTCGGCTTAAAGATTGACGCTTGCGCAAAAGCCTCCTTGTAGGGCAGCATGACGCTAAATTGAGTTTTTGGATCTATCTGACGTCAGAATCGTGTTCATTTTGTCTATGGCGTAATGCAAAAAAGGCGTGTCACAGAGACCGCAACAGGGAAATGACGTCAATGCCATAAAATTCCAACAACGTCATAAACACGTCGTTCTAAGCCGAAAGGTATTTACAATAATCTTGCGATAAGCAAAATATGCATCATCAGATGTATAGATTGAATTCTAAAAAATCTGATATTTTGACACAACAGGTGAGAGGTCTTGTTAATGATTATGTTGAGGAGTTTTTGAGACGTTATATACCTGACGATGACAACAGACAAAGGTAAAACTATTTCAAGGTCACTTTTTTAATTAAATGAGGAAAGATTTTTGGACTTTATTTTCTTTAGTTTATGGGGCTTAATCCAAAATTTTTATTCAAGAAAAGGAAATAAAATTCCAATCAGATTTGTTCACTTCAGGCCTATATTTTTAACTATACCCAGATGATGTCACTAAAAATCTTCTACTTTCTGTTGATATCCTTTGGGGCATTTCAGTTTTCTCTAGAATCAATTGGGGGCCTTGGTGGCTCAGTCGGTTAAGCCTGCCGCAGACGAGAGCTATCTGCTGAGCTTAATTGAAATTCGTTTCATGTGCCTTAAGCACATACATGTAGCTCACGTTAGCGGTGAACTTTTTGCAAGATTTTTGTCATTCGTGGCGCTGCGTCAAATATCCAGCGTGTTTGATAATTTTGTTCATTCGTGCAACTTTTTGCAACGTCATGACGTCACAAGATTACGAGCGACCTTAACGCCACTGTAATTACTCATATTTTAAATAAAATCCATTAAAACAATCGTCATTTGGTAATTTAGCTCAGCAGATAGCTCTTGTCTTCGGCAGGCTATAGAGTGATAGTTCCTCACTTGTACACAGGCCTTATATTGATACAGCGCAGAATCAATTCGCACCTCAGACCACATAAAAATTTAAAAAATTTTAGTGAATTTTTCTCTTGATCGCGGTATGTGGAAGAGTTACAAGTGTCGAGGGCTTCCTCTGGACGGATCCGGGACATTTCGGCCTGGGACATTTTGGCCTGGGACATTTCGGTACGGTACATTTCGGCCTGGGACATTTTGGCCTGGGACATTTCGGCACAAAGTGATAAAGGGGACATTTCGGCCTACCTTGGTTTTTATTCTATTTAATTGTATATTTTCTCATTTCTTTCTCCATATTCAGCAATTTTTCAGCTATAGCAGTAATACTAGTGGGCTTGTGGACAATCTTACCATTGTTTTAATAATTTCAATTGAAGTGCGAATTTGCAAAATTGTTTCCATTGTTTCTAGTACAATACTCTATTATCATGTTTTCTGATTTTTTTTACTACAGGTAATTACAAAACGGTATGAATTTCAAAGCTTTCACTTTTTAGTTTATGCGCAAAGCCTTGGCATGTGCTGCAGCAATTTTTACTTTATTATACAACTTTTAACAAGAAAATATGAATAAATTTGTCTAGCCTGGGCAGTTTGGCTCCGTGAAATATATTGTATAGTCATGTAAACTTCCTAGCTTTATCCACTTCCTGAACACTCAGCTTCAGAATGTACCGGCTGGTCACATTATCAGATGGAAGACATGTGATTGATCCTACGATGCTTGGCGTTATGTAGTGGTGGCCTATATATGTAACCTATTGTGGTTAGATAAATTTATCAACTTGAGCCCAACTTAATGAGCATATATATATTCATATAGAATAAGAGAAAGAAATGAGAAAATCTTTAATCAAATATAATTAAAACCAAGGTAGGCCGAAATGTCCCCTTTTTCACTTTGAACCTAAATGTCCCAGGCCGAACTGTCCCAGGCCGAAATGTACTGTACCGAAATGTCTCAGGCCGAAATGTCACAGGCCGAAATGTCTGGATACCCCTCTGGACATAGAGCCCGGTTTCCTGCCCAACTAAACCTGGCAACGCCACCATATAAGTGAGATAATCTTGAGTGCAGCATAAAATATTAATCAATCAATCTAATTTGCACTTCTTAAAAAAAGATAGTCGACCATTTTGTTTGTTTTGAAGAAAGATGATGTTTATTTATTCTTGCGGTGATAAACAGACTGACATGTAAAATAAGCTGTGAAAATTCTAAAATGGAAATTTAACATTTTTTTTTTATTAAGGAGGCATGGCAATAACCAGCCACTTCATGATGACAAGAGAGTTAATCTTATATCTGAGGAACTAATGCTGGAGGTGAGACCTTATAGTTTGTATTTAACTGTTACATCGCTTGTTTACATAAACTTTAAGTGGCATGAGCTGCCAAAATTCACACTTTTTTCATAATTTCTGATCGTCACGAGAGTAAGAGGCTTTGAAGGCCATCGAAAAACTAAATGATTGGCGTTGGAATGAGGAAAACCTATACAGTATGTGGCCTATACGAACCGAAAACTTGTTCGAAGAGTAAACAAAATTTTAATAACCGGGACGACCATTCATTCATTCTAAGCCAAAGTTAGTTCAAAACAATACTTTATCGTACATTTTCGAGACTAGGAGCACTAAAGAGCTTCCAAATGAAACGTCTTGATAAAAATATCCAATAATTTCAACAATCTGTTTTAACGTCAAAATATCGACATTTTGGCAGCTCATGCCACTATAAAGGACACTTCGTCTAAAGCAAGTTGCAATCATCATCAGGGAAATTAGTGAATTAGTAAATTAACCGACACTGGTTCTCGAACCATTCCCGGAATGGCCGAGTAGCTCAGTTGATAGAGCGGTGGGACGGTAACCCTAAGTCATAAGTTCGATTTTTACCCTGGCCTGGAATTTTTTCTGGGTCAATGTGTCGGTTAATTTACTAATTCAACACTGACTAATTTTGTTGTGGTTTTTAGTTGACCTTTACATTTGTAGAAAATCTTTGATTGATTGATTGATTGTTTGGTGTTTTACGCTGCACTCAAGATTATTTCACTTATATGGCGGCGTTGCCAGTTTTATTGTGGGAGGAAAGCGGGCTCTATGCCCGGAGGAAACCCACGACCTTCCGCTGGTAACTGGCAACCATACCACATAGGTCATTTGAGTGAAAACCCAGTCAGAAAATTTTCCAATTTTTTTTGTTTGGACTAAGTGGGATTCGATATCGTGACCCATGAAAATCTTTGATAAAGGGCTGCAAGTGATTTACATTTTAATTATTGTAAAGACTTTTTCTTTTGCTCTTAACCCGTTCAAATTTTGGAATATTTTTGTGTGACTTGACGTGAAATGATTGTCATCCTAGGTGAGCAATGAGATGGCAACTCAAGTGGCTGCTGAAGTTTACCAGTTGTTTGGAATGACTCAAAACCTGGCAAATATTACTCTTATGACTACAGCAGAGGTATGGATTATTTCACTTATATGGCGGCGTTGCCAGTTTTATTGTGGGAGGAAACCCACGACCTTCCGTTGGTAACTGGCAACCATCCCACATAGGTCGTTCAAGTGAAAACCCAGTCAGAAAATTTTCCAATTTTTTGGACTGAGTGGGAATCGAACCCGCGACCCATTGGTGGAAGGCTGTTCGGATTGAGCGTCCAACTCTCTACCTACTGAGCGTCATATGTTGAAGAGTTGCCAGGGTTTTTTCTGTGGGCGAAGATCTTGATTCCCACCCCCATTACACCTGGTTATGCCGCCTTATGAGTAAAATAATCTTGATTACGACAATAAACACCAATCAATCAATCTCTCAACTTAGGATTGATTATTTATGCCAAAACTAAGACTTATTTTACTTACATGTATATGGCTGCTTTGACAGATTCAGTGGGGTAGGGAATTGCCGAATGGGCGTGTGTACCTGAGGTAAAGCCTTGGTCTTCAGAATGCACCTGGCAACCCCTTCACAGAATTTGAATTCCACTGTATGAAACAAACTAAACCGTGAAACATATTTTACCCTTACTACATGTGGTTACATTTTAAAATGGAGCTACCGTTTAAATGTTTAAAGGTTGATTGATTCATTGATAACTCCACAGTCAAGATTATTTCACTTCGATGTCTGCGTTACCAGGTTTAGTGGGGGGAGGAAATCGGGCTCTTTGCTCAGAAGTTTCCAATTTGTAATTGGTCTGAATGGGATTCGATCCTGTTTTAACTTTTTAAAAGAGTGCACCGGTTTCCTTCTAAATTATTGCAATCTCAAACCTGCAGCCTGCTGGTTGCAACATCAGAACCATCTCTGTTCAAATTAGGGGCATTGTGTTCAATAGTTCAATGGGAGGGTTTTTATTTGTCTTTACAATCTACAACTATAAAGTGATAAAGCCCACAACCCTTTGTGTAATCTCAATGATTTCCTTACTTATGATAAAGTAGATATTTTAATAAACTACTCGCCTCTACATCAATGGGTAGGGTAAATAATGCTGTTGATATTGCTCAATAGCAGGAGAGCTGTTTACTGATGTTAATGCTAGTCAAAAGGTAGGGAGGGGGGGGGGGGGCATTGAGGATCTCCTAAGAAAAACATGCTGATAATTTAAGCTTTCATTTCTCATTTTCAGTTCTCACAATAGCTTTACATTTTTGTTTTAGAATAGGAATGTTGAAAAGCATTCAAACAAGCACTATTGCTTAGAAACTTTTCTCCATGGTTATTTTAGTCAAGACTTTCCCTGTGCTCGTAATTTCATAATTATTTGCTTTTTAATTAGCCCCAAAAAATACAAAATGTTCTCAGAGATGTGTATTTTTTTATAGGTTTCCTTCGAAAGTGTTATTTGTATATATTTATTTATGAAGACATTTGTCAACCTTTTTCCTACCCAGCATGCCGTGACCGGCCGTAAGACAGGCAGACAGACAGATGATCCCAACTATGACTTAGTTACAAAAGCTTTCTTTCTACACCAAAGGGACAGAACTGAGAAACGGTATGGAATGTTTCAATGCTGTTTTAACTTAGTGTTAGACCATTTGGAAGATATTACTCATAAGGGACCAACATAATGTGCAATAGAACAAAGACTACAAAGCCCTACAATAAACTTTCATTATTTGCAAGAGTGTTAAAACTGCTGTATTTGAAGATAAAATGAAAAAAAATATAATTTAGCAAGATGTCTAGCAACTTTATATTTACCCAAAAAATTAAATATAAATCTTGTCCTATGACGTTTTGCCCTATAAATAATTGTTATGTTTAGAATATTTAAAAGCCTTTTTGACTAAAAATAACTAAAAGCCCTTGAGAAATATTTTGTGTTTCTGTTTTTTTTGTTTTATTTGTAAGACGTTTTCTTGAATTTCAGGCAAGATGTTTGGAATCATACACAAGCATTGACAACAAAACAACAAACAACGAAAGACCCAGCTATCGTAAGGTGTGTGTGAGGGGGGGAGGGTGCAATGGGAGTGAGCAATAAAAACTAAAGGGGTTGACAGTCAATCGCTGGTAAATTCGCCCAGTGTGTCCGGGTCGGCGAAGGTCGACCGAATCTCGCCCGAATGCATTGGCAGACATCAAGCATATTTGATATTTTCCATGAGAATTTTCATTGTTGACCGTGATTTCGCCTAATGTGTCCACTTCAGCGAATTTTTGTTAAGCAAATTTTGAACATAAGATATTCTCAGCCAATAGCAGACACTTGTATCCTCACGTGACATAAATAAACGTGACCTTCATTACATTGACGCATGCATCAATATATTTGACAGCTGTCAAATCGCCGGGGATTCGCATGAAATTTGCCTGTGTGGTGACCTCGCTTCTCAGGCGAATTCGGCTGTGCGAGTTTTGGTCAAATCGCCGGGGATTCGCATGAAATTCGCCTAGTGTGTAGACCTCTCTTCTCAGGCGAATTCGGCTGTGCAAGTTTTGGTCAAATCGCCGGGGATTCGCATGAAATTCGCCTAGTGTGTAGACCTCGCTTCTCAGGCGAATTCGGCTGTGCGAGTTTTGGTCGATTCGCCGGAGATTCGCATGAAATTCGCCTAGTGTGTAGACCTCTCTTCTCAGGCGAATTCGGCTGTGCAAGTTTTGGCCGAATCGCCGGCGAGTAATATTCACCTGGTGTGCCCGACTCCATGACATTATCCCCCAGCGACATTTTCCCCCACGACATTTTCCCCCCGCGACATTTTCCCCCCGCGACATTTTCCCCCACGACATTTTCCGCATGGGTCAGGGCGGAAGGGGGGGGGGGGGGGGGGGGGGATGACAAACCCCCTCCATTTATCAGAGATTCTTGACGGTTTTTAAAAATGTTAACTTGGAATGTCCAGTTGGAAGGCCTACGTTTAAGAATTGCTCTGCTATTGCTCACTAACATTCAAATCGAAATATGCTGGGACAAGTAAAAGCCGAACTCGACGGCAAATCGAAAGTGATAAAGGCTTCACTGTTAAGGGAAGTTTTGAAGAAAAAAAGTACAGTAGCCTGTCGTATTGTCCGAGTACACTCATTAAGTTTGTGGGGGAAAATGTCGCCGGGGGAAAATGTCGCCGGGGGAAAATGTCGTGGGGGGAAATGTCGCGGGGGAAAATGTCGTGGGGGAAAATGTTGCTGGGGGATAATGTCGGCACACCGGTGTGCCCACCCCTTAAATGTGTCACAAGTAAAATGTTATAAGGTTTATTCTTGTAGGGTTTAAAATGAATCACATAATAAACACAGAGCAGTTTCAATTTCAATTTTTCTAGCCTTCAACATGTTCCTAGCAAGTGGCACGAAATATAGAAAGTTTTAATTTCAAACGACAAATTGTTTACACTGACCAATCAAAAGTCTGTCACCCCTCATCAACTTCCTCTCTTTAAAGTGGCATGAGCTGCCAAAATTCACACTTTTTCCATAATTTCTGATCGTCACGACAGTAAGAGGCTTTGAAGGCCATCGAAAAACTAAATGATTGGCGTTGGAATGAGGAAAATTCATACAGTATGTGGTCTGTACTAACCTGAATAGTGTTCGGAAAGTAAACAAAATTTAAATAACCGAGACGACCATTCATTCATTCTGAGCCAAAGTTAGTTCAAAATAATACTTTATCGTACATTCTCAAGACAAAATATCAACATTTTGGCAGCGCATGTCACTTTAAACCGGGCAACAGCAGCATATAAGTGAAGTAATCAAAACAGAGTTAAAAAAGAAAACATAATATCCAAGACAATGTTATTGACATATGCCCCCCACAAAGACCTAGATCAGTTTTGCCACACTTCTAGCCTGTCAATGATTTATTTTTAGAACAATGACAAAGTCAAATACTGATTTTGTTAACAAGACCATAGAAAAATTATTTGACTTTTGAAAGACTGCCTTTTCAATATAACTTATTCATATACCACAATGATCCCTTGTGGTCTACATGTGTACTAGTTTTAACCAATTAATTATTGTATTAAAATTCTAATACTTCATTTGCTGACATTGATAACATGGTATTGCATTTAAATCTTTGATTTTAACACAGCTTTTTGTTTGAATATTTTTTTGTTTGTTTTATGTTTCACAGAACGCGGGATAATTTGGACGACAAAGACATAGCTGAAGGCGTAACAATCATTGATTATAATCACATCAATCCCGTTGATGTCAGTCTCCCCCTGGTGGCAAGGGGAGATAACACCGACAAATGGAAACATCTTGCTGAGGAGGGTTACATTACTAATGAATTACAGTACTGGGGGGTAATATTCTTATGAATGTTTTTAGAGATCACTTTTAGAATCACTTTATACCATGTATTTGGCATATCATGTATTTTGCCCCTAAATCTACTTTTCTCATAAGAAAACTGGTACTCGCCGAAGATCGGGGGTTTCCTGTCGGCATTAAGCCCGGTTTCATCCCCACTAAACCTGACAACACCGCCATATAAGTGAAATAATCTTGAGTACGACATAACACATCAATCAATCAATCATAATTAAACTGGGTATTTGGGTACTTTTGGGTTGAGACATTTTCATCTGTTGATGCCTTTCCTTGTCTCTCTTGACCAGTGTGCAATATAAGATAATGTGTTGTTAATTTTAAACCACAAACAGGCCTGTCATTAAAAATAGACTGGGAGAGTTACAATATGCTCTCCCAAAACTGTCAGGATGACCTGTTTCACTCTCCCCAAAAATGGTCTCCCAAAATTCAAAGGGAGTGCACTTCTTTTCCTCTCGCAAATTCTGGAGAAAAAAATCTTTAACAAAATGTTATCCTAGTTTTTCATATCAAACAGTTAATTCTATTTTAATGGACATGAAAGGGTTGGAGAATAGTTTCATCTTGGGAGAGTGAAAAACATAAACAAGGGGCCTGAAATCGGTAGGGAGAGTTAGGGGGAGTGATAAACAGGTCTCCTCAGACCCCTCTGAGGGTGTGTGGAAGGGAAGGAGAGCAATCACTCTCCCTATTATGACAGCCCTGACAAATAAATAAATACATACAGCGAACCCTGTGTGTTATCCAAGACCTTAAAAGACTTGAACAACAAACCCAGTTTCCTCTTGTATTAAAATATTTAGCCTTGATAAACTTACAGTTGTCAACACTGACATTTAATCTTCCCCCCTATAGAGGTTTCATTGTATATAAACCAATTTGGGGAAGAAATTGAATAGGGCTTCCCTCTGAAAATCCTCATAAAACCCATCTGTGTTTTGTTAAAGACTAGAGTAGAAACATTATAAATTTCAGAAAGATTTGCACACCCTATTCCAATAATGCACACTATTTCTTATTTCATTGCAGAATTTTGAGCCATATCTGTTCCAAACTGTCCTCGCTAAGAAATGCCGTGGAGTGACCAGTGTACGGATGTCACATGATCACAAATATCTCGCTATCGGAACTGGACATGGTCAGATTATAACGAATTATGATAATAGAAAATTTTATTTCTTTATATAATTACGTCTTTAAGGAGACTAACTTCAATAATGGATTCAGTCACAATTTCAAAATACTATTTTCCTTCCCAACTAAACCTGGCAACGCTACCATTATAAGTGACATAATCTTGAGTACGGTGTAAAACATCAATCAATCGAAATACCCAGATAAATATACCTACATGTAGGGTAAGAATTCCGCTAATTCAAGGACAAGCAATGTGAAGATAACAAATTATTAGACTGCTTTCTGCCATGTTTGGTCTAAAACAACAACAATAGCGATTGCTCGATAGGATTATCTGTCGCTCCATGCAGGAGGTAAGACACCCAACGAAAAGTCTCAAATTTTAGAGTGCTTTTCGTAATGTTTTGAGTACTTGAATTAACGAAATTCTTACCGCACACTGGTAGCTTTTTCTAGAGGGAAGGTTGAGTTTAATAGATCATTATTTTACCCTGGCACTTCGTGGCTTCGTGGCTCAATAGGTAGAAGGTTGGACCCTCCCATTTAGGTGCACAAGACTTCTATCGATAGGGAACAGGTTCAAATCCCTGTCAGTTGATAAAAAGAAATAATTTTAAAATTCCGACCAGGTTTTCACTTGATTGATGAATTTGGTATACCGGTAGTTGTATATAAGATAATCGCTGATGGTTTGCGAGTTTTCCAACACACAGTCCTGTTTTTCTAACACACTATATCTGATAACGTTGCAATCCATATAGGTACATTATTGTAATACATGAATTCATCGTTTTATTTTATTAATGCAATTAAATTCAACTCAGTTTCAAATAATTGTGAAATTATTTTATTACAAGTTTCTAATATGATTGTAATTTGACATCTATATGTTGTGACGTGTTCGTCAAGTTGTGCCGGGGCTCTGTGCCTTTTAGCTACTACCAAACAATGCTGGTACAAAAGGCAAACAATCTTGTTGTGAAATGATGTAAAAATTAAACATGTAGCTACATTTGTGTCTTTTTCAGGTGACATTATTATCTATGGGTTGTGGACGAACATGTGGCTGTTAGCAAGAGTGGTGACAAATACCGAGAAAAAGCCTGATGCCGTGATAGACATAAGTTGGAGCATTGATAAGACGAGGCTGGTGACTGTCAACAAACTGGTATGTTACACGCAGGTTACGTCAAGGTCTCTTGTCATATCTGTTTTTAAGAAAAATGTCCATGTCAGATAATACCCATGTGACAGGTAGACATGTAGGGTCCAGTGGGTAAGCTAGATAAGGGTTTCAAATTTACTCTTTTTGAAGTCATTTACCTTGCCACTGACAGGAGTTTAAATTTTCATTTCTCATATCTCTCTTATATTAAAACAGCCTTGCCGAATGGTCCTCTTTATAAACTTCACACTTGAGAAAAGTCCTAAACTGTTATAATTAAATACATTATTCTGCCTTCTCACCAGGGTTTTTTAGTAAGCTGTCAACATGTCAGAGGCTACCTTTGGACATTTAGGGCTCCAGTGGTTCTGTTGGTAAACCGTTGTCTCTCAGTCTGACAAGCCTTCCATTAAATCCCACATTCCTGAGTGGGTTTTTCACTCTATCACCCTATGTGGAAGGGTTGTTATTATTTCTGAAGACTTGGGGCTCCCCCAGACAAAGACACCCGTTTCCGACCCCCGCTAAACCTGACAATGCCATATAAGAGGAATATTTAAAGTGGCATGAGCTGCCAAAATGCGGACTATTTTCATAGATTCTGATTGTCATGACAGTAACAGGCTTTGATGGTCATCGAAAAACTAAATGATTGGCATTGGAATGAGGAAAATCCATACAGTATGTGGCCTATACAAGCCGAAATAGGGTTCGAAAAGTAAACAAAATTTAAATAACGACCATTCATTCATTCTAAGCCTAAGTTACCGGTAATTGAAAACATTGCTTTATCGTATATTCTCGAGACTATAAGTACTAAAAGGCTTCTAAATTGTACGTCTTGAGAAAAATAGCCGATAATTTAAACTTTCTGTTATAATGGCCAAATATCTCAATTTTGGCAGCTCATGCCACTTTAATCTTGAGTGTGGCATAAAGCATCAATCAGTCAATCCTCTGAACATGCACCCCTCCCGAACTTTAAAAAATGCAAACCATAACCTAATTTAAAGTCAATGATAAGAAATTAAGACATCACCACGTAGTTACTGTTAGTTGTTTTTGAACAACACAACTCTCTTTAAACGTGGGTTTCATTCTAATGGAAGAGAGTTTAAAGAGAGTTTCAAACATTTTTTATCAAAATTGATAAAATTGACCTTCAATATGAAGTCATCAAGCAATAGGGAGTGAGATTATTTTGTGAATTCCACAAATTTCCTGTCACCGGCGCTGTCATTGCGCATTGTGGGAAACCTTTAACGCTGGAATGTGATGCTCAGTTCTGACGTTGTAGAATAAGAAACGTCGTCGAACTATCATCACCATCTGTCGACGGGTATTTTGAAATCTCTTGACACTCCCAGGCCATATTGGGGTTTTGGATACTTTACATATAACCTCAATCTTTAACCTAACACCTATTTACAAACCATGCACTAACAATTAACAATGGCTTGTTTCGCTTTTGGTTGTATTTTACAGGGAGGAGTTCAGCTATGGTCCATGACACCATGGGGAAGTCCCGTGGATAGAAATACCTTAAAAAGTCTCGGACTTACAGTTGGTGATGAGAGTTCCCTCCCTTTTCAACTCACTCTCCTGCTTTCACTTCATCACGATGATAAAGATTTTACATTCCAAAGAGGTGAGATCTCTATGTGGAAGGGTTACAAGGTACTAGTCTGGGGTTTCCTCCAGGCAAAGAACCCGGTTTCCTCACATCAATCAAGTTGAAGAAAATTTTGTCATTGATTTTACAGGGTTAAAACCTCTAAAAAAAATGTCTTCATTTGGAGGACTTGAATATGCTGGATTTCTTTTTGTTTCGGTTGGAAAAGTTCAGGAAAATATTTAACCATCTCTTGACAAAGATGTTTTTATAAGGCTAAGGGAGGGGGAGGGACATGGCTCAGACTGTCTTAATCCAACCCAAGCCTTAAGTACGTAGATCATCGGTTTGCAGGTTGGAATTCCATTCAAAACAAAATTTTTAATTTTCCTAGTGGGTTTCTCAAGTAATCTTCCTTATCCTCCCTATCTGACTGGATTTTCACTCAGACAGTTGCCAGTTACCAACGGAAGATCATGGGTTTCCCCCGGGCATAGAGCCCGGTTTCCTCCTACAATAAAACTGTCAACGCCGCCATATAAGTGAAATAATCTTGAGCGTGGCGTAAAACACCAAACAATCAATCAATCTTTCTATGTGGAAATTATACCTGATCTCAAATTACTGTACATTTTTTACACATGTCCATTGAAGTTATTGTTTAGTGTAGAATTATTTTGTAGGTCCTTTGTGTGAGAGGAAGGTAATGAAAGCAGACCCTTTCCCGTCATTGGCCGCATTTTATCCAGATCTTTCTCTGCTTGGCATTCAGGTAAACTTATTTACATGGATCTGCTCACTTCACGTACCTCAGGTATGTCATCACCTAGCCTAGAAATCTGGGCTCTGCCAAATTTTTTTTTCTCTCCGTGTTCGTCATAGCCCAGATCACTTCCACAGTAAAAAAGTTATATTTTTTAAGGAGACCCGCCGAAAATATCACAACAAATAAGCAAAGAATATAAGTTTTTACCTCTACATTCCGATAGCATAGACCTAGAAGAAGGAGTTTGTCAACTTTACGCGGCTGTAATGTGGTAAGCTTTCCTTTATGCAGTCAATAATTGCTTCCAAGTCCGCTGACTTTCAACCTGACGTAACCGCCATAGTAAAACATTAACCAACCTAAAAACTGGGTGGGGCATCTTAGAAATACGTAACTCGTAATCTTTGGAAATCATTTGTCATGAACTAGGCCAAATGTGAAATATTCGTGGAGTATTAAATACTGTATTTCTCCACAGTTATATCAATATTATTTTACCCTAGTGATTCGGGCTAAGGCCACAAGACACATTAGAAGCCATATAATACCAGTCGCCGTAAGACCGATAATCCGGGCTAGTCATCACCCAGTAAGAAGACAAACCACCAATTTTTTTGTTTGTTTTTTGTTGTCCTTAGAAAAATAAGAATACATATTTATATATAAGTGAAAACTAGGGATTTCCTTCACTCAGAAATTTCATAATTCACTGCAATGCATAACACTTTTGTTATTTAACTGCATGCGACCAAAGTCTATGACATCGCCAAACCTACTTCTCTCTTGAGTACTGAAGTCTGCTGTACAACAACAACAACAGTACATAAGATTTCGGTAGGAATATGAAGCCTTTTCAGTCAAATTCTGCATTACGATAATCATTTTAAAACTGAAAACACTAGATTATTTCGATCGAGGATTGGCTTACCATTTTAAATCAAAGCATTAAACCAAAACTTCATCATCGGCTGTCTGTTGACTGTATTGTGTGAACTCATGAGCAATTCTTGTAATTATTAGCTGTAATAGACCATTTGCCAGTTTTGCGCGCAACAATGAAATGACGTCGCTGCATCAATCTTACACCGGACAAGCCCAGTAGTCATCTTGGCTTTTGCTATACTGGGTCAAAATCAGTTTTCATCCACAATTTTTTCACATTTCTAGATTCATTCGGATATAAACTGTCCGAATATAGCTTTTCATTTCTTATATCTGTTGTAAAATACCGAAAATTTAAAGTTAAAAATAGGCGGATCCTTTGTCCGGTCTACTACTTGGGGCAGTAATTGTGACATTGCTAAATTGCGTCATATGAAAGTAATTGGCAAATCATCCATTGCAATGCCATTCATTGATCCGGTAAAACATAATTTCTTAGATCATTTTCTCGTCTTGTGGGTTTTTCTACGTCTTTGACTGAAAAAAATATATGTGTTAGTCAAACACAACTTTTCAATATCCTCTATATAATTGATCTGGAATGAAAGGATATGTAAATTTTCCCCCGAAAAAAGTATATCTTAAGACTTATCAGGGAATTCCCTGCTGCTATTGTTATTGTATAACAGTCATTAACAGAGGGGCAAGATTGCACTTAAGAGCCTGAAGCTTGTGCAGCTAACTGTGGTGAGCTCTACTAACCACAACAAGGCTATGGAATCTCCATTTAAAACTTCCTATCCAACAGTCCATGGGAGCCACGTCTCTATTCAGCAATAGACTCGAAGTCGAAAAACTCTCTTAATCAATCAATCTACCTCTGGCAAAAATGATTGATTGAGGCGCCGGAATAACTGATAAATCTTCCTTTATGGAAGAAGTTTTTGTTATTTTATTTCTTTTCTGTTTGTTATTTTTTAGATCCATGGGGAAAAAGTAGAATTATGTTTTTAAATTTTTCTTCCAGCACACAATCTGTGTTTCCCTATCAACGGGCGATATTTTGAAATGTAATACAGAAGAGGCCACTGTCTTGTCAACCAATCAGAGGGCTAGAACATCTCGAGATGAACCACCTAGCCAATCAGAAAGAAGTAAAACTCCTGTCAGCTTTTCAACCAGATTTATTAACAAACCGGTGGGTAAAAAATAGTTACCTCTTTCTTTGGTTTACATGATTCCAGTTTCACTTTCATTTGACAATCATAGGTAAAAAATCTTGAACGTGGCAAAAAAAAACATCAATCAATCAATCAGTTCTTTTGACAATCCAGATGCTTCACTTTCATATTTACCTTATTGTTCGACAATAGGTTGATTGATTGTTTGGTGTTTTACGCCGCGCTCAAGATTATTTCACTTATATGGTGGCGTTGCCAGTTTTATTGTGGGAGGAATCCCACGACCTTCCGTTGGTAACTGGCAACCATCCCACATCAGTCGTTCGAGTGAAAACCCAGTTACAAAATTTTCCAATTTTTTGGACTGAGTGGGATACGAACTTTGACAATAGGAAAAAAATGTTTAAATTTACCTGAATTTAATATCATTTAAAAATGTATGACCCAGCCTCACTCCGCTAAACTGTCCCATATGATGGTTTGTATATCAAATTGTAAATGTCTCATTTTCCTTCTCATACAAGTATATAATTTCATGTATTTGTATTCACTTCGCTGAGTTGGTTAATGAGTCAGGATTTAAATCAAGCTGAGGCCAAGAAATAAAATTTAAACAATGTTTCTAGGTTTTCACTTTGTTGGCGTATGTGCGTAATGGACCCAATTTATTCATAAAAATATGCAAGGTCTGCACGAATGGCAGAATGGTTGCCTGGTTCCAGCAGAAATAGCCGAGAAATCTTGTCTGTGTATTTTTTTCTTTATTTCTATATTACTACACATGGTGCAAACGTGAGGGAGTGTATGTTAGATTCTCAGCACCATACAGGCTGATTGTTCGTGCTACAGCAGAAACCAAGAGTTCCCTCCCCAATTATCCTGGGGTGCCTCTGTGGTTCAGTAGGCTAGAGTGATCGTCCATCAGTCCCACACAGATCTTTCATCGATGCAGTGCTGGTTTGAATCCCACTCAGAGTAAATAAAAATTTATAAATTGCTGAGTAGATTTTTCACTCGGTCGCCGTATGTGGAAGAGTTACCAGGTACTCGCTGAAGGTCAGGGATTTCCTCTGGGCAATGATCGAACGACCTATGTGGGATGGTTGCCAGTTACCAGCGGAAGGTCGTGGGTTTTCTCCGGGCACTGAGCCCAGTTTCCTCGCACAATAAAACTGGCAACGCCGCCATATAAGTGAAATAATCTTGAACGCGGCGTTAAACACCAAACAATCAATCAATCAATCTGGACAATGAGCCCGGTTTCCTTCCCTATTAAACCTGGCAATGTCGCCATTTAAGTGAAATAATCTATATTCGCCATAAAACACCAATCAATCAACTAATTATCTTGCTGATGCTGGTATAAAACTGATTCGGGGTGTCTCATTATACTCAATCTTTCAAACATATCTTTAAAAACATATCAGTTATAAATTTCATGTTGTCATATTTTAGAAGGAGAGTAGTGCTGAGAATGAGATCGGTCAGGGTGTGGCTACAGAGTTGCTACGGAAACACACTACTTCCCTCATGCTGATTGGTTACTTAGAAAACTGTGGTGCCATGGTTACTGTTGATGATAAGGCCTATGTGAATATATGGGACTATAGAAGGTACAGTCGGGTATTGAAAATGGAACCGTATGACAAGGGAAGTTGTTAGATGTTTGCTAAGGATTCTAACTTTCTTTAAAGTTAAATGAGTGACCGAACGCTGGACTATAACACAACACAACTTATATATTGAATAACATGGCAAGGCACTACATACAGTAACATAGCCTTCAAGATAAATGAGTAACTAACAAGGGGGCTAATAGAGTCAATACACTACAGAAGTTAATTTCCTCCCTCATAAAATCATAACAGACCTGCAAAATTATCTAATTAATTCTGAATGATGTACAAAGGCTGAGGACACTCTTGATTATATTTTCACGAAATGTTAAAATTTCAGTCTGAATTCCATGTAAGGGGGAATAACTGCTGTGAAACATGAATAGTTTGTGAATATCCGTTCAGTCCAGTTCTCCTTTCATTATAAGTAAAATAATCTTGAGTGCGGCGTTAAACATCAATCGCTTAATCAATCATTATGCAAGGTTTTCACTTGAGTGACGTATAAGTAGCAGTTTGACCATCTCCTTTGGGCAGAGAGCCTGGCTTTCTCCCCAACTAAACCGGGCAAGGCCATTAAAGTAAAATTTTCCTGGATGTGTCGTAAAACATCAATCACTTAAAATCTAAGCCATGATAAATTTCTGAGTGATCATAAAAATCAATTTATTTTATCCTTTTACTAAAGATTATGATTGATCGCTTAATTACAACATAGACTTCTACTGCAGTGTGTTATGGATATTTAGGAAAGGTTTGGCATGGCGGATGGAATGTATTTTGTACAGAAAAGTATAGTCGTGCAGTCATGCGTGTCACTATTAGGGCAAGTATTAACAAGCCAGTAACCTTATTACCCAGAATGCAATCCATCCTTACCGAATGACATCATTAGGCTTGGGTTCTATTCGTTTAGAAATGAAATGAGAAATTGTTTTTTTTTTCTCTTTTTTTAAATACTAGATTCCAGGTTGCAGGATCTGATTGGTTGGAGCCTGTACATCGATATCGCCTCAGTCTTCATAAGACCATGTATACGACAGCCGAGGACAACTCACAAAAAGTAACCATATCATATAAAGCATCAATCAATCAATCAATCAATCAATCAAGCTTACTATGATCAGAACTTGATTCATTCATTCATTAAATGGAATTAAGATTGTGTTGATATTAATTCATCAAGTTTACTTTAAATTTCATCTACAAGAATTTGTCTATTAACTATATTCAAACAGATTTTTTCTTCCTTGGCTCAGTGATTTGAGTGTTAAACATCTTGCAGGGTTTCATTGGATGGGCTGTTTAATTTAAACTTAAACCAAATGTTTATAAAATTTATTGCATTGGTTAAAATTATGCCTTTTTAAAGTTGGCGTATGTTTAATGTTGTGAGAGAAGTGGTAATCTTTTTTTGTATGTTAAATTGAAACAAGGTTAATTTCTCTTCAAGCTGGCTTTAAAGTGGCATGAGCTGCCAAAATTCACACTTTTTTCATAATTTCTGATCGTCACGACAGTAAGAGGCTTTGGATGCCATCGAAAAAGTAAATGATTGGCGTTAGAATGAGGAAAATCCATACAGTATGTAGCCTGTACGAACCGAAAATGGGTTTAAAAAATAAACAAAATTTAAATAACGGGGACGACCATTCATTCATTCTAAGCCAAAGTTAGTTCAAAACAATACTTTATCATACATTCTCGAGACTAAAAGCACTAAAAAGCTTCTGAATTATACGTCTTGAGAAAAATAGCCAATAATTTCAACATTCTGTTTTAACGTCAAAATATCAACATTTTGGCAGCTCATGCCACTTTAATGAAGATGTTAAAAATGTACTAAAAACTTTTGTCGAATCATGATTTAGATTTGAATCATTGACTTTTAATCTTTTGACTTTCAACCAATATTTTGACTTTCAGGTGATATTTAGTGAGAGAGATTTGAAAGAAAGTCGAAATTCTGCCAAGGATATTGATCAGAGAAGGCATAAAGGTCTGTTTGAATCAAATCTTTTCTTCACGGCTTTCTTATATTGGCTGGTTCCATAATTTTGGTTCAAGGCTTAAGATGAAAGTGATTTTCATTTTTCTCTCAGTCACTTTTTGTTAAGGTTGTTTTTTTAGACCAACTCGGGTCCATTGCCGGATGCACAGGGTTAAATTCTCAACAAGCTCACCTTTTACCCCTGGGTCAACTGCGATCCAAAGCCTCGTTTTCTGGTAACGCCCATTTACTGTCCGGCCAATCAAAAGTTCTCTTCTAAATGTTGAACCTCTTCAGTTTTGGAGACACATTTATCAAATTGAAGTATAAACCGAAAAGTCGTCCATGTTTGTTTTGAACATTGCCTGGATGCTTACGTAACGCTGATTCTGATTGGTGAAATTTCCGCCACAGTTTTGTGGCGGAACCAATCAAGTCTACATGCATATTAAATTAGAAACGACGGATATAGTTCCACTTGTCCCACAGGTAAAGAGAGTGTGAGCGTAAGTTTTAATCGTGAGTTCCTACTATGACTCGGGTCAACCTAAGGTTTGATCTGATCTTTGTCGATTGAATACCAACTAAAACTAGTACTTCATTCAGCCTAGTTTTTTTCCTGTGTACATGATCACATTATGCAGACTGGCACACACAAAAATGATCAAATGATGAAGGAAGGCTCTTAATGCCAACAAGGTCGAAACAATCCTCTGACTTTGACTTTGATCGTAGATTTACTGCCGATCTCACCTTACGATGATCAGATCACTTTCTAATTCTGCCTGAGCAGGACTTCAACATTCCTGCAACCAGGCCATTGTTAGATAGATTTTTGGGGCCTTGTGGGCCAGTTGTTAAAGCTATCAATACTAATTCAAACTCAAGCCTTCCCATTAATGGCTCATAGTTTCCAATCCCTATCTAATCCCTATCCAATCCCTATCTAATCCCTATCCAATCCCTATCCAATCCCTATCCTATCCCTATCCAATCCCTATCATTAAAACATCATTCAATAATAGAGGATATTCTTTTTTGTAGCTGAGCAAACAATTAAGTCTTTGAAGCTGTCTATACCATGGTATATACAAACTTTACCAGCACAAAAATTGAAGGTGAGTCCATTGGTATTCTAACAAAATGTTGAAATATTCCCCACTTTTGATTCTTCATGTAAAAAAAATCACCAGTTGTAATTCATTTTCATAAACTTCGGATCCTTTCATTTTTTTTTTTTTTTTCAGAAAAGTATTTATAAGCCAAATGCTTTGATCACTTCGTCTGGTGCCCATTTCCCTATCGTGATGAGGAGATTAACAACCAATCAACTCTATTCGTTCTTCACTAGACTGTATTTACCCACACAGGTTAGTCTAATTATTAAAGGTGTTAATTAATTAGCCAATTAGCATGTAAAGAAGCGTCAGTTAATCAAGGAGTCCATAATCAGTTAAAACATAGTGGGATTCGAACCCGCGACCCATTGGTGGAAGACTGTTCGGATTGAGCGTCAAACGGTAGAGACCTTCTTCAGCTAATTATGAAGGTGACAACCAAAACCATTCTCACAGTCAATTTTTAGCTTTGACTAACTATAATAAGCCCTCGCTGTAATCTATCCTACAAACCAGTATTATAAGATGTTGCTCGCAGAAGCTTGCTTTCTCTGGTTTCACCTAATAAGTGAAATAATCATAAATGCCGCATAAAACATCAATGGATCTATTAATAAACCAGAGGAGGTCGGTTGGCTGAATGGATAAGGCAGACGGCATTTATTAATGGCGATAGGTGCCCAACTAGGACCCGGGTTCAATTCCCGTTTCAGGTTTCATCCAAAATCGGTAGAAGAATTTCTGCAATTTTTCAAGAAAGTGTAATCCCAAAAAATAACGAGAATATTATTAATGAAATATCATGGGTTTGATTTGTTACAACAATTTATGGGGTATAAAGGTCTAAATGATATACCTCTTTTTAACACAATTAGAAAATTGTCTCCGTGGTTTTTTTAGACAAGAAGATTTTCCCTGTGCCGTGTGTTTTAGTGTTCATAAATATTAATAAACCAGTTATTATAGTTTTGATTAACATTTTCACAACATAGGTTACATTAGGTGTTATAATGTATCACATGTTAGGCAGGATTGTGGGTACATGGAGAGCGATCTCTCTCCTTTCCTGGTGAGGTCTGTATAAATATGGTTCTGTTATTTTTCTTCACCAGGTTGAGGCCAGCAAATTCCTTCACTGTTGTTTAAATCCTGGAGCCAGTGAGATAATTTTTGTCCTCCTCTATCCAGAAACTCCCTCCAAAGGTAGAACATAATATTATTAGTTACAGGGTTTGTTCGAGGGGGGATACCCAGTAAACGAATATTGGGTCGAGGCGTTAGCCGAGCTCAATATACTGTTTACTGACCCCATATATTTCCGTATCCCCCCTGGAACAAACCCTGTACCGAATTTATCCCACCGAAGACCTAACTTGTACGATATTCTACCCTTCTTTCTCAAACTTGACTTTATAATAGGCAGAAAAAAAACTCCGAAAGCTATTTTCTCATATCATGTATGGCACAACCAGATTTGACTGACAAGTGTCTAGACATGACGTCACAAGCCATATATGGTAGTCACCCTGTATGGATCAAGACGGCGACATAATATGGAATATACAGGGTCTCCGTGTGACAGGTTTGAACCAATGAACAGGAAGTATTCAGTGTGAGGTGGGATAATGTTTAGAACAAATACAAAAGTCTAACACTTTTAAACCCCACCAGCTGAAATTCCCAAGTGTGATCACTGTAACTCAGTGAGTTGCCGTACGACGACATAATTTTAAAATCTTCTGACAATATCAACAGACCTTCGACTATTAAAGTGGGATTCAAACCTCCGACCCATCGATAAAATAATGCTATTATACAAATTGAAATTTGAAGTTTAATAAGTGTGATATCCCTAAAGTGTCATGAGCTGCCAAAATGTTGATATTTTGACGTAAAAACAGAATGTTGACATTATTGGCTAGTTGTCTCAAGACGTATAATTCAGAAGCTTTTTCGTGCTTCTAGTCTCGAGAATGTACGTTAAAGTATTGTTTTGAACTAACTTTGGCTTAGAATGAATGAATGGTCGTCCCGGTTATTTAAATTTTGTTTACTTTTCGAACACTATTCTGGTTCGTATAAGCCACATACTGTATGGATTTTCCTCATTCCAACGCTAAGCATTTAGTTTTTTGATGACCTTCAAAGCCTCATACTGTCGTGACGATCAGAAATTCTGAAAAAAGTGTGAATTTTGGCAACTCATGCCACTTTATTAATGTTTTGTAGGTGCTCATCTCTCAGTTATTGTGCTGTGCTTAAATTCCATGAAGGCTAAAGACGTCCGTATCGACCTTCCCGTCTCTGATCGTGATTACAAAGATCTCCTAGAGAAACAATGTGTTTCTGTTGGGGTGAGTGAAAAACACATTTCTTATCTCATGAATTTGAGTATTCCCCAAATGTTGAGGGGTTTCCTCCTGGCAAATAGCCTGGTTTCCTCCCCCACTAATATTGGCATCGCCACCTTATTATAGAAATAATCTTGTTAGTGGCAAAAATCTTTAGCTTTTGTTAACCTTGGAACACACTGGCTCATGAGAAATCTTTTTGATATAATAACCAAGGTAACAAGAATTTTAATTGTAGTTAAAAGACAGGTTATGTTAAGAAAAGAGGATGGGATAGCGAGATATCTGGATTAAGAGCCTGGGTTAAAAGACCACCTGTCTTAAGAGACCACCTTTCACGTTTCCCTTAGTTGGTGGCTTAAACCAGGTTGAATAGTATATCAGCATTACCCCCAAAATTTTATAAACATATCAAAAAAGGTTATGATTTTATGTTTGTCTCCGTCACCTTTATCCCTTCCAGGTGACACGAGTACACAGTTTCCTAGGATCTGATTATTTACTGTTGTCGATTAAAGGACGTCTCTGGGGGTTCTCTTTACTCACAGGACAAACCGTGTTAAAGACGGAGGATAGAAATGAAAATTCTGGTAAGAAATGCTACTATTGATAGCTGCTGGGATACAGAATGGGAGGGATATAGACTGATCCAGAGACATTTTGATACCTGTATACAGGTATGGGCGCCCAAACTCGCAAGCAAAAAATCCGCCCAAATTCTTAAAACCAACAGATTTTAATGTCAAAATAGCATTTAATGTTGAATTTTGGGCCAGAGATGTTGTTTTTGTCTTATTGTTGGAACATTCTCAACCGAAATGGTATGCCCAAATTTTCCCTGGATCAGTCCCTGAGGGATATAAGGCCTTTTGTACTACATGCAGTGTGTTGAGAAATAGATAAATTGAGGGGCCTCGGTGGTTCAGCGAGTTAGGGGGATCGTCCAACACCTTTCATCGATGCGATGCAGGTTCGAATCACAACCAGACCAAATAAAAAAAAAAAAAATTTCTGAGTGGATTTTCCACTCTGTCACCTAGCCGAGAAATCTTGGCTCTGCCGAATTTTTTTTTTTCCCCGTGTTCGTCATAGCCAAGATCACTTCCATAGTAAAAAAGTGATATTTGTTAAGTAAATATTTCACAACAAATAAGCAAAGAATAAAATATTTACCACTGCATTCCGATAGTATAGACCGCAAAGAAGGAGTTTGTCAAACTTACGCCGCTGTAAAGTGACTAACGATATATGATTGAAGTATTTCTACGACGCCCCGCACAGTTTAACTGGTCGTTTAAATGTTTTACTATGGCGGTTACGTCAGGTTGAAAGCCAGTGGACTTCAAAACAAATATTGACTGCATAAGGGAAAGTTTACCCCTTTACAGCGGCTTAAGTTTGACAAACTCCTTCTTCGTGGTCTATACTATCGGAATGCAGTGGTAAATATTTTATTCTTTGCTTATTTGTTGTGAAATTTGCGCCGCCAATTTTTTCGGCGGGTCTCCTTAACAATATCACTTTTTTACTATGGAAGTGATCTTAACTATGACGAACACGGAAAAAAAAAAATTCGGCAGAGCCAAGATTTCTCGGCTACTCTGTCACCATATGTGGAAGAGTTTTCGGGTACTCTCTAAAGGTCGGGGGTTTACTTCGGGTAATGAGCCCGGTTTCCTCCCCTACATGTAGTAAACCTGGCAACCCTGCCACATAAGTGAAATAATCTTGTGTGTGGCGTAAAACATCAATCAATTAATCAATCCAAATCTTGCCCATATTGTAGATATACTTCTCTTATGCCTTTTTGTAATCAAGCAACAGGAAATAATTTGTTATTTTCACATCAATTCCATATCCTAGATTACTCTTTTATACCCATCTTGAAGTGCGGACCTTCCTTTCATATCAAACCATTTGGACCCATGGCAGGCCATATAATTTCAGTGTCAGTCGAAAACATTGAATTGGTTTCGTATATTGAAATGTTGGGAACCAACAGATACCGATGCTAGTTTGATTATACATCATACCACATACTGACTTTTGTGATGGGTAACAGATTTTCGTTTCTGTAGATTTAGTAACAAAATGCTACCGGAACCGATAGTTGTAGTGAAATCCTATGGCCCGCTTAAAGGTTGGAATCCCGCCCTCTCAATATGAACTTTTCTGGCTCAGTTTTTGAACTGATGAACTTGTGAAATTCGTGCCAGGTTCCTACAGGGAGGTCAGGGATTTCACCCAGTTGGTGATATCTTAGTGGTTACGTTTTATTTATTTCAAAAGCAACTATATAGTAAGACTATCCCCTTCCTCTCCCATTGGCGCAGTATGTGGAAGAGTTGGCAGGTACTCGCTGAAGGCTGGGGGTTTCCTCCACTCATCAAGCCCGGTTTCCTCCCCACTAAACGTAATGCCCCCGTGTAAGTGAAATAATCTTGAGTGCGGTGTGAAACATCAATCAATCATTCAGTCTTTTTCTAAAAATTTATAATTATTTTATTTCAGATTTTTCTGGCTGTAGCCTCAATTCACAGGCCTGGGACCAGCCTATACTGTCAAAGCTCACAGTTTCAGTAGGGAATGGAGAGATGTACATTATCAGTTATGCTGAGGTCAGCTTTTTCCCCATGTTTTTGTTAATTTAAAGTGGCATGAGCTGCCAAAATGTTGATATTTTGACGTTGAAACAGAATGTTAAAATTATTGGCTATTTTTCCCAGGACGTATAATTCAGAAGTTCTTTAGTGCTTCTGGTCTCGAGAATGTACCATAAAGTATTGTGTTGAACTAACTTTGTGCCACATATTGTATGGATTTTCCTCATTCCAAAGCTAATCATTTAGTTTTTCGATGGCCTTCAAAGCCTCTTACTGTCATGATGATCAGAAATTATGGAAAAAGTTTGCATTTTGGCAGCTCATGCCACTTTATATTATATTTTTCAAAAGAACCCGACAGTTCTGTTATATCGTTTGTCTTTCAGAGGCATAATGCTCTGACAGTTCGGTTATATCGTTTGTCTTTCAGAAGCATAATGCTCTGACAGTTCTGTTATATCGTTTGTGTTTCAGAAGCATAATGCTCTGACAGTTCTGTTATATTGTTTGTCTTTCAGAAGCATATTGCTCTGACAGTTCTGTTATATTGTTTGTCTTTCAGAAGCATATTGCTCTGACAGTTCTGTTATATCGTTTATCTTTCAGAAGCATAATGCTCTGACAGTTCTGTGATATCATTTGTCTTTCAGAAGCATAATGCTCTGGCTGTTCTGTTATGTCGTTTGTCTTTCAGAAGCATAATCATGCTCTGGCTGTTCTGTTATATCATTTGTCTTTCAGAAGCATAATGCTCGGACAGTTCTGTTATATCGTTTGTCTTTCAGAAGCATAATGCTCGGACAGTTCTGTTATATCATTTGTCTTTCAGAAGCATAATGCTCGGACAGTTCTGTTATATCGTTTGTCTTTCAGAAGCATAATGCTCGGACAGTTCTGTTATATTGTTTGTCTTTCAGAAGCATAATGCTCGGACAGTTCTGTTATATTGTTTGTCTTTCAGAAGCATAATGCTCGGACAGTTCTGTTATATCGTTTGTCTTTCAGAAGCATAATGCTCGGACAGTTCTGTTATATCGTTTGTCTTTCAGAGGCATAATGCTCTGACAGTTCGGTTATATCGTTTGTCTTTCAGAAGCATAATGCTCTGACAGTTCTGTTATATCGTTTGTGTTTCAGAAGCATAATGCTCTGACAGTTCTGTTATATCGTTTGTCTTTCAGAGGCATAATGCTCTGACAGTTCTGTTATATCATTTGTCTTTCAGAAGCATAATGCTCGGACAGTTCTGTTATATCATTTGTCTTTCAGAAGCATAATGCTCGGACAGTTCTGTTATATCGTTTGTCTTTCAGAAGCATAATGCTCTGACAGTTCTGTTATATCATTTGTCTTTCAGAAGCATAATGCTCGGACAGTTCTGTTATATCGTTTGTCTTTCAGAAGCATAATGCTCTGACAGTTCTGTTATATCGTTTGTCTTTCAGAGGCATAATGCTCTGACAGTTCGGTTATATCGTTTGTCTTTCAGAAGCATAATGCTCTGACAGTTCTGTTATATCGTTTGTGTTTCAGAAGCATAATGCTCTGACAGTTCTGTTATATTGTTTGTCTTTCAGAAGCATATTGCTCTGACAGTTCTGTTATATTGTTTGTCTTTCAGAAGCATAATGCTCTGACTGTTCTGTTATATTGTTTATCTTTCAGAAGCATAATGCTCTGACAGTTCTGTGATATCATTTGTCTTTCAGAAGCATAATGCTCTGGCTGTTCTGTTATATCGTTTGTCTTTCAGAAGCATAATGCTCTGACAGTTCTGTTATATCATTTGTCTTTCAGAAGCATAATGCTCTGACTGTTCTGTTATATCGTTTGTCTTTCAGAAGCATAATGCTCTGGCTGTTCTGTTATATCGTTTGTCTTTCAGAAGCATTATGCTCTGACTTTTCTGTTATATTGTTTGTCTTTCAGAAGCATAATGCTCTGGCTGTTCTGTTATATCGTTTGTGTTTCAGAAGCATAATGTTCTGGCTGTTCTGTTATATTGTTTGTCTTTCAGGAGCATAATGCTCTGACTGTTCTGTTATATCGTTTGTCTTTCAGAAGCATAATGCTCTAAATCGTTTGTGTTTCAGAAGCATAATGCTCTGACAGTTCTGTTATATTGTTTGTCTTTCAGAAGCATAATGCTCTGACTGTTCTGTTATATCGTTTGTCTTTCAGAAGCATAATGCTCTGACTGTTCTGTTATATCGTTTGTCTTTCAGAAGCATAATGCTCTGACTGTTCTGTTATATCGTTTGTCTTTCAGAAGCATAATGCTCTGACTGTTCTGTTATATCGTTTGTCTTTCAGAAGCATAATGCTCTGACAGTTCTGTTATATTGTTTGTCTTTCAGAAGCATAATGCTCTGACTGTTCTGTTATATCGTTTGTCTTTCAGAAGCATAATGCTCTGACTGTTCTGTTATATCGTTTGTCTTTCAGAAACATAATGCTCTGACTGTTCTGTTATAGCGTTTGTCTTTCAGAAGCATAATGCTCTCACAGTTCTGTTATATCGTTTGTGTTTCAGAAGCATAATGCTCTGACAATTCTGTTATATGGTTTGTCTTTCAGAAGCATAATGCTCTTACAGTTCTGTTATATCGTTTGTCTTTCAGAAGCATAATGCTCTGACAATTCTGTTATATCGTTTGTCTTTCAGAAGCATAATGCTCTTACAGTTCTGTTATATCGTTTGTCTTTCAGAAGCATAATGCTCTGACAATTCTGTTATATCGTTTGTCTTTCAGAAGCATAATGCTCTTACAGTTCTGTTATATCGTTTGTCTTTCAGAAGCATAATGCTCTGACAATTCTGTTATATGGTTTGTCTTTCAGAAGCATATTGCTCTGACAGTTCTGTTATATCGTTTGTCTTTCAGAAGCATAATGCTCTGACAATTCTGTTATATCGTTTGTCTTTCAGAAGCATAATGCTCTTACAGTTCTGTTATATCGTTTGTCTTTCAGAAGCATAATGCTCTGACAATTCTGTTATATCGTTTGTCTTTCAGAAGCATAATGCTCTGACTGTTCTGTTATATCGTTTATGTTTCAGAAGCATAATGCTCTGACAATTCTGTTATATGGTTTGTCTTTCAGAAGCATAATGCTCTGACAATTCTGTTATATCGTTTGTCTTTCAGAAGCATAATGCTCTGACAGTTCTGTTATATCGTTTGTCTTTCAGAAGCATAATGCTCTGACTGTTCTGTTATAGCGTTTGTCTTTCAGAAGCATAATGCTCTGACAATTCTGTTATAGCGTTTGTCTTTCAGAAGCATAATGCTCTGACAGTTCTGTTATACCGTTTGTGTTTCAGGAGCATAATGCTCTGACAATTCTGTTATAGCGTTTGTGTTTCAGGAGCATAATGCTCTGACAATTCTGTTATACCGTTTGTCTTTCAGAAGCATAATGCTCTGACAATTCTGTTATAGCGTTTGTCTTTCAGAAGCATAATGCTCTGACAATTCTGTTATATCGTTTGTCTTTCAGAAGCATAATGCTCTGACTGTTCTGTTATATCGTTTGTCTTTCAGAAGCATAATGCTCTGACAATTCTGTTATATCGTTTGTCTTTCAGAAGCATAATGCTCTGACAATTCTGTTATAGCGTTTGTGTTTCAGGAGCATAATGCTCTGACAATTCTGTTATAGCGTTTGTCTTTCAGAAGCATAATGCTCTCACAGTTCTGTTATATCGTTTGTGTTTCAGAGGCATAATGCTCTGACAATTCTGTTATAGCGTTTGTCTTTCAGAAGCATAATGCTCTGACAGTTCTGTTATATCATTTGTCTTTCAGAAGCATAATGCTCTTACAGTTCTGTTATATTGTTTGTGTTTCAGGAGCATAATGCTCTGACAGTTCTGTTATATCATTTGTCTTTCAGAAGCATAATGCTCTGACAATTCTGTTATATCGTTTGTCTTTCAGAAGCATAATGCTCTGACAGTTCTGTTATATCATTTGTCTTTCAGAAGCATAATGCTCTGACAATTCTGTTATATCGTTTGTGTTTCAGAAGCATAATGCTCTGACAATTCTGTTATATGGTTTGTCTTTCAGAAGCATAATGCTCTCACAGTTCTGTTATATCGTTTGTGTTTCAGAAGCATAATGCTCTGACAATTCTGTTATATGGTTTGTCTTTCAGAAGCATAATGCTCTGACTGTTCTGTTATATCGTTTGTCTTTCAGAAGCATAATGCTCTGACTGTTCTGTTATATCGTTTGTCTTTCAGAAGCATAATGCTCTGACTGTTCTGTTATATCGTTTGTCTTTCAGAAGCATAATGCTCTGACTGTTCTGTTATATCGTTTGTCTTTCAGAAGCATAATGCTCTGACAGTTCTGTTATATTGTTTGTCTTTCAGAAGCATAATGCTCTGACTGTTCTGTTATATCGTTTGTCTTTCAGAAGCATAATGCTCTGACTGTTCTGTTATATCGTTTGTCTTTCAGAAACATAATGCTCTGACTGTTCTGTTATAGCGTTTGTCTTTCAGAAGCATAATGCTCTCACAGTTCTGTTATATCGTTTGTGTTTCAGAAGCATAATGCTCTGACAATTCTGTTATATCGTTTGTCTTTCAGAAGCATAATGCTCTTACAGTTCTGTTATATCGTTTGTCTTTCAGAAGCATAATGCTCTGACAATTCTGTTATATCGTTTGTCTTTCAGAAGCATAATGCTCTGACAATTCTGTTATATCGTTTGTCTTTCAGAAGCATAATGCTCTTACAGTTCTGTTATATTGTTTGTCTTTCAGAAGCATAATGCTCTGACAATTCTGTTATATCGTTTGTCTTTCAGAAGCATAATGCTCTTACAGTTCTGTTATATCGTTTGTCTTTCAGAAGCATAATGCTCTGACAATTCTGTTATATCGTTTGTCTTTCAGAAGCATAATGCTCTTACAGTTCTGTTATATCGTTTGTCTTTCAGAAGCATAATGCTCTGACAATTCTGTTATATCGTTTGTCTTTCAGAAGCATAATGCTCTGACAATTCTGTTATATCGTTTGTCTTTCAGAAGCATAATGCTCTTACAGTTCTGTTATATTGTTTGTCTTTCAGAAGCATAATGCTCTGACAATTCTGTTATATCGTTTGTCTTTCAGAATCATAATGCTCTGACAGTTCTGTTATATCGTTTGTCTTTCAGAAGCATAATGCTCTCACAGTTCTGTTATAGCGTTTGTCTTTCAGAAGCATAATGCTCTGACTGTTCTGTTATATCGTTTGTCTTTCAGAAGCATAATGCTCTGACTGTTCTGTTATAGCGTTTGTCTTTCAGAAGCATAATGCTCTGACAATTCTGTTATAGCGTTTGTCTTTCAGAAGCATAATGCTCTCACAGTTCTGTTATATCGTTTATGTTTCAGAAGCATAATGCTCTGACAATTCTGTTATATGGTTTGTCTTTCAGAAGCATAATGCTCTTACAGTTCTGTTATATCGTTTGTCTTTCAGAAGCATAATGCTCTGACAGTTCTGTTATATCATTTGTCTTTCAGAAGCATAATGCTCTGACAATTCTGTTATATCGTTTGTCTTTCAGAAGCATAATGCTCTGACAATTCTGTTATAGCGTTTGTGTTTCAGGAGCATAATGCTCTGACAATTCTGTTATAGCGTTTGTCTTTCAGAAGCATAATGCTCTCACAGTTCTGTTATATCGTTTGTGTTTCAGAAGCATAATGCTCTGACAATTCTGTTATATGGTTTGTCTTTCAGAAGCATAATGCTCTGACAATTCTGTTATATCGTTTGTCTTTCAGAGGCATAATGCTCTGACTGTTCTGTTATATCGTTTGTCTTTCAGAAGCATAATGCTCTGACTGTTCTGTTATACCGTTTGTGTTTCAGAAGCATAATGCTCTGACTGTTCTGTTATATCGTTTGTCTTTCAGAAGCATAATGCTCTGACTGTTCTGTTATATCGTTTGTCTTTCAGAAACATAATGCTCTGACAGTTCTGTTATATCGTTTGTCTTTCAGAAGCATAATGCTCTGACTGTTCTGTTATATCATTTGTGTTTCAGAAGCATAATGCTCTGACTGTTCTGTTATATCGTTTGTCTTTCAGAAGCATAATGCTCTGGCAGTTCTGTTATATTGTTTGTCTTTCAGAAGCATAATGCTCTGACTGTTCTGTTATATCGTTTGTCTTTCAGAAGCATAATGCTCTGACTGCTCTGTTATATTGTTTGTCTTTCAGAAGCATAATGCTCTGACTGTTCTGTTATATCGTTTGTCTTTCAGAAGCATAATGCTCTTACAGTTCTGTTATATCGTTTGTCTTTCAGAAGCATAATGCTCTGACAGTTCTGTTATATCGTTTGTCTTTCAGAAGCATAATGCTCTGACTGTTCTGAATCTGGTTGATGGAAATGAAGAACCAAGCAGACGAAAAATGTTGGCCTCTTACAGACGATGGTATGTTGAACAATTGAAAACATTTTTTTATTGATACTATTATTTAGAGACTGATTTATAACTTACATGTATGCCAGGCTTTTTGTGATAGGGGCCTGTTTCACAAAACAATAGCGTGAGGTCTTACAAACTGCCATAGCAACATATCTCTACAGACAGGGTTGCCATGGCAGCTACATAAAAACGTAAGCAACGTCACTTTGTGCCAATAATCCCACTGAATTAACCTTATTAAATCTATGGCCTATTCTCTGTCAACAGGTTGAACAAAGATCTACCGAGTCCATCAGAACGTTGGAATCATCATGAGTTTATCACTGAAGACGATATTCATCCCGAAGTCTTTATACGTTCTCTGTGCTTGGAATTATTAGAGAAAGTCATCCCTGATAACACACCTGTCCACAATCTCGTTAAGAGGAGTTACTTATCTATTGCCAAAAAGGTGAGTTAGTTCAAAAGCTTCATTTTGTATATAAACGGGGAGGGGGAGGGGCTCTCAGTTGTTTGTTGGACGCTCCATTTAACTAGCCATTTGCCGACATAAAACATCCATCCATCAATCCTCCCCCACTAAACCTGGCAAGTGTGACGTAAAACATCCATCAATCAATCTTCTCCCACTAAACCTGGCAAGTGTGACGTAAAACACCCATCAATCAATCATCCCCCACTAAACCTGGCAAGTGTGACGTAAAACATCTATCAATCAATCCTCCCCCACTAAACCTGGCAAGTGTGACGTTAAACATCCATCAATCAATCCTCCCCCACTAAACCTGGCAAGTGTGACGTAAAACATCCATCCAACAATCCCCCCCTCCACTAAACCTGGCAAGTGTGACGTAAAACATCCATCAATCAATCCCCCCCACTAAACCTAGCAAGTGTGATGTAAAACATCCATCAATCAATCCTCCCCCACTAAACCTGGCAAGTGTGTCGTAAAACATCCATCAAGCAATCCTCCCCCCACCAAACCCGGCAAGTGTGACGTAAAACCTCCAGCAATCAATCCTCCCCCACTAAACTAGGCAAGTGTGGCGTAAAACACCCATCAATCAATCCTCCCCCACTAAACCTGGCAAGTGTGACGTAAAACATCCACCAATCGATCCTCTCCCACTAAACCTGGCAAGTGTGACATAAAACATCCATCAATCAATCCTCCCCCACTTAACCTGGCAAGTGTGACGTAAAACATCCATCAATCAATCCTCCCCCACTAAACCTGGCAAGTGTGATGTAAAACATCCAATCAATCCTCCCCCACTAAACCTGGCAAGTGTGATGTAAAACATCCATCAATCAATCCTCCCCACTAAACCTGGTAAGTGTGACATAAAACATCCATCAATCAATCCTCCCCACTAAACCTGGCAAGTGTGACATAAAACATCCATCAATCAATCCTCCCCACTAAACCTGGCAAGTGTGACGTAAAACATCCATCAATCAATCCTCCCCCACTAAACCTGGCAAGTGTGATGTAAAACAACCCTCAATTAATCCTCCCCCCACTAAACCTGGCAAGTGTGATGTAAAACATCCATCAATCAATCCCCGCCTCCACTAAACCTGGCAAGTGTGACGTAAAAATATCCATTGATTGATCCTCTCCCACTAAGCCTGACAAGTGTGAAGTAAAACACCCATCAATCAATCCCTCCCCCACTAAACCTGGCAAGTGTGAAGTAAAACATCCATCCATCAATCCCCCCCCCACTAAACCTGGCAAGTGTGACATAAAAATTTCCATTGATTGATCCTCTCCCACTAAACCTGGCAAGTGTGACGTAAAATATCCATCAATCAATCAATCAACCAATCCCCCCCCCCACTAAACCTGGCAAGTGTGACGTAAAAATATCCATTGATTGATCCTCCCCCACTAAACCTGGCAAGTGTGACGTAAAACATCCATCAATCAATCCTCCCCCACTTATCCTGGCAAGTGTGACGTAAAACATCCATCAATCAATCCTCCCCCACTAAACCTGGCAAGTGTGACGTAAAACATTCATCAATCAATCCTCCCCCACTAAACCTGACAAGTGTGACGTAAAACATCCATCCATCAATCCCCCCCCCCCACTAAACCTGGCAAGTGTGACGTAAAAATATCCATTGATTGATCCTCCCCCACTAAACCTGGCAAGTGTGACGTAAAACATCCATCAATCAATCCTCCCCCACTTATCCTGGCAAGTGTGACGTAAAACATCCATCAATCAATCCTCTCCCACTAAGCCTGACAAGTGTGACGTAAAACATCCATCCATCAATCCCCCCCCCCCACTAAACCTGGCAAGTGTGACGTAAAAATATCCATTGATTGATCCTCTCCCACTAAGCCTGACAAGTGTGAAGTAAAACATCCATCCATCAATCCCCCCCCCCCCACTAAACCTGGCAAGTGTGACGTAAAAATATCCATTGATTGATCCTCTCCCACTAAGCCTGACAAGTGTGAAGTAAAACATCCATCAATCAATCCCTCCCCCACTAAACCTGACAAGTGTGAAGTAAAACATCCATCCATCAATCCCCCCCCCCCCCCCACTAAACCTGGCAAGTGTGACGTAAAAATATCCATTGATTGATCCTCTCCCACTAAGCCTGACAAGTGTGAAGTAAAACATCCATCAATCAATCCCTCCCCCACTAAACCTGACAAGTGTGAAGTAAAACATCCATCCATCAATCCCCCCCCCCCCACTAAACCTGGCAAGTGTGACGTAAAAATATCCATTGATTGATCCTCTCCCACTAAGCCTGACAAGTGTGAAGTAAAACATCCATCAATCAATCCCTCTCCCACTAAACCGGGCAAGTGTGAAGTAAAACATCCATCCATCAATCCCCCCCACTAAACCTGGCAAGTGTGACGTAAAAATATCCATTGATTGATCCTCCCCCACTAAACCTGGCAAGTGTGACGTAAAAATATCCATTGATTGATCCTCTCCCACTAAGCCTGACAAGTGTGAAGTAAAACATCCATCAATCAATCCCTCCCCCACTAAACCTGACAAGTGTGAAGTAAAACATCCATCCATCAATCCCCCCCCCCCACTAAACCTGGCAAGTGTGACGTAAAAATATCCATTGATTGATCCTCTCCCACTAAGCCTGACAAGTGTGAAGTAAAACATCCATCAATCAATCCCTCTCCCACTAAACCGGGCAAGTGTGAAGTAAAACATCCATCAATCAATCCTCCCCCACTTATCCTGGCAAGTGTGACGTAAAACATCCATCAATCAATCCTCCCCCACTAAACCTGGCAAGTGTGACGTAAAACATCCGTCAATCAATCCAATCAATCTAAACTATTAAAAATTAAACTATTTTAACTTTGCTCTTTTAAATTATAGTTATCTGCTGTTTGACTTGTTATTCTCTACTTGCAGCTAAGAGACACATTGAAGATGTGATATTTCCTTGAAAACAACACCATGCCATGGATTTCTGAAACTGGTGCTACTAATTCCTTTAAAACGATGTTCAATGCAATGCTTAGCAGAAGTTGTGCCAGTCGCAAACGCGTGTTAAATTATAGGAACTTGCGCATGGTCGCAAGTCTGGAGGCGCAACTCTATGCTGTAAACCTATGCACCAAGCTTAGTAGAACGAGCCCCAGGTACCAACAAAAGGGGGAGATTTCATACGGGGAAAGAAGCAGTTGTCTCTTGACTCAACAACGCCTTTTTATAAGTGAAATAATCCTGATTGTGGTGTAAAACATCAATCTATCAATTCACTAACATTGTATTTGTACCTATAAGGTGAAGAATTACTTACGGATAACAACTTCCGGGTTTATTGTTATCCATAAGTAATTGTTCACCTTATTGTAACCTTTCAACTTCTAAATGCCATTAAACGGTTTTATTTGTACCTAGCACATGATGTAATTTTTTTTATTTTTTAAGAAATTAAACTTTAGTGCATGATTAAATGTAATAAATTGTCAAATTTAGGGTTGGCCATGTGTTAAAGACCTAAAATACGTTAACGACTCACTGTTGTGGACTCTCTCTCTCTCTGATATTTATGAAGAAAGCAAATTGATACAAACTTACTACAAGCAAGCTGCAATCATCAGGGAAATTACTGAATTAGGAAAGTAACCGACACTGATTGACCCAGAAAAAATTCTGGGCCAGGGTGAGAATCGAACTCACGACTTACGGTTACTGTCCTACTGCTCTACCAACTGAGCTTCCCGGCCTTGCTGGGAATGGTTCACTCGTTAGATAATTAAAATCCGTCAACTTTAATAAGGAGCACATTTTGAGGTCTACTTACATGTATATAAAATATTTCGTCAGGATTTTTTGTATCTCTCAAACGAAATAATCCTTTGTCTGTATGTGTTGGATTAAAGTCTCTAAAATAGATATACCATAGACAAGATAAAGTAGTACTTATCAGGAGGCTTGTGGGGCTTGCCGGTTGCTAACATTACAGTACCGTACTTGACTAGTCAAAGTTTCAGCTTTCAAAACTAAAAGTAAAGACGTTTTTGATTTCTTTCACTAGAAATATACAGAAAACTATCTTCTTTTGCCAGTTACCAACGGAAGGTTGTGGGTTTCCTCCGGGCATAGAGCCCGGTTTCCTCCCACAATAAAACTGGCAAGCCACCATATAAGTGAAATAATCTTGAGCGCGGCGTAAAAAACACAGATCAATCAATCTTTTTTGTTAATGTAAACAGTTTTTTTTGTATTTTAGCGATGAAAGTGCTTTTAACAAAATGTCTGTTTTTAAAGCTAAAAGCTTTGACAGTTTCAGTTTTTACTCCTGTTCAGTGAAAAATAGTGCTTGATTAAGTTTGATTTTAAAAATATATATAAATTGGACAGAAACAATATTTTTATCTTGTCATTAATTTTATTTTATGTTTATACTAGAGCAATGTTTAGGCTAATTGTTGTAATCTCATGTGATCACCCAAGTAAATTATTCAGTTTTTTTTTCAAAATTTCCACAAAGAAATGTGAATTCCTTGCCAAAGCAATGTTTTTATTATATATTTATGAGTTATGTAATATATATTTTATTACATAATTTTGTTTTTCTTGCCAAAGAAATATATTTTTTTTTTGTCCACAATATTATTTAATTCTTGCCAAACTTATTTAATATTTTATCCATGTTTAAAATTATACATTTCTAATCAAAATATTTCTTGCCATGTTATGCTCGTAAAATTTCAAATTATTACCATTGTTATTTCTTATTGGATTATTTGTATATGTATTCTACCTTACTGGGGGTATATTTAAATAAATTCTGTGATATCGTGCACAGAAGTAATGCCTTCTTCTCTGTGTTCTTGCTGGTCTAAGTAAAACTTAAGGTCCGTCGTACAGACTTGTAGCATGCAATTAAAATGGATGCTTTTAATTGGTTGATACGATTTGTCAACCAATCAAATACATCCATTTTTATCGCATGCTACAAGTCTTACGATAAATCGCAGCGTGTGAGTGGGCCTTTACTGATCTTGGTATTGATTGATTGTTGGGTGTTTTAGCCTCGCTCAAGATTATTTCACTTATATGGCGGCGTTGCTGGGCTCTGTGTCCGGAGGAAACCCACGACCTTCCACTGGTAACTGGCAACCATCCCACATAGGTCGTTCGAGTGAAAACCCAGTGAAAATTTTCCAATTTTTTGACTGAGTGGGATTCGAACCCGCAACCCATTGGTGGAAGGCTGTTCGGATTGAGCTCCCTCTTGATAATGACACAAAGAACAGAGTTCAATGTCATAACATTACGTTTAGATAGAACTGAAATCTTGTAAAATTGGACTTGCACTACCACAAGTTTATTGATTGATGTTTTACGCCGCACTCAATATTATTTCACTTACACTTTATATGGCGGTGTTGCCAGGTTTAGTGGGGGAGGAAACCACCATTGACATCTCGTCCATGTCTGACAATCAATGAGGTTAGACATATGCTGCAGGACTTTCAAATGGGATAGCAGAGAAACATTTGGCTCTATGTTAACTTGGTCTAATTTGACCAGTCTCGTCTTTTCCAGTGTTCTGCAATACAAATTGATTTACTGATGTGTTACGCTGCACTCAAGAATATTTCGCTTATATGGCAGCGTTGCCAGGTTTAGTGGGGGAGGAAACCAGACTCATTGCCTGGAGAAAACTACCAACCTTCGGCGAGTACCTGGCAACTCTTCCACATACCACTTTTTCCATAAAAATATTTTCTCTTGTTTGAATGGGATTTGAACCAGTGCCGCATCGATGGAAGGTCTGTGTGGGACTGAGGGACGATCACTATTACCTCCTGAACACTTAAACAAATTGAAACCCTGGTCTGGCATCAACCAATCAATGTATTGTATGGTGCCAGGGGGTAACAGATTAGGGTATCCTAAATGGGTTGATGATAACAGAGCCGTATCTCACGAAGCTGACAGAAGACAAATTTACATCTGCAATCTGTGTTAAAGGTATAGGAACTTACACCTTTGTATGCCGATGGTAATCTTTCATTCCATTTTCAGCACTTAGGATTTGATTTTAGAACTGCCTTATCGGGTTTAATGAGCTCCTTGCTCAAAATACCCAAAGTAGTATTCAGCAAGCTTTTCACATATAGGGATAAAGTCAATTTTATCAATTGTATATGTGCAGCCTCTTTCAATGATTGTGCTACCATTTCTTCAAATCTAAATCAAGGCAATAAAAATGTTCATAGTATCTTTTTAATCAATCAAGTTTGGCAGTTGTGAAGTAACCGATTACGATTGGGTAGTGCTGGGGGTAGAGTCACAAGCACATATTAAAGTGAAATGATCTTCAATGTTGGGTAAAACCAGAAGTATGTAAATGAAAAACTCAAATCTATCCTAAAAACTCAGACAAAGAGAAAACAAACAGTTAAATTCTGAAATCACATTCCATGAGTTTAATCAGCTCTTAAACGGCATACAAAAAAAACCATGTTATAAAAAGTTTATAAATAGATATCTTGAAGTAAAAATAGTCAAGGGAAAACAAAAGTTGTCTCCCTTGAGATAAGGCACTAGTTACGTCCCTTGGTTAACCCAGTTAGAACTGGTCCACAGAACATAAACATGGGGATGGTCTTTTTAAAAGAAATAATTAAGCTTGTGAGAAAATATTGTACATTATGCTTCAGCTAATATAGACAAGTACATGTAACTGAAATTGATTAACAAGCATCAGAGCATATATCTAAAACAATAAAAATACATCTGCCAAAAATGAAGGCCTAAATGCCATAATTTAACAAAAATGTTGACCCTTTTCAAGACTCCCCCATATTTACATGTATATTGTGAAGGAAAGCAGGGATCAAAAATATATGATATCCCTGTATTGTCATTTTCAGGACTTCATTTCTAAGGCACTGTCACACATGAGTTTACACATAAAGGCACTGATTAATATTTTATGAAAAGGTACAGTTGATGAACATTCAAATAATTTAATGAAAATATTCTACAATGATATCTGATTTCCATTAATATTTTTAGGAATTTATTATTAATTATTAATGTTCACATATAGCAAAAAGTGAACATACATGTCGTTTGCAAAAATGACAACATTTTTCAATTCTAGCGACTTAATTCTAGAATAGGATTCAATGTAATTTAAAATTCTCAAAAAAGAACGAATAATAATAGAGTAAAATAGACAATTATTTTTGCCCAGTTAGGGGTGTTCATTTCTTTTAAGATTAGATTTTGGCCGTTTTAAGAAACTTTTCAATAACAAGTCATTGTCTAATTAAAAATATTCAATTAACACAACACAAATATTTGTAGTAATTCTCTACCACAGTCATTAAATATCTTACGATAAGAAATTAAACAACACATAAATTGTCTTCACATTTAAATAAATAAAGTAATATATTTTTCATACATAAACGATATATGTACATTAAAATAGCACCAAATAGCATAGCCGTTTACCACACAAGTCAAATTTCTTTCCGTTATGACAGTTAACTTTGAACAATAAAAATTAATTTACGTCACACTAAGAAGATACAGAAAGATAACTAATTAAAGATTGTCTTTCATGCCTCAAATACAAAGCACAATTAAAACCGATTTGACATTTAAGAAATTCACAAAAAACCTATTGCCAAGTTAAAAGGTTCCTGAAAAATCTTCAAGATTGGTCCAAAATAAGTTCTTACATTCAGTTTTAGTAGCGGTTAAAAAATGTAAAAAAAAATATTTTGCAGTTTTTTTGCACCTGCGTGTTATTTGTGATGCATGTAAAACGATACCAAATTTTGGTCACTGTGTATTGTATATGGATAATACATCAAACACATTTCTACAGCACTTCCATAAACAGCTCCAACAGAACAATATCCACAAACGAATTATGGCAGGATTATATTAAAAAAAACAGCTACAATACTTGCCGAATTTTCTATCGTGAAATAGGTAACCGGAACATATAAATCCGGGACATATCTTCATAGATTACAAAGATGATATGCAACCTTTGTCCTGGTCATGATAAAATAATGGAAATAAACCTTTGCAATGGTTTGGTCATCATTTGTTCTTTGATTAGGGAATCTTTTTTTTTAATCCCAAAAAGTTCTACGTTGGTCATTTAAAATCACCATTTAAATCAATTTCACAAACCAACTTGGTCTATAAATATCATGCAGTTGTCCTTTCCTTGAAGGAATTCTTTTAAGAATTGTTACAAACTTTACAATAATATAGCCAATTTGAGAGAGAATCTCTATCAGCACTCAGGGGGACTGCACCAAATCCTGTTATCCATTTGCTTCTGTTGTCCTGATTTTACAGTGAGTCAAACGGAGTTATCTCCCTTGCACAAAGAGAACAAACATGTTGAGCTTTAAATCATCATTTTCTTCAGCGGTTTTCGTAGCACAGGTCAACTACAACTTATGGCAGTTTGAAATACATCTCAATGTAACTCCATTTTTTCCAACACATTGCTCACTAGACTCATTGTTTGTTTTTTCAAACTATTCACATTCTGTCTTTCTGTTTTCCAAAACTCGAAAGATCGCTCAATGCTAACATCATATATTTATGAATTAAAATCATATTTTAATACAGAACATTGCTGACATAAAACATCCAAACAGATTCACATCCGGCAGTTAGTTATGGAACATATATATAGCCTTCCTTTTTACTGTTCTCCTTTTAATTGGAAAATCCCCTTCACACTGGGGGGCATCCTTGGTAGCCTCCTTTGTTTTGAAAAAATGGGCCTGGAACATGGATTTTCTCACTGACCCCCAGTTGACATGACAACATGGCCCTGCACCATGGATTACTGATCAGAAATACCCAGAATTCCTTTGAATCAGCGGATTCAGTTATTTTGGCTGAAAACATTAAGGAGAAATCATGTTTTGGTTTTCTTGCTGATAAAGTTGAACCAACTTTTCTTCTTTAGGTGGGATTGTCCGATACTCCTTGGTAAGGCGGAGTGGATGTTTCTTAGCGTATCTTTCTTATAGTATGGATTCATGGACATTCTCCTAACTACAGGTTTACCTGGCGAAAAAAAAAATGAAGAAATATAAATTTACAGGAAAAATTAAACGATACAGATAGATTAGTACAGTTGAAATGAAGCGTATAATGGATTGATGTTTAACGCCACACTCATCACTTGCAGGATTTTTTTTTTAGTTGAGCAAACAACGCCCTTTTCCCCCGAAGAACCAATGACCTTGACCCAAAGGGCAACCCTTCCATGAAGCTAATTAATCTACAAGTATGCCCAAAAAGCTAAGTGCTTAAGTGTCGATTTATAAACAGTGAATGATACTCATCAAGAATGCCATAATAACTCACAGAAATGACACGCCTTTATCTTTATGTTTCAAGAGTTGAAAATGCAGTTATTAATGGAGTGATATTGAAAGACAGAAAGAGGTTGGAAAGAGAACACATTTCTAAAGGTAGAGTAGTTATAAATGCAACAGACATGCTTTTCAATACAGGGTGATTTAGTGAAAACACATTCAATACTTTTTTGTTCTTTGGACCGAGTGATTTGTGATTTTCTATTCTTTTCTGAAGTGAAAAATTTATTTTAAATCTTGCAAATTCAATTCCTTAGTTGTAGGAATACCTGATTTTCAAGGACTTACAGAGATTTAATTCCAGAATATGCGTGCTTGATTTAGTTAGATATGACCAAGTTATCAAGAAGTAGGGCAACATGAGAAAAAATGTCGAAGGTTTTAAGAAACGAGAGACGAAGGATATGAGAAGAGAAACAAGGGAAGTAATTATGGCAAGAACAGGAATAAACACTGTCTATCTCTATCGTCGACTATAAACAGAGATCTAAGTTAAATCTACGATAACGTTCATTCCCATGCAAGACTTACTCGTGACTTTCAAAACTACATGTACCTATCTCTCAACTATCTTGTTTAACAAGACTAGTAAGCCTGGAAAGAAAAGTGGTTGTGTTGTAACGTCAACATGCATTGGGCTTAGGGTTGATTAATTGATTGATTGTTAGGTGTTTTACGCCACGCTCAAGATTATTTCACTTATATGGCGGCCTTGCCAGTTTTATTGTGGGAGGAAACCAGCCTCTATGCCCGGAGGAAACCCACGACCTTCCGTTGGTAACTGGCAACCATCCCACATGCCTTGGGCGTAGGGAGCTAGGTGATATTTCTCAGAACATTTACGCAATGTTAGGCTACTTTGTGAATGGGCAAAACTAAATATTGTCAGTCTGAGATTTCCCTTATCGTTCAAGAGACGGTATTCTCGTTATTTTGGGATACACTTTCTTGAAAATATGGTAGAAATTCTTCTGTCGATTTTTGGGTGACGTGTTCACTTTCTAAGAGACAATAACTAATTAAGTTCAAGAAACGGCCTGTCAAGATTCCGTTCTTTTAGGACTTAGCCATTGTCTTGGAGAATAATTAAGGGTGATAAAAATTTATTTTAAAATATATAAGGATGTCATTTTTTCAATGATTACATTTCTGGATGACTTCAGAATTTGAACACTAATTATGAATTCCTCTTAGTGATGGGTGAAGAAAATGCAATATGGAAGACGAGCTTACCTTTTGGCTTGTCTAGTTGAGTGCGAGTTTTTACTGCGGCAGAATTCACTTGAGATGGAATCACAAAGTCTGAAACAGTCAAAGTTCATTTTATAAAAATTTGTAACATTTTGTTAAAAGGTTCAAAAGGAAATAAATTTAAATAAATAATCCTTATAAGTTAATGACTTATTTGGCTGGTTCAGCATTATATATACCAAAATTTGGTTTGGGGGGAAGTTGCAAAAATCAAGTGTGAAAATTAAGGATTTAAAAAATAAATAAATAACAAAAGTGAACCTACCATTTTCTTGATCTTCCTGAACTTGTTTTCGTTCTCGTGACAACGCCTCTAACCATTTTTCACGATCGGCAGGAGTTTTAGAGAAAAATAAAAACCATTTATCCTGTGCCCTATCGTGCAACTTCCAGGCATTGCGTACGTTAACGTTATACTGGAGGTCTGAAATGATAAATAAATTACAATTAGTTTAGTTTTGATAAGATATTCTTTAGTGAGATGAGATAGATGCTATTATTAATTTATTTTTCAATGCTGATATTTCAAAAAGTGATTGATTAATTGATTGTTTGGTGTTTTACGCCACGCTCAAGATTATTTCACTTATATGGCGGCATTGCCAGTGTTTCAAAAAGGGTTTGATTTTTCAAAAACATTACTCAAGATTATTTTATTTGTTTAGAAGGGAAGAAACCAGGCTTCTATCTATCCTGGGAAAATCCTGACCTTCAGCAAGTGCGAGGTTATTTTTCCACAATTGATATAAGCCCAAACTTCCGCCAATAAAAATTTATCGTAAAATAAACTGTACCTTTTCCGTCTGGGACGGTGACAATTTCACAGTTATCTAGTCCTACTCTACCCTTATAACAAAAACCATTACGTCTTAAGAGATCCTACAAAGAGAAAAAACAAACATATAATCAGTACTGACACAAGCAAAGCATACCTATTGTCATGAAAAAATTTGTGAAGATTTATAAAACAAAAGCTACACCATTCTGGTAACAGAAAGATTTTGAGAGTCGTTAAAATTATATCAAAATTAGTAAATTAAAATTTCTTAAAGCCTTATAAAGTCCTAAAAAACAAAATACTTATGTATTAAATAATAAAGCCAATGTGTTCGACGAAGAGCTGAGGTGTTTTGGACAAGCAATTACAAGTATGTGTATGACACAATAGAAGCCCAGTTATAATAACATTGTAATCTAGAGAAATGTTGGTTTAAGACACTTGACAGCATCAACTGAGACATGAAATTTGCATTGACAATCAGAGTGTAGACAAACAGCAGGAAACACAGACAGTTGAAAGTGACAAGTAAGCCACTTGAACAGGACTTAATGAAACCAGGTGTCAAAGCACAGGTGAGTGTAATGGAAACACCCCAGGGGAGAGGGGTCAAGGGAACATAGAGAAAACTGTGGGGGTTATGGAGGCCTGAACACTGTCAACTTGAGCTATACTATGAAGAGTTCAGTGCCAAAATGACTGGTTGTTAACAAAACACTTGATGGTCTAAATTAGGTAAAATAATCTTCAGATGGGGTTAGGTCTCAAGTGGTTTTAGAAAAACAAATTAAGTAAACTAATGATGTTTCACTGACTTTCCTATGCCTTTTGGTCAAGTTATCTACTTAATCACCTAACTAAATGTCCAAATGGGGGGGACCACTGTTTAAGTTGGTCTAAGATCTGTCCCTGACTTTCTATATTATAGTCAATGAAATAAAGCATACACTAAGTTAGTTGAGTTTGATTCGACCAATATCAATGCAGGCTTTCTAAAAAGAAATCTTAACTATGTCATTTTATTTAACATTTTTTTAGTAACCATTTAGTAATTTTTCCAGCCAAAATAAATATCTAAATGGAAACAAAATATACATACCTTTTTACAATAGATAAGCTGGTGATCGAAGAGGAAGAGTGATCGTTCTTGTGATCGACCGCTACGATTCACTTTATGAGCCTCTCCGGAATGAATCAACTCTGAACTTGCTTCGATAAGATCATATCCCTGTTGGAGGTCAAAAGTGAACGTTTAATATTTAACAATTATACCAGATTCAAATTTAAGGGGTAAAAACATGTAATTGTACATAAACTGAATTCCCACAATTTCATTAAACATGCTGAAATTAGGTTTTAAAAATAAGCAATTTTCCTTATTAAAGCATTGTTACGATCCTTACCTCCCAGTCTTCAACAGCGTGTTGCCATGCCGATATTTTTGCGATACTCTCCATCTTGCGTTTCCTTTCGTTGATCAATCGGGCGATTCTTTTCATAGCTTCCAGAGCTTGGCAAACGTTATCGTAGTCGCTGTGATCGGGGTCAGTGAACTTTAAAAGTTCCGATAACTGGAGAGGATATTTGCAGATCTTTTGTACCGGGGTTAATAAAAAGCCTTCTAGTGGAATCTGAATCATTTCCTGCAGGAGACGACAAGCCTGTAAAAATTAAAAACAATTTGGTTAATAAAATATCTGGATTGCATACCACATATATTTATTTCATAGAAAAATTCTAAATTTCAAAGAAGAAATGAAATTGTAGAATGTAAGATAGATTTTACAGAACGCCAACTACGAAAACAAAATATTTTATTTTTACGAAAATAAAAAAAATGAGAATTCAGCGAAAGGCTAACTTTGTTGATTAAGAATACTGCCAATGTCAAAAACTTACTTCAAAGAAATGCCTGTATCGTTTGTTCCTATAAAGATCTTGCAGTTCTTTACAAGCATCGGGATGGTTGTTACAGTAGTCAGAATAAATCTCAAAATCCTTCTTCTGAAAAATGGATAAAAACGAACATGTTTTAATAATCTTATTTATGTTTCAAGAAAGTCGTTCATTTATTTCAGACTCGTAAAAAAAGTGAAAGAAATTCCTAGGCTAGGCATATTATCAGCTGATATTTTTGTAAAAATTTTAAATAAATTTGTTGGAGATCCTTTGTGAAAGACAGCATTTATTGTCTCTTAAACAGGAAAGCATTGCTTATTATTAAATAATATTTCTAAAAATTACATACGCTATTAAGAAAGCACTGTCCGACATCGGTCAGGTGGGGTAAGGCAGGGTTGTAACTTTTCTCCAAGTCTTTTACAAACTGGCTGGAAACCTTATATATCTCTTCTAAATTACCAAATAAAACTCGTATTCTGTTTTCACTGAACATGTCAGGATGACGTCTGGCTTGGCGAATATAGCCCTGAAAAACAAAATATAGCAGTTTAAAAATACTTTCAACGAAACATTTGAATTGGTTATTTCGAAAGTTTCCAGGGGCTCGTTTTACAAAAGCAGTTGCATTGCAAATGAAGTCTAGTTGCCAATGGATACCATAGTGAAGAGATACGACATCATGGCAACTGTGATTGATTTCACTGTGCGACGGCTTCGTGAAACAGACTCAGAAAAGAGTAATGAAAACATTCTTTCGTTTAAAACAACAGTAATTACCTCTATAACATCATGGAGATGCTTAACGTAATCTTTTTCCGCTTGTAAAATTTCATTGATGACATTTGTACGACCTTGAGATCGGGTTACTCCACTAGTCGATCCTAAACGGCGTGAAGGCTCGGGACTAGAATGACACGTTTCCATGGTGATATGGAATGGACGGAGAGGGTCGAAATCATCCTCTAATTTACCCTGGTTTGCACGTAGCTAAAAATTCCAAACAAAAATTTCATGTTGAATGAATTTGTGAGGAAACATTTGACCAATGTTCATAGATTGGATTTACCAAAAAATTAAATTGAAACATTCAATTAAGGAAACACGCTTAATTGAGCTTCGATATATAGCGGCACACTTACTCTAACAAAAGCTGCTGGGAACCATCCTTCACGATCTTCCACAGCGCCCCACCACCAATCTTTATCTGCTGTATCAGTCACCTCGATCAAATCACCAGCACGAAACCCAAGTTCCTCTGGGTCCATAGTCACATGGTCCCATAATGCCTCAGCGTATGTTAAACACTCCTCGGTAGGTTTCTGGAAAACAAATAAAGATATATAAATACTTGGTTTTAGGACGAGAAAGATACATATTAAACAATTTAAACAATTACAACGAATTTAAAAGACCAGAAAACAAATTAATTAAACTTTTAATTACCGTGAAGCAGTGAAAGGCATCATTTAGTTCTTCACAATCTGTGTGAGTGTCGAAGCCATACTTTGTGACCATTGCTAGTTTAATGGCTGTGTATAAATCCTCCCCTTTACCCATACCAGCTAAGTCTAAGGCATTCATGGTTCTGGCTTGTCTTAAAGATTAAATCCACTGTCACTTTTCCTAAGTGTGTTCTTATTAAGGTGCAAGGTTGCTTTCCAATGACTCTCAAAGTGGGTGAGAATTTATACTTGTATTAGTCTGAGGACAAATCTGATTGGTTGACATATGACCTCTAGCAGTTCACCAGCCAAGCCAATCAGATCTCAGCAGGTGACCTCTGACATGGGCAGGATGAGAGCTTGTGACTAGTGATTTAATATTACCCTCCATAAACCCCAGGCACAAGCCAGTAATATTCAGCTGCTCCTGTCAATTCTAACTTGTCAATATTAAAAAGTCTGATGTGATTTTGAAGGTGTAATTAACTTTTACTGTTAAACAATGTTGAAATTAAACAAATATAAAATGGCATATTTTTTCTTGTCTCCTTTTTTTTTGACAAAGCTGGAAAAGATCCTCACTGTGATTTTGTTTCAAAAATTTTAATTCTAGCCCCAAGTTATATACTAGTATTTAGTCAGTTTAAAATCATCATAAAAGTAGGAAATTTAATAATAAACAATCCTTTCAATTTCCCCAAAGAAAAAAGCAGATTTTATTTGTATTATGTAGGTATTTGTGTTACTGTGTTTTAACTTAAGACAAAAATTGCTATATTGAATATTTTAACCCATAGTTTAAGGAAAATGATAACTAAAGAAAACCAATAAAAGACTTAACACAAAAATACTTAAGACATTCATAATTTTCAGGAGAAAGTTATTGGTATTCATTTTTGTGAACGTTTTTTTTGTTTATACCAGGCATACTGTAGTTGAAAAAAATGTGGTGAAAATATTACAAATAATATTTTTCAAAATGTGTGGGAACTATATATCAAAATAAATTACTATTAGATAAACTAAAATAAAGGTGATATAATAGGAGTAGACGTTCATTTAACTAATTAACCAAGGTGAGGATTAAAGGATTTGATTTAATCCTTTGTCTTGTGATCTATTATTCAGAGTTTGTGTCATTTGTCAACCAGGCCTTAGTCAAGGGGTAATAAAAAAGGGTTAATAGTAGTGTAGAAGTGGGGGAAATGTTGGGAGGGGGCCTAGGGTGCAGGGGGTAAATGTATAAAGCCTTAAGTGCCCTTTACTGCCCAAATTGTCCACTTATTTCCTTTATTTTAAGACCCCCATTGTAAGAGGTCTTAAGGGTACCTTTGTTATTGGCAGATACTCTAATCAGCTTGACAATGTTTCTGACTAAGGTGGATTTTAAATCGGTAGTCATTAAAAAATACAATATTTCAATTATATTTACATTGTTACTGCAAGATTTGCACCATTTAGTAAATGCAAAAATATAATGCTTATTATAATAATTAAATTTTTTATATTTGTGAATTCACGAGGGTCTGTGCCCAGGAACCAACAGTTGTGTTGGGAATGGAGGGCCCAGCACTCTACCTACTTAGCCATGCCACAGAAGCCAACAGACCCTATACTAGCCTCTGACGGGCAGAGGTTGGAGCCTGTTGCTAGGGGCACCTGATCATATACAAATTTTTTTAATTTATAATCATTAAATAGTCGCCCTAACCTTCGCCTTGTACCCTACAATCTACAATCCCACATGACCAGAGGGCTGCAAACATGAGAAACTGAGAGTGGTCTCCCCTTACCTCTAGAATACTGGAGAGAGCTGCATGAGAGGCTCTGGTACTATGACATTTCTCTCTTACACTCATATCTATAGAACTTTCAGAGTCCGATAAAGAATCGTCTGAATAATGATCCGGTGAACAATAATTACCAGATTCATCGAAACCTAAATAACAAGAAAATGAAAACACAGGACATAAAAATATGGTTAACAAAGTTGGATGAAGAATTGAAGGCTGGAGTTTGACATTTTAATATTTGACATTGGTAGCCTATACTTGGACATTTTTAATCATATGTTATCCAAACCCCTATGGCTTGCATTTGTGATATCCGATGAAAGATTACATTTTTAAGAACATTGCAATTCGTTCTGCATTTTTAAGAACATTTTGGAATGTTGCAATTTGTTTTACATTTTTAAGAACATTTTGGAACATTGCAATTTGTTTTACATTTTATAGAACATTTTCGAACATTGCAATTGGTTTTATATTTTTAAGAAAATTTTTGAACATTGCAATACGTTTTACATTTTTAAGAACATTTTAGAACATTTCAATTCGTTCTACATTTTTAAGAACATTTTGGAACATTGCAATTCGTTTTGACATATTTTGTTCCACAAAGCCAAATAAAAACATGATGTTACAAGAAAAATGCTCAACAACAATCGCAATGACAACACTGGTGACAGGAAATGTGTGGCATTCTTACGAGACTGTTTTATGATGGACCAATGGTCGAAAACAAAGAATCATGGACCAATGGTCGAAAACAAAGAATCAAGACCTACCAAAAAAACTTGTAATTCTTTTTCGTCGTCTCATTTTATCCAAGTTAACGGGCATGCTCAGTGATCTTTGGAGGCGGGGCTTCTTGGCAGAATTTGGTCGTGACTTTTCTTGTCGGTTTTTTATAGGATGAGGTGTGGACATCTGAAATGAGGGAGAAAGAATATACATGTAGCTTTCTGTGTGAAAAAAATATTATGCCTAATTAATGAGAAATAATTAAGGCATAACCACAATTTAAGTATATCAAGATATACCTACGGTTAAGAGATAACTTATTTTTGACTGACAAAATAATATTATCCTAAGCGCAAAAATAAAAGGTCGTAGTAGTGATTTCCTGGTTTGTTTTTTTAAAACAGCAGAGCATATCTACTGGATATAAATGCTTTTATTGACTTCAGTTGACAAAATCTCAACTGACAGCTTCCAATATGTCTTGATATGTTTCACAAAAAACATTTAATAAAAGAAATTATTTATAGAAAAAAAGAATCGAAGACAAAACGACACATGACCGCCAATCCCCATAAAGTTAATGCTAATGTTAAATGAATGGCTAAGCGCTGTTTCACAAAGCGGCGTAGATGTAGTTTTGGCGTAACTTTCATACTAACGTATCTCTACAATATGGGTTGCTATGAAAGTTACGTTAAAATTTACGCTACGCCGTTTTGTGAAACAGGCCTGGTCATTAAAAGTTATACCCCTAAACTCTGGTCTCGCATGATCTTGTGTAACTCGAAAGTGGCTTACTGAAGGCCTGTGTCTGACAGAGAGACTTTCACTTTAAGCAACTGGACCAGTGAAGCCAGAATGGAGCACAGGCAATGGTATGGATACCAATCCCAAAGAAAACATCATATTCTACAGAAGTGTCACAACAAAGGTTGTAAGCCTTTCAAACATTTAACCTTCCCAGGTAAAATATACACAAACAGTTAGTCTTTTTAAAGTAGCATGAACATAGGTAATTGCCTGTACACCGATCCATTTCTACTGGACTCAAATAAGTATCGTCTAAACCCAAACAGCATTATACAAAGATATAGTTTTTGCCAGAAATTCATTCCAAATATTTTTTTAGTAGGGAATGTCCGAAAATATCATTACGGTGCAATAATGGGTGGCTAATTTTCAGTAATCATTGATAAAACATTATATATATACAAACACAAATGTATATCAAAAATGAGGTCTTAAAATGGAAAAATGTCTTAATATCAGATAGACAAGGCAGGCAAATTATCTCCATAAAAGCCATTCCTGTACTTAAATCTAAAACAGACAACCTGAGAGTAAAACTTACATGTTCATTTCCACCATCTCCCACGATAATGCTTTATATTTATATGAATGCGAATAAACATTAGGAATATAGTGAGTGTATAATGCGACACATAACACAGGCTCTCATTGGCTGTACAGTGTCTGTATATTTGGTCCCCAGTCTTACACCCTGTCTAAGATCCTGCAGTTAAATCCCCTAATTAACTAACAAAGGGAAAATAACATTTGACTAATCCTCTAGCTGCCTAGGTATACACTCGTGTCTAAATACACTGGGAAGAGATATTACTCAACTACATGTACATTATAGACGTTTTCTGGATATAGTAGACCTATAGGATTGATGGATTGATTGATTGTTTGGTGTTCAAGATTATTTCACTTATATGGCGGCGTTGTCAGTTTTATTGTGAGAGGAAACCGGGCTCTATGTCCGGAGGAAACCCACAACTTTCCGGTGGTAACTGGCAACCCTATAGGAAGGAAACTCAGCAGTCAGCTTGCTATTTTGAGAAGAATTTTGAAAAAAAATCAGAAATAATGTAATGTTGTCCAAAATAAGACCATTTTTCAGTTATTTGTTAGTTAAATTAAAGTTAGACAAGAATATCATAAGAACTAAATTATAACTTTCGTATATCAATTATGGAAAGCTAAATAGCTATTTTGATCAAAAAAGGCATTCACAAATAATATATTTTGGATCAAAATTTTAGAATATCTAAGGTAACTGTTCCATGAAGTGGTGATTAAAAAAGTAAACAATGCCTCTATTCAGTCAGTTATATAAGGATGGACAACATGGTGGATGAAGATGATCTATCATTTAATAAACAAGGATCTATATTTAGCCTTGTATTCATTCAGACCCAGTTATTTCACAATACAAATCGTATGATCGTATATATTTATGATCACTAAACACATGGGCACAGGGAAAATCCTCTTGACTAAAATAACCATGAAGACAAGTTTCTAGTTTGTTAAAATGGGGTATGCCATTTAGGCGTTTATACCGAATTATAAGTTGTTATAATAAACCAAAACCAATGATATTTCCTTAGGTTGAGGACAGACAAGAATTTGGTTTATGATCTTATATATATATGTCGGTAATTGTCGAGGGTGAATCAAGTGAAAGAGATAACATTTCTTTACTGACTGACCCTAGCATAGCCTCAAGAACATCAGTATACACAGCTCTTAAGAACAGTGTCACAATAAAGATATTTTGGGGAATAAATGGCCAGCAACCCCTCCCCTCAGAGTCAGAGCCATACCCCCCTCCCCCCAGAGCCATACCCCCCCCCCCCCTGCATCCCCTCAGAGCCATAACCTATTCATCAAATATCCAGCAAACCTAGGCATAAAATAGGCACATAAACAGCATAATGGCATTTATTGTAACATGAGAGAGTTACACCCCCTTACACCCAACCCCTAACTGTTCACAAAAGCAACACCCTGTGAGTGAGTGATTGAGTGATTTGGGTTTTACGTCCTGCTCAACAGTATTTCAGTTATATGAAGACGTTGTCTCCTTGTGGCAGGGCGGATTTCCACCGCTCTTTTAGGTGCTGCCTCACCGAGACGACTTGCCCTGTGTGTTCTCAAAAACGATGAGTAAACTGAGCTCCACATTAACTCCATCAATGACAGTATGCCTGCCAAATTCAAGGTATTTTTAAACCTAGTTTGGAAGCAAAAGTACTGCTAATATGTCTCCCTCCTTAATCTCAACATTTAAAACCGATGAGTCAATTAATGTAAATAAATTTCATAAAAATAAAACCGATGATAATAAAGGTGCCCACCTGTCTAAGCCAATGTTTTACAGGTGTGACGAAATGTACATGGAGCGGTACATGAGTATGAATGGTTTCCATGACAACCTGGGTACACACCTCCTCAAATACACTGTCCTCCATTTTGGATTTCTATGATGAAGTTTAAAACCGTGTCTTAAAGTTGATCGTGCATTATCAAATAACACAACGTTAAATGCCCATCACAAAATAACAACCATAGCCTTCTGCTGTTAAATGTACGACAACCCTCAAATTCTGTTTGGGGTGACAACAAAATACACACTAACTTGATTCTTCAGAACGAAAAAAAACTTTCCGTCATAAAATAAGACGCACTTTAAAAGGGTCTACACATGATGATATTGGAGAATTCACAAGGACACAGGATGAAAATAAGGTACATCGTACAATCTAGCTTAGCTAGCCAAAAAAAAATATTTTGTAAAAAAAAAATCCTAAAAAAAAAAGTAGATAAAAATACCTTAATTCAGACTATCGGATTTGGTCAACGAATAATCGAAAAATAACACAAAATATCTGACAAGAATGGTATATAGAACAAGAAGCAAGTTTCAAAATAAATGTGGTATTGGGTGAAACAAATTCTGGACATATGTTAAGTTTGGACTTATTGTATATATTCAAGTTAAGGGGACAGTTTTAGTCAAATATGGCCTCTGTCTGATATCATAAGCATAATGTTAAAACTGAATATACAACCTTGCCCTTGAATTCGTAAACAGACGATATATAAATGCTTCCCTTTCCGAACAGGATATTAGATTCAAATAGACACAAAAATTGCTTCAGAGAGTTGGTCTCGTTGAGAAATGTATATATCCTACTTTGAGAAATGTTAAAACGATTAATGAAAAGGGAAAGTTAAAATTCTAAAAAAAGAAAATTGCTTGAAGGAGTGGGTTGTGTAAAAAACTATATATATCCTTATTATTTGAGAAATGTTAAAACAGACTCTTGTATCTTAGGAACTTTAGACCTCAAAAAAGAACTTGCTTTAAAAAGTGGGTTTTCATAAAAAACAATTATATATCTTTCTTTTAGTAACATTTACACTGGGTTTTATTTATTCTAAAAACTTTTGAAGAACAATAAAACTCTTGGCCAAAAACTGATTCAAAGACTGGGTTGCACGAAAAATCAAACCTTTCTTAGAAAAAATGATTTAATCAGAGTCTATATAAGAAAAAAAAGTTTACAAAAAATATATTTTCTGAAGGTAATTAAAATATCTGCAATAAATTGGGTTAAAAGAAATTCTAATCAAACCTACAGGCAAATAGGGTAAAATTTGATTCAAGTGGCTTGATATTTGAAAAAAAATAAAACAATATTTGTCTAATTCCGTAGTTGCCCTCAAAAATTGATTCCAGATTTTGATGGTTAATTGATTCTATTGATTGGTTCTCCAATTTGTTAACTTGTACAAATACTCGATGGGAACAGTCAATTTACAGGAAACACACATCACAAAGTGCTGATGACGTCAATGATCCAGAAACGAGGAATGGCGACGAAATGATGTTTGCACCAAGCCAACCGTTGATCCAACTTTGATAAAAGACAAGCCCAAAACTGTGTCACCACCAATAACTGGAAACTCTTCATCCACAAGCTTAAATCCTGTTTGGGTGTTATTCACAATCGAGCAATAAAATAAAACACTAAAAATTCCACTTTTTCCTGTTGTCTCCCAGTCACTGGTAGTAAAACTGATTAATTTCCCAAGTTCTTAGAATAATGCACTGAACTAACTTCCTGTAGATTTAATTCACTTTCTTATTCCTGTTTTTGATGTAATTTCAAATGTGTAACACAATACAAGACAAACAAGGATGTTGTTTGACAAGTCACTTTCTAATCAACATTGGTTATGGAAATCTCACCACAAGCTAGCAGATAAAGGCAAAAGTCCTAAATTCACACTTGTGTGTAGGCCTACTACAGTGTTTTGTAATGTTATTTCAAACTTAAAACAAACTCAGTGAGAAAATTCTTTCAATTTCAGCTTAGGCATGAACAGTAAATACTCAATGGCAAGTCTAAATAGTTCAACTCCTCCTTGTGGCTAGCTTGTCACACTGAAATAAAGCCTGCCAGAGTACATGTAAATGTCTACCCTAAATTATTTCAAGTACCGGGTACACGTTCTTGCTGTTTCACAAATCTAGCAACATCACACAAACCTTTTTTAAACTTTTGTACGTAATACCAATAGTAATGGAAATTGTACATGTACTGTTGGCTGGCTACATGTAGGTACTGGTTAACAAAAACCTATGACACTATTTGTGTACACAAATTTACCCTTCCCTTAGCTTTCACCTAACTCGGGGATAACATAAATATTACACAATAGGCCGGTAAAATAAATATAAACAATTCAACAGGCAACAATATGTAAACGTCACTTCATGTTATCCAATGAAATCGCTTGAAGAATTAAAAATCCCTACAGCTTAGACACCTGATCATCAGCACAAGATGGTATGCAAAATTCGTAATAAAACGACAAAACGCTACAGTTCAGTTGTGCATGTATCATGAGAATCTCCTTTCTGTTGTTCTATAGGCTACAGTACTTTTTTCACCTTGAGATCGTATCGAGAATTCAGAATTTGTACAGCTTATTCCTGATCAATGGCAGAATAATCCAAAGGAAACCGCCAAAAATGTTATAATTTAGCCGTCTCTATCAGCTGTGCATTCCGAAAGGTACTTCCTTTTCTCCAGGGAGTTTCACTTTCAAGAACTCAACATTCACAATTTGTGCAACATGCTTCTGAATATGATCACCTTTACAAAATAGCAGACAAAATCCACAGTAAACTGCCAAAAATGTTACAATTTTGCTGTTTCTATTAGCTGCACATATATATCTCCATTCAGACGGGCAACTTATTACTTCTTTCCTTCCACCAAGAGATAGTTTCTACAACTCACAATTTGTACAGCTTGCTTCAAACACATACACAAAATGGCAGAAATAATCAACGATAAAAAGTTTCAAAAGTTCACAACCCTTTCAGTTACTGAAAAATACAGCTTGCTTCTGGTCACATACACAAAATGGCAGAAATAACCAACAATAAAAAGTTTGAAAACTTCACAACCCTTCATTCAATATGTGAGTTTAGCTTGTTTAAAACTAATCCTGCAGTAGAGTTTCAGCTTGTCTGCCTGGAGAGTTTGTAGTGGGCCAGAGCTTGTATCAAACTGTGTTCATTTTGACAATGTCAACACATCAACTGACAAACTGAAAGTCATTCAAGGTAAGTGAAGTAACAATGACATTAGACACCACTGCTATAACTGCAGCATACAGAAAGTCAAGCAGGTCAACTCTAACTGCATGAGGTCAAATGCACAAATCCAACCCTCAATTTGAAATGTGTAGCTGTACTGTTATTTGCCTCGGCCACTAAATTAGTAGGTAAATTCTACTATGGAGTGGTTTTACTAAAGCCAAAACACATAGGACAACTCATACTATATTGTACATGATGGTGTATATTTATGAGCTTTCGAGAGTAGCTACTCTCATCATCAGATATTACAACACGGTCCTTAAGTGTAACAACTGTATCAAATGCATGGGACATATACAGGTCAACTTGGCTATTTTTGGTCAGGCCAAACCCCATGGAGTATAATGCAATGAAAGTTACTTTAAAGTGGCATGAGCTGCCAAAATTCACACTTTTTTCATGATTTCTAATAAGCCCCTTTCGGGTTTGGTGGAAGTCCCACGAGATCACGCGAGACCCGTGTTTAGGGGTATAACTTTCACCGATCGGCTGTCCGATTAACATTAGTGCTTATGGAGATCGGTTGTAACCCTGTTGTTATTTCTGTGATTCTCAGCTTACAATCTATACTTTTTACAAAAGTCTTTTTGTGAGACATATCAAGATATATACAAAGCCATTAGATACTTCTTTTTGACGTACAAAAAAATAATATTATTTCTAATACAATAATAACACGTCGTAGTTGTGTTTTCACCGTTGGTTTTTGACAACCTCGAAGCGTATTCACGCGACATAAATATTTTTACTAACAGTCAACTGACAAAAACGCAACTAATAGCTTCTGGTGTGTTTCACAAAATAAATTGGATTAAAGAAATAAAGAATCAAAGACAAAACCACACGATAACCGTCGATCACCATAGACGCTAATGTTAAATGAATGGCTGGTCAGTGAGAGTTATACCCCTAAACTTATTTCTCGCGTGATCTCGCGGGGTTTTAGCCAAACTCGAAAGAGGCTTATTGTCCATGCAGTATGTCGCCTATACGAAACAGAATAGTGTGTTTGAAAAGTAAACAAAAATTTAAATAACCTGGACGGCCATTCATTCATTCTAAACCAAAGTTAGTTCAAAACAATACTTTGTGGTACATTCTCGAAACTAGAAGCACTAAAAAGCTTCTGAATTATATACGTCTTGAGAAAAATAGCCGATAATTTCAACATTCAACGTGTTCGAAATGTAAACAAAATATCGTACATTTTCGAGACTGGAAGCACTTAAAAGCTTCTGAATTATACCTCGAGAAAAAAAAGCCGATAATTTCAACATTCTGTTTCAACGTCAAAATATCAACATTTTGGCAGCTCATGCCACTTTAACATGCAGAAATGGCTGTCTGTAAACCGAGATATCCACGAAGCAAAACAGTTTATTAAATATTCTTGTTATACCAAGAAAAGTTCATGTGAGATTAGTGATAAAAATAAAATAAAATAAAAAACATAACTTTTGTTCAATTTGAGCTTAAATATGTGAATCAAAATCAGATGGCCAACTACCTTTCTAATATTTCAACTAAGATTGGTTGATGTTTTAAGGTGCATTCATGATTCATGACCTTCCGGTGGTAACTGGCAACCATCCCACATAGGTCGTTCAAGTGAAAACCCAGTCAGAAAATTTACCAACTTTTTTTTGGGACTCAGTGTTATTCGAACCCATGACCCATTGCTGGAAGGCTGTTCGGATTGAGCGTTCAATGCTCTTCCTAGTGAGTCACGGAGGCCCACACATGTGTAGGATGATCAAGTGAAAAACTGTTGTCTTCAGACTGGGTGAGATCTGAGCCCGCGTTCCATCGATACAAGTCGGACTGAGATTCTATCTCTTCATAGATTTGACCTAGTGCAACTGTGCCCACCAACCTACACGAAAGCCTCAAATTGCCCTCAAATAAAGGTCACTAAGCCAGTAATTTCCCTGTTAGGAGGGTGTGGATTGGAAAATAACAATTGCACAGCTAATCACACTTGCAGTGAAATGTCAAATGCTTTCCTCTAGTACAGAAGTAATTGACAAAACCTCAGGTTGACCGTGGCCATTTTAGTACAAACACGTTCCCAATTTAGCTGTCATGCGAGTATATTTCATTGGTTGTTAGGCAATTTGTCCCAATATATTACATAAGTGACCAGAGTGGATACAAACTTCTGAGGGGGTAGGGTTATAGGGGCTTATGTCTGTTTTTATTAATGTCTAATAGATAGTGTGTTTCATTGGTTGTTAGGCAATTTGTCCCAATATATTACATAAGTGACCAGAGTGGATACAAACTTCCGAGGGGGTAGGGTTCTAGGGGCTTATGTCTGTTTTTATTAATGTCTAATAGATAGTGTGTTTCATTGTTTGTTAGGCAATTTGTCCCAATATATTACATAAGTGACCAGAGTGGATACAAACTTCCGAGGGGATAGCGTTCTAAGGGAACATGTCTGTTTTTATTAATGTCTAATAGATAGTGTGTTTCATTGGTTGTTAGGTAATTTGTCCCAATATATTACATAAGTGACCAGAGTGGATACAAACTTCCGAGGGGGTAGGGTTCTAGGGGCTTATGTCTGTTTTTATTAATGTCTAATAGATAGTGTGTTTCATTGGTTGTTAGGTAATTTGTCCCAATATATTACATAAGTGACCAGAGTGGATACAAACTTCCGATTGGGTAGTGTTCTAGGGGCACATGTCTGTCTAATAGATCAGCCAACAAAAGTGTCATATGGAGCCAATATTATACTTTCTAATCTAAAACACCGAGGCGCAGGGAATACCTTCCTGACTAAAATAAATGTGGACATCAATAAACTTTATACCTGGAATGGCTACCGCTAGCCGAGAAATCTGGGCTCTGCCGATTTTTTTTTTTTTTTTCGTATTCATCATAGAGGGTGATTCAAATTACCAGCCAAAAATAAAATGTTGCCCTTTAGACCGAAAATCCGGGCTAGGCTACGGCACATTGGTTAGATTGGATCTGCCGTGATTAAATCATCGTCAAGCAAATAACGTTTTTCTACAAATTTATGACATCATGCATGAATGGTCAAAATTGATGTTACAAAAGTGTTATGGCGTTCATAAAGAAGTCGTCGTGTCAGGGCAAGTGAAGTTGTTCTCTTTCGCTTCTCATAATAATGGCGGCACTCGTTGTACTTCAAATGTCACGTGACAGCCATTCCACATATATAGTAACCAAGAGTGAAGGCGTTTGAGAATTTTTCAGTCAGGACGAAATCCTGTCGTGATGTCAGTTTAGAATGCAGTTTTGGAAGCATAGACGCTTGCGAGGAACGCTTTGCTTGTCTCAGAAACCATGTTACAAACCCTTTTATGGCAGAGGGGGGGGGGGGGGGGGGGGGCTGTTTCAATTGACAGTAGCCATGACCTCATTTCTCTTCAGTATAGTATCAATTGGCAACCAGGCTTCGTTTGCGATTCGACTGCTTTGTGAAACGAGTCCATGGTTTCTCTCCTTATATCGCGATGACATCATTAAGCAATCAGTCTATTTCAAATATCTAACATGCAAATTCAAACGAGGAGTAATAAATAATTTACATATCTAAATATACTCTAAATATATTCCATAGCAAACACAAACGGACATAAATGTGAAAGTCGCGTTGACCCATGTTGTAAGTTACAGCCATTTCCAGCTCTATCCATTAAGGCTTGTCTATCCTGGTCCATTTAACATACACAATAATAACAAGCCATTAAGTTCAAATTCTTTAGCTATTGTATACCAGATAAACTGAACTATGGTCAAGATATTGAAATAACACATTGTCAGTGCTAAGATCTGCTCTCAAAACATGACTAATGCTATGCGTTTAATAGTTATTGTAGCAATGACAATATTTCTTCATAATGGCCCTGCCTCACAGCCTTTTCATCGTAAAATATAACACCATGGTCCAAGAGGTAAGATCTACCTTGTACATCTACTACCATATTATATCTATATAATTGATATAAGAGGAATTATTATGTCTAAATAATTATTGAGAATAAATACTTCTGAACGGGACAAATTATTACTTCTGAAAAATATATATACCAGTATATTATTACTTTTAAAACAAGACAAATTATTACTTTCTTGTTTTTCTGAAAAAGACAAACTTAACTTACAAAAGTAGAGCTAGAGTTCAGAATTTTGAAAGTGAAAATATTACTTTCAATACGACAAAAAGAAAAGTTATTATTTCTAAACGCAGCATGTTCAGCGCTTTTATTTTGAAAGGGACAGGTATTATTTCTGAAATGAACAAATATCAATTAGCGAAAGAGACATATTTCAAATGTTCTCTGATAAAATTCACATTCATTTCTAAAGTTTGTCAAATCCAAAATTAATGCAGCATTGGCATTGGAAAACATTTTTTTAATCAAAAACAAACATACTGCTAAAGGCAATGCCTTGTGGACCAAGACAATTCCCCCCAATTTTTTTTTCTTCGGATTTGAACCCGCACCCCATTGACTAAGTAACACATCAGGAAGAAACATTTTCGACTCACCCTTCTAGATTTTCCACCCAGCTCTCCCTCGAGGAATTTCTTGCGTCGGATATTTTTCATCGAGATACTGTACTGCATTTTGGTCAGCTGGTTAAACTGTTGCATGGCAATAGACAAGGTAGATAAGTCACCTAAAAAAAAATAAAAAGTACATTTTCCGCTTAGTAATTTAAATTAATGATTTATAGATACTTTGTTGTTGCGAATCACACACAAGCTTATTTGACCCTGAATGGTGATTCGGACATAAGAAGGTTCAAAGGTGTTGGTGGTCAGAGTGGCGATCAAATGGGATGGCAGTCACATGGGGGTTTTCTAGGCAGAAATTTTAATAATGATAACCAAATCAGCCTGATGCTCGTCGAGTCTGCCATTTACTTTGATGCAGGGTTTAAACTATTGTGCTCGTCCGTTGGCAGATGCGTGTTTCTTGGTTTGAGGTGATATGATGAAAACTGTTTTATACATACTTTATATTTTATTGTCTAATAATAAACAATCCAAAAAACTCATAGTTCTTTTAAACACACATTTCTCATAGGATAGTACCTGTCACATTTTCAACCATGTGAAAGACCTGGATATCAATAGGAGAACAATGTTTTTTTCACTTTTGTTGCAATAAAATTTATCATAACCCAACACTCTTTAAATCACACCAAATTTTAAATTGATTGATTAATGCTTTACGGCGTACTCAAGATTATTTCACTTGTGTGGTAGTGTTTCCTGAAGGAAGCATGTAAGCATCAAATGGTCTTGGCAAAAAAATCACATGAAATTTAACGAATAAAAAAAGGTTTCTAAATGTCAGCTAAAATATCTATATCTATAGGCTTACTAAGTTAGAAACTTGTCTCCATGGTTATTTTAGACAAGAAGATTTTCCCTGTGCCCCTTTGTTTTAGTGATCATAAATATATCTATAGGCTTACCAAGTATGCAACATCTCATAATGTACAATCCATGACATTGCTGTGTCTAAAACTGTGCATTTCCCTGTAACTTTACCCCTGAGCTGATGTTATTAGTAAAATCATTGACATTCAATCATCACCCCTCCTATGACACATTTAACCTTATACCACATGACACAATAAAACAACAACGACAACCACACAATTGACATATTAACCCTTTGGATGTTGAGAAATATTGTAAAGACTCAAATTTGAAATATACCTTTTTATAGATCTTAAAACTCATGGCCTCACTATGCTACTGTGAGGTGCCAAAATGCACTTTTTTCTGTTAAAACAAATTATCAGCTATTTTTCCTATGTGGGATGGTTGCCAGTTACCACCGGAAGGTCGTGGGTTTCCTCCGGACATAGAGCCTGGTTTCCTCCCAAACTAATACTGGCAACGCCGCTATGTAAGTGAAATAATCTTGAGCGCGGTGTAAAACACTAAAGAATCAATCAATCAGCTATTTTTCTCGAGATGAACAAATTAGAAGCCTTTCAGTGCAGAATCAAATTATCACCATTTTTGGCAGCTCATGGTACATGGGCAAAAATATTTACTAAAAATTAAAACACAACAGATTTCTCAAAAACATTTACGCCTGTCAGATGCACGGCCTAACTGTCATGGCAACATATACTTTCAATATTACGTTAAGACCAGGCACAAAGTTATGACGGGCGTAAGTGTGCTGAGAAACAGCCCCCAGATAGGTAACTTTTCATAAATAAGTTGAAAATGAACTAAAAGCCCAGTCAAAGTTACAGGTTCTCGTTGATTACATTTGGCTACTGGGGCCTTATCATTAATAGAAGTTAACTTACATAGCTCCAAAAACTGTTAAGCATTAACATTATAGCTAAGTCAGTTATCCTCTGTTAAATATTAATAAGCTACATGTATATGAAATAGCCTGCTGGTAGAGAAAGTGTTAAGCTCACTCAATAAGGTCAAATACTTCAAACCACTTAAACTATTAGAGACTATCAGGAAGTTTAATGACAGTGTTCTAATTGTATATAATCGGTCTGTATATGTAAAATATAGACCTGTGATTCAGTGGGAATAAGAAATATCCGGATTTCCGAACATGTACGGGAATTTCTTATCTTACGCGAGCATCGTGGGAATGACACGGAACGAGCATGTTAATGAACTATCGTACTTGTCTTTTATTTTCAATCTTACTTCGAAAATATCATATACCGTAGATGGACAGTGATATCTTGGATTTTTATTTCACAAGATTATTAAGAAGTAAATAAGCTAAGTTTTTGCCAAATGAAATTCCACGAAATATTAATTTCATAATACTTTCATTAGGAGCTTATGCTGGACCAAATGTTGGATGAGATAAATCTATGATAGATTGATTGACTGATTGATTGTTTGGTGTTTTACGTCGCGCTCACGATTATTTCACTTATATGGCGGCATTGCCAGTTTTATTGTGGGAGGAAAGCGGGCTCTATGTCCGGAGGAAACACACGACCTTGGGTTTGTAAAATGGTAACCATTCCACATAGGCCGTACAAGTGAAAACCCAGTCAGAAAATTTTCCATTTTTTTGGACTGAGGGGGATTCGAACCCGCGACCCATTGGTGGAAGGCTGTTCGGATTGAGCGTCCAACGCTCTACCTACTGAGCCACGGAGGCCCCACTCTAAGTTAGAAAACAGAAGTTCAATGTTAAGGAGTCGCCAATCAAATTTTACTAGAAGAAGAAGAAGCTCAATGTCCCCTCCAACACGATTTCGGTCCAGTCAGTCAATGAATGTCGTAGGTTAGAACCAACAAGCCACTGGTGGAGAGCTCATCTTGCTTTGATTGATTGATCGATTGTTTGGTGTTTTACGCCGCGCTCAAGATTATTTTGCTTATATGGCGGCGTTGCCAGTTTTATTGTGGGAGGAAACCGGGCTCTGTGCCCGGAGGAAACCCACGACCTTCCGGTGGTAACTGGCAACCATCCCACATAGGTCGTTCAAGTGAAAACCCAGTCAGAAAATTTGTCAATTTTCTTGGACTATTTACATAAGTGAATATTGATGAAACACCAGGCATAGTCTCCTTATAAAGCATTTATTGTAAACTGAAAATTGAGTTGCTTACCTAAATCTGAATTGTGTCTCTCTGATCGCTTCCTAACAACAGGGACTTTAGGGGTGGTATCATCTTCACGATCTTCAAGAGACATCGCCCATCTCACGCTGCAATCAGATTTTGGACGTTCCTGTTGACGTTTTGGCATATCTCGTCTAACCACCTGGTTTTCCTTCAAGAGAAAAACATATTTTAGACATATATATATTATTAAATATTCTACCAGGTTGCTAAACATATATCATTCTTTTTGCAGCACTTGAGAATCTTAGACTTCATTGCAGACTTAAAACATGTATTAATAATGTCTATTTTATTTCACTGTCATAAAAATTCTGACAGCTCTCTCGGATTTGAGGAAGTCACAAGTAGAAATCTGAATGCAAATTAGCTGAAGAACTAAGGTGCCGAACTAACTTCCGTGTTATTGGCATCATGTTTCAGAACAAGATGTGGGGAATAATGAAATGAAATAAAATAAATCTACCTTTTACATATGTTGAAATTTATTAGGAATTTTAAAAAAAAGCAAGACTTAAAACATTCTAACATGGCAAGCAACTCTTTTAGCATCAAAATCTCTACATAGATTGATGTTTTTTACATGGTTTATGAAAAATAACATTTGAACGCCCTGAGCAGAATTATAACATATAATTTGACAAGTTCCAACTCTTTTAAATTGGTTGAAAAAATGTAAAAAAAAATTTGTTTTATTTGAATTGATGATTTTTTTTCTTAATTACACTGTATATCATAAATAAAAACACCCATACTTTTTTAAAGAGTGTATGTTTTGACACAATTGAGTGGCACAAGATTCATTCTAAAGCCACTGCTAAACATATTTCTTAAGCTGCACATGCACAAGATTATCTCCCATGGATTAAAATTAGCTAAATACACAAAAGGTAGGAAGCAAAGTATCTGTATGTTACATGTACAATTGTCTGTTACCATAGAAACGCATAAGTAGAGTTGACAGGTAAGTTCCTCAAAGTGTGTTATATTTATATTATGTGCACAAAGGTAGATCAGTACACCTGACATTTGCACCTGTCCTCGTTACATTAGCAGGCCAGGTAGTTACAGGTACCAACTGAGCTCCTTATATCTCTACACACTTCTTACATATACCTTTCAACTTTACTTCATTAGCTATAAAAACACTCGTTAACGGGCCAGTTTAATTAAAGAAAGCTGTTAGCTAAAGATGTGTCCCCTGAAGTGTATTCTTGTATTTACATAATAAGGCCATCTATGTTGAAGTTTTAAATGAGTTTACCTTTAAAATTTTCCTTATGAATTAACATGTTAAAACTAATTTTAAAGTGGCATGAGTTGCGAGAATGTTGATATTATTGCGTAAAAACAAACCTTTGAAGTTATTGGCTATTTCAAATTGTCCTTATTTTTTAACATGTTCAAACTAATTTTAAAGTGGCATGAGTTGCGAAAAAAACAGACTTTTGAAGATACTGGCTGTTTTTCTCAAGAAGGACAATTAATAAGCTTTTTAGAGCTACTAGTCTCGAGAATGTACGCTTAAGTAAGTTGTACATGTATTTTGAACTACCTTAGGTCAAGAATGAATGAAACTTCGTCCTGGTTATTTAAATTTTGTTTACTTTAAAATATCATTTCGGTCCATAGTGGTCACAGGATTTTCTTCCTTCCAGCTTCCATCACTAAGTTTTTTGATGAACTTTATAATATTTCAAAATCAAAATAAACAGTAGTTGAGTTAAAAGAGTTTGACGTACCTTCAAAGATTCATTACTGGTATGGGCACTGGAATCATTCTGAATACCGCTGTCGTTGCTATTGCTCGACGCAACATCCCGATGGAAGAAGGCATTGTGTAACGGGTCCATGGTAACGACCTCTGAGCCAGGGGTCAATTGTTTATCAGAGTCTGAGTATTCCTCAGTATGAGATTGGTCAGTAAAATGCACAGAAAATGAATTGCTTCGGGAATAAGGTTTTTGGCGGGACGGTAACGGAGGGCACGGACTCGGACTTCTGATCGGAGACACGTTCTCGGAGGTCACACTTGTGTTATCTTCTTCAACCGGTAAATCTTTACTTCCTTCTGGAAGACTGTGGAATCGGACGGGAAGTTGATCCGAAAATGAGCCATGACGCTCTGTCCTACATCCAATCAATTCACCAGCGGTCAAACTTCGCCGAAGTCGCCGACTCGAAGCATACGGTGAGCCTGGCACACAATCAATGTCACTGTCATTTTGAAATTTCGCTAAAGGCGCAGAATCATTGGGTTGTTTTTGAACATCATCCCCGTCTTTTGCTAACTTAATCAAGTCTTTACTTCCACGTCGTAAAATAGATTTCAATGCAGGAAATTTGAAAAATGACTGATCTTTCACAGGGGATGTGTTTTCAAAATCTTTACGTTCTTTATCACGATCATTAAATGAACGATGTCTTCGTAACATACGTTTGATAATACCAGGGCTTTTGGCGTCTTTTGACTTTTCGAAGCTCCGATCAAAACTGGAGTTCGATAACACATCATCCTCTTCTAGAATACTGCGCTCCTCTAAAATAGGGGAAGCAACATGATTTACGCTGGAACTGGCCAATGAGATCGCCCCCTTTTTCTGAGCTGCATAGAAACTAGGGTTTCGCTGCAGTCTCGGACACTCCGCCATGAGATTTCGTTGACAGCGGCCTATAGTGTGATATTTGTAAGTTTCATCTCTTTCCACTTCCACTCCTGCAGAGAAATGGAATGGGAGATCTACAAGGCTCTGTTGCCGTGGTAACACAAAATGGTGGATGGGGCCATTGAAGGGAGACATGGGGTCTTCCTCTGGCAAGATGGTGGTATCCATAGCATTTTGATAAGACGTTGGTCGCCCTGTAGATAAAGAGCCATCCGGAATGTCTGGAATTTGCAAATTATGACAAGACAACACACCTTCAGCATCTGATGCATCTACATCTTGCGCATTATCGGTTGGCGAACCGGAAACATTATTACCAGATGACCTACGACCTCGAATTCTTTGTTCATTTCTTTTGAGAACTGGTGTGGACGTGAGAAGGTTGTCTTCCAGTTCTGTAATCGGCAAACTCAAACTACGCCTTGTCCGTGACCTTGGCGAGTCGGATCCCACAGACAACTGATCTGCAGAAGAAATCGGTGAACAGGAGTTCTGGCTGGTGGCGATCAGAGTATGATCATTATCATCATCTATATCGTCTTCCCCCTCATCGTAGGACAATTCCGCCAGAGCCTGAATAAAACAAGAAACAAAAATAAACGTCATGAACAATGTACAATATACCATAAAAGAATCAAGGTTTATAAGTTGGGTGTTATTTATCACAGCCATAAGGGTAAATAACTGAACTGATTTTTCAGTTGATTCACTTTTTACCATTTTTTACTTTCCCAGCAAGCAGATTATGTTTTCCACTTGTAGTCCTACACTGTACAACCAGTCTATTTTTTTTAACCATTTTAAAAAACTTTTACATTTGCCTGGAAGTTCAGTCACCTATTTTGAGTCATGACAAACAGGAGCACCATACAATAAAACCTCGCTGATTGTTTTTATGCTAAATGGTTTCCATCTCAGAAATCTTGCAAAGATTGAATGCTCAGAGAAATGCTTTGAATATAAAATAATGTATAGTTCTATGATATAATAGAAGGCAGTTAAATTAAATAGTTGATACAGTGTAATATATAGTTTTTTGTAACTGGTCCTTTTTGTCCACCGCTTTTTATCAACTATACTTAAAACAATCACACCTAACAAATGCAGAATTCTTCAATTATAATATGTCCAGCTGCTTAATGAGGATTAAGACGGATATTTATTTTTAGACTGAAACTTAAACAATACTAATCAAGATCAAATTAATCAAGCACTGATATCTAAATTTAGAGACATCATGGTGTATCTGTGGTTATTTTAGACAAGAAGAGTTTTCCTGTGCCCGTGTGTTATAGTGTTAAAAATATGGTAAAGGATCTCATTTGTCTTATAGCTTCAACGAAAATGAATGTCATGGAGTGAATCTAACAGCAATGCAAGATGGACAATTGAGCAGGCACACCCAAGGGAGATAACAATATTAATAAGGGGAGGTAATCACTTCAACACTTTGGGACATTTACTCCATAGAGAAAGCTAACTTTTATCGATACAGAAATGGCCATTCAACATTCAAGAACTAAAAAAAAAAAAAATAATAATAATTTATGTTTACGCAACACAAGATACTTTCCATTTTTTTCATATGTAACATTTCAAAAACAGACAATGAAACGCATTGCAAAGTCAACTCAGAATACCAAACCATTTTCAAAACCAAATTACATTAGCAGGTCTGGAATTATACTGGGGTTATTACCTCTATGCTTTTCATTTGGATTTGTTGCCTTTTAAAGTAACATTTTATATCAGCAAGTCAAAATTCCACTAAAATTTCCCTAAAATGCCCTAAATCTTATGAAATTCATAGCTTTACTAAGACTTTAGTTCACTTTAGGGGCAGAGATAGAGTAGCCAATTCCTCCCTTTTCATTTTTTTTTGTTTGGTTTCATAGAGGGTGTCCAACTTATTTTTATATTTAAAAAAATGTCAACCTCAAGGGGGCCAAACCAAAGGTTAGTACACAGTAAACTTGAGTTTGACTAAAGTATGTTTAGAGGGACACTTCTCTACTCAGTAGTTTTGTTTGCAAAACTAAAGTTAGACTCATCAAAGTTGACAGGTATATTAAGTTGAGAGTAAACTGTAAACATTATAGGCTTATCACCTTTCTTATCAAAGAATAAACATTAGAACTACATGTACCTAGTAGGCTACAGCGAAAAACACAAAATTGCTCTGGTCGGCTATAATATATATCTATGTCTGGTCAGATATATACGGTAAGATCTCCGCTAATTCAAGTACTCTAAAAAATTCAAGGGCCAGAAAAACATTAACAAAAGTACACTTAAAATTCAACTTTTTTCGTTGAGAGTCTTACCTCCTGGAGTGAGCGATCAGATAATCCTATTGAACGGTCGCTGTTGTTGTTTTTATAGACCAAATGTGGCAAATAGCAATGTAATAATTCGTTATTTTCACATCACTGGTCCTTGAATTAGGGGAGATCTTACCGTAAGGCAAGAAATTAAACTTGCATTAGGTGCCACTGATCGGATACTTTTCTTTTTAAACAAAATCTGGACATACATGAAGCCCGATTTTTAAAAAAAAAATGCACATTAAAAGTTATTACGATTAGCAGACTAGAGAATGTATATGATGAGATTTAATTTATTTTTTTACATTTTAAAGCAAAATTTGTTTGGTAAATTGCCCAAGTTAAAACAAAAAACTTTGAGAATTTTGTTTTAAGCTGGTAACGAGAGTACATAAAAATTAGTGTTTTTAAAAAAGATAACCTTTTGTGGGTCCAAATGTTTTATTAGAGAATGGTATGCAGTTGAAACTTAATCAGAAATATTGGCTTCAGTTGGCAGAAAGATAAAAATAGCCGACATCAAATTTTCGGTGATTAATTTAACTGTTTCCTAATTAAACATTTAATTAATAAATTTCCATTCACCTGTGGAACAACACTGAGAGTTCATAAATAGACTTGTAATAAAAATACCAAAATAGCCACCATCAATCAGAAATTTCAAAACTTTGGACAAATTAGATATCTCCTAATCCACTTTGTAATTAAGATTTCATAATTATAATTTCTAATTAAAAACATATACTGGTGCATGGAATACCGTCTGAACTAAAACAATTACGGAGACAATTTTGGGGCACATGTAAGTAATTGTTTGACTACACCCACTCCACACCCCCCCCCCCCCCCCCAAAAAAAAATTCTAACCTATTGTAAAGTTGAAGAAGGAAAACAAGCTAGTATGGATAGCAACTTGATAGATTTTGAGGCAACGTTTCGACCCAGCTTCGAGGATCATTATTAAAGTGGCATGAGCTGCCAAAATGTTGAAATTTTAACGTTAAAACAGAATGTTGAAATTATTGGCTATTTTTCTTAAGACGTATAATTCAGAAGCTTTTTAGTGCTCCTAGTCTCGAAAATGTACGATATAGTATGGTTTTGAACTAACTTTGGCTTAGAATGAATGAATGGTCTTCCCAGTTAAAGTATTTAAATTTTGTTTAGTTCTCGTACACGTTTTCAGTTCGTAGTCGTACAGGCCACATACTGTATGGAATTTCCTCATTCGAACGCCAATCATTTAGTTTTTCCAAGGCCTTCAAATCCTCTTACTGTCGTGACGATCAGAAATTATGAAAAAAGTGTGAATTTTGGCAGCTCATGCTAGAGGATTTGATCATCAAAACAGAATATTTAAGGATTAGCAGAATGTACAACGTTAAAATTTTCAGTTACAGCGAGCTGTTAACAATTTTAAAATAGCAGAATGTACGTCATTCATTTAATTGTAACGCATTATTATTGACATGAGATGTAACTTATTGTTGCTAACTTCAAACAAAACAAAGATCAACAATAAACTTACATGATTAATCTGCTTTATCTGATTAAATTTTCTAATATTTCATATGAAATCGGTATGACAAGTAGGTAAGTGAAGAAATAACTTTTAAAGACAAACAGCATATAGTGGACTAAGCTCCAATTACTAATTCGTCGATTTTTTAAATTTGTTTTGACGTTTTCAAAAATGAATTCATTGTTATGATGCAATTACCTGAGCTAGAGCCAAGGCTGAAGCCCTGGGCATAGTTTCACAAAGCGATCTTAAGCCCCAGTCCCATATAGGCCCCGGATTAGTCCGTAGCGATCCGGGGTCCGATCCGTTACTTGGCCGGAATGGTCCTTGTATGTCCGGGATGATCCTTGGGCATCCGCCAACGTCCTGGGGGTAGTCCCGGAAGTTTTTGACTGTCAAAAACTTCCGGGATGATCCGTGACGAGCGTTCATCCGTAGTCATCCTGGACAAAACCGGGACACATCCTGGAATCCGCCGGGTAGGTCCCTATCGGTCCTGGAAGGTCCGTGAAGCCGCCTGCATGGTCCTGGACGATCCGAGACAGTCCGGGAAGGAAAAATACATGCCGGATCATCCCATTTGACATACGGACTGTTACGCAATGTTCAGAACAATGCCGGCGGCTTCACGGGACTCCACCGGGATGGTCCGGGAAGATCCGGGGCCGTCCGGGACTATCCGTAACTCTGCCTGGATGGTCCTGGACTCTGCCGGGATGAACCAGGATGATCCGGGCCTGTCCGGGACGGTCCGGGGTCACATCCGGGGTGGTCCTGGACTCTGCCTGGATGATCCTGGACTCTACCTGGATGGTCCGGGATGATCCTGGACTCTGCCTGGAAGGCCCGTTACTCTACCGGGACTATCCGGGCCGGTATGCAACTGAGAGGAAATCTTGCATTGTTTCGTGGTCCGGGACGAAAATCATCCCGGATTAGGTCCCGGCAGTCCGTGATAGATCCGGTGCTTCAGATCCGGGGTGTCCCCATATGGGACTGTAGCTTAATAGCTAGGTGTGATCTTAACTACCATGGCAACCAATGCTACAGGTATACGTTGCCATTGGTAATTAAGGTCACCTTAAGCTAAGATCGCTTTGTGAAACTGGACCCTGGCCTATAGTATACGAACATCCTTACAACTGATTCCAATTGAAGAAATACAAATACATGTATTGAAGCTTACCAATGGTGGGCTCGAGTTGATGATAAATGCTGATGGTATGGGGAATCCCCTATTGATGAACAGTCTTGTAGAGGTCATACTAAATGTGCATTACTGTTTTACATTGTCCAGGATATCACAGAAATATATCTGACAATTCAGTCATTTAAAGAAAGTCAAACTGAAGACAATTGAACTATAAGTGACACAATCACACATCAAACAATGGCTATACAATCCATATATCAAAACACCTTCCAATGTTTCCATTCAGTATTGGAATTACTACGGTCTACATGTACCTATCACACATATAACTTGTATATAACATTGTCATTGAGTATAAACATTTCACATATACTGTAAACGACCCTCAAAGCCAAACATTGCGATGGACTCACAGACTTTTGCTTTTAATAGACATAAAACCAAAGTGCTATTTTTGACCCTGGAAATTTTGGATTTTACTGTTAGAATAAATGCTGCATTTCTTATTGCTCCATGAGATCCTAAAGGCTGCTCAAAAGTTTTCTGTTCAGCAATTTCCAAACAAGTACGTTTAATTGGATTCAGAATTTGTCAATATATAAGGATTCCTGGAAATTACTGTATGAATACAAAGCCTGGTCTTCTGTATGTTTTGGTGTTGAAAAATTAGAAACTTGTCACCGTGGTTACATATTTTAGACAAGAAGATTTTCCCCGTGCCTGTGTGTTTTTGTGTTCATAAATACACAACTTAGTTCACACATGTTGGGTGCAAGCCTACTGAGTACCCTTAAGACTGTTCTTATGTAGAATACTGAAGGACCCAAACACATTTCTCACAAATACCATAATTTATGTAGGTCAAAAGTACATGCCTCCGTCAGTTTGAATAATTCCTTAGTAAGCTAGTGGTACTGGTAGTAAAATAACTCAAAGCATCCTACTTTAGAAAATTGTCAGCTTTAAAACTCTTTCATAGAATATCCAGTTTAAAAATCATTACAAACATTTTCTGATGACAGCCATTTTACAGTAATGGGAGAACAACAAAGTTACTTTGACAAAGTCACTTTCGGATCAACTTTGCCCTGTCAGAATTTCAAGGGAACAACAGTTCTTGTCGGGCATCTATTGCAACTCTGTTTTGGTGACCAAAAACATATATGGTCAAGTGTAGAATACATTTCTTATGGAAACACACATTCTAGAGCATACATGCTTAAAGAAAACTGTTTCCTTGAGAAAAAAAACTCTCTGTTGAATACAAAAAAGCCATATCCTTTTGACTGACATCTATTAAAAGTTAATGTCCACAGAGATGTAAATAGAAATGCACATCAGGGAAATTGCAGAATTCCTAATTAACCTGTGATGTAAATTTGCCAATAAATATAAATCCATTTAACAGAAATGCTTAAAGAAAGCAGTTTATTTGGCTCTTGGAGCGGTCCATGTTTTGTCTGCTCAATGAGCAGAGTACATGTACATCCATTTAACAGAAAGGCTTGTCTTCCTGGTGAAAACAAAACTTCTTTGACTCTTGTAACTGTCTATGTTTTGTCTGTTGAATGGATTGCACAAAGAAACTGGGCCATCATGCAGGCAAATGTTATATAATTGTCTTGATGTCCTTAAAAGTGAAGCTCCACAGTGCAGCAATTTGTCCAGCACAATACATGTAGGTCCATTTAACAGAAATAATTGACTTCCTGTTGAAAAAAAGGACTTCTTTGGCTCTTGGAACTGTCAATGATTTATCTGTTCAAGCACAGTATAAAGAAACTGGGCTACCAGACATACCAATATTACATAATTGTCTTGATGTCCTTAAAAGTGAAGCGACACAGTACTGTAATTTGTCCAGCACAATACATGTACGTCCATTTAAAAGAAATGCTCGACTTCCTGCTGGAAAAAGAACTTTTTTGGCTCTTGGCACTTTCAATGGTTTGTCTGTTCAGAGCACAATACAAAGAAACTGGGCCATTGGGCAGGCCTATATTACATCATTGTCTTGATGTCCTTAAAAGTAAAGCTTCACAGTACAGCAAATTTGCCAAAAGTATAAGTAATTTAGCAGAAATGCGTAAAGAAAACAGTTAATTTCCTTCTTGACGAAATACTTCTTGGTACTGCCAATGTTTTGTCTGTTGAATGGATTGCACAAAGGAACTAGGCCAACAGACATGTCAATATTACATCATTGTCCTGTTAAAGTTTCCAGAGGGTGCAGAAGACACAATGCTGGCAGAAAGCTGTCCTTAGAGGAACTACCCCATAGGCTCTGAGACCCTCACAGGGAAGTGGAGAGATTAGCTTGCAGCCAGCCGATCACTTGTAGCACAGCTGGGCAGGCCTGCACGCCACTCACAAACACCCATCATCAAGTCCGACCCTTACCCCTGATGTCAAAACTACTGCTTAATGACCCTGCTACATGTATATGACTCATCACTCAACTTCCAAGGAAATGAAATGAAATTCAAAACATAAAGCCTGTTGCACTAGAGCTCTATGTGTAGTAATATTACTAATGATAGAACTGAGAATAAAAACATTGCCTACAAGCTGGACTAATGCTCTACTTTTCTAAAGATAGATTACACTTACTACATGTATGTCAAACTTTATAAGAGGGAGTCATAAGAAATAAGCATACAATGAGTAGTTAGAAATATGGGGAAAAAATTGCAAATGAAAACAGACAAAAATTGTAACATAATTTGAAATGTTATATTGACTGTTGATTTACGTAAAAGTCTGAAGCATGCTGAGTAAATTGCTATTAAATATTTTCTGAATTAAAAAAAAAAAACATGTAATAATAAAACTCAACGATGCTAGCGAACGGGCCTTGGTATATGGGATTCTCAGATGATCAGTAGATCGTTCTCCGGCTTTTGGATTTGGGTGATCTATTTTTTCATCGTCCGAAAACCAATGGCAAAGAATTGATCACCTTACTTTTATCACATTAATAAAGAATGCATTCTTCAAACATAAAGCTACTATTTTGATCGCCTGTTATATCGTGGCCTAAAGAAGAAAAAACGTAAAATATATCATGCAAACCGTATACCAGAGGTTCCCAAACTTTTCGTCCAACTGTGCCCTTTCAGGTCTGTGCTGCATTTAAGGCTGCGCATGTTTACAGACAACTAACTGAGTCGTTCACTCAAATTCCCATTTTTACACATACCCGGATCACTGCTTACATTATTTCAGAGAAAAATCTTAAAAGCGATTTATTTACAGCATATGGTATTTTTGCAAACAGGAGCTATTTCACAAAGTGGTAGAAATAAGTTTTCCTTATAAACGGACTGTGAATGGGTGCCCATTCTGAACATCTTTGTTTACGGATTGCCACTGAACATAACTTGTCTGCAAGCCCTTCCCCTTATCAACATACCCAGACATGGTTTTCTTCAAGTTGTCTTCTGCAGAATACAGAGTCTTTAAATAAACCCAAGACTTCAGTCCACTTAAAACCTACATAACTCAGAGCTGCAATTTTACAAGGGGTCAAAAACCAATGTGCATGTTAGGCAAACATGCAAAGGGTTTCAAATGATTTATTTTTATTCTCAGGAACCTGGAAATATTAGAAAATGACCAAAACAAAATAAAAATGAAAAAATCACACATCTAAAAATGAAGCATCTGTTATTGAAACGGAAGGATTGTTTGCTTATGCCACACTCAAGATTACTTCAAAAGCACAGTAGAATTGCCAGTTTTAGTGCGGAGCAGGGAAACCATATCCTCTGCTTATAGGAAACCTAAAAAATTTGACGGGTACCCGGTACCGGAGATCCATTTCAGGTAGGGTTATCGAATTGTTCCTTTGGACTCTGGAATTCGAACCTAGCGCTGAACAGATGGTATGGGACTGGATAATAATTGCTTTACCCATTGACAACCCACCCTGGACCCCCACCTCCCTAGTGATAATATTGGTGGCTTAGGACTTCTGTCTTACTTCCTTCAAAACAACCACTCTGCTTAAGTCGCAAAGGTTAATACAAAAGGAAGCAGCATGAGTTTCTCACTCCAGTTTATTACAATTTTTTTCCATCATCCTTAACAAAAATGGCCACACACAGAGCATTGTTCTGATAAATCCATAAAAAAATGACAAAAAACTTTGTTTATGTGAAATATACAGCCCTCATATGTCGTGGTACTGTGGTCCAAGATGACCATTTTCCCACCACAAATACAGGACACATCTGCACTTTAACTTCCATTCCCACAAAATATATTCATCTGAATCTAGGAGGAAATCCATAGTGGTATGTCCCTTCACATTCCGAAAGTACTTATAATCATAGTTGTATTATTATTTTTTGCAGTGAAGGTGGCGGTGGGGCAGTTGCGGTGGGGGGAGGTTAGGGACTCACTCTTCCCCTTGGTTATTCTTGTCCGGCAGGTATTCCCTACGACAGTGCTCATATGTTTTAAAATAGAAAGTCCACGCTGTAACGAATTAGTGTATTAGAATTTATAAATTATATTTAATTATTGCTCATTTTGGAATGGAATCCAAATTTAAATAGAGTTTCAAACAGTTCTTAGGATAAACAAGTTATTTCCATACATCGATTTGTCAAATGAGTTTCCCATAACCAGTTCATTTTCTCTGCAAATGTATTTTTAAATTCAACAGAAACCTGTACAAATTTATTTCTAAATTCAACTGAAACCTTTGGTAATGTATTTCTAAATTCAACAGTAACATGTGTATATGTATTTTTAAATTCAACAGAAACCTGTGCAAATGTATTTCTAAATTGAACAGAAACCTGTGCAAATGTATTTCTAAATTCAACAGAAACCTGTGCAAATGTATTTCTAAATTCAACAGAAACCTGTGCTAATGTATTTTTAAATTCAACAGTAACCTGTGCAAATGTATTTCTAAATTGAACAGAAACCTGTGCAAATGTATTTCTAAATTGAACAGAAACCTGTGCAAATGTATTTCTAAATTCAACAGAAACCTGTGCAAGTGTATTTTTAAATTCAACAAAAACCTGTGCAAATCATTAATGTATTTCTAAATTCAACAGAAACCTTTGGTAATGTATTTCTAAATTCAACAGAAACCGGTGCTAATGTATTTCTAAATTCAACAAAAACCTGTGTAAATGTATTTCTAAATTGACAGTGACCTGTGCAAACGTATTTTTAAATTCAACAGAAACATGTGCAAAGGTATTTTTAAATTCAACAAAAACCTGTGCAAGTTTTATGGGTCTAGTCCATATCAATTAAAAAAACCCCAAATCACTAAGTTAAGAGTTTGACAGGCGTTGGCCTGGATGTTATCTGGCTGATTCTACGTCCATTCTTTTCTAATTCGTCAATTTCCCTGATGATGATTATTGCAGAGGACAATGAGAGCGTTCACAATTTCCACAAGTGGCTATTATACAGTAGCCCAAGTTGAGGTGTTATTTATCAGAATGTTGTTGAATTTCACAGCTGTTATGGGTGGTCAGTACATAACAATAACATGGGTTTTTTTGTTAATGGTGATTTGGTTGACCAGGCATGTGTTGACCAGCTGCTGCCCAGTGTCCAGTTAACCTACATACTAAAAGGTGGGCCATAGAACATTTAAATAATAAACATACAGCAAAATTGATGAATCACCAGTCAGACTTCATCTATTGAAACCAAAATTATGTTGGTTGGTACATACATCAATTGAATAAAAAATATACCGAATAAAATTAGTTTTTAGTGCTGAGTGTTATGTGAACATGAGGCACATCAGGGCGGAAGCTAAATTGGTCCTGCAGGTTGTCAGTCAGCTTCTGTTAAGAGGTCAAGTTCTTTAAGATTTTGGAATCTAGCCCTAAATCTTAACTCTCCAAGGGGGGCATAACATTGATAAACTCTCCCCAAAATCATGATTGACCTCTGTCCACTAGCTGTATCTATCTTCAAAGGCATTAGCACACTGATAAGGAAGACAGTCTGTTAAAGCTGACCACAGCTTTACTTCCTTTCAATTTTATCTTTTCCTCCAGTTCAGCCAAGCAGATGAGGTGAACCACAGAAAAATGTAAAACAAATCTGCAGATGTGGGTGGGTGGTCAACGCATGAAAGAAAATCATTCATTATCAAAAAAAAAAACTTTTTAGACAAGAAGATTTTCCCTGTGCCCGTGTGTTTTAGTGTTCATAAATATAAAAAAAAACTGTATAAGTAATCGGCTACATGTTTATGGGAATTGTTGATTGATTGATTGATTAGAGTTTTATACTGTACTCAAGATTATTTCCAGTGTTCAAAGTCAGGTAAAACACTAAATAACAGATTTGCCAAAAGGATGAAAAGCGGTTATGATCGGATTGAGGGTCAACAAGTAAAATGAAAGGGTGTTGTTTTGTTGGACTTATTGATTAATTTGTGTTTTACGCCACTCTCAAGTTATTGTGCTTATCTGGTGCATGTATACGGATGCTAGGTTTATTAACCATCTGGAAATCCCCTAGTTTCCCCAGAGTACATATACCTTTCAATCTTTCTATTAAAATCTATCAACCAAATAAGGATTTAACCAGTAAATGTTGACATTTTCTGGGGGGTTTTGTGGGCGATAGATAAAATGAGCTCAAATGGGGAAAAGTGCATTATTTTATCAACCCTATTTTATACAAAGCGATAATCATAGGGTGTTTTTCCATAGTTTCCTTAGAGCCCGGTTTCCTCCCACAATAAAACTGGCAACGCCGCCATACAAGTGAAATAATCTTGAATGCGGCATAAAAAAACACCAAACCAATCAACCATAGTTTCCGAACTACATTGCATACATGTAGAACAGTCTTCTACTGTGTTTTTAGCTAGTGTTTCTCTCTTGTGTGATCTATTTACCCCCATCCTAATATTTCTTCTATATAGAAACTGTAACCAATAATCTTTAACCTTATCTGGATGAAAATGGGTTGACGCTTCTGTGATATAAGGCCTCAGTCGAGAATGTAATGTGGTATAAGTTAAAGTAGTCAGCAAACTGAGAACACATGTATCAATACCTACAAATCTTAAAAGATAACTTGTCTCCATGGTTATTTTAGACAAGAAGATTTTCCCTGTGCCTGTGTGTTTTGATGTTCATAAATATAAATCTTAAAAGTTTATTACAACAATTTTATTGATGGGGTATAGAAATGATATACTCCTTTTTAACACAATAAGAAACTTTCAAGTCTCCATGGTTATTTTAGACAAGAAGATTTTCCCTGCGCCTGTGTGTTTTAGTGTTCATAAAAATAAATCATAAAATACATACCATTGAGCAAAATTATGTATATCCCATCTCCAAAGTTAATCCAGTAAAAAATAGATTCATGAACATTTTTTTGACACAGAATATTTCAAGGGCACTTTACATGCATGTGATTTTGTCAGACACATAAAATCCGTAAGGAAAAGTAAAAAGCTTTCAAAAATTGTCAAAAGAAAGCGGACAATTAGTAGTTATTGCAACTTTAACTTCAACGGAAAATCATTTCAACACTTCTGTTAAAAAAACCACCTTTTTAATTGTATGTACATGTAACACTCCTGACTTGACAAAAGCTCAAAATATTGAAATATATTTCCTAAAAGTACCAGAGCTTATTCAGTATTATCCTTTACTTAAGGTCCACACATACCAAGATCTATCATAAATAATCATATCCTATTAATTAATCCATAGGTAAAACAAGGTAGGTACAGAATGCACAGTCACTCTTCCTTCTCGATAGTGCTAAAAGCTGAATGAGGCCATACATCTGACCTGCATTAGATCCGTAACACATAAAGTTATTCAGGCCTTTCAATATCAAAACATACTCTGTGAAGGATTCTCAGTCTCCAGTTGTCATAAAACTATTTCTCAATGTGCGAAGTTAAAAAGCCATTTCCTTTCAGGTGGTAAATCTGAAATCTTGGTAAACCGCTTGAAGTACTGTGTGACACTTTCTTTAATTATACAAAGGTTTGCATTGACGAAAAGTGAGACTGTATTTCCTACTGGATCCATCCAAACTTAACACACAATGTCAAAGCAGTGTGACACAGGTTGTTGTTTAGCTCATCTTTCTGCTCAAAAACAACCTATTCCTCCGTGTTATACTTGAATTCATGTAACTTCAAGCCTCCTGAAAACATTTGGATGTCACACTCTCACTGCCTACAGTTATGGGAAGTTTCAAGTTTCATCTAAATCCCACAGTGAATAACACAGGTAGTTAAGATTTCCCTCGTATTAGCCTACCTGTCTTGTCATGCACCCACTTCTATGGCTTAATCTGGGTCAAGCAGTTAGAGGGTGCTCACTGGATCGCCCCCCTATAGGGCTACAGTTTAAACACTGCCACATCATTCCCACTACTCTACCCCACAACATATGCCCAAATCATTCAACCCTAAATAACCTCAGACAACTTTATCATGAAAGTCAATGGACCATGACCACCTCCATATAGCCATGGTCCACTGAACAAGACTAAAACATACCAACAACACTTTTACTTCATTTTAGGTATATATTTATGAATACTTAACACACGTGCACAGGGAAAATCTTCTTGTCTAAAAACCATGGAGACAAGTTTCTAATTGTGTTAAAAAGAGGTACCGGTATATCATTTAGACCTTTGTACCCAATCATACGTTGTAACAAAAATTGTAGGTATATTCATAAATACACACTTGGTTTCTCTCTTAATAAGCAAAGAGAAGAAGTCATAAACATAATCTATTTGATCCACTGAAAAATTCAACAATGAAAAATAGTACTTTACAATGAAACTCTGTAAATAATAAAGTATAATATCGAGTTGTAAACATTAACATAAAATCTGTCATCATGATGGTCTGTAGACATTACCAGAAATATAATGTGAGTAATATTAACTGGAAAAGCTATTTAAACATGTTTCTATATTCCTCTTTAGTTAATAAGTCATCATTAACCTACGCTGTAGAGTTTATATTTAATATTCCTAATCAGGAAAAATGTAGATGCTTTACGGATTGTCCGTGTAAGAAAACCGAAACAATAAATAATTAGTGATCTTAAAGTGGCATAAGCTGCCAAAATGTTGATATTTTGACGTTAAAACAGAATGTTGAAATTATTCGCTATTTTTCTCAAGACGTATAATTCAGAAGAGTTTTAATGCTTCTAGACTCGAGAATGTACGATAAAGTATTGTTTTGAACAAACTTTGGCTTAGAATGAATGAATGGTCGTCCCGGTTATTTAAATTTTGTTTACTTTTCGAACACGTTTTCGGTCGGTACAGGCCAGATACTGCGTAGATTTTCCTCATTCCAACGCCAATCATTTAGTTTTTCGATGGCCTTCAAAGCAATCAGAAATTATGAAAAAAGTGTGAAGCTTGGCAGCTCATGCCACTTTAATATAAAGATTTTAATTATGCCATCAAAGTGATAATATTGTATTTTATTGACGTCTCAGAATGCATGTTAAAGGCTTCAAGACCTTACTGCTCAAACAGATACTGTAGCTAAATTTTTTGTAGCTTAGCTGGACATGAAAAGTGTAATAACATTAGATGACATTGTTGATGCTGGAAACTGCAGCTGGTTCTGTGTTTTAACTGCATACAGATTCCAGATGGCATCAGAGTGACAGTAGTACATATGGGGGAACTCTGCATTGCAACAAACCACAGTAAACATACATAAACACCCTTTTAAACTCCCCAAATAGACCTAATAATGAAGGGGGCGTTTGTAAACATTTCTACTCAAAATCAGAAATAATGGTCTAAATTATCATGTCCCCCCACCCTCTGGAACCTCAATCAGTAGCCAACAAATCAGTAATGAGAGAGAAATTTTGAACTCAGAAAGTCAGAAATATTTATCTCAATTGCCACCTGGTTCCTCCCCAATAGAGCCTCAGCTACATTTCATCAAATTATAGTCTTCCAAAACCTTTACAAGCCTCAGTAATGAAGTTGAAAGTTTGTAAACAAGACCACTCAGAAAACCATTTATAAAGATATAAATTACTGAGTGTTCCACCCTCCCCCTTTATAAGTTTCAGCCAGTTGCCATTAAATCAGAAAAATTACACTCAGAAAATCAGAAACAATCATTCTAATTACCATATGGTTTCCACCCCTCTGAACCCTCAGTCAATGGCCATCAAATCCTTTGTAGTCCACTAAGAGAAATGACATGGTAATTACAACAACAGCTCTCTAACAATTTGGAGGGAAAATCATTCAACATGCAAATAAGGAGGCTTACAAGGGTGGGGTGCTCATTTAGTGTAATTTATGTACAGCTGTCAATATGTAATTGTGATCAATGAAGTACTCTTCACATATTAACGCAACAAAATGAAAAAGGTGACATTGTACGTCTAACAGGTGAACTCAGAACCAATCAAGGACAACACGAGAAAAAATGCTCGCATCTGACAAATGAATTAATTTAGAACATGTCATTTTCTGTTTTCCAAGCTTTTGGTTTTTGAGGATTTTATTATTTTATTGTATTTTTTTATTACTTTTAATTACTTTATTTTATTTTTATTATTTTTAAAGAATTTTCCTTTTATGATAAAAAGGATTCATTTAAAAATAATGCTGTAAACCAATTGCCTAGAGAAATAATTGTCTCCTTTTTGAATTACCATGGCAACACAAGCTCATCAAATGTACTTCGTGCTTTAAGATTTACAGAAAATGTATATTTGTGTAAAACCGCGTTGAGATCTTATAATTTAAAATTTTTTCAGTTTAGTTTTGATTCGATCTTACTCAAAACTATACACAGAAGTCCAAGGTGGAAAGCTTTTAGCGATGTGTAAACAAAACCCTGCATGTAGGCCTACCTCCTTTAGAGCCACCCCCCTCGCCTCCACCCCATCTTTTCCGCCACATTATCAACCAAATCTAGCCTTACTTTCTATAAATATCCATAGGTGGGAATCCCTATCTTTAGCAAGAACTCTTGGGTTTATGAGTCAGTATGCTTAGGATGTCAAAGGGTGAAATTCAAATCCGGCCATCAACTAACCGATGGATGCTGGAAATAAACGTCAAACAAGCCTGCTCTGTGTAAGAACTAGGCCTCATCTTTCTTAACAGTGAAGAAATTGACTTATCAGCAATCTTTTAATTACCGTCAATAAACATTTCAATTAACTGAAAATATTTTGACAAGATCTTTCAGCAAAATAAACAGTCTTCTATTTATCTAAATAGCTACTGAGGTTTTAAAGACAAGATTTAAAGTATGTGTTTATATCAAATTCAAATGTTGAGGGACTTTTGCTTTTCACTTAGTATGAGACTCTTGTTTATCTTCAGTTGGGAACTTGGGATGGACATTTTTCGAGAAGTGTATAAACATTATTCTCTAAAAGGCTGGAAGCAATCTGTACATGTGTTGAAATTCGGTCTGTTTTGATATCCGTAATACCTTAAAAAATAACATGAGCTGCGAAACAGAGAAGAAATTTTGTTTAAATAGGATAAGCTAACTATTTGTCATTTTCATCAAAAAGTATGAAATAGGAAGTTTACGTCGATGCCAATCTTGGAAATGCATGTTTAAATAATTTGATAAGCAAGAAGACCCCTAAAATGGTTACGGACTACCAATACATTTTATTTCCATAACAATCCTTCAGTTTTTCAAGGCACTACAAACAATTAGCTTCTCTTAAAGACAATCAAAATTTATGAAAAAAAGGCAAAATTTTGGCATGCATATGCTACTTCTTAAAAAAAGTTAATGCCAGCACTGTATAAAGACTAGCTTTAACAGCAACAAAACAAATAACCAGATCTTTTGTGGCTAGGAATAAGTTCGCTTGAGAGAAAAAAATGCTGTTCCTTAGTCCTTTATATATATTATATTTCTTTGAGTTTCCATAGGCTTCTATTTAGGGTTGCTGTTAGTTTTATGTTTGTCGCACAGTGTGTTTCTTGGCTTACAAGGCAAACAAATATTAAAACGGGAGAGATCTTAAACAATTGTGGGGGGAAAACCCTTTTTTCAAAATCTCTACAGGCAAAAAAGTAGTAAAATTATCAGTACATAAGTGAGATTTTGATTATTTGAGACCAGCTGTTCAGAAGATAAGTTGCTTGGTCTTACCCACTTAATTTCCACATCTGTAGACATGCAAGATAAAATGTACAAAAACAATCACCTGAAAATGTCATGAGAAATCATTTCTTCATAAACTAAAACCAAAACAATGCAATTTTAAAAACATTGATACATTGGTTGAGCTATTTTTTGTCATTTTTTACTACTACACAAAAAGAAAATTATTGAGTGTACTGTATTTCTTCTAAATAATCAGCCACTAAATTTTCCATTGAGTCAGACAAAAAAGGGGACATGGAGTTGTGTTTAAGGATAACAATTTTCACACACTGCTCGGCGGGTCATATTACCTTAAATTACCTGTAATGAGCAAATTTGTCTGGTCACATTTAGCATATTTTTTTTCTAATGGTCGAATCCTTATGAGGAAAAAAGTGGCTGAATCTTTAGAAGAAATACGGGAAAACAACCGTTTCCATTACCAGAGTTTTCCAGCTAACAACCCCAATCAAACACTAGCCTAGAGAAAACATTATGTGACATATGACAACGATTGCAACAGAGTAAAACATTCCACGGCCTAACTACATAGCATAACTGTGTTTAATAACTTTATATGGATAACACCTGCTAAAGCTTTGTCTAGTGTTATGACATAGAGATCTAAGTCAGCAAACTACAGATATATAAAGCTACAAAATCCAAACTTCTGTTAACATTTCACCCCAAGTAACCTACATCAATAACAAATTTTGATTTTTTTTCAATCCGATCTTAAACTTGATCGGTACAGAAATGTCACATGCACAGTACTTACATGCATTGCAGCATTAGTTTCATAAATAGGGTGTTTATAGTTCCTATTGTTATGGCTGATTAATGTTTTACGCCGAACTCAAGATTATTTCCCTTAGATATGGGGACGTTACCAGGTATAGTTGGGATCATTTACAAGATATTATTTTATGTGCATGTAATCGGCGACGTAAAAGATAGATTCAGATGCACAAAAAACTTCAAGGAGCTTTGATTTTTCAATTAGGAGAAAATCACATAAAAATGACTTAATTCTCTAAAGATACAATTTTCAATGCACTCCACTTTCTAACTCTGATTTTCTAAACTTCAATTTTTGACGTGTCACACTTTCTAACTATGCTGGCCAGCACAACAATGATTATGAGCAGTTATGGTCAGAATTGTAGAAGGTATTTGCGTTATTATTCCCACATGAACAAGATGAATCACTGTTGTTAAATCCATGGCATTCCTTTGGTCTTATAATCCCCAGGTATTGTTACATGAAGATCATGTGACACAGGTAAATAGAGTCTATTTCATCTTATTCTTTAGAATAAACATAAGAATACATTCTTTAAGGGCATCAGGATGATTTTAGGGGTTTTCTTTACAATGTCAAGAATTCTTATCATCAAAAAACTATAATTCTCCACATGAGGTTCATGACAATATAATTTAAGCCTCAATAAAACTTGGTACAAACCTACAATTAGACTTCACTCAAGTGACTAGAAAAGTTATGCAGCTTAGAAAAAAATTGTAAAATTAATTTTACGTCGGTGACAAAAACTGATTGATTGATGTTCCGTGTGATCAGATCAAAAGTTCAAAGAGGTTAGACAAATCCAGCATGTTCCTTTGTGAGGTTACAAAAGTCTTCACATCACAGAGCTATTTTGCTGAATTTATGCTGATGGAGCTTTTGGCTTGACCACATGGCCTTGGTGGAGAGGTAAATTTGCACTCACTCGAGCGACTAAAACAATATATCAGCCTACAGGAAGCATAACATTTCTAAACCAAAGATAGCGAACAAAGCTTTGATTGATTGATTGTTTGGTGTTTTACGCCGCGCTCAAGATTATTTCACTTATATGGCGGCGTTGCCAGTTTTATTGTGGGAGGAAACCGGGCTCATTAAAATTTTAATATTCAAAATTGTCCATCCACTTGGACAAGTAGCTGTCTAAACCACTGAATTCCTCATAGAATTAAGATCTTTAAACCAATAACAATGGTATCATTCCCTATTCAAAGCTTTGATTGGTTGATACTTTTCGACACACTCAAAATCATTTCATATACAGGCATGTTGCCAGGTTTAGTGACTGAGCACCCCCCCCCCGCCCCCAAACCCGCTTTCCCTTTTATATTTAAAGTAACCAGCATGGAAAGGCCTTTACTTGGTTGGTTTAAATGAATTCTGCGTATCTTCGTCATGAATTCTACAAATCAAAGATACAGATAACGATGTAAGAACTACATCAAAACGTCGTCACCCAATAAACCAAGAAGTTGTTATCCATAAGTAATTCTTCACCTTACAAAAAGATCTATTTAAAAATAAAAATAAAAAAAATTGAGAGCTATTTTAAAGTAAGTAAACTTACATAGAATCAAGCTGAAAGACGTCTTCGACAAATACCTCTCTATAGATTTCCCATAGGCTGTTTTGTACCGTCATAGTAGCAGTTAAAAGCCATCAACATAAACATGGTGTACAACATAAGAGAAATACAACCGCAGTCTACAGACGAACACATAAGGTCTGAATATATTAACTCTGTATACACTACAACATAAACAGGGCTATGTAGAGGTAATTATGGCCCACCTAACAGCCAACAGCGAAATTTGACTTTTAAATTTTGTCTCTACTTTGTGTAAAAAAAAAAGGCTTGACATTTTTTGAGGGGTGTAATTAATGTCTAATGACTACCAGTAGTCTAACCTCAAAGCCAGCCTCGTCTATTGATGTTTATTTCATAATACAAAAAATAAAGTTTAATCATACATGTAGCTATGCAAAAAATATATATCAGAAAAAAGTCAGTGATTTTTTTGAGAAATCGTCTCTAAATCCAATGCAATTCAATGGTACAATAACAGGTATTAGACTATCAAGTTGTATTTATATGGATTGATTGTTTGGTGTTTTGCGCCACATTCAAGATGATTTTACTGGAAGGGTGGCCAGATTGTAGTCAGAGAAAATACATAATTAGATAATAACTGTAGCAGACAAATAGATGTACTTTACTGAAATGGTTGCCAGATTAATTGTACAGACTTCAAGCCCAGAGAAAATACAAAATTACTGTGGCAGACAAACAGATGTACTTACAGTGCAATAATTCGTATAGAAACGTATAGAATAATTTACCAGTAACAATATGATTGATCATGGCTATCAAAATTCTCATAAAAATGTTAAACACAAAGGAGTGCTACATGTGTACGTCCATTGGTGTCAAACACTCAGATTTTCACAAAACTTGTTCATGGTGATGCCTTATTTCTTATGATTAGAAGATTGTAAACATTCCCAGGCCCTCTGCTAGAATCTGATGTACAGACTTTTCAACACAAATCGATCAGGTGACATAAAATAAGAGTTGCAAAGATTCAATTAACAATCCAAATCAGAATAGCTGTGACAACAAGCTTTGCTATTATTTTCAAGCTGTTAGTGTCTCCTGTTGTTAAGAATGCACTAGTAATACTTTGAAGTTTAACAAAAAAGTTTTTAGCCCAAATTTATACAATGGTCTCAATATGTTAATTAACGAACCAAACTGTGTAAATTTATATACACTAAGGTGTTTTTAGTTTGTAAAAACAAACATAAACCTACAAGTCCTGCGTTTTAAAAGATGTTTAGCTAAAGATGCATTAAGCATTGTCAATAAGTATTACAAAGTGTTCCAGAAAATTATACTGACTAAGCTCCTGTCAGTTGTCAACCTAATGAAATATCATGGGTTTAGTTTATTACAACAAATTTATATGATGGGATATGAAGGTCTAAATGATATACTCCTTTTTAACACAATTAGAAACTTTTCTTCATGATTATTTTAGACAAGAAGATTTTCCCTTTGCTCATGTGTTTTAGTGTTCATAAAAATATAAAGCTAAAGATCATTGGCCCACCTGACATTTTTCGCTATAGTATATTTTTGAACACAATAACACACGGGCACAGGGAAAATCTTCTTGTCTAAAATAACCACGGAGACAAGTTTCTTATTATGTTAAAAAGAGGTATATCATTTAGATGTTTATACCCAATCCTAAGTTGTTATAATAAACCACAACCCATGATATTTCATCAGGTAGACGACAGGCCGCAGGAGTATACATATTTGTCAGTTGTCAACCTAATGAAATATCATGGGTTCAGTTTATTACAACAACTTTATATGATGGGATATAAAGGTCTAAATGATATACCTCTTTTTAACACAATTAGAAACTTGTCTCCATGGTTATATTAGACAAGAAGATTTTCCCTGTGCCCGTGTGTTTGAGTGATCATAAATATAGGTAATGTATCCACAGTCAAATGATACTCCAACACCTGATCTTCATTCATCAATTGGTAGTCAATATAGAATGTTTTTCCCAGGTAAGTCAAAATACACACCTTTTCTGATTAGATTAAGAACAGGTGAGAATCTACCTGTTGATAAATCATCAGATTTCCCTGGCTCTTGAAACCCACTGAGGTTTAGGCCAGTTATAAGTATACATATGTTTCCTGTAACCAGACCAAATGCAACAAAATGTCAGCGATGAATTTGATACTGATGCTATATACTTCTTTTTAACACAATTAGATTGATTGATTGATTGTTTGGTGTTTTACGCCGTGCTCAAGATTATTTCACTTATATGGCGGCGTTGCCAGTTTTATTGTGGGAGGAAACCGGGCTCTGTGCCCGGAGGAAATCCACGACCTTCCGCTGGTAACTGGCAACCATCCCACATAGGTTGTTCAACACAATTAGAAACTTATCTCCATGGTTATTTTAGACAAGAAGATTTTCCCTGTGCCCGTGAGTTTGAGTGTTCACAAATTTATATATAGATGAAATTATATCAAGTAGGTAAGCATTTTAAACAGCAAAATTCAAACTTTCAATTGACCTTTGATAAGTCTGAGTAAAATGTGTATTGGTAAAAAATAATTTGTTTGGAATTTCCATGTTCCTTTTTTAACACAAAGGTGTGTTAGTTTGTATGAAGGATTAGGCTAATAAAATCTACAAAGTTCTAATTATATTTGAGAGAATGGGAGATTGGCATTTTTATACCAAACATGTCTCTATAAAAACTGAGTCCTAATAATATATTCTCGATTTCGGCATGATGTCACGATCCTGACAACAAGGCTCTCGAGGTGAAAACAATTCCATAACGACGCCATTTTGACTGGCTGAGGGAAGACCACGTGACCCCAAGTACCCTAGCCGGCTGGTCAGGTACCCGGATGTCCGAAACCGAGAATAAGTTCTAATATGAGAAAATGGGGTGGGATAAAGCAAATCTCTTGCTACATAAGAACCATATTTGTCACAATACATTTATAACAGGAATTTGAAAGCCTAGTTGAATGATTTTCTATATTTCTGTAGATCTACATAGCCAGGAATATCAAGAACAGGAAGACAGGAAACAAGCAGTAGTTTTATTTGTGGCCTTAGACAGAGGTTGACCTACATACAGTGTACAGGTACAAAATAATGTCAGATTATGTTATGTTATGTAGATGCTTTAAGCTTTCATAATGAGCAGTGGTTTGTGTATTTAAGTTCTTTCCCAATTGTGATTACAAAGAGAACATCATAGAATTGAGTTTTTACATGATTTTGTGTTGAGTTAGTGGTTTTGTAATAAATTATTATTTTTTACATAAGACTAAGTCGTAAAATAGGCCCACCTTAACCCAAAACATACAGAATGTAGCTTACAACATTGTTTTGTATATGCAAATAGTTGTGCATATTTCTGAGCTTTTGAGAGCACTTTCATCATCAGATATTACAACAAAAGTAACTACGGTACCGATATACAAAGAGTTTAGACAAGAAGATTTCCCCTGTGCCTGTGTGTTTTAATGTTCATTAATTTACAAAGAGTTGAGACAAAGTTTCTGTTGTAGGGCTATAATTTAGCATTAATGGCCCCCTGGATGAGTAGAACTTATTTTCGAACGACATCAGTGACATATTTAGTGAACGTATTGGGATTAAAAACCACAAAGACACGAACGACTCAATTTTATAACAATGACAAAAAAATACAGATTTTAACGCCCTCAAGCTTCAAACTGCACGTAGGCCTAAAACGATTCTGCGATTTGAGAACTTAAAAAAAAACAAAAACCTTAACCACAATGATGCTCTTGCTTATTTATTCTTCTTCAAAGAACAAGTCTTTGTAATAATGATATAATGTTATCATTCTTGCTTTGATAACGATGTAAGAACTGCATCAAGACGTCATTCTAATAGGTTTTTTTAATAATTGTATATGTCCAAAAATCGTATACATTTATCATCAATAAAAATTAAATTAAACTGCAGTTATTTATAAATAAATAACAAATCAAGGTAAAGATAGGCCTACTTACTTATACTAATGTATAGATTGATTCAATATGTTTACGCCGCACTCAAGATTATTTCACTTATATGGGGGCATTGCCAGGTTTAGTGGGGGAGGAAACCGGGCTCATTAACCCCCAACCTCTAGGGTCAGTGGCAAAGAAACCAGTTTATAAAATTCTTCCCATAATTCAAGAAAAATCTGAACTTCACACAAATTTTAAATTTCTCTCGTTTTAATTGACTTTGAAATGCTACAGACATAAAGAGTTTTAAGATGGTTGCTTCTATTGACAATCTTTTTTAAAAATTAATATTGGATTGACAAACTCATGCATTAATTGGGTTCTGTTAGATATCGGCAATTTTGTACACACAAGTAAATTCAATGCGTATGTCCACATAAATTCAATGTATGTGCTGACATAAATTCAAAGCGTGTGTCCACATAAATTCAATGTATGTGCTGACATAAATTCAAAGCGTGTGTCAACTCACTTTTGCTAACAAGCCTATATTAAATCATCTAAACTTAACACCTTTTCATGAAAGGCTGACATCCTCATGCATGCACATTTTACCTAAAAAATGTAACAACTTAAACTTACATATACTGTAATGGTCCAACCAGTCTCCAAAACCACACTTTTTACTTCAGGTGAAGGTATGTAGCCAGTAAAAATCCACTTATAATTATGTATTCCGATCACACAGGTGTTCTGTTAATTACAACTGTACAACTTTCACCTGGTCACATAGGTAGTAAGTCAAGCAGTAAGAGATAGGCCAATGCTACAGGTATACTATGAATGATGAGTCATACAGGTAGATCATATCACTGATGTCGCTAACTGAACATTCAACAAGGTAATTCCCCTTAACTCAACAGGGAAAAGTAAGTTTTATAGCTGAAATAATTCATATAAAATACTACAGGAAAAAAAACAAAAATTATTTGGTTTTACCAAGAACCTGCAGAAATGAGTCAATAATTATTTGGTGTTTGCATGACTACAGGGGGAAAAATCAACAATTCTTTGAATTTACCATGACTACACAAATTTTTTTTTAGAATTCTTTGAATTTACCATGACTTCACAAATTTTTTTTTTAGAATTCTTTGAATTTACCATAATTCAACGGAAAAATATCAAGAATTCTTTGGCTTTACCAGAACTGCAGGAAAAAAATCGAGAATTCATTGGCTTCACCAAGATCGATTGCTTTAAAATATAAATAAAAAAAAGATAAAAAAATGATTAATGTATCCGTTTTATATTATGTGAGGATCATGAGTGTCTTCATTGGTGTCACTAACCATAATTGCAGAGCATTTGGAAAGGGTAAAAAATAGCAGTTTAATTGAAACTGGTCAGTTGGTAACAATAGCGTAGACAGACACAATGTTGGACAGACGAGGCTACGACTATAAAATCATGGTAAAACAGACGCTATGTAAAAATATTCATGCTACGGTAAGATCTCCGCTAATTCAAGTACTCTAAAAAATTCAAGGGCCAGAAAAACATTAACAAAAGTACACTTAAAATTCAACTTTTTTCGTTGAGAGTCTTACCTCCTGGAGTGAGCGATCAGATAATCCTATTGAACGATCGCTGTTGTTGTTTTTATAGACCAAATGTGGCAAATAGCAATGTAATAATTCGTTATTTTCACATCACTGGTCCTTGAATTAGCGGAGATCTTACCGCAATCATGGTTTCAACGCGAAATTTGAACTGTCCAATTGGTATGAATTTAAGAAAAATATATTTAATTTGAAAACAAGTTTTAAAACAGCTTTCAAACATTTAACTAAGCAAAAGAAATGGACAATGGCGAAAATCTTTTCCAAAAAACTGTTACCGATAATATTTTGATTAATAGTGATTCAAGGGAAATAACTCCTCCTGACACAATGCTGTTTCTGTACGTCTATCATCCAGGAGTCTTTTGCTGGCTTGGGAATACAGTTCAGTTATAGATCCTAACCCCCTCAAAAATACACAACGATTCAAAGAGTGGATGTTATCAAACAAGCCTGCATGAGACAGTGTACAATGATTGAATGATTAAAATTTTGCTTAAGTTTATGATTATATCGGCCATTCCTTTCAAGAGGATGTCCGTTAATTAAATACAGTACTTTGATATCTGTTTTTTGTGAATTTTTCTTCTAAAGCTGGATGAATGTTGGTCATATTAATGTGAACTCGCTAAACTCTGTGAATCTTTTCTTCTAGAAAACTTTAAACATGTAAGAAACAGAAAATAGTTTGAAATTTCAAAATTTCACTTTATTTGGTTCATTTTTGTTAATTTTACTGCAGGAACTAGTTTCCAAAAGCCATCACAGATATGAACAGTGGCACAATATCCCACTTCCATTCCCCCCTGTTCTATTTCCCACATCAAACTGAACATCAAACTGAGCCTGCGGCTTACCGTGTCGAGATAGTGTACTCCTATACAATAAAATACGTTTAAAACAAACTGAACCCCCTTGTTAAGCCTCAGTTTGGAAAAGTCTAAAAATGTCAGGATGGGTGACCCCCTATTGAGCCTCATGGCTGGCATTTAAGTTGAAGCTGAGCCTGAATGATAACATAAACAGTTGTAGAATGTAATATTATAGTAATGAATGTGTCTGTGAGTTTTGTAGTATCAGATGGGGGCCATATGGGATATAAACATATGTTTCTACTTTAACTATCTTCACAAAGCTAATAATTTCTATATACTTAAAGAAAAAAGGAGGAGATAACTGCTGAAAAGTTTTCGTATAAATGTAGTGGATTTTTCTACGGTAAAAATTAAGTTTAGGCTAAGTTAAAGGGCTGTTTGTTCTCACTGTGTGATTTGTCATACCGACTTATAGGATGCGATTAAAATGGTCTCTTTTAATTGGTCAATATGATTTGTCAACCAATCAAATGCAAATGATCGCACAGTGAGAATGGGCATTACGAGGGCAGTAGTTTGAGATTCTAAACTAAAATGGCTTTTTTTAAAACTAACGGTCACATTTAAAATCTCAAATACTTGTGACTGTTGGTAAAAAGACAAAGTCACTTCAGACTTGATGTAAGAAGTTTGAATTAAGAGGGATGCAAAAGTTTTGTGAGCATCAATCAATTTATCATTTCAAAAGTAAAAATTTTTCAAAAGATATTTAAGACACCCATAAGGAGTGACCTAAGGGGAGTAACTGTGTCATGACATCAATTACCAGGAATGCTAACCTTTAGAAATTTTAGCTTTGCTCGACTAAGTAATGATTACCCATAGACTTTACTGCTAGGCAACCAGCAAGAAAACATATGATGGCATTCTAGACAAGAGTCAGAATGTAAAAACAAAAAACGGCTCTTCGAAATTAGTTGTGTTATATGCTAGAACGATTTGGGTTGTTACAAGAAAGTTTTTTGAATACAGAATGACAAGCAAATAACGCAGGGGAATCAGAATGTTTCTCTCACAAGGTTTTGCAATTCAAAAGGAAAATAGTTGAGAAACGGGGAAAAAATGATGAAAAATGAAACCTTTAAAACCATATTCCTTTAATTTTGCAGCTGCTAAAAAGGGTGTTCAACTTCATAAAAATGTTGAATTTTGTCCCATAGTGTTACATATGTAGCCCTTGAAGAACTTTTTACCTATCACAATACCACCAGCAACCAGAATCTGAAAACACTGTGAATTGATCCATTAATTGAATAAAGTTTAAAGCTCCATTTTACTGACATGTAAGGTTGCTGCATGGCCAGGGTTAAAATGGGAGGAAAGCGTGCCATATGCCCAATCAGAATTATATTATGCAGTGTGCTACAAAATATATGTCATTTTGCTTATAATAGATATTTTTATTGGTCAGTTCAAATATATACAAAACTCAATTACTAACAAGTCCTGGCAATCCTAATTGTCATAGGATATTAATGTTGTTGAAATAGTGCAAAGTTTTTCTTTTCTGCTGATGCAAAAAACCTGAACCTTTTTACCAAGTGCCTTTTATTAAGACAAGTGGATGCCTCACAGAAAATATATTTATCATAAACAGTCACGACGGACAAAAAATCCTAATAATGAATAATTTTTGGGTGAAAATAAGCTTACATGATAAACAGGTTCCACATTGTGTGAACATCATAGAAAAATCTACTACAGTGTAGTTTGTTAATTGCGTACAGGACGTCAGAAAAATTTGAGAAAATAAATTGAAATTTAGTCTTTAAAACAAACGGTACATGTAGACAAGAAGATTTTCTCTGTGACCGTGTGTTATAGTGTTCAAAAATATATGCACCATTTACATTGTTTCGGTGGTTATTTACATACATGTAGTTTCCTTCACCCCTAAGCCTGACATTAAATGTTGCCATTTAAAGTGGCATGAGCTGCCAAAATTCACAATTTTTTCATAATTTCTGATCGTCCCGACAGTGAGAGGCTTTGAAGGCCATCGATAAACTAAATGATTGACGTTGGAATGAGGGAAATCCATAAAGTGTATGGCCTATATGAACCGAAATAGTGTCCGAAAAGTAAACAAAATTTAAATAACCGGGCCGACCATTCATTCATTCTAAGCCAAAGTTAGTTCACAGCTATACTTTATGGTACATTTTCGAGACTAGAAGTACTAAAAAGCTTCTGAATTACAGGTGAATTACAAAAAATAGCCAATAATTTCAACATTCTGTTTTAACGTCAAAATATTTAAAGGGAAAATATCTGTCAATCTCACATATTAATCTACTTCTTATGCATTTTACCACAGAGTTATTTTGGGGTTTTTTACATGCACTTAGACACGGTTGATTTGAATTACAAGAGAAAAAATACGGCATCAAGTTTTATGATTGCAGTTAGATTTAAGGATAAGCTCAATGATATTAATATGAGGATGTTTGAAGGAAAGGGGACATAAAAAGTTTGAAAACTAAACCAGCTTCAAAAGCTGTGTAGCAAACGCTCAGATTTAAAATTATTTTTATAACCTAATCTCACTCGAGTCATGAGTACTAAACTTGACTATCAAAATATTTTGACAGGCGCGTAGTCAATTTAGTTAACCCCATTCCCCATCTGTCGAAACTTATAAAATTAAACTGGCTAACCAGAAGAGCATAATGTGACTAAATGAGGGTTTAATTACGCACTGTCGTCTTGAATCACCATGGTAACTTAGCCAATGCCACAATAAAATCCTATTCCAACAACAACAAAGGAATTGAGGTTGACAAAACCGAGCTTTGGATATAAAAGGTTAAAGAGGCATGAGCTGCCAAAATGTTGATATTTTGACGTTAAAGTGGCATGAGCTGCCAAAATGTTGATATTTTGATGTTAAAACAGAATGTTGAAATTATTGGCTTTTCTTCACAAGACGTATAATTCAGAAGCTTGTTAGTGCTTCTTGTCTCAAAAATGTACGATAAAGTACTGTTTTGAACTAACTTTGGCTTAAAATGAATGAATGGTTGTCCTGGTTATTTAAATTTTGTTTACTTTTCGAACACGTTTTCGGTACGTACAGGCCACATACTGTATGGATTTTCCTCATTCCAACGCCAATCATTTAGTTTTTCGATGGCCTTAAATTATTAAAAAAGTGTGAATTTTGGCAGCTCCTGCCACTTTGATTGTATAAAAATGCTGTCCAGAGATAAATCTAGCCAGAATAATCAGCCTCTGTGGTGCGGAGAATCAAACAGACGTATGCACATGGTAATATAGAAATACAGAAAAAACGCACAGTTACAAGATTTCTCGATAAATCTTTTTGCTTAAAGTGGCATGAGCTGCCTAAATGTTGATATTTTGACGTTAAAACAGAATGTTGAAATTATTGACTATTTTTCTCAAGACATATAATTCAGAAGCTTTTTAGTGCTTCTACTCTCGAAAATGTAGGATAAGGTATTGTTTTGAACTAATTTCAATTATGATGGCTGGATTATGATATTGAAATATTTTCTAATCTATGGTGGAAAAAAAAAGAAGTACTCAAATTTACAGGTGATAAAAACGAATTTATTATCTTATTTGGTATATAAAGGGAAAAGGGAATAATAGACATTTAACATGTAAAACATTGTGTTGTTGGGCTTTTTATTGTAGTTATCAAAATTAGCATGTGTATAGCTGAGTAATTTGTGGTATCAAAATTAACATTTGTATAGCTGAGTAATTTATGGTAGGTAAAACAGTCACCAGAAGCCCAATAAAATATCCTAAAATAACCACACACGCGACTAGATTATTAACATTCCTGAGGCTGACCAATATGCATTATACTACTCTGGATTTGTCAGATGAAAGGGATTGGTAAAACTAGCTTTAATTAAAGTTAGTTTGCTTACTGTCATGTTTTATTCACAGCTCACTTAAACCAAACTACACTTTATTGTGATCTCTACTAACTTCATTATTCTCGTTATTTTGGGATTACACTTTCTTGAAAATATGGTAGAAATTCCTCTACCGATTTTTGGGTGACGCCCGAAACGGGAATCGAACTCAGGTCCCAGAGTATGGCACCTATCGCCAGCATAAAATGCCGGCTGCAGTATCCATTCAGCCAACCGGCCTCCTCTACTAACTTCACTCAAACCCAATAACACTTCTTGTGGGTTCACTTAAACCCAATAACACTTCTTGTGGGTTCACTTAAACTCAATAACACTTCTTTTGGGTTCACTTAAACCCAATAACACTTCTTGTGGGTTCAGCTAACTTCACTTAAACCCAATAACATTTCTTGTGGGCTCAGCTAACTTCACTTAAACCCAATAACACTTCTTGTGGGTTCAGCAAACTTCACATAAACCCAATTACACTTCTTGTGGGCTCAGCTAACTTCACTTAACCCCAATAACACTTCTTGTGAGCTCCACTAACTTCACTCAAACCCAATAACACTTTTTGTGGGCTCAGCTAACTTCACTTAAACCAAATTACACGTACTACTTGTGGGTTCTGCTAACTTCATTTATATCCAATTACACTTCTTGTGGGTTCAGCTAATTTCACTTAACCCCAATTACACCTCTTGTGGGTTGACTTTATAATTTAAATTACACTTCTTGTGGGTTCACTTAAATCTAAATTCACTTATTGTGGGTTCACTTAAACACAATTACACTTCTTGTGGGTTCACTTAAACACAATTACACTTCCTGTGGGTTCACTAAAACCCAATTACACTTCTTGTGGGTTCACTTAAATCTAATTACAATTCTTGTGGGTTCACTTTAACTAAAATACACTTCTTGTGGGTTCACTTTAACTAAAATACACTTCTTGTGGGTTCACTTAAATCTAACTACACTTCGTGTGGGTTCACTTAAACCAAATTACACCTCATGTGGGTTGGACGAACAAACAGTCGCATCAGTGTTTGGTGACAATACAAAAGGTTACAAACACTATAAGCCCCCTACTGCCCCCACAAAAAAAAAACATTCAGACAATTTTGTTTAACTTAAAGGTTAAAAAACTTAAAGCTCAACTCGAAATAAAGATCATGTTAAATGTACACTATTCAACTTATAATAGATGAGGTTTGCATAAAGGCCATAGGTAGTTTTCCTAGCTCCCATGGACGTTAATTAGAGGTATTCTTTGTCTTTTTTGTTATGGTAACAAGAATCTACCTAGTTTAGCTGTGCGGCACGGGCTCTCTGTAGCTGCGTGTGTGGTGCGGCGGTTTGTTTACTGACTGACAGGCAGAAAACAATAGCAATAGAGAATTCCCTAAATAACATGTTAAATGAACTTTTTGGCAAGAAAGTCGACTTGCAACTTTTCATACTTTTTATTTCTCTACTAATCTGAAGGTCAACGAAAGACAACAACACAATTGTGATGTGTCCTTTAATCTCTCAAAGTTAAATGGTTGCTTGTGCAAGGAGTTCCTTTGGGCATAGAGCCCCATGGTAAAACACCAGTATGACAAATAACGGAAACATTATTGAGAGCGACACTAAACACTAAACAATCCATAAAACACTACTGCCAAAGGAATTCTCGTTGTGAAATAAAAACCCTGGAGTAGTACTAAGACTTCTCGGCAAGGCTTTTTTTGTCACTGGTATTTAGCGTAGGCCTATAAATTGAGTGATAGATTGAGGTGGACAACTAATCAACTGGTACAGTTTATAGTAAATGATACAATGTTTATAACAAGGGTTGACTGGAGACTGTATCTTGAGGGGTCTGACCTCACATAGTGATAGTATCGCCTATCCATCTCTTTATATCACCTAAATCAAAAAAGCTTAAAGTGGCATGAGCTGCCAAATACTGTCAAAGGAAAATTTCGATAAACAAAATTAGATTATTGTCTGTAATTTTTATCAAGAAGTACAAAAATAATAGCTTTCTAATCCGGCTAATCTTGGGGATGTGTACATTTTTTATGAGCGAAAATTCCCTAAAATGTACTCAAACATCCAAGCTAGAGTATTTGAATTTTGTTCGTTTTTATCACACATCAATCTTCCATATGTGGAAAAATGTTATGTTTTTTATTATTCTTAATAGGAAACTAGGGGGGGGGGGGTATATATCTCCTAATATGTATTATCTTATTGAGTGTTTAAAAGGTAGACCTACAAAATATATGATAGAGTTTGACAGAAGGGCCGTTGCAGACTGATATAAGCCCTCTTAATACTGTATCTGGCATCTTAAAATCAGTGAAGATTACACAGTATATGTAATAATGTCAGACAGAAGGGCCTATACAGACAGATATAGCCCTCTTTCCATATAACCATTCCTAGTAACCCTGGGTATTTATATCTCAAATAAATGAGTTTTCCAAGAAACTGAGTAAAGGCCACCAGGCCTTGAGGTACAGGCTTACAGAGGGTATGTGTCAGAACCAAAGGAGAGGCAGATCTTATTGAATGAAGCTCTTGTCATTTTGCTACAGTTTAACTTGATATACATGTATATACTATGTACAGACTTAAAGATCCTGATATTTACAATTAGATTCATTAAAAGCCTACAAGCATAGACTGATCCAGAGACATTTTGATACCTGTATACAGGTATGGGTGCCCAAACCCACAAGCAAAAAATCCGCCCAAATTCTTAAAACCAACAGATTTTAATGTCAAAATAGCATTTAATGTTGAATTTTGGGCCAGAGATGTTGTTTAAGTTTTATTGTTGGAACATTTTCAACCGAAATGGTATGCCCAAATTTTCCCTGGATCAGTCCCTGAACCCAGCTCTACTACATTTGTAGTAGCTCTTATACATATTTTAAGACCACTGGGGCTCGTTCTACTACGCTGGCTTAAGTTGTGCCAGTTGCTAACGCGTGTTAAATTATAGGAACTTGTGCATGGTCGCAAGTCTGGCGACACAACTCTATGCTGTAAACCTATGCGTAACTTTGCGCCAGCTTAGTTGAACGAGCCCCAGGATGTCTCTATCAGTATATGTGACCAATGCATATAAAACAATGCATTTGTTTTTGGTAAGATATAAATCATGAACAAATTTCATGCATACATACTGCTAGTGTATTCGTACTGCTATTGTCTGTTTGTACCTTGTCCTTCAATGGATGCATTGCCTTCGTGAAATCTTGTTTCAAAATTGCGTGAAACAGTCACTCCCAGAGGGCTTTTTAAAAAACCACTTCCAAAAACACAACTTACGAGCAAGATAAAATATTATGGACTATGACTGAAGCGTAAATTATTATTTAGCAATCCTTTGAACACAAAATATGGCGGAAAAATTAAGTTTAATTTCAAATCTAGAGTCTCTATAGCAGTAGGTTATTTTAAAATAGTATATCATGGGATGTGCCAAAAATATTGATAATTTCCCGTTACACAAATTTTTTAAATTGTTTTTATTAGAAACTATTCTGTGCTACTAGTCTCCAGCATGTAGGCTACGTTTAAAAGGTGTTTAACTAACTCTTGGCCTAAAATGAATGAACCTTTGTCCCAGTTATTTAAATTTTGTTTACTTTTCGAGCACTGCTTCGGCTAGCAAAGGGTACATGCTGCATAGATTTTCCGGATTCCAACACTAATCATTTATTTTTACGATAAATCTCAAACAATCTGATTGTCGTGAAGTTGTGAAAAAAGTGTCGGTTTAAATACATGGAAAATAACATACTTTATAATTTATAAGAAATTAACAAAGCTTGACAGCATCCATGATAAACTAAAGAACAAATTTAACAAAGAAAACGAAAGCAATTAAATCATAGGCCTACTCAAAAAAGAAAAAAATATTCTAATTTAATAAGGTAACACATTTAAGAAGAAAAAAGATGACATATAAGATATTTATGATCACTATAACACATGGGCACAGGGAAAATCTTCTTGTCTAAAATAACCATGAAGACAAGTTTCTAATTGTGTTAAAAACAGGGGTATACACGTATTTCACAAATTATGATAAATATAACCTTGAATCTATTATGACACCATCTTTTTTCTGCTAACAGCTGGAGGTTAATGAGACAGACAGAAAAATCAGGGAAACATTTCCTGCCATAAACAGACACAGATGTCAGCCATTATGTTTGAAACAACAAAAAACGTAAATGTTACCAAAAGTTTTTCAAAAGGTACGGAATACAAGTTTAAGTTCTAACGATCAAAGCAGCTGTAGGTCATCGGACATAAACTTGATCGGTTCTTCCTGCAGAGGATGTTATAAACAACCCTCTGCAATATCAGCACAACTGCATGGAGAGCAGCCAGCTGTTAGAAAAACAAAATGTCTAACAAAATGGGAAAAGCGACAGCAGGATTTTCTCAACTGACTCAGAACGTAAACTAGGATGAATAAATTTGCCTACATGATCTGAGATTTACAGTACTGTACCCGAAATCATTACACCCAAGTTTTTTGTTGTTGTTGTTGCAAATATTGATCTTTCCTTATAATCCATGCTAGGTTATGTGCATGCATACATGTAGTCGCATATAAAAGATATCTGATATCATAATTAAGTGAATTTTTTTAGGTACGGTATCTAATTATAAGTTTAATGAGTTAGTACTATAGTACAGTACTGCAGTACAATATCATGTTTACATTTGTCCATTTAACGTCGGGTACATTTGAGTAAAACAATACCTTTTTTTTCTCAGCAGGGTCTCTAATTTGAGGATTGAAATATTATTTCTCTGGGCAGACTGTAATTTGCGGTAATAAAGTATTCTGTAATATCGCAAGCTTTGTGTCATGGTGTCATCTTAAATAAAGCTTCACTTAATTGGAGGACTTTTTAAGAAATAATGTCTTGTTGGAACAATAGTGTGCATCACAACTATCATTTACTACAAAAGAAATATATAATGTCAATTTTTCACATTGCCTTTGCCAGAGTGTCTTAAATTAGAAACATATTATGTTAGTCTATATTATAAATCATGCCTGTAAGACAGTAAGGTCTTCAAACCTCCCATCTACATGCCGACAAACTCTATACACCAGTGTGTTCCAACCCACTCGTTTATTAACAGATCAAAGATACAAGAGAGGTGGGTTTCCCTAAACTCCCTATCATATAGAAAACACCTGGATGTTGTTTTTTTCATTCCCCAAATTAACAGTAGGCTTAGTGTGTAATCATTACAGGGACTGATGCAGGGAAAATTTGGGCATACCATTTCGGCTCAAAATGTTCCAACAATAAGACAAAAACAACAACTCTGGCACAAAATTCAACATTAAATGCTATTTTTACATTAAAATCTGTTGGTTTTAAGAATTTGGGTGGATTTTTTGCTTGTGAGTTTGGGCGCCCATACCTGTATACAGGTATCAAAATGTCTCTGGATCAGTCTAGATGCATTAGCGTCTCTGAGAGTCTCACCTTGGATATACATCCAGGCTTCAGCGGAAGAGAATATTTTTTTTTTAGCCACTTTTATAGACACTTCACAAATGCTTTAGCCAATATCAACATTTGTTAGTCATTTTTACAATAGAAGGAATGGTTATGGCAATGAAAGATTGACAGATTCTGGTGTTTTACCCCGCACTCAAGATTATTTCACTTATATGACGGCTTTGCCAGGTTTAGTGGGGAGGAAACCGGGCTCTGCGCTCGGAGGAAACACCCTACCTTCGGCGAGTACCTGGCAACTCTTCCACATACGGCATTCAAGTGAAAAATCCACTCAAAAATTATTGGGTCTGAGTGGGATTCGAACCCGCATCAATGGAAGGCCTGTGTCAGACTGAGGAACAATCACTGTATCCCCTGAAACCCCCGAAAATGATTGAAAATAGTTCTCAACGTAGGCGGGTGGGTCGGTTCACTTTTTGGAACAAATATTTTCATTTCAAATTTAAGTCCTGAACCCTACACAAAGCAAATTGGTCAATTATAACTATTTTACATTAAAATAAAGATATGACGCGAGATCTATTTCAGCCTGCATAAATGAAAACTATGACGTAATTATTAATTTTTATATTGAAAGGCATATTTTTTATAGCTCCATGTCTCTAACTGTGCAAATTGTATTAATTGTCCACGTTTTGTTTAGCAAAGTTGTTGCCAAAATTGATGTTATTGAGCCAATTGGCTAGTAAAATGGCTATTACAGCTACATGTACAACCCTGATATGTAAAATGGAAAGTTTTTAGAGCGTATCACTATGATTCAATGAGAAAAATGGCACATAAATTAGACAACCTCTATTGAAAATACTCTAACATGTTCATAAGACTCATAGGGTTAGCCAACCATCTGTCCAATTTGACAGGCACTTTAGACAAATTTGAAAGAGTAAGTTAGGATTCATTTCAATTACACAAGTTTGATCGAGTAGTTTACAAAATTAGACAAATTTGATAATGGATTGGTGTTTTACGCTGAAGATTATTTCACTTATATGGCGGCGTTGCCAGGTTTAGTGGGGGGAGAAAATCGGGCTCTTAGCTCGGCGAAACGCCTAGAACTTCAGTGGGTTTCCTGGCAATTATTCCATATACGGCGATCCAGTGAAAAATCCACACAGAAATTTGTTGGTTTTATTTGGTTTGAGTGGGATTCGAATGCAGATCACATCGATGGAACAAATTTGAATCGTGAAGGTTTTCAGCAACAAAACGGATTTGATGCAGTATTTTGCATATAATTTTGCTCAGAAACTGTATTATGATTTTACTATCATGGCTATCACTGTAAAAAGCAGCGGTGGGTTGATGAGGCCTACACATGTTATGATGCCTACTCCTGATCTGCATGTACATGCTGTCAATCTCCTGATACCAGTAGGTTCCGACCCTCTCATGAATTGCCTAACTGATCACCAACACTGATAAAAGAGAAGCAGATTTTCCCTATCATATTGAAAACACCTGGAGGTTTTTCTATTCCAGAATTAACAGTGGGTAAATTGTGTACTCATTAGCACCTTAACCTGGGTATATAACAGTATATATACATGTAAAATCTTAAAAGTATCATATATGAGAAAAAAACACAGAGCTCTTATTAGACAAACTGGAATTAAAATATCTAAACATCGACACACACACATCCAACAGGACAAGCAGTTAAGACAGAAAAATTTGGAATGGCTATTTTCTGCATTTTTTCCATCTTGGGAGATTGGAAAATTTAAAATTTGGCCACTCTCTTCAAGAAAAAAATGCTTGAAAACAGTCAATTTGGAATCTCAAAGTTTGGGCTAGCGCTCTATAAACTACATAAAGATGTTATACTGAGGCTTTTACCAATGCTGGTGAGAACTGGGTTGGCTACGGATGTAAATGGCAAGTCTGGTTTTAGAACCCGAAACAGTATTTAAATTTTGACAATAGAAGTATTAAAAGTCACTTTGAAAAACCCCGACCTCTGTTAATAGTACAAGAACTTAGCCGAGAAATCTGGGCTCTGCCGAATTTTATTTATTTATTTATTTTTTTTCGTATTCACATTACCAGCCAAATATAAAAAAGTCGCCCTCTAGACCGAAAATCTGGGGTATACCAGAACTAAGGACAGATCCTTGCTATATGTACACAAACTGCAATGTTATTTCTGCCAACAGTCTATATATATATTTTCTTGCAAGCTGAGATATTAATTTACAAGGGTGTTTACATGAGCCAGTATACAACATGATGCATCTGTTGTTGGTTCTTGTTCAGGTGTGCGCTTTGTGAAGTGAAAATGGTATCAACTTCCCGAACAGCGATACTATATTTGCAGCTCTCGCATCAGTAGACCAAAATCTTGCTTTATGATGTCATTGTGTTATTAGGATGTTATTAGGATTTACTAAAAAGCGTAGGTTTAATGCCATCACTTGAAAACTTATGGGATATTTGGGAGGGTCTGGGTTTGAAGAGACAGCTTTGTAACAAATCCTTGTTGTGACATGCTTGATTGCACACCTATACTTTTTCAGTGCAGAAATGTTTGCATCCCTCCTAGTATCCCGATGAGGTCATAAAGCAATCGGCCCACTAAATGTCTATGTAGGCCCCACTTGCAGGGTTAAATACATCAGCTGGTCTTTTCTAGTTCTAGATGTTACAAGATAAATAACATCTGTTCTTTCCTAACAGTCAGAAAGAGGAATGGTATCAGGTTTTATAAGTTTCATCATGAGTCACTCCCTGTCAGGGTTGGGAATTAGTTGGATGTTTGAATAGGTCAGAAGTTGGATGTTTTTAATGTTTCAGAAATGGAAAAGTTGTGTTTCTATTATACATGAACTGGCCATTCAGATTAGGCTAAAAATATTGCTTTTATTTTTTTGCATCATTTATGGTTTCCAGTGAAGAAAAAGCGTCAGAAAAGCAGGTCTTAAGCATCCCTTAATGGTGGTGTAAAAGCATACGTAAAAATGAGGATCAAGCACTAGCTGATCGACCAGAAATTTTAACCTCAACAATGGAGGGGCCTAGCTGGCTCAGTGGGTTAGAGTTATAGTCCCCCAGTCCAACACAGCCCTTCCATTGATGTGTGGCGGGTTCAAATCCCACTGACCAAATAAAAAATGAAAAATTTCTGAGTGGATTTTTTCTTATTCACCCTATGTGGAAGAGGTACTCGTCGAAGGCATATGTATTTACTCCAGGCAATGAGCCCGGTTTCCTCCCCGAATAAACGTGGCAACGCTGCCTTACAAGTGGAATATTCCTCAATCAATCAATCTACAGTGGAATATTCCTACTTCTGGTTTACAATGATGAATCTCAAATTTATTGACAATCTCAAATGTTTTTTTTACTTAAACAGGTTCACTGTTTGCTTATTTAGAGAACTCCGACATAAGTGTTCTTCAAATTCTTTAGGTTGTTTGTGTGCATGCCCAGGGTTTCATTTGTTGACATAACAAGTACTTAAAAAATCAAATTTAATATTTCAAATAAAAAATCTAAAATGACATAAAATGAAAATTTTTTACCTTCTTGACTTCAATCTATGAGTATCATTACTGTATAAAGTTCTCGGAATTTTAGCAGCCAGTGTGCTTTTTATTAAACTAGTAAAGGCCTACTTTGTTTCTATAGTATACAAGGTTGTATGCAAGTTGGGATGTGAAATTCCATGTTACAGTGACTTGTAGGTCAAACGCCTATGTCTATACATCAGCCTTGTTAAAATACTGCACTCAAAATAAGTGCCCGAAATTCCAAGGAACTTCAAGGAAAGTCAAGAAATTTGGGGAATGATGGATGACCAAATCTTTTAACAGCAGTTAGCTTTATTACAAAATTTTAACAGAGAAAATCTTTCCCCTCTTGGTACCCATAAGTATGATGATTCTAACTTTAAAATGGGTGATTTCACTAAAAACTAAAAACAATTTTCAGAGTGGGTTTTCAATCAAAATTCAATTATTTAACCAGTAATTGTTTGAAAATTTACATGAAAATCTGAAACAGTGAAAGTTCACCATTTACTTTCTTTTTGAATACAAAACTACGTAATGTATATAACTTCAAGAAGATTTTCCCTGAGCCCATGTGTTTTAGTGATCATACAAGAAAATACCCAGTAAGAGTTAATATATGCAAGAATCTGGGACCTGTTTCACAAAGCGGCGCACATGTAGATGTATTTTTTGCGTAACTTTCATACTAACGTATCTCTACAGTATGGGTTGCTAAGGCATTTACGTAAAAACTTAGGCTACGCCGCTTTGTGAAACAGGGTCCAGATATGTACTCTCTGGAAAGCCCGCAGTATCAGAAGACACATCAAATGTAGTAACTAGTACATATGTATGAGTCACGTCAGGGTGTGATAAAGTGATACAGAAATAAGAAAAATATCACCAACTAGAGATAACAAGTTTGATATGACCAGATAATTGAATGAAATAGATAATTATAAAAAGCAAACCAGTGTAACAAGTTGGCAGATAAATAGTCTCTCAGTCCGACACATGCCTTACATCAATGGGTCGTGGGTTTGAATCGCACTCAGTCCCCAAAAATATTGAAAAATTTCAAGCGTCAATTCTTAAGCCGGAAAGAGTCTATTTCCCTGATGGTTGCAGCTTGCTCTCTAAACACTGATTTCATCATGTATGAAACTTTCACCATACATCTTCTAATAGTCAAAGCACCCAGTTTCTGTTTTTAAGCCAATGAAAATTGATTACCAAGTCTCTTACATAGCGATAGTACTGTATCTGCGTTATTCGAATATTGGATTGAAACTAATTAATGCAGATCTACTGTACATAATTTAAGCTTGCCTGATTGAAGAGTTTTATCTTATCTTATCATGTGTGAAACAGACATGCACTATGAGTTTAATTAGTTAGTGTCTTTTAGAAAGTGAGTATAACAGTATTCTCGTTATTTTGGGATTACACTTTCTTGAAAATATGGCAGAAATTCCTCTACCGATTTTTGGGCAACCGGCCCGTTGGCTGAATGGATAAGGCAGCCGGCATTTAGTGCTGGCGATAGGTGCCATACTCAGGTACCCGGGTTCGATTCCCATTTCGGGCGTCACCCAAAAATCGGAAGAAGAATTTCTGCCATATTTTCAAGAAAGTGTAATCCCAAAATAACGAGAATACAGACATGCACTATGTCAACTTTATTTGGTTGTCATTTCAATGTCAAGGATGTCTCATGTGTTGATCTATTTGAAAATGGAAAGGAAAAGCCTGAACGAGATTTAGGTAATTAGCCACAAATTGAAACGTTAACATTACCGCAAATGGGAAATGAAACTTTATCCTGTAACCAACAGACTTGAGTTAAGCCCAACACTGCATATGAATTGATCTATTACTCACAAAGTAAATCTAAAAGGTTTACAAAATCACATAAAAGAAAGGCAATTTGATGTAAATAACTGAAAATACTAATACTGTAATAAATTTGAATTAGACAAAAAAATCCAATCCTGCCACAGCTTTATAATATTGAAGTCACAAAAAGAAATTTCACACAGAAGCAAACAAATTACATTGCTTACTCTTTTTCTGGCCTTGAGGTGAGATATTTGGGTTTCGATTACAAAAATAATTTCGTTCTCAAAATAACTGAGTTATCTATTTTATAAATATTTGTGTCGGTTTCCATCACATCCTGTCTATTAGGTCAAACAATTTCAAACACGGATATACAAGCCATATATTTAGTTTCCATGGCCTCTAGCTGAATTGAAAGATTAGATGGAATAACAGAAATACTTTAAATAAAGTGACATCAGCTGCCAGATATAGGGAATATTACGTTCAAATAAAAATTAGCTCATCATAAATTGATGTTCATTTTTATCAAAAAGTACAACAAAATGATTTTTAGAAGATATATATCTAACAATCTTGCAGATCAATGATTAGGTAGTTACATAAGCAAAAAAAAAGAAAAGAAAATGAACTCATACGGCCCGGTTATTTAGATTTTAAGAAATGTTTGTAACTCTTTAAACGTGGGTTCCATACTAATGATAAAAAAATTAAAGACATCACAACGTCCTCAGTTGTTTTTTAACAACACGAGCTTTCGACACCTGTGTCGGTGTCTTCGTCAAGTGTAACAGGTGTCGAAAGCTTGTGTAGTTAAAAAACAACTGAGGACGTGGTGATGTCTTTAATTTTTTATCATTATTTAGATTTTGTTTGTTATTTGCACACGTCTGTGCTTGGTATGTGTTACAGACTAACAATGTTTCCATGTCACTTCTTAAGCAAAACATGTAAATATCTAATAGAAATGGTCGGGTTCAGACTTCTTTTATAAGGTTAATACAGCTATCTTCAATTCAAAAAGCACAGACAATGCTTTAATTTGAGCATATTCTAAGAAATATGTTTAATATTCTTCTTTATACTCATGATAACAATTTAATGAACTGCTACACAAATCACGCAAAGCTACATAAAATCAATTATGTACAGAAAGTTGAAAAGAAAAAAAATTACATAAAATTTAAATTCAAGTAAATCAAAACAAAGATTCAAAGTGTAGGAGGTGCAATAGATTCAAATTATGTACCCCATAATTCCTTATCCATCAGTTTCAATACATTTAGAATACTGGAACGAGTTGCGCAAAGGTATATCAAGCTCAAGTCTGACTTATCTAGGCAACGTCATAATCAAATTCCTTTGTGACTTGACATATTTGAGCCTGACTTGAACTTAATACAGCTTTGTTCAACTGGCTCCTGGGTTGCTTCACAGTTATATATTAAAGATTTAAGTGTAAGGTACAATTTTAAAAAAAAGAGTTAATGCTATAATAAAAACAAAAATATCCCTGCTGTAAAAAAAATACATGGTGTCAGTATTAATACCAATATTACAGAATAACAGATAAAAAACAAAAAAGATGGTCCTACCTTGGCATAAAGACGCTCTGCCTCTTTACGTTCGGGACTCATTGCAGACATCTTGGTAGAATCCACAGTTAACTTATTAGAATATGTATCACCTGGAGTTTTAATCCTTCGGGCCATTGGACGACCCCTATGAATTCCTGGATCATTTGCTTGTGAAGAAATACTTCCACACAGATTTCTCTTACCTTTATAAGGTGTTTCTGATTGGTCTTCAATAGTTATTATAGGCACGCTAAACTGACGATTAACCTTTTCAGGTTTGCCAGTAGTTTCCGGAATGCATTGGCTGTCAATTGTATTAAACGATGATGAACTGTGTTCAAAAGCTGTTGAAATTGGTGAAGTGACAGTGGATAAATTGGAAAATTCTGTATCAGATGAATTTCTTTTTCTACCCTCGTCTCTACATAACGATGAAGGTCGTACTGGAATCTTTGGTTTTCTGGTTTTGTCTCTGGAACCTGATGCTGTGTTGTCTGATGACACTTTACAGGTTTCAAGTTTTTCTGCTGATCCTTTCCTCATGTCTTGATCAAATGAGCTATTTTTTCTTAAAATGAATTGGGAGTTTAACTTTCTGTGTAACTCTAATTCTGAATCAAGTTCTAGAGACAAAAATCCAGATTTTCTGTTAGATTTTGGTGGCAGCGGTGGGACCTCTAAATCATCAGAAATGTCATTGTCTTTAGTGGACTGTGTTGAAACTGGCATCTGTGAATGAGAGAACTGGTCATTTCTTGGTCCCTGGATAGTGGAAGGAAACTCTTTTGAATCAGATGAGAACTGGCTTTTTCTTTGTTTATTAGGTAAGGGTTCTTTGACATGCTCAACATTAAGATTCCCCTCTTTTTCCCTTGATCGAGATCGTGATTTCCTGCTGGTGTTTTTAGGTTGGTATCTTGCTGGTGTGGAAAAAGACAGGTTGTCTCTAGCTGGAGATTTGTATCTCCTTTCCTTAAGTTGAACTTCAGAATCTTTTCTCTTTTCTGGATTTTGTTGACTTTTGGGAGAACTCTGTCCCAATGTCTCTCCTTTGCAGTCAGCAGTAAATTGCTCTCTCTGGTCTACCTCAGCAACAGTGCCATCTTTGTCAGGGGGTTGCTTAAGATTAACATCAGGGTCAGGTCGAGTAATCAAGAAATTATTTGACTGACACTCTGAATTTGTGTCTGTCTGCATATTTTCTGTGCCAGGTAAAAGCAAACCAGATTTTATGCCTTCACTTAGGCCTACTCCTGTATGATGGCTATCATCGGAATTACACAATTTTTTAGTGAAAGTACATTTAATATTTTTTTCAGACACGTTTTCCTTTTGACGTTCTAATTCCAAAGCAATGATTCTTTGCAAGAAGAAATCAGGCTCTTCCTGGTTTTCTTTTGCTTCAGTACAACTGGGCAACACATTCGATGATGTGTCATACGTTGGCAATAAAGCTGTGTTCGGCTGATTATCAGAGGCTTTCTCGTTGGTATTTGCCACATGCATAGGCTCCATATAAAGTGATGTGTATGATGCATCATGTTGCAATTTCTGATTGCCAGGAGCAGCATTGTTGCCTTTCCCTTCAAATATTGATATTGTACTACTTATTCTATTGTTTCTCGGTGACTTAAAATTCAATTTTGATTTTGCTCGAAACTTTACAGAACCATTTTGTTGGCAGTTATTGTCCGTAACTGACACAGTGCTACTGGAGTTATCTAGAACAGGTCCAGCTTCTGTCTCACTGATCACATCAACAGTATCACATAAACTATTTAAGGTCTTTTCAACATTTGTTGTCTTTACACTTGCAGTCTCAATTGAGATATTACCATCACATAATGCATTGCCATGGGAAACCTGACTGGGCCCTGAAGCAGAGAGACTGCGAACAGTTTTGTACTTTCCAAAGTTTGAATCTAAACTATAATCAGCATGTTCTTTCTCTGAATTAGAATCTTGCTTTTCAATATTTTGAACAACTACATTTACATCATGGTCTTGTTCTAAAATATTTGAATTACACTCAAAACGCAAGTTTTCTATGTCGCCATTTTGAATAACAATATTTCCATCTAAACTGTTATGAACATCTTCTTTTTCCAAAATGTTGGAAGAAAAGTCAGAGGGCAAGTTTTGCAGAGCAGCATTTTCAACCATGTCTTGAGGAAATGAGGCTGAATGATGCACAGCGAGTTCTTCGTTGTTCCGAGATGCCTCACAATCAGTTTGGATACTTTGCTCATTTACAAAATTTTCAACAAATGGTTGAAAAATGTCAACAAGAACATCATCACTATTTTGAGAAGTAATACTTGAGAAATTTTCATCTTCAAATCCTAGGTCAATAATTGATGTGTTATTGTTTGCATTTTGGTCAATTTTTGAAGGAAATAAAATTTGTTTCGTTTCAGTCAAAGAATTTTCAGCAGTACAATTCGAGATATTAGATTCTTCATTGGTTATGACTTTGGGAAATTCCTCATTTCTTGACGATTTACTCCGATTAATCACTATTTCCTTGTCAAGACCAATGATTTCCTTTGAGTATATTCTGTTTTCAACAGGTCGAGTGAAATCTATGTATTCTAAATCAGGAGGCAGGCCTGAATCACGACTGGTTGTGCTCTCAGAACTGCTTGACATTATAACAGAATGACGCAAACGGGATGCATCTGGCACTGATTCAGTTTCGTCAGATCGAATTTGAACGGATAACGGCCGAGATGCCCTTTTCCTCAATTTTAATCTTTCGTTTGCCCTTTGTTTCTTAATTTCCTCTGCACTTCTTTCAGATTCAAATCTCTTTTTGAGAAAATTAACTTTTGAATCACTGGAGTGCATATTTTTAGTTGCCTCTGCATTGCCATTTGGGGGAGATTTTGATGCAAGAATACTCTCTAGATGGGTGGTAAGGACTTGAACAGTATCTTCAACAAGTCCTTTTGGAACTCGCGATCTTTTCTCCATAAGAGATTTGCCCTCACTTCTGATCTTATGAAGTTGGGCCTCAGTGTATCTACCGCTAACTTTTATTGAGGCAGTTTCAACAAATTCTCTGCACACTGATGGTGGATGACAGGAATGTTCCTGCACAGACACAAAATTTTGGTCCTCATTCAGGTTTGCCCTTGATGATTTGTCACAAGGCAGAAATTTATTCTCAACATGGACCGTGTCATTTGTTTTAGAACCAGATTCACTGTTCTGGCAGTGAGCTTCGTCTCTCTTACACAAGCTTGGATCTACACTAAGATTGTCAGCACACAACACCGTTTCACCAGAGCACTTAACAGATTGCACTTTTTCAAATTCCACAGGTTTCTCAGAAACAACATCTAATGACTCATCTGATAGAGCTGTATCTGGCGAAATCACTAATTTAAATTCATCAAATCTACCTGAGCTGGAGCAAACAGGATTAAATGTCAAATCTGTCACTTGAGATGGATTATCATCATCCACTTGCAAGTCAGAATTTAGGCCATTCACATCATAATCAGATTCTTCTTTGAATACCTGAGATTCAAGGTATTTATTAATCAGTTTTATGGCAGTTTGGTCAGACGCCACTTTAGATTGTTGAGTTGCAATGGTAGAATCAGATGAATTAGCACTCCAAGTTTTGTCTGATTTTTTCTTTGTAAAATTTGAACTTTCATTTGCACCTGTTTCTTTGATATTAATTCTATTGTGTTTCTCCTGGGAAAAACTAGTTCTTTCAGGTGAAGCAGACTTCATTTTCGATTGTTTTGTTGGCGTGACAACTGCCCTGGCCATTTCCACATAGGGTATCTCGGTATTTTCAGCACATTCCTCAGCAATAGAGGGACAAGAGGATGCATATTCCTCTTGATCATCAGTAGCTAAATAGGAATAAAAGTTAGCTGAAAATTTCATGATGTCTCTCCTGTTTCTTATTAAATTCCCGCTGATGATATCGGAACCCTTCCTAGGCGGAAGGGACATTTTTTCAACAGTGAAATCAGAAATGTCTCTTAAATCGGAAGTGCTTTTTGATTTCAGTTTAGATATAGCCTTAGACTCACTGGTAGATAACTTTGTCTTTATACTTCTTACAGTTCCTGTTTTACTTTTAGGAAGCTTGGACTTGAAATTCGTACTTGCTTTGGTGTCAGAAGTGGGATTTGAATTGTTAATGTCACCAGAAATATCAGGATTACTTTGGCTTCTATTCTTTAAGGGCTTATTGAGCAAAGCTATCTTTTTAACAAGGGTTGAATACTGTGAATTTTTCTTGAGCCATTTTTGTTTCATGATTGTATCTCCCTCTGTGTAACCTACGGGAACACTTTTTTGAGAAATAAAACTTTCTTGTGATTCTGAACTATCATGAGATGTCAGACTAGACAAACTTACAGATTTGTGTTTGGAAGTTTCAGTCAGTGCCTGGATCCTAGGAATGTTTTTTGAAGGGTGTTTATTTTGTTTCCAGTCATTTGAGCTTTGGTATTTTGTTACTTGAGGTTTTTTAACAACATTTACAACAACTGTATTAGACTCCTGTGTTAGGTCAGAAAAGCTTTTAGACTTTTCTTGAACATGTGTATAAGGCTTTCCTTTTTTTGATGATTGGTAAATTATTTTTTTCACATGACTTTTGTCAGAGCTTTTGGATTTTCGATTTGAGACCTCGACTTCCACAGAGCAATTACTCTTGCACTGTATTACAATGTCTGGGGAGCTATTAGCCTTTGCACTTTTCGTGATTTTCATATTATTTGATATCACTGGAATTTGTCTTGAAGCCTTGGCAGAAACAATAGATTTGGGCTTGTTGCTGGTTTTGGATGGGCAAATCTCTATGACCGCTGAAGATTTTTTACTTTGATATGCTGTCTTCTTCTCAGACGAGGAATCCACTTTATTAAAGCTTGGCACAGCTTCAATGTGATAGTGTTTCTCACTGACCTGAGATGAAGGTATAACTCCATCCCTGTTATCAGTGGATAAGGACTCCATTTCTCCATCTACTTCAGATTCTTTAGAAAAAGGGGTATCAGCTACAACAGGGGGAGTCAGATTCAAAACACTGAACATGTTATCCACTTTGACTGTTGAAGGGATAAGTTTGGTTCTTAAAGAGGGTAGAAAACAAATTGATGAGCGTTCCACTTTAGGGCTGGTCACTACAGACACTTCAGACAAAGTTCTTGGCTTCACTTCAACTTGAGAAGTGTTTGTGTTCCAGTTAATGCTGTTGACACTTACTGAGTGCAGAGTGTCAGGTTCAATTGGAGATTCAGAAGACCAGCTTTGAGCCTCCAGAACATGATCTACAGATCCCTCAGAAGAGACAGATTCTCTTTGAGGGGAAGACACAAGTCCCACATGAAATTTGTGATTTGAAAAATTCATTTTAATATCTTCATTCAAAGCAGCTTCGTCAGTTTTTGTTTTACATATTTGACTTTTTTCCTGTTCATCATCTTTTCTCGACAGTTTCTCAATACAAATGTTTTCATTGGAAACTATTTGAGCATGTGTTGATATGTTTGCAGGGAATGTTTCCTTGTTTATAAACCGATGTTCATCCTTGTTACCGCCTGGCGATTTATTTGTTTCACTGTTTGTAGTAATATCTCTAGCACCTATACTATCAAAGTCTGTCAGTTGTGAAGCACTGTTGTATTTTTGTTGGCAATCTTTCAAAGGGCTTACAATTGTGTCTAAGTGGCCCTTATCCAAACTATTAATATCTGATGAATGAGGTCTAGGTATCTGGTGTTCCTGTCTTTCAGAACCGGTGTCTGTTCGAAGTGACTCAGAGCCATTAAATTCTGTTGAGATCACAGACACTTTACAGTTTGTTTCTTCAATAAACCTCTCTGGATTATAAACTGGGTCCTGTTTTTTATCACCTTGTGTAAGGAATTCCTCACAGACCCTACTTAACCCTTCTGAGCTGAGGTCATCTTCCGCAAACAATGCAGTGTTGGGGTTTGGATTATCACTGAGCTTCGACTTTGTCCTTAAACCAGAAACTGTTCCTAATTGGTTGTGCCTCTCACCTGAAACAGCCAATCAGTAAATAAGACACAAGTAAATTAAACATCAGTCTGATTGAATGCTAAGAACTCAAAGAATTTAAAATCATCCAACCCTCTTCTCAATTTGTTATTGAAAAAATTGACAACAATAATACCACTCAAGTTATTTTCCGAGCAATAAGCTCGGTTTCCTCCCCCACTAAACCTGGCAACACCGCCATATAAGTGAAATAATCTTGAGTGCGGTGTTAAACATTGATCAATCAATCAAATTAGTTTAATGAGGAAAAAAACACACAAATATATCATTCGCTTTTTTACACCCTTACCCCTAGCAATATGCAATGCTACAGTGATTGGGACAGTAAATTCCGTTTTCCAAAATATTGCCACAGACTACTAGTATCTTAACTTTGTATTTTGTACATGTTAATGATATATATATTTATGAACAGTAAGATAAATGATCAGTGAAAATTTTCTTGACTAAAATAACCATGGATATGAGCTTCTAATTGTGTTAAAATTTAGACTTTTATATCAAAATAATAACTTGTAATAATAAATAAAAACTCAAAATATTTTATTAGGTTGAAGACAGACAGAAGAGTTATAAATATGCTGAAGAGAATCCCTTTTACTGCAGAAAACATTTCAGTCTATGATAATTTTTGGCTGCACAGAAAAAATAAATTATGAGAGTGAATATTCACTTCAGAATCAATATAAAAATAATCAATAATCGGCAAAATATTTATCTTTTTCCTTACTAAAGAGTGTTACAAAACGTGTATAGATTAATTATCATATATATTTACTTTGAATATCGTATTGTAGAATAGTGACTTGTTTTTTATATTACAGCGTTTTTTATAGCTATTACCAGAGTTTCATGTACTTCGGCTATTACATGTACCCGTACACATATAGCTGTTTCTTTCTTGTGGTAGCTTGAATCACATGTAGATGTAGAACACTTAGTTCCATTGGCATATTGGTGGATTTTTTTTCTCTTTGGCACAAACAATGACTATTTGTGTGTGCGCATAAGAACAAATATCATAAAAACGGTTTCTGGTGTTACGTCTACAAAATGTTCTTACATTGGTGATTATTTTAGTCAAGAAGATTTTCCCTGTGCCGCATGTTTTAGTGTTCATAGATGTTTTAAAGATGTATACAGATAATACAGGTTACAAAATAATGAAATGTCTGACAGGAATAAAACCCAAGAGAGTTATAAAATGGTGAACTGTTAAAGATATCAAGATTAAGAATTCTTTATTTTAAATACTCAGATTATTCCACGCTACATGTATCACATAACGGAGACACACTTTATAGAAATAGCGATATTACACATATCAAAAAGTTATTAAAATTCTTAGAATTCAACTACCATATTTAACGATGTCAAGGGAAGGTTGTTGAAGTTTGTGGTTATTAAATTCCAGCTTATCTCGGCCTCTCATAGGCAAGTGTGCCACTTTAGGTCTGAGAATTTAACCCTCATAAATAGAAACCAAGATTACGGCCCTGTGGCAGTTCCTTAAGAATGGGGTAATTCTCCTAATTTTTTCAATTTTACTTACAGTATTTTAACATGGCATTCCATGAGCTGCCAAAACTTGAATATCTTCGGATAATAACAAACATGGGGTTAGCATTTAATAGTGAAGAGTTTAAAAATAAGACCCAATTAGAATGGGCTATTTTCAGTATTTTTAAGATGGGGAAAGATAGAAAAATTAAAAAAAATTGGACACCCTCAGGGTTTCCCTGGCTCCAGAAATGTTGGGGTTCATTGGACCCCCATCAGATAAAAAGTATTGTCCCATATACACTAGGCGGGGTCCAATTAGTGTTTAAAATATGCATTATTGTATAGTTTGCTATTTATTTGCATCCCATGGGAGTGGGGCCCTTCTCTTTGCAATTTTGGGGTCCCAGAGAGAAAAAGAGGGTCAGAGATGCAGGTTTTAAGGGTTCGGTAAATCCCTGCACCCTCCTCAAAAATAATTGCTTGCAAGAAAATTGTTAGTGAAAATAGACAATGTGTGTTCAAGTAAAAAACTTAAGAAATAACCCGGGCATATATAGTGAATGCTTCAAGAGCCAGTGTCCCCCTGATATAATTTGTTTACATACTTTTGATTTTAATAACTGAAATCATTTTATTTTGGATGAGCTTCAAATGTTTATAATTGTTGTTATAGTGAGAGAAAATGTTGCTACAGTTAAAAAAAAGTGGGAATTTTTGCAGCCATTTCTAATGACTATCGGTAATATTTTTAGTACAAAGTTTCATACTCAAAGCATATTCTCTCATTGAGCGGCCATAAATACAAAACCATAAGCAGCATAAAAAAAAAAATGCACATATAATGGGTAAGACACTAAACTCGAATATGGTTCCTGTGCCAAGACACTGCTCACTGTCACCAGAAATGTTACTCAAACCATTTTCAACAGCAGGGAATACATTTACAACACCCCATCTCCAATTCAAACCTAAATTACACGAGACATATACCAGAACACCCTATGGTGAAATTCCACGAGCAATATTTCAGCAATCCAACATGGCCAAAATACAAACGTTGGTCCTTTTGGACACTCACATCTGTGGTGAATAGAGCTTAGATGATACCCTATTTTCAGATTCCAGATGAATGTATATGTAAAGGCTGAATATATAGTTCAACTTAAAACATATTAAAGCATGATGCTCGTTTCACAAAGCAGTTGCATCGCAAACGCAGCGTAGTTGCCAATGGATAGTGAAGAGATATGACGTCATGACAACTGCAATTGATCCCACTGTGCGACAGCTTCATGAGACGGCCTCTAAAACTGGATTTGAAAATTCTGGCAATGGTTTCTAAAACATAATGCCAAACCATTAATGGCAGCCTCACAATTCACCAAGGTAAAAGGCAATGTGGCTGTGATTGTCCGAGGAAAATAAAATTTCTATGTCATAAACTTATTGGCAAACAATCTGTACCTTGATTATATTCCATTTTCAAAAATGCAACAGTGAATACGGTTTTAGCTACAGAAAGCCTGCTAATATGTAGATCTTTTTTTTTGCCAGGCATATTGTATATTGAGGAGTGTTTATGGGATGTCCATAAAGCCATTCAAATTTAATCAAAGACACCAAGCCAATCTGACACATCCTCAGCAATTTTTTTTATCCCTTTTGGGCATTCAGGAAAAAGAACCTTTCAAGAGTCCAAGGAAGAATTTGCAAACTGTTTAAAGTGGCATGAGCTGCCAAATTCACACTTTTTTCATAATTTCTGATGGCCATGACAGTAAGAGGCTTTGGAGGCCATCGAAAAACTAAATGATTGGTGTTGGAATGAGGAAAATCCATACAGTAACCCAAAACGTGTTCGAAAAGTAAACAAAATTTAAACAACCGGGACGACCATTCATTCATTCTAAGCCAAAGTTAGTTCAAAACAATACTTTATCAAACATTTTTTAGACTAAAAGCACAAAAAAGCTTCTGAATTATATTTCTTGAGAAAAATAGCCAATAATTTCAACATTCTGTTTTAACATCAAAATATCAACATTTTGGCAGCTCATGCCACTTTAAGGTTTATCAATGGCCATGAAAAAATTGGAAAATTGGATGATATCAAGCAATAGTGCATGTACTTACAACTTGTATAGACAAATTCCTCCTCTATATCCAAGTCAAAAGTAAGTTTACACCTATTTGACAGAATAGATGTAGGTAAAAACTCCAGGAGGTATACAAGTTTTAAGACTGTTAAATGTTTGTACCTGATTGTTTCAAACACTATATAACTGCCTAGCTCTAGCTCATTAACAGTCCAAACCCCCTTACTAGAAATTCAACATACCTGTATACCTGATTCTAAAAACACATTACAGGTATATAAGACATTTACCTGCACAGGTAATCAGTTAATGGACACACCTGTCCACTTCAACTTACTAATTAGCAAGACAGTGTAATTGTCTTCTATAACAGATTTAATAGTCTAATTCCAAATATGATGAAGAAAAAATCATAACAGTATTTTAGTACCTTGATTATTTGCAAAGTCATAACCGCATGTTTACGGCAAAAAGAGGGGACCAACCAATTCCAATAAAACAGAATCCAGAAGTGCTAATTATTTTTCTCACAAAAATTGAAAATTAGAAGCCTTTCAATAAGCAAAACGACTGTACTATTCTAGAAAAAAAAATGCAGACCTGCATTGAAGATGTGTTAGAAGATAGCATATATGCCTATAATAAATAAATGTACATCCCATTTATTTAAAGTTGGTTTACTGTTAAAAAAATAGCTTTAACAACAGTCACATTAGAATTTTCTTAAAATTTAAGCAAAAAGTTTGAATTTTTGCAGCTCATTCAACATAAATGACCAACTCATTTTTATTAAGGTGAAGAAATAAGCATAATAAGCTTGCACAGTTTTAAATATTTATAAAATCCTAAAGACAGGAAACTATCCATTTAACTCTTATTAATATCATTTAATTATTAATATTATTTAACTAATATTAAATATAAGACAAAATTTGTTTTGGGGTAAATGTTCCTACACCAAATGAGGTGGAAAGTATAACATGAGTGCAAACACAAGTTTACAAATCTAATACATGTATGTAAAGGTATGTTCTTGCCATAGTCTATCATAGTTAAGATACGTAATCATTGTCAAATTCTACTGACCAAGGCTAAGCTCCTGTCAGTCGTCAACCTAATGAAATATCATAGGTTTGGTTTGTTACAAAAATTTATGGGGTATAAAGGTATAAATGATATACCTCTTTTTTTTTGTCTCCATGGTTATTTTAGACAAGAAGATTTTCCCTGTGTCCGTGTGTTTTAGTGATCAAAAATATATGTAAAGGTATGTAGTTGCAGATGGGTTCTCTTACAAGCCTATCACTAATTAGACAATGGACGCTTAATTGAAAACAACACATTAACATAACAGTCTTCAATCTGCACACCTGAATGTTGAAGTCAGGTATATTCATGCGAAGACCATAAATACCCACTTCGATTCACTTGAACGATTTTCTGTCTTTTTTGATCAATATTTATCATGCTTCAATGGACACAAATATAAGAAAACCGATTAAACATGTTTACAAATCATAAGATCTGATCTCCAAGTGAAACACTAAGTAGGGGCCTATTTGTCCAATAAACCGATACGTAATGGAAATTAAACCTGAACATTCAATTTACAATATTGATAGAATTGATAGATAGTACCTAAATATACACATCTATCTTTTGGTGATCCAAAATTTGAGGAATATATAAACAAATGCTTTATAATTAGACAACTTATATACTCAAACACACCCTAATGTACATATTCAACCTTGTGGATTTACAATTTATATACTCAAACACAACTTATACACATTCAAACTAGTGGATTTATTAATTCAAGGCCTGCCCCATAAACTTAACCAGGAGGCCGGTTGGCTGAATGGATAAGGGTAGCCGGCATTTAGTGCTGGTAATAGGTGCCATACTCTAGGACCCAGGTTTGATTCCCATTTCGGGTTTCACCCAAAATCGGTAGAAGAATTTCTGCCATTTTTCAAGAAAGTGTAATCCCAAAAAATGATGTAAACTCTATATGCACAATATGGCACTCACAGTCACAGCTAAGTTATGTTAAGCAAAAATAGATTTTGGGGGAAAGAAGAACATTTCCCATTATACTGGATTCAGATGAAATTTGAACAAACCAACTGAGCAGAATGTACACTCAAATGACATCTATCTGAAAACTGGGCAGGATCTAGGAACCGATCTGATTGAACAACTGAGTGAACTATTACAGAGCAACATCTAAGCGAACCAACTGAGCCACATTTGACTGAGCAACGGAGGGAATCAACAGAGCAGCATCTAAGCAAACCAACTGAGCCACATTTGACTGAGCAACTGAGGGAATCAACAGAGCAATATCTAAGCGAACCAACTGAGTGATTCAACTGGGTACAATCTGATCAATTCAAGTAAGCAGCATGTCAGCAACATCTGAATGAACAAACTGGGTACCATTTGATCAACTCAAGTGAGCAGCATCTCAAAGGACCAGCTGAGCAAATCTGAGAAAACAATCTAGACACCATCTGATCAATTCAAGTGATCAGCATCTCTGTGAACCAGTTGGGCAGCATCTGAGTTAACCAACTGAGCAGATCAACTGGAGAGCATCTGAGTGAACCAACTGGAGAGCATCTGAGTGAACCAACTGGAGAGCATCTGAGTGAACCAACTGGAGAGCATCTGAGTTAACCAACTGAGCAGCATCTGAGTGAACAAACTGAGTAGCATCTGAGTGAACCAACTGAGTAGCATCTGAGTGAACCAACTGGAGAGCATGTGAGTTAACCAACTGAGCAGCATCTGAGTTAACCATCTGAGTAGCATCTGAGTGAACAAACTGAGTAGCATCTGAGTGAACCAACTGGAGAGCATGTGAGTTAACCAACTGAGCAGCATCTGAGTGAACAAACTGAGTAGCATCTGAGTGAACCAACTGGAGAGCATGTGAGTTAACCAACTGAGCAGCATCTGAGTTAACCATCTGAGTAGCATCTGAGTGAACAAACTGAGTAGCATCTGAGTGAACCAACTGGAGAGCATGTGAGTTAACCAACTGAGCAGCATCTGAGTGAACAAACTGAGTAGCATCTGAGTTAACCATCTGAGTAGCATCTGAGTGAACCAAATGAGTAGCATCTGAGTGAACCAAATGAGTAACATCTGAGTGAACCAACTGGGCATCTTCTGATCAATTCAAGCGAGCGGCTTTGGCGAGAACCAACTGAGCAGATCAACTGAGCAGGATCTGAGTGAACCAATTGAGCAACTTTTTAGTGAACCAACAGAGCAGGATCTGAGTGAACCAACTGAGCAACTTCTGAATGAACCAACTGAGCAGGATCTGAGTGAACCAACTGAGCATTATCTGGCCAATTCAAGAGAGCAGGATCTGAGTGAACCAACTGGGCATCTTCTGATCAATTCAAGCGAGCGGCTTTGGCGAGAACCAACTGAGCAGATCAACTGAGCAGGATCTGAGTGAACCAATTGAGCAACTTTTTAGTGAACCAACAGAGCAGGATCTGAGTGAACCAACTGAGCAACTTCTGAATGAACCAACTGAGCAGGATCTGAGTGAACCAACTGAGCATTATCTGGCCAATTCAAGAGAGCAGGATCTGAGTGAACCAACTGAGCATCATCTGGTCAATTCAAGAGAGCATCATCCGAGTGAACCAACTGAGCAACTCTTCTGAGTGAACCAACTGAGCAGGATCTGAGTAAACCAACTGAGCATCATCTGGTCAATTCAAGAGAGCAGGTTCTGAGTGAACCAACTGAGCAGGATCTGAGTGAACTAACTGAGCAAATGTGAGCTGTTTTATCAACTGAGCATTATCTCAACTTGGTTCCTGGTGATCGATCCACTTACAAGCCCAAGTAAGATACTGGGCTCAAACCAGTTACAAAGTGGTTCAAGCTTACATGTATAAAGATGGAAGCAAAGATTACACACCAAATGTACTGTTTGGCAAACATGAGCCTGCATGTATAGTAAAGTAATACCTCACTCTACATTTCATATTTCACAGTTGACTAAATCACAGTTTACAATAACCGTAACGCAACATTCTGATATTTCTTAACATTACTGCTTGCAACGTAAGAAGTAAACAATGAATGTAAACCAATCTACACCTAAACTTTTCAGGTAATGACGCACTGATTCCTTAGAGCATTAAGAGGCTTGGAACTGGATTAAGTGGATTAACTAACACTTTATAAGGGACTTATTTCTAAGGGGGGAACCTATGTGGGATGGTTGCCAGTTACCAATGGAAGGTTTCCTTCAGGCATAGATCCCGGTTTCCTCCCCCAAAAAACTGGCAACGCCGCCATATAAGTGAAATAATCTTGCGCAAGGAGGAAAACACCAATCAATCAATCAATCAAAGGGGAACTGATAAACCTTTTATATGCTGATCACTAATTTCTTATTCATTATTTATTTACCTTATTTCCTAGACTGACAATCCGAGTTATTAATATTTTCGATTAAAAACACACTGGCACAGGATGAGGAAATAATTTAATATAAACAGTTTGAAGGCCAGGGGGCCGTTTCACGAAGCCGTCGCAAAGTTAGTGCAATAAATCGCAGTTGACATAATGTCGTATATCTGCACTATGGTATCCAGTGGCAACTAGGCTTTGTTTGTGATGCCACTGCTTCCTGAAATGAGTCCCTGGTTAAGTCTTGATGGTTAAATTAGTTCTTCTTTGAAAATAATTAGTTAACATTTTTAATGTCTAATAAATAAAGCTTGTAATTCCTTTTATCTCGGCTGGCATAAATAATCAGCCGGGTTTGATAATTCACTAAGGCAATTGCAGAAAAATACAATTTCCACGGGGAAACAATTGCTGCAGATAATTTGAACTTTGGATTTACTTGTTCATCATCCAATAATGCTGCATTAATATCCATAGAATGATTTTGGTGAAGAAAGCCCGCTTGTCTGCAGTTATTATGCAAATTCTAACTAGGTCTTTAATCAGAAAAAATACATTTACATGTGACTAGTTTTAGATTGAGCAGAGAATTAGAAGTAGATTGATTTATTGCATAATATTTTTCCCCGCACTCAAGATTATTTATCTAATATGCTGGCTGCTCCAGATTTACTGGGGGAGGAAACTGGTTCTCTGCCTAGAGGAAACCCCCAACCTTCAGTGAGTATTTGGTAACTCTTCAACATGAGGGGATCATGAGGGGAATGGGATAGATGCACTAATGCTTGATTGATTAATGTTGCACTGAAGATGATTTCACTGTTGTAAGTTATATGCCCCGCCTTAAAGTGAAATCACCTTCAGTGCAACATTAATCAATTAAGCATTAGTGCATTTATATTTTTAACAATGAAAAAGAAAAACTAGCACAGCAAAACCCACCAAAGAATATCCCCGAGAATCAGTGATTACCTGGAAACTCTTCCACATACAGGGATCGGGGAGAACATTTCAGATAGGGAATGTAGAGTCAAATTATGCCTCACATTCATTTAAATTTAGCCAATCTAATCGTTTGCCTAGAATATCGAGAGACAATACATTGGCATGTCAGATATGTCAAACTTCAGATATTTCATGAATTCTGGTAGTCTAAGGTAATCAGTTTCATGAAGAAATAATCATCAGTATTTGAATAAAAACATTCAAACAGAAGTCGTGTTCCAATTGGATGATTAAAATCACTTATTGCCATTTCCTATATAAATAAGAGGTCTTGATGTTAATAAATTGACTGTTTATGTTTAGAAAAAAATATCCAAGAATTTCTGATTTTTACCATTTAGCAAAATTTGACACTGCATCATAATTAAATTAATGCAATAAAATCAAATAGAGGAACGTACCTGTAACATTCTCCTCCTTGTTGGCAGCTTTTGACTTCTTGGATCCACCAGTAAATCCTTTTTGGAAATCACAAGTTTTGTCTCTAGAAGGGGAGGATTTCTTTGGGTTACCAAAATCCTTGCTGGCTACAGTGCCTTCACTTGGCTTAATAGATCTCTGACTAGCTGATACTAGCAAGCCTTTGTTTGTTCTTGGGGCATCTGGTTTTCTTTTACTACTAGATTTACTATTGGTTGAGGATTTAGTAGATGTACCATTTGTTAAAGCCCTTTGACTAAAAGCTGGGGGAGATTTTTGCCTGCTCTGTGTCGTGTTGGTGGCTTTCCCTTTGGAAACTAGCTTTTTATTGGTCCTGTCCTCTGCATTCTTCCTTAATGACACAGCTTGTCTACAGTTTGGTTCACAGTTAAGTTTAAGAGCTGATAAATCTGTTTGTTTGTAGATAGTGTGGGAGTCAATATCCCCACCCAGTCTAATGTTTATAGCATCCCTTGGAGAGGATGACTTCTCAAAGTTATCTATAGTGTCACCATCAACAGATTCTTCCGCACACACAGTCAAAGAATTGTTAGAATCTAAACTTTCCACGGATGCCTCCAGGCAAGAAATCTCACTGCCAGTCAATTCACCCTCAGTTTTGATAGACACGTCATCCTTGGCATCACAGTTTGAATTTGAGTTTTGAATTTCTAAGCCCGTTACAGAGTCTTGTAGTAGGTCAGAGTTCTGACTGGCAGTCACAGCGTCTTCTTCTCTAGCCGGCGAGACAGATGCGTTTTTACTGCACTTTGATTTGTTTATTATTTTTGAGGGTTTACCCGAGTTTATCGCGTGAGTTTTAGACTCCAAGACTGACTTTCGACTCGAATAACTTTTTCTAGATACACCATCGATTGCCCTTTGATCAGGTTTAGAATGTGTTTTGGTAGAAATTTCCTTATCACTGGTCCTGGTTACACGCACACTTTTATTTCGACTGGAAACAGTACTGCCGCTGCAATATCGCGGAATGGTTTTATCAGAATCCTCTTTCTTTCTAGGAGAAGCAATGTTGGAATGGGATGGTTGAGCGTTGAGAGCGTGTGATTTGGTAGATTTAATGGTGTGAGTTCGCGGGGAAACTTTAGAAGAGGGTTTACTCTGTGAGTTAGAAAGTTTATCAGTTCTGACCAGTGCTAGTTTAGGTTTCACTCTGGCATCTGTCGGCTGATTACATCGCTCCTTATTCGACAAGGAAAGCGTTGTGGAGCACGATGATGTACTTACGTCGCTACGCTCTGAAGAACTACGGTCTTTACTTTCGCGCCGACTGACTTGTGTTTGGAGTCCCCCGGACCGGGGCCGACTTATCTTCATATGCCCAGCCCCCTCCACTTTCCCTACCGTTGATTGTTTCGCTATGGCCCTTTCTGATATCTGCCTTTCGGTTTGCTCGACCCTTGGTGTTAATTTGCTTGAACGGGGAGATTTTATCTGATGGTTTGCGACCGTTGTACGTGAGGTCGACTTTCTTGTTTTCCCGGGAACCCCCGATTTAACTTTATCCGTCATTTTCTCACTTACCGCTGTAGGTTTTCTTTCAGACGATGCAGTTGATAAAGATCTGTGTTGACTAACAGATCGCTCGTAAATAGAACACTGTTTGTTGCAGGGACTCCTATTGTGAAGTTTGGACAGTTTGATCTCGACGGCTCTTTCTCGACATTTACAAGTTACTGGGGCTTCCCCGGCTTGGCGTGGAGAAGTGCGGTTAACAGCTGATCGACAACCTCCATGTGTAGACGGTGATCTGTTTTTAGCATCATCGCCCTTATTTTGCCGAGATGAGGGCCTGGGAGAATCGAAGTGTTCCGAACTTTTTATTTTTTCACCCGCCGCCTCTCGCTTTAGCGATGTCAGATTTGCTTTGACGTCCGTCATATTTGCTAATACATTTCCGTTATCTATTTTATTTCCCAAGCTGGCTGATCCAGGTTTCTCGTTGTAGTAGTCACTGGCACACTTCAGTCCATGCCTGCAATTATCCAGATGTTCTCTCTCAGATATAGGCCTACATACCTCGTCGTTAAAACAGCCGCCCTCTGGTGTTGTTGATCCCCTATTAAAGAACACATATTCTTCATTGTTTTCCCTCGGGCTAACTGCGTGACTGTCTGAGTAGTCTGTACACACGCGTTGATAGTTCTCTTTAGATATGATACCTGTTGGCTGAGGGGATTTTTCCGAACGAATGCGTCTATATCGACGACGAGATGGCCGAAGTGACGGGCGTGAGGAGAAATAATTAACACTGTCAACGTCCGGTATGTCAGAGGTATTTTCCTTGAAATTGTCACAGACGGACGAAGCTGTAAAATTATCACAATCGGAATTCACAACAGTTGTAACGTCGTCTCTCACAGAACTGGTTGAACTTGTGTTATGTTTTTTCGATGTACGGTGGTCAATAATAGCCACTTTTATATCACTAGTACAGTTGCCTAAATCAACCTCGGATGCCTTCACTGAAGATGTTTCCCTTTGAAATTCATGGCTTTCAACTGAATGTGTATTCCGAGACTCGCCTTCACAGGTAAAATCTGTGGCGTCTGTGGAAGACGATATAGATCTACATGTAGCTTTCTCTGACTTAGTCGAGCGTTTTACTTTCCGAGAAGTAAAAAAATTCTCGTTATTTTGAGATTCAACACGAGAAGATTGCTGTATGGTTGCTTGGCTGCGGCGATGATTGACATGCGTTGTTGATATCTCCAGTCCTGTACATCTGACGGTGGCATCACTACACGTTGAAACAGTAACACCTTTACCTTCCTGTCTTAGAATACTCTCTTCATCTTGGCATCCTATGAAATCTGTGTCTTCAGAGGAAATACATGGTTGTACCGGCTGTTCATTTTGGCAATTATCTTTTTCACAGACACTAGACGTAGGGCTATCTGGATCGCTGTTGTAATAAACCGATGTAAAATCAACATCGGTCCAATCCGACCTAGTGCATGGAAGCTGTGTAAGGCCGTTGGTAGACATCTCAAAATGGCTAGAACTACACATTACTTCATCATTAACACAACTAATTTCAGTTTCACTTAAACAAGTTCCTGGTTCGTTTGATTCAGTAATCAATGCATTAGAGTCAGATAAACAATTCCCGGGGAATCTATTAATTCTGTCCTTAACAGCCGTTTCTTTAACGGGGGAACTCACTCTTTTATTATTCAATGGGCTATTATTTTTCCTCAAACTTTTTATTTTGCTTTTCTTAAAGTCTTTTATTTTGTACCTGGGCAAAATGAGGCGTTCAGACGAAAAGCTGTCGTCGCTGATATCCTTGAAGTTTTTATCTCCACACAATACTGGCTTGTTTTCTCCGTTGCGTAAATGGCCCACACTTCCTTCGTTATGTTCACAATAAACCGTATCCATTCTAGAACACGACCCATTGACGAGATTGTCATTCACCTGTTTAACCTTGCATTGTCTCCGCTCAGATCGGCGATCATCCCCGTGTTCCGCGACTGTCTGTAAAAACGACGTGTCTCCAACTTTAGCACCGCGTTCCTCCTTTCCAATACAATCAGCTTTACTATAACACTGATCAGCCCCAGATTCAATGCCACTTCGACCAGTCCGTATTTCTTGAAAACCTTTCATGCTGGTATTTGGGATAAACGGCTCATCATTTTTGCGACGTTCGCAATCTATCGAAGTTGACAAGGTATTTTTGTTAGAAACACATTGACGTGTTACGGAATTTGAAGATGCAAAACCACAATCAGTGGATGACGTTTCATAACTTCGTGATGGGAGGCCACGTTTGTCACTGAAATTAGGTGAGGATTTACCCCTGGCCTGGGTATCACCAAAACAGCTTCGATCCTTATCATTACCAATCCAGTTTGTTTCTGAGCAAAGTTCGCTTGTGTTAGTTGGATCGAGCCCATTCTCGCCCATGAAAGAGTCAAGTGAAGAACAAAAGTAAGTCTTATCCCTAACACAAGGGGAAATAATCTTATGTAAAGGAGGGGTAATTTTTGTCGTGTCACTAAGGGATTTAGGGATTATCGGCGGATCAACGTCAACTGATAATCCTGGTCTGGGCAGACACGTGGTTGTAGGTGCACTAACACGACCTGATGAGCTACGTGGATTTTCCGAAACCGACAGATTGCCCTTGGAGCTGGTTTTGTCGGCTAAAACACTTCTATTCTCTTGAACTTCTTTTTCAAGTTTGGATTTAATTTCATCAATTTTCTTTTTCTGTCCATGTTTACTGGTTAACTTAATAACATCTGAATTTAATTTCGGGGTTTTGCATTTTAATGGTTGTCTATTTTTATCATTTTCCTTGTTTGTCAGGTTGTCCTTTGATAGCTGGTGTACGATAGGCGCTTTTTTCGCAATAAATTTCGTAACTTTGGAAGTTGCTTTGCCTGAGGGTATATCTGGATGATACTGAGGTCCAAACGAGCGTCTATTTTTAATCAAATCATACGACTTAGACGACTGAGCTTTCAGTGGATTTAACACCTTAGGGCGGTGTGATTTAGGCTTTGGGACTGTACTAGAGGAGGCCAACTTGCGGGACACAGCCACTGAGTATCCTACCGACCTTCTCGTCTTTATAGAAACTAACGATACATTGGAATCGTGTTTTATACCGAGTTTAGTCCCCTTTTTACCCCGCCTAACTTCAAGCGTTTCCAGAGAAGAGGATGACATCATTAATGTCGTTAGGCCTTGGATAGGAATCAAACGCTTGCACTAAAAATCGGCAAATTGTAATTTGTTCATACTGCTTTTTCTTCACTTTACTTGGGTTAAAACTTGAACTGGGAGATAGTGCCTCTTCACTTGTTGGGTAGCTTTTGGTTAGCCTGTTCCGAACTTAGCCCGTTTCAAATTAGTAAACTACAAATAGCACATTCTCACAAACTTTTTCCGTGAAATCTTTCCAGGGAAGATTTTGATTTTTTTTACACTGGCTTGCAGTAAAATTACGTTGCCCTTTAAAAGAAGTCGTTGGGCAAATTCCTTTCTGTTTGGCTCTTGTTGTTCTCTACGTCAATATAATTCTATCAGAAACATCCCAGTTATGTACAATCATGTGTTCAAAATCGGGCCATGTTATAGTGTTGTATGTATGGATTGGAAAAATGTCTTTGCTCTAATATGTTATGGTCAAACAAATTTCAATCAGTTGTCCTTCTGCCCTTCCGTAGATTTGACACTTTGATAAGAAAGAATAGGCACTATTCTTGAGAGCTTCCGGACGCGATCTTTACAAGTCGACCTACAAAAGATAAAATTGGACTGTTTAGTAATCACACACAAACACAGGATATTAGACAGTTAGTGAACTTCCTCCAGCGATTCAAAAGAAGACGTCAAAATTGTAAGCTGTCAAAATGTATTGCTTCTTTGATATAAATTTCGAGTGTCAAATAAAATGTGACATTGAATACAGATCTTTGATGAACAGAAATTCCATAATAAGCTAATCATATAAAAGTCTCCCAAAATTGGAACTCTTTTCATAAATACTGATTGTCACTACAGTAAGTGACTTTCAAAATAGTCGCAAAAAACTTGATGATTGACGTTGGAATGGGGAAAATCCATACAGTATGGGAAAAGTAAACACAATCTAAATAACCGGGACGAACATTCATTCATTCTAAGCCTAAGTTATTGTCGAGACTAGTAAGGCTAAAAAGCTTCTGAACTGATATTTTACGCCGCACACAAGATTATTTTACTTATATGCCCGCGTTGCCAGGTTTAATGGGGAGGAAAGCGGGCTCATTCATGATTGCCCGGAGGAAATCCCCGACCTTTAAGGGCTAGCCATAACAAACATGACCGATAATAATAATATCAACATTGGGGAAATATTAAAAGTATACGTTATAGGGTTGCTTGAAATTTAAAAAAAAACGATTAGAAACAAAGTGAAATGGATTTATTAGTAAACGTTTTGAGCGCCCTCTCTTGACACTAAAATTAAGTAAAATTGTTTTCCCTTGACATACATTAGCCTACATTGTAAAATGAGTATGGGTTGGATTATATTTTTGAACACGAAAACACACGGATACAGGGAAAATCATATATGTAGGTCCATACTGTAAAGCGGCCCATACAGGATCAATTATATTGTGTAATTTAATTGTCAATAGTCTGAATTGGCAATTAAATTGACCATGTATGGGCGATATTGATGACTTGTATTGAGTGAATCAAACTCTACTTGATATTTTATTGCGCAATTATATTGTGCAACCATGCTTGTGCAATATAATTGATCGTATATGGGCCGCTTTAAGTCTTCAGTAAAATCATACCATAACCAGGTTGGGAAAATGATAATTTAAATAAACAATAACAGTGAACGAATGAGTGAAAGAGTGAGGGAAATTATATACTTCACTTTCAAAATTATTTCAGTTTTATCGCAACTAGTAAACAATAACAAATACGTGTACATGTGTTAAACAGTGCATGTTAACATACATCACAGAATCTATCTTACCTCACGCAGATATTATTTCAGGAGATTGGCGTACAAAGACAAAAGTATATAAGAGAAAGACTTTAAGAGAGATTTAAAACAGATGTCAACGTTTGAAGATTTTAACGTAATTTCTTTTTTTTTAGTAGTATATATAGTTTGGAACGATATTTAATTTTATTTTCAGACTGTTGACGAGCATAGAGAAAAATATGCAAAAGAAAAATTGAAAACAGAATTCAATATATAAATATCTTTGATAAAAAATCATTCGGACTGAAATAGAATCATGAATTGTATTTTTATAATGAAAAATAACAAGGTATCACCATGAAGTAAAACCAATTACTTAATGGTGATGCCTTAATTATGTGTTATTAGAATGGAGTTTCAAACAGCTCTTGTACGTTTATACTTATTTTAATTTAAAAAATTCACGGGCCGATACAAAAACATGCTAGGGAACAAATCAGTATAAGAATCCATATTACCCCTACATATTACAGTAATTACATTACTGCTTTTTTTTTTGCCAGGGGAGGGGACTCGTCTGGAAAGTTATTTTATCCCAAAAGTATTCCAATGCCAGTATATAATATTTAAAATTAAAAAGGGTGCGTACTTTTTTAAATGAAATTTTTTTGGATTTAAGTTGGCGTACATATATCTCGTTCTTGTTTCTCGCCAAAAGCGTACGTTGGGTTGAGTGTTTTTGGAGTTGAACAGATTAAATCATTCGATATAACTGATACCAGTACGACTATGTGTATAAGAAGAGGCTTACAGAACCAGAGCCTGTCTCGCAAAGCGGCGTAGCGTAAGTTTTTACGTAACTGCCATAGCGCCACATACTGTAGAGATACGTTGCTATGGCAGTTACTTAAAAACTTACGCTACGTCGCTTTATGAGACAGGCTCCAGGTTTAAAAAAATACTATTCAAGATTTACTTTGATCCATTTGCTGTTTGAACTGCCAAAACAGGGACATAGGCTTATTTCTGGTGATCAAAGATATGGTGAAAGTGGCATGAGCTGCCAAATATCGCACTTCTTTTCTTTCATAAATTCTTACTGTCACGGCAGCATGAGACTGTTAAGGTCAGCGACAAACTAAAAAACTGACGTTGGAATGAGGAAAATCTGTTTTATCAAAACAGTGTATGAACTGTACGAGCCGAAAGTGTCCGAAAAGTACCAAAAAAAATTTAATACCGGGACGAACGTGCATTCATTTAAGGCCTATGACGAATACGGAGAAAAAATTCGGCAGAGGCCATATTTCTCGGCTATAGAATATCTCCAACTAAAGCCTAGCGCACACGAGAGGCGCCGCCTGAGCTGCCGGCTACGCGTGGCTGAGAGCTAAGCTGTTTCCCCCGTGTGCGCGCAAATTTTAGTGAGATTTTCGCCTCTCGAGGCGGTGAGGAAAGTATTTAGCATGTTTGATATTTTCTGCCTCTCGTGGCAAGATCACCGTGTGCGCATAACGTAGCTGCCGGCTGAGCTGAGAGGAGGGATAGTCCAATCGCGTGTGCCTATTAAATCATGTGATCACTTAGAATATTACGTAACACGGTTAGTGACACTTGTGCAGTTCAGTGAACTTGAGTGACAAGGAACTGGCCTCAGCCGAGAGCTCATCGTCTGCGCTGAAATTTGTAGCTGCTCCCTTGGCCACGCGTGCCTTGTAGCTCAGCCGGCGCCTCTCGTCTGCGCTAGGCTTAAGATCCAGGGTAGAATGCTGCATTTCCTGTGCTGAGAAGTGGACTGACATTACACGCGGGGGTGGTCTTCCAACGCAAGCCGACAGACATTTTAACGTATGGCTAAATTTGACCTATATGTTGTGGATAATAGTATACAAATCATAATGTAAACATGAGTTTTATCTGCAAAATCTTCGGACTGCTTCCTGTCTTCACAAAGTCACGCCCTGAGATCTAAACGTGTCCTGAATAAAAAAAAACGCAGCGCTGTTCCGGAATAATGGTGATGTTATAAAGTGAACACTTTAGCTGAGCGGCATTTATTTTTATATAATGAATGTCAAGACAATGAGCGGGTTTTAAAATTCATCGAAATACTACTTAAATGATTGACGTTGAAATGAGGAAAACCCATACAGTCTGTGAAACGGAGTAAAAAAAGTGTTCTAAAGATAAACAAATTGAAAAAAAAAAACAACCGGGACGAACTTATATTCATTCTAAACCTAAGTTAGTTCAAAACACCACTTTAATGTACGTTCTCGAGACAAGGAGCACTATTAAGCTATTGAATTGCACGTCTTGAGATTGATTGATTGTTTTGGTGTTTTACGCCGCGCTCAAGATTATTTCACTTATATGGCGGCGTTGCCAGTTTTTTTGTGGGAGGAAACCGGGCTCTGTGCCCGGAGGAAACCCACGACCTTCTGCTGGTAACTGGCAACCATCCCACATAGGTCGTTCGAGTGAAAATCCAGTCAGAAAATTTTCCAATTTTTTGGACTGAGTGGGATTCGAACCCGCGACCCATTGGTGGAAGGCTGTTTGGATTGAGCGTACAACGCTCTACCTAGTGAGCCACGGAGGCCCCATAAAGCTATTGACTTGCAAGCCTTGAGAAGAATAGCGGATAATTTCCACATTCTGTTTTAACGGGAAAATGCCAACATTTTGGCAGTTTATGTCACTTTAAGCAACCGGTCGAAAGATCATGGATTAATTAGCATTAATTAATGTGTCATAATAATCTTTCAATGGCATTTAGAAGTTGGAAGGTTACAATAAGGTGAACTTCTTGGTTTATTGGGTGACGACGTTTCGATGTAGTTCTTACATCGTTATCAAAGTCAATAAGGTTTTGATAAATTGGTTGAGTTTGTTGATGTCTCGGATGGCCGCATCTCCATGATGATGACGTATCAAATCTTACAATGGCATTTAGAAGTTGGAAGGTTACAATTCACCTTATTGTCATAATAAATATATACAAAGAAAGCTTGATAGTTTATATCGTACAGGTAGGACGATCTTTCGTTCCAAATCTATCTTAAGTGTATCGTACGTATTTCAAGGAATCGTCCGATAAATACGGCATTTGTCCATTAGAGTTATCTCCCGCTTACAGCAGCTGGCGAACTCAGTGATGGGAAATGTTAGCCCGGATTTTCGGTCTTAAGGGACGACTTATTTTATATTTGGCAGAGTCCAGATTTCTCGGCTAGGGAAATGTATACTGTACGTATACCGTTTAATCCTGAATTCCAATGAAAAATGTGTTATATTGACTGATTGATTGATAGGGACTTAACGTCGCACTCAACAGCTATATGGCGACAAAAGTACCAACTGACCAAAAGATCTTACCCACCCCCCATCCCACCTAAATTTTAACAAGAAAACCTCCTCAGACCATATGAACGTCAGGAAGGCTAATGTAGTTGGCATACTTCATGCTAGGTGGGCGAAAATGGCTATGGCAAAAACCACACCGCCCCCAGCCCGAGGGTGTTATATTGACTGACGGCATATATACCGTCTATATAGTCAATGACAATGGGCAACGCTCCCAGCTGGTTAGACCATTGTTTTCTACAATTACATCCGTCTATAACCTTCTCAAGGTTCAGCAACGGTCGGCCGATGCATGGCGGATCAGTTTGACTAAATTAGAGATGTTCATTGAAAATAATCTTGAGAACACCCCAACGAAGATGCCGAGGGTTTCAAATATTAAGAAAATTGGTTTCGGGATGAAATTTTAGTCCTTGCTTGCCGACAAAGCAAATGTTGTAGGTTTGTGGACAATATGAGAATCTCCTTTCTAGGAAGCCTTTCTGTTCGACTTCAAAGACCAAATTTTTAGCTATTATGAACTGCGTGAGTCTGTATGTGGATTGATTGATTGATTGTTTGGTGTTTTACGTCGAGCTCAAGATTATTTCACTTATATATGGCGGCGTTGTCAGTTTTTATTGTGGGAGGAAACCGGGCTCTGTGCCGGAGGAAACCCACGACCTTCCGCTGGTAACTGGCAACCATCCCACATAGGTCATTCGAGTGAAAACCTAGTCAGAACATTTTCCAATTTTTTGACTGAGTGGGATTCGAACCCGCGACCCATTGGTGGAAGGCTGTTCGGATTGAACGTCCAACGCTCTACCTACTGAGCCACGGAGGCCCCCTCCTTAGCTATTATGAACTGCGTAAGTCTGCATATGGAAGGCTTAATCGTAAGATTATGCTTTAAATCCTTGCCCAACATCTATGATACTTCGTTCAGAAAACTTGACAACTTTTTCGCGTGGTTGTTCTTACGTCGAGCTCCTACAGTGTTGATGAATGGTTTATGGGATAGTCAAGTCACGGTGCATGCTCATTGGTCCACGTACGTAATTAATAAGACAAAGTTTTGTCAAAAACTAAGAGTGATTAAGAGTCAATCCATAAGTTTTGGAGCTTTTTTTTTTCATTCGTCAACAGTAGGCCTATGCATACAGGCAGTTACCTTTCTCTTCAGAAGATTGTGGAAGGCAACTTTTGCTGGGTCTTTCTGACTCCTTAAGTTTGAAGCCTAAGTATGAAAGATCCCAATTACATTAGACAAATCGGGCGTTTAAACTTCAGACCTGGATGAGAATGGAGCTTGTTTTTTCTTTCTTCTTGAACTCTATGCCGATGTTAACTCAACGTAGGTATTATTATATAGCTTCAGGATTACGTCACGATGCAAAATTACGATGGCATAGGTCTAAATTGTTCAACCTATTAACTTACAAATTATGTTTCAGAGATGGTACTTTCTGTACAAGGCTGTTGGGAAATGCGATATTCATCTCGCAGGGCAGAAGAGTTATTTCCCTTGACTGCTGTTTGTTGACATTTAAATTCTATTTGTCAAACTGGAGAATAATGGTCAATAGGCTAAATTTGAAAGAAATTCTAGATCTGTTTTTCAGTTATCCTTCAATACGGCTGAAAATATGTAAAAGTAAAAGAAAAAAGAAATGTAACTCTGAAAGCATTGTTGAGTTATATTCCATAAAAGGCATTTACTTAGCTAACACCACATAGTGAAGATATTAGCCCCAGGTGACTATATAGCCTACTGCCATCTTGTTGTATGTAATGGAATGGATATATGTATTCACATGGGATGATGGGGAGTCACTTAAGACATGCAAGACTGTAAGGTTCATTCAGTATAAGGTACTACATATATAGGCATTTAACTTTTGGGGTAAACCAACTTTGAGAACTGATACCCTTGCTAAGTACCTCCCTATTTTCATCAGAAATCTATTCCACATCCAATGTATTCCTACATTGAACATACTGTACATGTAGAAACTTGGATACTTAATTATTTGATTGATTGACGTTTTTTGCGACACTTAATTCATTTTACTTATACTATGGCGTTGGCAGTCTGGGTGGGGAGGATCTCAAGCTATGGCAATCAAACAATCTCAGTGGGGAGGATCTCAAGCTATGGCAATCAAGCAGTCTCAATGGGAAGGATCTCAAGCTATGGCAATCAAGCAGTCTCAGTGGGGAGGATCTCAAGCTATGGCAATCATGCAGTCTGGGTGGGGAGGATCTCAAGCTATGGCAAGCAAGCAGTCTCAGTGGGGAGGATCTCAAGCTATGGCAATCATGCAGTCTGGGTGGGGAGGATCTCAAGCTATGGCAAGCAAGCAGTCTCAGTGGGGAGGATCTCAAGCTATGGCAATCATGCAGTCTGGGTGGGGAGGATCTCAAGCTATGGCAAGCAAGCAGTCTCAGTGGGGAGGATCTCAAGCTATGGCAAACAAGCAGTCTTAGTGGGGAGGATCTCAAGCTATGGCAATCAAGCAGTCTCAGTTGGGGGACGCAAGCTATGGCAATCAAGCAGTCTCCGTGGGGAGGATCTCAAGCTATGGCAATCAAGTCGTCCGAGTGGGGAGGATCCAGAGCTATGGCAATCAAGCAGTCTCAGTGGGGAGGATCTCAAGCTATGGCAATCCAGCAGTCTGAATGGGGAGGATCTCAAGCTATGGCAATCAAACAGTCAGAGTGGAGAGGATCTCAAGCTATGGCAATCAAGCAGTCTCAGTGGGGAGGATCTCAAACTATGGCAATCAAGCAGTCTGAGTGGGGAGGATCTCAAACTATGGCAATCAAGAAGTCTCAGTGGGGAGGATCTCCGGCTATGGCAATCAAGCAGTCTCAGTGGGGAGGATCTCAAGCTATGGTAATCAATCAGTATCAGTGGGGAGGATACCAAGCTATGGCAATCAAGCAGTCTCAGTGGGGAGGATCTCAAGCTATGGCAATCAAGCAGTCTCAGTGGGGAGGATCTCAAGCTATGGCAATCAAGCAGTCTCAGTGGGGAGAATCTCAAGCTATGGCAATCAAGCCGTCCGAGTGGGGAGGATCTCAAGCTATGGCAATCAAGCAGTCTCAGTGGAGAGGATCTCAAGCTATGACAATCAAGCAGTCTCAGTGGGGAGGATCTCAAGCTATGACAATCAAGCAGTCTCAGTGGGGAGGATCTCAAGCTATGGCAATCAAGCAGTCTCAGTGGGGAGGATCTCAAGCTAAGGCAATCAAGCAGTCTCAGTGGGGAGGATCTCAAGCTATGGCAATCAAGCAGTATTAGTGGAGAGGATCTCAAGCTATGGCAATCAAGCAGTCTCAGTGGGAAGGATCTCAAGCTATGACAATCAAGCAGTCTGAGTGGGGAGGATCTCAAGCTATGGCAATCAAGCAGTCTGAGTGGGGAGGATCTCAAGCTATGGCAATCAAACTGTCTCAGTGGGGAGGATCTCAAGCTATGGCAATCATGCAGTCTGGGTGGGGAGGATCTCAAGCTATGGCAATCAAGCAGTCTCAGTGGGGAGGATCTCAAGCTATGGCAATCATGCAGTCTGGGTGGGGAGGATCTCAAGCTATGGCAAGCAAGCAGTCTCAGTGGGGAGGATCCAGAGCTATGGCAATCAAGCAGTCTCAGTGGGGAGGATCTCAAGCTATGGCAATCAAACAGTCTCAGTGGGGAGGATCTCAAGCTATTGCAATCAAGCAGTCTCAGTGGGGAGGATCTCAAGCTATGGCAATCCAGCAGTCTGAATGGGGAGGATCTCAAGCTATGGCAAGCAAGCAGTCTCAGTGGGGAGGATCTCAAGCTATGGCAAACAAGCAGTCTTAGTGGGGAGGATCTCAAGCTATGGCAATCAAGCAGTCTCAGTTGGGGGACGCAAGCTATGGCAATCAAGCAGTCTCAGTGGGGAGGATCTCAAGCTATGGCAATCAAGTCGTCCGAGTGGGGAGGATCCAGAGCTATGGCAATCAAGCAGTCTCAGTGGGGAGGATCTCAAGCTATGGCAATCAAACAGTCTCAGTGGGGAGGATCTCAAGCTATTGCAATCAAGCAGTCTCAGTGGGGAGGATCTCAAGCTATGGCAATCCAGCAGTCTGAATGGGGAGGATCTCAAGCTATGGCAATCAAACAGTCAGAGTGGAGAGGATCTCAAGCTATGGCAATCAAGCAGTCTCAGTGGGGGGATCTCAAGCTATGGCAATCAAGCAGTCTCAGTGGGGAGAATCTCAAGCTATGACAATCAAGCCGTCCGAGTGGGGAGGATCTCAAGCTATGGCAATCAGGCAGTCTCAGTGGGGAGGATCTCAAGCTATGGCGATCAAGCAGTCTCAGTGGGGAGGATCTCAAGCTAAGGCAATCAAGCAGTCTCAGTGGGGAGGATCTCAAGCTAAGGCAATCAAGCAGTCTCAGTGGGGAGGATCTCAAGCTATGGCAATCAAGCAGTATTAGTGGGGAGGATCTCAAGCTATGGCAATCAAGCAGTCTCAGTGGGGAGGATCTCAAGCTATGACAATCAAGCAGTCTGAGTGGGGAGGATCTCAAGCTATGGCAATCAAGCAGTCTCAGTGGGGAGGATCTCAAGCTATGGCAATCAAACTGTCTCAGTGGGGAGGATCTCAAGCTATGGCAATCATGCAGTCTGGGTGGGGAGGATCTCAAGCTATGGCAATCAAGCAGTCTCAGTGGGGAGGATCTCAAGCTATGGCAATCATGCAGTCTGGGTGGGGAGGATCTCAAGCTATGGCAAGCAAGCAGTCTCAGTGGGGAGGATCTCAAGCTATGGCAAACAAGCAGTCTGAGTGGGTAGGATCTCAAGCTATGGCAATCAAGCAGTCTCAGTTGGGGGACGCAAGCTATGGCAATCAAGCAGTCTCAGTGGGGAGGATCTCAAGCTATGGCAATCAAGTCGTCCGAGTGGGGAGGATCCAGAGCTATGGCAATCAAGCAGTCTCAGTGGGGAGGATCTCAAGCTATGGCAATCAAACAGTCTCAGTGGGGAGGATCTCAAGCTATTGCAATCAAGCAGTCTCAGTGGGGAGGATCTCAAGCTATGGCAATCCAGCAGTCTGAATGGGGAGGATCTCAAGCTATGGCAATCAAACAGTCAGAGTGGAGAGGATCTCAAGCTATGGCAATCAAGCAGTCTCAGTGGGGAGGATCTCAAACTATGGCAATCAACAAGTCTCAGTGGGGAGGATCTCAGGCTATGGCAATCAAGCAGTCTCAGTGGGGAGGATCTCAAGCTATGGTAATCAATCAGTATCAGTGGGGAGGATACCAAGCTATGGCAATCAAGCAGTCTCAGTGGGGAGGATCTCAAGCTATGGCAATCAAGCAGTCTCAGTGGGGAGGATCTCAAGCTATGGCAATCAAGCAGTCTCAGTGGGGAGAATCTCAAGCTATGACAATCAAGCCGTCCGAGTGGGGAGGATCTCAAGCTATGGCAATCAAGCAGTCTCAGTGGAGAGGATCTCAAGCTATGGCAATCCAGCAGTCTGAATGGGGAGGATCTCAAGCTATGGCAAGCAAGCAGTCTCAGTGGGGAGGATCTCAAGCTATGGCAAACAAGCAGTCTTAGTGGGGAGGATCTCAAGCTATGGCAACCAAGCAGTCTCAGTTGGGGGACGCAAGCTATGGCAATCAAGCAGTCTCAGTGGGGAGGATCTCAAGCTATGGCAATCAAGTCGTCCGAGTGGGGAGGATCCAGAGCTATGGCAATCAAGCAGTCTCAGTGGGGAGGATCTCAAGCTATGGCAATCAAACAGTCTCAGTGGGGAGGATCTCAAGCTATTGCAATCAAGCAGTCTCAGTGGGGAGGATCTCAAGCTATGGCAATCCAGCAGTCTGAATGGGGAGGATCTCAAGCTATGGCAATCAAACAGTCAGAGTGGAGAGGATCTCAAGCTATGGCAATCAAGCAGTCTCAGTGGGGGGATCTCAAGCTATGGCAATCAAGCAGTCTCAGTGGGGAGAATCTCAAGCTATGACAATCAAGCCGTCCGAGTGGGGAGGATCTCAAGCTATGGCAATCAAGCAGTCTCAGTGGGGAGGATCTCAAGCTATGGCGATCAAGCAGTCTCAGTGGGGAGGATCTCAAGCTAAGGCAATCAAGCAGTCTCAGTGGGGAGGATCTCAAGCTAAGGCAATCAAGCAGTCTCAGTGGGGAGGATCTCAAGCTATGGCAATCAAGCAGTATTAGTGGGGAGGATCTCAAGCTATGGCAATCAAGCAGTCTCAGTGGGGAGGATCTCAAGCTATGACAATCAAGCAGTCTGAGTGGGGAGGATCTCAAGCTATGGCAATCAAGCAGTCTCAGTGGGGAGGATCTCAAGCTATGGCAATCAAACTGTCTCAGTGGGGAGGATCTCAAGCTATGGCAATCATGCAGTGTGGGTGGGGAGGATCTCAAGCTATGGCAATCAAGCAGTCTCAGTGGGGAGGATCTCAAGCTATGGCAATCATGCAGTCTGGGTGGGGAGGATCTCAAGCTATGGCAAGCAAGCAGTCTCAGTGGGGAGGATCTCAAGCTATGGCAAACAAGCAGTCTTAGTGGGTAGGATCTCAAGCTATGGCAATCAAGCAGTCTCAGTTGGGGGACGCAAGCTATGGCAATCAAGCAGTCTCAGTGGGGAGGATCTCAAGCTATGGCAATCAAGTCGTCCGAGTGGGGAGGATCCAGAGCTATGGCAATCAAGCAGTCTCAGTGGGGAGGATCTCAAGCTATGGCAATCAAACAGTCTCAGTGGGGAGGATCTCAAGCTATTGCAATCAAGCAGTCTCAGTGGGGAGGATCTCAAGCTATGGCAATCCAGCAGTCTGAATGGGGAGGATCTCAAGCTATGGCAATCAAACAGTCAGAGTGGAGAGGATCTCAAGCTATGGCAATCAAGCAGTCTCAGTGGGGAGGATCTCAAACTATGGCAATCAACAAGTCTCAGTGGGGAGGATCTCAGGCTATGGCAATCAAGCAGTCTCAGTGGGGAGGATCTCAAGCTATGGTAATCAATCAGTATCAGTGGGGAGGATACCAAGCTATGGCAATCAAGCAGTCTCAGTGGGGAGGATCTCAAGCTATGGCAATCAAGCAGTCTCAGTGGGGAGGATCTCAAGCTATGGCAATCAAGCAGTCTCAGTGGGGAGAATCTCAAGCTATGACAATCAAGCCGTCCGAGTGGGGAGGATCTCAAGCTATGGCAATCAAGCAGTCTCAGTGGAGAGGATCTCAAGCTATGGCAATCAAGCAGTCTCAGTGGGAAGGATCTCAAGCTATGACAATCAAGCGGTCTCAGTGGGGAGGATCTCAAGCTATGGCAATCAAGCAGTCTCAGTGGGGAGGATCTCAAGCTAAGGCAATCAAGCAGTCTCAGTGGGGAGGATCTCAAGCTATGGCAATCAAGCAGTATTAGTGGGGAGGATCTCAAGCTATGGCAATCAAGCAGTCTCAGTGGGAAGGATCTCAAGCTATGACAATCAAGCAGTCTCAGTGGGAAGGATCTCAAGCTATGGCAATCAAGCAGTCTCAGTGGGGAGGATCTCAAGCTAAGGCAATCAAGCAGTCTCAGTGGGGAGGATCTCAAGCTATGGCAATCAAGCAGTATTAGTGGGGAGGATCTCAAGCTATGGCAATCAAGCAGTCTCAGTAAGGAGGATCTCAAGCTATGGCAACAAGCAGTCTCAGTGGGGAGGATCTCAAGCTATGGCAATCAAGTGAAAACCACACTCAGAAATTTGTTGACTTTTCTTAGGATTTGATTGATGTTTTTACGCCGCACTCAAGGTAATTTCACTTAAATGGCAGCGTTGTCAGGTTTAGTTGGGGATGAAACCGGGTTCTTTGACCAGAGGAGGGATTTGAGCCCACACCTCATGTATGGAAGGCCTGTGTCAGACTGAGGGATCATCACTTTAACCAACTGAGGACTTGAAGCCCCTGAAAATTAAAGGTTACCCGTTGGAATAAGGAAAATGCATATCGTCTGCGGGTCGAATTAACGTACACTACAAAGACTAGTAGTACACAAGTCAATGGAACTACTGGATCAAGACTAGTAGCCTGCCACTAAAAGGTTTCTTATTTGTACTTCTTGGTAAAAATGTCTAAATTGTATTCCAACTAGAAAATCTCCACATTTTGGCAGCTCATGCCGTTTCAAAGTCTAATAGTAATACATGTACACTTTTGTAAATTATTTATGAAGCTGCACTAAACTAGCCTATATTAGGAGAGAGCAGCCCCCCCCCCCCCCCTCCTTCCAATAACAGATTGTGTATAGCTCTGCTGGTGGGGGGCGGGGGGGGGGGGGGGGGGCATAGTCCACATGATATTAGTATCAGCAGAAGTCTATCAAGGGCCCTTATCAGTCATTAAGAGTATAAGGCTACATTCAATACACAACCAAACCCTAACTACTAGTATTAATACTGAATCAGAATCCTACTGCTAGTGCTAGTACAAGCGGTGCCATATCAGAATAACTATCCACTCAACATATTGCGGACTTACTTCACTGAAGTAAAGGTCTTACTCCGTTATTTGATAATTTCTGACATTTATGGACTCAGTGGTACGATCATAGGCATAGATATCCAAACATAAATAACGAGGTACCTGTAGGTCATTTAATATTATTGAATTAATTGCGGACAGTGTTTACGCAGAGCAGTATGATGTCATTATTTAAGACTAATCAGTAATGTAGTTCAACTTCTACCTCAGTAGGCCATACGTGTAATCAATGAGCTTATTATAATATAAATACATTCAGTGATTTACAAGTACATTTAAATAATATCAATAATATGAATCAGAGTTTGTTCAGAAATTCTTACCATAATTCAACCGATTAAAATCCTTGCAAAATGATGGGTAAAAGTCGCTAGAACATCCCATCTCATGCTTTTGCTTTTGAATAAACCAGCATTTTCAAATTATCAAATGACACATCCGTGATTGGGAATGACAATCGGATCAGGTTTCCAACTCGTCATGAACTCAGTTTGAAAATCTAGGTTGTTGTTGTTGTTGTTGTTGCACAGTTTTCGTCGCAGTTTCACACCTGAGAAATTAGAAGGTAAACACAATATGAGAAGCATCGTAAATAAATAAACTGATTTGTCCTCTAGACCTATTCAATAGTTTCCTAAATACAATTCGTCAAGCTTACGGTTTTAGTGGCTGGTAATGATCATTTCACAGGATACCTTTCAAATAAAGCACTCGCTGACTGATATTTTAAATCTACCGCCCATGACCTCGTCTGACCCCTGTGTGACCTAGTTAAGGTTCCTCGGTCACGCTCACCTGGGTTTTTACATCGGTTTAGGCAACTGGATCTAAATTAGGCTAAGTTTGAAATTGCATGTACATGTAACGGATTTCTACTTTAAATACCGTACCTTATATCCAAATTCTCATTGGACAAAACACGGTAGGCCTAAGGATAGGCCTATAACTTATGACATGTTATGTTCAATTGGGATCCGGGACATTTCGGCCTAGGACATTTCGGCCTGGGACATTTCGGTACGGTACATTTCGGCCTGGGACATTTCGGCTTGGGACATTTCGGCCAAAAGTGATAAAGGGGACATTTCGGCCCACCTTGGTTTTTAATCTATTTAATTGTATATTTTCTCATTTAGTTCTCCATATTCAGCAATTTTTCAGCTATAAGTTATAACAGTGATACTAGTGGGCTTCTGGACAATCTTTCCAACTTTCATGATACAGAAATGTGCTGCAGACAACTTTCACTTTATTAAACAACTTTTAACAAGAAAATATAAATAAATTTGTCTGTCCTGGGCAGCTTGGCTCCGAGAAATATATTGTATAGTCATGTAAACTTCCTAGCTTTAACCACAAAAATAAACCTGAACACTCAGTATGTGGCCAGCTTCAGAATGGTGCTGGTCACCTTATCAGATGGAAGCCTATGATTGATCCCATGATGCTTGGCGTTACGTAGTGGTGGGCTATACATGTAACCAGAAGTCTATGAATGTGGAAGTGTGAAGCGTCCCATTACATAGTATTCAGGGCATTGGCGCCGTTTGACCCAGAGGTCACCATACACAGAGCCCTCTCTCGGTTAGTCAGAAACCGTGGCTTTCCTTCACTTTCTGCTATGAACTATTATGGGATGCATACGAAAAAACATGGCGAACGTTTTAGATATGAGAACAGTACTTGATGGAGCAAAAGTTAAAGTTTCCGAAGAGCTCCATAAAGTTGATAATGAGACAAGAAGACTTGTTTGGAACGATTTGAGTCGAAATGGAGATATCAGAGTCGCGTGTTCGGTAAAGCTTTTATAAGAACCAATGCACTCTCCGAACTGCGGTTACTGGAATTGCCGATAGATGCAGTAAGTGGAGAATGAATTTATTTTCTGATTTGAAATTGCGCAACCGTTGACAATTTCAAAACCTACCGCGCATAAACGTCACATAATGTAGTATAAGCAGGCTGAAAGCGCCAGTGCCCTGAACATGGGGTAATGCGACATTTCACACTTCCCTGTTCATAGACTTCTGATGTAACCTATTGTGGTTTGTAACCTATTGTGGTTAGATAAACTTATCAACTTGAGCTCAACTTAAAGTGGCATGAGCTGCCAAAGTATTGATATTTTGACGTTAAAACAGAATGTTGAAATTATTAGCTATTTTTCTCAAGACGTATAATTCAGAAGCTTTTTAGTGCTTCTAGCCTCGAGAATGCACGATAAAGTATTGTTTTGCACTAACTTCGGCTAAGAACGAATGAATGGTCGTCCCGGCTATTTAAATTTTGTTTACTTTTCGAACACGATTCCGGTTCGTATAGGCCAAATACTGTATGGATTTTCCTCATTCCAACGCTAATCATTTAGTTTTTCGATGGCCGTCAAAGCCTCTTTCCGTCGTGGTGATCAGAAGTTATGAAAAAAGTGTGAATTTTGGCAGCTCATGCCACTTTAATGAGCATATATATATATTCATATAGAATAAGAGAAAGAAATGATAAAGTCTTTTATCAAATATAATTAAAACCAAGGTAGGCCGAAATGTCCCCTTTTTCACTTTGGACCGAAATGTCCCAGGCCGAACTGTCCCAGGCCGAAATGTACTGTACCGAAATGTCCCAGGCCGAATTGTCCCAGGCCGAAATGTCTGGATACCGTTCAATTGCCCTACCTCCAGGTATGATTTCACAGGATACATTTCAAAAATGTAAATGAAAGTTTTTAGCACAAATTTATATTTATGAACACTTATACACAAATTTGTTCTGAGAGCTGAAAAAATTGCAGAGCAGTAGGGCCTAGGCCTATTCCCGAATTCCCATTCTAATAAAATGTTCATTATAGACCGGGCACCATGCAGGGGCCGCGTAAGGGTAGGCCTATCTTTGGTGGCTGCACGGAGGTGGGTTCTAAAGTGTAAACTGGAAATGAAATTCATTAAAGTCGTATGAGGTGCCAAATATAGAGGAAATTTCGTTCAAACAGAATTAGCCGATGCTCGTCATTTTATCATTAAGTTCAATTAAATCTTTCGGCTGATAACAATCTCGGGCGGTCCGACGAAATGACCGGAATATACCGGGATGTACCAGAATGTACCGAGATGTACCAGAATGTACCGAGATGTACCGGAATGTACCGAGATGTACGGTACCAAAATGTACCGAGATATAGGCCTACCAGAATGTGCCGAGATGTACCAGCTAGAATGTACCGAGATGTACCGGAATGTACCGAGATGAACCAGAATATACCGAGATGTACAGAAAAATGGCGTAGTTTGACATGTAATAGGGGTAGTACATCATGCAATTGGAGGATAAATTTGTCAGCAATTGGAAAGATCAATTAAATATGTACAGTAAAATGGATACTTACAAGCTGGTAAAAAAATCCCCTTACTTTGAACACATCTTATTATCAGTGAACAATCCTAAACATCGATCAGCACTAACAAAGCTGAGAATAAGTGCACACAAACTACCAATTGAAAGTGGCAGGTATACTAAGACTCCCAGATGTGAAAGAATATGTACCACTTGCCAAGTACTAGGGGATGAAAAACACTTCTTACTGTACTGTATGTCCTTTAGTGAAGAAAGAATGGCATTGATGAATAACATCGAGGCCAATTCTTTACCTAATGACATTCTTTTCTTAAAACTGTTAAGCTGCAATGACCAAGTAATAACAAAACATGTGGCAAAATTTGTATATGAGTGCTTTAAAGGCACACTTGCCGCCGTAGTCTGTTTAAATTTGCTAAGAAAACCAATTTACATGAGCTTACTACGACTAATACCACTAAACTTAAACATAGGACACATAAAACATGTCTAGTTAGCTTTAGACTGTAAAAATGGGGTGAAAAACAAACGAAGAATCGAAGCCTGATTACAACAACAACGATCAGTGTCGGTCAACTTTCGTGTTGGTTTACCCTCCTTTCAGGCCTTTGTATCTGTGGTTTACACTCAAACAATTATCAGCAGGCTTTTCCAGTCGCTGTTAACCGATCGTCAGTCTGTATTTCTCAGATAAATAGGCCTACGTAAAATTACACTGTGCCGTTAGTTCACTCACTCGACTGAAACATAAAATCGCCAATAGGGGGCAGTTCGGTTTGTTTACGTTCCGGGTACGTAACAATTCAAATTTTCAAATTCAAATTAAAAATACAAAGTGACGTCCAAACTTTTAAATTTTGGTAAAAATAGAAAGATCCTAACTTATATTGTCTGGGAAAAATACAGAATACAGTCTTTCTTTTTTAATGTAAACAATATTCCTGATTTTCGCGGCAAGTGTGCCTTTAATAAGCTGAAATAATTAGGGGGGAAAAAAAAAAAAAAAAAAAAAAACTTTAATGTTTTTAGTAATGGAAATAAGGACGGGGGCATAATCTATCACTCTGCAGGTCGTCGACACACCGAGTGATACCCTGTTGATATAATATGTTTAAAAAAAAAAAAAAAAAAAAAAAAAAACTGTACTACATGCCTTTTGTCTCAGTCTCTTTTAATGTTAAATGTAAATTGTGTTTTTGTGTTATATGTGTATGTATTTTATAAACCATATATCTGTATTTTGTATGTATGCATTTTTAGCCCACTGTAGGGCACAATTCTGCAATAAAATATCTATCTATCTATATGCAATAGGCGTAGTTTGACATGTAATAGGGGTAGTGCGACATGCAATAGGGGTAGTGTGACATGCAATAGGGGTAGTGTGACATGCAATAGGGGTAGTGTGACATGCAATAGGGTAGTGTGACATGCAATAGGGGTAGTGTGACGTGTAATAAGGGTAGTGTGACATGCAATAGGGGTAGTGTGACATGCAATATTATAGGGGTAGTGTGACATGCAATAGGGGTAGTGTGACATGCAATAGGGTAGTGTGACATGCAATAGGGGTAGTATGACGTGTAATAAGGGTAGTGTGACATGCAATAAGGGTAGTGTGACATGCAATATTATAGGGGTAGTGTGACATGCAATAGGGGTATTGTGACATGCAATAGGGGTAGTGTGACATGCAATAGGGGTAGTGTGACATGCAATAGGGGCAGTGTGACATGCAATAGGGGTAGTGCGACATGCAATAGGGGTAGTGTGACATGCAATAGGGGCAGTGCGACATGCAATAGGGGTATTGTGACATGCAATAGGGGTAGTGTGGCATGCAACAGGGGTAGTGTGACATGCAATAGGGGTAGTGTGACATGCAATAGGGGTAGTGTGACATGCAATAGGTGTAGTGTGACATGCAATAGGGGTAGTGTGACATGTAATAGGGGTAGTGCGACATACAATAGGGGTAGTGTGACATGCAATAGGGGTAGTGTGACATGCAATAGGAGTAGTGTGACATGCAATAGGGGTAGTGTGACATGCAATATTATAGGGGTAGTGTGACATGCAATAGGGGTAGTGTGACATGCAATAGGGTAGTGTGACATGCAATAGGGGTAGTGTGACGTGTAATAAGGGTAGCGTGACATGCAATAACGATAGTGTGACATGCAATATTATAGGGGTTGTGTGACATGCAATAGGGGTAGTGTGACATGCAATAGGGGTAGTGTGACACGCAATAGGGGTAGTGCAACATGCAATAGGGGCAGTGTGACATGTAATAGGGGTAGTGCGACATGCAATAGGGGTAGTGTGACATGCAATAGGGGTAGTGCGACATGCAATAGGGGTATTGTGACATGCAATAGGGGTAGTGTGGCATGCAACAGGGGTATTGTGACATGCAATAGGGGTAGTGTGACATGCAATAGGGGTAGTGTGACATGCAATAGGGGTAGTGTGACATGCAATAGGTGTAGTGTGACATGCAATAGGGGTAGTGTGACATGTAATAGGGGTAGTGCGACATGCAATAGGGGTAGTGTGACATGCAATAGGAGTAGTGTGACGTGCAATAGGAGTAGTGTGACATGAAATAGGAGTAGTGTGACATGCAATATGGGTAGTGCGACATGCAAATTGCCAATATGGGTAGTGTGACATGCAATAGGGGTAGTGTGACATGTAATAGGGGTAGTGTGACATGTAATAGGTGTAGTGCGACATGCAATAGGTGTAGTGTGACATACAATAGGTGTAGTGTGACATGCAATAGGGGTAGTGTGACATCCAATAGGGGTAGTGCGACATGCAATAGGTGTAGTGCGACATGCAATATGGGTAGTGTGACATTAAATAGGGGTAGTGCGACATGCAATAGGTGTAGTGCGACATGCAATATGGGTAGTGTGACATCCAATAGGGGTAGTGCGACATGCAATAGGGGTAGAGCGACATGCAATATGGGTAGTGTGACATGTAATAGGGGTAGTGCGACATGCAATAGGGGTAGTGTGACATGCAATAGGGGTAGTGTGACGTGCAATAGGAGTAGTGTGACATGAAATAGGAGTAGTGTGACATACAATATGGGTAGTGCGACATGCAAATTGCCAATATGGGTAGTGTGACATGCAATAGGGGTAGTGTGACATGTAATAGGGGTAGTGTGACATGTAATAGGTGTAGTGCGACATGTAATAGGTGTAGTGCGACATGCAATAGGTGTAGTGTGACGTGTAATAGGGGTAGTGTGACATGTAATAGGGGTAGTGTGACATGTAATAGGTGTAGTGCGACATGTAATAGGTGTAGTGCGACATGCAATAGGGGTAGTGTGACATGCAATAGGGGTAGTGTGACATCCAATAGGGGTAGTGCGACATGCAATAGGTGTAGTGCGACATGCAATAGGGGTAGTGCGACATGCAATAGGTGTAGTGCGACATTAAATAGGTGTAGTGCGACATGCAATAGGTGTAGTGCGACATGCAATAGGTGTAGTGCGACATGCAATAGGTGTAGTGCGACATGCAATAGGTGTAGTGCGACATGCAATAGGTGTAGTGTGACATTAAATAGGTGTAGTGCGACATGCAATAGGTGTAGTGCGACATCCAATAGGGGTAGTGCGACATGCAATAGGTGTAGTGCGACATGCAATAGGTGTAGTGCGACATGCAATAGGGGTAGTGTGACATTAAATAGGGGTAGTGCGACATGCAATAGGGGTAGTGCGACATGCAATAGGGGTAGTGCGACATGCAATAGGTGTAGTGCGACATGCAATATGGGTAGTGTGACATTAAATAGGGGTAGTGCGACATGCAATAGGTGTAGTGCGACATGCAATAGGGGTAGTGCGACATGCAATAGGTGTAGTGCGACATTAAATAGGTGTAGTGCGACATGCAATAGGTGTAGTGCGACATTAAATAGGTGTAGTGCGACATGCAATAGGTGTAGTGCGACATGCAATAGGTGTAGTGTGACATTAAATAGGTGTAGTGCGACATGCAATAGGTGTAGTGCGACATCCAATAGGGGTAGTGCGACATGCAATAGGTGTAGTGCGACATGCAATAGGTGTAGTGCGACATGCAATAGGGGTAGTGTGACATTAAATAGGGGTAGTGCGACATGCAATAGGGGTAGTGCGACATGCAATAGGGGTAGTGCGACATGCAATAGGTGTAGTGCGACATGCAATTGGGGTAGTGTGACATTAAATAGGGGTAGTGTGACATTAAATAGGGGTAGTGCGACATGCAATAGGTGTAGTGCGACATGCAATAGGGGTAGTGTGACATTAAATAGGGGTAGTGTGACATTAAATAGGGGTAGTGCGACATGCAATAGGGGTAGTGTGACATTAAATAGGGGTAGTGCGACATGCAATAGGGGTAGTGTGACATTAAATAGGGGTAGTGCGATATGCAAAAATGTAATATAATAAACAAGGATTGATTGGTCCATCAAGTTCTTGGAAATATGTTTGAGGTATCAGTTCTCCCGGCTCTCACGTTCCTTGAAATATTTAGATAACCAAACAAGTTTATGCGCGTTATTCATTACGAGAAAAACTATAGCCTAAATCCCCTTCACAATAATTCAATATTAACTTCTTGAGACATACTTTTTGTGATTTATTTCTTTAATATGGTTGTCTCAAATACTTCAACAACCTGCTAAAAAGGCAAGACGAGATACATGTATTCCTTCGGCTTTTGTTAAAGGATTTTTTTGACCATGTATGACATTTTAGTTTCATTGAATCAAGTTTCGGTGTAATATTATCTTCTAACGAGCTGAAGAGTACTTAAAATAATTCCCAGAAACTTGGTCTAGATACAATTTTGAAAGAAGTGGATGAAAGATAAGGGGCACTAAGTTTCAGTCCCCTGACCTATTAAATTTTCTCATACAAAGATATAGGGAAGCATTTATTCTCTCAGATCGTTAACCTGTGATATCATCCGTGTAATTAGGAAATCTAATCCGTACACAAACTGTTATTTCTAATGCAACAAAAACATTTATTTCTGTAAAACATTTTGATAAATCTGATCAATGCCTCGCCGAATTTTAGTTTTTTAAGAGTTAAAAAAAAATATATATATTTCTAACGAGTCGAAGGCTTCCTCAGATTCAAGGGGGCCTCCGTGGCTCAGTAGGTAGTGCGTTGGACGCTCAATCCGAACAGCCTTCAACCAATGGGTCGCGGGTTTCCTCCGGGCACAGAGCCCGGTTTCCTCCCACAATAAAACTGGCAACGCCGCCATATACGTGAAATAATCTTGAGCGCTGCGTAAAACACCAATTCTACCCCTCCTGCATGTGCGTGCCGTGTGCAAATATACATGTTAAAGGCACACTTGCCGCCGTAGCCTGTTTAAATTTGCTAAGAAAACCAATTTACATGAGCTTACTACGACTAGTACCACTAAACTTAAACATAGGACACATACAACATGTCTAGTTAGCTTTAGACTGTAAAAATGGGGTGAAAACCAAACGAAGAATCGAAGCCTGATTACAACAACAACGATCAGTGTCGGTCAACTTTCGTGTTGGTTTACCCTCCTTTCAGGCCTTTGTATCTGTGGTTTACATTTAAATAATTATCAGCAGGCTTTTCCAGTCGCTGTTAACCGATCGTCAGTCTGTATTTCTCAGATAAATAGGCCTACGTAAAATTACACTGTGCCGTTAGTTCACTCACTCGACTGAAACATAAAATCGCCAATAGGGGGCAGATCGGTTTGTTTACGTTCCGGGTACGTAACAATTCAAATTTTCAAATTCAAATTAAAAATACAATGTGACGTCCAAACTTTTAAATTTTGGTAAAAATAGAAAGTTCCTAACTTATATTGTCTGGGAAAAATACAGAATACGGTCTTTCTTTTTTAATGTAAACAATATTCCTGATTTTCGCGGCAAGTGTGCCTTTAAGTAGAGATGACTTTTCAAACGACATCGAGTCTGTAGTGCATCACCGTTGCACGTGACCAAAGCTTATCGTTGATTGGTTAAAAGTTCCCAATCTGTCCGTCACTTTTTCCTCATTTTTCTCAATTATCGGGGTAGAATCGACTTTAATACCTTCGTCTTGGTGTTTATTGCGTAACCCGATACCGCTGGACGTTGGTTCGCACCTCGTCAAACCCCTCGAATGCTGCGCATTCTCGTGGTTTGACTCGGTACGAACCAACGTTCAGCGGTATCGGGTTACGCAACAAACACCGCTACGGCGGTATTAAACCCTTAAACAATCAATCAATCAATCCTCAGATTCAAGAGAAGTCATCCATACTTCGTCGGTGTAATTTTCAACCAAATCAAGAATGAGAGGTATATTTTCCTGTTTCTTCGTTTCATGAATCTAGTTTACAATAAGAAAACTTGTCTCCACGATTATAAAATCATTCGGACACGGTTGGAGGAAAATCACACATTTCGTTCCGCGTAGCGGCTCTCATCTGAAGAAAGCCAGTGGCCATTTATATACATGTAGTATGTGAGGTGATCCATAAACCAACAAGCAAAAAGTATACACTAGTTATGAGTGCAAGTTGACTTTGTCTGTGCTGTTCGGCTTTCTTTCACTCAGTTTGTACTTCATGGGTCAGTAAAGCCGGTCACAATACCTGCGGCATTCACGTAAGACGATTGGACGTACACTCACGGGAGCTAACCTGAAATCCGAAGAACTGTAATCGGATGTTTGGCTGTTTATCGAATCTGCATTCATTGTCCGTGCACGATACCGAGAACAAGCCCTCACGTTCAATATCTTGGATTCAAGCTACCCTGGTAACACTTATCTTGTTCTGCTACCCCATCGTCTAAGATACATGTATAACGAAGTTGTTATAAAGTAAACAGCAGCGATGGATGTCAACGAATTTGTTGTAAGTCTATTGAATTTAATCTGTTTTTTTTCTGTCGTTGTATCATAAAATAGACTAAGCAAACGTTCAAAATAGTCGTCTTGGCCATTTTAGTATCCCAGTGTAAATATGAAGTTTTCATTGGGCCATTTGTAGAGGTTCGTCAAAAGGGTCGAGATGTATTATGAATTTATGTCACTATACGGTAATAGTACACGACTGTGTTTCGATCTAAGCAAACATACAGTGTTACAGCTACTTTTATTTACGTAGTCGAAAACCTACAAATAATATCTACGATTATACTCAGTAGTAATGCTAGTGAAATGGAAACAACGTTGACGTCAAGTTGGTTAGGTGCTGGTAATTATGCCAATGGGTAATCAGTCCAAAACAATTGGAAAATTTTCTGTCTGGGTTTTCACTCGAACGACCTATGTGGGATGGTTGTCAGTTACCAAGGGAAGGTCGTGGGTTTCCCGTGGCGTAAAACATCAATCAATCAATCAACCAACCAATGGATAATCCTAATCATAAGTTCATAACGTCGCTGACCGTGCTTCTGTTAGTATGCACTAGATAGATGTATATAGGGTATCCGCCCTCATCACAGGCCTTGTATTGAACTTTCGAAATCCCATTGCCTACAAGGATAGGCTTAGATCTATTTCATTTTCAGCCACACTTGTCTGTATACCTGTCCCATCCCTTTCTGGGCCCTGTCTTACGAAGCTGGCATAAAGTTGCGCATAGGCTAGCCGAGAAATCTTGGCTCTGCCAAGTTTTTAAAAAAATATTTTGCTGCGAAGACTTCAGAAATTTTAGCTAAACGTTTATAATTAGTAGGGTAAAAATGGTTGCCTGTTCGAGTAGAATTTGGGGACCTTTTTCAATCCGTTGTTCACTTAACGGGATACGGTAATCAAAATGTATAGCCCCATTTATTGAATTAGATAATCGTTCATCCGTGTCGAAGACAGTTTTAAGTCTGTATACCTGGCAGACACAATTCATGTGTCAACATAAGCTTTCGCTCAGGTTCGCGCCTTTATTCAATTCATTACGTATTTGACAACTGAGTTAGTGTTAGACATCTTTTATCATATTGTCTACACATTGTCACTGAGCTCCCAGTGTCGTGGAAATTAACTTTATATCGCGGTTACAGATCGACGTGGCTTCACCCATTGAAAATGTACACTCAACCTGAACCAGTTTAAGATATTTTTCTCAACTGCATTTTCGAACACGTTTTCGGTTCGTACAGGCCACATACTGTATGGATTTTTCTTATTCCAACGCCGATCATTTAGTTTTTCGATGGCCTTCAAAGCCTCTTACTGTCGTGACGATCCGAAATGAAAAAAAGTGTGAATTTTTGCAGCTCATGCCACTTTAAGTGAAACAATATTGAGTGCGGCGTAAAACATCAATCGATCAATCATATTAGCCCCTGGATTATAGAATAAAATTTTGGGGAACGCGGAGGGCAAGGTTCATAATAGTTGGAAATATCCACACTATATGGCCAAAGTATATTGATTTTGTGTAGGGCGTTGAAAAAAGTAACTTTGAGAATTTTCGCATTTTCTCTTTTCTTCTTATTGAAGCAATCCACCTTTTTGTGCCTCTCAATCGATGTTTTATTTCTCCGCTCTCGCCAAAAATTTATTTCAAATGCTTAAAAGCCAAACATCTACCAACATCAACAATCATACGTTAGTCATCGAGTTCGGATATTTTCAACTAGTTTCTGAACTGTCCGAATTCCAAGTCACTATCGTATATTTTTCAAAAGTTGCAAATCTGTAGTTTTTGTTTGGCCAGGTATACCCATTAAGTGACATCGTGTGTGTGTTCGCGGCAACCTTTTGCCAAGATCTGCAACTCAAATGTTTCCCAATCACGGAAATGCAACCCTACCCTCCCACTTCAACTATATCCAAATAACTTTGCCTGCCATCCGGCTCTGGGTACTAAAACTAATGTTGAGACTAATTCTGGTTCCATTCCACCAACTCCTTTGCAACGTATAGATAAAGCAAAATTATCTCCAATTTAAATAAACTGACGCTCTTTCTTGGCCAGTGCCCGAACAGCCTTCCACCAATGGGTCGCGGGTTCGAATCCCACTCACCCCCCCCCCCTCCTCCCCCCCAAAAAAAAAAAATTGTACAATTTTCTGACTGTGTTTTCACTCGAACGACGTATGTGAGATGGTTGCCAGTTACCAACGGAAGGTCGTGAGTTTCCCCCGTGCATAGAGCCCGGTTTCCTCCCACAATAAAACTGGCAACGCCGCCATATAAGTGAAATAATCTTGAACGCGGCGTAAAACACCAAACAATCAATCAATCAATTATTGGCCAGTGCTGGTATGCATCATTTACGATGCATTCAATAGTCTATAACCAAACATCTTTTGTAAAAGACAAATGAATGGCTTCCTCGGAAATATCCACTATAACATATAATGACTCTTCGATGAAACAGAGTTATTTGTCAGAAGAAAGCCGCTGACTTTCAGTAGATTGTTGACTAAACGTCCAATTACTTTGGTATATAGTAAACGACTGTGGAATATATTTGAAAAGAAAATTTGGCCCAATTGATATATCAGTAGCAGATAATAGACTATATTGGACACAGAGAATGAACTTTTAGAGTCGGACAAAATAGCTACAAAAACTTTTGAGTGGAACAGTCACATAAAATATAATAAACATTTGACTGCGGTTTATAATTTTATTAATTATTTTCATTTTTTCTTTCTTAATTTTCTGAAGGTAAAACATCGGCCTTGTCTGGTCCTGAACGTCAGCGTTGTTCGTGGGCGTAACATTACCAAAGGATGGGAAGACTATGGTAAGCGTGTATTTTTGTCATGTTATGGTACTTTCTACGGACGTTTGACCCACCATAAGTTTTCTCCACTGGAGGTTTGCGCCACTTGAGGGTTACACCCCAGGGACTCGTTCTACTAAGCTGGCGTAAGTTGAGTCAGTCGCAAACGCGTGTTAAAATATAGGAAGTTGCGCATGGTCGCAAGTCTGGCGAAGCAAATCTGTGTTGTAAACCAATGCGTAACTTTGCGCCAGCTTAGTGGAACGAGCCCCTGGAGCTTTGCCCCACTGGATGTTTGCCCCACGAGACGTTTGCCCCACGAGACGTTTGTCCCACTGGAAGTGTGCCCTACTAGAGTTTTAATCCACCGGACGTTTCTCCCACCCGAAGTTTTTCCCATAGACGGCTGTCTCACTGGATGTTTGTCCCATTGGACGTGACTCCTCGTGCCCCACTACAGATTTGCCCCACCAGACGCTTTGCCCCACTGGAGGTGTGCCCCATCGAGTTTTGTCTCACCGGACGTTTGTCCCACAGACGTCCCTCCCACCAGATGATTATTCCCTAAGACCAGTCCCATCCTGTCGCACTGTAGGTTTTCCCGGTGGATATCTGTCCCACCATACTTGTGATCCATTCACGTTTGCCATACTAACGTTTGTCCCTCTGTTGTCCGACGAACGTTTATACTTTCTCGCCCTCTCACTGAACCTTGTTACGCCGTCATTTGAGTGAAATAATCTTGCGGCGTGCAGGAGATTATAGCCAATGATCCTCTATCTAATGAAAGTGCATATATTATACTTTAAGTTGAAAGACGTTACACCTTTTATATTTATGAACACTAAAGACGCGGGCATAGGGAAAATCTTCCCGTCAAAAAAAAACCATGGAGACAAGTTTCTAATTGTGTTATTAAAAAGGGAGTATATCATTTAGACCTTGATATCCAATCATAAGTTGTTGGAGATGAGCTTAGAAAGCGTTACAACAACTGATGATGTAAAAGAGACTTTTCGTTCTACGATTGGCACAACTACAACAAAGGAGAAAACACGGGACCAGATGAAAATCGTTTCAAGGCAGAACATCGACCTATCATGCAAATTGCACGTGTTGTTCATTTATGTGATAATTGGAACGTGACATAATTGATGGGACTTCTCCTGGCTTATATTAACCGGATTTTAATTCAAATCCGGACACAATTGTGAAATGTATTTTAAAGTACACTCTACAACCTATATAACAAGAAACTACCTTCCTTGAACATTAACATCGTAACGCCCTCATAGTTGCCAAAAAGTTTGACTTTTTTAACCTATTCATTTATCATCATATATTCCCCTTCCCATACAGCGGGTAATAACGATTCATACCCCAATAAACCTCTATGTGAGACGGTTGCCAGTTACTTCCGAAAGGTCGTTCGTTTTCTCCGGGCATAGAGCCCGGTTTCCTCCCACAATAAAACTGGCAACGCCACCATACAGGGGAAATAATCTTGAGGGCGGCGTAAAACACCAAACAATCGCTCAATCAACCCAATAAACCTGGCAACTCGGTTGCATAAAAACAAACATCGCCACTCGCATGAACTCAGTAACCCTATCCTAGTTTGTATTACGGAGGGTATTTCCTCAGGTAGAAAGTAAAAAAATTCTTCAGGCCCTCGGCTGGAGCATTGTGGCTCTCCTATAGCCTTAAATGCATACTGACCCAACAAGGAGGAAAATTAAATATGCCAAATACATTTATTAGCCGTCCTGACGTTCTATGGTCTGCTAAGCCTTATGTTTTGGTCGGTTGGTGCATTTGTCGCATATAACCTTACCTATGAAATGCAATGTTAAGCCCCAATCAATCCATCAGTTAATCAACCCATAAATCCACAGAGATTCTGTCTTACTTATAACATCGATCAGTCAATCAATCAATCGGAGATTAAATGATAACCAGGCAACTGTTCAATAAACTGATTACCTTAATAGGACAGTGAAGACAATTGTAGATTAAAAATGTTCACATTTACTGTAGTAATCAAATTGGGAAAGTTTTGAGATTATCCCTGATTATTTTCCATCACCTGGGGCTCGTTTCACAACGCAGTCGCATCGCAAACGACACATAGTTGCCAATGGATACCATAGTGAAGAGATACGACGTCATGGCAACTTGCGACGGCTTCCTGAAACGGCCCCCTGATAGACCATTTAGTGACGAGCTTTAATTCGACGTTTTACTTCCTTTGCAGTTGATTTGTTTGCTTTTTGTTTTAGTCAAAGGGGAAACAGAGAGTCCCATTCGGTGTTCCCCTGAACGTTGACCTTTTCCCAGCCAACAATTTCCCATTCATCTCTTTTTCTCATTTCTTTCCCTCTATGATTCCAAACAGTTTCCTCCGCCAAACAATCCCGGCCACCCAACTTTACTTTTGTAAATGAAAAAGTATTTAGTCCTTCAAAGCTAACAAATTAAGTAAGCTATTGCTTAAAAGAAAACTGTAACCTGGTTTTAAAAGATATTTATATATATCCCATCGTTTCTCTCTGCACAGTGGATCGCCCGGACCCATACGTAGAGTTGCTAATGAGACGTACACCTGACGGAAAACGGCGTACTAAGACGGTCAATAACGAGGCCAACCCAACATGGAATCAAGTTTTCACCTATTATTTGGACCCTGAAAACAAGAACATTCTCTGTGAGTACCTTCTTCCCAATTGTCTTTAATTTGTTGGTGTTTTAAGCCCAAAAAGATATCCCCCTATTAAATCTGGCAACGCCGCTATGAAATAATCTTGAACGCGGCGTAAAACTTCAATCAACATCAATACGTCCGACCTAAGATACGCCAGCTTTGTAAGCAGAACCCAGGGAGAAAAAAATCCTACGGCTTCATCACAGATTTATATCCAATTTAGCTTACGTTATCTTTAATAGACAAGACCCTTCTGGTGAGAGAACAAAACTAGAGAAGACCAACGCCTGCTTGTTCTGTTTTACCTATTTACTGTTCAATCAAACTTTAGAGGACAACTGAAGGCGAACTCACCGCCCAGGAGCCGGTTTCACAAAGCGGCGTTGCGTAAATTTTCACGTAACTGTCAAAGCAACTCATACTGTAGAGATACGTTGCTAGGGCTGTTACATAACAACTTGCGCTACACCACTTTATGAAACAGACTCCTGGCCTTGTAAGCGTTTTCTAGAGTAGCCGGAGATGTGATTTAGGAGTCATCTTAGTGAATAATCTATCATGACCTTGACCGAACTATTTGTGCTAAACCTGGCGAAATCTTCTTGGATTGTTTGTGCTGTGATTTGAAAATCATCATTTGTCAATATGACTATGTAAGGCTCAAATTCATCGCAATGGCCTGGGTGGTCCAGTGGCTTACAGTGATTGTCCCCCAGCCCCACACAGACCGTCTATCGATGCGGCGCGGGTTTGAATCACGCTCAGACCAATAACAATTTCTGAGTGGACTTTTCACTCGATCGCCGTATGTGGAAGAGTTGCCAGTCTTACGGAACACCGCATCGATGTTCCGTGGGTTCGAATAGCACTCAGGGGGCCTCGGTGACACAGTCGGTTAAAGTGATAGCCTCTCAGTATGACCTGCGGTTACAATTGAAGGGATTGGAAATGCCTTTGTTTTACAGTCGGTCTACCAAAGACTAAATACTTATTTGTCCTGTTCTGAAACAAAAAGTCCGTCATGTTGTTTGAAATCTAAACTATCAGATTTTCTTTTTCCATTTTTTCTGAATTATACACTCTTAAAAAAACTTGTGTGACATTTGAAACTTGTCTCCATGGTTATTTTAGTCAAGAAGATTTTTCCTGTGCCCGTGTGTTTTAGTGTTCATAAATATGTCCCTGCCCATTATTCGCATTCTACTCGTACCTTCGGCTATCCTGATTCAGAAGGAGCGAAAATCACGTATGAGGTGTTTATTACTAACTCTGAGTTTCCGTAATGTTTCAGTTGTAACTTTGAAGGATGATAACTATTCTTACGATTCCGTGATGGGGAAGAAATCGTTTAACATTGAGGAAATGAAGATGAACGAATGGACGAAAAAAACATTAGTTTTCAATAAGGTATGGTAAACCTCAATCAATCAATCAAATAAACAAAGGCCATGGACATCCAAAGCTAATCCTAGAAACCAACATAACACTACTTATTCAGAACGTCTTGCCTAAAGTTAGCTAATGGGAGATCAAATATATCGTTATAAAACCTGCTGATAAATGCTAGACAATAGTTATTACATTTATATCTAGACAGGATTATGATTGAGAAGGTAGAACGGCAGCTAAACAATCCTTATACCAAAAACTTGATAAGGAAATAGGGCTTGAAAATGTTGGAAATTGCAATAGAATTCTTCGTTCCCTTGAAGAAAAAAGGCTATATTAATAAAACGCAGGATTTCTCTTTGGAATCTGACCTTAATTCTAAAAACAGGGCACTCAAACCCATTGAAAAATTGACTCCAGCTTCCAATGCCCCCGGGGCGTCTTATTATCTCTGATTTCGGTAGTGAACGTTAAAGAATTTCACAGCTAATTGATTACTATCTAAAACCTATACCAAATCGGCATGTTAGCTTTACCAAAAATACTGATGATTTGTTGCCAAATTATCTTTTCCACAAAATTCTACTGACTAAGGCCAAACTTCCGCCTGTCGTCAACCTAACGTAAACGTAAATCGCTGAAGCTCGCAACATATTCAAAACTTACTCAACTTGTTTCATAAATTTCATATCAAATGACCACTGGTGTGAGATCCTCTATGAAATATAATGGGTTGGGATTTATTATAACAACTTATGATTGGGTATAAAGGTCTAAATGATATACCTCTTTTTAACACAATTAGAAACTTGTCTCCATGGTTATTTTCCCTGTGCCCAGGTGTGTTTAAGTGTTCAACAATATACATTGTAAATATAGCTATTTGATAATGAAACACACTCTGGAAATCGGGTACGGTTTATTACGGAAGTGCACATGAAATTGTTCATAGAAAAAACTTCACTTTTGTTTACAGGGATGTGAAGTCGACATTGAAATGAGGAAAGAATATGAGTAAGTCCACATTTCATAGTTGGAGAAAAATAATTACCATACGGTCTTGTATCAGTTGATAAATTGTTTACTCCTAAATCGAACGCTTCAGATAAAATACTCGATATTTCATGTTTTACGTCGCACTCAAGATTATTTCACTTATATGGCGGCGCTGCCATGTTTAGTGGGGGAGTAAAACGGGCTCAATGCCCCCCCCCCCCCCCCTACTTGCGGCGAGTTTTAGGCAACTCTTCTACATATGTACGGCGACCGAGTGAGAAATCCCCAATTTTTTTTTTTAATTTTCATTTGGTCTGAGTGTGATTCGAAGCCGCGCCGCATAGATGGAAGGTCTGTGTGGGATTGAAGGATGATTACTCTAAACATTATAACCATTAGCATTATACCATGTTTTCATTTTGTGTTTTTAGCGCTGAACCAAATCTACGTTACAGCCTAGAATTATGTGAAGAGGAAAATGATTTTCGAAAAAGTCGAAGGGAGAAAACTCTTGAGGGAATGAAAACATTTCTTGGCGACAAGGCACCAAAATCTGTTAACCAGGTAATGGAAATGATTCAGCCTAACTCGGTCATATCTGGCCTGGTTATTCCAGAATAAATCCATTATTTTTAAGTAGGAAACACCATCCGACATTTTTGCTTTGCTTTAGCCATGTTTGCTGACCTAACAAGACGGAAGATTAAGTATGTTTTGGTGGGCTGTTACTTTTGTGCCCATATGACCTTAAATGTTGAATGTAACGTTAAACCGCAATCAATTTATATAGGAAACCCTTTAAAATGTCATACGAAGGTCACACATAAATCCCTCCAAATAAGACTTTGAATGTGTGAATTTATGTGTGGGACGGCGATGGAGTGGCGCTATCTAACGTTTTTCTTTGAAAAAGACAATTAGAAATAACAATTTAATTGAAATGTTCAAAAGCATTGCTTTAACACAGGTATAAAGTTCATATTTTGTATTGTAGGTACCAACGGTGGCTGTGATTGGTTCAGGAGGAGGTTTCAGAGCCATGGTTGGTTATAGCGGGGTGGCTAAAGCACTGAAAGAGACTGGAGTCCTCGACTGTGTCACGTACATGGGGGGTTTGTCCGGGTCTGCCTGGTGAGTTGACAGACGAGAGAGGTGAATTAATGACGTCACCGCCCGCCATCTTGGATCGGTCGACCTAATTGCTTGACCTCTGACCCAACGGCCAGTCATTGCTTATAAAAAGAACAAGTATTTGAAAGATCTAATACTCAGGGCTAAACTCACTTGTCCTTTTGGGGGTTTAATCTCAGTTTACAGACATTATTGTCATATCTGAAGATGCTAAACATTGTCAATAATATATTACAAAGTCTTTGAGAAAATTCTTCTGACTAAAGCCAAACTAAAGTCAAGGTACTGAAATATCATAAAGTTTAGTTTATTACAACAACTTACGATTGGGTATAAATGTCTAAATGATATACCTCTTTTTAAAACAATTAGAAACTTGTCTCCATGGCTATATTGGACAAGAAGATTATCCAAGCCCTTGTGTGTTTTAGTCTTCATAAAAAGATCTTAACGGCAATTAATTGCTTCACAATTATTGTTTATTATTTATTTATTATAACAGGTTTGTGTCCACTTTGTTTTCACATCCGAAATGGCCGAATATCTCTATGTCCGAATTCCTTGACGAGATGAAGAATAACGTTGATTCTAGTCTAGCGTGGATTTTAACTCCAACCAGAGTAGCGGGATATCTTAGCGCTTTAATGGAGAAGCGAAATAATGGTCAACCAATAAGCTTCACGGATTTCTTCGGCCATCTAGTTGGCGAAACCCTCATCAAGGACGTAAGTGAGAATATTTTGTTCCATTTTCAATAAACCCTCATAGTTCATTTTTTTTTAAAAATCCCATTGACTCTATTTAGTAAGAGTTTTTTTGGTTTTGATGCATTATTAAATTCTCTCAAAATATTGTCCATCGTTTCAATTGGAATTTTTCAATTGGTATTTAAAAAATCTAGCCTCCTCGCTTGTTACTGTCTTTAGTGGCATTTAGAAGGTGGTATAGATAAATAACGTAAGACTTTCGTATGGGTAACACACTTCTAGGTTTATTTAATGATGACGTTTCTGTCTTTCTCCGAAGACTGTTTTCAAATCATGAATTGCAATACATCAACATATCATATATATAGTATATATATGATATGTTGATGTATTGCAATTCAACATATCATATATATAGTATATATATGATATGTTGATGTATTGCAATTCATGATTTGAAAACAGTCTTCGGAGAAAGACAGAAACGTCATCATTAAATAAACCTAGAAGTGTGTTACCCATACGAAAGTCTTACGTTATTTTCGTCGCTTGTTAAATACAACTCGTTGATCAGGGGTTTTAATTGGATTTTAACAAAAACGTGATTACCTTTACACTACAACGTCTATACGTGATTTCATTTTCAGGAGTTCGTCAATATGTAATTCTTTTTTGAAGAGAACGTCAACACGTGATATACACGACAACGTCAATATGGGATTCACGACAACGTCAACACGCTATTTCCTCTTCACGTCAACATGCCGTTCTCTGCTCAACAAAACGTCAATATATGGTTCCCTTTCCACGAAAACGTCATTATGCGGTTCCCTTTTCACGAGAACGTCAGTACGGTATTACCTTTTCATGAAAGTGTCAATATGGGGTCCCCTTTTCACGAGAACGTCAGTACCGTATAGCACGAAGGTGTCAGTATGGGGTCCACTTTTTACGACAACGTCAATACGGGATTATCTTTTCACAAAACCGTCAATATGATTTCCCTTTCCAGAAAACTTTTTTTTGACGAAAACTTTAATAGTAATCCGATTTTGTTTCCAGAGACTAGACTGCAAACTGTCTGACCAGAGAGGGAAGATTTATGGTGGCAATTCTCCCATGCCTCTGTACACATGTGTCCATGTGAAGAAGGACGTCTCGGCAAAATCATTCCAGGGTAAGTTTAGTGTGCATGGACTGAGAGTAGACCGGTTTCCTAATGACGTCACCGGAATGTGTGACGTCACCGGAATGATAAAATGGCGCATGAAAATTAATGTTTACGGAAAAGTATATATATGTACAGCTATGCTTGTCACTACCAAGGGCTTAACAAAGTGGTCACTTATAACAAGATCCCATTTCCATACCTTTCATTTTTTCAAGTGACGTCATTAGGCTTTCGGTCTATAGCCGCCTATTCTACTTTAAGAAGTATGGATCTATGGATCTTGTTTTTACACCAATCCTACGTTTCATCCAATCCGTCCACCGATGAGTCTCAAATTAAATCCCATTCAGTGGAAAGGTATAGTGATTTGTTTCTGATTGATTTTTATCATATCGATCTGTGCCGGATGGGCAGAATCAATGATAATGCAGTTCCGTTTGCATCAAATATCCGAGGTCCTTTAAAAGTATTTTAACCAGCAACAGTTTCCCCAAGGCTGTGTTCATAGCCATTATTGTCCCGGCATGATCTAATTATTCCAACAATGTTTAAAGGAGGGCAAATCTCTAGAAATACATAGGGATTATCGTCGATAACAACCTTCAAAGTACTTAAAACATGTTACGTCAATTACCTCCAGTGATCCTCAAGCTTATAAAAACAGACAGAAGTATGTCCTTTCAGTAGCTTATCTGTGTAGCCATTTTTCCGTTTTAGGATGACGTGATGTTGGTGTAGCTATTTTTAGATCAACAATGACGTATTTTTACCGCTCTCTAATGTATAATGGTAGATTTAGGTCCAAAAAAAAACATGGCGACAAACTTGAAGTGGGAAGATTGTCTCCGAATATATAGGTCAGTATGCAACCTCACGCCATTGCCTAGCCAGCCATTGGCTAAATTGCATCACAAGACTACTTTATAACGCACTTACATTTTTATTCAACAATAATTGGATAAAACTAATGAAAAAATGGTGGCGGTCTTGTGAATGGCCTATGGAGCTTATTCTCTATTGTAACGCCACCTTCAAATTTCAATTATTCACTTACGAGGGGATAAAACATACATTGGACAGTTGTTTTGGACTAAATGAACTCTACTCTTTCCATCTAAACTAGTCTAAAGCTTAGATTTTCTTTCCCTTTAAGGTGTGTGAAGTTGGCTCGCAGTTCACAGTTCACAGTTCAGAGGGGACTAGTCATTATTTATACTAATAGGCTTATATCTCTTTAAATATTGGACCTAAATACTTCACATTTTCACAAAGATATATTACTGGGATAGGGCTAGCCAATAGTGCAACAATATTCACCTTCTCTACAGTCACCAAGGCTGAATAGTTAACAGCTCACTAAACTGTTGTCTGGTCAATAAATCACGAAGCATTTTATCCAGAGCATTCATATTTGGAAGGAATGCAAGATTTGCAGACGGTTGTACATAGATATCAAAATAAATATTCAGTCAGGAGCCGAATTGTTAACTGAATTGTGAACTGCTAACTGAACTGTTGTCTGGTCAATATCTAGAGAAATATTTTACCAATAGCCTCCATATTTAACACAGAAACATAACTCGCTACAGGCTACAAGTGTGTATCGAAATATTCACCTTGCCTAGTCAGGGGCCGAATTGTTAACTGAATTGTGAACTGCTAACTGAACTGTTGTCTGGTTAATATCTAGAGAAATATTTCACCCATAGTCTCTATATTTAACACGGAAAAATTACTCGCTACAGGCTACAAGCGTGTATCGAAATATTCACCTTCCCTAGTCAGGTGCCGAATTGTTAACTGAATTGTGAACTGCTAACTGAACTGTTGTCTGGTCAATATCTAGAGAAATATTTTACCAATAGCCTCCATATTTAACACAGAAACATTACTCGCTACAGGCTACAAGTGTGTATCGAAATATTCACCTTCCCTAGCCAGGGGCCGAATTGTTTACTGAATTGTGAACTGCGAGCCAACTTCACACACCTCAATGTTTAATATAACTACAAGCTTATCCTTACGATATTTTGCACGAGTATATTGCCCCTCAACGTCTTGCGATTGAGAAAAAAAGTTGGAAAAGATGTGACGATTTTAAACAACATTGTGGAGTTTGGGTTGCAAATACGACGAGTGTTTTGGATTAAAATCTCAACAAAGACTGATGTAGGTCATGTTAAAATGCAAGCTTGGCAACACTCGGCTGTGAAAGAGGAGATATATATTTCCCATATTGTATATAGGTCGTTGTGCAAGCGATGTTGATGGAGTGTTTCTCCGGTATCAGCTTGACGTTGGATTTCCTTTGTCATTCAAACCGTCAGAAAGGTAGACAGGGTCGTAATAGCCTATAAGAAAAATAATGTTGACCGTACTTCACGGATAATCCAGATAAATCGTATTTAATGTCTTAGGCCTCTACTTTTTTATTTACCAGAATGGGTCGAGTTTTCACCGTACGAAATCGGAATGCCCAAGTACGGATCTTTTATGAAATCCCATTATTTCGGTAGTAAGTTTTACCTGGGACAATTGGCGAGAAAATTCGATGAACCGCCTCTTCACTTTTTGCAAGGTAAGTCAGCATGGGTGATTTGAGCTTGATTGATTGATTGATGTTTTACTCCGCACTCAAGATTATTTCACTTATTTTGGCGGCGTTTCCATGTTTAGAGGGGAAGGAAACCGGGACTATTGCCGGGAGGAAACCCCCGACCTTCGGCGGGTACCTGGCAACTTTCCCCCAATTTTTCAATTTTTATTTGGTCTGAGTGAGATTCTAACCCTCGCCGCATCGATGTGAGGCCTTTGTCGGGCTGAGGGACTATCACTCTAGCCGACCGAGCCACCGAGACCCCGTTTTGAACTTAAAGCTCTTTTCTTATATATTATATATCCCCTCGAGTGTAAGTTTCAATCACCAGTTCCGACGATGCTTATATCAAAGTTGAACTCAAAATCCAGTAAGTGAGATTAGGCAAGTAATCTTTACGTAGGTGTTTTTTGTAGATTCATTTTAGCCATTCGATTCTATTTTTGTCCCCTAAATGTCAGTTTACGTGTTCAGTTTTCAACGGGGAAAATCCATTCGGTTGGATACAGAGTTGCGCATAGCATGAAGGCACATGTATAGCACCAACGAGAGTAGATTGACAAGAGTGGTCACTTCGTCCGCGCCATGTTGAATTTGAACAATTTCAATTTAATTCAATGTTATTGTACTTGGCACTTGAACAAAGCAGAGTACAAACAACAAAAAGTGTAACAATCATAACTTGGAAATATTTACAATGGCAACTAAAGTACCCCCTGACACGGACACGATTCGATTATTAGGAACCTCCTTTCTGTAGGGGGCGCTTTACAGTCGAATCGTGTACAGCCGGAACACCCTTCAGTCGGGCCAGAAGAACATGCCGGCAATGCTGATTGGACGAAGCTTTAATTTAGTTTTCAGTATACAAGAATCGAGAATTATTTTTTTATAGGAATCTGGGGCAGTGCTTTCTGTATAATGTTTGATCGTCTTTTTGAAGACAACAAAAACATGGATCCGGCGGAGATGATACGTCATGAAATACGTAAGTTTTTCTATTTTTTTTGTTCGAATCCCACTCAGTCCAAAAAGAATGGAAAATTTTCTGCCTGGGTTTTCGCTCGAACGACCTATGTGGGATGGTTGCTAGTTACCAACGGAAGGTCGCGGGTTTCCTCCGGGCATAGAGCCCGGTTTCCTTCCTCAATAAAACTGGCAACGCCGCCATATAAGTGAAATAATCTTGAGCACGGCGTAAAACACCAAACAATCAATCAATCTATTTTTTGCAGCCCTAAATTGAGAAAGAAAGAGCACTATAGATAAGACCCTGTTCTGCAGTTATTGGACAACTTGATTTGAGTAAAGCTAGCAAGGGGACAATTTTCTGTGGCAGTTGTTAAGCTTATTAAATCCATTGGCTTACCCGAATATAGAATGTAAACCACTCCAATCAGTACGTGTGAAAACCCAAGTCCGCTACAGGCCTTTCGTCCATGCAGAGCAGGTTTGAATCTCCTCAAATCAAATAAAAATTGAAAACTTTCTGAGCCAATTTTTCACTCGATGGGCGGATGTGGAAGAATTGCCTAATCACCGAAGGGCACGGTTTCTTCCGCTCGAAGAGCCCGCGGTTACCTCCCTTCTCTAAACCTTATAAGTGAAATTATCTAATTAAAAAGGCATACCGCATCAATCAATCAATCAACCAATCAATCCAGTGCGTTATTTTATTTACATTTTGCTTTTGATGCAGACAAAAAGATTGATGAAGAAGACTGTTTGAGTGATGGAAGTGAAGATGAAGACGATGATGATGATGGAGATATGACAGATGATAAAAATGGCGACAAAAATGACGACAAAGAAGCCTCACCAAAAGCCAAGAGTCGAAAAACTTCAGAAAATGGACATGCTGAAGACGAGAACGGAGAGAAAAAGAAAAGCTTTTGGTCATCCATGTTTGAAAGTATGGTGGAAAGGTAAATATACACAATAAGAAAAATTAAGCAACCCCCCTGGAAAGTCTGCACCGACCGATAAAATCATTGGTGTACGTAGGGAGATGGTTCACAAACTGATGTTGCAGAAACGATTGTGATCATAAAGGGCAACATTCCGGCGATAAGAAATCAGCATTAATGGCAATAAGCTATACAATATATTCAGGATATCGTTAGCCAAATTAAAAGTGTATTTTAACAAAATAAAAAGATGCTTGTAAGTATGAAACTTCAGGGTCCATCTGGCTTCACAGGGCGAATATATTGAAGTAAAATGTCACTTTGAGTGTGTAGAACACATCCCTAGAGCACAAATAGACCTTAAGCCTAATGGTCACTCGAAAAATGATGGGATATTTGAGGTATCTTGTTCGAAGTGACAGCTTTGTTACAATCCCTTGTAGTGACCTAAATGACTGTACGCCTATCTACTCTTCTTTGGAGAAAAAGCCATCGGCATCCCATGTTCTGATGTCCATGCCACGAATGATGTTGTAGTTTTTACTCTGTTTTAGAATATAATTCAATCTATACAATGTCTAATTATTCTTGAATATTTAATTTCAGCAAACAATATCAGCTGTTAAGTACACGGACCGGTCGGGCTGGGGTCGTTCATAATTTCCTTCGAGGCATTGTCCTGGACAACCTTGGTCATAGAGATGACGCTCCAGACGGAAGTAGTGGTATGTATGCACCTCATAGTGTCAACTTTTGGATCCAAGGAAAAATCTCCACAGCCGTTCCGTATTTTACCTTGTCAGATTATGATGGTTCAATCAGTAAATCCAACGTCGATAAACCAAGAAGTTGTTATCCATAAGTAATTCTTCACCTTATTGTAACCTTTCAACTTCTATATGCCATTGAAAGATTTGATACTGGTGGGATGTAAGAATTGTCTTTCCTACTCTTACAGAGTCTTAACCAATCATCACTTGTTTGACAAAAACTGACGGTGTATACATGCAGCGATAGCTTTCATTACATCACTTATGAGAAAATGCATGTGATGGGCGTTTTGATTAGCTGTTAGAAATTTTACTCGCATCCAATGAAAATTCGTTATACAAACTATAGATTGAACTAATCGTCAAGGTAAAATAAAAACACGGAATGGTATTGGAGATTTAATATGTTTTCAATTAATAAGCTGCATGCAGGTTTTACTTGCTAATTCAGTTGAAGCAATCTCTTATGGATTTTCCTGGTTGTATGGTTATAAAGTGCTTTTCTTCAATCCATGTTGGTTGACTACCGATTTAACAAGTAGAGTTTTTGGTTTCCTCCTTGTCAAGATTTCGGTTTCTTGTCTACTCGACAACGCAAGCAAACATTGATAAATCAATGTATTACGCCCCACTGAAGATGATCTCACCTGTATTGGGGCGAGAACTGTGGCAAGGTTTATTGCCTGGGGCAACCTCCAACCTTCATGCAGGTGCCACCATCATATAGGTTTTATAGTGGAGTAAAACTAGTACGATGTAAAACAAGAATCCATCTATTAATTTTTATAAGAATAAGTATTAATGATAAAAAATTAAGACATCACCACGTCGTCAGTTGTTTTTGAACAACACGAGCTTTCTTAATGGTGATGTCTTAATTTTCTATCATTAGTATGGAACCCACGTTTAAAGAGTTTCAAACATTTCTTAAAGTGGCATAAGCTGACAAAATTCACACTTTTTCCCTAATTTTTGTTCGTCACGACAGTAAGAGGCTTTGAAGGCCATCGAAAAACTAAACCATTGTCGTTGGAATGAGGAAAATCCTTACAGTATGTGGCCTACACTAACCGAAATACTGTTCGGAAAGTAAACAAAATTTAAATAACCGGGACGACCATTCATTCATTCTAAGCCAAAGTTAGTTTAAAATAACACTTTAACGTACATTTTCGAAACTGGAGGCACTAAAAAGCTTCTGAATTATACGATTTGAGAAAATAGCCAATAATTTCAACATTCTGTTTTTACGTAAAATTATCACCATTTTGGCAGCTCATGCCACTTTAAGAATAAGTATGTTACACACGGTTTGAAGCTGTTTAAAATATATAACTGGTCCAACGATGCGCACTCCTACCCATTCCTTTGACCCGTTGGAGAATAAAACAGCCTCACTTGTTTCCTGCAGGTCCAAAAGAAAAATTCCACGATCAATGCAACACCTACTCCACCCATATAAAGAAGCAATTTGTTGTTGACGGCGGACTGACGTTCAACTCGCCTTATCCCCTAGTGGTCAGACGTCAACGTCAAGTCGACGTCATCTTGTCTTTTGACTTCAGCGGACGACCAACTGACGACACACCTCCGTTCAAGGTATTTTCTATTTAGAACTTTAGCGCCATTTCTTCATAATACATAGTAGCTGTTTATACATAAAGTCGTTCGAAAATATTTCTTTCTACCAGACAATTTTTTTTCAAATTTTCCATAGCTCTGTTTTAACCGCCTCTCCGTCTGGGCTTCTTACTAGACTGTTGTTTTCTTCTTCTTCATTTTTTGGTAGAATTAAAATATTATATTTCATGTTTGCTGACACGACGGGCAAAGACTTGTTTCAATAACTTAAAGATCCGTATGAATTTATTCGACAATCTAGTGTAGGTGTAGGACTAATACACATCTAACCAAAACATTTGGCAACAATCTATTTACGCCTCATTATTGGTTGTGTTTTATTCATTTTTCTTTAATCCTACAGGAACTTTTGTTGGCTGAGATTTGGTGTCGTAAGAATGGTCACCCCTTCCCTCCCATCGACGTGTCCATGTGTGATAACTGTGATCAGAAAGAGCTCTATATCTTCCGTCATCCAACCGATCCTAACTGCCCGATCGTACTCCATTTTGCCCTGGTCAATTTAGATTTCAAGAAATTCAAAGCTCCAGGTTCGTTTGTTTTTACTCATGCAGATATGTGTATTTGTACATGTATCTATAATTCGTAACTTTTCGTTGTTGCCCTACCCCACACGGAACACACTTCGGCTATCGTCGCTAGCTATCGGTCGGCTTTGACACGGGTATTTCAAGCAGGTAAAACGACCTATGTGGGATGGTTGCCAGTTACCAGCGGAAGGTCGTGGGTTTCCTCTGGGCATAGAGCCCGGTTTCCTCCCACTATACAACTGGCAACGCCGCCATATAAGTGAAATAATCTTGAGCGCGGCGTAAAACACCAAACAATCAATCAATCAATCAAGCACGTAAAAAACCCTGATCGCTTCACCGTTTTTGACCCCCCTTGATATCCTTCTACTATTTTACAGGCGTTCGACGTGAAACTCAAGAAGAGAAAGATTTTGCTGACTTTGCCATCTTTGACGACCCGGATGCTCCGTATTCTACCTTCAACTTTACTTACACACACGAGGCGTTTGACCGTTTATCCAAGTTAATGGAATTCAACACCCTCAAACACATAGATGACATAAGAAAAACTTTTGCAGACGCTGTGGCGAGAAAGAAATTCCAGACATAATAAGCACGCTATAATTTAATAGATCAATTTCAACATACAGAAAACATTAAACGCACGCTGGTCAAATGTGTGCCATTAGCATTCATCCAGCCCTATTTTTTCTGGTTCTAAAATGATCACAGGCAGTTTATACAATTTCATATATCTGGGCCAGTTGTTCAAAGCACCCTTCAGTTGATCTGGCTGTTTTTGTTAAAGGCACACTTGCCGCCGTAGCCTGTTTAAATTTGCTAAGAAAACCAATTTACATGAGCTTACTACGACTAATACCACTAAACTTAAACATATGACACATAAAACATGTCTAGTTAGCTTTAGACTGTAAAAATGGGGTGAAAAACAAACGAAGAATCGAAGCCTGATTACAACAACAACGATCAGTGTCGGTCAACTTTCATGTTGGTTTACCCTCCTTTCAGGCCTTTGTATCTGTGGTTTACACACAAACAATTATTAGCAGGCTTTTCCAGTCGCTGTTAACCGATCGTCAGTCTGTATTTCTCAGATAAATAGGCCTACGTAAAATTACACTGTGCCGTTAGTTCACTCACTCGACTGAAACATAAAATCGCCAATAGGGGGCAGATCGGTTTGTTTACGTTCCGGGTACGTAAACAATATTCCTGATTTTCGCGGCAAGTGTGCCTTTAACAAATCGCTTTTTACTATACCCTTAAAGTGACACGAGGTGCCAAAAGTTGGTTGATTTCTGCTGATACAAATCTCGAGGATTTAGACGTTACAGTATAATTTGTAGAGGAAACAAAAATCCTTCAAATACATGCCAGGGTCCTGTTTCACAAAGCGGCGTAGATGTGTTTTTTGTGTAAGTTTCATACTAACGTATCTCTACAGTATGGGTTGCTATGGCAGCTACGGGAAAACTTACGCCACGCCGCCTTGTGAAACCGGGCCAGCTATTTATATTCTGTGCCTTGTTAGCGCACATCGTCTGTTTGTTATTGACTTAGCCCATATCTTTCATATCAATATAAATTCTTTAGATTTCAATGGTATTTCAAATCGTCTGTTTGACTGACAACCCGCATAAGAAAATATATATTTTTTGCAGCTCATGTTATTTTAAGTCATTGCTTAGCATAATGGTTACAGTGGCCTCTACGTCGATATAATATCAATAACTAGTATTAAGTAAAACGGACATTTCGGATCGTTTCCCAACTATTTGTCAAAAGCTATTCCATCCAATTTTTTATTGCCATGTTATCAAATATTTATAAGAGTTTACTGGCATTTAAAGATTTACACATGTTATTTTTTAAATCGCAATACCGTATTTAAAAATCCTTAAATGATATTTTTGTAATATATTTCAGATTTATAAGGCAATATCCAAAACCCATGTATATACGAAATCATCAAAAACATAAAAAAAGCAAAAGTTTACATGAATTAAAACCTGTATTTATACAATGAAATAGACTGTCTTTGTCTCAAGAGAATATATTGTAAGTTAATAAAAACAACAAATAAAAATATTTGTATATTGATTTATTTGCAATGCGTAAAGCACCTGTCGGTTTTAAAATAAATACCTAATTTGTTTGACTGATCAGAAAATTTCAAGGCACCGAATGTCGCCCCTTCACTAACTATACTCCCGACAACATTAAGGGCCATATTACAGTTTTTGCTCGCCCTAAATGTCGACAAACAGAAATGTTTTTTATCCAAGATGCTTTATGCAAATGAGTTTCAAAGTCGAATAACACCAATGAACCCAAATGATAAGATGAATTACTCAATCTAGTCGAATTATAAAATCAATCCAAATGAAAGTTGGCTTCAAACCAAATGGGTCGAAGGTTCGAATCCCACTCAGTCAAAAAAAAAAAAATTGGAAAATTTTCTGACTGGGTTTTCTCTCGAACGACCTAGGTGGGATGGTTGCCAGTTACCACGAAAAGGTCGTGGGTTTCCTCCGGGCATAGAGCCCGGTTTCCTCTCACAATAAAACTTGCAACGTCGCCATATAAGTGAAATAATCTTGAGCGCGGCGTAAAACACCAATCAATCCATCAACATAATCTAAATGTCAGGAGAGCGGGAGGGAGGGGGTCGGCTTTCCCGGAGTTTTTTAGGTTTTGAAATCTATTGAGATCCCAATTTACTGACATTTCGATGCTATATATCACCTTTATTCTTTTAATATCTTGCTCTCTGAACTTGTAGCTGCCATTCCCAAATATCTCAAGGAAGACAATTAGGGCAAGGGCAACACCTAGGGCTGCCACAAAGGGCGCTTTGGCTTAGTGCTATTCAAATGTGGATTCAAGGTGCCCGCCGGTGGACCAGAGTTTTCCTGGTGGCACAGGGTTTGGTTTCCCTCTTTCCTTCTTAACTGGCAACGCCGCCATATATAAATACAGTAAAATACTTTTGCGGCGAAAACATCAATCAATCAGTCTCAGCCCGACACAGACCTTTCATCGATGGATGCGAATCCCACCCAGACAAAATATCATTAAAAAAAATGTGAGCGTTTTTTTCACAATATGTGGAAGAGTTGCTCGCTTAAGGGCTTGGGGTTTCTCTTTCTCGCTGAAGGGCGCAGACTTTCTCCGGACAAAGAGGTCGTGTTACTCTTTCACTAAACCTGTAGGCTATATATAGCAACGCTGTCGTATTAGTGAAATAACATTGAGTGCAGCGATAAAATTAATCATCAACCATGAAGGTACTTCGTGCATGTTTCCGGTGGCTATCACTTTGTTTTTCCGATGAACTTTTTGAGTAATTGTCGCGATCGGAATTTGAAAAAAAAGAGCCAAGTTTATCGAATAACCTGATTTTCGTTGAAATAAAACAAATGCCCTGTGACTTGTGCGAACTGAGATGTTCGGAAAGTAAACAAACTGTATTATAACCTGAACGAATGGTCATTAATTTTACTGGACTAAGTTACTTTTAATTAAAGGCTACTTTTACATTCTCCATATTCTGCATGGTATCATTGATAAGTCATTGATTAAAAAAAAGATTATTCAATTTCGAAGTTTCTTTTATCGAAAAAAGATCTACATTTCGGCACTTCAAACGCTCAACTTCTTTTGACAATCGGAATTCATGAAAAAAAAATAACCAAGTATTGGCAGCTTATGTCAATATAAAGTTTATATGTGTACAAGTGATAAATGGGATTAGCAAAAGAAAAGAATATAAGCTTAAGCTATAAGCCTTAGAAATTAAACAATGGAAATTCGAACGTAGGATATTCGTCCGGGGTAGCCTCAAAAGGGATCGGTTTTTTTAGATTTGCTTTTCCTAATATAGAATAGATGACCTTTCTTAAAGAAAATACGAGAACTTCGGGTCTTTCCGTCTGGTCCCGTTGTTAGTTCAGAGGCCACCGGAAATAAAGAGGAACGCCCACAGTAAATAGTCTGTGTACTTATTCAGAAGCCACAATAGCTACATATGTTTTATTCGGATTAAGGCTGAGTTATATTAATACAAACTCAGAGCAGCTGTGGGCGATTCGAGTATTTGATTGGTCCACGAAAGGGCCACGATTCTAAAATGTATACGTCACAACATTGTTTATTTTAGCGGGCCATATATGCACAACCGAATGGTGACGAAAGTTCGAATCCACGAGAGAACGAAGTTTACAAATCGTGAACGGCTCATTGAGAAACGTCTGTACTTACATGTATACTTACATGTACAGCTGAATTACAGGGACATCTGGGTACGGTTGTTTACGTGAGGAAGAAAAACCTCTCTTCAGTAAAGCTCCCTGTGAACGGTAGAGTTTGAGGATAAGTTGTTGGCCCAGAGTGACTTGACTGAATTACAGCTAAACGGTGTGAAAAGATCGGAGTCCATACCTTGTTCGAGACAATATTATTTTATCCCAGTTTTGGTGACAAACATCTGTATTTTGGCGATTTAAGTTTCCCAGGGTACCCTGTACAGTTCCAAATTTCTCCAATGACAAAAGTAGAAAAACGAAGATTTTGTTTTGAACCCAGCGAAATTAAGGTAAGAGAGACCAGTTTCAGTCTCAGTGCGTTGTACACGACGATTGTGCATGCTGAAATTATATTTTTTTTCTGCATTTTCTATTTTTAAAGTGGCCTGAGCTGCCAAAATTCACACTTTTTTTCATAATTTCTGATCGTCACGACAGTAAGAGGCTATGAAGACCATCTAAAAACTAAATGATTGGCTTTGGAATGAGGAAAATCCATACAGTATGTGGCCTGTACGAGCCGAAAACGTGTTCGAAAAGTAAACAAAATTTAAATAACCGGGACGACCATTCATTCATTCATTCTAAGCCAAAGTTAGTCCAAAACAATACTCTAACGTACCTTTTCGAGACTAGAAGCACTAAAAAGCTTCTGAATTATACGTCTTGAGAAAAATAGCCAATAATTTCAACATTCTGTTTTACCGTCAAAATATCAACATTTTGGCAGCTCAGGTTTTAATTGTGTTAAAAAGGGGGTAGGCCTATGTCATTTGGACCTTTATACTGATGTGCTGGTCGACACCACATCAATACACTTTCAACTTTGGCAATTCCGTTTTGGTATCCCCAACTAGTAACTAATAGTTAGGCCTTATTAATATCAAGTTTTACAAATACAGCCGTCTGGCAAATTAACCTGGACTTTTCGAATACTCGTCAATATCCAATTTGAACCATTTGCAAAACATAATTCGACCTGCCTATAGTTAATGACATACATATATAAATTTATACATAACGTATAGTTATCACAAATTGACTTTATCTTTGCTGACGTTTTTTACGCTGGAAAAAATTAAGGATTGAAAAAAAAATTAAAAAAAAAAAATCCGATAATTCAACGAAAGAAAAATCCTCTGGCTGGTTCCACCGGCATCGGAAATACGTCAACGGGTTCTGAAAAATAGGGGATACAAGTTCATGAAATAGTTTTAGTCACCATTCCAGAAAGCCTTTGAATTTTCTTCTTGTCCGAGGATGCTCTTGGACCTAGTTTCCTAGAGAACGAACAAATCAGTTTCTAAAATATAAAATTGACATTATTTTAGAGGTTCGTCTAATATGGTTAGACGGTCGATTATAAAACCACCATAAGGTAGGGGTTCTTCGTGGTGCGATTTAGGGGTTGGGTCTTTGTTAGCTTGAGATGGGTTGTTGGTCGTTTCTTAACATATGAAAGACATTAAATTGAGTTCATTGCACCTGGAAAATTCGAAACGGACGGGGCATTATAGCATTAGCTTGTATTTTTATGCACCATTATTGTTAAGATGTTTTGGATTACGTATTTCTTCTAAATATTCAACCATTCTAATGGCCTAAATTTTCCGCCGAGTCAGACAAAAATGGAGACATGGAGTAGTGTTTCAGGATAACCATTTTCAAACACTGCACAGCGGGTCATATTGCCTTAAATTCCCTTTAATGGGTAAAATTTGTCTGGCCTCATTTAGCATATTTCTATTCGAATGGTCGAATCCTTATGAGGAAAAAAGTGGCTGAATCTTTAGAAGAAATACGGTAATGTCATTTCTTGAGCTGACATGCTTCTGTTTTTTCTGCATTTTACAATTAGGCGTGGAAATGTACGTAACAATGAGACATTATTTAACCTCTTAATACTTTAGTCAAGAAGATTTTCCCTGTGCCCATGTCTTTGAATACTATATACTTTTGCATAGCTTTTAAATAGACTTTTAAATAAACCTGGCCTGGGCCAATCTTTATTCGGATATTTTTCATAAATTCTGATTGTCAAAAGATGTTGAACATTTAAAGTACCTGGAAAACTAAGGGATTAGCTTTGGAACAAAAATATTGGTAAATCCACTAACGCTTATGTACGACCCGAAAATGTGTGCTAATAACGGCAAAGAATTCAAGAAGTCAGGATGTATGAGTACATTTAACGGTCTTGGCCGCTTATAAAAACTACCTTAAAGTGGCATGAGCTGCCAAAATGTTGCTATTTTTATACTGAGACAGAATGTTGAAATTATCGGCTATTTTTCTCAAGACGTATAATTCGCTTTTTAGTGCTTCTATAGTCTCGGGAATTTAGGATACAGTATTATTTTGAACTATAACTTTGGCTTAGAGAATGGTCGTCCCGGTTATTTAAATTTTGTTTACTTTTCGAACACTATTTCGGTTCGTATAGGCCACATTCTGTAAATTTTCCTCATTCTAACGCCACTCGGTGGCCTTCAAAGCCTCTTACTGTCGTGACGATCATAAATTATGAAAAAAGTGTTAATTCTGGCAGCTCATGTCACTTTAACGTACGTTTTTTGTGGCAACCAGTCGTCACTATGGTATGACTATGTTGGCTTTAAGCAACCGGGCTCTGCCAACTATACAAAGGGACACTTCGAGGAATGTAACGATATATATTGAGATAAGTCACCTAAACAGTTTGCTTATATGCAGGAATGGTTATGGGAAATGCTACAAGCCATTGAGATATGCCGCGTATAGGCCTATGTTACCCTATACAATGTTTATTTGCAAAGTAAGGAATAATGGATTTTGTTTATACGACCAGGCAAGTGGCAACTAAGAAATGGAGAGCAAGTATATCGGGGGAGATATTTGTTACTCGTGTTACACGAGAACTCGGGGAGAACCTTATCGTGTATAAGTAAACAGTAATAAAAAAGTCTAGACCCCCCCATTAAGGATCTAGAAGGGTTAGGTCATGTATGTCACAAAAAAATATAAATGTTTTCGGCTAGAAAAAGAGATTTGAAATTTACCTACATGCAAATTCACCCATTTATACGGTGGCTGATGAGTGAACTGAATTTCTGTTCGAATTTTGAATTTCGTTTTACAATTTTAGATTTGTTTTTAAGGGGGCCTCTGAAGAGTTGTTCGTTATTCTCACCGAAGTTAGGGAGTTACCTCGGGGCAGAGCCCATTTTCTCCCCCACTAAACCTGGCAACTCCGCTATATATTTAAAGTGAAATAATCTTGAGGGGACATCGATCAATTCTAAATAAAGTTAAGTTGAAATTATTTCTTTATATAGTTCAAAATAGTTCAACTAAATTTGTTTCCCACATTAAGTATAGCTTCTATAACTAAATTCATAAATTTGCCCATAAATCACATTATGTATTGAGTTTGCCGAAATTCAGTAGATTACATACACATTATGAAACGGTCCTGGCAAAATCACATCAAATCACAGTTTTGTCCTGGTACAAAATATCCCCGATGCTGCATAATCGGTTCGTACATACGGGTTACTGACTTAACCAATTCTGGTTATATTTATGATCACTAAAACACACGGGCACAGGGAAAATCTTCTTGTCTAAACTAACCATGGAGACAAGTTTCTAATTGTGTTAAAAAGATGTATATCATTTAGACCTTTATACCCCATGTCGATCCTTTTGTTTTGTAAAGGTATATTTAAAACGCACAATACTTGGCAATTTGAACTTATGGAAAAATCGCAAATTTTGGCAGCTCATGTCACAGACTTTAAAGCACCGAGAAATGTTGTAATGTATACGGTGTCAATCCCATATAATCAGTCCATTCTCTCACTTCCTGCAACACAGGGGCCGACTTAAAACACACCTAGTTAACTCTACCAGCTTCCCGGATAAGTGACATATCGGAATGCTATATTCAGACGCGTCTGGTATATTTTAGGACACCAATTGTTTTACATTTCTGGTATTCATTACATCAATGTGACTTTTGACGAGCGTGTGATTATTTGGTATCCTTGTATACCGACTGTATAAGGTTTATGTACTGGTTGACCTTGCTTGTTTCGCGAACGACATCACTTTGCACTCAGTGAACTCCGAGAGTAACACAACCTCTAATTCCTTGAATCGGATTATATTGTTTTCTTTTGTCATTGCTCTAGTGTTATTCTTTGTTATGCTTATGAAATGCCAAAGTGTTGACCTTTTCCCTGAAGACAAAAGTTTTGAAATTATCTGTTATTTTTCTCAAGAAAAAGTCAGTAAAGTATTTAAGCGTCCAAGTCGAAGGCTGTACGTTTAAATAGTGATTTGAAGTAACTTTGGCCTAAATCGAATTAGCGTTCCTGTTATTTAAATTTGATTTACTTAATAGGACTCCATTAATGATTAGAAAGCCTACCTTCGATATTCTTAAATCGATATTCTTAAATCGATATTCTTAATTCCTATGTCAATCATTAAGTTTTCCTATGAACTTCAACAACTCTCATTGTCCTTTTGCGAAAAGGGTGCGAGGTCCGGCAGCTTAGGCCACGTAAAAGAACCTTTCAAAAATGTTTTTCAGTCCATGCGGCACGGGTTCGAATCTCACTCAGACCAAATGAAGATGGATTCATTTCTGAGTCAATTTTTCACACGAACGCCGATGGCTCTCTGCACACACCATCCAATCTAAGGGTAGAAGTAACTCTAGATCATCAATATGTCATCTTAAAGGCTTTTACCATCATTTTATTTCATGAATACTTTAAAGTCATTGCTTTTGGTTTATTATAACAACCTATGACTGGGTATAAAGGTATAAATAACATACCCTCTTTTAACATAATTATAGAAGCTAGTCTCCATGATTACTTTAGTCAGGAAGATTTTCCCTTTTTCAGTGTCTATAAATATATCACGCAAAAATACGATTGATTCACATTCTACGAATTATAAATTGTTATCATTGTGACGTCAGACACCCGCAGGTCTACCGCATATAATCGTTTTGAACGTCTTTAATTTTCATGACATTTTTATTCGCACAGGAGATACAAAACTTTAGTAGTCGTTTAAACGTCTTATTGGCTTTTAACCCTGGAATTAATTATTTATGTCTGAAGAGTAGGGTCTATACCCTGGATGTGGGGGTGGCTTTGTTAACATTGCTATTCTTAGGGGGCGAGATTATTTAAGACAATTTGGATTAGCGCGTTTCCACGTACAGTTTGTGCGGACTTAACAATCGCGTTCTGCGGTTTCACTAGTTGCCGCGAGTGTCGTGATGAAAGTGGTTTAAGGTATAAGTTAGGTGTCAGGCTTTGTTTGTTAAGTTAGGTGTCGAATGCAGAAGTTGAGTGACATAGGACCGGGAAGTTCATATGTCACCTCTCAACTTAACACCTACTATATAGTATTACAATTGCCGTTTACTGTTTTCACAACACGCCAAGGCGGATTCCGCCTATATAAAACCTTCGAGTGCATAGAAGTTGGTATTAAATAGACCACCTTTGGCAGTAAATGAACAAGCATATGTAGCTTTTGAGATGCAATTTTTCTATTAAACCATTAAAGTGGCTGCAATTTTATCAATGTTTCGTTGATAATTTCCTCAAATTCTTCCCTCTGTTCTTTTTACCGTTTTTGCTTCCATATGCAAAGGCATCGAAAACAACGGTGTTAAACTGGCGCCAATCAAAGTTGGGCACATTTTTAATAAATCGATCGGAATCTTGAAAACATCATGGATACAATGTTTACCTATTTCCCCCCGTTTCTTCTACAGCCTGCCCGAAGAAGACGAAAAGCAAACAATGTCTGCAAACGACCACCACCCATCGAGGTGCCTAAGGGTGTTACAAATGGCACCAATGGAATTACACTTCCGGTGTCGGAAAATGACGAGGAGACAAGGTCAGTGACGTCATTATTTTCTTTTTGATTTTTTTTTATCAAAGAGTCATCTGCTACAATAACGATTAAAGAGGCTGCCAAATATCGGGAAGATTTCAAATTAGCCAATTTTTATCAAGAAGAACAAAATTAGAACTTTCAGTTGATGCCAAACTTTAAGATGCACGTTAAAACTATTTTATGCGAAGCAACAGCCCTAAAATGTTCTCTATATTATATTTGAATTGCGTCCCTTAATAGCCCACATCCTCGGTTCGTCCCTGACTTAGCAGATTCATGCATGTATCTTTATTTCAACGCCAATCCTGTATTTTTTCAAGGTACTTTAAGCGTTCAACTTCTGTTGACAATGGAAACTATAGTCCGGGTTTCTGACTCCAAAATTACTATTTTTTTAAATGACGGCCATACGACTGTCAGTATAAAAAATAGTCATTTTGGAGTCAGAAACCCGGACTATATCGAAACAAAGGGAAGAAGTCATAATTTCGACCGCCCATGTCAGTTTACAAGCTAAAAGTTTACAATTAAATTCTGATCGGCAATCATCCGCGAATACCAAGGGTTAAATTCTCGACAAGCTCACTTCTTAATGTGAGCGTAAGCGTAAGTTTTAACAGTGGGTTTCGACGATGCTCGGGAAGGGGTCAGTACGCTTTACAAAAAAGAGTACAAATTTCGATATAGACTACTGTTTTAGAATACATTCAGCAATGCTAATATCAAGTAAGGAAATCCTCCTTCTCAATGATTCAAGGGTTAACGTTGGGGGTTATTAACTTATTTTTGAAAATAAAGTCACACGGGCACAGCATCATTAACAAGAATGATCTTCAATAGAAAAGCTATAAAGACAAGTTTCTATATTCGCGCCTTTGGCAAATCCCGGTGGTTGTTTCTGAAAACATTTACGCCCGACAAAAGTCTTATGCAAGGCCGAACTATTATACTATGGTAACATAGTCCTATACCTTCAACATCACGTTACTCTGGTCCAGAAGGTGCTAGAATCTGGGTTTATCAACTACTTCACGAGCCTTCATTTCTATATCTACACTGTAAAAATGTGGTTGTAGTTTTACAGCAAAGTTCGCGGGCAATCGTAGGACAAGTAAAATTTGCTGTAGATTTACATCTGTGTGAATATGTAAATTTACAGTGTGGTGTTGGTAGATTTACAGCGAAACATTGGATTTACTTACTCTCTTTAAATACAAGTATCTTCTCTGTTAATCTACCAAGATTGTTGTGTAGATTTGTAAATTAACCAAAAAGAGGAAAACTACCGAAATGTGTTACAGAGTTACATGTAAAACAAGAATACTTATAGGTACTCTTACAATCCTGTGTATATTTACAGTGTGTTTACGTAAATTTACATGAGAGCCAATATAATAACAACGCACTCAGGGGTAAAACGTTTACAGCACATTCTCCTGTGATGAAATACAAACGTTTTTCTTGTAGTTATACAAACATGTTTACAGTCTATATCTATGATGATATTTAATGTTCACATACCTGTTTCAGATTTGACCCTTATCAAGTATTCCAGGTGAGTTGGACGTCTTGTTTTTTTTTAATATTTTAAAATCATTTTAAAGTGGCATGAGCTGCCAAAATTCACACTTTTTTCATAATGTCTGATCGTAACGATAGCAAGAGGCTTTAAAAGCCATCGATAAACTAAATGGTTGGCGTTGGAATGAGGAAAATCCATACAGTATGTGGCCTGTACGAACCGAAAACGTGTTCGAAAAGTACACAAAATTTAAATAACCGGGACGACCATTCATTCACTCTAAGCTAAAGTTAGTTCAAATCAATACTTTACCGTACATTTTCGAGACTAGAAGCACTAAAAAGCTTCTGAATGATACGTCTTGAGAAAAATGGACAATAATTTCAACATTCTGTTTTAGCGTCAAAATATCAACATTTTGGCAGCTCATGCCACTTTAACAGAAGACAAACGGAAAATGGTACACATGTAGCTAGCTGCCATCAAAGTCACATGGACACTTTAGATTTTAAAGTATTAGACCTTTAGTTTCAATAAACCCTATGAACCAAACTGTGGATTTAACAGAAGCCAAAGCCATGCACAAGTCTGAGATTAGATTGGAATAGACCACCTAAATCAAAGAGTTTCAATCGCCCGGCCTATGTGGAAAGTTTGCCAGGTACTTGGTCGAAGGTCAGGGATTTCCTCCGGGCACATATTCCTAGTTTTTCCCCCACTATACAAATCAATCAATCAATAAATCAATCAATCAAGCAATTCTTAATTTCGTTTGGAGAAAATATTTGAAAAATTGGAACACAATGTATTTTTTTCTTCATAAAACAATCTTACTTTTTTTATAGGTTGAACATAAACCCTGTCTGTTATTACACGTGAAAGTGTTACGTGGTCGGAATATAACGAAAGGATGGGCGGCTGATTTATGTAAGTGTATATCTGTTGCTTTCTTACATCATATCATGCAGTCTGATAACTTCGGGGATTTACGTGTGTGAAATACCGTATCAAAGGCGACCGGTAGCGAGCGAAGATAGCCGAAGGGAGTTCCGACTGCATATCATGGTGTATTATACTTTGACTGGCATTGTCTTCATGACCGTATATCTTCTGTGTGCAAGATCTTTGTTTCAAAGTGTTAAAGTTGTAAGGAAACTCCGTTGCCTAAAAATGCATTGAATGCTTTTCATTAAATTAAGTTAGAAACAGGAGAAATCTGTACTATGTTGCGCCCTCAGTGGATCAAAATAACAGTTAGATTTGGAATTGAAAAAAGGCGAAATTTTGTGTAGCCTAAACGATTGTTTGTTCTGGTGATTGATCTTTGCTCGGGTTTGATTCCTGACTAGGACATAACCCAAAACTATTGGAGGAATTGTTTTTAAAGGGACACTCACCGCTATGACCCTGCATACATTTGTTAAGGAAGTCAATTACCGCCGAACCTGATGACGTCACATAGATTTACGCAAAGCTTTCTGGGTAAAATGTACCTCAGTTCTCCATTTTGTTTATTGGTACTTTTTTGGAAAACACTGATGACATAACCTGTTTTTATCCACACATTGTTCTGGTAACTCTACGGCTTTTACGTCTTCTTCTCTATACAGTATTATTTCTTCCGCCATATTTTAAAATTATGTTAACATCCCTCAATCCCCCGAAATGCTTTGCGCTTAAATTCCAAGTCACGTCATCAAGCAATAGGTCAATTTACACCAGCTTACCGCAAGTTAAACCACTAAAATTAAGCATGGAGTACAAATATGTCTAAAATGTATATATAAATGAAGATAAATAAGCGTAGTGGAATTTAAGTCTGGCTATTACTGCCAATAGTCCGTTACCAAAAGCTATTAATATTTAGATTTTTGTGAAACTGCAATCATCATCAGGGAAACTACTGAATTAGTAAAAAACCGACTTGGGCGTGATTTAAGCTCTGCGTGTATATAAGAATCTAACAAGAGAACCGTTCCCGGGTAGCTCAGTTGGTAGAGCGATGGGACGGTAACCCTAATTAAGTCGTCAGTTCGATTCTAACCCTGGCCCGGAATTTTGTCTGGGTCGATCAGTGTTGGTTTATATATACTAATTGGTTATAAACGTTGTTGAAAGTTGACTATTGTAACTGTGTTATATGATCTGTTCCTATTTCCAGTGGATACGCCCGATCCTTATGTAGAGTTAAGAATTCGGACTGCGCCTGATAACCGGAAACGGACAAAAACCATCGATAACGAGCCAAATCCCGTTTGGAACGAGACTTTCGTTTTTCTGCTGGACGAAAGCGCAAGAAATATTATGCGTAAGTTTTATTATACGATATCAACACATTCTTTTCTCCCTAACCATCCGTTCTTCTCACAGAAATGTTTTTTGCAAATTTCTTTCTTTAAAGGGGCATGAGCTGCCAAAATTCACAGTTTTTTCATAACTTCTGATCGTCATGACAGTAAGAGGCTTTGAAGGCTATCGAAAAACTAAATGATTGGCGTTGGAATGAGAAAAATCCATACAGTATGTGGCCTGTATGAACCGAAAACGTGTTAAAAAGTAAACAAAATTTAAATAACCGGGACGACCATTCATTCATTCTAAGCCAAAGTTAGTTTAAAACAGTACTTTATCGTACATTTTCGAGACTTGAAGCATTAAAAAGCTTTTGAATTCTACCTCTTGAGAAAAATAGCCAATAATTTCAGCATTCTGTTTTAACGTCAAAATATCAACATTTTGGCAGCTCATGCCCCTTTAACCCAAGCGTTCTTTTCCACACAGAAATTAGTTTAATGGAAGACAATTACATTATGGATACGACAATTGGGTCGTGTCATTTTGATCTCAAGAAATTATCGAGAGGAAAGTGGACGAAAAAAACTTATGTTATAAACCAGGTATTTCATTTTTTTTTCATCTATTTTCTTTAATTTTAAATTCATTGTCGGTTTTTTGCTTGATCGACATATGTGAGAGGGTATAGGGCCTATATTCCAAAGGTTGGGGGCTTCCTGGGCTTCAAATCGAATGATACAACTTAAATAAATGTTCATTGGAATTTTGTGGAAAAATTATAAAATTTGTCTTCCCCTTTGACAGGTATGCGAAGTCGACATGGAGCTCATGAGTGAACTGGAGTAAGTTTTATTTTCTGTTGGCTACACTTTGGGATATTTCTCACTTTTATTAAACAGGCCTTTACATATATACCATCCTCACCATTGAAATTAAAATGTGTAACTTTACAAACACGGTTTCAATCTAATGTACTTGATGATCGTTAATGGACGTAAAAAAACAAATATAACATATACAGCTACCATTTTATCGTATTAACTCATTTTATCGTAAAAACTGAGATATTCATACCTTAACATCTTACCAAAGGTTTCTCTTCGTCTTCGTAATTTCTTCCAGTCCTGGGGGCCTCCGTGGCTCAGTAGGTAGAGCACTGGACGCTCAATCCGAGCAGCTTTCCACCAATGGGTCGCGGGTTCGAATCCCACTCATTCCAAAAAAATAGTTAAAATTTTCTGACTGGGTTTTCACTCGAACGAACTATGTGGGATGGTTGCCAGTTACCAACGGAAGGTCGTGGGTTTCCTCCGGGCATAGAGCCCGGTTTCCTCCCACACTAAAACTGGTAACGCCGCCATATAAGTGAATTAGTCTTGAGCGCGGCGTCAAACACCAATCAATCAATGAATCAATCTTCCAGTCCTACATAACGCGAACATCGCGCTTTGTTTCTAATTGTGTATACACCCCCTCCGCCCCACACCCACCAAAATTATAGAAAATAAATAAAAAATTTCAATTCTCATTTTTGTTTCCAGTCGTGATCCAACGCTACGGTACAGTCTATGTTTATGTCCGGAGGAGAAAGAGTTCCTATCCACCCGGCGATCACATACCATGGAAGCCATGGGGCGGTTGTTAGGGTCTGACGGTCCACATTGTAACTCTGAGGTAAATTGATGTATTTGGAAATGTAATGTTTGTGAGTTGAACGATTATTTCTTTGTTCTTTCCTTTATTCTGGAGATTCAATGTAGCCAGAGGCGAAGTCCTGAACGATAGCTATCCTTTCTCTATCGTATTTAAACGTTTATCACGAAACTACCTATCCATAAACTATGACCTGGAGACATTGGACGAGGGTTTAAGCACCGTGGATTCTATACCGTTTAAACGGGCTGAGAAACAAGATATTTGTCCGATATTGAAGCCCGGTCAGGCGGGTAGAATCGACGGTGAGTATAAGGTAGGCCTACATTAGTATCGGCAGGGAACCACATCAACCAGGCAACCTTTCATTTCATGATAAAATATTCGGCAGATCCGCGGCCTAAACATATTGCCATAAAGTCATCAAATTTTATTAACCACACACGTGTGTCTCAAAAACTGTTGCGACAGTCTTAAGACGGGACAGTCATGTTATTCCTGTTATTACCCTTCTACACATAGGCGATTGGTTCAAATTCTGGAAATGGTGTGCTTCCATGGACATGCGTAAACGAGTAAGCTGACGGATGCGACAAAGGTCAGTCCTATATTGGTTAACGCACGCGTTAAGGACGTCCGTGGCAACACACCGGAGAGAAAGTTGTTCTTGGTAATTTAAGATACATGAAATGCTGTTCTATAAGATCACAATGCATGCTACAAGGAGAAGCACATTTAATGAGATGACCTGGTAATTTTAGGTACCCCGGGTTGCTGTAATAGGATCGGGTGGAGGGTTCCGGGCAATGGTTGGGATGAGTGGGGCCATCAAAGCTCTCAGTGAAACAGGGGTTTTGGATTGTGTTACATATACTGGCGGATTGTCCGGCTCGTCATGGTGAGTATTCCAGGCTGCTGTTATTTGATCAGATTACCTCTATATAGATTTCAGTTATATTGCTGCGATAATTTCAAGTGACATAAGTTGCCAAAATTCGGGCTTCTTTCATGAATTCCAGGTGTTAAGAGAAATTGAAACCACTAAAGGATTGACGTTGGAATAAAAAAAAAATAGCAGCAAACTCAGTAACCCATGCGAACTGAGCTAATATGAGCTATTGACGTACAAAATTCAAATAGCTGGATTTCACCCAATCGCCATGTATGTACCGAAGGTCGCCGGTTTCCTCCAGACAAAGATCCCGGTTTCCCCCAACTAAAACTGACAACTAAAATAATTCCCTCAACTAGAATAATGAATCAAATAGCTGGGATGCATGTGTACGTTTTACGTGTTTATGCTTATAAAAACTTGAACAATTGAAAGAGGAAAGAGCAAATACTTTAACAAATGCAGTTTATGAGGAAAGTCGAAATTCATGTCGACAGCTCATACTACTTATCTGCGGAGTCATTCGCTAAGTGAAAAACTATCAACCAGACAACCGTCAGCTAAAATGAAGGGTCTTCAGCGGGGTAAATTCGTTACACAGTCTATGTGTGACCCAATACGGAAATATATATGGGGTGAGTAAAACCGCATATTGGGCTGGGCTGGGCTGACGCCTCGCCCAATATGGATTTTACTAAACCCATATATTTCCGTACTGGGTCACTCACAGATTGTGTAACTAATAATATCTTACTAACTACGTATACCGTTTTTTTCAGGTACATATCTACCCTTTATTCACATCCCAAATGGCCGGATATATCCCATGATACTATTCAAGAAGAAATTAAAAATCATATTGATTCCAGTTTGCTCTGGCTCCTCAAACCAAACAGTGTCTGTCGATATTTAGAGCGAATCATGGAAAAACGTCGTCAAGGGCAACCAGTTAGTTTCACAGATTTCTTCGGCCATCTTGTTGGTGAAACTTTGTTGAAAGACGTAAGCATATTATGTGTATTATTTAAATATAAAGTAACACTGCCGCGCGGAGAATAATCTTTTTGACAAGAAAAAACTATTTAGACAAGATTCCATAAATGCGTTGTCTTCTTTATTATCATGTTTTTTATCTCTTATTTCATTTCAACAAGAAATAAACTGGTCTAAAATGGTGGTAATTACGTACACCCCTGTATGCCGGAACGTTGAACAAATAAATTAAAATAAAATAAATTTTGATATTGGCTGATTTATGGCTTAGTCAAATTTATATTCCCTGTTTCAATACAATACCTTTGTGGTATGCGTGTACTGACGCTGTCAGGAGTGCCAATTGGATATTTGAAATGACAAAATGAGTAGCAATGGTTTCTCGAGCAAAGACAATTGGAAAATCGGTCCTGCTTAACAAACACAAGGATAGATTATCCCCAAGGCCTTTGACTGTGTGATAAACACTTCACATGTACATTATATGACGTCTATGTATTAAGTGTTCCAGAAAATTCTACTGACCAAGGCCAAGTTTCTGTCAGTCGTCAACCTAATGAAATATTACAGGTTTAGTTTATTACAACAATTTATGATTGGGTATAAAGGTCTAAATGCTATACCTCTTTTTAACACAATTAGAAACTTAACTCCATTTCTTTTTAAGAAGATTTTCTGTGTGCCCGTATGTTTTAGTGTTCATAAATAGGAACTTGTCTCCATGGTTGTTTCAGTCTGGTAGACATTCCTTTATCCATGCGTTTTAGTGTTCATAAATATATTCCAAATACTCGACGTCCACCGTGTTCCCTTTTTGCAGAGACTGGACTGTAAATTGACTGATCAACAGGAGAAAATCAAGAACGGTGATGTCCCTATGCCACTCTACACCTGTGTTCACGTTAAAAAGGATGTTTCCGCCAGGGCTTTTCAAGGTAGGAAAGAAAATTATAAAACTAACTATTTTATAGAGCGTTGAGTCCAGTGACACATATTAAAAATATGAAATTTTAAAATCCAAGATGGCCAACTCTACAGGTCAATGAAGACTTATGTTACCTGAAAATGAAGACAATTTTACTAAGTTGGCTTTACCTTGTGATCTGATGAATTGTAACTTTAAAGATAGTATGCTAAGCGTGTGTGATGACTTCCGAAAAATAACTGATATAAATATTTATGTGCGACGTCTTCAAAAGTGTCTCTGTGCAATATTTACCGCTGGGGTTGCCAGAACTCATTAAAGGGGAAGAAAACAAAAACACTTTCAAGTCCAAAGAAGTGCGCTAAGTTTTCCTTCCAAACGGTACCAAATATATATTTTTGCAATTTTGTTCATACCTGACATTGAAATTGATTAAAGATCGAAACAAGTAAAAGCAGAATGAAATTAGCCTGGTTTTTAATGAACGATTTTCAAAGTTTACCAATTTGTTTTGTGTGTATGGTATACTATGGCATTTTATGTCGACATCAAAGTCTGGTTCATTCCACCAAAGCCCCTATTTATATATATGTTAAATAACGTAAACGACGTAAAACATCAATTAATCTTCTCTGAGGATGAGAATAAAAATGTCTTTTCTGTTGTTTTTTTTCCTTCGCAGAATGGGTCGAGTTCACTCCCTTTGAAATAGGACTGCCCAAATACGGAACATACATGAAGAGTGAATTGTTCGGTAGCAAATTTTTCATGGGGAAGCTATGTCGTCAGTTTCCGGAGCAACCTTTGCATTTTCTTCAAGGTTTGTCACAAATACTCAATTTCAACCAATTCTTTGAGCCCGGATTTTCGGTCTAAAGGGCGACTTGTTTTATATTTTACTACTTATTGGTACTTTCAAATGATTCATTTACCAACCTTTTTATCAGCCAAGGCCCTAATGACAAATCAGTTTTTCAATAACAAATCCCTTGGTCAACGAGGGTTCACTTCTGGAGAATTTTTTTTTGAGACTGTGTTATCAGATTGTGTTTGAAAGTTTAAGACCACATAGCTAGGTGGTATAGTCTTTAATCTTTATAACATCTTTATCATGCCGGAAAAAATGCCTATCAACCTTTTCCCATTATACTAGGTATTTGGGGCAGCGCATTTTGTATTCTCTTCAACCGCCTGGTGGACGATAACCGGAAGTTAGATCCTGTGGAAATGATCAGACAGGAAATGGGTAAGGAGACCCCATTTTGGAAGTTCCACTTTGAGGATATAGCTTTACAGCTTTACTTCACACCTCGTTTTCAATCTGTTTTTGTATTTTTTACATTTTATATTGAAGTTGCATGAGCTGCCAAATTCACACTTTATTCATGATTTCTGATCGTCACAACAGTAAAAGCCTTTGAAGGCTATCGAAAAACTAAATGATTGGCGTTGTACGAAATTTAAATAACAGCGACGACCATTCATTCATTCTAAGCCAAAGTTAGTTCACAACAATGATTTCTGATCGTCACAACAGTAAAAGCCTTTAAAGGCTATCGAAAAACTAAATGATTGGCGTTGTACGAAATTTAAATAACAGGGACGACCATTCATTCATTCTAAGCCAAAGTTAGTTTAAAACAATACTTTATCGTACGTTTTCGAGACTAGAAGCACTAAAAAGCTTCTGAATTATATGTCTTGAGAAAAATAGCCAATAATTTCAACATTCTGTTTTAACGTCAAAATATCCACATTTTGGCAGCTCATGCCACTTTAAGGATGAATTGAATTTAAATGTGATAAGTATTTGCTCTCAAAATTGTTTCTTTTCTCTGCTTCGAAACCTGACAAGGGCGCCATAGAAGGGAATACATTCAGTTTACATTCATTGCTAATCGGAAAAAAAACTTAATTAAATACTGGAATAAAAACTAGCGAGAAGAAATATCGCCAAACACAAGGCTTTATCAACTGTATTTACCATCGTGGTAAATTAACATGTCGGAATATGGACGTGTTAAGTAATTTGTAAAATTTGTCACACAGAAAAGCAGCTAGATGAAGACGAATGCAGTAGTGACAGTGATGACGATGGTGACGAATCAGACGAAGAGGGGAGTGATTGTGACGGTCCCCTACCAGCGAAGAGAAGCAAACTGGATGTAAATAAAAAACCTCCCCTAAAAAGACAAAAATCTGTGCCTAAAAACGAGCGCGATGGATTTTGGACAAACGTGATAAAAGGCCTTGTGGAAAGGTGGGTGACAAAAGAGGTTTTTTAGCCATTAGTGAAAGAAAAAAATGTGTATGTTTTATGATTGACCTTTTCTACTGAAACGAAGTACTAAGAAAACTGGCGTTTGCCAACCGCATACATTTAAATGATTAACAACAATTTTAAGAACGATCAGAGTGTATTGTAAAGTATTCTATGTTTTACCACTGTATCCATGCATAGAAAAATGGTATATGTTGAACGTTGGGATCTGTGCGCTTGCACAATGGCATCGAAAATGTAATACCTGATCAGTGTTCATTTTTCTTTGGTTTTGCTCCCACAATAAAACTGGCAACGCCGCCATATAAGTGAAATAATCTTGAGCGCGGCGTAAAACACCAAACAATCAATCAATCAATCTTTGTTTTTGTCTGATGGTTGTTCAACATTGGAGAAAACATTTGTTTACTGTGAAAAATATGAGCCGCATTATTCAGAAGAAGAAAAACCCGGCCTATAATAGGAAGGAAACCATCCTGTCTCATACATTAAATTTGTGCATGTCATTATTTTTGGTAACAGTAAGAAGTACGAGCTACTAAGCACTCGTGCTGGTCGAGCGGCTGTTGTTCATAACTTCATGAGAGGTCTCTCCCTACAGCAAACCTATCCTCTGTCACCGTTCTCCCCTCCCACCAGAAATAACAGCACTTCAGGTAAGGCTTCGATTATCTGAATTATTAAAAATAATATCTGCTTGATCGGTTTAAGAAACAATTTCAATACATACATATACACAATGACTAGACTCACGATGTCATATATAAAATGATCACACATTTTCACACGGTTGGAAGCAGTCTGCAGCATTTTTTAAGTATAAAGGTCTAAATGATATACCTCTTTTTAATATAATTAGAAACTTGTCTCCATGGTTATTTTAGACAAGAAGATTTTCCCTGTAACCCTGTGTTTTAGTGATCATAAATATATATAAAATGAAGGTGTTTCTCGCTGGTATGGCTGAACTGGGTACCCGTATACCTGTCTTATCGTCTAATGTCTGATAGAGGTTCTCTGTTGTAAAATATATATAAACAAAAAGATTATAATCTTAAAATTATCTCCATAAGAAGAACAATAAATATATCGACTTGGGTTAAATATCATTCAATTCAAAACTTGACAAAGTATGCGAATCATACCGTACGTATACGCTTTTGTACAATGATCTTTATTCTAGCATGAACAGTTTCAAGTTTTTAACACCCAAAACAATAGCAAGCATTTCCTTTTCCATTGTAGATTTCAATGACATCTTCGAGATGTATCCTACGGACATGAAACGATTGTACATGGTTGATGCCGGTCTTACCTTCAACTCTCCCTACCCATTAGTTCTGAGACCCCAGAGAGCCGTAGACGTGATCCTCTCGTTTGATTTTAGCGCTCGACCGTCCGACGATTCGCAACCCTTCAAGGTAAGTACAAAGTACCAAGTTTAATATTACGTTCTGTGAAAGTCTGTTACAGAGCACTGCAAAAAAGGAGAAAAGAATGAGCACACCAGCCCAAAAACATTGTTGTCAATTCTAGAGAATACTAAAATGCATATCATACTTGTTCTGCTATAGGATAATATGTATGCTGCAGCTCTGAACTTAGCCGGACTCATGTGTCTCTTTCCTTTGTTACTTACTTGCCGGTCAGGAAGAACCACACATTAAACCACCATTAAAAGGATGGGATAACTATTCTCTGTCAACAGACTTTTCAAAATCTCGCAATCATGTGATGCGAGAGTTACGTTGTCATCAAATTGTCCAGCTATTGAAGAAATTCTCGGACATACTGCAGACCATGTGACAGGTTGTCATTGTACAAGGAGAGTTTGAAATCTGTCAGGCCAATTTTAAAGTTTTCTTTTTATGAAGAGGGATTTGGTAGATTTACAATGAAATTCGAACTAAATAATGAGTAAATCGAAAAGACGAATGCTTTAAATGTGTGTTGAAGGTAACATCTAAAAGGCAGATAGAATTAATAGATATGTGAAACTTGGTTTAAATCTGAAAGCCGAAGTCCTTCCAAATAATTCATTTAAAAGCCGTAACTTCTCTGAACTGCACCAGGTTCTTCGACCATATGTGTTGTTAACATACGCCTTTAAATAGATTTGACCAGCAGGATGTGGTTGTCGTGGATTTTTTCCTTATGTCTTTCACTGGCAAATTGTAAACTAAAAACGTTTCATTTACATTCTAAACTACATGTAGTCATGTAGCCGCACTCGTGTGTCTCTATCCTGTTTTACTTACTCGCCTGTCAGGTACACGCATTAAACCGCCATTATAAGGGTGGGATAACTCATGTAACCTCATTAGGCCAATTTTTATACGCCCGGCTTGAAAAGCGGGCTGTATTATGGTATCATCTCCGTCCGTCCGGCAGTCCGGCTGTCCGGCGTCCGCTTTCCCTTCCGCTCCATAACTTCTAAAGTTTTGATTCCATCTGCACAATTTTTTTTGAGTATATACCTTATGGGAAATTATTGGATTATGTACATTCCCTTTTATTCTTACTTTTATTTTCATGAAAATAACCTTTAAATTATAAAATGGCTTCTACTTTTCCGATTCTCATCAAAAAAGGATTTTTTCAAATTGCAATAATGTTTCTAAATTGATTAAAACTATTCTTAAATCAATTTATAACGTTTTAATCAAATGAAAAATACATAGAGAGATTAAAGTTTTATCTACAGACATAGAGATAAGTAACCCAGCCTTGTTCTATTTACTTACATGTACTCTATCTAAACATACTCTAAAGCTCTAAGTCTCTTATCACTACAAGTGTTGAAGGTTTTATGGTTTTATGGTCTACCACATGGCCTAAATGTAGGCTTTGTATTAATGTTTGAGCCATGCCATGCTGAACTGTTTTTTTTTTGTAGCCAAATAATATAGAAAAATGATATTATGAGAAAAATTGTCAAATCTACTTGAATTGGTGTGAGCTGCAAAATTGCCAATTAATTGCATTTGTTTAAGTATGATTAGTAAATTATAAACTACTCTTCTAAAAAATTGAAACATTTTAGTCCAAACTATATTGACAAAAAGCAATGTTTAACATCATGATTTAACAGCAGCGAGACCGAGTACAAATCTTGTTAATAATCTTTGATCCAAATAGCCCATTTTAAATTTGAAACAGATGATTTTTAAAGGTTTTAGTGGTAAGATTTCATTTTGTTGACATTACTTCACCTTTTACCAAGCTTCAACCTCCTTCCTCTGAATTTTGAAAATTAAATTCAAATAAATATGGAAGGATTTGTTTTGGTATGGCCGCAGTTACTGTGCCTTTCCGGGCGTATTTTGGGTTTCCCGAAACTCTTGTTATGCTATGCTATACAAAGAGCGATTTAACAGTTTAACAACGGATTTCGAAGAAATCAACTGGTTCAGTGGAAAGAGGAATGTTTCAAAGATATAATAGGCGGTAATAGCTGAAAGGTAGTTGAGATTAAGGACAGTTAAGACTTAGCTTAAATCTGCAACGCGAATTTCTCCGACATATTTCATTTAAAAGCTGTAACTAGTAGTCATGAAGGCATTTTCTGCCCCACTAATTTAGCTCAATCTATTTCCTATTAACAGTATAGTTATCATATCACGTTGTTTTTACGTTAAATTCTCTATTCAAACAGGAACTGTTGTTGGCCGAAAAGTGGGCACGGATTAATCGGCTACCTTTTCCACCAATCGACCCCAAGGTGTTTGAGCGAGAAGGGATGAAGGAACTGTACATCTTCCGTCATCCGACCGATTTAAACTGTCCCATAATCCTTCACTTCGTCCTTGTGAATAAAGACTTCCGGATGTATAAGAAGCCAGGTAAGATATATAGAGGTTATCAGATGCCATTTTTCATATCATACCGCAAATCAGCCCGAGACCTCCATATCAGCCCGAGGACCGAAAGCCAGAGGGCTGAGATGGGTAGAGGGCTGATGGGGTATGATATGAAAAATGGCATGTTATAACCTTTTTATCATATATCTTAATATATATTGAAAAAAAAAAACCCAGAAATAGTATACGTTATGGGATAAATTGTTTTTATTGTTGTAACTTGAGAAGATATGAAACACTTGAGACACTATTAATTTGATGAAGAAAACATGAAAACACACAGTTAGACCCCCCGCATTGATATTGATATGGATTTTCGGACCTGTCTGATATGGCTGATATGGATTTTCGGACGGGGTGAGATATGGATGCTGTCACGCTACCGATATCGCATATGCAAAAGACCACATATTATTTATGATCACTAAAACACACGGGCATAGGGAAAATTTTCTTGTCTAGACCACATATTATTGATAGGTATATGATAAAGTAAACTACCACATATACCGCGTTGTACACGTTAGGTGATATTGTGATTTCTTACAAAATTATTTCCACGTTTTTGTGCAAAAGAGGGATATGAACACAGTTTACTGTAGATCCGTGGTGCACCCTCGCTCGCCTTCGAAGCCAGGGAAACACAGCTTTAGATCCAACCATTTTTGTGTAATATATCTTTATTTACTTTTTTTGTTTTCTTTCAGGAATTTTGAGACGGACGAATGCAGAGAAGAAATTTGCAGACTTTAGTTTATTTAATGACCCAAACACACCCTATTCCACTTTCAACTTCAAATACCCCCATGTGGCTTTTGACCGACTTTCTAAACTGATGGAATTTAATACATTAAAACACCTGCGAGAGATTAAAGAAGCTATAGCAGAAGGAGTCCGTAAACGCAGAGATTTACCATTACGATTTCCAATCCCCTCTAATAAGGTGAAATTACTCAGAATCAAAAGTATGGAAGACCGAAAGAGACTTAAAAACTACCTCATAAAAATGGAACATCTCTGCTCACCAAGACTCCCTCCAACTGAAGGATTTTTCTCAAATCTTCCGACCATGGAGGAAGAAAATTCTCAATCCGACGATGAAAGCGAGGCTGTTTTTGTGGGAGCTTCGTCCTTATGACTATGAGTTTGAGTCGTTTTTGTGATGAGGTCTTTATTTCATGCAGGAAATTTTCCCTTTTTTATCGATCTCGCTGCTTCTCAAAGGTTTTGATATTAGCGAAAGGTCTGCCCGTTTTGTGTCGGTAAAACACTAGTCAGTCGATCGACCGAAGGGTGGCCCGTGAAAGGTTACCAACTCTAACACTGTGTACATCTGAAAATGTTGCTATCCCAATACGTTATCATCCTCATTCCAAGCTTTTGCTAATCGGAAAAGGTACCAATGTTTCGTTTTAGGCAAATGCTTGTCTATATAATATATGATTCTGGCAAAGCGAAATGTATTTGTCTTGGCCTTCTAAATTATTTGACCATTTTTAATTTTTGTAAGTCGATCAATGTCAGGGCCTTCGTTGTAGAAACCTGGCTACGTCGCTGGAGGTTAGTGAATGCGAAAGCACTCTTATTCACGCATGCGTCGACTTTCTATTGTGGCCGATATGTGCCATGACATTTTCTCTTATTCATAAACTCCAACTCATTTAACCAACAGTGGACTTACGTTATGGAATTTAGCAAGTGTTTAGATATTATTCATGTTCTAGTCAGCCATGTTATATTAATAATATTATATCAAATTAAACATTATGTAGCCGAAATTAACTTATTTTAACTGTATGAATCTCGAAGAAGGGGTCAAAGCAAAATTTACAATCATTTCATTGTAGGTTTTTTTTTCTTCAAAAATTACTCATAAAAACGACCCATTGCATGTTGTATATAGTATTGTGGCTGGTCAGTGTAGGAGTCACTTGTGGGCTACAACAGATTGTCCGTCGTTACGTTTGGAATTCCAGAAGGCTGCTTCTCTAAACGTAACGTAACGTTTGGACTGGTGACAATGTTTGAGTTGACGGTACAAGTTGTCATTAACTTATGTCGAGCCTTAAAGTGGCATGAGCTGTCAAAATTCACACTTTTTTCCTAATTTCTGATCGTCACGACAGTAAGAGGCTTTGGGGGTCATCGAAAAACTAAATGATTGGCGTTGGAATGAGGAAAATCCGTACACTATGTGGCATATACGAACCGAAATAGTGTCCGAAAAGTAAACAAAATTTAAATAACCGGGACGACCATTCATTCATTCTAAGCCAAAGTTAGTTCAAAACAATACTTTATCGTTCATTCTCGAGACAAGAATCCTCTGACCGGCAAAGTAAGTAAAACCAGGACAGAGTCACACAAGTGCGGCTACTGAATTATACGTCTTGAGAAAATTAGCCAGCAATTTGAACATTCTGTTTTAACGTCAAAATATCAACATTTTGGCTGCTCGTGCCACTTTAATCATTGTTTGCAGGTTGTATACCTACGAGGGGACCGTTTCTTAAAACATTTACGACTAACGTAAGACAAATGTACCAACATATACTTCAGTCATAGTTACGTAGAGCGTAAACGTTTTGAGAAATTTAAGGCCCCCGCTGAGCATTAAGAAGACAATCTAGCGGCCTTTTCTAGACACCGACGTAACTTTGCGCCTGGACGTAACAGGCGTACCGTTACGACGGGCGTAAATGTGTTGAGAAACAGCCCCCTGTAGGCTACTAAACTAACTACTAATCTTCTCTGTCAAAGTTACCATGTATCTTGATTTCATCTCTATGATAATATGTTTCTTAAAGGTTTTAGAAGTTTTGTGAGGAGTTTCAATTCTTTGTGTTTATATTTAATTCTAAATTGTATAATAACCATAATTATGCACTCAACTTTAAAAGGCATTTAACTCACGAAGTCTTCTATACTTTTTAGTTACGTTGAATATTATATTTATGAATACCATATAGTATTAATAGCGGACCAAACAGTTGACAGCATTCCGTGTAAAGGGCTTAAAAATAAAAGAAGTTACATAGTATTTTTGCAATTTATTTTTTGACAATTTTAGCTTTCTTAAAATTGATTGAATTGAAGGCTGAATGAGAACAATTTTGGATGTGAAATGACCCATATCAGCTGTTCTTGACTGGGGCTCGGAAGTTGTGTTCAGGAGCCGGTTTCACAAAGCGGCGTAGGGCAAGTTTTCATGTAACTGCCATAGCAACCAATGCTGTAGAGGTATAGCAGTTACGTAAAAACTTACACTACGCCGCTTTGTGAAACAGGTTACTGGTGCTACATGTGTATTGATTGATTGGTGTTCAACTCCGCACTCAAGATTACTTTACTTATATGACGGCGTTGTCAGTTTTAGTGGTGGAGGAAACCGGGCTCTTTGCTCGGAGGAAATCCCCGACCTTCGGCTAGTACCTGCCAACTCTCCCACATTCGGCGATCGAGTGAAAAATCCACCCGAATTTTTTTTTAGTTTTATTTGGTCTGAGTGGGATTCGAGCTCGCGCCGCTTCGATGGAATGCCTGTCTCGGACGCGGACTATCGCTATAGCCGACTGAGACACCGACGTCCCAAGTCTATTGAAGGTAGCCACTAAACGATTTGTCTTAGGGAAAATAAGGAAAGATGATTCAAGTCAAAACTTTAACATACCCGCATTTTGTGTAGGCCTATTCGACCCAAACACATGCAGACGTTCTGTCCATAGCATCGTAGATTCCTTTGGAAATATTTAGGATCGCACATATTGACTAATTTCGCGGACTGTTCTCTCTGCAATGTAGTGATCAGTCCGAATACTACTTTCACCTTCTGGTGCCAATCTTTCACATCATTGTCATCTGTGTTCAAATGGACCCCAGTTCCTTTGCTTACAAAGCTCTAACCTATATAATTTTCCGGGTTGTTCACCTTAATAGCTTTACAGGCTGTTCATTTTTAGAGTTCCCAGGTTGTTCACCTTAACAGCTTTCCAGGTTGTTCACCTTTACAGTTCCCAGGTTGTTCACCTTAACAGCTTTCCAGGTTGTTCACCTATCCCAGGTTGTTCTGTTCAAAGTGTCACGAGCTGCCAAATATTGGGTGAATTTTGTTGAAACAGAATTAGCTATTTGTTCCTCATCTTTAGCACGAAATGGAAGCTTTTCTCCGATAACAATCTTGGATGTTTTTCCGCCACACTCAAGATCATTTCACTTATATGGTGGCATTGCCAGGCTTATTGGCCTGAGGAAACTCACACCTTTTCAATTTTATTTGACCGCATGCACTTCGATCGAGAGCTCGCGCCATTCTACATGACCTTCTGTTTCGTCCTAATTCTGGCCATTCCGAAATTCATTTCCTCCCCGACTTCATCTTCGCAAGCCAAGTTAAAATCTTCATGTCCCCATTCCGTGTTGGGGACATGCAGATTTTATCTTGGCTAGAGAAGATGCCCCGACTGTAGGATGTATGATGACCTACGCAGTCTTAAAGTAGCATGAGCTGCCAAAATTCACACTTTTTTCATAATTTCTGATCGTCACGACAGTAAGAGAGGTTGAATTAATTGATTGATTGATTGTTTGGTGTTTTACGCCGCGCTCAAGATTATTTCACTTATACGGCGGCGTTGCGATTTTTATTGTGGGAGGAAACCGGGCTCTGTGCCCGGAGGAAACCCACGACCTTCAGCTGGTAACTGGCAACCATCCCACATAGGCCGTTCGAGTGAAAACCCAGTCAGAAAATTTTCCCATTTTTGGACTGAGTGGGATTCGAACCCGCGACCCATAAGAGAGGTTGAAGGCCGCCGAAAAACTAAATGGTTGGCGTTGGAATGAGGAAATTCCATACAGTATATATGTGGTATGTGCGAACCGAAAACGTGTTCGAAAAGTAAACAAAATTTAAATAACCGGGACGACCATTCATTCATTCTAAGCCAAAGTTAGTTCAAAACAATAGTTTATCGTACATTTTCGAGACTAGAAGCACTAAAAAGCTTCTGAATTATACGTCTTGAGAAAAATAGCCAAAAATTTCAACATTCTGCTTTAACGTCCAAATATCAACATTTTGGCAGCTCATGCCACTTTAAACGATTCCTGTAAAGAAATCAACAGAAACAATGTTAATACAGTCTCAATATAGAGGATTCATTGACATTACTGTTTGACCCATATGTTTGACTATATGCTCCATTGGTGGCCAGACACATTTGGACATGCTTTGAATTCCGAAGTCGCAAATAAATGTCTTTACGCAGTAATATTAGGCCGACGATTTACGGCGTTATTAAGGCCGTAATATTTTGCCGAAGGTTTACGGCGTTTTTTGTTGGCGGAAATCAGCCACGGTTTGATACCCTATTACGACCTTTTTGGGGATACGGCCTATACAAACGAATATGTTGCTTTAGGACCAATTGTACGAAAGCCCAGAGTGCTCATTCGAATTTCAGATTTTGAAATTTAATATTCACATAGTCAATTAAACAATCACGGACACCTTTTAGATCTGTTTTGACCAATCAAACTATTGTCAACACTAATGAGGCTTGCATGTTATTGGTAGGTAGTACGAAATATCTGCGATGATGATGTAAGACATTTTCTGACATCGCAGATATTTCGGACTAACTGGTAGGCCAGCGATTTCATTATATTGAAATTCAAAATTGGAAGGTGAGTTTTGAATTTCAAATTGGAATCTCAGAATTCAATTTTCAAATTCGAATTTCAAATATTGAAATTGGAATGTGAGTTAAGAATTAAAAAAATTGTAATTACATATATAAATAATAAGCGAACTATAAAGCCGTGGGCTTGCCTATTGCTGTAAACGTGAAAATTTCGGCTTTAACAAGGAAAGCATAAACGCGTTTTGTGTGGTCTTCCGCCACTATCTTGAGTTTGTCATTTTTGATGTCGCCATGTTTTGTTGATTGTTTGGTGTTTTACGCCGCGCTCAAGATTATTTCACTTATATGGCAGCATTGTCAGTTTTATATGTCAGAAATTTTCCATTTTTTTGGACTGAGTGGGATTCGAACTCGTGATCCATTGTTGGAAGGCTGTTCGGATAGAGCGTCCAACGCTCTACCTACTGAGCCACGGAGGCCCCGCCATGTTTTGTAAACTCGCAATTAATTTGTTTGAAATTGAAATGGGATTTGCAAATTGAAAGTCAATTTCCTAATTTTCTTGAAACTCGAAATTCGATTGAGCCTTCTAGGCTCACGTACAATTGCCCTCATTGGTCACGCCACCTGCAGTTGAATAGGACCCTGAAACAATCCCAATTGAGGTCTCATGACATAGATTGATTGATTGTTTGGTGTTTTACGCCACGCTCAAGATTATTTCACTTATATGGCGGCGTTGCCAGTTTTATTGTGGGAGGAAACCGGGCTCTATGCCCAGAGGAAACCCACGACCTTCCGCTGGTAAATGGCAACCATCCCACATACGTCGTTCGCGTGAAAACCCAGTCAGAAAATTTTCACATTTTTTTGGATTGAGTGGGATTCAAACCCGTGACGCATTGGTGGAAGGCTGTTCGGATTGAGTGTCGAACGCTTTACCTACTGAGCCACGGAGGCCCTGACCAGTTTTGTAAACTCACAATTAATTTGTTTGAAATCGAGGGATTGGTCAATTTCAGATCTTGAATCTCGAAATTTGAATAAGCCTTCTGGGCTCACGTACAATTGCATTCATAGGTCACGCCACCTGCACATGACCCTAAAACAATCCCAATTGAGGTCTCATGGTATAGGTGTATATAAAATTTGGTAAAAAAATAAGGTATACGTGTTCATGCTATACTCCAATAGCAATCTATCACTCCATCAATCAAACATCAACCTCCATCTTCTTGCAAAAGACAACAACAGCCATATTTCATTTATACACGATTTATTAGACTGTCAAAGGCTGTCATACTTTAAAAGTCAACAGCGCCAACCATACAGAAAAAATAACACATAAATAATGTATATAAAAAATATGTAGAAAAAAAGAAGGTTAAATAGAACAAGTAAGCAGTGTTTGATGTGACAGCTGGATTATCAAATAAGATTGGAAATATACACAAAATATGCCGTTATCACTTTTATATGAGAAATTGTAGCCTTACCCAATACCACACCCACCAGTGCACAATCATTCAAATTGCATCCCGTCACAGTGTGTATAATCACATCCTGCCAGAGTGTGTATAATCACATCCTGCCAGAGTGTGTATAATCACATCCTGCCAGAGTGTGTATAACCATATCCTGACAGAGTGTGTATAATCACATCCTGTCAGAGTGTGTATAATCACATCCTGGCAGAGTGTTTCAACCACATCCTGCCAGAGTGTGTATTATCACATCCTGCAAGAGTGTGTATTACAACATACTGCCAGAGTGTGTATTACCACATCCTGCCAGAGTGTGTATAACCACATCCTGCGAGAGTGTGTATAATCACATCCTGCCAGGGTGTGTATAATCACATCCTGCCAGAGTGTGTATAATCACATCCTGCCAGAGTGTGTACAATCACATCCTGCCAGAGTGTGTACAATCACATTCTGCCAGAGTGAGTATAACCACATCCTTGCAGATTGTGTACAATATCATAATATGTATGTTTTGGGGTGAAAATTCAGGGAGAATGTGACTGCCATAATGTGTTCAATGATCCACAGTTGTAGAACTCATCTTGAACTGACAGATATTTAGTTGTTGTTATTCGAAAAACCTTCAAGCCATATTTCTTGAAAACACAACTTTTCAGCAAAGTAAGTAAACGAAAGTTCTTATGACTGAATAAACTTTAAGAGGTGAGTAATGAAAAAAGCAGACAATTGATTGGCCACAATTCAACCAATCAGCACACAATAAAACAATTGAAGATATTGCTTTTTCTCACTCTTATCTATTAACCATAGCTTGTAGCTTATCACTTTTAAAAAATCAAAACGCTTAAACTTAAAAACAATTGAAGTCAAAGAAAGACCCTTAAATTAAAAAAAAGAAAGACAAGAAGGCTAAAAACATGCCATTTTATGCATATGGTTTCGGTCATTTGCAACGATGCTGTTTTTTTAAATCAACTTGTTAAATTTTATAACTAATCTTTAACAATGTAGGAAGACTATGAAAGGGTAATGTATAATGCTCTATGCCAGTAGATTGATTGTTTGGTGTTTTACGCCGCGCTCAAGATTATTTCACTTATATGGCGGCGTTGCCAGTTTTATTGTGGGAGGAAACCGGGCTCTATGCCCGGAGGAAACCCACGACCATCCGTTGGTAACTGGCAACCATCCCACATAGGTCGTTCGAGTGAAAACCCAGTCAGAAAATTTTTCATTTTTTTGGATTGAGTGGGAATCGAACCCGTCTATGCCAGTAGAAGATCAACGTTTGTTTTAAATCAATGTTTTAAGTTCCGTTAATTTAAAGACAAGTTTGGAAAAGCAACATGGATTTAATTCTCTGATTGAAAAATTATTCTGATTTTTAAACTATATTGTCGCTTTAAAAACATAAATGAAAAAATTCTGACCAAAAGATAAAAATAAATTTTGTGCTCGGGATTTGAAATGAAAAATTTGATCGCATTATGATTTTCCCTTCCTGTTCCCCAGATTTACTCTGAAAGATTCAACGGCTGTTTGTTTGATTGAATGGTTGATTGATTGATTAGCGTGTGTTTCGTCACATTCAATATTATTGGACACATATATGTATGTCAACATTACAGGGAGGAAACTCCAAACTTTCCGAAAGTCCCTGATAACCATACTACATCAGTGAGCAGTGATTTTGGTTCCAACTTTAACACTGAACACTAATTTATGCATTTGAAGATTGATTCTTGTGTTAGATATAAAAGGTGTAAGTTCTTATTTAATATTGTTCTGAATTTTGTACAGTGAAAACAAATTAGGCTTTTAGAGGGTTAAATACTGTGGACAGTCAATGAATTTTCATTTAGTTTTGTACACAAATTGTCACCAATAATAAATGCCCCAGCGAATATAACAAAGAGACGAAGACAATTTTCCATTAAAGCTTCAAGGTAAGAACTATTATGACAGGCATTTTAACAAGCTCTCAAACATCCGCCAATATATCATTATCCATCAATAATCTATAATGAGCTTTTATCCTCCAAAACGTATAACAATTTAAAGTTTCATAGAAAACATGGTAACCCTTAATGCACCAAGATCCTCTTCTTCATTTAACCAGGTCACATTTTAGTTGTCTTCGATCAGCGGCAAGTAATTCATCAGGTGGTACAGCATTAAACTTTTTGAAATTTTTTAATACTAAAAATGGAATTTAATAGCAAATGGAAATTTTAGTGAAAACAGAAATGGGTAATTCTTTGCTTATTTTCATGAGCGTTATAGCTTTTCTTGTTCGCATTCTCCAGAAGCTACGTTAGGAAAGTTTTGAAAGCGTTAACAAGTAACGTAACTAGATGGTACATAAATTATGTCCATTGTTCACACACATACGTGCTTGATAAACGCTTACTTTGTCAATCTGTATTGTTTTATTTCAATCTCAATCATTCAGTGTTTTCATTCTCCTTACAATCAAACTGGATGAGAAAAGTCAGAAATTTTGGTAGCTCATACCACTTAATAAAAAGAAAGTATCAAAAAGATAATGTTAATCACGAAACTGTCAATGAATTAAATAACGTAAAAAAAAAAAATGACACAGAATCATAACCCTGTACAGTTAACTTTCTTGAAATAAGCTTCAATCTGCACCTATTTCTTAACAAAGAGTTACCTCCCTTGCTATAGGAGTTATCTCCCCTGCGAAACAATCTTTTTTCCACAGACTATAAGAAGTTCAGCTAATCTCATACAAAGAGTTGTATATAAACATTTATGACATGGCCAAGTATTTTTAAAACAATAGCAGCGATAACAATTATTTTGATTCACCAATAAGTATTGATTGGCCCTGTCCAGATGTGGGCAAAATGCCAGAAGCTAAATAGTTCAGATATATGTCTATTTCTTGAGACTTTGCAAACATTTTTGACAGGCAAATAACTCTATACGTTGCAGATAACAGAGCAAGCAAAGTTAAAAAACTCCTTCCTTAGAAATTTGAAATGGAAATTTCTCGAAGAATCTTGCAGGATTGGAACTTCTTTTGTACATGTAAGTTATACATGGGTAGTATCCAAGACGACAAGCCCCTCCCCCCGTAGCACTGGCTGACTGATAGTCCTCGACTAGACATGTTGAATGGCCGCACCGTCCAATCACCAGTTAGATAACCCAGGCTTACTTAGTGTCATAAAATATATCTGACATGATGAACCAGATCTCACAGACGAAAAGAATACCTACAAGTAAAACAATTTTGTCAAAGCATAATCCATGATATATATTTAAGAACACTCAAACACACGGGCACAGGGAAAATCTTCTTGTCTAAAATAACCATGGAGACAAGTTTCTAATTGTGTTAAAAAGAGGTATATCATTTAGACCTTTATACCCCATCATAAATTGTTGTAATAAACTATAAAACCTATGATATTCTATTAGGTTGACGACTGACAGATATACATATAGATCAACTGTAAGTTTAACGCAACGCTTTTACGCAACGCAAAGATTTCAAGTATATGGTGAGGTTGCCAGGTTTAGCGCTGAAGGGAACCAAACTATTTAGTTAGGGGAAACACTCAACAGTGAAAACGTGCCATTTGTCGTAACGACTTGTAGGATGTGATGAAAATAAATGCTTTTAATTGGTCGATACTATTTGTCAACCAATCAATTGCATCTATTTGAATCGCATGCTACAAGTCGGTACGACAAATGGCACAGTGAGAACGAGCCTTTACCATTCAAACAAGGCTAATAATACCTACCTTGAAAATAATTGAATAATTTGTAACCTTTCAACTTCTAAATGCCATTGAAAGATTTAACGCCTACCTTATCATTGCGTTCACATAGAAATTTCAGTTTTTGGGCCTTTTTATGCATGAAGACTCCATCTAAATGGCCAGTCTCAGCAGCACGAATCTCAATAGCTTTGTTCCCCCACCCCATGATCTGTCCAGTACTTATATAAGCTAAAAGAAAAAGAAAAAAAGATTGCATATAGTATGATATGCTGTCTAGATAATTGACACAAGTCATAATAGGGAGCGCAAGTCTCACAAGAATTGTTCCGGGATTTTGTGATATCCGGTGACAGATGACGCCATTAAGAACGTTTTTGATGACATTGCAATTCTATTTGACGTATTTTGTTCCATAACGTCAGGTTTAAACGTCATGTTGGAATGAAAAACGCTCAGTCACATGCGCAATACAGTGCCGGTGACAGGAAATATGTAGAATTCACACGTGACTAGCGCTCGCTATTTGTTTTGCAAGTTGCATGAGCTGCCAAAGTTGGCATTTTTAACATAAATTGGCTGATGGTTAAGATATGACTGAATTAGGAAATAACCTATTTTCTAACTCAATAATTTCGCTGATGATGACGGTAGTCAGATAATATAATTTTTTGAAGTTCATTAAAAAAAATCACATGATTGGCATTAGAATAAGGACATGTACAGACTGAAAAATGGTATTTGAAAAATTTAAAAATAAAAAAAATAAAAATTACCTGGACGACCATTTATATATTCCTGAGACTTTTATAGGCATTCTTGATTTATTGCTGATAATATCAAAATTTTGGCATTTTGGCAGCTAATGCCAATTTAATATGGTAAATTGAAAGTTTTAACATTTTCCGAATGATGGTTTTACTCACCGACAGATGTAGGTAATTCTCCCCACTGAAGAACCACATTTTTGGTGAACTTTCCATTTGAATCCACATAAACGCCTTCATCTGAAAATAAAAAAAATAGAGTTAGCCAATTGTCCCCCTTACATGACAGATGGTGAACAGTGTGCACACTGCAGTATATGGACATGGTACCCAAGATAAACGGATTGATTGATTAACTTAGGATTATTGAGGAGGGAAACTGATTGAAGTTTTAACCCAAATTCCTGATTATTTCAATTTTATGGTAGCATTACCAGGTTTTGTGGGGGAAGAAAAAAAAGCTCTTAGCGCTCAAGATTATTTCACTCATATAGCGGCGTTGCCAGGTTTAGTGGTGGAGGAAACCAGGTTCATTGCCTGGAGGAAACCCCCGATCTTCGGCGAGCACCTGGCAACCTTTCCACATACGGCGACCAAGTGAAAAATCCACTCAGAATTTTTACAAATTTTTAATTGGGACTGAGTGTGATTCAAACCAGCGCCGCATCGATGGAATGTCTGTGTGGGACTGGGGGACGATCAATCTAACCCACTGGACCATCAAGGCCCCCAGATAAACCTTTAACATTATTTTACAACCGGGCACGAAGTAACGTTAAATGTTTTGAGAAACGCCCCCTACACATGTACCTCCATTGACAACACTTAACACTAGAGCATCTTTCACATGAAAAAGATCTATATAAAAGGCCTGGTAAAATTTAACTGCCATTTATTAGTCAGTCAGAGTGCAGTTTATTTCCCAATAGCCTTCAGTTAAATGATTTACTTTGACAGGAATTCTATTCCGAGGAACCGTTTTCCTAGTTACATATCTAAGCCTTTTAGATGGGGTAATAATATCACTGCCTGCTAAACAGAGATAAATTTTGGTAGCAGCAAATCTTGACAATGATTTTCTAGCTGCAATAAATGCTTAAAGTGGCACGAGCTGCCAAAATTCACACAAGTTCTGATCGTCAAAACAGTAAGAGGCTTTGAAGGCCATCGAAAAACTAAATGATTGACGTTGGAATGAGGAAAATCCATACAGTATGTGGCTTGTACAAACGGAAAACGTGTTTAAAAAGTAAACAAAATTTAAATAACCGGGACGACCATTCATTCATTCTAAGCCAAAGTTAGTTCAAAACAATACTATTTTTAAGACTAGAAGCACTAAAAAGCTTCTGAATTATACATCTTGAAAGAAATAGCCAATAATTTCAACATTCTGTTTTAACTTCAAAATCTGAAGAATTGGAAGAATAATTCTCATATTCCTCCAAGATATACCTACCTGTACAAACACTGGCCTTTTGACCCTAGGAGAAAGAACAATCTGCATTTTACACAATAAAATCAAAAAATCTTGCCCTAACATCCTGTATAGTAACCTAGGCTAATGCCCTGTACTGGCTATCCGTTTGTACATACCGCGCATGCGCGAACCTTCCCTTCCGGTCTACCTCTTTCAACGCTCGCAGGCGTAATAGTGAGGGGAGGATGGGCTGGGTTTAACTGTTTGTACAGGTAGGTATATCTTGGAGGAATATGAGAATTATTCTTCCAATTCTTCAGATTCCCATAGATAGTACCTACAACTGTACAAACACTGGCCTTGCATGCCACAGTCCGGAGGAGGGACTAATACGCCGTACAGAGCATTAACCAAGTTTTTTTGATTCCCGCGTAAAGAATGGTAACCTCGGTATTACTCACCTCGAACTCTCCTGGATCCGTCCTCAGGTGTCCAGTGGGCCAGGATGAATTAGATCTTTCTCTGAACGCTGTTTGGGCCGCTACCAACGGACCGAGTGCATACAACCCACCACGTACTAAAGTCATGTCGCGGAGACAATAGTCCGCGAAAGTCGTCGGTGACTTCCAAGAGATAGATTGATAGGTTGTTTGGTGTTTTACGCTGCGATCAAGATTATTTCACTTATATTGCGGCGTCGCCAGTTTTATTGTGGGAGGAAAACGGGCCGTGTGCCTGGAGGAAAACCACGACCCTCCGCTGGAAACTGGCAACCATCCCACATAGGTCGGTCGAGTAAAAACCAGTCAAAAAAAAAAATTTCCATTTTTTTTTTTTTTTTTTTTTTTTTTTTTTTTTTTTTTTTTGACTGAGTGGGATTCGAACCCGCGACCCATTGGCGGAAGGCTGTTTGGATTGAGCGTCTAACGCTATACCTACTGAGTCACGGACCCCAGCCTTCCAAGAAATAAGCCCTCATAATCCGAGGACATCGTGTAGGGACATCATCGTTTATCAAGCGGCTTGGTAAACGAAGATTGCACAGGAAATATATTCTCTATTAGAGAAATGTGTTTTATTTTACTGATTTATTTATTTCTTGGAAATAAACTTCACTCGGAAAGGAATAACCAACATTCCTGTGTCGGCTACGAAGACCGGTGGTCTTCGAAGACCGACGGAAGACATATGGTCTTCGCAAAGGTCCGCGCTCAAATCTGCAGACTTCCTGCGTCTTGACAAGCAGTCAGCACCCAGGCTCAAGTGGCCGTACGTACTAGGAATAACGGCTGTTCGTGTATTTCTTACTACGGTAATATACACAAGTACTGTCGGCTTCGGCGTTCACATCCCGTCGACCCGTGATGCCGAAAGGGTGTAACAGTCGACTATCCAACAGGCCTATCAGGCGAGTCGTTACTGATTAGCCAATCACAGCTCCTTTCTTTCCCCGGCATGGGAAATCATGAAGATGGCGGAAAGAGGACAATTCCAGCAATTGACGGGAGAAAAACATCTCTAGTATGGTTTATGTTCGAACTTAAGATCTGTAGTCAGAACAGGTACGGTACTTTTTCCTTTTGCTCATTTTGGAAAAAAAGGAATTTACTTGAAAACCAGTTGGCAAGAAGTCCGTCTAAGATTAGAAGATAACGCCATTCTAATGAACTAGGAGCTCGGTCTTGTACTTAGATTGATGATTGGTCTTCGCGCCGCACTGAAGTTATTTAACCTATAAGGTGGCGTAGCCAGATTGTGGGGGAAGGACCCGGGCCCGGAGGAAACCCTCGACCTTCGGCATGGCAACTCCTCCGCATACGGCAACCGCCATAATGTAAAAGTTGTCATTTTGCAACGGTAACTGCGAGAGGAAACGGTCAGGGTAATAATTTAAAGTGGCCTGTACGAACCGAAAACGTGTTCGAAAGTAAACAAAATCCAAATAACCGGGACGACCACTCATTCATTCTAAGCCGAAGTTGGTTCAAACAATACTTTATCGTACATTTTCGAGACCAGAAGCACTAAAAAGCTTCCGAATTATACGCCTTGAGAGAAATAGCATAATTTCAACATTCTGTTGTGACGTCAAAATATGAACATTTTGGCAGCTCATACCCCTTTAATAGTAAGCTGTCATGACGCAATGCCACAAGAAAATAACAAACAGCGCACGATTTTAAACTACGAACGGGCTGTTATTAATTTACAACCGCGCAGTAGTGATATCATTTATTGGTCAGTCTTGAAATCTGCGAGCAGGCCGGGTGAGCAGTCCAACCTGACGATTGATTGATCGAAGAGTTACGCTGCACGCAAAAGCTATTCCGTTTATACGGTGGCGTAGCCAGGTTTAGTGGGGGAGGAAGACCGGGCTTATCGTCCGGAGTAAACCCCGAACTCCGGCAAGTACCTTGGGAGTCTTCCACATACCCATCTTGACGAAGGCTGTGCCAACGCACGTGTGCCCGACGAGTGCAACCTCGCCCTGCACTAGTGTCAAGTCTCATATGTAGAATACTGTGAAGGTCGTAGGGGACCCCCCAAGACCAAACCTCCTAAAGCCTGATCCCATAAATTATGGATGAGGGCTCACAATACTGCCAAGAGCCTGAATCCAAGAAGATTAGTCCTCGCCAAGGTTGCTCGTTGACGAGGGAAAATTTTTGCATGAAAGCAGGCTCAGGGGGTTCCTAGATATTACCAGTCGTCATGATCGGCTAATAGTCTTCTGTTTACGTACCCCCCCCCATGTCCTATGACACAACTTGCAGGTCGTCCTGCAGGTCCAAGGGGGGGGGGGGGGGGGAAATCTGATTAATGTATTAATCGCTGATTTTTTGCCGCAATCCATGTTATTTCACTAACCGGGCAACTTGTCAGGTTTAGTGGGGGAGGGAATCCCCGATCCTCAGGGGAAAGGGTGCATGGTTAATGCTTTACGCTACATTTCGGCTTATTCCACTTATACTGCAGTTTAGCAAGGATAAGTTGAGGAGGAAAACCGGGCTCATCGTCTGGCGGAAGCCCCCAACCTTCAGTGAGAACCTGGTAACCCCTTTCCATACGGCGACTGAGTGACGAGTCCTCTCAGAAATGTATTTGTTCTGAGTAAGATTCGAACCCGCGCCGCATGATTTGTGTAAGTAGGCCCCGGACTGAGATGCTGGTTGAAGGGCCTTGGTTTTGAGCTAGGTTTTAAAAAAAAATCAAAGGCAACCAGGTGGGGTCCAGGGCCTAGCTTATCTGATGGGGAGACTCCCACGCTTGGGCAATTTCCCGCTGCCGACCGGTCACCCCAGTGGCCCGCTCTAAATTGAGCAGCAGCTGGTAGATATAGTCCAGGAGTTCAGAGAACGTCAAATATTGATCGTCCGTCTCCTGTTGGTTTGACAGTTGGGATGATAACCGCCGGCGGTTCGACTCGCACCTGGGCGTACATCCGTGGCCGAAACATGGTAGGTTTAGGCCTCTTGGAACACCTCTTGGCGTTTTGACAAACCCAGAACCTGGGTTAGGGCTGTTAGCCTTTCCCCCCACTCTAGTTGTCAGGCCGATCACTCATGAACCCGTGGGTAGTGTCGTGATCGAAGGCGCCGTAATTTGCGGCTCCCCGGTGGACTGACAAATCCAGAGCTTGGGATGACGCCAGTATTACAATCAGCCCACTTTAGTTGTCAGGTGGCCGACTCGTGTACCTGGACGTACAGTCAGGGTCGAGGCCGCCGTATGCTAAGCCCCCAGGTGGATCGACAATACCAGAGCTGGGGTGACGCCCGTAGGCCCACAAAGCCACTCCGGTTGTCAGGCGGATCGACTCGTGTGCATGGGCGTACAGTCGTGGTCGAGGCCGTCGTATGTTGAGGCTTCCCGTCGGCTCCACAGATCCAGAGTTGGGGTGAGGCCCGTAGGGTAACCAACCCACTCCGGATGTCAGGCGGGTCGAGTCGTGGGCCTGGGCATACAACCCTAGTCGAGGCTGTCGAATGTTTAAGCATCCTGGTGGCTCAACAGATCCAGACTTGGGGTGACGCCCGCAGGACTCGCCCACTCTGGTTGCTAGGCGGATCGACTTGTGTACATGGGCGTACATTCGTGGTCGAGGCGCTGTATGTTTAAGCCTCCTGGCGGTTCGACAGATCGAGAAGTTGGGATGACGCCCGACGGCTCAAACCACTTCAGATGTCCGGCAGCTCGACTCGTGTACTTTTTCTCTGGGCGTACAGACGTGGTCGAACCGCCTTGTTCAGTAGTTGAGAAACCCTGATCATCCGTATCTTCCGCCGAATCCGTCGGAGACTCCTCTCCAGTGGGCTCCGGTTCGGGATACTGGACGTTCGGCTGGAGGTAGTTCCCTGACCAAGTTTTAGTCTGGTAGTCGCCCTCTAAGAACTGGTCCGACCGTTTCCTGGTCTCAGGGAGCGCCTCCTGGCGGTTCGACTAATCCAGGGACAAGGTTGCCGGTCGTTGCCTGATCAACCCGCCCTGGACGTCAGGCAACTCGACTCGTGTGCTTGGGTGCACAGTCGTGGTCGCAGAAGCCTGTTTAGATCGTGAAGATCTGGGCCCCTCGATTGCCGAGCCTCGAGTTGTTTATTTACTCGAGCTTGGCAATTGAGAATTTAACGCCCTCTAACGTTTGTTCCATGGCACACAAACGTTCTGCGTCTGACCTCTGCGTGGATTCCGGCTGACGGGTGTTCGGACACGCAGACTTCGTATGGGTAGGTGTAACTGACGTTCGGTCGCTGGCTGTCGAAGATAAGCAAAATGAACAGAACATATGTTGAGAGCTAATCCCAACAAAGCATCAACGACAGCCAAATCAGAAGAGATAATCAACAAGAGAACACAGAAAAAAATTTTTTTTTTTTTTTTTTTTACTAACTCGTTATTAATTACTCATTCCTGTTATATTATATATCGTTTTTTTCTTTTTATTACAATACATAATAGTTATTGATTTAGGACTTGCCTGGACCGTTTAACCTCGTCAGCTGAGTCTGGGGAGATCGCGTGATCGCCCCCCCCTCTTCGAGGACCTCCTCGATTTCGAAGAATTGCCCGCCTTACTGGACCAGGAAGAACTGCGGGACCTGCTACTCTTCCTCTGAGGCTTCGCTGCTGATGATATTCTTGGCAGGCATTCGTGGGGTAAGTGCCTCCACAGGCACTAGACACCATTTTCCATCACAAATTTTTAATCTAAAAATAAAAACGAAAAAGATTTAAAATTTAGTAATGGAACGTAATTTATTTAAACAGGGACGCACCCCGCTTTAAAAAATCGCCTATGAAAATATGTAATAGTGTTTGTATGGGAGGGTGGTGAGCCACAACAACCCGACCACGTGGTGACGAATTTTGGACCCACGACAGCATATATGTGGGTTGAGATGGGTTGAGTCCGAAAACTCTCCAAAAACAGAAAAATACAGGACATTTTTTGGTCAGAAACCCTCTAGTAATCTAGGGGAGGGTATCTAACCGCTAGGGACAGTAAAATTTCCTACCAAAAACGATTCAGAGAGAAGGATTAGTAAGAAAAGTATACTTAGTAAAATTTGCAGTGTTGATCTCTTCTCTGCAGAGTTGAAAGAGGTAGACCGGAAGGGAAGGTTCGCGCATGCGCGGTATGTACAAACGGATAGCCAGTACAGGGCATTAGCCTAGGTTACTATACAGGATGTTAGGGCAAGATTTTTTGATTTTATTGTGTAAAATGCAGATTGTTCTTTCTCCTAGGGTCAAAAGGCCAGTGTTTGTACAGTTGTAGGTACTATCTATGGGAATATCAACATTTTGGCAGCTCATGCCACTTTAAGGAATTTTATTTTCAGATTTATTTCAAACAGATTTTTGTCATATACTCACTGTCATAGCAGAGCAGTAACTGTGTACCATTTGTATTGGGTAAAATAACAATGGTGTGAGGGCTGATAGGTCCTTGAGACTGAAAAATACAGAAACAAATCATAATTAATATTTCACCAAAACAGATTAAAACAAAAAAAATTGCAGAAATGAAAATAAATTGAAAACAAGTCTGAATGTTATTAATCAAATGAACAATGTTTGTTTTCTTCTAGAAATAGATTTAACCCAACGACTTTTCTTGATAAAGTGATCGAACAAAAATCCCGTCAGAAACCGTCACATTTATTTTTGACTATCGGTGGGATTTAAAGAATGTGACTATTTCAAGTCTGGATGGTCAAATTAGACATGAAACATTCTAATCCACTCAGCTGCATGTACCTTAATTGGACCTGGGGCCGGGTGGTCAAAAGTGCATTAGGATTAATACCTGTATAACTTTTTAACGTAACAATTCAATATCTTTATTACGAAACGTCATTAAGACCTGTATTAGGGCTAATCAAATTTTGAACATCTCAGCCCTGAAGAACCGGGGGTCGTTTCACCAACCCGTCACAAGGCGCGATCAATCGCAGTTACCATGACGTCGTATCTCTTCACTATGGTATCCATTGGCAAGTATGCGACGTTTGCGATGCGACAGCTTTGTGAAACGAACCCCTGTTTCCAAGATCTGCAAATTATTATCCAGAATTTTCCCAGCATTCTGTGGCCGGTTGTTCAAAAGTGTATCAGGCTTAATACCGGTATAACTTGCTTTGCTTTGTTACGCCACGTCATTTAGACCGGTATTAAGCCTAATACACTTTTGAACAACTCAGCCCAGTATATTTAACTTGACAATGTCATCAAGATAGGTTAGAGCCCATTTTAATCGACCTACACTTTAAAACTTGTGATAGCCGATAGCAAAGGTGCTTCAATCACAGAAACATCCCAGTCATCAGGGGTGGGTGGTTCAAAAGACATGGTTGAATGATTGATCGATTGATTGTTTGGTGTTTTACGCTGCGCTCAAGCATGGTTGAATGACATGGAGTAACAAAGAAATTCCTTTGTTACATGTTCTAACCTGCCAATAAGCACATTTTTTTGAAGAACCGGCCCCAGGTTTTTTGGAGCTCTGATATTTGATAAACTGGCCTGAAGAAATGGGTGAGGAATTTATAAGTTGAGACAAGGTGTTTCATTGCAGTCATGCATGTGAGAATAGTGAGGTGATATGAAAACTGAATATTCTCCTCCTCAAGTCAGTATTTGGAGAGTTAGAAATATTGAAGATGCACACACATATGAAAGAAAATCTGAATAAGACTGATAATGCGTTTGAGGTTTTAAACCTAACTCAGGTTTATTGGGGAAGGAAATTGATTGATGTTTTACCCCAAATTCCTGATTATTTCAATTTTATGGTGACGTTACCAGGTTTTGTGGGGGAAGAAAACCAAGCTCTTAGCATGGTTGGTTGAATAAGGTTTTACGCTGCACTCAAGATTATTTCACTTATATGGCGGCGTTGCCAGGTTTAGTGGGGGAGGAATCCGGTCTCATTGCCCGGAGGAAATCCCCGACCTTTGGCGAGTACCTGGCAACTCTTCCACATACGGCGACCAAGGGAAAAACACGCTTAAAATTTTTTCATTTTGTATTTCGTGTGAGTGGGATTCCAAACTGCGCTCTAATGATGGAAGGCCTGGACCACTGAGCCCCCTCTTAGGCAGCACGGAGAAAACCCCTAACCTTTAGTGAGTCCCTGGCAGCTTTTCCATATTTGATTTTGTTTCCTTTGAGTGGGATTTGAACCCCAGACGCATCGATGGAGGGTCGGGGTTGAACTGAAAGCCGTTCGAGCCACCAAGGCACCCTCCATGCGGAGAGGAAACCCTGTGCCTCTTGTTGATATATTGAGTTCAAATGCTGAATTCTGATAGTCGCGACACTAAGAGGCTTTGAGGCCATCAAATAACTAAAACATTGGCGAATGAGAAAAATCCATACAGTATGTGGCCTATACGTACTGAGATACTGATCAAAAAGTTAACAAAGTTTAAATAACCAGGACGACCATTCATTCATTCTATACCTAAGTTAGTTCAAAACAATACTTTATCATACACCCTGGTGACTAGAAGCACTAAAAAGCTTCTGAATTGCATGTCTTGAGAAAAACATCTTTAACTGGGAACGCTTTAAGTTCATGATTGGAGTTCAGATGAAGAGTTATGCCCCCTTTACTGAGGCTTCATACTTGGGATTTCTTTATAAAGAGAATTTATTTGAAAACAAATAGGTTGAAATCATTAATGAAATCATTAATGTACTAATAAAACGACACTACGCTATGTTATTTGATTAAGACTGTCAATTGATTAAAATATGGAATGGGGAGGGTCTAACTAACAGCCTGTCCACACACTGAACACAGAGCTTCAATAGCACTAAAAGCATTTAATACTATAGTATAACAAATACAGTCAAATTGAATCCAAAATTCAGTCAAACTCTCACCCTAGGGGAAAAAGCATATGATAAAACTATAGTCTACAGAATTTTTTTTTCTAAAAAGAAGAACAAGAAATAGATTGCAAAATACAAACTGAAAGCTAAAAATAATGCAGCTCTCAAAAAAAATGTAAAAACAATGCATACTGTACATGATCACTTGAAAAGTCAAATTGCACACAACACTAGTTTAAAAACAAGTGGGTTAAAGTACTAAAATGCACATTGTCGTGAAAACTGGACCATTTTTTAAAAACGTGCACCAATCAAATGCTTTTACCTGGTTGACATAAAAAGTGACGCTACCGCTCTGTAACGTAGTCTGGTTATTATGACCACGAGACTACAAAAACGTAGAAATTAGTCAGCATCTCAACACATTTTAGTGAAAATTATATTTTCGCCACAGATGAGTATTTCATCCAAATGACAATATTTAAAGAATTCTTACAAATGAAACAATGTTCCGTGTCTCAAAATTATTGTTGGTCTTACGGTCTTACACACGATTGGTCAATTGAATTTGGTGTTTGATTGGTGGCCAATCAGAATCACTCAGAACGGTGGCTATTGATTGGTTGGTTGATGTGAACGCAGCACATAACATTAATTCACTTACAAGACTGTGTCGTCAGGTACAGTGAGGGAGGAAACGGGTTATCAGTCCAGAGGAAACCCACTTCAAATTTTTTAGACCAATTGTAATCAAAGCGTACATGTATATAAGACCCAAGACTTGACAGCATAATATACAGAAAATCTGTTCTTAAAATTAAAAAATCCAAATTTTCAACTTAGTTCGAAGAATAAAAAAAAAACCCCTGAAAATACATCCAACTTTAACATCTTAACACGTTGACGGCCGACTGCGAGATATCTCAAAATGGAAGGCGCACCGGATTCTGCTGGTACGAATTATCTCGTGGCTTAACATCGATATCTTTTTGATAAATCACACTGCCAGACATGACATATCTCATACAGGGTTTTCTCACAAAGCATCAAGGGAAATAGCACGATAAACAGACATTGGCCATACCCGTAACAAGCTTGAATGACAAATGGGAGAGCCCTTGCACTTTCGAGTTATCTCGTAGTCGGCAGTCAACGTGTTACACAGTTTCATTTTGAAATTCTGCCAAGTTATCAAACACAGTCTGACCTGTAATACTTACATTTGAGGGAATGTACAAATCAAATACTTGAGATGTATCAAGGTCAATGGCATGGAAGCCTGACATTGACCCATAGATAACCGTTATCAAACACAACCTGACCTGTAATACTTACATTTGAGGGAATGTACAAATCAAATACTTGAGATGTATCAAGGTCAATGGCATGGAAGCCTGACATTGACCCATAGATAACCGTTATCAAACACAACCTGACCTGTAATACTTACATTTGAGGGAATGTACAAATCAAATACTTGAGATGTATCAAGGTCAATGGCATGGAAGCCTGACATTGACCCATAGATAACCTTTAACCGCTGACCTTCCTCCACTGTCAAGTCCACTAACAGGGGCTTGTATTTCAAATCACCAAATGACTGAAAAAGACAAAAAATTGATTGATTGATTCATGTTTACGTCGCACTCAAGTGGCTGCAACCAAGAGAGTGATTGATATTTTATAAGGGAATTATAATCAGAATTACGAAGTAAATAAAAAATTAAAAAAAAGTTGAAAAAAAAAAAAATCAAATATACTGATGGCTACAAGAGTGTATGGGTGATAATTTTTTTTATTTTTGATAGCGAATATTAAATCAAGGAAGATAACAATAATTTCTACAATTCCTTTTTTTTTAAAAATAAAATTTATGAATTATGATATTAAATTTCAATACATATTAATTTCATTTAATTTAATAATAGCTGTATTAAACTCACCTTAAATGCCATAAACTTGTGGTATGGTTTAGGTGCCCATGCATAGATTTCCACACTATCCTGAAGAGCTATCACTAAAAATTTGATTCTTTCATATTTTACTGAAAAAAAAATACAGAAATAATAGAACTCTACTTTGATCCATCTCTGATACACAGCTTGATTGATTGATTGTTTTGGTGTTTTACGCCGCGCTCAAGATTATTTCACTATTATGGCGGCATTGCCAGTTTTATTGTGGGAGGAAACCGGGCTCTATGCCCGGGGGAAACCCATGACCTTACGTTGGTAACTGCCAACCATCCCACTCCACAGCTTGAATAAATCCCTCCATTAGAGACACGCTGTGGCCAGAAAAAAAACCTTTGAGATGGGATATTCTAAACATGACCAAAAGTTACACATTTGAGACGTGATATCTGTAACATCTCAAAGTGGCCTCACTGGATTTTTGGTACTTTTCTTTAAATCTGGCCAAGCCACGAGCACTATACTATTTCTATCATGAAATGTTTCAAGAGAATTTTTCAGGTGTCTTTAGCCCATAAATAAGACCTAATGTAATAATCACATATTAAATTAAACAAACAATAAATTTAAGAAGAAGAAAATTGCAACATCATCACCAACTAATAATGTTAAGCAATGTAGTCAAGACTATTTCACTCATATTGCGGCTTTGTTGGTGGGGAGTAAGCCACACTCTTGCCTGCAGGATTGTTTGAGTGATTTTTACAAACATATAATTAAATGACCAGACTTCATCTTTTGTAAACCAGGGCTGCTCTGTATCTTACCCTGAAGTTTAATAAAGTTGTATCTTACTGCTTTAAGGTAGGGGAGGAAAGTAAACTCTTAGACAAATACCTAGGCCGTGTTTCACCAAGCGGCGTAAATGTATTTTTTGCTTAACTTTCATACTAACGCATCTCTACAGTATGGGTTGCTATGGCAGTTACCTTAAATCTTACGCTACGCCGCTTTGTGAAACAGGCTCCTGGCAACTCTGGAAACCTGCTTCATGTTGGGAAGACTGTTCTAGTTAACTTACCAATTTTAAAATGAACACATCCTGTAAGTTCCCCTACATTCACCCAACCATTTTTCTTCTCGTTCTGGTGAAAAAAAATAAAAAATCCCAATAAAACTTCAGTTCAAAAATGGTCTATTGACTTTAGGAGGGAGGCTCGAAATGTATGACTTAAAATGGCATGAGCTGATAAGAGTCAAACATTTTTCATAGATTCTGATTGTCAAGCGGGTTCAAGGTTCATTGAAAATCTAAACACTTGACGGTAAAATGGAGAAATATCTATACAATAAGAAGCCTATATGAAAAGTGCTTGAAAAGTAAACCCCCAAAAACCATGTCATTTTAGGTCTAAGTAACTTTTTAACACTACTGCGACGTACATTTTACACCTGTTGTACATACAAAACTTCTAAACTGTACTTCAAGAGACAAAATTAGCAGAGATTAACTTGGAAAAAAGGGAAATTTGGAGCCAGTTTAATTCAGTGTAACAAGTTATAACAAGCAGCTTGTATTGTGAACAGGGGTTTAAATTCTAAAGGGGATGCCAATTTCTTTTTTTTTTTGTTATTGCTAATTTTTAGATTTTTCGCTGTTTTATGTCACACTCAAGATTATATATCTTTCACTCTGAGACACATTGGCACAGGGGAATAAGTTCTGGACTAAAATAACTATAAAGACAAATCACCCCAGAAATATATTATATGGTAAAATAGAGGCAAACCAAACTTCAAACCTATCCTAGAGGATAGGCCGGCAAACCAAACTTCAAACCTATCCTAGAGGATAGGCCGTTTGTAGCATTAGGGATTCATTAGGTCTTTCTATTTGCTCTGGTGACCAACTTATTATCAGTCATCAACCTAATGAAATATCATAGGTTTGGTTTGTTACAACAATTTATGGGGTGTAAAGGTCTAAATGATATACCTCTTTTTAACACAATTAGAAACTTGTCTCCATGGTTATTTTAGACAAGAAGATTTTCCCTGTGCCCGTGTGTTTTAGTGATCATAAATATTATATCCACCACCTTAACAAAACCTGATCATACTAACCGCTTCCATTTTGAAGATTTTATTCTTCAGCCACGACAAATAATAAACCCTCATTCGGTTTTTCTTCCCCGATATTGTGACCAGAATGTTTTGTCCCTCGAGCACTTCCATTTGTTGGAATCGCCTTCGAGAGATCAATGTGTAGACTGAAAATGAAATAAAATAATAATAATAATATTCTTTATTTCAAGAGGGTTACATAAATGAAATACACTCAATCAGCTGAATGGCTGTTCTACCTTTTTTGTTATTGCTAATTTGTTTCATTTTTTATGCCCCACTTTTATTACAATTGAACGATGCAATAAAAGGTGAGAAAAATTGAAAACGTTAAATTGAGATATGGTAGATCTTTTTGTGGAAATTATGATTTGTATTTAGTTACGAAAGTTCTATAAATGATTGATTGATTGGTGTTTGGTACAACACACAATGCTTCCAGCCCTAGTTATTAGCGTCAGCAGTTTAATTGCCGTCGTCAACAGTATAAAAGTACATGTAGATCTCTAAAGTGTCGTGCTAACTGCTGTCGCAAAACCAATTTAGGTCAGCATTTTTTTTTTTTCGTGGTAAATTTTTCTAATTACTAGGGCTGGCTTCAAGGTACTTCACTTATTCTATAGTTATTTGTTCAATGTCTGGGCCCAATATCTCAATGTCTACCCCTTGATTTTAATGATGACAATGATGTCGTATTATTGGTTGGAATACAAAATTAGGGGGGGGGGGGGTATGTAGATTTGAATCCACAAATCAACCAAAATATTTAAGCACACTTTTCATTATTGACTGATTGATTGGGGCTCAACGTCACACTCAACATCTAGGGTATCAATTGTGTGACGACTTCATACTTTTGGTAACAGTCTTTTTGGAGACAAAAGTTTGAACCGGACAAAAGATTCCCCCACCCCCTAAATATTCTCCATAGATCACAGAACACCAAGAAGGCAATCATATAGGGAGCGCAAGTCACGTGTGAATTCCACATATTTCCTGTCACCGGCACCGCATTGCGCATGAGACTGAGCTTTTTTTCATTCCAACGTGACATTTTAATCTGACGTTATGGAGCGAAATACGTCAAATGGAATTGCAACGTCATCAAAAACGTTCTTAATGGCATCATCTGTCACCGGATATCACAAAATCTCGTAATAATTCTTTTGAGACTTGCGCTCCCTATAATTGGTATACTTAACGTTCCTTCGTGCTGGTCAACAAACATGGCTAAAGCAAAGCCATCATGCCATTAGCCGAGGGTGTCTTTCCATAAATGGATTGATTGTTTGATTGGTTTGGTGTTTTACGCCACGCTCAAGATTTTTTCACTTATATGGCGGCGTTTTTACTGTGGGAGGAAACCGGGCTCTATTCCCGGAGGAAACCCACGACATTGGAAATAGAACATAACATAATATTCACAACATTTTAACAGTATTCACCTTTGCCTTGTCCACTTCTATCTAATAACATAAGACCATTTTCTGTCCCAATTAGAAGATTCACACCTGCCAGGTGAAAAAAACAAACAGCATTTTATTACTTACAGTGTAGATTGATTGGTGTTTTACACCACGCTCATCGTTTATCTCATATATATTTATCTGACATTCTTTCAACAGAATTAGTAAAATAACCGACACTGATTGACCCGGAAAAATTGCAGGCCAGGGTGAGTCCCTGATGATGATAATTGCAGCTTGCTTTCTTTCAACAGAGATTGATGCTTTACGCCACACTCAAGATTATTTCACTTATAATGGCGGCGTTGCCAGGTTAAGTGGGGGAGGAAACCAGATTCATGACCCGGAGGAAACCCCTGACCTTTAGCGAGTACCTGGCAAATCTCCCACATACGACTTACCACAGAGAGGATGTCTTATAAATATTAGTAAATATTTAACGATACTTTTTTTTTTTTTTTTTGGGAGGGGGGGGGGGGGGTGATTTGAAGAGTTATTAGGTCTGAGATTTTATATCGATAACTACAATGTTTCGTTACCAAAAATCTATTTCAAAGGCATACAGGATAAGTTAACTAGAATTTTAATCAATATCAATCATCAAATTATTATTTTTCAAAGTATCGCTTTTCTGAAATGAATAAATCCTTCAAGAAAGTAGGTCCTAACGTAAGGACAAAATATAGAGTTTTAGAAAAGACTAATTAAACCAATAAATCTTTGAAAAGAAAAAAAAAAATACACTTGGAATAAAAAGAGACAACGATATAAAGGAAAGAAAAGGAAAAACATCAAATGAATTCTACCAAATCGTTAAAAAAGCTTTAGCAGTTTATCAGCAGAGAAAAACAAGCAATTTCATTTACACAGAAAAACCGACAGAAAAGATTCAAGTAAAACCATTTGAAAAAGAAGCAAGCTCACAAAAAAAAATGATGAATTCTTGTTTATCGATTCTAGACGGAATCGTTTCTTCAACACAAACAGTGAATTATTGGTTTCATTGTGAAAAACTATGTCATGAATAAAGTGGTTAAAACCCAACAAAGGTGCCTTATCAATTTCCTTGTCAACAATATGGAGTCTGAGTCTTGATTTATGATCTACGTTCCCAGTCTTAATGCGATTCCAAAGCAGACCTCAGCCCAAGCTTTGTTTAGCCAATTTAAATTCAAGGCACGTTTAGAAAAGAAAGCTTTCAATGGGCTTGATTTTATCGGTAAATCAATTTTAGATCTGTGGAGTTTTTATAACTTGTTGATGTGCCTGAATATTAAGTAACCAAGTGTTAACAGAATCCAGCAAAAATTCTTTCCATGAATTTTAAGAAGTCAGAGTTAAAGACAAACGCATAAACCCGTTAAATTGAAGAAAAATGCTTCATTATTTTGTTCTTAATTGGAGTTTCTGTTTTATTCCAAAATCGACACACAACATTTTGTCGGACGACCGGTCTTATAATGTTGAATGTCTATGTTTCGTTGACAGTTAGCCTTCATTAAACTTGCATCTGGCAAAAATCTTTAAAGAAGCAGCCCCAGATTTTTTCGATTGTTTTCTGAAGTTACAGATATTTCAACAAGTAAAGATTAATCGCACTTCTCGACGGCTTCATGATACATGGTTTATTCCAGATAGATTATGCATGTATCGATTGATTGATTGTTTGGTATTTTACGCCGCGCTCAAGATTATTTCACTTAATGGCGGCGTTGCCAGTTTTATTGTGGGAGGAAACCGAGCTCTATGCCCAGAACCCACGACCTTCCGTTGGTAACTGGCAACCATCCCACATAGGTCGTTCAAGTGAAAACCCAGTCCGAAAATTTTCAAATTTTTTTGACTGAGTGGGATTCGAAGCGGCAACCCATTGGTGGAAGGCTGTTCGGATTGAGCGTCCAACGCTCTACCTTCTGAGCCCCTGTGCATGTATAGAAACACAGTGAAATTAAATTACTTACCCCCTTCATTAAACTTACATCTGGCCAAAATCTTTAAAGAAGCAGCCCCAGATTTTTTCGATCGTTTTCTGAAGCTACTTTTGACCGCTTCATGATACATGGTTACTATTCAAATAGATGCACATAGTGAAATTAAATCACTTACCCCATAAAGATGCACAGAGAATATCCGAATTAAAGCGCTTCTTGTACTTTCTGATTTCTGGTGTATCACCCGAGGCATCGGCAGATTGAATCGGAGTGACGTTGACGTTAATTTGAGAGCCTCGTCTTGAGGATGGCGTCATAGAACTGACACTCGTCACTGTACCACCGCCTGCTGCACCAAAACCAAAAGCGGAGAAAGATCGCTGATGGCGCATAGAAGGGGTCTTGCTCACAGCTTGCCGATACTGAAGGAACAGAAAAGTTAAAAATGACGATAACTAACACTACATTGATTGATTGATGTTTAACGCCGCGCTCAAGATTATTTTACTTATATGGCGGCCAGTTTTATTGTGGGAGGAAACCGGGCTCTATGCCCGGAGAAAATGCACGACCATCCGGCGGTAACTGGCAACCATCCCACACACACTACATTGATTGATTGGTGTTTTACGCCGCGCTCAAGATTATTTCACTTATATGGCGGCGTTGCCAGTTTTATTGTGGGAGGAAACCGGGAGAAAACGCACGACCTTGCGGTGGTAACTGGCAACCATCCCACACAAACTACATGTACATTGAATGTGATGCTTTAAATTTCTTGAGCTATAAGCTATCATGACACTGACATAGGCAGATTATTTTCATTAGGAGTATTCTTATTCATGATTGCAAATGTTAGAAAATACTGAATCTTGATATAGTTCATTAATAGTTTTAGAAATGTAGGAAGACCCAATTAAAATACTAGGAAGACATTTAAATGGCGATGAGAAGTTTAAATCAGAATATACTAATATCATGTTGAAATATATGTTAGGGTTAATAGATAGTCCAAGTATTTGAATAATTTTCTGTGAAATTCTTTTCTCATAATTTGAATTCAGAATGATCGTTAAAACACAGGGGTGTTAGTAAACAGACATGTTAGTAAAGGCTGGAACAAGACGTAGACGGTTAATATATATTAATGTTGATTTAATTGATTGGTTCATAGATTGAGTGAGTGAGTGAGTGATGCTCAACAGTATTTCAGCTATATGAAGACGCTGTCTCCTTGTTGCAGGGCAGGGTTCATAGATTGAGGATGTTAGTGACAAAAAAAAAAATTAAACAAGCAAAAAGTTAGTGCAGTGCGAAACAAAGTAATCTAAATTACAGTAGATGGAACGTTGAAATAAGAACAGTTAGGATTTCCTAACTAAAGGTGAGCAATGTAGTAATAAACAAAAACTTTCTTGTAAGAAATGTTTGAAACTCTTTAAACGTGGGTTCCATACTAATGATAAAAAACTTGACGAAGACACCGGTACAGGTGTCAAAAGCTCGTGTTGTTCAAAACAACTTACTACGTGGTGATGTCTTAATTTTTTATCATTAAAAACTTTCTTCATTGAGCATCAAAATACTCAATAAATACCTATGACAATCTTGTATGTTGATTTATGTATTATTGCCTTAATCAGGACTATTTCACTGACGAGTAGAGGTTGCCAGGTGGGATTAGAACCAACGCTGCATGGATGGAAGGCCAGTGTTGGACTGAGGGACTATCACTCTAGCAGACTAAGCCATCCAGGCCCCCATTTTTTTTACGAAGAGTGTGTTTTCCTAATTTCCTATCCATCAGATGATAAAACTGGTTAAGAAAGAGCGTCTGCATTGATAGACTGATTGGCTAAACTGTGAGAAGACTAGGGCCTCGTTTCACAAAGCAGTCGCATCGCAAACGAAGCCTGGTTGCTACTGGTTACCATAGTGAAGATATATGACGTCATGGCAACTGCGATTGATCGCACTTTGCGACGGCTTCGTGAAACGGTCCCCAGGATTACCGGCTAAGCCCATGCAGAACGCTGAAAGTCCGGCAACATTTCAGTTTAAATTGAGTACATAAAAACAATCAGGTGGTGGGAGTCAATGACTATGTGACGAGATGTTCACATGTAGCGGTGAAGCACGAGACAAACATTGCCGTGGAGGGGAAACAGACGAGAAGGCTTAGATTTGACTTTTGAACTCACTGATAACTCGGCACCCACCTCTTCCGATGTGGATTTGTCTTGTGGTCGTTGTTGTGATCGGGATTGTGGAGGCGTGTGAGGTGGAAGTAGATCCGGTAGAACTCCGCTACTTCGAGCTGAGGGTTGATCTGAAACACAAAGGATAAAAAATCCAAATTAATAATTTGAGTAGAATTTCCGTGTTTCCACAATCAGTGGATTTATAAATAAACTGACAAAAGACAAATACATATGAAGTCTTGATGTTGAGCCGAGCTTTAAATTGAAATCTTTTAATCCCATTCAAGGATGAATAAAAGCAAAATTGAAACAAAAGAAAAAAAAAACACCCAATATTGACAAAGAAAAACAGTGCAATAATTGATTTTGTTTAGTGTTTACCCACATCCAACATCTTGCTTTTATTTGACTGTGGGCTTAATCTCCAAACAATAATGTCTGACAGCTGAAATGACCCACCCAGGGTAATAAAAACTGTGTTATCAGACTCCAGCTAAGGGCAGTGTTTGTTATAACACTTTTATATTACCTCACATGCACACAGACAGGAGAGTATCATACTATTCTAACAAGGTTGGAGTTTCTCTGATGATACGTCTCAACCCATTTATCATTGTAAAATAATAAACTTTTTAAAAACAAAACTACACGTAACCCTGTTTTTCATTGTTTTCATGACTGTTGTAGGATATGTGGAACTTAGTCAGAAAATGTCGCTAATTCTTGACGCAATTAGAATCCTTAACAATGTGTGTTCTTCGTTCTGAGCCACAGAGGTTGGGTTGGCTAGAGGTTATATCTAATCATCCCATTTACACCACACTCAAGATTATTTCACTTATATATGGTTGCATTGCCAGGTTTATTGGGGGAGGAATCCAGGCTCTATTGCCCAGAGGAAACCCCACCTTCGGCAAGTACCTGGCAACTTTTCCACATACACCGATCTAGTGAAAAATCCACTCAGAAACTTTTCAATTTTATTTCGTCTGAGTTGGATTTGATCCCGCGTCGCACTAGTGGAAGGCCTGTGTCCGACTGAGGGTTTATCACTTTAAGCGACTGAGCCCCCTACAATATTTGGAATTTGAATAGTATTCAATGTGTCAGGTTAACATTTACTACTCTAATAGTTGGTACAATGCATTTTGATTTTAGCATACTTCTCTCGGTAGTTTTGGCCAAGGCAACCATCGTGATATATCACAACTTAATGCAGTTTTATCAATGTCTGTTTTCCTGGTACAAATTTGGCAAAATGCCGGTTGATTTTAGCCATTTGGTTCTGATATGTAATTTTGGCCCTGGTAGCAATTCAGTGTGATGAGAATAAAGAGAGCTATACGTTCCTCTATGAAATTTAACCATGTTTTTAAAGCTAAACCACTGGTTTAGTTTGGCCGATGTCTGTACACTTACCCAAATGTACCCAAAAGAAGAAAAAAATCTCCAAAATCGAAAATTTTTGAAATATTAAATGTATAAAAAAACATATTTTCAAATTGTGTTACTAACAGATTAAAAGCAAAACATATTTCTATTTTTTATTAACAGCTATTTTTTTCATTGAAATTTTTTGTTAGAATTCCACTAGCTGCCATTAAACCAAGATTATGTTTTTCTTTCATCCTTTCTGACGGAAACATACTTTATAGTCTAGGTCGGTTTGGGTAATTGGACAGACCCATGTGGGGGCGAATTGCTGTATAGAGCAAATCGTCTACAGGGAGACTGGATTGGTGGGCGAATTGCTGTATAGAGCAAATCATCTACAGGGAGACTGGATTGATTCTGATACTAGCAGGAGCCACGTTGTATTACCACAGACAGAGTCTCAAGCGAAGTGGACGGAGCTGGTCCGACAATACTTCATCACTGTCGACCTGGTCGGTGAGAATTTTCCTCGTCTCACACGGCTAATCCTTTCCACGTAAATGAAGCAATTTTCATCGGGATGCTGGGAGCACAGAGTCCACTAGCGGAACAAGAGCTGTGATTTTGTTTCGGATAAAAAGCGACTTGATCCGGAAGACAATGTCTGGCGGAGGAAGGCCATAAATCAATCTACGTTGACAGAACCGAGAGTGGACTCCTATTTTAGAGGGACAGGGATATCTTTTGGCAGACTGGCCGGTTACTGATATCAGCAGAGTGACTTCTGACCTGAAGGGTTAATGTTCCTTATTAGACTCATTAAAGTGACGGCCCAGTTATTGCCTTTTTCTCACATTCCCTACTCCCAGGGGCAGGGGAAGAACATCACTCACTCTCCAATACTGATTAAAAAAGGTAGTGGTGGTTGTCCAGCCGTAATGAATCATAGCCCTCTCAGAGTAAATCTGCTCATTAAATTACAGATAAAACGACAACTGCACATTGCAAAGATGAAATTGATAGCCAGGCTAAAATAAGAAAAGATATCGAAGACAGAAAGGCTCTAAGCTGACATTTCAATAGAAGCTTATGTCAAGCTAAATGTTAGCATTGGAATCTGTTATAATCTATATAAATCTAACTTATTGGGGACACCCAGTTTGATGCCCTAAAGAGATCAAGAACTGGGCAATATTGAATTCTAAATGGCTATATAATGAGGTTAAAAGCAAAATGTATTAAAGCGGCATGAGCTGCCAAAATTCACACTTTTTTCATAATTTCTGTTTGTCACGACAGTAAGAGGCTATGAAGGCCATCGAAAAACTAAATGAATGGTGTTGGAATGAGAAAAATCCATACAGCATGTCGCCTGTACAAACCGAAAACCTGTTCGAAAAGTAAACAAAATTTAAATAGCAAGGACGACCATTCATTCATTACCATTCTAAGCCAAAGTTAGAATGTATCGTATAATTTCGAGAGTAGAAGCACTAAAAAGCGTCTGAATTGTACGTCTTAAGAAAAATAGCCAATAATTTCAACATTCTGTTTTAACCTCAAAATATCAACACTTTGGCAGCTCATGCCACTTTAAGTTTAAAATTGAAATATTATTAAATTTTTCTAAAAATCTTTAAAAACAATCCCGTAATAATTCAAAGGAAATACTCGTTCAGTAATGGGAATTCCATGGAACAATTTAATTGGCATGGGCTGCCAAAATGTGAACTTTTTTCAAAAATTCTGATTGTCACGTAGTAAGACGCTTTGAAAGTCATTGAAAAACTAAATGATTGACGTTGGAATGATTATAACCTACAGATACAAAACAATTCATTTAAATAATGAACTATCATTTGTTCTAAGCCTTATTTCGAAACATTACTCTAACGTACATTCTTGAGACTAGGAGTGCCAAAAAGCTTCCAAATCTTTAAATCCCATTCAAGGATGAATAAAAGCAAAATTGGTGGAAGGCTGTTCGGATTAAGCGTCCAACGCTCTACCTACTGAGCCACGGAGGCCCCTCACCCAATATGGACAAAGAAAAACAGTGCAATAATTGATTTTGTTTAGTGTTTACCCACATCCAACATCTTGCTTTTATTTGACTGTGGGCATAATCTCCCAACAATAATGTCTGACAGCTGAAATGACCCACCCAGAGTAATAAAAACTGTGTTATCAGAACACAGCAGAGGGCAGTGTTTGATACAACATTTCACATGTACACAGACAAGAGAGTATCATACTATTCTACAGGGACTGATCCAGGGAAAATTTGGACATACCATTTCGTGAAGACGAGGATTACTTATGGATAAACAACTTCTTAATTTATTGGGTGACGACGTTTCGATGTAGTTCTTACATCATTATCAAAGTCAATGTCATTGACTTTGATAATGATGTAAGAACTACATTGAAACGTTGTCACCCAATAAATTAAGAAGTTGTTTATCCATAAGTAATCCTCGTCTTCATTTGTACTTCCAACTTCTAAATGCCACTGAAAGATTTCCTACCATTTCGGTTCAAAATGTTCCAACAATAAGACCAAAAGAACGTCTCTCTCAAAATTCAACATTAAATGCTGTTTTGACATTAAAATCTGTTGGGTTTAAGAATTTGGGCGGATTTTTTGCTTGTGAGTTTGGGTGCCTATACCTGTATACAGGTATCAAAATGTCTCTGGATCAGTCTATGTTCTAACAAGGTTGCTGTTTCTCTGATGATGCGTCTCAACCCATTTATCATTGTAAAATAATAAACTTTTTAAAAACAAAACTACACATAGCTTGGGGTTTTTAGGCTACATGTATTCACAGAAACCATGTTTTTCATTGTCTTCAGGACTGTTGTAGGATATGTGGAACTTATTGCGACATAATATTAGGAAGGTAGACAAGAACATTGTTTAATCCACCTCTAAAATGGGCTGGGGCCTTGGTGGTTCAGAGAAGAGAGTCAGCCTATCAGCCCAGACACAGTCCTTTGATTGATCAATCAGTCGATTAGACAAAAAAACCCAACAAAAAACAGTCAGAAAATGTTCCTAATTCTTGAGGCAATTAGAATCCTCAACAATCTGTGCTCTTCGTTCTAAGCCACGGAGGTTGGGTTGGCTAGAGGTTATATCTAATCATCCCATTTACACCACGCTCAAGATTATTTCACTTATATATGGTTGCATTGTCAGGTTTATTGGGGGAGGAAACCAGGCTCTATTGCCCAGAGGGAACCCCACCTTCGCCAAGTACCTGGCAACTCTTCCACATACACCGATCTAGTGAAAAATCCACTCAGAAATGTTTCTATTTTATTTGGTCTGAGTTGGATTTGATCTTGCGCCACATCGATGGAAGGCCTGTGTCTGACTGAGGGACTATCACTGTAAGCGGCTGAACCACTGAGGCCCCTACAATATTTGGAATTTGAATAGTAATCAATGTGGCAGGTTAATATTTACTACTCTAATAGTTGGTACAATGCATTTAGATTTTAGCATACTTCTCTCGGTAGTTTTGGCCAAGCCAGCCATCGTGATATATCACAACTTAATGCAGTTTTATCAATGTCTGTTTTCCTGGTACAAATTTGGCAAAATGCCGGTTGATTTTAGCCATTCGGTTCTGATATGTAATTTTGGCCATGGTACATGTAACAATTCAGTCGGATGAGAATAAAGAGAGCTATATATGTTCCTCTATGAAATTTGAACATGTTTTTAAAGCTAAACCACTGGTTTAGTTTGGCCGATGTCTGTACACTTACCCAAATGTACCCAAAAGAAGAAAAAAATCTCCAAAATCGAAAATTTTTGAAATATTAAATGTATAAAAAAACATATTTTCAAATTGTGTTACTAACAGATTAAAAGCAAAACATATTTCTATTTTTTATTAACAGCTATTTTTTTCATTGAAATTTTTTGTTAGAATTCCACTAGCTGCCATTAAATCACGTTTACGTTTTTCTTTCATCCTTTCTGGCAGAAACATACTTTATAGTCTAGGTCGGTTTGGGTAATTTGACAGACCCATGTGGGCGAATTGCTGTATAGAGCAAATCGTCTACAGGGAGACTGGATTGATTCTGATAGTAGCTCGAGCCACGTTGTATTACCACAGACAGAGTCTCAAACGAAGTGGACGGAGCTGGTCCTACAATACTTCATCACTGTCGACCTGGTCGGGGAGAATTTTCCTCATCTCACACGGCTAATCCTTTCCACGTAAATGAAGCAATTTTCATCGGGATGCTGGGAGCACAGAGTCCACTAGCGGAACAAGAGCTGTGATTTTGTTTCGGATAAAAAGCGACTTGATCCGGAAGACAATGTCTGGAGCAGGAAGGCCATAAATCAATCTACGTTGACAGAAGCGAGAGTGGACTCCTATTTTAGAGGGACAGGGATATCTTTTGGCAGACTGGCCGGTTACTGATATCAGCAGAGTGACTTCTGACCTGAAGGGTTAATGTTCCTTATTAGACTCATTAAAGTGACGGCCCAGTTATTGCCTTTTTCTCACATTCCCTACTCCCAGGGGCAGGGGAAGAACATCACTCACTCTCCAATACTGATTAAAAAAGGTAGTGGTGGTTGTCCAGCCGTAATGAATCATAGCCCTCTTAGAGTAAATCTGCTCATTAAATTACAGATAAAACGACAACTGCACATTGCAAAGATGAAATTGATAGCCAGGCTAAAATAAGAAAAGATATCGAAGACAGAAAGGCTCTAAGCTGACATTTCAATAGAAGCTTATGTCAGCTAAATGTTAGCATTGGAATCTGTTATAATCTATATAAATCTAACTTATTGGGGACACCCAGTTTGATGCCCTAAGGGATCAAGAACTGGGCAATATTGAATTCTAAATGGCTATATAATGAGGTTAAAAGCAAAATGAATTAAAGCGGCATGAGCTGCCAAAATTCACACTTTTTTCATAATTTCTGTTTGTCACGACAGTAAGAGGCTATGAAGGCCATCGAAAAACTAAATGAATGGCGTTGGAATGAGAAAAATCCATACAGTATGTCGCCTGTACAAACCGAAAACGTGTTCGAAAAGTAAACAAAATTTAAATAACCGGGACGACCATTCATTCATTACCATTCTAAGCCAAAGTTAGAATGTATCGTATAATTTCGAGAGTAGAAGCACTAAAAAGCGTCTGAATTGTACGTCTTAAGAAAAATAGCCAATAATTTCAACATTCTGTTTTAACCTCAAAATATCAACACTTTGGCAGCTCATGCCACTTTAAGTTTAAAATTGAAATATTATTAAATTTTTCTAAAAATCTTTAAAAACAATCCCGTAATAATTCAAAGGAAATACTCGTTCAGTAATGGGAATTCCATGGAACAATTTAATTGGCATGGGCTGCCAAAATGTGAACTTTTTTCAAAAATTCTGATTGTCACGTAGTAAGACGCTTTGAAAGTCATTGAAAAACTAAATGATTGACGTTGGAATGATTATAACCTACAGATACAAAACAATTCATTTAAATAATGAACTATCATTTGTTCTAAGCCTTATTTCGAAACATTACTCTAACGTACATTCTTGAGACTAGGAGTGCCAAAAAGCTTCCAAATTGCACGTAATGAGAAAAATAGTCGATAATATCCACATTTGCTTTTAACAGAGAAATATCAACAACTGGCAGCTCATGGGGACTAAGTAAGTAAGAAAATTGTAAATTCTTGTAAAGTTTGTAAACAAAGATTCAAAAGAAACCCATGTCCAGTGTGTGAAAATCGCAATGAGCGGAAACTTCTTGGTGTGTTGTAAATTCTTAATTAGAAAATTCTTATAAAACAAAGATCAAAGAAAAATCCCCTTCAAAAAAACTAGGCACAGACCCTCAATTGACTTTCATTGAGGAGAAATACCCGGGATTTGAGTTCAACATCCAGCCTAATCTCAACTGATGGAGTGAGTGAGTGAGTGATTGGGGTTTTACGTCCTGCTCAACAGTATTTCGGTTATATGAAGACGTTGTCTCCTTGTGACAGGGCGGATTTCCACCGCTCTTTTAGGTGCTGTCTCACCGAGACGACTTGCCGAAGACAACCAGCAAGCCCCCTCACCCAGTCACAGTATACTGACACCGGGCCAACCAGTCGCTGCTCTAACTCCTATTGCTGAGCGCCAAGCGAAGCAGTAACAGCTACCACTGTTAAAGTCTTTGGTCTGACTCGACCCGGGCTTGAACCCGGATCTCCCAGGCCTGAAGCGGACGCTCTACCGACTGAGCTATCGGGGCTGGTCAACTGATGGAAGGAACAGTCTAAATTACCCCGGACTGAAAATTGCTAAGTGGCTTTTGTTCCAGGAACCCATAATTCAAATGCTACAGAGAAATTTACTTGGAGAACATCAAAGTGACAAGAAAAAACACTTGAGCTATTATTGGTATTTCTACCTTTAGAAATTCTATTAGCCCACGAAGATGGTAAAATTAGGGGAAGCAAATTATGCTGTCAAGAGTTTTTTTGCTGCACTACTTCACCGCCATGTTGATATCCCCATTTAAGGCTCTTACCCGTAAATATATCTTTGGATGTGGATTTAGGACAAATCCCTCACAGACTCTGCATACCAACTGAAGACTCCAATTACAGATATTGTCGCCATATAACCTTAGCTGGTGAGTGTGACGTTAAGCCCCAATCAACCAAATACAGATAAAACAGTTTCTTCTTCACAAAATAATTCTCTTCATGTCTGTATTGCTATTCAACACTCAAAAATCCTTACAATTTTGTTGATTTTTTATATTTAAAAAACATAAATTGATCAACTGTGGTTGAAGATCAGTACATTTTTGATATATACTTTCTCTACAATGTTGATTTTGTCTAAAAAAAAAAGAAAGATACTTTTAAATCTACGCCCCTCTAAAAACGCCTAGCTAGGGGTTTGAATCAAACCCTTTAACACATACACCTCAAGGAAATCTATTTCTAATGGAGATATTCATCCAAGTAGATCATATTCATTAACATGGAAGTTTTTTCAAGCCAAATAAAATGTGGATTGAATTTGCAACAAAGAATGAAGTTACACATTGTCGTACTACATGTACGAACATAGTAATTTGTGGATGGAGACCGAATTAATTTGCAAAAAGGAATGGAGTTACATATTGTCTTAAACCATAAACTATTACCATTTTTTTTAGACCATTAATGACCATTTTGTAAACTGCTTTCGTTGCAGGAAGACAAGGTACATGTAGGTATAGTAAATAGTTGATTGAGACTGAATTAACAACAAGGAATGGAATTACATATTGCCTTGGGATCATAAATGACCATTTTGTTAACTGCTCACTCTGCGTGGAAGATATGGGAAGTACAGTAAAAGACAGTTGAAGAATCAATTTTAACACTTTGCAAGCATGCAGTCAGTTCAGAAAGCTGTTTCTAAAGCGGGCCATCGTACAAAGTGAAATCCCCAAGTGGATTGAGAAAAGATAGAGTGAGAAAAGGACAGGATGAAAAGTGTTCTAGGATTTGGAGCGCTGAGTTAAACACAGTTTATTTTAGTCTTGTGAATTTGTTATGTGTCAGGAGGTTTGGAGAAGTGGAATGAAAAGTGGTTTGGGCTTCTTGTAACTAATTCCAGGAGGTTATCAGAAAACAGTGTTTACTGGACAAGTCCATCAATAAAGGAGTGGGGTTTGAATGGACGCAGCCAATAGCTGACTTTGAGATAGAGTATCAGGGTATTCCTACGGATATGGGTCTTGAGGGAGTCGTATAAAGACTGCTGGGTTTATTTGATGAAGGAAATGGTCAGAGACATGTTTGATCAACCCTTCGTCATTTCACAGTCTATTGAAAAAACTAAGAATCACAAATCACATTTAACATTACACATCAAATACAAATGACTGTGTAGAGAAAATGGGCTCTAAACTAGAAAACATTGGATGGATTGAATGTTTGATGTTTTACGCAACACTTCAGATTATTTCACTTATGGAGAGTCAAGACTTTCAACAAATAGCTGACAACTCAAGTCTAAAATCCAGTAAATTTTTTTTCACTTTTTCTTTGTGTTGAACAGAGCGACGTACAGTAGAGAGCAGATTGAAAAGTGTCTCACGACATAAACAAATTGGGATTTTTTAAAGGGACACATAGCAAAACTGGACCTTGTTACAAACTACTGTCTTGTGGAAAAAATACAAGGTAAAGAATAAGTATTTAGGTGTAGAAGAATCAATTTTAACATTTTGCTTGCATGCAGTAATTCCAGAAAGCTGTTTCTAAAGCGGGCCATCACACAAACTGAAATCCCCAAGTGGATTGAGAAAAGATAGAGTGAGAAAAGGACAGGATGAAAAGTGTTCTAGGATTTGGAGCGCTGAGTTAAACACAGTTTATTTTAGTCTTGTGAATTTGTTAAGTGTCAGGAGGTTTGGAGAAGTGGAATGAAAAGTGGTTTGGGCTTCTTGTAACTAATTCCAGGAGGTTATCAGAAAACAGTGTTTACTGGACAAGTCCATCAATAAAGGAGTGGGGTTTGAATGGACGCAGCCAATAGCTGACTTTGAGATAGAGAATCAGTGAATTCCTACGGATATGGGTCTTGAGGGAGTCATATAAAGACTGCTGGGTTTATTTGATGAAGGAAATGGTCAGAGACATGTTTGATCAACCCTCAGTCATTTCACACAGTCTATTGAAAACCAAGAATCACAAATCATATTTAACATTACACATCAAATACAAATGACCATGGAGAGAAAATGGGCTCTAAGCAAGAAAACATTGGATGGATTGAATGTTTGATGTTTTATGCAACACTCAAGATTATTTCACTTATGGAAAGTCAAGAGTTTCAACAAATAGCTGACATCTCAAGTGTAAAATCCACTCAAAAATTTTCAATTTTTTCTTTCCGTCGGACAGAGCGACTCCCTGTAGAGAACAGATTGGAAAGTGTCTCCCGACATTAACAAATGGAGATTTTTTAAAGGGACACATAGCAAAACTGGACCTTGTTACAAACTACTGTCTTGTGGAAAAAATACAAGGTAAAGAATAATATTTAGGTGTTGAGGAATCAATTTTAACATTTTGCTTGCATGCAGTAATTCCAGAAAGCTGTTTCTTAAGCAGGCCATCAGAGAAACTGAAATCCCCAAGTGGATTGAGAAAAGATAGAGTGAGAAAAGGACAGGATGAAAAGTGTTCTAGGATTTGGAGCGCTGAGTTAAACACAGTTTATTTTAGTCTTGTGAATTTGTTAAGTGTCAGGAGGTTTGGAGAAGTGGAATGAAAAGTGGTTTGGGCTTCTTGTAACTAATTCCAGGAGGTTATGAGAAAACAGTGTTTACTGGACAAGTCCATCAATAAAGGAGTGGGGTTTGAATGGACGCAGCCAATAGCTGACTTTGAGATAGAGTATCAGGGTATTCCTACGGATATGGGTCTTGAGGGAGTCATATAAAGACTGCTGGGTTTATTTGATGAAGGAAATGGTCAGAGACATGTTTGATCAACCCTCAATCATTTCACACAGTCTATTGAAAACCCAAGAATCACAAATCACATTTAACATTACACATCAAATACAAATGACCATGGAGAGAAAATGGGCTCTAAGCAAGAAAAGATTGGATGGATTGAATGTTTGATGTTTTACACAACACTTCAGATTATTTCACTTATGGAGAGCCAAGACTTTCAACAAATAGCTGACAACTCAAGTCTACAATCCACTAAAAAATTGTTCACTTTTTCTTTGTGTTGAACAGAGCGACGTACAGTAGAGAGCAGATTGAAAAGTGTCTCACGACATAAACAAATTGGGATTTTTTAAAGGGACACATAGCAAAACTGGACCTTGTTACAAACTACTGTCTTGCGGAAAAAATACAAGGGAAGGGTAAGTATTTAGGTGTAGAAGAATCAATTTTAACATTTTGCTTGCATGCAGTAATTCCAGAAAGCTGTTTCTAAAGCAGGCCATCACACAAACTGAAATCCCCAAGTGGATTGAGAAAAGATAGAGTGAGAAAAGGACAGGATGAAAAGTGTTCTAGGATTTGGAGTGCTGAGTTAAACACAGTTTATTTTAGTCTTGTGAATTTGTTAAGTGTCAGGAGGTTTGGAGAAGTGGAATGAAAAGTGGTTTGGGCTTCTTGTAACTAATTCCAGGAGGTTATGAGAAAACAGTGTTTACTGGACAAGTCCATCAATAAAGGAGTGGGGTTTGAATGGACGCAGCCAATAGCTGACTTTGAGATAGAGTATCAGGGTATTCCTACGGATATGGGTCTTGAGGGAGTCATATAAAGACTGCTGGGTTTATTTGATGAAGGAAATAGTCAGAGACATGTTTGATCAACCCTCCGTCATTTCACAGTCTATTGATAACCAAGAATCACAAATCACATTTAACATCAAATACAAATGAATTGGGAGAGAAAATGCCAGGGCTCTAAACTAGAAAACATTGGATGGACTGAATGTGTGATGTTTTAGGCAACACTCAAGATTATTTCACTTATGGAAAGTCAAGAGTTTAAAAAAATAGCTGACAACTAAAGTCTAAAATCCACTCGAAAATATGCGTCTTGAGGGAGTCGTATAAAGACTGCTGGGTTTATTTGATGAAGGAAATGGTCAGAGACATGTTTGATCAACCCTCCGTCATTTCACACAGTCTATTGAAAACCCAAGAATCACAAATCATATTTAACATTACACTTTACAAATAACATATTCATGATCACTAAAACACACGTGCACAGGGAAAATCTTCTTGTCTAAAATAACCATGGAGACACGTTTCTAAGTGTGTTAAAAAGAGGTAAATCATATAGACCTTTACACTCCATAAATTGTTATATGTACATGTTGTTTGCTAGGTTAAGAAAATACTAAGCACTACATGAGCTTTCATTGCCATAAGCAATATTGGGGAACGACGACAGCGATTTAATGAAGTGGTCAAAGCTTGGACTGGCAATAGTCTGATGTCCATGAACCAAAATCGTCAATAAAGGAAACAAACTGGGTGTGTAATGTGTTCTTGGAGTGTACACAGCATGATACAGTCAATGACAGAGGCCATTCCAATAGTTAGTCCGGGCTATTGGAGACGGGATGGAATTCGTGACATGTCCTTCAGGCTTAGAACTATTCCGACTTGTGAGTCATATTTTGATGGGAAAATCTGCTTCTTGACGTTCAAATCAAGTCCCTATAAGGCCTTAAGCGTTGAGTAATAGAAAACCACGGAAAAAGATGTCTGTAATATTGGCAGGTCAGGAAGCGTTCAGATGACAAGCTTGTCAAGCTGGACAAATCACATGCATCCATTCAAATATTTTAAATAAAAAAGTTTAAAAGCTAGAATTTTAGTGTAATTCCTGGAAGTTGAGAAAAAGTTAAAGTGGCATGAGCTGACAAAATGTTGATATTCTGACGTTAAAACAGAATGTTGAAATTATTTTCTATTTTTCTCAAGACGTATAATTCAAAAGCTTTTTAGTGCTTCTAGTCTCGAGAATGTACGATAAAGTATTGTTTGTAGCTAACAATGGCTTAGAATGAATGAATGGTTGTCTCGGTTATTTAAATTTTGTTTACTTTTCGAACACTATTCCGGTTCGTATTGGCCACATACTGTATAGATTTTCTTCATTCCAACGCTAATCATTTAGTTTTTAGATGGCCTTCAAAGCCTCTTACTGTTGTGACGATCAGAATTTATGAAAAAAGTGTGAATTTTGGCAGCTCATGTCACATTAAGGAAACAAGGGACATCAGTTCATAAGCAACATATTATATGGGATTGCGAAGGGGGAGGGGGGGGGGGGGGGAGGGGTGAGACCAGGAGTACCAGCAGCAGTTTTCAACAAGGTCAGATTGTTCATTAATTTGTTGCCTTGAGTTCTAAACTAGAGAGGCTTATAAACTTAAGTGGATTTCAAGGAAGTCTCTTCTAATTAACTTTCTTGATCTTCAAAATGAGGAGCTTTGGCCATTTTATTATGCTGGAAGTTATATTCTGAGGCTTGCCAACTCAAGTGGTGTAATTAAAAACACTGACCCAGTGTCCTCCATGTAGTGAGATGAAACTAATTGGTTAAAACTGATGAATCTGAAATGGTGCTAAAAATGTAAGGCTTTTAAAATGATGAGAGGAGGAAAAAGAACGTTTGTGTTCCACTTGTACAGCAACACTTAAGAAAATAACAAGAAGAGTGTGTGTTTCTCATGGACTAAACCACCTATCCGACAACCCCACCCCCCCCTCCAAACTGGATGCGAAGTTTGTGCTTTCTTCAGATATTAAAAACAAAGGAAAGATGGGAAAATTGTAAAATTTGACAACTCGTTCCAGTAAAATGTATTTCAGATCAAACGCTTATAGTAAAGTTTCTGTGGAATCCATTCTGTGCAGCGGCTCAGCTTTTTAAAGTGAACTTAGTCAAGTGCTTAGATAATTTCAATATGGGGTGTTGCCAGATTAAGTGGGTGCGGTAATGTGGCCTTTTTTCTGGATAATACCCACAACCTGGGTATTTGGCAACCAGGGTGATTGTTTTTATCCACTTACATTTTGTTTTCTTGAGGTCAAATCACTTAACCTTATACATTATATTTGGCTAAATATCTCCCTACATCTAGGGATAAAGGTTATGGGGTCAACTGTTGTGACACTTAACTTAGCAATTCTATATCACTAAAGACACTAATTTGAAAGTTTTAACTTTGGGTGTCATTTTGACTTCTTTTAACAAAATAAAATCAAAGGAAAGTTATGGATATTTTTACATGCAAATTTTCAAATCAAATACCCGGTACTAAATTTACAAAAATTTTCAATCCAAAATATGAAGAAAAAAAAAATAATTGTTTAATCTTAATCCCAGTCAGAATCTATTAAAAACACAACAGCAATCGGAATGGATTGTATAGGCCTTGTAATTAAAGGAAAAAATTGACCTTGTTCCACACTAACACTTTATAACACTTTGTATGTAGACAATTTTTTACAAACTATTTGTTATTCAACAAAAAAAGTTAAATCAATATTGATAATTTTTGTGAATAAGCCTGAAGGCAAAGTGCCAGAAAGTCGGATGAGAAACAATCTTATATTCAAGCTTGTCTCCTTTAGAGATATCAGAAATAGTTAATCTAGTCAGGTTTTAAAGGAAGATCCATTAATCAAATGGCTGTAAATGGATTTTCGTAGGGGAAATCGGACAATGGTGAAAGGCAGAGAAAGAAATGGATTGGAATTGTAATCAGGAAAAAAACAGTTTTGAAAAATATGCCCATGTCCTGGTTTTAACACCGAAAGCACAGAAAGGTTGAGAAAAATGCCTCCGAAACAACTTTTTTAAATTTCAGAGATTACAGCAGAGCTAACAGATCACCTAGAATATTTATCAAGAAAATTGACTGATGACTGCAAAAAAGGAGAATGTGTCGAAAAAAATTAGCATATTTATCAAAAAAAATAATAAAATAAATAAATTGGGGGAAAAGCTTAAAAGGAAATATGTTATGATTAGAGCCTAAGTGCCACAAAGCAGGGTTAAAAATGAAAACAAAATCAGCGAACAGCAAATTTTGGCAATTTAAGCCAAAATGACAGATCATCAAGAATGTATATAAAGAAATTTGATGGATGGAATTTGCATTGATTTATTGACCCATTGATACATGTTTTAAGACCTAATAAACATTTGCAACCAGGAATAAAGAAAAACATGTTGAAGCGAATGACAAGATATTTAAGCACTATCAAGATGTCAGCTGGATGCCTTATCGTTCAATACCAGAATAATATTATATAATCTTTCACAAGGTAAAACAAAAACCACTCTGACAGTTCATGATTCCTAAACAAGGGTAGGTTATGCTCTATTAAAATCTGGGTCGAAAGGGGGTAAGCTTGAGGCCAAATACAAATAGGGCAAAAACTTGAACAATTATGGGATAAAAGAGGTATCGTGTTTGAAGTGATGGCTTTAAGCCTTTTGTAGCGATACGCATGACAGCACACCTATACTATTGCGTGAAGATAATTTGCCATGCGTCACTTTATCTCTCCTATGATGCCATAAAGCAATGGGTCTATTGCAACATGAAAAGATATCCCATCATGTACACGTTGATAAATTGTTTTTGAAAGATTTGCTGACTGGCTTTGTTTCAAACTGGGAATGTACAGTATTATGATTGATTGATTGATTGTTTGGTGTTTTACGCCGCGCTCAAGATTATTTCACTTATATGGTGGCGTTACCAGTTTTATTGTGGGAGGAAACCGGGCTCTATGCCCGGAGGAAACCAACAACCTTCCGTTGGTAACTGGCAACCATCCCACATAGGTTGTTCGAGTGAAAACCCAGTCAGAAAATTTTCCAATTTTTTGGACTGAGTGGAATTCGAACCCGCGACCCATTATACAGTATTATGAGCCTGAAAAGTAGATTAGATTTTGGAAATACCAAAGAAAATGAAAAAAGAAACATCCATTGTCCAAATGTCTGTTACATTATGGCGTTAAATATTGGATTGGATGGCCATTGATGGAAAGCCAACATTTTTCAATAAGAAACACAAATCAATGAACTTACTGAAAGATCCTGGTGAAGATTCGACTCGCTGGACTGGGGGTTTGTTGAGATTCCGACCGGAGTCACGGTCTTCACGTTTGTGACGGTCACCATCTTTATCCGGCTTGTTCTGAAATAACAAAACCATCAATATTTAATGTAACGGAAAATATATGAGAAATAGAAAGCAATATTTAATACAATAGAAAGCAATATTTAATACAACAGAAAGAAAATTCCTTTTATACCAACTGACAAACAGCATTTAATGGAACAGAAAGAAAATTCTTTTTTTATACAAACTGAGGAAAAAGGTAAGGTTTAAATGTAGATTGATTGATCTTTTACGCCACACTAAAGATTATTTCACTTATATGGCAGTGTTGCCAGCTTTAGTTGAGGAGGAAACCAGGCTCTTTGCCTGGAGGAAACCCCCAACCTTCAGCGAGTACCTGGCAACTCTTCCACATAGATAAATCTAGAAATATCTCACTTCTAACAAGGTCTAAATTTATACAGAAACAGCCCAAGCCAACAGACAGATAAACAGTCAAATCAATGTATGTTTATTTTGTTTGGGCTTCAGGAAAAGTATGATTAAATGAGACATAAACAAGTGAAATAAAATATAAATCCATAATAATAATATTGGACATAACAATGTGAAATAAACATCTCACAAAAATTCTTTCATCAAAACAACTGTATTTGTTGATAATCTCAACAAATAATTTAGTTTCTAAAAATAACTTTTGAGGGAGAGACAATCAGTGACAATTCTAAAAAGTTTGATAAAAGGCTTAAGAGAGAGGGTAATAAAATAAAATTAAATGCTAGTTAGAGAAGTTGAAATCTGCAGACATGAAAAGCCTTTTCTGTGCAAAATCAGAGGTGAATTTAACGTCAAAATTAGACAAATGAGAGAAGATGCAGACTGAAAGACCTTTGTTAGAATTCAGAGACTGATCTTCAAAGGCTTTTGGAGAGATGTTAAATTAGCTAACCATTGGGAGAGAAAAAAGGGCTTGTGACGTGGAGTGCAGTTTTAATTGACAGTTAAATTGTTTCAAATCAAATTGGGCTTGTGTTTATGACAGGCTTCGAAGCGTCTTGGGCCGGAACCCCTGAGAGGCAACCCGCCTCTGTAGACAACCACTCGTAGCTCATTACTCCGTATGATGTCCCGATAATTTAAAAGCATCCCCCTATTGACAGCCTGATTATCCCACACTCCCCCCTGTCTCTCGACACGTCTCAATACCCCTTAAACAGCTTCTTTTTTCACTGGAATGGTTATCGGTGGAAATTTGACCGAATATGTAGAGAAATTGAGGGATCTGATAGAAATGAATACAGAATAGTAGACTTAACAACATCTCAGAGAGTTTATAAAGACAGAGATATTATTAAACTCATAGAAATATAATACATTGATTGATTGGAGTTTAACGCTGCACTGAAGATTATTTCACTTTTATGGCGGCGGAAATGTAATAGAGATTTTGCTTGTATAAGTAAGGAAACGGTGGTGTTTTCTTAATTCCTTACTATGCTAAGTTCAGTGAATCAAATAGATATTTAGCCTTCTAACACAAGTTTCACACACGGTTTCTGATTAACATTGAAAGCTGGCAAAATATTTACAATGCTTTTTTGATCAAACAAACCAGAATTTTTCAAGAAGGGTAATCTAAAAGAAGTTTAGTTTAGTGTCAAGAAGTAACAAAGGTCTTGATGAATAAATGTTCAGGTTGGTAATTCAAACTAAATACATGAATATAGGAGTTTTTTTCATGAACTACAAACCTTCATATTGTGTTGACAATCAAAACTAATGAGAAAAGTGTGAATTTTAGCAGCTTCTAATTTTATTAGGTTCAGAAAAACATATATTATAAACCATATTTACTTAGTTTTTACAAAGGTAGGATAAAGAGAAAAGGGAGTTTAAAAAGGGATTTGACAGCTGGTTCAGGTCTGAGGATTTGTTTTGGCAATGCTTAGATTCCTTAGTAAGCCGGACAGGCAGACACCTAAGAAATGATCAAGATGGACTTGTCATATTCCAATAAGACCACAGCTTTTTGATTCGAGGTTGGAATTTCTAAATATATATATGGTAATTTCCTGACTGATCCTATCGTGTCTTCATTTTCAGTCCTCGAGCAGAAGCAAGATGAGATTTGATGTGTGAATCCAAGCTCAATGAGATTGGAATAATCCTGGCTGTAAAGCTTATCAGAGAAATAAATTCTGTTCGACCAATCTGCTGGCCGTATCAAAACTGGTTAGTAATATTTATACAGCATCTGAAACTGGTATAAACCAAGTTAGAAGGTTTTTATCAGACAGGCCTCGGTGGTGCAGTTGGTTAGAGTGATCGTCCCTCAGTCCCACACAGACCTCCCATCAATGCGGCCTGGGTTTGAATCACACTCAGACCAAATAAATTTTTAAAAAATTTCTGAGTGGACTTTTTGCTCGGTCGCCATATTTGGAAGAGTTGCCAGGTACTCGCTGAAGGTCGGGGGTTACCTCCCCCCACTAAACCTGGCCACGCAGCCATATGAGTGAAATAATCTTGAGTGCTGCGTAAAACATCCATCAATCAATCAGTTTGACCAATCTTTGGGCCGTCTCCAGAACTGGTAGGGATTTGAATATGATGTAAACGCAGTCAAGAGTCAGATCGCATTGCAGCAACTGGCCAACCTTGTAATACTAGTTTGAATTTCTCGATGGTATTTACTTGAGTTTCGAATCAGAAGAGGGCTGGAGTAAGAAGATTACAGATGGCTGATAATTTTCCATTAGAAATTGAGAGAAACCCCTTATTATAAATACTCCGCGGCCATATAAGTGAAATAATCTTGAGTACGGCGTAAAAAATCAATCAATCTGTTTGACCAATCTTTGGGCCGTCTCCAGAACTGGTAGGGATTTGAATATGATGTAAACACAGTCAAGAGTTAGATCGCATTGCAGCAATTGGCCAACCTTGTAAAACTAGTTTGAATCTCTCGATGGTATTTACTTGAGTTTCGAATCAGAAGAGGGCTGGAGTAAGAAGATTACAGATGGCTGATAATTTTCCATTAGAAATTGAGAGAGGGACTGAATCACACATCATCAGAGAAGAAATCTAATAGTACTAAGCCACCTAAATCAGTACAAAATCATTGCGCTGGGTCAACATCACGGTCAAGCGGACAATCTGACCACACAAACGGTCAAATTATTGATCAAGAGAAGTCCCATAAGAGTTTTGTTCCGCTAGCCTTTCCCTTGATCAGGAATCCCCCGAGAGTATCTGAGAGACATAATTCCAAGATGAAATGAAACACACTCCAACAAAACAAATCTAATTATTTGCTATTACTCTGGTTAAAGCCTTCTCCAGCCAAATCAATAGTTAGTAATCTAGACCTTGATTCAAGTCGCAAACGCTAAAATTCTCATTTCCAATGACGGACACGTCAATATGAAGAGTTATTTCAGAATATGTCATTTTGACGGCCAATTAGGAATAATCTGCCAATAGAAAGTTTGCAATAACTAGATTTGCTGTTTCTTTCTTGAAAGCCAATGAGTTCTTCTATGGTTGATTGAATTCAAGTTTATGCCTCAGATATATTTCTTCAACCTCATGAGAAAACTTACAAATAATGCATATTGATGTTGTTCATCGGAGTCGTGAATATTCCGTAAGTCATTTAAGGGAGGATTTCAATCTAACAGTTCATTAGTTTGATCAGTGTTTAATGCCATATTCCATGTTTATCATTTCCATTATCTAGTTCTGCCAGATTTATTGGCTTCAGACACTTGGCTCTATACCAGAGGAACATCATAGACAGCGGGCTTGATACTTTGGGTTAACCTAAAGAATTTTTATTCCAATATTTCTGGTCAACTTGCAACCCAAGCCCTGTAGAAAAAAAACACATTGGGCTTCAATTGGGGATATATTTGAACCTTGCTGTCAAATATCATATTGGCAAAATGCGTTTCTTTAAACATGGGGGAACTGAATTATTAATACTGAATATCTCAAAGCCAAATTGTTGTGCGTTGTGAGTATTGTAAATCTATTGTAGCCTTCTGGGATTTTTCGCCAATGTCTGTAATAAACCCCAAGATAATAAACAAAGCCAATGGAAACAAAGACGGTTAGTTTGTTCCAAGACAGAAAACTTCATAAATACTCCCAGGAATCTACAAGACAATTTCCTTGCCAACAACCTCCTGGCTCCTCTCTTCAGACACACATGAAGGACGAACAGAGGGCCGTAAAACAGACATAACAGACTGGTAGAATGGCACAGCCAACCTTCAAGTGTCTCATAAAACACTAAAGAGTTGTTCAAGGGGGAGTAATAAAGTCGCAACTAAATAAGCCAGCAAGACAATCAAATTTCTGCAAAGTTTATCAAGAATCCATCATGAAGTTTGTCCACCCCCTCAACTGTGATTTCTCACGTTCGCTCAGAGAAAATCGTTACTCTTGAGAATATATTGCAGTTACCGTACACAATATGTGAATTCGACCTTCACCTTTTCTATTGATGACTTAGATTGATTGATGTTTTTCATCGCACTCAAGATTATTCAACTTACAGCACTGGCTGTTGGGTGAGGAAACTGGGCTCAATGCCCAGAGAAAACCCCTTACCCTCCCCCTCTACGAGTACCTAGCAACTCTCCGATATACGACCAGGGAGTGGATGGTTCGGAAATGAACTAAAACTAAAGAAGTGTCAGGTTTATAAAAACTTTTGGTCGAGTCCCACTCAGTCCCCCCCCCCATTTTTTTTTTAATTTTTGGACTGGCTTTCACTCGAACGGCCTATGTGGGATTTTTTGAATTCGAGGACGCTTGGGTACGCAGAAATATACTCTATAGCTGAACCCGGCAACAGTAATATTATAAAGCAAGACAGTTATCTCTCCCCTTGTGAAGGAACATCCGCATGTAGAAAGGCCGTCAGGAGCCCAGATCGACAAGCCCATTTGGGTAGACGAGGGAATAAGTGATTTCCTGGAGGGAGCGGAGAACTGATGCAAATTGCTTTGGCTCTGAATACCCATCTATAAGTAAGAGAAGATCCTATACATATTAATAATTAATAAGTCATTTCTTAGAAAGACTGCTAGGGCAATATATCTGAGTACCCAGTCTGGGATAATGGAAATAGATCAGGCAAAACTAACATCTGTAACACGCTTCAACGTGTCAGTCAAATAAAACCATTTCAAGGTTACTTTGGGATCACACTGAACCTTCTCCCTTCCAGTAATTGGAAATATTTGCTTTTCTAAAATCTACAACATACCAAAGCCGTTAGCCAGACAATGCGAGACAAGAATCTATGGATTTCTCCATCAACGCAAAACAATTCACCGGAAATATCACCCCAAAAAACCTAAGACTAACTCCATAGTCGCCTGATAATAGCAAAATAAAGTCTAGAAATATTTTGTCAACATTGGAATAAGGCTTTTTCACATGACAATATGGATCAGCAGAACTACTGAATTCTGTAAAACAATCGTTCTAGGCTCCCAGTCAAGCTCGCTTATGCAGCTTTGCTGATATTTCGCATTAGGAGATGAGTGAAATCTGTGTTACCCCACAACTTGATAAACCATAACATTTTCCACACTGACATTGTACTTTTTTTTCTACAATACATGCTAAATAACATTGACACCTGTCTAAGGGGATATTTTTTTTTTCATAGAGATGTCTTGGTAAATAGTGGTTGCACTGTTATTTTACTGAATTAGTAAATTAACCGACACTGATTGACCTGGAAAAAATTCCGGGCCAGGGTGAGAATCGAACTCACGACTTAGGGTTACTGTTATTTTAGTCAAGAAGATTTTCCCTATGTTTAGTGTTCATAAATGTATATATATAGAAGATACAATTACCCAAGAACAGTTAGATACATGTTACATGCCATATTTTGATTATGTTTGCGGGAAAAAACCCTAAAACAATACTTCTGACAAAAGGGGTTTAACTTTAAAAAATCCAACTATGTGTCTGACAATGTATGCTTGTATATTTCACAAGCTCTATGTCAGATGGTTTGGCACAATTTCCAATGGTTAAAGGCCCACTTGCCGCCGTAGCCTGTTAAAATTGGCTAAGAAAACCAATTTACATGAGCTTAGTACGACTAATACCACTAAACTTAAACATAGGACACATAAAACATGTCTAGTTAGCTTTAGAATGTAGAAATAGGGTGAAAAACAAACGAAGAATCGAAGCCTGATTACAACAACAATGATTAGTGTCGGTCAACTTTCGTGTTGGATTACCCTCATTTCAGGCCTTTTTATCTGTGGTTTACACTCAAACAATCATCAGCAGGCTTTTCCCGTCACTGTTAACCGATCGTCAGTCTGTATTTCTCAGATAAATAGGCCTACGTAAAATTACACTGTGCCGTTAATTCACTCACTCGACTGAAACATAAAATCTCCAATAGGGGGCAGTGTGGTTTGTTTACGTTCCGGGTACGTAACAATTCAAATTTTCAAATTCAAATTAAAAATACAAAGTGACGTCCAAACTTTTAAATTTTGGTAAAAATAGAAAGTTCCTAACTTATATTGTCTGGGAAAAATACAGAAAACGGTCTTTCTTTTTTAATGTAAACAATATTCCTGATTTTCGCGGCAAGTGTGCCTTTAATGGTCTAGTTCTCATTGCCGATAGATAAAAGTCTATCAGGCACTATTCCTGCTCAACCACAGGTTCCCAAGAGATAGTTTTAATATAGAGATCAATTTCAATGTTTTCTCGCTTCATCTGGCAAAGAGCGAACTTGATCCCGTGCTAACTGAATAAATCTGCAAATGGCAAGAGTATACACAGCGGAAATAAAATTATATACTAGTAAACTGTGCTTCCCCGGACACCAGTACACATCTATTCGTCAACACACTTTACGGTTTTGGTCAAATCCAGAAATTGTGTCTGTAATATTTGTTATGTATCTAAAAGGCGAATAAAATATTGTTTCAACCAGTATAATCTCCCATCATTTCAAATCCCAGTCATAAATGTTGTCTGGCCATGGTCAAATCCATAAATTGTGTCTGTAATATTTGTTATGTATCTAAAGGTGAATAAAATATTGTTTCAACCCGTCTGTTCTATAATCTCCCATCATTTCAAATCCCAGTCCTAAATGTTGTCTGGCCATGGTCAAATCCAGAAATTGTGTCTGTAATATTTGTTATGTATCTAAAGGTGAATAAAATATTGTTTCAACCCGTCTGTTCTATAATCTCCCATCATTTCAAATCCCAGTCCTAAATGTTGTCTGGCCATGGTCAAATCCAGAAATTGTGTCTGTAATATTTGTTATGTATCTAAAGGCGAATACAATATTGTTTCAACCAGTATAATCTCCCATCATTTCAAATCCCAGTCCTAAATGTTGTCTGGCCATGGTCAAATCCAGAAATTGTGTCTGTAATATTTGTTATGTATCTAAAGGCGAATACAATATTGTTTCAACCAGTATAATCTCCCATCATTTCAAATCCCAGTCCTTCTAAATGTTGTCTGGCCATGGTCAAATCCAGAAATTATGTCTGTAATATTCGTTATGTATCTAAAGGCGAATAAAATATTGTTTCAACCAGTCTGTTCTATAATCTCCCATCATTTCAAATCCCAGTCAGGCCAATGAGGATAAAATAATAGAATACCAATGGCACAGAATCCCAAAGAATTGATGATTGCTTGTTTGGTAATTGATTGACAGGAGCCTGTTTCACAAAGCGGCGTAGCGTAAGTTTTCACGTAACTGCCATAGCAACCCATACTGTAGACATATGTTAGTAAGAAAGTTACGCCAAAAATACATCTACGCCACTTTGTGAAACAGCTCCAGATGATTGGACCTAAGCAATGATTGTAAAATATTTTACACAAAAATGACAAAGTTTCCCACAGAAATGATGATGGGGCCTGGGAGTTGTTAGAGATTTTGCGATATTCATTGACGCTTTTTGATGAAGTCACTGGGCTCTTTGCACACAAAACCACAGACAGTTTGACTGGTAACTAGTGAAAAACAATTGACTCCCATCAACAAGTTGAGAAAAACTAAAACGATGAAATGAAATATGGCCTTATGTTTATACACATTTGTAACTGGACGGAAATGTTTTCCTTCAAGAATAAAAAAAAAAAAAAAAACATCAAACAGAAAAAATAAATATAAGTTACATTGTTTAGTTTACGTTTGTTAAACTTATCAAGTATCTCTTACCTCCACAAGTTGATAATAATAATTATCCACAATTTTGTAATAACAGAATAACGTTTCTTCTCCGTCGGGCTTCATTTTGGTAAGATCCACAAGAATTTGTCCAGAAACGACAGAATTATTTAGCACTTTCAAATGGAACAATCTCCAGGTTCTTTATATCACAGACAAAAATGCCACAACAGGAATTCACATTGCACAACAATTTCAATGACTTTCTAAAAGAGTTACTTTTTCTGCATTTCCAATCAAATATCAACCTCTAGGGTGTTGAGATAACAGCTTGCTTCCGTGCCTTGGCAAAAAAGATTGTATTTCACCGAGGAAATTAAGTCAGCCTAGAGATTTCCCTATTGAGAAATGAAAGCTATGAGGTAACACGTTCTCTCTATTTTGATGTCCTTGGCCAAACTTTTCATTTCTATTAAGTGAAATGAGCTAAGCTCTGAAGGGAAAAAGCTCTGGACAAATTGTCTCTCTTTCTTTCTATTCAAACAGAGCACTTTTAAGAGGATCGTTTCAATTCCCAATAAGAGAGGTAGCCGTTAACAGTTGGAAATGGTCAACACACAAACCAGTAAATCTCCAACAACTGGAAATGTTCACATAGAGAGAGATGAGCGATATCAAGAGTAAGGTACTGTACTGGTTATCACCAGACTGACCAGGGCAGTTCTACCTGGGGTTAATAAAAGCCCTAGGTACAAATTGGATGAACAGACAGGTAACTGGCTCAGCCAATGTTTGACATCAAAATGCTAATTACTAATAAATAATTACAATGGTTTTGTTTGGGCTGATGAGGGTGGGGGGGGGGGGATTGGGGGGTACAGGTATGATATTAAAACAAGGGCTGCCAGACAGGCTGTTACAAGACACAGCAGGTCATAACCTATGAACTTTCACCTTACTCTAGATTGATTGACAGGTGGGTGGGGCTTGTGGTAACACATGGGAAATAAAAATAAAATATGAGGTTCTAATCAGTGATTTAATTTACGGCTGATAAAATAAGGCTTCCTTATTTTTCTAAGTCTGCACTTATCACAATTCCTACTTCTTTGCCTTGTTCCAATTGAAAAGTGAAAGCTGCTGATAAAATTAGCACCTGGTAGTCTTGTTCCAACAGCAGACCAAATTGAAACCCTGCAAAGCTTAATTCAGATTAGACTGGTCCTGATATTGGCTCAGCAGGCAGTCCCCAATTAAAAGATAACAGAGGTGGCCTGTATGAGAGAGGCTTACTGCTTCAGGGAGGAAAGGCAGGCCCAGAATCAATTCTTACAACCACCACAAGCAATAGGGAAGGTTTCTCGTTCACCATACAGAGCCACAAACTAAAACAACTTCTTACAGTTTATCTACTTTATTAAACAATCACTCTCTTACTGCAAATATCTTGGGCGCAAGATTTAAAATGGACACAGTTTAACTAAATAAGAGTCTCCAAAAGTCTGTTGATGCCCGAATAAAAGTGTAGATGTTGGCATAAAGGTAAATCCACAAAAATCTTCTGATTACCTGACAGATGTTAAATACAAGCAACTATATTTCCTGGTAACCCAAACTATGGGATTCCACAAAAGGAACAGGGATTTAATTTAAACTGTTAAATATGAGGCTTCCAAATGCTTCTAAATTTGGGTAAGAAATAGCCAATGTTTCAATATTACTTATTGACCTTCCACAATGCTGATTGTTTCTTTGTTTGAGATCATGGAGTCTGGTAATGTTGTGAGAGTGGATAAGAATTGTTATTTCTAAACGTGGGATAATATAACTTATTTACAGCCCTGCATATTTTACAGCATTCACATTGGAAGTTAAGAACATCTGGTGAACTCGACAACTGTGACAGGGTAAATATGAATGTCAAATGTTCTGGTTGAAGTAGAAGACAATTGATAAAGCGAGGAATCCTTAATAATGTAGGGCTTCAGTATCCAGTGGTCAGTGCACAGCTGGTCACTTCACAACTCTAAGTACTCTATTAGTGGTCAAGGGACAAAAGCCTTTAGGTCTTTATCCAGTTAACCATCAGTAGTGTTAAGGAACAGCTCTTTGGTTATCATCAGTGGAGTGGACACTACCTGTTAATGGGGCACACTTATTGTGGGCTGTGGACACTACCTGTTAATGGGGCACACTTATTGTGGGCTGTGGACACTACCTGTGAATGGGGCACACTTATTGTAGGCTGTGGACACTACCTGTGAATGGGGCACACTTATTGTGGGCTGTGGACACTACCTGTTAATGGGGCACACTTATTGTACAATAAACAGCCCTCAACACTGAAGGATTACCAACAAGCTGCTTCTGGCTTTGTCAAATTCTTACAGTAATATAATAAAAGCAGTATTGTTGGACTGTTTTGTCAGCCCTTTCTTCAAAAATATAAAGCACAGTTCTTAATATTGTGTTTAACTGAGAGGCTATTGTTAATTCTGGCGCACTTGCTAGACAATAAACCACTCATTCAACACCACTACTTGACAGTCATTGGCAAAGGTTACTAATCAATCAACAATGGTATTGATTCTGATTGATTGATTGATGTTTTACGCCACACTCAAGATTACGGTATTAACTCTTAGCCGATCTGTTGGATGAGAAAGTGAAACAGTCTTGTTCCAAATGGTGCAGAAATATATGAGGACATCTGAGATAAACAAAAGTATTCCTTGATCAGAAAATTCCCAATAAACTTGGTAAAATGACAGTATCAAAGGAATCAGCAGTGGTTTCAATCATAAATCTGATGTATCAGCAACAAAATGTTGAATTTACAGCCTTCTGCAGAAATGTCTTTGAATTCCTCCAAAAAATGAGTCGAGAACTTCTTAAACTTGTGTAACCATTGGCCGGATAAAATCCCAAATATTGTTAGACGATATAACACTAGGAAGACTTGGCCCCTAGGTCATATCACAGGCCAATTAGTTTAAGTACTCTCCATGGATCTGGTCTGTTAACATCCTGTGTATAACAAGGCTCAGGCTACAAAATGAAGCAGGGTTAATTGAGTGACTGTTTTTTAAGCCTCACGTAAGTCAGGTCCGTCATATACCCCCTCTCAAAATAATATATCCTCTTTAAATTGTTAAGTTCCCAAACAATCTCATTTTCTAAGAACTAGTCAACATGTAGCAGTTCCGCAACAATCTCATTTTCTAAGAACTAGTCAACATGTAACAGTTCCGCAACAATCTCATTTTCTAAGAACTAGTCAACATGTAACAGTTCCGCAACAATCTCATTTTCTAAGAACTAGTAAACGTGTAGCACAACAGAAGTAGATGGTTCACCAATGTCTGTTTTGGCCTTCCAATTGTTTTTTTAAATTAATGGTTGACGAAGGCTATAGCCTTGTTGTTCATTAATTTTTTATCATCTATCCACTAGGGTAGATGAAGGCTATTCTTTCGTTGTTACGGTTTTGAAAAAAAAAAACCCAAAAACTTGATAGGTTCAGATGTACAGATTCAGATTCTTTAGCTTGATTGATTGATGTTTTACGTCGCACTCAAGATTATTTCACTTAAGATCTTTTAGAAGTAAGATACAAATACATAGAATTGGGGATGGCGAGAAACGGGGTGGGGTCCTTAGTTCAGGCAGGATTAACTAATGGCTTGGCTCTAAGGTCAATTCACTGTTCAATAAATTCAGCTTGAGTTAATCCTGTCCCAACTTGGTGAATCTTCTGTGGCACTGATTGTAGGGCTGTAATGATAGTTTATATGATCCCCCCTTAGGGTGTCACAACGTAGTGATTAAGACTTCTTAAGCGGTTTACATTAAAATCTGACACATGGATAATCTGATGTAAACGATGATGTTTAGGGATTTAGACAATCACAGCTCCTGAATGTCCTTTATTAAAATAGTTCCATCTGTCGACAAACTGTCAGAACAACAGTATGATATAAAACACTCACAGCTCCTCAAAAACACATTTCTAAATGTCTAACAAATAAGTCAGTGTGATTTCAAAGATACAGCTTTTGTACTGTATTTCAATTCACTGCGTTGGCTTCAAGCTGATACCATGAGTAAAATGGACCCTTGATTAAAAATAGCGAGATGTCTGTATACCTATGTACTTCAGTTAGGTTTGTTTAAAATTCATTTCCTTGATTAGCCCTAAAGCCGATTCTTGATCAAACTTTCAGATATCATCCCATCAATATCCCACAACTCTGAATTCCTTTTCAAGAAAACAGGTAAAATTGGCCACAGCAGATCAAAAATCCTTTAACAGAAATACATACTTTTGTCATAAAAAATCCTTTGTACACATCAAAGAGTCTTTAGTACTAGTAGCAGATCGTCCTATTGTTATTAGATAATAGCACAGTGGAGGGCCAATAAAGCAGATATCACCCCCATATTCCCCTACCCTTTAACAGCAGGTGGGCAGCAGGGTGTAGTAACATGCAGTGTTATTGCCCTCCCAAACCAGCATACAAGAGGACTGAGATGAGACCTATACTTTTTCCGCCCCTAACAGCCCTCCACTCTCCCAGCTGTCACAGTCAACCCACATCCCATTGGCTCATAGCTCAGGACTCCCAATCATCCAATAACAGAGGCTGCAGAAGGGGGGACACACACATTGCTTCAATAGCTTTACATCACCCATTGTTGTCTGACTGCAGCCGGAATGGACTAGATAAAATAGTCTCAATTCCTGGCTCTTCATTTGCCAAATTAACATCACGTCTTTTCAAAGTCCCACAGCAATAAGACTAGCTTCACCAAGTTACAGTTTAAACATTTAAGAAAATTCAACTAACTATATGGTTTATTCGTAACCTATCACCTGCAAGTTACATTGAAACGGTCCAAGAATTATTTTTTTCACCAGAAAAACTGAGCATTGAATGAAGTCTAAACATATTTTTTAAAAAGTAGTTTCATAGTATTGGATCTAGGAATTACTTAATCATGAAGCCTTCATTTCATATGGAGAAATTCTTTCATGGAATGACTCCAGGTAGGGCATAATTAAGGGGGGGGGGGGGGGGGGGGCAGGAGGTCAAGAGACGGAATGTTGCCCAAAATCTGGATGATCCAGCCCAGCTGCTATCATTGCTATACCTTTCTCACCTGTGTGTAATTAACAGGTGGTGTAATTGATAGGATATGTAACACCTGTACTGTTATCTCAAGTGGCCATTGTGGTTTTGGTACACAATACAACACAGAAGAGCATCAGGCAAATATAACAATATCAACTAACACAGTACAAGTTTGAAACTAAATTTCTTCAATTAATTGATTCATGTTTTAAGTCACATTTTAAAGTGGCATGAGCTGCCAAAAACAGCAAGAGGCCTTGAAGGCCATTGAAAAACTTAATGATTGGCGTTGGAATGAGGAAAATACATACAGTATGTGGCCTGTACGAACCGAAAACGTGTTTGAAAAGCAAACAAAATTTAAATAACCGGGACGACCATTCATTCATTCTAAGTCAAATTAGTTCAAAACAATACTTTGTCGTACATTTTCGAGAATAGAAGCACTACAAAGTTTCTGAATAATACGTCTTGAGAAAAATAGCTGATAATTTCAACACTGTTTTTATGTCAAAATATCAAAATTTTGGCAGCTCATGCCACTTTAAGTTATTTTGTTCATATGGAGGCGTTGCGAGGATTATTGGGGGAGAAACCCATGCTCTTTGCTGGAGGGAAAGCCCAGTCTTTAATGGTTACCTGACAACCAAATTTCAAGGACTAACTTTACACCATCAGCAACCATTAATCTAAGATATATTATATATACCATATTCCTGGTTGCTGACCAGGAAGAGCTTCTTAAAGTTTGCAAACCGAAAAATGTGGCGTAAAACAAAAATCAATCAACTAAGATTATATGACAATGAATCAGTCTGGAAAAGTAGCGCTTAGACAAAATTTGAAGCCTTGACAATTCTATTTTTTTATAATGGCAGAAAATGTTCTGATTTTGAGCGAGGAGTATATACCTAGTATAGTACATAGTAAAGGTTTTAGTCTACACAAAGTAGATAAAATTTGTGATTTTTCAAATAAGTGGACATAATGTATTGGTCTGCTCAGATGTCTTTCAATAAAACTTCAATTAAACACAGAATTTGAATCAGTTTGGGAGGAAATGACACATCTTGGCTGGGAAATGGGATTAAAACTTTGGGGGAAATTATTGGCATTTCCTTATTTACTGACCGTATCAAATTACATACTGTGATATTCACCACACAACAATGGAGTACCACAAACCAAAGTGGGAAAATGAGAAATGTGTTATTTGACAATCTCTTCATTCGAACAGCTTGAGAAATGTTCTACCAAAGGACCAATAAATAAATACTCTACATAAAATGTGGTTTACTTGAGTTGCATAACGTTTTTCTAATTTTCTATTCAGGGGGAAAACGGAGAGGTGGTTTACTTTCTGAAAGAGCCAATAACTTTAAGGGATAAATTAGTTTTATGGTTTGTTGCAAACACTAGTTATAAACAAATAACCTAATAGCAAATAAGGCTCTCGAAGATGTCATAGAGCAGGATAGAGACTAGATATGTACATGTATAAGAACTTTTGAGTAGTCTGTTATCAGCAAGATTAACAGATAGATTCTTCTATGAACAAGAGGGGGGGGGGGGGGGCTTACCTATAACCAAAACACATACTACTTTATAAATTTATGAACCAGTGACTGATCCAGGGAAGATTTGGGCATACCGTTTCGGTTCAAAATGTTCCAACAATAAGACAAAAACAATATCTCTGGCCCAAAATTCAACATTAACTGCTATTTTGACATTAAAATCTGTTGGTTTTAAGAATTTGGTATCAAAATGTCTCTGGATCAGTCTATGTGAACACTAAAACACACGAGCACAAGGAAAATTTTCTTGTATAAAATAACCATGGAGGCAAGTTTCTAATTGTGTTAAAAAGAGGTATGTTATTTAGACCTTTATACATGTTGGTGTATGTTTAATATGAGCTTACGAGAGCAACTACTCTCATCATCAGAAATTACAGCATACCATGAGATGCTTATTTTGTTTCATTCACGAATACCTGATTTAGTTTTAATGTTTGAAGGCCATTGGATATCATGTTAAAACAGAGCACAGCCTTTGGACTTGCCAAGATTTATTCAAAATCATTGAAATATCATGAAAGGAAATTAGAATGATTATCCTATAAAGATAAATGGATTATAATTTAAAGTAAATAATGTAATTAATTTAACAAATTAGGTGCAGGTAAAAGCAAGTTGTGACATAAGGTAAATGGATTATGATAAAGGAAAGATAATAGGACCTTTTAAATCTTTTTTAAGATTATTGGATTATTTAATTTCTATGAAGTACTTAATTAAAATCTGATTAAAATATGAAATAATTAATTTGTTAGTTTTTTAATGAAGTGAAATTCAATTATCAACCAACGCCTAAAATCCATGACATCAAAGCTTAAATTAAATTCTATTGGATTAAGAAAAAGATTAGCCGTGTATTAAAAACACATATCTAGAAATTGGATTATCTAACAAAAACACCTGGGTTGGGCTTGGTATTGGCTGTCTAAAGCAATAAATCACCTTTCTTAATTAGTTAATTGGCTCAGGTGATTAGCATCATACTGCTAATGACGAATATAGCAGGCACCAACAGCTAATGATATAACAATGCAGACTTAATGCACCCAGTTTAGTCCAAACTTGATTAAGATAATACTATGACAATAGTGCCTTTATTTATGAACGCTAAAACACATGGGCACAGGAGAAATCTTCTCGTCTAAAATAACCTTTATTGAGAACTTTTAAAAGCTTACAGGAGGGGAGGTCAATGTTACATAGTAACTTGCTACTTGTACCATAATATTAGTTTCTAGAGTTGACCAAATAACCCTATTTTCCTAAATAACAATTTTCAGTAGGTTTGATTGGAGTTTTACGTCACACTCAAGAGGGAGGAGTCCTGCTTCCTCCCCTACTTAAACTGACAACAGCCCTATATATAAGTGAAATAATCTTCAGTGCGGCTAAAAATATCAATCAATCAGTCTAAACAGTACCATAATGTGCCCTAAATACAGGAATACATGTAAAACTCTGCAGCAGAATGAACACCTTTTTTAACTCAAAAGAGGGCCTCTAAATACTGGAATAAAACTCTGCATTGTAATGGGCACCTTTTATAACTCAAAAGAGGGTCTCTAAATACTGGAAAAAAACTCTGCATCAATAATGAGCACCTTTTATAACTCAAAAGAGGGCCTCTAAATACAAGAATAAAACTCTGCATCATAATCAACACCTTTTTTAACTCAAAAGAGGGCCTCTAAATACAGGAATACATGTAAAACTCTGCATCATAATGAACACCTTTTTAAACTTTTTACAAATACAGAACTGCCCAGCCAAAAAAACCAACCATTTTAAAGCCACAACAAAGTTGAGTTATCAAAAAGCCTGCATTCTTTTTTGGCAGCCATAAAAGTCAGAAAATAATCCCGAAAGTCTGGTACAACAATGACAGATGTGGAGACAATAGTAACTTTGGTTCAAATTGACGTTCCTCATCAATAATGCAGCAGACAGTTCTTGGAATCTTAATAGCGATGTAACCAAATGTTTTATGAGGGTGTAGCACCCTCTTGAGCCTCGTCTATACTTCACATGATCGATCTTCTGGGACAAAATGGAATAGTAATAACTCATCCAAGATTAATCAATGTAGCATGGGCGAGGTTTACGAAGGTGGTCCCAATTAACTTGGCAACAGTAATTCTGATACTCCTAGACAAACATGTAATTTTAACAGCCTAAATTAAAGGCTTGCTAATAGCAATGTAATTCAAAAGTTATAGACTTTATGATTAAGTTGCTAAAAAACTGGACAAAGTTCATTCCATATTACCAATTTATTGTTTGAAAAGATTAGTGTTTTTCTTTTATGCCGCATCAAGGATATTAAAATCATATATACACTGAGAAATTGATTGGTGTTTTACGCCACACTCCATCAGGAAGGGGCTCTCAGCCACTTTGGTCGGTGTTTTTACTTGAAACCCGACCAGGGAGGGGGGAGGGATTCTCAGCTTTTATTGATGTTTTACGCCACACTCCACGAGGGGGGGGGGGGGGGGGGGTTGAGGGAAGAAGACTCTCAGCTACCTTTGGTATTCATTAGCCATTGCACTTAAATCTAATCGCTTTGTGTGTGTACATGTGCAAGGTGAGGGGGGTAATTTAAGATTCAAGATTGTGTCCCATTGGTGGTTTGATTGATGCTTTACGTCACACTCAAGATTATTTAACGTTGCAAAGATTAGCAGGGGAGGAAATCAGGCTCTTAGCCGAGAGGAAACCCTCAACCTTGAACAAGTAACTGGCAGCTCTTCAACAAAAGATGATCAAGTTTAAATCCCAATCAGAAATGTTTCTGGGACTAAGCAGGATTCAAACCCATGACCTATTGATGGAAAGTCTGTGTAGAGTGGAAGGCCTGTGTTGGACGGAAAGGCTATCCCTATGCCGACAGAGCCCCCCCATCCATTGGGAGAAAGCAAAATGAATTGTTTGAGTAACATTTAGTAATATCCAAGCAGGAAATTGTGTTTTATAAAATAACCTTTTCATTTCCCGTTTCTACTCACTCAGAAAAAAGCCTCAATAGAGAGTTGTATAAATATAATTTTACACAAATTGGAAGCTGTATCCATTGAACATGTGTGCCCAGAAATTGAGAGAGGAGGTGTATGACGTCATGAAACGGTATTTATTTTCCTCATAGTGGCATGATAATTTTTAATGTAGCGGTTATTGGTCTCAAAAAGCATAAATTATTAGCTTGATTTAAAAGTGCTGGTCTAAAGAATTTATGTTTAAGTAATGTTTAAAATGAACATAAACCTAATATGAATGAATGTCCATTGCAGTAGGTTAAAATTGGTTTTCGGTTTGTACAGGCCACGTACTGTAAGAATTTTCATTATTTTAATGCCAATTCGTAAGTAATTGACTGAAGTGTTTGATTGGTTGATGTTTTACACCGCACTCAAGATTATTTCACTTATATGGCGGCGTTGCCCAGTTTAGTGGGGGAAGAATTTTGAAGTGAGAATCAAAACTAGATGACTAATTAAAAAGAAAATGACAAGTGTTAATGATACGGTCTGAATTCAGAAGCAACACTAGCGGACTACTCTGGTAAATAAGTTCAAGATTAATAAAATAAATTTTCTATGGATAAACAATTTCTTTGAAGAAAGTTTTCAAAACACAACCTTTCGATGTTTTTATTCTAACATCGTTTTCAAGTAAATGAAATCAACTGTACCGTTATCATTTACTTGAAAACTTTCTTCAAAGAAGTTGTTTATCCATAGAAAATTTATTTCATTATCCTTCCAACTTCTTTATGCCTCTTAAACAAGTTAAGTTCAAGATTGTCCAGCTACCTTTTGTTTTAAGAATCCAGTTTAGCAGATCTGGTAAATCAGTCCACCCTACGCCCTTTTCTTTCTCTAGAACAAGGGTAATTCTAACCATTACCTATATACCCTCAGAATGTGCTTGGTAAGCTAAGACTCACCAAAGAATTTAAAGTCAGCTGTGCATGAAGTGAATTTAGGCGGTAACTTAATTAGGGGCAGATAACTCTATAAGAAACCCAGCCTCTTTTCACAGCGGGTGTTCGTATGATAGCTCAGTAAACACCCGATGAACATTTTATCTAATTAGAGCCACAAGTTAGCCACTAGCTTAACTTAGTTACTATATACCGATCTGTCGGACAATGCTCCTACCAGACAAAGAGCTATTGGATCTGAAGACAATTCTAAAGGGACCTTCAATTTTAAGATTACAGTAAACACTGATATAAATAGATGCTTTCGTCAGATCTTTAAAAGTCGGTTTAGTTAAGACTTTAATGAAAAGTAGGAGGCTCTTTTAGATGAAATCTCTCTTCTTGGTTATGAATTTTTTCAAAAGTTTTTCTCAAAATCTATGTCTTTCAGTTATTAAAGAAAAGCTTTCTATATAGAAGTGATTGAATGTCATTTTACACCACACTCAAGATTATTTCACTCATATGGCCGCATTGGACTTTCAGGGAGTACCTGGCACAAATGCCGATCAAGTAAAAAATCCACTCAGAAATTTTTCAATTAAGTTCGGCTAGGATTCGAACCCTGATACATCTACGAAAGGCACTCAGAGCCACCGAGGCCCGCTTATAAATAAAAGTAAATCATACCATAAACATCTGCTTTAGATCGTAGCACAGAAAAAGTCTCTTTGCAAAATATATTGGTAAGATTTACCAAATTCTCACTTTTATATTATAATGAATTAGCAATTCTTCAGAAAATGATGCACCAGATTGCTTTTGATTATTGCTTAACTGACATTTTACGCTTCACCTACAGTATAAGGCGGCGTTACCGGGTTTAGTGAGTGAGACTACTTTTGTACGTTAAAACTTTGTGGCGAATCCAGGATGACTATCTTTTACAGTGTACATAGAGCACCTGCCAAGAGAACATAAATCATCCTTATAGAAAAGATGAAGATAAGTAAGGGATGGAGATAAGACACTTGTCAGATCTGTATTTAATTACCTTGATACCAGTGTTAATATCAACAAACAACTGTAACAAGCCAGGCAGACATACCACAAGGTGTTAACCATAAAATTCCATCTCAGCCGAGCCGAAACACCTACGACAACTCTTACTATTTTGTACATGTTGGTATATATTTATGAGCATTCTTCGAGATTTTGCAACATACAACTAAACAATGTGGAAAAAGCAAAAATCACTAGTGACAGGCAAAAGTGAGTGAACATTTTACCATAAAGTCATAGATAACTTTTTGGCATGTTCTTATCTAACTTTTGTTGCTTATGACTGTTTTACAGAAGGGTGGCAGCCATAACTTTCAGTATAATTACCTTTTTTTGGTAAAAGTGTATGTAAGGGACAGATTTCTTTAATAAAAGAAGCCTTTTTTTTAGTCATACTCAATAGATACGATAGCTCTGAGATTTTTTGGTAAGTTTGTAATTCTAATGAGAAATGATTAAGGCATCAGGGAAACACAGGAATATTACAAACTTTGACATTTTCTGCAAGGAAAATTGCTAAAAAAAGGGTTATTAAGACATCTTAATTTGAATTTGAAGAACTAGTAAGTTACTGTTTCACCTGGAGGAGTTGGAAATCAGATGGATTTTTGAAAGTTTTAACATGGGATAGATAAGACAGTTTGAACTTTAAGGAAAGTTACTTCAAAAAGCGTAATCTTCAAAAAGCGTAAACACCTGAAACACCCTACAAGGAAAATCTCTTCAAAAAGGACAATTTGGAAGCTAGACTGATTTTGACCTTCAAAAAGGACAATTTGGAAGCTAGACTGATTTTGACCTCCAAAAAGGACGATTTGGAAGCTAGACTGATTTTGACCTTCAAAAAGGACAATTTGGAAGCTAGACTGATTTTGACCTTCAAAAAGGACAATTTAGAAGCTAGAGTGATATTGACCTTCAAAAAGGACAATTTGGAAGCTAGACTGATTTTGACCTTCAAAAAGGACAATTTGGAAGCTAGACTGATTTTGACCTTCATAAAGGACAATTTGGAAGCTAGACTGATTTTGACCTTCAAAAAGGACAATTTGGAAGCTAGACTGATTTTGACCTTCAACATGGGCGATTTGGACATGCTATTTTAAATTTAAGGATGATCAAATGCCAGCTAATAAATAATTTCTACTTTATTCAGTTTGTCTTTGATTAAGTAAATCAGTTGGTCTTCCACTGTCAGATATGACTTGTCAGGTATTAAGGTTTGGGAGGAAAAGTCTTAATGAATGAGTCAATGTGTGATGATTCTGTTTATAAAGTGTGAGTGTAATGAGGGGCATGCAATCAGCCCAATCCAAGGAGACAGTCACTCACGGGAACAAAGGCATGAATCATCTAGCCGTGTCGCGAGCCTATGCAAAGTAGAAATGGCATGCCTACGGAGGAACACGAGCCTCTACAGTCCAGGTTCCTGCGATGCCAATTCTATTGTCTGCTGGCATTTCTTTGTCTGAAGGGACGTCAATGAGGCTAGATTCCCCGTCTGTCATCAAGTGACTTTTTTCAAAGACACAGCCGGAATTTCCTTTTAAGAAAGGTGGTTGCAAATTTTTTTTTTTTTCTTCGTCTTTTTCCCCTCGCTTCTTCTCGTGCCAATCCAATAGCTTTGATGGCTTTTGAGAAATGGGTGATAAAATTACTGATGGCATACCGGTATACGTGAGCGGAAGAGGGACGAAAAAATTTCAAAATTCCCTGTTTTTTTGGCTAAGAATTCAATACCTCTGATGGGTTTTGAGCAATAGAAAGTAAAATCGCTCCAGGCGGATGGGGAGCGTTTTGAGAACCAAATCTGCAGAGGAAAAACTCAAACAGAGCCAATTGGGTGAAAACCAATGGATACCCAACTGAGACTTTCTCTCTCATAAGTCATTGTTCCCAAGGCATAGAGTTATAGTGAATTGCATACCGAGGTAAATGAACCGAATATGGCAAGTCAAGAAAATTTAATCTGCTTGGATAGCACTGCCAAAAATCAACCAAACATTACTCTCCAAATCCCCTAAGTGATTCAGGTATTAACAAAGAAAGTGGAACAGTAATGGCAGCTTGGACAAGGGAAATAATTTTGATTGAGGTTTAAGGTCACATTTTAATAGCTAATGATTAAAATATGCTTCAGTCAAAACCGCAAAAAAGGTTGATTTTTTCCCGAAAATTTAATACCAGGAGTTTATTATTAACATTAAGACCTGAAGAGAGGCACGGTAAAATGTCCAAATTCTGTTTTTCTAAAAATCGAAATTACAGTAAAACTGAAAACTTTGGCAGCAAATGTCATTTGAGCTTTTGTAAACATTGAAATGTAAAAAAATGTCAAACTTATTCGAATCTGAAAGAAGTATTTCACAAAAAAAAATAAATAATTTTTGGTGTCCAGATTTCTTTTAGTAGAGAAGAATGTGAGTTCCTTGGCTGATGTACATCAATAACATTGTCAACGTTGATCTTGTCAAGTGGAACCATGCAAAGAAATACCACAAGCCTCCATAATTCATGAGACATTATTCACAAACCATGAATTATTCCAGCCCAAGAATTTCTTTTGTCTTTTTCCAAGTGTGACAATTTAACATTCCAACGAACTACCGGTAAGCCTTGGGGATTATTTATAACAGAGGAGTGTAGCTTGCAGCCCAGCGGCATTTTGGCGACACATGAAAATAGCAAAGGGTGGACCGGAATGTTCAATTAGTCACCATAAACATTGACAGTGAGGAAAAATAATGGTGGTTTTAAGGGTGAGATAAACCCAGGGAGGGTCAGATCACATGCATAATGTCTAATCAATCACACTGAACGTCATTTTACACAATCCATGGATAAAACACAGTAACAAAGAGCTTCCCCTAACTCCGGCAACAATAGAAATTAGGCTGCATCAGTGTCGAGTAAAATGCTTCCGGTAATTCAAAAGGGCACGCTAAACTAACACAAAGGGATCCAATAGAAACTGTTCAAAAACAGCCTGGAAATAATTCTGTGCAAGTTTTATGCCGCATTCATGGTTACTTAACTGTACCTGCCAACAATTTTGAGAGTTTTTTTTGTACAAAAAACAAAACAAAAACAAGCATAATTAATCCCGGTAGCATGGCAAAAGTGTAAATGTAATTTTTTGTGTAATTTTTGTAATGGCAGAAAATCTACCTCTTTTTGTTGACACCCGGATTGGGCACCAGGATTGTACCCAATCACAAGTTGTAATAAACTAAAACCCATGATATTTCATTAGGTTGACGACATTCAGGAGCTTGACCTTAGTCAGTAAGATGTTCTGGAACATTTTCTTATATATTGGCAATGCTTCATTTCTTGTCATTTCAGGCTAGTATCTGGTAGCTGGTCTCATCTCCAAATTTCATTAGCCAGGATATACTAATTCTAAGCCTTGTAATCAACAAAAGTTCCTCAATGGAAGACAGATGTTGTATACAAAACCTGGTGGCAGTTATAATTTTATTTATCATGTATAACATCAGGTATTACAAGAGGATAACAAATGGAGGTAGCAGGTTGAATATAAAACCTGCTGGCAGTTATAATTAAGTACATAGCCCTGAAACCGGAGATAATAGAAATACACTTTGTTTCGTAGCAGTTTTCTACATGTTAAGTGGGGCTTTGGGAATCGGACCACACCGACTAATCAATAGGGATCAATAACTAACAACAACCCTCAGGTGTACGTAATGCAGGTGTTCTCCCATTCTTATCACCTTAATCTAACTAATCAATTAAGGAAAAGAGCATAAGGATTGGTTTCCATGGAAACCTAACCTTTTTTGTTTGTCTCGATAGTTAATAATGGTTGAGTGGATAACATAATGGGAGTGGGCTATTCATATCAGACTGAAAATAGAAATCTAATTTAAAAACAGCACTGAATAAACCGTCTCTATTTCATACAAAATATGATACATTTTTTTAAAACAGATAATGGTCAGCTAAGCAGATCAATTGCAAGGTATTGTATATTTGATCAAAATAAATACAACCAAAAATCAGTTTTAGATATATATGTGCCAGCGCCAGAATATCCAATAAATAGACAAGCTCATGCAGCTTTAACTTTATGTAGAAATTCAACTTGAAATGATTGATTAGTTGATCTTTTTCACAACATAGGTTTTTTTCAACTAGTTTGGCTGCTTGGCCAGGTATAATGGGGAAGGAAATCATGCTCCGTGCTCGGGAAGAAACCCACCAACTTCGACAGGGCAACCCTTCCACATGAGTCGGTCTCTTTGAAAGTCATCCCTAATTCGAAAATGGGAAGAATAAAGCGAGAACCAAAATAACACAAATCTGATAAACATTTGTGATTTGCAAATGACGTAAACTAGCGGCGTCACAATTACTGACCTCAATGGTAGATCGGACAAAACATGCGTCTGTTTTTAACTCAAACTTTTCAGCTTTTTAAAACAAAAATTAGATTGTTTGGTGTTTTACGCCGCGCTCAAGATTATTTCACTTATATGGCGGCGTTGCAAGTTTTATTGTGGGAGGAAACCGGGCTCTCTGCCCAGAGGAAACCCACGACCGTCCGCTGGTAACTGGCAACCATCCCACATAGGTCATTTCGAGTGAAAACCCAGTCAGAAAATTTTCCAATTTTTTGGACCGAGTGGTATTCGAACCCGGACCCATTGGAGGAAGGCTTTTCGGATTGAGCGTCCAACACTCTACCCACTGAGCCACGGAGGCCCCCCATATAGAGATGATGCATTCATATAATTCCTAGTTGGGCTGTAATGTGAGGTGTGACCAGTCAGCGATTCGGGACAGATGGTGGTATCATGTTACCTGTGTGCCCACCTGGGACAGGTGTGGGGAAATCTCTATTACTAAGGTCAGTCTCAGGCAAAATATTTACTAGCACAGTTTACAGGCCTACAGTAGGAATTTATATAAGAAATAAGCTTTTTTCCCCTTGCATTTTGATTGTAGGAACAATAAGAGGGTATAAAAGCCATTAAAAAACTAAATAACTGGCTTAGGAATAAGGACACTTTATACACAATATGTGATATATAAGAACCAAAAAAAGTTCAGTCAGTTTAAAAAGTTTTAAATTACATTTTGGGAACTAACAGCACTAAAAAGTACCCTAGGGCAGTAAACAAGGGAGTAAGACTACAATGATGGAAGATCTCATCCCTCCATTTGAAAGCAAAACGCCCCGAAGGGTAACAATTTACACCCTGATGTGGTTAAATAACAGTTATCTTGAAAAGTGTTTCAACGATCGTTTGTAATTTATATGGATAGGTTATTACATTCTGCTTGTATACAAATAGTGTCATTGAAAATTTTGTTATTCAAAACTTCTGATAAATACAAGGCTTAAAAGTTTTCAAAGTCAGATGATCAGACAAAAAATTCCCTTTTTCATAAATCTGACAAGAGGGTTTGAAGTTCAGGGAAAAACGAAATGATAGCCACTGAAATATGGAAAACACACCGTATTTCTTCAAGATTCAGCCATTCTAATGGTCTAAATTTTCCATTGAGTCAGACTAAAACAGAGACTATTCCCTCTGATCAGCAAATTTTTCTGGCCACATTTAGCATATATCTTTTCTAATGGTTGGATCCTTATGAGGAAAAAAGTGGCTGAATCTTTAGAAGAAATACGGTACAGTCTGTAGACTGAAGGAAACCAGATACTTGTAGAGTTAAAAAGTAAGCAAATGTTCAATCATTTTTAGGCCTAAGTTAATCAATAAACTATTTTAATGTACGATCGAGAGTAACAGCACTTAAAAGCTGAATATTCCAAAATTCCGTCTCAAAAGCAAAAATACCAGCTTTTTTCCAGCTCATGAGTGCATTAACAATTTTGTCTCAAAAGTAAAAATATCAGCATTTTTCCAGCTCATGAGTGCATTTACAATTTTGTCTCAAAGGAAAAATATCAGCATTTTTGCAGCTCATGAGTGCATAAACAATTTTGTCTCAAAAGCAAAAATATCAGCTTTTTTCCAGCTCATAAGTGCATTAACAATTTTGTGCATTAACGAATTTTTGTAGCGCATTTACTAGCAAAACTCAATAGGTTAAGGACCTAAAATTTCTCTCTCCACTTGAGGTAAACCTTCTCAATCTTGCTGAATAAAAGTGCCAAGATTTTGGTAGTGTTTAATACCTGAAGGGTCAAGGTCAATTAGTGTTCTGTCACAGTTCACGGCATTAGATTACATGCTTGTTACAGCATCCAACATTTTAAAGTGGCATGAGCTGCCAAAATGTTGATATTTTGATGTTAAAACAGAATGTTGAAATCATTGGCTATTTTTCTCAAGACGTATAATTCAGAAGCCTCTCGAAAATGTAAGCTAAAGTATTTCGGACACGTTTTCGGTTCGTACAGGCCACATACTGTATGGATTTACCCCATTCCTACGCCAATCATTTAGTTTTACGATGGCCTTCAAAGCCATTTACTGTCGTGACGATCAGAAATTATGAAAAAAATGTGAATTTTGGCAGCTCATGCCACTTTAATTTACAATATTATACAGGGTATGTTCTAACTACTGTATTCAAACACCCTACAACCATTGCTTATACTGTACTTAGTGAATACATTAAAAAGTTGACTATTGACTGATTGATGTTTAATAAATGCTATATTCAACATTATTTCACTTATAAAGGTGTGTTGCTATGCTAAGCTAAGGGGGGGGGGGGGGGGGAGGGAGGGCTCTTTGCTCCCAACCTACAGAAGATACTTGACAACAGAGCAATTGAGTAACAGTGAAATCATAATATTTTCAAATTGATCTTTTGAGATGATAGAACTGCGGTTCTGTCATCTATTGCTGGAAGACCTTTGTCCCCATGAGAGACTTGCTGCATCAAGTATCCCACTACTTTCAAAGATCAATTGATTGATGATTTACGCCGCATTCACGATTATTTTAGTTATATGGCGGCATTGCTAGGCTTAGTGGGGGAGGAGACCGGAGGAAATCTCTGATCTTTGACGAGTATCTGACAACTCTTCAACATACATCGACCAAGAGAAAAATCCAATTGCCAGGCTTAGTGGGGGAGGAAACCCCTGACCTTTGGCAAGTATCTGGCAACTCTTCAACATACACCGACCAAGAGAAAAATCCACTCAGAAATTCTTTTCATTTGGTCTCAGTCGGATTCAAACCCGAGCACCATAGATAGAAGGGACGATCACTGAGCACTCTAACCCACTGGACCACAGATACCCCCTCCTAGTGTCAAAGAATGCTGTGAGATGAAGAAAAGCCATTGCTATCTGAATCATATAGCTTTTTGTATATTTATGAACACTAAAACACACGGGCACAGGGAAAATCTTCTTGTCTAAAATAACCACGGAGACAAGTTTCTAATTGTGTTAAAAAGAGTTGTTACGTGGCTAACTAGTATTATTTGATAAGGAAAAGTGTAGCATGGATGGTTTTACACAACTTCAGGACTTTGTTGAAAATGGATCTCCAAATCCAGAAGAGTTCTGACTAATTTTCCTGATAACTGTAATATGTCTATAGATATACCACTGTTTTTGTGTATCAGATATCATGGTGATGTGTCAGTCATATTAAATTATATGGGTATGATGATTGAAGTAAATTACCCACTAGTTTATTTTCTGATATGTAAAACTTCAGTCTACAGTCAAGATTATGAGGGTTAACTCTTTACCCCATAATGACGCTATTTGACGCCTTGCTTGTATCCATGAACTGTTCTCTGGGTCAACCCATAATGACGCTATATGACGCCTTGACATAATTAATATAAGACCTGATTTTATTTTTTTAATGAAATTTTTTTTTTAATAACTTACTAAAGATAATCTTTTGAAGAATGTAAATGAATATGTTGTTCACTTATTGTCTTTGCTTTTCTGAAATAAATATTTAGAACAAAATAAGGTTGACCTGGTTAACTGTCTATGAATCAGAGCATGGCGTCATATAGCGTCATTATGGGGTAATGGATAAAACACTGCATGGGGTAAAGAGTTAAATAGGAAACTTGACCCAACAAAAAGCAAATTTATTTTGAAAACAATATTAACATTTTTATCAATCAGGTTTAGGATGCTTTTCATAATTTTTCTATCTTACGCTTGGAACTATTTAATGTTTATGGTTAGGCGAAGTTATGATGTTGTTTTGCTCATTTCTAACAGGTTGCTCAAATCAAAAGGTTTCGAAGTTTCGTAAATGGGGTGTTCCAGTGTACAGTATGTAATGGCCGGGAGCCTGTTTCACAAAACGTCGTAAATGCATTTTTTGCATAACTTTCTTACTAACGTATCTCTACAGTATGGGTTGCTATGGCAGTTACGTGAAAACTTACGCTAGGCCGCTTTGTGAAACAGGGTCCAGGGAGTTAAGTGATCATATCCAAGGCAATTCAATGTCCATCCACAAATGAGGTCTTGGGTAAACAATGTTGTAATCAAAGAAAACTTAATATTTTTCAGGAATTTGACCGGCAAGAAAGGTCAACTGGGTCACGTAAAGGTGGCGGTTAAGAAGAATCAAATATTTTTCATGAATTTAGTGGGAAATAAAGTGACCATATCCTGAGTAATGTCCGTTCATGGGAAACGTTTAGGGTACTGAGGTTTCGTAAATGGGGTGGTCAAGACGAGTCAAATCTATGTAATGAAAGTCAACTGACCATATCCAGTGTAATGCCCATTCATTCGTGACGTTTAGGGTACCGAGGTTTTGTAAATTGGGCGGTCAAGAAAAATCGAATCTATTTCATGAATTCAGTGGGAAAATAAAGTGACCATATCCAGTGTAATGTCAGTTCATGGGTGAAGTTTAGGGTCCGAGGTTTTGTAAATTGGGCGGTCAAGACGTATCAAATCTATGTAATAAAAGTGTGGGCCAGGAAGTCAAGTGACCATAGCCGCAGTAATGTCCATTCATTGATGAAGTCTGGAGTAGTGAGGTTCTACGATAGGTCAGCCAGAGAGACAAGAGTCATTCATCATTGGGGATTAGAGGACTAATGAGAGATGGGAATAATGACGAGGGATTTGGACTCTGACTCTTCTACAGCCCTCGATTGATCGCTTTGTACTGGCGGAGGGCTTCATTTGTCATTTAATGACCCTTTGTACAACAACAACAATTCCAGTCTGGCTCGGTAAAACTTGGACCATTCATGTCCTTTTCACTAAAGGGACAACAGCCATCATTTTCCACAAGAATGTTCTTAGTCTAGAGCAATTGATTGAGCGATTGATATTTTACGCCACATAAGAGATTATCTCACTAAAATGGCCCGGTTGCTAGGTTTAGTGGGGGGAGGAAACTGGGCTCTTAGGGGGAACCTTTGACCTTTGGCGTGTACCTGGTAACACTTTTTATGGAAGCTGGCCAAACTCATTCTTTTCAAAAACTTCACGATCGTTTCATAGGATAATTTGAAATTGTAGCAAAAATTGAAGAAAATATAAGCAGAATATTGATACATTCTTCTCTTCTTTTAACCATTTTAAACGTAATATGGAAAACTGAAATAGCTCTTCCTCAATAATTTAACTTAAAAACTATTTTGGAACTGTCGAAAGCTTGAGTTATTCAACAAAAATACTTTGAGGTGCTGCCTTAATCATTGTTTAATAATTGACTGATAGCATTATGAGTAAGTAACCCAGGTCTTTTATCTCAATGCTCCCTACAGTTTCAGATTAGTATCTTTTATTATCCAACATGTTCATTTATTTTAACCTGCAAAATTGTTCATAATTTAACTTAAATTTATAAATTTACAATGTAACAAAAATTATTGATGGTTGCTAAACTGTGATGTGCAAGATAACATTTACAAATTATCTTTGTAGAAATTTTAAGCAAGATATTTTCTTAAGGGTCTACCACTTGAGATTAGAGGACGATATTAACATAGGCAGCGGTCCAAAATGGCTAATTAGAAACAAGGGAAATTAGGAGTGAATCAGAATGCCCTCTCTGTCTGAGCATCTGTCTCAAGGAAACTTCAAAGTCTGTTAGCAAGTGATTGATTGATTGATGTTTTACGCCGCACTCAAAATTGTTAAACAAGTGAAGACCATCGGTATTGGCTCTCAGAACCAACCAATCTGGGCCAGAAAAAAACACCCTGCCGTCCACTAGTATAAATCCAATCAAAATTTTATAAATTTTTCTTCGGCTGAGTGGAATTTTAACCTGCCAACATTGTAAGAAACTATTACTCTACAGACCAAGCCATGGACCACGCCCCTTAAGCCCTGTCTCTTGGTGTAATTAATCTGATGGATATCAAAAACCCTAAAAGCTTAGATGTCAGAAGATGTTGGTAATAACAACAATGTTCTTTCTAGATAATACATTTTTTAGAGAATACGATGTGTACATGAACATGGATAATGCAGTAGCAAGAAAGGCATGCATAATGAAAACATATTGGATAATTGCACAAGAAAGTTTATCTACATAAAGTAATGAAATTGTTTGATGGAAACTGAAAGTAAACAATGGGAAATGGGATAACAACTGAGGCAGCATGAGTTAGCCCCCTTGATCAAACAATTCTCTTAGGATTCTGTGGTCAAAACTCAATGCTTGAAGGACACAAAAACAAATGACGATCGTTTGATGTTTTAATCGCTTGCAAGATTATTTCACAAATATGGTGGCAGTGTCAGGATTAATGGGGGAGGAAACTGAGCTCTTTGCTTGTAGGAAACCTCCAGGATTAATGGGGGAGGAAACTGAGCTCTTTTCTCGCAGGAAACCCCCAGGATTAATGGGGGAGGAAACTGAGCTCTTTGCTCGGAGGAAACTGAGCTCTTTGCTCGCAGAAAACCCCCATGATTAATGGGGGAGGAAACTGAGCTCTTTGCTCGCGTGAAACACCCAGGATTAATGGGGAGGAAACTGAGCTCTTTGCTCACAAGAAACCCCCAGGATTAATGGGGAAAGAAACTGAGCTCTTTGCTCGCAGGAAACCCCCAGGATTAATGAGGGAGGAACCTGAGCTTTTTGCTTGCAGGAAACCCCCAGGATTAATGGGGGAGGAAACTGAGCTCTTTGCTTGCAAGAAACCCCCAGGATTAATGGGGGAGGAAACTGAGCGCTTTGCTCGCAGGAAACCCCCAGGATTAATGGGGGAGGAAACTGAGCTCTTTGCTCGCAGGAAACCCCCAGGATTAATGGGGGAGGAAACTGAGCTCTTTGCTCGCAGGAAACCCCCAGGATTAATGGGGGAGGAAACTGAGCTCTTTGCTCACAAGAAACCCCCAGGATTAATGGGGGAGGAAACTGAGCTCTTTGCTCGCAGGAAACCCCCAGGATTAATGGGGGAGGAAACTGAGCTCTTTGCTTGCAAGAAACCCCCAGGATTAATGGGGGAGGAAACTGAGCTCTTTGCTCGCAGGAAACCCCCAGGATTAATGGGGGAGGAAACTGAGCTCTTTGCTTGCAAGAAACCCCCAGGATTAATGGGGGAGGAAACTGAGCTCTTTGCTCACAAGAAACCCCCAGGATTAATGGGGGAAGAAACTGAGCTCTTTGCTCGCAGGAAACCCCCAGGATTAATGAGGGAGGAACCTGAGCTCTTTGCTCGCAGGAAACCCCCAGGATTAATAGGGGAGGAAACTGAGCTATTTGCTTGCAAGAAACCCCCAGGATTAATGGGGGAGGAAACTGAGCTCTTTGCTCGCAGGAAACCCCCAGGATTAATGAGGGAGGAACCTGAGCTCTTTGCTCGCAGGAAACCCCCAGGATTAATGGGGGAGGAAACTGAGCTATTTGCTTGCAAGAAACCCCCAGGATTAATGGGGGAGGAAACTGAGCTCTTTGCTCGCAGGAAACCCCCAGGATTAATGGGGGAAGAAACTGAGCTCTTTGCTCGCAGGAAACCCCCAGGATTAATGGGGGAGGAAACTGAGCTCTTTGCTCGCAGGGAACCCCCAGGATTAATGGGGGAGGAAACTGAGCTCTTTGCTCACAAGAAACCCCCAGGATTAATGGGGGAGGAAACTGAGCTCTTTGTCCGCAGGAAACCCCCAGGATTAATGGGGGAGGAAACTGAGCTCTTTGCTCGCAGGAAACCCCCAGGATTAATGGGGGAGGAAACTGAGCTCTTTGCTCGCAGGAAACCCCCAGGATTAATGGGGGAGGAAACTGAGCTCTTTGCTCGCAAGAAACCCCCAGGATTAATGGGGGAGGAAACTGAGCTCTTTGCTCGCAGGAAACCCCCAGGATTAATGGGGGAAGAAACTGAGCTCTTTGCTCACAAGAAACCCCCAGGATTAATGGGGGAGGAAACTGAGCTCTTTGCTCACAGGAAACCCCCAGGATTAATGGGGGAGGAAACTGAGCTCTTTGCTCACAAGAAACCCCCAGGATTAATGGGGGAGGAAACTGAGCTCTTTGTCCGCAGGAAACCCCCAGGATTAATGGGGGAGGAAACTGAGCTCTTTGCTCGCAGGAAACCCCCAGGATTAATGGGGGAGGAAACTGAGCTCTTTGCTCGCAGGAAACCCCCAGGATTAATGGGGGAGGAAACTGAGCTCTTTGCTCGCAAGAAACCCCCAGGATTAATGGGGGAGGAAACTGAGCTCTTTGCTCACAAGAAACCCCCAGGATTAATGGGGGAGAAAACTGAGCTCTTTGCTCGCAGGAAACCCCCAGGATTAATGGGGGAGGAAACTGAGCTCTTTGCTTGCAAGAAACCCCCAGGATTAATGGGGGAGGAAACTGAGCTCTTTGCTCGCAGGAAACCCCCAGGATTAATGGGGGAGGAAACTGAGCTCTTTGCTTGCAAGAAACCCCCAGGATTAATGGGGGAGGAAACTGAGCTCTTTGCTTGCAGGAAACCCCCAGGATTAATGGGGGAGGAAACTGAGCTCTTTGCTCGCAGGAAACCCCCAGGATTAATGGGGGAGGAAACTGAGCTCTTTGCTCACAAGAAACCCCCAGGATTAATGGGGGAGGAAACTGAGCGCTTTGCTCGCAGGAAACCTCCAGGATTAATGGGGGAGGAAACTGAGCTCTTTGCTCGCAGGAAACCCCCGACCTTTGGCAAGTACCTGACAACTATTCCACATAGGGTGTGAAGTGCAAACCCCACTCAGAAATGTTTCAGTTTTACTCTCTCTGAGCCCACGGCCTATTGATGAAAGGCATGTGTAAGACTAAAGAAACACATTTAAAAATACCTATGTAACAAGCCCTGAAAGAAAAATCTTATCTAAGCAAATGTGTTCGGTACTCACCCGTCTGAGGACTAGGGTCTTATCATCATCCTCGTCTTTGATTGGTCCCAGGGCATTGGGGGCGGTGCTTACACGAGGTGGTAATTCCGGAGGGGATGGTTCCACTATAAACACACATAAGGAAACACTAAGTATTTTCTTGAAAAACAATCATCTTTTTATGAATTTTTTAAACACAGGACATATTTAGCTTTTCAATGAACTCTTTTATTGTCTTTAAAAATGGATTTCATGAAAACAAATGGTGAAGTTTGGAAACTTAAGTCCCTTTAAGAAAGGTTTATTTTAATATGGGAGTTGAGATGAGGACATGTTAAAAATATCAGTAATAGACAATGATATGTTGAAGGTATATGCTGTCATGACAGTTAGGCCTTGGATTGGACTTATGTTGGTCATAAATGTTTTGAGAAACAGCCCCCCGGTCCCCGGATTTGATTGATTGTTTATTTCATTCATATGGCGGCGTTCCCACATAGGTCGTTTGAGTGAAAATCCAGTCAGAAAATTTTCCTATTTTTGAGGGACTGAGTGGGATTCGAACCCGCGACCCTTTTGTGGCCCCCGGATTTGAATAATCTCTCTCCCAAACATTACAATAAGATGTTGGTTGTCCAGGGTTTTGTGTTGTGGAACATGATGCCACAGCCCACAATCTCAAATCTTCCCCTGTGGCTGTAGGCAGCCCCACTGACCACATAACTAGTTAACCCAAGGGTAACTCAATTCTTACCATCATGGATGACCATTGAAGAGAGGGTTTCTAAAGTATCTTGGTTAAAGTCACCCTGAGGACTGTGGAGAAAATAAAATAAACATGAAATAATAGTATGTAAGGGTCATAGTTGGAGACATAAAAGGTTCAACAGAAACGCTGGTAATGACTCTGGTATGATTCAGGTATGATTTTAGCTGGTCTGTGTTGGAGTGATGCTTAAGTTTGATCTCGTAAACCAATTTCTTAAGATATAAAAAATGTGCTGAGAAATAATTAAGTCATGCCCACAAAGTAAGTTTTTATGAACAACACAAGCTTTTGCTACCTGTGCCGGTGTCTTTATCAAAGGAGCACAGATTTAAAGAGAGTTTCAAACATTACTTATACAAAAGATGTTAATAATAAGAAATTAAGACATCAGCACGTCGTCAGTTGTTTTTGAGCTTAATTTCTAATCATTAGTATGGAACCCACGTTTAAAGAGCAGCAACAGCTACCACTGTTAAAGCCTTTGGTCTGACTCGACCCAGACTTGAAGCCGGATCTCCCAGGCCTGAAGCGGACGCTCTACCGACTCAGCTATCGGGGCTGGTGATGTTATTGAGAATACTTACAGTGGCCGAGCAGGTTCTGAAGCTAATAAAGTCCCGTCCTTGGTAACGGTACTTTCCTCTTCCTCATCTTCTACATCTTCATCGTCAACGTCATTGGTTTGAGCACCTTCCGTAGCCAGGTCATTTAACTGGGCCGCCAGGGCATCTAGTTCCTAATCAACAAAGTTACAATATTGAGAAAAACAGTAAGTAAATTATATTAGACATCTTGGTAAACTAGATTGATTGATTTATGTTTTACGCCACACTAAAGATTATTTCACTTATATAGCAGCATTTCCAGCTTTAGTGGGGGAGGACACCGGCTCATTGTCAACCGTCAAAGGAAATCAAGTTAGGATTTGTAGCCTTTCTGATAATAACTAATCATCCAGCATGGATTGATCAGACAGAAACGGGGTACAAACCCCTTGCTCATTGATGCAAGGCTCCTCAGATTTAGTGGCTTACACTCAACCTCCTGAACTATAGAGACTTGGAGCGGTCACACTCAAGATCATTTCACGTATATGGCGGTCTTAGCGGGCAGGTTTAGTGGGTGAGAGAAATGGGGCTCTTTTCCAGGAGGAAACCCTTGACCGTCGGTGACTCATGCACATACGGCGATCAAGTGAAAAATCCACTTTGTATTTGATCAGAGTAGGATATTATCCAGCGTCGGATCGATTAAAGGCCTCTAAACTGAGGGATTATGAATGTAATTGACTAAACCATCCAAGGCCTTCTTGAAACTGTGAAAAAGTGGCAGCCACCTTAATAAAGTTCAATTTCAAGGATTTTTGGGTCAAAACATTGCTTCTGATGCCAAAACAGATGTTGGGACTGGACCAATGGGTCGATAGATTGTTTGGTGTTACACCGCGCTCAAGATTATTTCACTTATATGGAGGCATTCCTTATATGGCGACCTCCCGGTGGTAACTGGCAACCATCCCACATAGATCGTTCGAGTGAAAACCCAGTCAGAAATTTTTCGATCCTGCGACACATTGGTGGAAGGCTGTTCGGATTGAGCGTCCAACGCTCTACCTACTGAGCCACGGAGGCCCCTGAACCATTGGGAGATTGTTACTCCTATTTGTTCTCAATACTATATTTATGGACACTTAATCACATGGACATAGGCAAAATGGTCTTGTCTAAAATAACCAGGTTTCTAATTGCGTAATTTAGTCCTATATACCCAATCATAGATTGTTGTAATAAATGAAAACCCATGATTCATTAGGTGGAAAAATTGGCTTTTGTCTGTAAAATTTTCCCTACTATTTTCATTTTTGACCTACCTCTGGTTTTCTCCTCTCCATCCCCCGTAACAAGCCCTGGTTTTTGGCTTCCCCATGAGCACCTTCCTGGCTATGGTTCTTTGGGGTGGGTAAAACTAGAAATAAAACAGGGGGAGATAATCACTAAGTGCAATAGGCTGAAAGACTAGCGTCATTTGAAAAAAAATATGTCATGGCAGAGGTACTTTGTTTTGATTGATTGATTGTTTGGTGATTTTCGCCGCGCTCACTTACATGTATATGGCGGCATTGCCAGTTTTATTGTGGGAGGGAACCGGGCTCTATGCCCGGAGGAAACCCACGACCTACCGTTGGTAACTGGCAACCATCCCACATAGATTGTTCGAGTGAAAACCTAGTCAGAAAATTTTCCAATTTTTTTGCTAGCCTTTTTGAAGCGACATGCATGACTGCCAAATTATACTTTTCTGTGCGGATAAAATTCCATTGGCCATACTATCCTTCCTATGATTGATTGATTGATGTTCTACCCCGGACTCGAAATTATTTCACTTATATGGCGGCGTTGCCAGGTTTTGTGGGTGAGGAAACTTGCCCGGAGGAAACTCCCGACCTTCTACGAGTACCTGGCTAGTCTTTCACATACGGTGACAGAGCGAAAAATCCACTCGGAAATTTTTAAATCGTTATTTAGTCTGAGTGTGATTCGAACCCGCACATATTGACGGAAGGTCTGTGTGTGACTGATGGGCGATACTCTAACCCACTGGACCACCGAGGCCCCTCTATCCGTCATTAACTAATCGGTCTATTAACCAGCTAATCTCCATCGGTGAACAACCAATGAATTATTGATACAATATTGCCCTACAGAAGTCCTTGGTGTTGGTATTCATACCAATGAACTATATGCGTGGAAGGGAGATCACGTGACGTTTTAGTTGTAGCGAGCGCCGCCATTATTATGAGATGGCAATACATATCTGACGTTACAGAGGAAGCGAAAGAACGACGTCACTAGTTCTGACCCACCGACTACGTTATTTACTTCATAATACGATGACAAATCACTCTTGTGACGTCAATTTTGATCGTTGATTCGTGATGTCATAAATTTGTAGAAGAACGTTACTTGCGTTTCGAGAGAGACAGTATCTCTTAGCTATGACGACGATTTTAGCTTGCCAGATCCAATCTTCCCAATGTGACGTGACCATTCCACTCATATAGTTCATTGATTCATACAGATCTCTGCTCAATTATTGATTGTAACTTTAACTTATACACAGACAAAGTTTAAGTACCATTGTAACCATAATGAACTGACAACAGATACACATTACTATATTACCTATAAGCCTGGATTGTAGAGGGAATTGTTTAGGGTTTTGCGCCGCCTGATCCACGGGAACTTTCTGTGGTGGAATATGTTGTTGTTGTTGTGGGGGTTGATGATGACTTGACTGCGGTCTTTGTTGATGAGAGGATTGTGGGCGCGACTTATGTTTTTGATGATGCGGTGACGCTTGTTTTTGATTGCCATGGCGACGACGTCCCTCCCCTTCTTGGATCTGTTGAAAGTTTCGTTTGAGTGTGGACTCTCCTGGTATCTGGAGAATGGAGCTGAGTAACAGCCAAAAACAACAGATGATTAGTTTGACTGATTCGTAGGAGGTAGTTAAAAATAACAAATTCTAAAAATAATTGGATAGCAAAAATTTCATTGCAAAGCTTAATCATTCATATTAAAATTAAAAACATATCAAGTTGTCTTTGTAACTTCATTTCATGCTAGTTGAATGCAACCCAGATGCCTGTTCTTTTAAACCACAAATTACATCCATATCGTATCATTTATTCTAAGGCTGATATAAACTAAATGTTTCTTATTAACACTTCTTGAAACAAAATAGTCTACAATTTTATATTTTTGCTTTATCACAACAATATAAAAAATTCCGCATCTCACGAAAAGAAATCCATTTTTCCACGCAATTGATTGACATTTCACGCTGCACTCAACAATTATTAGGCTTGCCAGATTTAGAGAGAGGAAACCAGATTATTTCCCCTGGAGCCAAGCCACGACCTTCACCAAATGCCTGGCTTGATTGATTGATTGTTTGGTGTTTTACGCCGTGCTCAAGATTATTTCACTTATATGGCGGCGTTGCCAGTTTTATTGTGGGAGGAAACCGGGCTCTGTGCCCGGAGGAAACCCACAACCTTCCTGTGGTAACTGGCAACCATCCCACATAGGTCGTTCGAGTGAAAACCCAGTCAGAAAATTTTCCAATTTTTTTGGACTGAGTGGGATTCGAACTCGCGACCCATTGGTGGAAGGCTGTTCGGATTGAGCGTCCAACGCTCTACCTACTGAGCCACGGAGGCCCCTCCAAATGCCTGGCAACTCTTCAAGTGAAGTTCATAACTATGTGGATTATCTCCCTTACCTTGGCTCTCCTGGTAAAGCTGTGTCTTCTTCTTCCTCGTCACTTCCCTCGTAGATCTCGGGATCCGTCTCGTGATCATCCGCTACAAGAATGTAATACCTGAATTAATGCATGGTTCAAAACCAGTAGCTCCTGGCTAATGAATATGGTTAGGGGTAACCTAATAATACACTAGGGCCAGAATGGTTAGTTGTCATAGAGTGAGATCGTATCCCTCTTGTATTTCTCCCTATGGGCAGCTCTGGGCTCTGGATCCTGTTTCACAAAGCGGTGTAGATGTATTTTTTGCGTAACTTTCATACCAACGTATCTCTACAGTATGGGTTGCTAAGGCATTTACGTAAAAACTTACGCTACGCCGCTTTGTGAAACAGGACCCTGGTGTGCAAGTTCAGCAAGATCAGTTCCAAATTTGCCTTAGAGCCTGCTCTAATGGCATTTTGACAGTGTTATTTCATCAAAACAGAACAGATTATTTCATCAAAACAAACCCCAATTATGTCATCAAAACAAAACCAAATTACTTCATCAAAACAAAGCAAAATTTTAACATTTTGGCCTTAAAAATGAGTGTTAAAAATTTGAGGCGTGTTGGCTGGCGTTTGATTGATGTTCTATGCTGCACTCAAAATTATCTCCCTTACATGGCGGCTTTGTGACAGGAAAAAACCACCAGCTGACAGCCCTTCAACATAGGACTCAGACCAAATAAAAATTGAAACATTTGGAGTGGATTTTTCTCTCCATTACTGTATGTTGAAGAGTTGTCATGTACTTGATGACGCAGTCATAAAAATGAAATAATCTTGAGTGCGGTGTAAAACATCCATCAATCCACATAAGAAAATGGAGTGAAAAAAAAACCACTCAAAATTTTAAAACATTTTGCTTGGACTGAGCGGGATTTGAGGCTACAATCTATCATGTAACTTACGAAAAGGCAGCTAAAAATCAAACTGCCAACTTTTCACAACTTACGTCTCTTATTCTTTTTGTGTCTATCAATATGATCTTTGAGTTGAATGCGGACTTGTCTCTCCGTCGGCTGGTCACGTATAAACTGATGCTTAAGTAGCTGTTCTGTATTAGGTCTGGAGGTGTAATCCTTAATGAGACAGGCTTCTACAAAACTGTGAAACTTCGGAGACCTGCAATTAGGAAAACGAATATATCAAACTTAAATCCCGATAAAAAGCATTAATGAAAAATAAGTTTATAAAAAAAAAATTCATGAAAGTTTATTTTCTACGAAGCTTCAACGACCGTGACAGGAAAATTCAGGTCTAAAGTACAAGGTACAATTTGACTCAAGGTATAAAACCTAAAAGAGAAAGAAATAAGTGAAATAAAAAAATACATGCCATATGCAAAGCAAAATGCAGGTAGACACAGGGAAAATACATGGACAATGATTTGAAAAGTGAGTTGCTCAATTTTATTGTGAGAGGAAACCGGGCCCTATGCCCGGAGGAAACCAACGACCTTCCGTTGGTAACTGGCAACCATCCCATGGAGAAAACTGGGCCACTTGTCAAGATGACCACCCCCCCCCCCCCCACCCCGAGAAAGTTGGGCCACTTGTCAAGATGACCACCCCCCTCCCACAGTACCTGCGCTGTACCTGGCAACTCTTTCACATAGGTCAGATAATAAAAAAAAAATTATTATTATACAACACAAATAAGAAATTCTCGTGCGAATAAAAAAAAAGACAAATCAATACAAATATACTTGTAAGGTCCATGAGAAAATTCAAACATGCCAGGACACAGGCAAAAAAAAAAAGAAATTTACAAGAAAATAACCATTACAGTAGTTTAAGGATAGGTGTTAAAGTGGCATGAGCTGACAAAATTCACACTTTTTCCATAATTTCTGATCGTGACGACAGTTAGAGGCTTTGAAGGCCATCGAAAAACTAAATGATTAGCGTTGGAATGAGGAAAATCCATACAGTATGTGGCCTGTACATACTGAGATACTGATCAAAAAGTAAACAAAATTTAAATAACCGAGACGACCATTCATTCATTCAAGCCAAAGTGAGTTCAAAACAATACTTTATCGTACATTTTCGAGACTAGAAGCAAAAAACAGCTTCTGAATTATATGTCTTGAGAATAATAGCCAATAATTTCAACATTCTGTTTAAACGTCAAAATAACAACATTTTGGCAGCTCATGCCACTTTAAGGAATGATACTGACATGTGCAGTAATGGGGCCTTTGCTAAGCGGTAGATCTGAGATACCAGTTATCTGAGTTTACTCGTTAAATATAAAAAAAAAACTGTTTTCAGTTGACAGAAAGAACATTCAACATAAACTGAATAGGATATCTGATAAATTTATTATTTTTTTAATCACCAATGTTTAGTTTAGTTTAAACAATATTTATTCGGGTCTAGGATTGGCAAACAGGACAAGCCTATGTCAATGCCTCTCCTGATGACTTGCATACAGTTGCAATATTAAACATGTGGACCAATGTTTCATCACTGTTGCAATTATAGACTAGTGGGCTAGTGAGATCGTTGAAGGGCTAGTAAAATATGACCCACACTAGCCCCTGTAAAGTACATTTGTATAGATAAAAAAAAAATTCAATTCAAGCCCTTCATAGCGAGATTGATATTAGCTGATAGAGTTACGAGTTAGATTGAGAACATGTAACGCTGCTTTCAACATTATTTCCGTTTTATTGCGATGTGAGTTACAATAAATATAAATGAAACAATTTGCAAGATAAGTGCAATGCCTTTGTGTAACAAGCTTCCAATATATTCTGTTATCATGGCAAGCAAAAAAGCAGTTGGAACAGTTTTGAAGATACCCAGAGAATAACCATCAAGCCTGATGACGTCAGATAGATTTACACAAAGCTTTCTGGGTAAACTTTGTACCTCAGTTCGCCATTTTGTTTACCAGTGCTACCAGTACCAGACTTTTTTTGGGAAACCATTGGTGATATACATGTAATATGTTTTTATCCACGCAAGTTTTCTGGTGACTTGGCGCCTTTTACGTCTTAATCTTGATACAGTATTATTCCCTCAATCAGCCGAAATGCTTTGCGCGTAAATGTCAAGTGACGTCATCAAGCAATCAGTCAATTAAGTTGTATTTTTTTTCTTTTTAGCCGATATCACTTTCGCAACCTACAAAACAAGTTATGATACTTGTTTCGTTCATAACTCAAAGTTCATGGAAAACTCTAAGTCTCACTAACACGGTAAGAAAATATTAGCATTTTGGGACTGAGTGGGATTCATTAGTGGGAGGCTGTTTGGTTTGAGTGTCCAATAATTGACCTCCTGAGAACGCCCCACAACAGCAAGGATTTAGCCAGTAATTTAATTTAGGATGTCCAAATAGCTTTTTCTGAAGCAATTTTCCAACAACAGGGTGAACAGAATTTTACATTCCTCTTTTAAAAAGGCTGAAAACAGCCCACCCAAAATTGTCATTTCTTTGATGAGTGGATGTTTAGCTCGCTAAATCCATCCACCGACTGAATATTTTACTTTGATGATTTATGCCGCACTCAAGATTATTTCACTTATATGGCGGCGTTGGCTGGATTAGTCCAGAGGAACCCAGGATCTTTGCCCAGAGGGGACTCTGACCTTCAGTGAGTACCTGGCACCTTTTCCACTACCACCGATCAAGAGAAAAAACCCACTTGATAAGCGAGATTCCAATCTGGGAGGGCTGGAAGATGGTTGGTTAATTGATTGATGTTTTACACCGCACTCAAGATTATTTCACTTATATGGCGGCGTTGCCAGGATTAGTGGGGGAGTAAATCGGGCTCATTGCCTGGAGAAAACCCCCCACCTTCAGCGAGTACCTGGCAACTCTTCCACATACATGTACAGCGACTGAGTGAAAAATCCACTCAGAAATTTTTCAATTTTTAATTTGGTCTGGGTGGGATTTGAACCCACAATCGATGGATTGATTGATTGATGTTTTACGCCGCACTCAAGATTATTTCACCGAGAGGGCTGGAAGAAGAACTTAGGCTAATTGACAAAAACCATCTCAGTCCTCCGTAAAAAAAAAAACCCACACGTAAAAAAAACCCCACACGTATCCTGTTAGCTCGAGACAACATGCAGTCGTAACTAACACACATTTTCTTCACCTTGTGAGTATTTTTTCAAAACAAGACACAAAAGGAGAAGAATCTATTTAGTATTTAAACACGTTTCCAGAATGTCTGTTCAGAAAATCTAACAATTTCAGCCACCTCAAAATTAGAACGAAAATAAGACAGGACATTTTTTTTACATTACGACCTATGTTAGTTAGATTTCTCTTAAGGCGATATCACTAGAATTAGATTGATTTATTCATTTCAACAAGTCAATTATTCCAGACTATATGTTAATTGGCTGTATTGTGATCTTGGTACCCATTCAGTTGAACTGGTAAAGGTTAACAACAGGCAGCGAGAATGGATGAAGTATGCTTGTTTGTTTGTTTGGTGATTTACGCCACGCTCAAGATTATTTCACTTAAATGGGGGCGTTGCCAGTATTATTGTGGGAGGAAACCGGGCTATATGTCGGAGGAAACCCATGACCTTCCGGTGGAAACTGGCAACCATCTGACTTTATGTTTTTGGACTGAGTGGGATTCAAACTCGCAACCCTTTGGTGGATGAAGTATGCAAAAAATTGGTGGTTGTATTTATTTTTCACATAAGCTGCCAAAATTCAAACTTTTTCATAAATTATGATTGTAAAAACAATAACAGGTCTTGGATATCATCCAAAAACTAAATGATTAATGTTGAAAAGATGAACATCCGTAGTAAGTGGGCTGTACAAGCCGAAAGTATTTTAAAAGTGAACAAAATTTAAATGACCGAGACAAATGTTTATTCATTTTTTACTTCAGCTATTTCTCGAAAAAAGTAAAAAGCTTCTGATTTATATTTCTAAAGAAAAATTAGCCGATAATTTCAAATTTTGTTTTAACAGAAAATATTACTATTTTGGCAACTCCTGTCACTTACACAATTAAAACAAAATAAAGAATGCGTTAAAAAATTAATTCCTTAATTTCGCTTGTGATATCCAAGTTTTTTCAAATTTAAGGTAGCAGCATAGTTTGTGATTTTCCAGTGAATATTGTATAAAGAAGTTGGATCGAAGCAATAGGTTGTTATGGTAACAATGCTTTGCAAAAAGCTAAAAATGAAGGGCACAAGCATCACGAACAAGCTGTTACCATGAGCAACCAAACATACTTGATTAAAATGCACTCAAAAAAATCAACTAAAAAATGCAGAATTTCATTTTGTGAGCTTTGTGGAATTTAGTGAGTTTGTCTTACTGATTATTCAAAGTGAATGGTGTTAAGAATCAACCATCGGGGTACTGCCTGTTTGACAAACATTAAACCAACACAGGGCACAAATACAATTTGATCAGACAAAAGTGAAACACAGTGAAAAATCCTGGGGCTATTCCTCGACACCGAAGTAACTTTGCGCCTGGTTGTAACGTCATGGCAACATATACCTTCAACATTACGTTACGACCAGGCGCAAAGTTACGGCGGGTGTAAATGTCATGAGAAACAGCCCCCTGAATGTTAAAAGACTCATTGAATGACAAATGTAATTGGCATCTCTTTTTCTACTATCAGGCAATTGTTTGTTGATACAGGTCAATATTCCTGGAGGAAATCGGGCTCTGTGCCTAGAGGAAATTGGGTTCTATGCCTGGAGGAAATTGGGCTCTATGCCCTGAGAAAATTGGGCTCTATGCCCTGAGAAAATTGGGCTCTATGTCTGGAGGAAATTGGGCTCTATGTCTGGAGGAAATTGGGCTCTATGCCCTGAGAAAATTGGGCTCTATGCCCTGAGAAAATTGGGCTCTATGTCTGGAGGAAATTGGGTTCTATGCCTGGAGGAAATTGGGCTCTATGCCCTGAGAAAATTGGGCTCTATGCCCTGAGAAAATTGGGCTCTATGTCTGGAGGAAATTGGGCTCTATGTCTGGAGGAAATTGGGCTCTATGTCTGGAGGAAATTGGGCTCTATGTCTGGAGGAAATTGGGCTCTATGTCTGGAGGAAATTGGGCTCTATGTCTTGAGGAAATTGGGCTCTATGCCCTGAGAAAATTGGGCTCTATGCCCTGAGAAAATTGGGCTCTATGCCTGGAGGAAATTGGGCTCTATGCCTGGAGGAAATTGGGTTCTATGCCTGTAGGAAATTGGGCTCTGCCTAAAGGAAATTTGACTTTATGCCTGCAGGAAATTGGGCTCTATGCTCAGAGGAAATTGGGTTCTATGCCTGGAGGAAATTGGGCTCTATGCCTAGAGGAAATTGGGTTCTATGCCTGAAGGAAATAAGGCTCTATGCCAGGAGAAAAGTGGGCTCTATGCATGGAGGAAATTGGGCTCTATGTCTGGAGGAAGCCTGTCTTTATACCTAGAAGAAACCAGTCTCTATGCCTAGATTTCCACCAAGGGGTCGCGGGTTCGAATCCCACTCAGTCCAAAAAAAAAAATGGAAAATTTTCTGACTGGGTTTTCACTCGAACGACCTATGTGGGATGGTTGCCAGTTACCAACGGAAGGTTGTGGGTTTCCTCCGGGCATAGAGCCCGGTTTCCTCTCACAATAAAACTGGCAACGCCGCCATATAAGTGAAATAATCTTGAGCGCGGCGTAAAACATCAAACAATCAATCTATGCCTAGAGGACACCTGTCTATGCCTAAAGGAAACCTGTCTCTATGCCTAGAGGAAACCTGTCTCTATGCCTAGAGGAAACCTGTCTCTATGCCTAGAGGAAACCTGTCTCTATGCCTAGAGGAAACCTGTCTCTATGCCTAGAGGAAACCTGTCTCTATGTCTAGAGGAAACCTGTCTCTATGTCTAGAGGAAACCTGTCTCTATGTCTAGAGGAAACCTGTCTCTATGTCTAGATGAAACCTGTCTCTATGTCTAGAGGAAACCTGTCCATGTTTAGACAATACCCGTCTCTACGACTAGAGGAAACATAATAAGCCCATGTGTTTCGTTGGATTTTACCCATGTTAACTGACCACTCCGCCAGTCCAAATGTTCGATAACGTTAGACACGTTCAGCACAATAGTTTTGTGACACGATATTCTTAACGTCACATAGGTAACACTCAGGGTTTATTAAAGCTTTTATGAACGTTTGCATAAAAAAAACATGTGGCGCAAGCGGAGACGTCAATAGACCATCTGTTTTTAAGTAACTCAAAGTTTTCAGCAGCAGGAAAGCCTTACAGCGCCCTCTGTAGGATTTGACGATGCGGCACACCCGATGGTTGATGTTAAAAAAGTAGTAAATACATGCAGACTACCAACCTATTAAATTCTTTCTGGAACCTGAAAACAATGGGAGTGGGAAAATTTGATATAGTGCGAAAAAAAAAGATCAGGAGGAAAAAAATGCCACAAAAGCAACGTCATTAGAATAGAAAATACGCAAAAAAGCCAAATATTTAAATTGGGATATCACATGTACAATAGCAAAGGGGACTTAGGATAAAATTAGATACAGCAAACTACTTTTTCTGCTTCGGTTACATTGGCTCATTCATTTCTTTTAAAGATATCTACATAGTTTTTAAGAACTTTAATTAGGCGTGCTTACCACTTGGAAGATTTGAGTCTAGGAGGTGGATTACGAGGGATCAAAAACAAGGCCCTCATTGGGTGCATATCACAAAGGGCTGAAAAAACAAACAGGTTCATCGTAAAATAACATAAACCCCACAGAGACACTATATAAAAATTCCCTGAAATAAATATCTCCAAGATATTTCATTGCAAAATAGACAAGGTTGTGAGTAGAATCATGGTGCATAAACAAGTTCTATTCCACATAAATAACAGAATGTATAAATAGAATTGAAATATTTAAATCTGACCTAGCTGGAAACACAAATCAAGCAACTTACGAATAACTAGTACAACACAGCATTATTTTTACATATAGGAATGCATAGACATGTTTGTCTCAAAGAGAATGGGCTGCCAATTGAATACTTCTGCTGGCCCCTATATTTTGTTTGGCTCTAGTATCCACAGTTACTTTAGTCTAGAAGGTGTCCATGAGGAGTGTATTTTTTATTAAAAGACTTAGAATATCACTTACGTGGTTTTCCCTCAGCCATTTCTATTGCAGTAATACCTAAAGACCACAAGTCACTCTGTGAAAAAAAAAAACACATCAAAATCAGATACTTGAAACTGAAAATCCACTACCTGGGTTGAATTACAACCCTGAAAGATCTATATATTTATGAACACTATTAGTTACAGGGTTTGTTCCAGGGGGCTGTTTTACAAAGCTGGCGTAACTTTACGTCAACCGTAACTACTATGACAACGTATCTCTTAAGTATTGTGACGCCATGGTAAGTACATGTATGTCGAACATAGCCTGCGACTGCTTTGTAAAACGACGCCCCAGGGGGATACAGAAATATATGAGGTCAGTGAACGAATATTGGGTGAGACGTTAGCCAACAGCCACTGAAGCCCAAAATGATAACTGGAAAAATCTGTATGGAAGTTATCATATGTTCTACTTACCCTATTATCATATGTTCTACTTACTCTATTATCATATGTTCTACTTACTCTATTATCATATGTTCTACTTACTCTATTATCATATGTTCTACTTACTCTATTATCATATGTTCTACTTACTCTATTATCATATGTTCTACTTACTCTATTATTATATGTTCTACTTACTCTATTATCATATGTTCTACTTACTCTATTATCATATGTTCTACTTACTCTATTATCATATGTTCTACTTACTCTATTATCATATGTTCTACTTACTCTATTATCATATGTTCTACTTACTCTATTATCATATGTTCTACTTACTATATTATCACATGTTCTACTTACTATATTATCACATGTTCTACTTACTCTATTATCACATGTTCTACTTACTCTATTATCACATGTTCTACTTACTCTATTATCACATGTTCTACTTACTCTATTATCACATGTTCTACTTACTCTATTATCACATGTTCTACTTACTCTATTATCACATGTTCTACTTACTCTAGTATCACATGTTCTACTTACTCTAGTATCACATGTTCTACTTACTCTATTATCACATGTTCTACTTACTCTATTATCACATGTTCTACTTACTCTATTATCACATGTTCTACTTACTCTATTACCATATGTTCTACTTACTCTATTACCATATGTTCTACTTACTCTATTACCATATGTTCTACTTACTCTATTACCATATGTTCTACTTACTCTATTATCATATGTTCTACTTACTCTATTATCATATGTTCTACTTACTCTATTATCATATGTTCTACTTACTCTATTATTATATGTTCTACTTACTCTATTATCATATTTTCTACTTACTCTATTATCATATGTTCTACTTACTCTATTATCATATGTTCTACTTACTCTATTATCATATGTTCTGCTTACTCTATTATCATATGTTCTACTTACTCTATTATCATATGTTCTACTTACTCTATTATCATATGTTCTACTTACTCTATTATCATATTTTCTACTTACTCTATTATCATATGTTCTACTTACTCTATTATCATATGTTCTACTTACTCTATTATCATATGTTCTACTTACTCTATTATAATATGTTCTACTTGCTCTATTATCATATGTTCTACTTACTCTATTATCATATGTTCTACTTACTCTATTATCATATGTTCTACTTACTATATTATCATATGTTCTACTTACCCTATTATCATATGTTCTACTTACTCTATTATCATATGTTCTACTTACTCTATTATCATATGTTCTACTTACTCTATTATCATATGTTCTACTTACTCTATTATCATATGTTCTACTTACTCTATTATCATATGTTCTACTTACTCTATTATCATATGTTCTACTTACTCTATTATCATATGTTCTACTTACTCTATTATCATATGTGGCATCTGGGTTCTCATCACAGGCTATAACTTCAGGAGCCATCCTAGAAAAAACAGCCAATGAACAATTGATTAGAAATAAAGTGCAATGAAACACGAATACTGTATTTCTTCTAAATATTCAGCCATTCTAATGGCCTAAATTTTCCATCGAGTCAGATAAAAATGGAGACGTTGAGTTGTGTTTCAGGATAACCATTTTCACACACTGCACAGCGGGTCATACTGCCTTAAATTCTCTCTAATGGGCAAATTTGTCTGGCCTTATTAAGCATATTTCTTTTCTGATGGTCGAATCCTTATGAGGAAAAAAGTGGCTGAATCTTTAGAAGAAATACGGTATACCAAAACACCTTGGGGAAAAGAAAAAGATGGGGGCTTGGAAGGGGATAATCAATTTACAGTAGCATTATCTACCAAATGTAGGGACAATTTTGTTGAAACAGACTGACTAATTGTTGGTCATTTTTACCAGGTGTCAGTTTCTGAAGTTATTTATTTTAACATGCATTTTAATACAGAAGATAAGTGGGTTTAGTGTCAGTTTGGACAGGGTTCCGGTTTATTAAGGTTTCGGTTTACACTGGTTTTTTTCTTGAAGTATTAGTACAAAAGTTTTGAGCCAAAAATATTGATTAAACAGAAATACTGAAATCATCACAGGGATAAATGAAATATTCTGGTTGGTTGGTTGTTAGGTGTTTAACGCTGAGCTCAAGATTATTTCACTTATATGGCAGCGTTGCCAGTTTTATTGTGAGCGGAAAACGAGCTCTTTGCCTGGAGGAAACCACGACCTTCCGGTGATAATTGGCAACCTGAAATATTCTGAGAAATATGCAAAAAATAAAAAATTAAAAAACAGGTGTTCATCTGATACCTGCTCCTTTGCATTTTCTGCTTCTTCAAAAATTCAGAGAACACATATTCCAAAATTAATTTGAATTATCTGGCCTCTTTGGCAGCTAGAAACCCCCAGGCATTGGCAGGCACCGGGCTAACCTCACAAATACGTCAATTCACGGAAAAATCCACTCAGAAATTTTTCAACTTTTGAGTTAGTGGAAAGGCCTGTGTTGGACAAAGAGACATTGATCTGTCGACAGAGCGCCCCCCCTCCCTCCCTAAAATAAATTTTCCTTATTATAAATCGTACTTACCAATATGGTGTTCCTATAAACGTATTCCTTCGTCCAATAGTTTTGTCTAACTGAGCACTTACTCCAAAGTCAACTGAAATCAATGACAAGGGGATTTTGTTAACAGTTGTCTCCCTTACTTTCACGTCTAACGCTTAAAATCATTTCACTTTTATCACAACAGTTTTAGAGAGAGAATTCCCTGTCTGTTATTTCATACCTTGCTCCAGCTACAAAGTCATTCAGCTTGAAATTTTTAGAGTGAGAGAGACAATTGTTCTACCAACTAAGCCACCGATGCGATTTATTTAATATTGATTGATTTTTTATGCCGCACCCAAGATTATTTCACTTGTATGGCGGTGTTGCCATTTTAGTTGAGGAGGAAACAGGGCTCATTGCCCTGAGGAAACCCTGACCATCTCTGCAAATACCTGACAACTCTTCCACATACGGCGATTAAGTGAATAACAATTGAAAATAAAGTTGTCAATAGGTTCATCCTAAAGACTAAGAGATGAAAGTAGGAGACTTACCTAATTTCACCTCAGCATTATCAGTTAATAAGACATTCTGCCCTTTGATGTCCCTATGTATCACCTTGTTCGCATGTAGATGAGCAAGGCCCTGAATAAAAACAAAACATGATACAATATACCCTTTTGGCTTAGAACGACGTGTTTATGACGCTCGAAATGTATGGCATTGACGTCATCTCTCTGTTGCGGTCGCTAGGACACTAGGATCCAAAAACTCAATTTAGCGTCATTTTGTCCTACAACGAGGCTTCTGCGCAAGCGTCAATGCTTAAGCCGCAAGGGTCTATGAATATTGCATGAATGCACTGATTTTTTCACTAAAATGACGGGCTAGTTGGGTTTAGTCGAGGAGGGGATGGGATGGGCCAGGCATTTACATTGTTATAACTCTGATGGGATTGGTGTTTAAAATTGCACTTATATGGCAGCAATCAATGAAAATCTACTGAGAGCTTTATCTTTGGACTGAGTGGGATTTGAACCTGTGACCTATAGATGAAAGTCAGAAAATTTTTCAATTTTTCAAACCCGAGACCCATTGGTGGAACGGCCTCTTTGGACACAGGAAACCCTTGATGTTCAACGAGAACCTCACCTCTTTTCCACATACGGCGATCAAATAAAAAACCCACTCATAAATTTTTCAATTGGAATAAATGAATATGTGCAGTTATCTAAATTTCCCAAACGTAATGGCTTTGCAAAGATCTTTAGGTACCCTCATTTTGTATCTTACCGTTATAAAAAAACTAGACGTACAGGCAATGGTAGCTCTTGCTACATGTTTACTATATGCAGGTAAATTCAATGATACTTTTAAGAACCTAATTGTCAGATTTTAAAAATAAAACAATATATAAAACACAGCTTACCCTCAATATTTCTCTGCATATATAGGCAATCCATTCTTCTTTTAGACAATTACCTTTAGTGGCTGTTTATAAAAAATAAAATAAAAAACACAAGAGTTTAAGAAACTTATATTATGCATGTGAAGGTAAATTCATAGTAACACACACATCTTCCAATTCAATACTAAAGAAATGCTTTAAACCGATAAAACAAAAATTAAAATGATGAAAACGCAGAACTGAATTTCTATGTAAAAACTGCTTCCAATGTTAGACTCATAGATTTGTTTATTAATTAGAATATCAATAAATACATGGTAGCAATTTCTGGTGTGTTAAATAGAAAAAAGAATTTAATTACAATTGTGAACATAAGTCTGGAGAATACTTTTCTTACTGTCAATTATTTTACTAAACAATTCTCTTTTGATTATGAGTAGAAGTTCTAATATTGAGAGTTATGTCCCTTGACCTACCTTTAACCAGATCTGTAACAGAGCCCGCTCCACAAAACTCCATAACCAGCTACAAAAATATAGAAGCGAATAAAATGCGATATCTAACAACAGACTACTGAACTTGATGATTTAAAGTGACATAATAAAGTAGTAAGGAAACTCCGAAAATATTCATGGTGTAATCTCAATATTTCGACTTTAATTAAGTCATCTTCAGGAGAATTATGAGTACATCAAAAGACAGTGTGCATTTATATAGAAAAACAGAATACAATGATGGTTGACACTAAGAAGGCATGGGAGATTAAAATTTAGTTACAATAGAGCAGGGTTCTAAAGGGCAATCATAAAGTTACATGAGCTGCCAAAATTCACACTTGTTTCATGATTCCTGATCGTCACGACAGTAAAGAGCCTTTGAAGGCCATCGAAAAACTAAATGATTGGCATTGGAATGAGGAAAATCTATACAGTATGTAGCCTGTACGAACCGAAAACGTGTTCGAAAAGTAAACAAAATTTAAATAACCAGAACGACCATTCATTCATTCTAATCCAAAGTTAATTCAAAACAATACTTTATCGTACAATCTCGAGACTAGAGGCACTAAAAAGCTTCTGAATCATACGTCTTGAGAAAAATAGCCAATAATTTCAATATTCTGTTTTACCGTCAAAATATCAACATTTTGGCAGCTCATGCCACTTTAAGCGAAACTTTAACGCTCTTTTCATTTCTCATTCTGGAGTGTAGGCATTTTGATCAGATCCGATTACATTTTACATTGATACCAGCTTGAAGATTTCTATAAGATTCGTAATCTACTTGCCCAAACGGAGAGGTTAATAGTACTGTAATTTCATATTTTCTATCCTAAGATGTACATACTGAAATAAACATAGTCAGCCAACTCTTCTGAGGTTAAAGAAAATTTCTTAGAATTAAATGCTGAATTGACGCATTGTAAGTAACAAATATATACATGTATGCTCAACTATATAGTCAACTACTAAAATCTGCAATTAATTACTCAGAGAATTTTTGTCGGCAGGAACGTCCAGTGTTTCAGCCAATCAGCAGCCTATACTTAATCAAGTGATTTTGTTATGTCACGATATGATATGCTTGATTGATTGGTTGACTGTTTTACATCGCACTTAAGATTATTTCACTTGAATGGCTGTGTTGCAAGGTTTAGTGGGGTAGAAAACTGAGCTCTTTGCCCAGAGGAAACCCTCTGACCTTCAACGAGTACCTGGAAACTCTCCACATACGTCAATCGAGTGAAAAATTATTTGGTCTGAGTGGGATAGATGGAAGGCCTGTGTCAGGTTGAGGGACAATCACTCTAACCGACTGAGCCATTGAGGTCCCCACATTGATATGGGCATGGCTTATTTTGAGGGCCTTAAATTTGCATTTTTTTTGGTGCACAGTGTAGTGGTATCAAACAAATTATAGTAAAAATGACGTACGAAGGCCAAACGGATGGGCAACAAAGGCCACTGTGCCTCTGAGCCTTCCTGAAATTCGAGGCCTTATTTTGATTTTTGCCACTTACCCATAGCTGGTCATCTTTGCCTGGGGGACTCTTCTTTATAAATGCCCCATAGTAGGTGGCTATATTCCTATGGTGGGAATACTGAAATAAAAAATAATACCAGTTCATATTATATTTGAGCATTTATTATTTTCATCATTTTGAAAATTTCGGGATCGAATTTCTTGAGCGAAAAGACATAAGACAACTCGTACTATATTGTACATGATGGTGTATATTTATGCGCTTTTGAAAGTAGCTACTGTACATTACATATTACATCTGATGATGAGAGTAGCTACTCTTGAAAGCTCATAAATATACACCATCATGTACAATATAGTATGAGTTGACCTATGTGTTTTGGCTTTAGTAAAACGAGTCCATAGTATAATTTTGAATTTCTTGAGCAAGAACTTTTATCCACTCAGCATACCGTGGTCCTGGTTTTTGAATTGAATTGAATTATTTATTAACCAAATAGAAATCATACATGTTATTACACACAAAAAATATATTGGCGGGAATAAAACCCCGGGGGGCTTGTTCTATCCCAAGATATATATTAAATAAGGTATTTTGATGGCAGAAGAATGGTGGTAACAATATGGACAAGTTTACACAATAAACATGTTGAAAAAGATTCAAATAAAGAAGATAACAGATGATACGACCACTAAATGGTATGGTTAGCTCGGTAACCTACAGAATCGCTATGGAAACAAAAGAAAATCTGTAGATAACAAAATATATGGTTTTGATTTAAATTTTAATCAACCAATGAGACGAGACTCACCTTTTTTAAAACATTAATTTCTAGTTTTATCTCTTCTTCTTCATCCTGAGTTAAAAAGAAACAACAGAAAAATTTAGCGTTCGTTGATGTTTTAGGGAGTACTCAAGATTTACTCAAGAGTAGTGTTTGACTTTAATTAAGCCATCACCACGAGAATTACACCATGAATATTTACAGTTTCTTTACAGCTTACTATGTTAAGTTGTTCATTGGATCAAATAGATTCAAGATTTTTTCACTATTATGGCGGCGGTGACATGTTTGTAGGGCGGGAGGAAACCAACAACCACACGGCAGTTTTGCATGGTTGGTCAGTGATTGATTAGTCTTTCTCGAGATTTTCTAACAGAGGCTCCAGAGGGTAAACTCGAACGTCCTATGTGGGGTGGTTGCCAGTTACCACAGGAGGTTGTGGGTTTCCTCTGGGCATAGAGCCCGGTTTCCTCCCACAATAAAACTGGCAAAACCCAATGCCGCCATATAAGTGAAATAATCTTGAGCGTGGCGTAAAACACCAAACAATCAATCAATCTTTTGATGTTTTAATTGTAACATTTAAATTAGAGTTATGTTTACAGCTTACAGCCTGGAGTCTTTTCGTCATCTTCTGAATTTTTTTGGTTTTTGTTCTGATTACATAATATAAACTTAAGATTAATTGATTGATGTTTGACACCGCACTCAAGATGATTTCAGTTATATGGCGACATTGCCAGGTTTAGTGGGGGAGGAAAGCGGGCTCATTAACCAGAAGTAACCCAAGTACCTGGCAAATCTTCCACATACGACCTCCGAGTGAAAAAAAAAAACACTCAGAAATTTTTTGTAAACTAAAAAAGGTCACCAATTTACAGTTTATCAGAGATGAATATTAGTTACGGTTTCACAACTCACTCACTACCCTAGAATTCACTTATGTAGGAGTCAGTAGGACCCTGTATACATTCACACGAAGTCTTATTTTTAAAACAAACAGAAATATTGTGAATAATGTAAACAATAAAAGACGAGTTCTTTCAATCTAATGACGTTATCCCAAATGCAGATAGTTTTGACGTGACGTCACAAACCCACGCATCCCTAAAGGTCCGTTCACACGTTGCGATTTGTCGTACAGACTTGTAACATGCGATTAAAATGGATGCTTTTAATTGGTTGATACGATTTGTCAACCAACCAAATACATCCATTTTTATCGCATGCTACAAGTCGGTACGACAAATCGCACTGTGTGAGCGGGCCTTTAAGTGCCGAATGACAAACTGACTAATAATATATGAGCAAGTTGCTGGTTTTGTGCGAAGGTTTATTCCAGGACTACAGGGATGTGTATGTATTGATTTATGTTGATTTTGGCGCCAGTAGAATTTGCACTTTAATGATAAATGTATCTTACCTCAGTGACATTCATCACCTTGATGGCAGCCAGCTGTCCGGTCTTGGTGTGACGTCCCTGAAAGACGAAAAGCAAAATGAAATAAGCACAGAATTTTAAAGTGGCATGAGCTGCCAAAATTTGATATTTTCACATTGAAACAGAATGTTGAAATTATCGTCTATTTTCCCAAAACGCATAATTCAGAAGCTTGTTAGTGCTTCTAGTTTCGAGAATGTACGATAAAGTGCTGTTTTGAACTAAATTTGACTTAGAATGAATGAATGGTCCGTCCTGGTCATTTAAATTTTTTTTTTTAACGAAGTTTTTCGATGGCCTTCAAAGCCTCTTACTGTCGCGACAATCAGAAATTATCATTTTGCAGCTCATGCCACTTTAAATAAGCCAACAAATGCATTATTTTTTCTGTCATCTTTTTTTTAAATACCAGGGCAGAAAATTTACTGAAAGTCGAAGTGCTGTTTTGAACTAAATTTGACTTAGAATGAATGAATGGTCCGTCCTGGTCATTTAAATTTTTTTTTTTAACGAAGTTTTTCGATGGCCTTCAAAGCCTCTTACTGTCGCGACAATCAGAAATTATCATTTTGCAGCTCATGCCACTTTAAATAAGCCAACAAATGCATTATTTTTTCTGTCATCTTTTTTTTAAATACCAGGGCAGAAAATTTACTGAAAGTCGGAAACCTTACAGCGGTCACCTGGATTGGTATGCTGGGTACTGCATACCATTAACGATCATAGTTTCCATATACCTCTGACTATTTCATAACAGCTTTTTATTTCCATAGTTTTAAAACACAGCAGCAACAGGCTACCAGAACCAATACCGTATTTCTTCTAAATATTCAGCCATTCTAATGGCCTAAATTTTCCATTGAGTTGGACAAAAATGGAGACGAGGAGTTGTCTTTAAGGATAACCATTTTCAAACACTGCTCAGCGGGTCATATTGCCTTAAATTCACTCTATTGGGCAAATTTGTCTGGCCTCATTCAGCAGATTTCTTTTCTAATGATTGAATCCTTACGAGGAAAAAAGTGGCTGAATCTTTAGAAGAAATACGATAGTTACCGTGAAACAGTAGGGCCTGAAATGGTACATCGTTCTTTTTCAAACCAGGAGAGAACTGACAGGTATTTGGAGTTGTGCTAAATAACTACCATTTCTGAACCTGGATACCCAATGTGAATTACATTGTATTTCTTTTCCATTCTTAGTAGTTGCAGTCCGTTGGATTTTCTGCACATTGGCACATCAAAATGGCATGAGCTGCCAAAATTCTCACTTTTTTCATAATTTCTGATCGTCACGACAGTAAGAGACTTTGAAGGCCATCGAAAAACTAAGTGATTGGCGTTGGAATGAGGAAAATCTATACAGTATGTGGCCTGTACGGACCGAAAACGTGTTCGAAAAGTAAACAAAATTTAAATAACCGGGACGTTCATTCAATTATTCTGAGCCAAAGTTAAAATAATACTTTATCGTACATTTTCGAGACAAGAAGCACTAAAAAGCTTCTGAATTATACAGTAGGTCTTGAGAAAAATGGCCAATAATTTCAACATTCTGTTTTAGCATAAAAATGTCAAGATTTTGGCAGCTCATGCCACTTTAAGTGGAGTTTTACGATATCACCTGGAATCTGGCAGCTTTTCAACATATATGTTGGAGACTTAAGTGTAAAACCAAGCATTTTTTTTTTACATTTTTCACTGGACTGAGCAGGATCCAAGCCACCAACCCATTGGTGACAGAGAAATGATCTCACCTTATAAACCTGTCCATAGGTGCCATTTCCCACCACCTCTATCAGATCAAATATGCCAGCAGGGTCCTGAAAACCACAACAAAAAGAAGATCAAAATTCAAGATTTTTTGAAAGACAAAAGTCAGAGATAGGTCGTTGTCAGAAATAGTCTGTAGCTGATTCGTTCATCGGATTATGAATGAAAGCAAATGTTTAATTAGCCAATCAAATTGCAGTATTTTATGTTAACACACTGTAAATTAAATTATATGTATATGACCAAAGTTGCTCTCTATGACAGTATGATAATTCATTTTCCGGAATTGAACAGTAACAGTTTCCCAAAGTCATGATTTATTGAAGAGTCCCTTAAAGATATGAAAATTCGTAGCAAATCACTTATCTGTATACAGCATATGAAGTGAAAATAGCATGTTAAAGTAGACTAGAAGCTGTGTAAAGCAACATATTGATAGACTGGAATACTATATAACAGACAATATGTCCGCTTTTCATCTATCTACATACACGGTGCATGTAAATTCATGCAACCTTGTCAAAATGACCGCTTACATTAATACCTGTATACAGGTATTTTCTTGTCATTGTGTAATTGTTTGTTATGCTTATCTGGCGAATAAAACAAACAAACAAACAATGTGTGGAAGATACAGGTTATTTTGACATTGATTAATTCATCGATAGTTTATGCCATACTCAAGATTTTCAATAATATGCCAGATATAGTAGGAGAAGATTAATTGATTGATTGTTTGATGTTTTACGCTGCGCTCAAGATTATTTCACTTATATGGCGGCGTTGCCAGTTTTATTGTGGGAGGAAACCGGGCTCTATGCCCGGAGGAAACCCACAACCTTCCGTTGGTAACTGGCAACCATCCCACATAGGTCGTTCGAGTGAAAACCCAGTCAGAAAATTTTCCAATTTTTTTGGACTGAGTGAGATTCGAACCCGTGACCCATTGGTGGAAGGCTGTTTGGATAGTAGGAGAGAAAACTGGGATCTTTGCCTGAAGGAAAACAAGTCCTTCGACAAGGCAATTATTGTACAAAGGGCAACCGAGTGAACTTTCACTATACATTGAAACCCACAAATTAAATTAATAATTTCATAAAGATTAAAATTACATGTACCTTGAATGATGAAAGATATCTGTGCATGGTAAGACACAAATTCTACACAGAGTAAGTGAGTAACCAGTAAAGTAAATCCATTTTTAAAATCACAATAAATGACCATACAAAGTTGCTGTCTGATTGACAGACAATAACATGTACCGAATTCTACACTTGGTGAGTGATAACTCGTAAAGTAAATCCATTTTTAAAATCAAAATAAATGCCAATACAAAGTTGCTGTCACACTTGCGGACAATATTATGTAACATACAGAGAATCTCATCTGAACAAGATTGAGCTTGAAAACTTCAAAAGTTCGAACCACAGTTGATGAGACAACGCGTTTCAAAAACTAAACCCTCTTTAACGTCACAAAAATGCCACTGTGAGGTTTTGTACGTTAAACCACAGCTGCAATGGGTGTAACTTAAATTACACATTGAGTAAAATGCAGCAGTGCAGTGCTTCAGTATATGCCTTCATGATCATCGGTACATGCAAAGGGTTTTAACCCTTTTATGTCAAAACCGATTACATGTACCGTATTTCTTATAAAGATTCAGCCACTTTTTTCCTCATAAGGATTCGACCATTAGAAAAGAAATATGCTAAATGTGGACTGACAAATTTGCCCATTAGGGTGAATTTAGGGCAATATGACCTGTCGATGAAGTGTGTGGAAATGGTTATCCTTAAACGCAACTCAACGTCTCTGTTTTTGTTTGACTCGATGGAAAATTTGAGCCATTAGAATGGCCAAATCTTTAGAAGAAATATGGTACTTCAGACTAGGCAAGCGCACACATTTTTCTACATGTAATTTGCTGTTTGTTGAAAACTTTGACCTGTGATGGAATTCTTTTCGGGGAAAATTTCTACTTTATATCAAGGGCTTTTCAGAGTAACTAAGCTGATAACTTTCAGTAAATACATAAAGCAGAAAATTATTTACAACAATCTTGTGCTTTGAAAAGAGTAAGTGATTGATGCTTTACAGTTGTTAGGTTGACATCTACATGTATAGGAAAAGAGGCTGGACACCTCAGTGGCAACCCATCCAAAAAAAAACATTCAGAAATTCACATATTTTACATTTTTCTTTAATGATATTTCAATAATTTGGCAAATCAAATATTCATTATTTAAATAATGTAATAAATATATTTAGAATACATGAACATGTTCTATAATGTACTAGAACGATGCTGTACATGTAGTTTTTTTTAATACAGTGTATATCCAAACACTTAGGTTGATTGATCAACTGATCTTTCTATAACTTTTCTTTTGCCTGAGTAAGACTGGAACCTGTGACCCATTGATGGAATATCTTTCCAAAATCTACTGACAGGTCCAACCTAGGTTCATTGCCAAGAAAACAAGCACATGTACATGTACTTAGTTTTTGCATTGCACTGGCATTGAATTTAAGGAAGAGCAACAGGGCCAGGGGCCTCTGTTTGTTGCCTACCGTTTTGGCCTAATTAATATCTTAAGGTTTTATAACGCCAACAAGGACAAACCTGCCCCGGAAATGAGTGCCCTAAATTTTCCCGAATTCTAGGCAGTGCAGTTAAAGGGTTAAGAAATGACCATGTAAATAAGATGTGCAGGTAAAGTGATGATGTCATACAGGTGATGTTAGTTTTAAATGCCAGGTATGTAGAAGTAAGACATGTAAAGGCCTTGATAGGAAGACAGGTGTATTGAACGACTCTGTAATAGTTACCACTATGTACACAGGTAAGCTATTGGCTAACCGAGATTCACCTATTAACTCTGCCACACATTCAGGCTGTCTTACAATAAATCCATCAGGATATATTCACTAACACTGTAACACACAGGCACAGGGCAAATCTTCTTGGAGAAAAGTTGTACATGTACTGACTGTTTCCAGTATAATGATAATAAATCCATCAGGATATATTCACTAACACTATAACACACAGGCACAGGGCAAATCTTCTTGGAGAAAAGTTGTACATGTACTGACTGTTTTCAGAATAATGATAAAAAATTAAGACATTACCGCGTAATAATTTGTTTTGAATAACACAAGCTTTCGACACCTATACTGGTGTCTTCGTCAAGTTCTTGTTTCCAGAATGTCTACATGTAAATTTCTTGCAAGACTAGCTTAAAAAATTTAAATCGTCTAGGATATGCTACATGTATTTGGAACTACATTACCGATACCAGAAGTCTATGAATGTGGAAGTGTGAAGCGTTCCATTACATAGTGTTGAGGGCATTGGCGCCGTTTGACCCAGAGGTCACCATACACAGAGCCCTCTCTCGGTTAGTCAGAAAGCGTGGCTTTTCTTCACTTTCTCATATGAACTATTATGGGATGCATAAGAAAAAAACATGGCGAACATTTTATCTATGATAACAGTACTTGATGGAGCAAAAGTTAAAGTTTCCGAAGAACTTCATAAAGTTGAAAATGAGACAAGAAGACTTGTTTGGAACGATTTGAGTCCAAATGGAGATATCAGAGTCGCATGTTCGGTAAAGCTTTTATAAAAACCAATGCATTCTCCGAACTGCGGTTACTGGAATTGCCGATAGATGCAGTAAGTGGAGAATGAATTTATTTTCTGATTTGAAATTGCGCAACCGTTGACAATTTCAAAATCTACCGCGCATAAACGTCACATAATGTAGTATAAGCAGGCTGAAAGCGCCAGTGCCCTGAATATGGGGTAATGCGACATTTCACACTTCCCTGTTCATAGACTTCTGCCGATACATATTAGAAACTTGTCTCCGTGGTTATTTTAGACAAGAAGATTTTCCCTGTGCCCGTGTGTTTTAGTGTCCATAAATATCTAATGTTTCAATAAAGTCTAAAATCCTAGTCAGACTGTCTAAAAAAATGTTGTATCATAGTTGCACATTTCCTTTCATGAGCGAAACTGAACAAATATGATACCCCGAATAAAAGCAGCATTGAGCAAGGCTTATAAGCTGGGTACGTCACCAAATTGAAAATTTATACCATAGTTTTGCATTTGGATAACATGATATTTCTTTTATTATTATGATACAAGCACATGAAAGACATTTTAAGAGGTGTGTTCTAGAGCTAACACACTCGCTACTGATTGATTGGTTGATTGATGTTTTACGCTGCACTCAAGATTATTTCACTTATACGGAGGTGTTGCCAGGTTTAATGGGTGAGGAAACCCCCAGCCTTTGCGAGTACCTGGCAACACGTCCACATACGGGGACCGGGTGAAAAATCCACTCAGAAATTTTAACATTTTTATTTTGGTGTGATTCGAACTCGCGCTGCATCGATAGAAGGTCTGAGGGACGACGATCACTCTAACCCACTGGACTGGTTGAGCTGCCGGCTACGAGTGGCTGAGAGCTACGCTGTTTCCCCGCGTGCACATAAATTTTTGTGGCGGCGAGGAAAGTATCATGTTTGATATTTTCTGCCTCTCGTGGCAAGAATCTCACAGTGTGCGCATAACGTGAGCTGCCAGCTGAGCTGAGAGGAGGAATAGTCCAATCGCGCGTGTCTATTAAATCATGTGACCACTTAGACATTCATGTGACTTAGTGAACTTGGGTGGCCAGGAACTTGCATCAACCGAGAGCTCATCGTCTACGCTGAAATCTGTAGCTGCTCCTTGGGTTACGCGTACCTCGTATCTCAGCCGGCGTGTATGGTAGGGGATTAAAGTTAGCACCTCTCGTGTGCGCTAGCTTTATTCCCCTACCATACACAGAAGAACTGTAACCACATATATTTATGATCACTAAAACACACGGGCACAGGGAAAATCTTCTTGTCTAAAATAACATATACATGATGTACATGACACAAACATTTACTGACAGACATCTTAACCCTTGCAATAAATGTCACCAGAGTAATTTTCACCAGACCACTGCCTCATCAAAAAATCAAACGTACTGTGTGATGGTTCATATAACCTTGGACTGTAACAAATCAATTCAGTTTACTAAATCTCGAAAATAATGTTCACCAAACTATGAATTAGCAGAGTTTATCGGACTTCAATGACATCTCAATTGGTTATTTTATGTGGTAACTTGGTCAATTCTATATACCGGTAAGCTGATTAATTGTTCAGTTAAAGAGGGTTGATTTTCTACTGTAATTACCACCGAGCCTGATGACGTCAAATGGATTTACGCAAAGCTTTCTGGGTAAAACGTACCTCAGTTCGCCATTTTGTTTATTGGTAGATGTCACTTTTTTGGAAAACATTAATGACATAACCTGTTTGTATTCCCTCAATGTTCTGGAAACTTAACGCCTTTTACGTCTTCTTCTCGATACAGTATTTTTTTCCCCGCCATATTTTAAAATTATGTTAACATCCCTCAATCCCCCCAAATGCTTTGCGCGTAAATTCCAAGTTACGTCATCAAACAATCGGTCAATTGGAATAATTGATTGGTGCTTTACACCACAATCAAGGCTATTTCACTGAGTTGGTAGAATTACCACGTAGTATGTGGGAGAGGAAACAGTCCCACTTGCCATGGATGAAGTACCTGGCAACTTTTCAACTATATAATATTTATGAGCACTAAAACACACGGGCACAGGGAAAATCTTCTTGTCTCAACTACATGTATGTATGTGTTCATGTATATTGTGATTATGTCAAAAAAACCTATTCAGAAATTGTTTAATTTTCGTCTTTGGACAAAGTGGGGTTTTAACCCACAACTCCTCGTTGTGAGATACAGAGCCTATCATTCTGTGAACTGAGCCCGACAGAAATAGGACAAATCGAGAGAAAACATTATATACAGCCATGACTTATCCTGGCAGAGTGAATTGCTTTAGGGGAATTTACAGGTACAAAGTGGAGCATGTTATTAATCACCTCTCGGGTTTGAACAGCTATTCAATTAAGCATCTAACGATACCAAGATACATTATACAGTCAGTATACATGCTTATATTCAGCTTTGTTGATAAATTCTACAATGGAAATTTTGTTTAACTAAACTCAAAACACATAAAATGCGATCTGGCATGTATACATGTACATAACATCGCGCCTTAAGGCACGTCATTGATGTACCTGAGAAAAACGTTGGGCGGAAATGATACACCCGTGGCGAAGAAGCAAAAGCGTCAAGGACTAAAGGTGGAGAGTGTTTATTTGTATTAATGTGTCAGATTTGATCCTTCGTGGGAAGAGCTGTAAAAAGTCAAACACATTTAAATTTTGGTATACTTATCTATGTCAGAATTGTCGTGCAAATTCTGGACAAAAAAAATGTTATCCTAGTTTTTCATATTATCATACAGTTAATTCTTTTTTAATGGACATAAAAGGGTTGGAGAATAGTTTTATCTTGGGAGCGTGGAACACATGAACACTCGCATGAAACCGGTAGGGAGAGTTAGGGGGAGTGATAAACAGGTCTCCTCAGACCCCTCTGGGGGTGTGTGGAGGGGAAGGAGAGCAATCACTCTCCCTAAAATGACAGCCCTGAACATGTGTATATTTTTGAACACTGAATCACAGGAGCACAAAGACAATCTGTCTAAAACATGTTTGTATAGTATGTTTTTCTCGTTGAATTTTTCCTATGATGTTGCAAACTTGATTTTGATGTTAACGGTTTTGAAAATTAATAGAAAGGTGTTTTACAAGCTTATTCAATATTATTTCACTTAAAGGCTAAATGATAAGTACTAAATAAGGCCATACCCCCTATTTTGGAGGTGTCAAGGCTATAAACTAGTTACCACACCTTGAAGAATGAGATACAAATGTACATGTAATAAACAATAACCTGTTGGAAAAGAAATCCATATCAGGGAAAAAATCTTACAGTATTAATCTTGAGTACAGATCCGCTTGGTGTCCAATCCATGATGAAGAAAACTCGAAGATTAACACTGGATTAGTCAATCTTTAGTGTTAATCCATTTCTGGCAAGCACATGCATCAGTTCAAAGAGCAACTGTTTAAAGTTTTACTAAGAAGTGTCTGGAAACATAATTCAATTCATTTGCTGTGCTGAAGTCCATTTTCCATGTACATTATAAATTTAACTTTATTTCATTCCTACTAGAAATCCTGTAGAAATGTCTTTCATTCCTTCATCTAAGTTGGAAATTTTTCTACACCCGCATCTTCCATTTTCAAACATAGTACATAGATCTCCATTTTGTGAGTTTTTCACTGACCCAGTTGTTTCAAATGAGTTTAGTGTCATATGTTGGATTCACGCATGAAAATAAGTTAGTAAAAAAATAACTGATAAAAAATATTGATTTAGGATATTCAATTTTCTTGGGCAGTTGATCTTGGTGCAAATATTTGCAAGTACATTGTGTACAGCGCTTATCAAAAGTATAGGCCAATGATAATTTGGGAAACGAGTTCTATTTTCAGAAACTGTTAATAACTTTTAAGCCCCAACACTGTATTTTTTTCTCAATTGAAGGGGATGCACAGTGCAATTATTGAAAATGCTCCATCTGACTAAGAGCCTGAATTGTAAAAAGCCTGGGGGCAAAGTCAAGTCTTAATATAAATTTAATTAAGCTTCCATAAACGAGGGACCATTTAATTTGGCTTCTACGGTCCACTGATTACTAGCATGATCGCTGTACCATTCAGCTGGGGATGTCTGCTTTGTATAAAGATACATGTACATAGTGAATCACAATTGGTGTAGAAGATTATAGTCCGGTAACTGGCACTTATAGATCAGTATACATCATTTAAGTTATCCACAAGCCCAAGAATAGAGCGATATTACATGTTAGGTGTAGCCTGCGCGTATGTTTGGTGCAGACGATTATATTCAGGTACTGGCACTTAGAGATCAGTATACAGTATTGAAGTTATCCACAAACCCAAGAATAGAGCGATATTACATGTACGTGGAGCCTACGCATATGTTTAAGCCATTGCAAACATTTTACTTAGTATCCTACAGATTGGTGCCAGGTCATCTGAGAAAGATATGCAGCACAAAACTAACTTTCTGTTACCAGGTGATGTGTTTTCCTTGAATAAATGCCATGATTGAAACCATTTTTTCTTTCAAAGTAAAAGTACATGTATGACAAATTTTGGGGGATCTTCAGTTCCAAGCTTTGAGGCCAGAAAATTAGCAGGTTATCGTAGATGTTTTTGTAAATTTATGAACACTAAAACACATGTAGAGAAAAATCTTCTTGTCTATAATATCCATGTATTGGTATAAACAAAATTGGGATAACTACATGTACACAGCCCAACAGATGGATTTCATTTAAAAAACAATGAAAAAGCCTGTTGCCCTGCTGGAAATCGGAAATCTTGCTTGTCTTGCAGAACACCTTATCTTATACTTTAGATTGCTTTACGCTTGGAGCCAAATTACGCAAATCACCAAGATTTCACAAAGTATTGATTGACCAGGGAAACTGTATAAGCTACACAAGACAGTAGTGAAGTCAAAGTTGCCTCGGCAAGACTCGTGAGAAAAAAAGAGAGTATTTATGTTTCCTCTTTCCAAGATGCTTTTACAGAACTATCAAGTTGAATCAATGGGTCACACACGACAGTCACAGGCCCGTAACTTGGCTAGTTATTTAATCCCGGTCAAACAAGAAGTTGAACGGAATCCTGATAAAAATCATAACACACCAAGTTTCAATTCCTTTTTCAGTGCTTGATCCGAATCATGCCAATGATGTATTAAAGAGTTCAAGGTCAAGGTCAAATCGCACAATAACAGGGGAGATCATCCAGAGTAGTGTTCACACCTCTTTTGGACACACTATAGTAAAACATTGGACACCCAATAATTCAGATTTATGTCACATGGCCAGAATACATATTAAGTATACAGTATGTAGGTCATATTAGACATCCAATCCTCTGTAGAATAACTGGACACCTAATTTTCAAATCGTTGATGAATCTTGCCACAATAATACGCTTCAAATCAAGGTATTCACTTAGTCAGTTTGTTTTAAATGTATATGTAAATTTAAATCCCATGAAGGTCAAGGTCACAACACAAATTGTTATAAAAATTAAAATCGCTACATTTTTTAAAACTTGTCCATTATACATGTATGTCACATTATCATTCCATGATGAAGTTATGAAGACATATCCTGAAGTAATTCCATTATATCGGACTAGACTTCTAAAGAAGCAAGTCGACTTGTAATCCTTCGAAGAAAAAATCAACTCAGTGTTGCAGGAGCGACTTCACCACATGGAGTATATCTATGTACATGTACCTACATATGTGTATGTCAATGCTTTTTGAGGCAGTAATCCAATATGTAAATCCACATGATGTTATTTCAGCATAAACAAAACCAATTGTCTCCATGAATGTTTTACTTCAGACGATAAATGTAATCCCTGCGTCAGTATATTTTGAATCAGAAAATCAACCTCCACTACATGTACATGTACCTGTATAGCGTTAACTTCAGAAGGCGTTCAGCTATTAAATAAGAAGTCGTTCAACTGTCTTTAAAACAAATCTTAAATCTTAACCTGGCTTGTCACCCCGAGGGGGTGTAGATTACTCCGTTTTAGACTTACTAGGTGCAAACCAGCTTCATATTGCCAATCTTAATTGGGGCACTCAGGCAGATACATATAGCCTCAAGACAAAGCTGGAGAATTCTTTGATATTCATGATAATAACAACTCTGTGAATGAATTCCTCCCACAAAACTGGACTGTCGATCTTTGATATTATAGAGCCGCTACATGATCAATGTGACAATGTTTAATTTAAAGGTATTGACCTTAAACTGTTGCCCATGTCTGTTTGATAATTTACAAATAGATACAGGTATACAGGTAAATTCACCCGGATTGCTTTTAGATTTCCCAGATTAACTGACAGGTAATATGGTATGACTTGTTCATAAAACTCTTAATCCGTTATAATCACATACTTTTTTTAAAAAGCTGAAACTCTAGTTTTTATCTGACATCCGAGTTCTGTTGTTGCCACAGTGGAAGGTCATATAAATTGGATAATTACCAGGGGCCTGTTTCACAAAGCTGTTAGTGTTAGTTTTTACGTACATGTAACTGCCATAGCAACCCATAGTGTAAAGAATCAAGGGCCTGTTTCACAAAGCGGCGTGGATGTATTTTTTGCGTAACTTTCATACTAACGTATCTCTACAGTACGGGTTGCTGAGGCATTTACGTAAAAACTTACGCTACGCCGCTTCGTGAAACAGGGTCCAGATGTGTTGGTATGAAAGTTACACCAAAAAATATATTTACGCCGTTTTGTGAAACAGGCTCCAGTAGTGTACATACTTCTTGAAAAAATAAAAACACAAAACAAATACTGACTACATGTAGGTTGACAGTACACTGTACATGTACAATCGTTAGAGAGAAATATTTAGATAGATTTTATAATGAACACAAAAAGTGAATTAGCCTTTTGACCTAACTCAGGCTAAGTTTTAATCTTATTTCAGGGTTGTTTACTAGCCTAAAAGGGATGCTTGTCACTAAAGTGTTCCTGACATTTCTAAATAAATAAATTTGTCTTCAATCCTTTAGGTCTAAGGACCCAGGAGAAGAAAAAAGATTAGACCCTGTCACCTTAAATACAAATCAAGTCTAAAGACTATGTAAATGTACATATGTACATCGTCATGATGTATGGTATATGTATGTATGAACACTAAAACACACAGGCACAGGGAAAATCTCCTCACTCTAAATACTTGTTACCATGCGGACAGGTTTCTAATTGTGTTCAAAAGGGGTATATCATTTAGACCTTTAAACCCAATGAATCATACATGTAAGTTGTTGTAATAAAATAAAACCCATGCTATTTCATAATCATTCATAGACTGATCCAGAGACATTTTGATACCTGTATACAGGTATGGGCGCCCAAACTCACAAGCAAAAAATCCGGCCAAATTCTTAAAACCAACAGATTTTAATGTCAAAATAGCATTTAATGTTGAATTTTGGGCCAGAGATGTTGTTAATTTTTGTCTTACTGTTGGAACATTTTGAACCAAAATGGTATGCCCAAATTTTCCCTGGATCAGTCCCTGTCATTATATTTTATTAAGTTGACAACAGACAGGAAAGACTATTTACATGTATGCATGTACATGTGTATTACATCTGGCTGAAATCATTTCACAAGACCACTTCTAGCTGAAAAAGCGGTCAAAAAACACAAAAGTTGAGATGCAGGCCAAAAGTGACCATTTGTTATTAGGATGTATGAGAAAAGTGAATGACCAAATTCCCAAGGGAAATGTCATGAAAATAATTTATTCAGACAAACAAAATTAGAACTGGTGTCAGAAGAAACCAATAAATTGATCACTGAGAGATGACAGCAAAATCCTAGTATCATACTTATGTTAACATGTAAATGACCAGTGTACTGCAATACCAAAAATACATGTACACACACTTTACATGTATATGTATGCTATTTGCAAGGTCAATGCATGTAGGCCTGGAGCTAAATGACATTGACTTCACTCGAAAAATTATCGGGAATTTGAAGGGTCTTTTTTACAAGTGGTTGTAGTTATAAGCATGACTGTATGCAATGCTATGCATACATGTATTTTTCTATAGAGAATACTTTCTGTCCAGTATATCAGCCTACATTGCACTGGCGTCGGAAGCGGGGGGGCCAGGGGGGCCTGGGCACCCCCACTTTTCATTAAGGGGGGGCCAGAGTATGATTGGGCCCCCCCACTTTTCGGCCTCTCAACTGACCTCTCTACGACCTATTACCCTATCAATTACCCACTTTTGGGGTTTAGGAAACTCAGAAAGTGTCATTTTTTCCCGGCTGCGCCTCAGATCATTCGAACATACACTACAAGTATAGTTTTTGAGGGATCTAAAGAACAAAGAAAATCCAAGTTTTCTGAACTGCGCTTTTAGCTTAAACTGTCTTTGTTAGGTTGTTCTTTGATATTTGATCGTCTAAACGCAATGTTTGGTTTATATGCAAATTGTCAATTGTAGTGATTTAAGGGGCTTTCACAATTGAGATACGGCGGGTTTACGGCTCTTGCGGTCATGAATTTTGGCCTTCCGTACGATGGACCGCAGCCTTCCTTGCGGGCAACCGCACCTTACCGCGCGGAATTTTTGTGCCGCAAGAGCCGCAGAAAAGTTTGGTGTGCACATGGAATCCAATTTTCGGCCGTGCAAATTTTTTTATTACCTCTGATCCGTGCGGGCTCTAGTACGTTTACCGTAAACCGTTGTATCTTGATGCGCGGTTGTTGCACGATTTTTTTGTGTCGTAAGATGCTCCGTACGGTGAAATTTCTTGTTCCGCCAACCTTGCGGCAGTCGTAAACCGTTGAACGATTCGCCGTCTCGGTCTTGCACCGCCTTGCGTTCACCGTGCGAAAAATACCCTCAATTGTGCTAAAGGTATATATTTTTCTAACGTTTTTTTTGATCTCTGCGCCTTTTTATACTGCAATCACGTCTGCGGAGCCCAAAATCGCCGCACGATTTGACAAAACACCGTAAGGCGCCCGCTCATTGGTGCGCAGCGAAAAACAATGACGCACGATGCATCTTGCGGCACGCCGCACGTTCCAACCAATCATGTAGCACCTCCGCGCAACTGTCTCACGGATCACGTGCGCTAGACGTGCGTTGCTTGCGTCACTCCGCGCGGTTCGCCGCAAGAGATTCGTGGATTAACGTGCGAGAACCTTGCCACGGCCTTACGATGCCCCGGGCAATCGTAAAATGGATTATTTTCTTGCGGTAATTTTTCGGATTCTACTGCGGCCCGACAAATTTTATCTCCACCGTGCGATCGATTTCAGTATTTTGACCGTGCGGCGAAAGTCTCAATTGTGAAAGCCCCTTTAGGGACTGTATAAATACGTGAAAGTCGTGTGTTAAGCGGCGTTTCCACTTGTGCGGATAAGGTGGGGATACGGAAAGCCCTACGGTAGGCTATGCGGCGCGTGTGTTTCCATTTGTGCGATTGTCCGTACGGCATCTGGATATTTTCTTGTACAAAATACCCATGTAGTTACCAAATCTGACTGACTTTTCTTGGTTAAGAAAATAGTTTTTTACTCGCTGTGTGTGTTTTTTGTTTCCTTCGAACTATGTAGACCAAAACAAGCTTAATTCTGTTGTATTTATGTATTCTAAAGATAAAGGAATTATGTCTTACATAAACTTGGTATTGCCTATATAAACGCATGTTTGTAAAAGCCTGATTTCCATGATTTTTTTTTATTTTAAGAGCAACAATCCCAACTTTTTGTGAGAGAAAGGGACTTCCACAGTAGGTTTACCTGATTTAATATGGAAATCACCGTGCGGTTCCGCATTGGCGCCGCGCCGATCGCTACATGGTCCGGTCAGTATTTACCCCACCCGTACAAGTGGAAACACCTCTTATTTAAAGATTTTTGCCTCACCCATATCCGCACAAGTGGAAACACCTCTTAAACCTTAGTGGCACATCCCTATTATAATCTGATTCGCAGAGGAAATCATTAACTTTTGGTACCAATAGCATGAGGAATATCGACTTGAAGACAGCGTTTAAAGAGAATTTTTGTTCAAGGAGTTGATAGAAAAATATTAGCTTTTGTGAACGAAAATCATGAAAAGAGAACTAATTATTTGCAGGCCAGTTGATCAGATTTATTTCCAGAATAACCCTCAGAACGCATCTCCGGCCGTCTTGGTCCCAAGAGCTTACGGGGCCTAGGCGGCCCCTGGACCCTCGCCTGTTGTGCTGTGATAGTCGGGCCCCCCCACTTTCAATTACGTTCCGACGCCACTGCATTGATCATGTACACAAGATACATGTAGAAGCGAAACATTCCGTCTTTGCAAAGTTATTGAAGACCTCATTCTTATTTGTTTACTAAATTTTTTGTGCGAGCTACGTTTACCAATAGACCCTTTCAGCTTAAGGATTGACGCTTGCGCAGAAGCCTCGTATGGCAAAAAGGATGCTAAAATGCAATAGAACTCGAACAACGTCATAAAAACGTCACTCTAAGCCGAAAGGGTCTATTCTTTCTTAAGTCAGTATATTAAGCCTTTTTAGTACATGTAAATTGGTTTTTATCTCAGTCTTTTAAATACACAAATGCAGTATTTAAGTGTTTGCATTAACAAAAGTAGGCTTACAGCATATTTACCAGATAGAAATTTAGAAATGTTGCATTTTTTCCAAAAGTTTTGGGACCCTTTTGTATTTGTTAATGAACAGTAAGCCTGGGCACACAGACAATCTCTCTTAATGATTGAAACGTCAATTATGTCGTCTGAGCAAGATTATTTCACTTATACAGCGGAGTTGCCAGCTTTAGACGGGACCAGGCTTTATGCCCGGAAGAAAACGCCAACCTTCTGCGATTTCGGATAAATAAGCTGGTATTATAAGATAATTTTTACGTTTTTACAGCACAATTTTGACATTTTAAACATGGCTGGATCTATATATGACATGGATTCATTGTGCTGGCCCCAATGACATGACTTATATGCACATTTGGCGGTTCTGTTTAGGCAATACTGTAAACAAAACACAGTTAGGTGCAGGAGTGGCTTTTTTGTAAACTGACATACCAGTACATTTTTGTTATACCAAGAAAATGTCATCGATACATGTAAAAGTTGTGTTGCATTGAGGATATGATGGTTTAGAGAACAGCCATTTCTGCAGCTTAATGACGAGCTGGTTTTAGAAACCGTTAGGTACCCTTTAGTGAGTGGAAAGGGTAAGAGGGGGGGGGGGGGGGACAATACATGATTAGCATGTCTGAAGGGAACGATGGCACAGTCAAGTTTGAGAAGCACTGGTGTAGAGCATACTGCCAAGAGAGTGTCTAAATGTAGGACTGTCAGCAAAGTGCCAAGGGAGAGAGAGAGAGAGACAATTGCAGTAATTGTGGATTTTCAGTGATAGTCCCAGAGAGAGTTTTAGTTGGAGCTAACAATGGCGGAGTACACAATACCAACTGTATATACATAAATTAACATGTATTTCGTGTCAAGTTTGGATCTACATGTAACCTGTATTTCAAAATGGCATTACAAGGAGAACAAGAGTTTTAGTAAACTCAACATACGTCCTCCGCTACATAGAACCTATTTCTTTAAATTTCAGCAATTGAAATCCTAGATGTTTATATGAAAGATTTTCTTTTCTCTATTCGATGAACTTATATGGGTGTCGAATTATGTAACCAGGGGTATCCTTAGGAGTTCCCGACACACGATCTACCCATTAGGTATAAATTCTCTACAAAATTGTCAGTATCTGGCCAAGATATACTAAAAGGGAAAATTACACAATCTAATGTAGATGCCATATTAAGCAACCAAATGTCATAAATGGTTGATGACACATGGTCTACCAATAGCGTGTATGCTGTGAAAGAATTGTAAAGATCAGATTAAAACTCTTCAAGTTATGAAGCGGAAGGGAATGAAGATATAGACAGAAAATTACATAATCCAATGTAGAAGCCATATTATGCAATCAACAAGGTCATAAATGGTTCATGACACACCTTCTGCCTATAAGGTATATGTTGTGAAAGAATTGTAAAGATTAGATCAAAACTCTTCAAGTTATGGAGCGGAAGGGAATCGGGGACGGACGGACGGCGCTGGTGATACCATAATACAACAGACTTTTTATAAGTCGGGCATATAAAAAAACCTGTGGGTGACAGGATACATACATGTAGAATACGATGAGTGAACTTGGTGGGCTTTAAAATTCACACTACAAGTGCATGTCATATTTTTGCTTTATGCCTTACAAATGTCCTGATATCACAAATTTATTTCGCTTAACATGTCTAACCGTTTTGAGTGTTTGGACTGGACACTTGATTCATGTTGATGTCGCACTCAACCGTAGGCGAGTACCTGGCAACTCTCCCACATACATGTACGGCGATCAAGTGAAAAATCAACTCAGAAATTTCTCAATTTTTATTTTGTCTGGGTGTAATTCAGAGTGAATATATCCGCGTAACCATTTACAAGGTGTTAATAAGGCTGAGTAGACTTAGTATCCAGTGTTTTTATATTTATATTACAAGACCTCAGTGTAACTATAATACCATCAGGAAGTAGTCACTTACATGTTACAAGAAACATGATAAAATCAACCTGATATAAACTAACAAACTGACGACTGTACATATGTATCACATTTATGTGGGACAACCATACCTACATTTAAAGGGACATGTCCGGAACCAGCGACACATATAACGTTAAAATGTGTGCTATTCGACTGTCATTTATATAAATATGAAACTGGTCTCCATGGTTATTTTAGACAAAAAGATTTTCCCTGTGCCCGTGTGTTAAGTGATCATAAATATATATAAAGATGAGGTTTCCAGATATCCATTGGTAGCTTTCCTAGCCCCCTCTTACAGCTGGATAGGAAGTTTTATTTGAGAATTCCTTTCTTGTTAATTGTGCGGTATGGACCCATTATGTATTCGGGATATTTAGCATGAGGCCACTGTGGTCTTTCTTAATTCAAGAACTTGTTTATGTGGAATTAATATCTCTAAAAACCCAGCTAGTTTAAAAAAGATCTCAAGTCATCCATGCTTCAAAAAAAACCTTAAGCCCTGTACTAGCCAAGTTAAACAGAATTTATGTCACTGATGGAGAGAAGGGGGACAACTCTTGGCTGACACTGAGAACTGTGTCTGAGATGCAGTCTATAGATGTAGCCTATCCTCTAATATAAAGGACATTCATTACATTCCAATGAAGCCTGTTAACCATTGTTACCGTCCATCAAGGTCACATGACAAGGTCACATGACACGGACAATCACTTTTAACTTTAGCTGACATAATCTGGCCTAAAGACTATATGAAAATATATATGATCTTTATTTTTCAAGGGTAAAAACATATATAACAGTATTATTGCTCTCTGTCAGTCAGTTAAATGGTCTTCCCAGAGCCCCTCTTAATAAAATAAAATTAAAAAAAATTATATGATATCAAAAAGCACCCAATAAGGACAGAGTGGTGTTTTTTTTGGGGGGGGTATTAATAACATTCATTAAAATATATATAATATGTACGCTTGAGTTGGGTTGGGGGGGGGGGGTACTCAAAATTTTCCAATGATGGAGGAACCAAAAACTTACTTAAATTGACTCAGCACAATCCTCTGAATGCAATACTTTGCATTCTTAAAAGTTGTTCAACATAAACTTGAAGTTACATGGTCAGCCAAATATAGGGTGAATTTCAATGAAAAAGTATCAGCTAGTTTTTGTCATTTTTACCAAGAAGTACCATCAGAACTATTATCTGATAAATAAGAAAAAACATGGCGAACGTTTTACATATGACAACAGTGCTTGATGGAGCAAAAGTTAAAGTTTCTAAAGAACTTCATATAATTGAAAATGGGACAAGTCTTGTTTGGAACGTTTTGAGTTGAAATGGAGATATCAGAGTGGCGTGCTCGGTAAAGCTTTTATAAAAACCAATGAATTCTTCGAACTGCCGTTACCGGGATTGCCGATATATATGATAGTCCAGTAAGAGGAGAATGAATTTATTTTCTGATTTGAAATTGCGAAACCCTTGGCAAGTGTTAGTGCCTTTAATATGGGGTAATGCAACCTTTCACACTTCCCCATGTCACTTCTAGTGCTGTCTGATCAGATATACATAAAGTCATTAAGCTAGTTCATATGGGAAACAAAAATCCAAAAATAAACTTACATCCAGGCCATTTGAAATTTGACATCTACAGCCAGACTAGTCAATGGTTACAACATGATTGATTATTTACTCAGCATGAGTAGATTAAACTTATTTGATGGCAAGCTTTTAATAGAAGGGCTCTGTACTCATAAGAAACATGCCACCTATTCCATATATACGCACACCCAGGCAGCAAAACCCTTGTCAAAATATGTCATATTTACATCAAGGAAAAGCCGCCATATAAGTGAAATAATCCTGATTGCAGCGTAAAACCAGTAAATCAGCCAGAAGAAACCCGATAAATTGCTTGCTCATGGACAGTGTCAACAGTCAAATACGCTAGTCATTGATACATGTACATTTCTTTTTTAATAAACATTTTCATTCATACATGTATAAAATAGAACATATACTGTATGCACAGGAAAAATCTTTTAAACTAAAATAGCTATGTCTGATTAAAACTAAATGTAGCCTACAACAGTAACTGCTATTCATCAAGAGGACGTTGCGTTTTTTTCACCCCTTGGCATCAGCCGGCAGTCGCGAGACATCATGGTTTGTTTTTAGTACAACAAAAGTTTGCTGACATTGGCAAAAGATTTGTAGTTTGAGGGAACAGACATTGTTGCATTTCATTGCAAAAGTATGGCCAATTCTACATTACAATGGAAGAAATAATGACTGCTCCCTTTTGAGGAAAAAAATGATTTGGTTTGTGATCACATTGTTTTATGGTGTGCTTTAAAATATTCTGACAGATGAAAATCGCTTGGATGGTTTTAAAAATTTAATAATTTTCTAACACTTTTGAAGTTTTCCAAGACCTTGTCAATATTGTGCAGGTTTTAAATAAACATAGATCAGCCGTCTTCATCAAGTGGTAGAATTTTTGATTAAAATGTGACTCACAACTGTTTGGCGATGCTAGCGAAAAAAAACCCCTTGTATAATGGGATTCGCACAAAAAAATCGTAGTCCATTGTTGGAATTTTGGGGCTCGTTTCACAAAGCAGTTGCATCACAAATGAAGACTAGTTGCTAATGGATACCATATTGAAGAGATACGACGTCATGGCAACTATGATTGGTCGCACTGTGCGACAGCTTCGTAAAACGGACCCCAGGTCTGTGTCGAACTGAAAAACTATCACTCCGAGTAAAATTCGGGAGCTTACATAATTTGCATTTAAAAAGCATCACCTCTGGCTTTAGTTTTATAAATAGGAACCGAAGTCATTTACTAACAAACACTATTATCTTGTACATGTATGAAGAAAAACAATATGTGAGAAAACACAAAGAAAAAACATAACTTGCACAGTAAATATTTCTCAGCTTGGTGAGAACAATAGTGGGAGGGTGATGGCTGACATAGGGCATGTTTATAAATAACTTACTAAGTCAGAACTGGTGACTAGGTTACCTACTAAAATTAGGATCTGATAAGCCCTAAATTTGGTGTGAATGTCCAGTTTATAAAGACCAATGCAATAGTTTCAAGAAATATTAAGATTATGTGATATATCTAACCCAAAAGTCCTGAGCCATCTTTTTTAATAAACTTTCAGTGGATTGATTTGGGGGCTTTTTGTAACATTCAAGAATATACATGTAGACTAGAACAATATTAGTTACATGTTAATGATGTTATGGTAGGATGGCAATGAGAAAAATCTGTACACTTCTCTGCACTGCCTCTCCCATTATGAGACTCCAAGGAGAAAAATGAGGGTGAGATACAATTTATGCAGGTTTCAATGACCTGGTAAATTCAAATCCCTGTATGACATCATTGACATGAATGGCCTCTCCGTGTGATGTAGTATTCATACCAGTAGCTTAAAAGCTGTAATAGTTACATGTACAATAAAATCCCAACAAAACACATGTCACTATTATTCAGTCAATAAATGTTGCATTAGTAATATAAAGCCTATACACAGCGACCAGTTTAAAGTTTGCAAATTGATGGAAGGAACACTCCATACATTTGCAGTTTAATTTCTAGAAAAACCTAGTGAAAGGTAAATATGTGGAGATCTTTGGGGCTCCTGGAATAAGTTCGTTGGACCCGGTGAGGAGCTTACTGGCATTATGCTAGGACTAAATCCAATCAGCCACACTGCTTTACCAAATGCTTTATAGCGATTAAGACCATTTATTTTATAGTTTATGTTTGTATCAATTGCTATACAATCTGAATCAATTGCTATATATAAGGCAATTGGTCAGACCCGTTTAACTCAGTGAGTGAGTGAGTGGTTTGGGTTTTGTGTCCTGCTCAACAGTATTTCAGTTATATGAAGACATCGTTTAACTCAGTGATGCTTATCGATTACCCTTACTTAATATTTTATGTTTGTATCAATGGTTATATAAGCAAAAACATAGAGAATGTAGAATCGGAAGGTTTTTTCTTTGACTGACATTGACAAGGGGCTAATTCATTTTTTGGGCTGTTTATTGGCAAGTTCAGCAAGTGCAAGTGCCCTTAAAGTGTAAAACTAATATTTATCAATACATTAGGCTATCACTGCCAAAACTTACTAATAGGCTTTGTACCTATCACAGACCAAAGAATGTTAAAAGCTATATTCATTCATTTATTATTGATCATTGATGCATTATTCATTTCCTTGTTGAGGTCTGCATACTAGACAGACATATGTAGTCCTAGATTTAATTTCTGACAACAGTTCACACATTTTCCATTTCATATCAGCAGCATCATAAAACATGAAATGTGGCTAATAGCCCACACAATCTGTAGCCCTATCTACAGAGCTCAGATTCAGAACCCAACAGGCAACATGTACAATCTGACATTTGCACCAAAATAAAGAATACAAAATTTCTCGGCTATGGGGCAATATAATTATAAATAGGGTTGATTTTCTGTAATTATTTCCAACACAACTGTTTCTTTGTTTCTAGTTTCCTAAAAAGTTAAAGTTGGAAAGGGGAGAATGGTGTCATATTTCACTGCCAACTGCTCCCGAGGCAGCTGACAGCCTAGGGTTCGCTGACAGACAGGAAGGCTAACGGCCCGTTTGTGGTGCAGTCCTATATGTCTGCCACGAACAGCCGTTTAAAAAAGGAGTGTTCTCACAACATTTAAGAGCAGACACAGTTAAAAAGGCAAGAGGAATTTAAAGGCTTAACGTGTCTGATAATGTACTTACCCTCAGACTAGCCAAGTCGATGTCATCGAGGCTCACATTTACGCTTGGGGTCGCCATATTTCAGACATTGACTAGTTTGTTGTTTTCAAAACAACTTTTCCGACGTCCCGATTTATGGAAAAAATGATTTCAGGGCTGTATGGGTTTCCATTGATGTATTTCAGCCACCCTTTGCAGTCACCGTATCATTTCCACGAAGATATCAGCAGTTATTTGTCCGCCAATAAGAAAGTATACAAAATAACGTCTAAGGAAGCTTTTACTTCCTCTCGACTATGCAAATAAAGAATGACGGAAGGGTGGATTGTGGGAAAAACGGGGGACTAAAGGGAGACAATTTCAAAACAACCAGTGCGCGGTAGATTTGTGTTGTAGAATAGTCTCCCTTGTTTTGTGGGGAATCATCCCGAAAATGTCCCCGCTAAAACAAAAAAATGTCACTCATCGACGAAAAAAAAGGAGTAGACAAAAAGGGGTAATCATATAAAATGAATCAGCTGCATGTATGCCCTAAGCATACATTAATTGTTCAGACGGTTTCTCATCCACGTTTCGCATTAACTGTAGTCTACTGGAAGGGGTGGCTGCATTATTAGGATAATTGTATAGGCTACTGATACAAGTGATATACGTCATGGGTTACGACCCCTAACCAACAGGAAAGGCCCCAGGGGCCAACTATAGGCCCCGAAACTCTGAGACTGTAGATAGGCGATGGGTCGCTTTCCCGTGATATAAAATTCACCGTAGGCCCCTATAGGCCTAATACTGACTGCAAAATTTAACAAATATTTCATGCCGACAGATCCTGCAGGTTGCTCGGTTGGCCAATTCAATAACAGTCAAATTCAGAGCTATCGATACTTAGGCCTATGCACTTATAGGCCTACTCTGATATTTCGGCGCTATCAGTAGAATAAAAACTACTTTTATGCAAAACTAATTATTCGTTATTTTATAAAAAAAAAGGACAGTTCCAGACATTTTTATGCAAATGAAACAATATACAATTTACTTGCTATATATGTGAGTGTATAGAACGGGATCATAGAAACCTTTCAATTTCCAGTGAATCAGAACCATCGAAAAGTAGATTTCTATTGCAGTTGAAAGCGTCGCTTTTTTAACGCTTAGTGTAATATTTTTACATGGAAATCGCAAAAACAATAGGGGCCTAAGTCGTTGTCATCAGGAATTGATATCACGAATGAATTGTAATGTAATTGTTATTGTATATAATAAATCTACTTGGGCAGATGTAATTACAGTAGCACTCGCTTCAGTAAAACCCCGGACGTTTCCGCTCGGCTTTAACGTCCTTCTGACTTATTTAGGCCTATGCGTTCGACCTAAGTGGGATGGTTGCCAGTTACCACCTGAAGGTCGTGGGTTTCCTCCGGGCATAGAGCCCGGTTCCTCCCACAATAAAACTGGCAACGCTGCCATATAAGTGAAATAGTCTTGAGCGCGGCGTAAAACACCATTCGTTCTTTATGCGTTCTAGCATCTCTTAAAGAGGTCGTGTAGGTTCGTCCGTTCGTAACATTTTATTTCCAGAAGCTAGAACTACAAAGTGGGTTTTGACGAAACTGCATGATGTTCTTGTAAGGGGCTAACAACGTTTGACGTCACAAGTACTTGGTATGCAGAATGTTCTTGTAATTATCTTTCAAAATATGACGCTACGGGAGGGTGCGTGAGTCCGTGCGTCCGTTGTTAGCTTGTTATTTTTTAACGCGTATTTAAAAAGTTTTGTTTTATTGGCCCAATATATATAGGCCTATCGTCCGTAAAATATTTAGTTTACAAATATGGCGTTTCATTGGGATGATCCATTGCGAAATAAGACGGATTATGTTGATCTAAATGAATAAATGATTATTTGTTTGATCGTTACCTGACAGCAGGTTCCTCGAGAATCTCGTCTGATGGCGAGTCCTAGATTGATCGATGTTTCAAGTCGCGCTTAAGATTATGTTTACGGCGGTGTTGCCAAGTTTAGAAAACTCGCCAGAGTCGCGAAACACGCTAATAAAAAGATAGTATTTTTTTTACAATCCCGAATCGCGACCTTCTCGACCTTCGCGTGCTTGGCGGGGTCGAGAAGGGCGCGAAGGTCGCGATGGTCGCGAAGGTCGCGAAGGTCGCGAGGGTCGCGAAGGTCGCGAGGGTCGCGAAGGTCGCGAGGGTCGCGAGGGTCGCGAAGGTCGCCAACTAGTGAATTGTTGAGTGGAATTGATGTATAGCTTCGAATCGCGACCTTCTCGACCTTCGCGACCCTCGCGACCTTCGCGACCCTCGCGACCTTCGCGACCCTCGCGACCTTCGCGACCCTCGCGACCTTCGCGACCTTCGCGCCCTTCTCGACCCCGCCAAGCACGCGAAGGTCGAGAAGGTCGCGATTCGGGATTGCAAAAAAAATACTATCTTTTTATTAGCGTGTTTCGCGACCCTGGCGTGTTTGGCGATCCCGCCAAGGTCGAGAAAGTCGCGAATGATATAGAATCGCGACCTTCTCGCCCCCGCCAGCCTCGCCAAGGTAGCGAAGGACGCAAATGAAATGTTAAAAAAAAATGCTATTTTTTTACTAAGTTGATTAGCGTGGTTGGCGTAGTTGGCGAGTTTGGCGGGGTAGAGAAAGTCGCGAATCAATTGCTTTGGCGGGTCTGGCGGGGTCGCGAAGCTAGAGAATAAAATGTCCGTATTCGGCTTCCATAACTTATAGAACCTTCCACGTGTATTTAGCAACAAAATAATTTGTATTTGGTCTGAGTGGAATTCGAACCGCGATAGATCGATTTGATGTACTTTTTCAGAGAGTACACGCTTGTCGGTCCGTGTAACGTGCGGTAGCCTAATTCAATTTTCAATTTTTAATATCATAAAATGAAATTTGTAAATGACCATTTTTAAGTTCAATTTTTCAGTTTCATTTTCTACTTTTTGAAAAGAAGAAATGAAAATTGAAATTTGACGTTCAATTTTTGTTTTCTCTCTTTTTAACACACAAATTATGATGGCCATTTTTCAATTTTCGATTTGCCTTTTCACTCTTCATGAAACAAATATTGATAGTTGTAACCTTCGTTAGTCCTATAGTATAAAACAGTTTCGGTACATATCAGGAAACCTCCAATTGATGCTTCAATTATATAACTGATCGAGGCTGAAAGTTAACAAACCGAGTGTTTCGGTCCCTTATATCATCACAGGGACTCTTTTGTGGGGCTCTTAAGAGGATATGGGAATTGTACGTTTCACGGCTACCTTTTTGGTCGCCACATTCAAAGCGACCTGCAGTCTATCGGAGGGTATTTCACGTACGTAAATCCCTGAAGTTTCAGAGTGCCGATCGGCAGCCAATCTCATTTTCGCGAGATCCCCTGCTACTACGTGAATGCGACGGACCTCTCAGGCCGTCCCAAGCCTTTTTACCCAAAATTTGGGTAATCAAACTTACTTCCAAAATTGATTTGTACGTGATCTTTACCTGATTCTATATGTTGGCTTGTATTTCGTTTTTGGTACACGCCCTTAAGTTTTGAATTATCGTTGAGGAAATACAGAGACTATATTTCTACCCTCCGCGATTGTGAACAGGCCAGCGTACAACATGCAATTTTGTATGTTTACGTCATGTGATTGTAGTGAGAGTATTCCTCCGCAGCACTGGCAAAAGGGGATTCCCCTTAGCAGACTAAGGCAAATGGCGTAGGACGGCCTGAGAGGTCCGTCGCGTTCACGTAGTAGCAGGGGATCTCGCGAGAATGAGATTGATCGGCAGCGAGCGAAGACAGCCGAAGTTTGTTCCGACTGACTGTTCGAGACGACTTCGGGGATTTACGTACGTAAAATACCCTCTGATAGACTGCAGGTCATTTTGGCGATTTCAAGCCGACCAGTAACCAAAGTGTGTTCCGACTGGCCTCGTGCAGTCAGTCGGAACACTTTCGGCTGTCTGCTCGCTACCGGTCGGCTTTGACACGCGTAGGCCCGCAATCGGAACACCATTCAGCTATCTTCGCTCGCTACCGGTCGGCTTTGACACGCCTCGGACAGTCTGCTCTTTTTATACGGTAAATCACCGTATTTTTCGGCTGAATACAAATGGCGACGGAAGCTCATATCAAACTATTTTACTACAGATGAAAAAAGAAAATAAAAATAATTATAAATTTATTAAATGCTAATATAATTTGAAAAGATATTGGTTTAAATATATTATTTAGCCTGGTAAAACACATGATTTGTAACACAAAGTAGACAGACGCAGTTTCGGTACATATCAGGAATCCTCCAATGCTCCAACTATATAACGAGGCTGAAAGTTAACAAACCGAGTGTTTCGATCTCTTGTATAATCACGGGGACTCTCTTGTAGGGCCCTCAAGAGGATATCGTCGAAAGTACAAATATTTCACTTCAGATGTAAACAGAAAATAAAAAATTAATCAAATGCTGAAATCATCTAGAAAGATATTTTTATTCATAGCCCGGTAAACCACATTATTTGTAACGGGAAGAAAACAAACGCACTTTCGATACATGCCAGGAATCCTCCGATGCTTCAATTAAATAAGTGATCGAGGCTGAAAGTTAACAAACAGAGTGTTTCGGTCCCTTACATTATTACGGGAACACTTTTGATGTTATCTCGAGGGGATATGGAAAATGTAAAATATGAAAAATATCACTGGGTATATCACGTACGTAAATTCCCGAAGTTTCCCCAGACCATGCATCCGAGTTAATCAATGGGACGTTGCCAATTCAGGTATTGTAGAAGCTATATAACTTTTCTATAGTAAAACAGACCATTCTTGTTTATGTCCCTGTATCCATACGACTTTATTTACCCATAAATATTATATACACAAAGAAAAAAGTTAAGCACTCCTCCGTAAAGTCTGCATCGACCGATAAAATCATTGGTGTAGGGAGATTGTTGGCAAACTGATGTTGCAGAAACGATTGTGATCATAAAGGGCAACATTCTGGCGATAATAAATTATCGTTAATGGCAATAAGCTATACAATTTATTCAGGATATCGTTAGCCAAATCAAAAGTGTATTTTAACAAAATAAAAAGATGCTTAATAAAGTAGTAAGGAAACTCCGAAAATATTCATGGTGTAATCTCAATATTTCGACTTTAATTAAGTCATCGTCAGGAGAATTATGAGTACATCAAAAGACAGTGTGCATTTATATAGAATATATATAGAAAAACAGAATACAATGATGGTTGACACTAAGAAGGCATGGGAGATTAAAATTTTAGTTACAATAGAGCAGGGTTCTAAAGGGCAGTCATAATACCTAGCCAGGCTAATAAATTAAGTAAACATCTGTCACTGAAAACATTGCTAGGTCATATGCATACATTCACAATAATAATTGGTAAAGTTTGAGAAAAATAAAATACATGCTTGTAAGTATATCAAATATATATCTGTAATGAGCGAAGAAAAAAAATGATTCAATTGGAATGGGTTTCAGATTGTCTATGTTTGAAGGTATATTAAGTAAACTTTCAATGAATTTGAAGTTTTCACATTGCTGAATATGGTTGAAAATTTCACTATGAGCTTGGCCATTTGAGTGTTCTTTCAGTCTTGTCGAAAGACAGCGCTCTGTTTTCCCCACGTAACTTTCATCACAACCTGGACAGTTGAACTGGTATACCACATTACTTTTATATTCAGAGGGAGTGAAGTCCTTGTTATTAAAAAATTTTTGAGGCTTTACATGTAGTCCACAATATTTGAATCTGAACATCCGTATTCAGCAGGTTTTTAATTCTTCTACTGCTTCTTTTCACTAATTCCTCTCCGTGGTCCCCGACATAGGGAAGGCGAAGGCACACCCTTAGGGCGTAAGGATCCTTCTCTCTTCTCTTTGAGTTCAGTCTTGATGAAAGAAACCTGATAGTTTTGTTGGCTGTTTGAGAAGGAAAACTATTCCAAGACATGAAAAGTTTGATTTTATCAATTTCGTTTTCAAAAAGTTGGACATTACTGCATAATTTATGGGCCCGGGATAGGAGAGCTCTGATCCAGGAAATCTTGAGGTGCCACGGTTCAAAGCTTTTGAAGTTAACATACTGTCCGGTATTTACGGAAGAGGAGAGGGGACATCCAAAAAAAATAAATTGATGGGTCAAATTTATCACGTACCACGACATAATATCACGTACCACGACATAATATCACGTACCACGACATAATATCACGTACCACGACATAATATCACGTACCACGACATAATATCACGTACCACGACATAATATCACGTACCACGACAAAATATCACGTACCAAAACATATTATCACGTACCACGACATAATATCACGTACCACGACATATTATCACGTACCACGACATAATATCGCGTGGTACGAAATCTTTGACCAATGAATGGCTCTGTTTCATTTTCCACCTATTAAACCGAGTCTTACATACGGGAATTCTTCCGTAGTTTCTCGTGTTATAGAAGTGATCAGACTGTATAAAATGGATAGAGATTCACTTATCTCTACGTATTTTCACTTCGGGCTTATGTACAAGGAAATAGTTGCCGTGCTGGCGGCAAGAAACGGGATAACCTTAAAGTGACATGAGCTGCCAAAATTCACACTTTTTTCATAATCTCTGATCATCACGACAGTAAGAGGCATGAAGGCCATCGGGAAACTAAATGATTGGCGAATGAGGAAAATCCACGCAGTATGTGGCCTATAAGAACCGGAATAGTGTTCGAAAAGTAAACAAAATTTAAATAACCGGGACGACCATTTATTCATTCCAAGCCAAAGTTAGTTCAAAACAAATACTTTAAAACTCGAAGGAGCATCTGTGAGACCGAATGGGAATGATTCATATTCCAAAAGACAAGATGGTTCTCTTTCTGAATATTCTTATAGTAAGGTACTCGAAATCCAGAAGCGGGAAACGAGACTAGGGCTTCACACCAAACTAAAACGCATACGCTTCAAGCGAACACGCTTGACTTCAGTATTCAAATGAGGTTAAAAACAGATACCTAGGTTACAAAAAACTTGAGGTCTCCCCAACTTGCTCGGCAGACATTTGCCCAAGAATGGCGTCTTGGTCTTTGATCCTTGTATAGAGATGTAACTATTGCTGTAAATCGTTTTCCTCAAGAGCGCCCTAATCTAAAAGCCAAACAATTCTTCTCATTTCTAAACAGAACAACGCCTGTTTGATTTTTGTTCTTATCGAGAGACTTACAGTTTCAAAGGAGAAAGTTGTATATCTAATCACAGTTTTCAGTTCGAAAAATACTCTTTGTATCCATATTGCATATACACGTGAAGTAGAATTCAATATTCCATTTAGATGTTAGTGCCCATGAAGGACAGAACACGTGTACCCAATCTTCAGATGTTATTGTCTTCAAATATACCGATACCCCTGACCAAAGAAAGTAAATAAACCTGCCTCTGACCTATCTGCGTTTCAAGCTTTTGTTTTGTTGCTCTGTCGTTTATCTAATTGTCCGTTCGATATACATCGGACACCCGAATAAATAATTCAGTTTAACTCTTTGTCATGACATCCGACGGCTAAAAGGCATTCGTCAATAACTCAAACATAAAGTAAAAGTGTCAAAGTTCCGCTAGTCTAGCTTTATACCGTGTCCCAAAGTTGGCCTGTTCAATAAATTCCTTCTGTTCAGGTCAATAAATAATCGAGGTCTTGTTTTAGCCGATGTCCATATTTAATATTACATGTAAACGTTATATGCCGAAGGAATTTATACCACATGCTATGTTATTAACTGTAACATTAATTAAATCAATCAATCTAGCCTTACTTTTTGAAAGTTATTAAGGGAGTAGGAGCTGCCAAAATGTTGATTTTTCCGGCGGCAGAAAATTTCAAAATTATCCGCTATTTTTCACAGAGAAGGACAAATTTAAAGTTTTCATTGATACCAGTCTCCGAAATGTGCACCAAAGTAATTGGTTGGTTGGTTGTTTGTTTTAGCTTATTGGCGCGTCCATTCGTATGGATGATGTACGCCATACTACTAAGTAATTATTACCTTGAGCGATTAAGAAAACTGATGTTTGAACACGACATAACAATATATTGAATGTCTGTACAGGAGTATATGTTAGTACGATTGAGAACTACTTAACCTCTTAAGTTGTTAAAACATGCAATACAATTGAACTTACACCCGTATACCATTTACAGATATACAAATTATACAGTGGCGAGAAATGGGCAGATAGACAGATAGGTCGATATTTGTTAGTCAGGTGTCACTTGAGCATTATACTGTCGTAAATACAATGTATATACACTCATATAAATATACAATTATATTAAAATCGGTGTGTATTTATAATATATCTACCTTGTTGGTATATTTTAGAAGGGTCTAGAACATTGTCCATGTTGGGTTGATAATACCCAAACCAATGAGATCGGTAAAAAGAACATTTCTTTGATAAGTTAAACAAAAATGTTCTAAGGTTTCCTGAATATTACAGAAATCACACCTATTCAAATCAATCTGAATAGGCAAGATTGTAGGGGAATGTGACCAGACTGGAGTCTGTGGAACATAACCTCAGCTAGACGAGTGGGGAATTCCAGGATTAAAAAGGAAATAAAACCTTCCCACTGTTTCTGCAACTGATTCACAAAATATGACTTAGCCTTAAGTAATATATCGGTAACGGTAAATGGAAATCTGATGGATATGCTAGTATGTAAAATAGCTTGTTTGGCTGCATTATCAGCAAGCTCATTTCCTCTTAGTCCTACATGAACAGGTACATATGTAAATGTGACGCTAAATAAAGTTGTATATAAATGTATAATTTCTAAAACAAGAGGATGACAGTTGCTATAGTTGAAGAAGCTTAGGGCTTGTAAAGCACTTAAGGAATCAGCAGATTACAGCAAAGTTTGGTTTGTACTCTAACAAAAATTGGAGGCACATGAAAATTGCCACAAGCTCTGAACAGAAAACAGACACGTCATCAGTCAGTCGGAAGTTCCTACTATACTTAAACTCTGGGATGACAAACGCTCCTCCCACTCTTCCACTTTCAGGGCACTTTGAGGCGTCAGTGAAAATTTGTAAATAGATACTAAAGTTTTTATCTAGGAATTCCACAGCACAATGCTTTGAAGTATAGGGAAGGTCTGATTTCAAAATTTGCCAGTGTAAATCCATATATACCACTGGTGGAAGTAATCGCCACGGAGGAAATGGTGTAACCCGAGAAGTTAAAATTGACTTTTCAGTATAACCCACATCGTTCAAAATATGATTAGCCCTTATATTGAAAGGTTTTGTTCCTTGATTATTGTTATTTACAAGGCAATCAGATTCCACAGAATCAAATTCAGATGTTGCCGTTATTAACAGATGATTTTAGTACAAGTGTAAACTTAAGAGTACGCCTCAATCGCCTTAACTCTAGAGGCCATTCGTTGCACATGATTTGAAGCACATTTAAAGGGGTTGTCTTCAAAGCCCCAGAGCAGAGTACACTGCACAGAATCGAGTCTTTTCTTATTTGATAGTGATGTTGACGAGTAAGATTCCGAACAATAGTCAAGCCTAGATCTAACTAGAGCTCTATATAACAGTAATAAATAGGATTTGTCGGCGCCCCATGTTACTGGTACTCCTGTTTTTTCTAAATCCACTCTGTTATAAAGCGATAAAATTACATTTAAACATTTTGTAGGGAAAGCTTTAATAATAGAATAGACTATATCGTCATCACCAGGAGATGAATCTTTGCAATTGCTAAGAGCTTGTTTAAGTTCTAGCAATGAGAAATCGTTATTTAATGGAATTTCATCCCCAGGTATATCCAAGCTACTGATATACTCTGCCTGCTTTTTATGTGGAATGAATTCCGGATCATACTTCTTGGTGTATAAATAACTAACACCAGGTGTTTACAGAGAGAACCCATAACTTAAACGCTTAACAATTTTAGAATTTAAGTTTCTGATAGACTGTCTAATTAGTTGAGGTAATACAGTATATAAACATGTATTCATTGGAATTATTTCTAATTTTCGCAGAAAGCCTTTAGTTTCTACAGCAGACAAGTTTTCACTATTTCTCTGACTAATACCTCTAACATATGTATCATGAAAGTTGGAAAGATTGTCCAGAAGCCCACTAGTATCACTGTTATAGCTGAAAAATTGCTGAATATGGAGAAAGAAATGAGAAAATATACAATTAAATAGAATAAAAACCAAGGTGGGCCGAAATGTCCCTTTCATCACTTTGGGCTGAAATGTCCCAGGCCGAATTGTACCGTACCGAAATGTCCCAGGCCGAAATGTACCGTACCGAAATGTCCCGGATCCATTTTCCCTATATCGAAAATATACTTGAAGATCACTGGCCATGTCCGGGTTAGTTGTCTGGTGACTCCAGACCGGCGCGGAGCGGACAGAACACAAAACATTGTTCAAGAAATGAAAGCCAACTCCTAACTATGTTTTATAGAAAATAATTTTATTCAGATTTCAAAATTTGGCACGAAAGCTAGAACACAGCAGAAATCATGCAGAATTATTTACAACAAGCACCGTGATTCCATCTCCCTCAAATCTGGTGCAGCACTTTGGTTCCTGAAGAAGACATCGCCATCTCGGTTAGAAAAGGTATGTGGATAGAGGAGAAATGGTGGAAACTGGAATATCCGGTCAAAGCTTGGACTTGTTCCCGGAGAGAACATTGGGGACCAGGGAAGCCTGTAATGGGAAAGGCAATCCAGAGTTGGTGGTGAACCCGTTGGTAAACACAGAGACGGAAAGCAGCATCTTCCCGAGCCGTGCTTAGGTCCCACTTCTGACAAAGTCAAGGGAAGAGGGCGAATTTTCTTTTCTACTGATGGAGAAACCTTCTTTTCCTTCTTCTGTTTCTGGCGTCGATTTTGAAACCACATCTATACGAAAAAAACAGTAAATAATTAAACTTCGGCCGATCAGAAACAGTCGTCTGTTGGTTGTTATGTGAACGTTTCCATGATATTAATGTTAGTAAAATAGGTAACTGTAATTGTTTGGTAGTATCGCATTTAAAGAAGCTTTATAGACTACTTACTTTTATACAGACTGAAGTGAGCCCCAGCTCCTGGCTCAATTCATCTCTACTTTCTATACTGATGTAGTTATGTAGTTGGAATGTATTTTCTAGAATGTCCAACTGCCATTCACGAAACTTGGTTCTGTATCGTCTCCGTGATACGTGTGTCAAATTGCTCTCTGCTGACTTTGGATGCTTCGGACCAGCTGCTGGAAACGTGTAGCAGGAATACTCATGGCTTACTGGATTATACATTATGCTTTCTAACTGTACTTATTTAGCTGATTTGAAATGTTCTTTAACTGTCTTAGTTTCCAGCCTTTATTATAGCATTTATTGAACCCAAAGTTGTTTTTAATTGGTTGGCACGGCTATTCGGATGAGTCGTAATTGTCAGTGACAGTGAAACCACTGTCTTAAAAACTTCTAGCAACACGTTGGCGTTTTCAATTACCAACAAACTTTTCAACTAGATGAATCTGAAACCTTACTCAAACTGTTGCCCAATAACTTTTCAACTAGATGAATCTGAAAACCCTATCTAAAATGTTGCCGAATAAGTTTTCAACTAGATGAATCTGAAACCCTACTCAAAGTGTTGCCCAATAAGTTGATGGAAGTTGGACATGTGTGTTCTTTATACTTTGGAAAATACCGGAATATAAATAAGAATGATCATTTTACTAGAAAAGCTATTTAGACAAGACAAATTGTTGGCAAGAAATGATACCCTGATCAAACCAATTAAATATGACTTCAGTTTTAAACAAAAGGATGTTTCCGTAAAAGTTTCAATTAACTTAGAATATTGCTTGTTAATGTAACTTTCAGAAAGTACAGTTTCTTTGTACAATAACCGTATAGTAATCCTATACTCATTCGTTTCTTTAGCAGATATGTATTAATTATGCTTCTTCCAAACGTGAACATTTAAAAAAAATTGTACATTTTTTTTTATGAAAAAATATTCCGGATATCCATAAGAATATAATTAATAAGTTGAGAAAAATGATATGCCATTTGTTTCTGACGTCCACAACATTTTCTACCAAATGACGTTTATTACTAGTCAAATCGCCGTTTTTCTGCTTAATCTTGTGCATTAATGTAATAACTTTTATGGAAGTTTGTTCATTTTCATTTGTTGGGTGTTCCGTTCAATAAATCTTGAATGATGAACGCTTACTCTTCTATCTAATGGCCCAAGTCGATAAAAGAACTGACAAAATGACCTCAATGGGATAACGCATGTTTACAACTGCAACGTTAACATATGGCTGGTTTAATGTGATTTTGTGTACACACTATTCCCACCTTTTCTCGGTACTTTGGGGAACGATTCGAGATTTGCAACGTGCAACAACGGCGGTTGAATGGAGTTGAATTAAAATATAGTTATTATCAACTAGTTTTCTCATGACATACAATTCCGAAGCATATTAGTGTTAGTCTCGATAGTGTAGGCTACGATTAAGTTGATGTTTGCAGGTGCCACGGAACAGAGAGGGTTTGGGGGGGGGGGGGGTCTATAGCTCCCCACTTTTTGAGACCAGAGAGAAATAAAATATTAGGCCTACTTGAGTGAGTCGGCTATTAGTGGGGTTCAGAATCACTGGAAATCTATAATTTCGGGGTTACGCCCCTTTCATAGTATTATGTTGTCACTGAGGACGCAATGTCTTTAGTTTCGTACCAACAGGAATTGAAATGTATAACACTATATGTTATCGTTCTGTACACTGACAGATAGCAAGTAAATAGTAGGCCTATATTGTTTCATTTGCATAAAAATATTCCCTCTTTATAAAACAAGGAATAATTAGTTTTGCAAACAGGTCAAAGAGAGTTGGGTGTCTTTTTCTATTCTCCTGATTAAGAGCGTCTTTCGGAGCTCGACGTACGGCCTAAAAGGGATTGTAAATCTTATTCAGCCCACAAAGATTAGTTCAGATATTCCTATAAAACTTTTTAAAGCTTATTTTAATTCCCTTTATAGAAAACATACTTTAAGATCACTGGCCATGCCATAATTTATGTTTCAAGCGGTCTGGCTCTCTGTAACCTATTTTATTCCCTACTATATTTCCAATTATCTTCCTTAGGCCGCTATGTAACTTTCATAAAGTACAATTTCTTTGTGCAATAAACGCATAGTAATTCTACTCATTGGTTGCTTTAGCAGATATTTATTACTTCAGTACTCGTCTCATGCTTACATAACTTATAAGAGCCTTGGCTTCAAGTCTATCGCAGTTGTTCGTGTGCAATTTTCAGGAAAGATTAGCTGTCCGGTGACCCCGGCGCGGAGTGGACAGAACACAAACCATTCTTCAAGAAATGAAAGTCAAACTCCTAACTATATTTTATAGAAAATAATTTTATATAGATTAGTTAATTCAGCAGGAAAACTCGAGCACAGCTGAAATCATGCAGATTGATTTACAACAAGCACCGTGATTCCATCTCCCTCAAATCTGGTGCAATACTTTGGTTCCTGAAGAAGACATCGCCATCTCTGTTAGCAAAGGTATGTGGATAGAGGAGAAATGGCGGAAACTGGAATATCCGGTCAAAGCTTGGGCTTGTTCCCGGAGAGAACATTGGGGACCAGGGAAGTCTGTAATGGGAAAGGCAATCCAGAGTTGGTTGCGAAACCGTTGGTAAACTCAGAGACGGAAGGCAGCATCTTCCCGAGCCGTGTTTAAGGGAAGAGGGCGAATTTTCTTTTCTACAGACGGAGAAACATTCTTTTCCTTCTTCTGTTTCTGGCGTCGATTTTAAAACCACATCTATACAAAAAGAACAGTAAATAATTAAAATTCGACCGATCAGAAACAGTCGTCTGTTGGTTGTTATGTGAACGTTTCCATGATATGAATGTTAGTAAAATAAGTAACTGTAATGTTTAAACAAGCTATATAGACTACTTACTTTTATACAGACTGGAGTGAGCCCCAGCTCCTGGCTCAATTCATCTCTACTTTCTATACTGATGTAGTTATTAGAATGGAATGTATTTTCTAGAATGTCCAACTGCCATTCACGAAACTCGGTTCTGTATCGTCTTCGTGATACGTGTGTCGAATTGCTCTCTGCTGACTTTAGATGCTTCGGACCAGCTGTTGGAAACGTGTAGCAGGAACACTCATGGCTTACTGGATTATACATTATGCTTTCTAACTGTACTTATTTAGATGATTTGAAATGTTCTTTAACTGTGTTAGTTTCCAGCCTTTATTATAGCATCAACTAAACCCAAACTTGTTTTTGATTGGTTGGCACGACTATTCGGATGAGTCGTAATTGTCAGTGTCCAGCTGTTTTGAATCCACTGTCTGAAAAAAAGGCAAAATAGTAGTTTCCTGGAGATGCCGGGTATCGAACCCGGGGCCTTTCACATGCAAAGCGAACGCTTTTTTTTTTTTTTTTTTTTGAATAGATATTTATTCGTCATCACTACAAGTTCATCAAAAAATTAGAGACAATTGACAGCAATTTAAACCCCCATTTAAAAGCATATATATCACAGAAATTTTGTGTGGGGGAATATTATTTTTGTTACAGCAGATTTAAAACTTCAGGATTAATTCTTCATCTTTACTTATCCGGAGGAGTGGGTTCAAAGAAAGGAAATCATTGTCAAATTTAAGCTTAATACCCTTTGTCTTGTAGTATACATATCTTTCTCGAAGTGATTTTGACAAATAGTAAATAAAAAAAGCCTTACATTGAACATGTTTTCCGTGATACATGTACATGTTCCTGCATTTTACAACACAGAATCTAGCACAAGAGCATACAAAATTACCAAACAAACTGTTAACACGCGGATGTTTTCCTACATACCCAAACAGAATCAAGGTTAGGTAATCTATTCGATTTAGGTGACCCACTGGCGCAAACTGAAAAAGTACTTGAATTAAATCACCTACATAAGAAGTTAGATCAGATAATGTTTTACATGAAAGAAAAATATGTGTGAGCGTCTCCTTTTCAAGTTGACACAAGTCACAAGTTTCATTTAGAGCTTTACCTATTTTGTACAATTTTACCTTTGTAAATAAGGCATTATGACAAATTTTGAAATCGAGTTCTCTCCATTCGGGAGATTTGACATTTAGCGAACAGAGTATCCAGTAAGGTGAAAAATCAAGAACAGGAAATAGAGAAGACCATTTTTCAAGACTTGTACAGTTTTGGTAAAGATCGGTAATTAACACTCTATAGAAATCTCTTGTTTTAAGGTTTTTTACATTGAGTTGTTTCCCTTTGTATTGTACCACCACCTCAAGTTCACCAAAAGGGGTATCGTATCTGGATAATTGTACTAATTTAGCAGGTATACATGATTTAATTAAAACATACATTGCCTTAATCTTCCCTTGATCAGCATCAGGAAATTGCTCTTCGATGAGTTCGAGGATAGCTGCCAAGGGAAGATAACCCGGTATAGTCTCATATAATAAATGCCGTACAAGTATTATTCCTGACTTCATAAACATGAGCGAGTTTAAACATCTATCCTTTACTTGAAAGCGAGGATTACTAAACAGGGGCTGTGACCAAAACTGCTCCCTTGTGGCAATAACAAGTTCTGCCTTCTTAACAAAATCAAACCAACTCTTAAACATTTCTTTATAGACTAGAGGTAGATTACCGAAAATATTATTATTGTAAGACATGTACAGTAATTCAACAGATAGGTTTAAATTTCCACATCTTTTCAAAAATAACGTGAGACAACATTTCCAAACCGACTTGATGTCAGGGTTTAGGTATTTACTTAATGTTTTTAGCCTGAAGGCCTTAACTTTTAAGTCAATGTCTTGGAAATTTAAACCCCCATCGGTTAGCCTTTTAACAATGACCCCATAGGCAACTGAGTGGGAACCACCTTTGCATAAAAAATTAATACATGTACGTTTTATATCAATGAGAAATTGATTAGGTATATTCACAACCGCCAATTTGTACCACAGTTTTGATACAATTAATGTGTTTAGGATTGTAACTCTCCCAAATAGTGTAAGTACACGTTGTTCCCATGCTTTCAAAGTACGTTTAATCAACTGCGATATCTCATCCCAGTTGAGGGCGTCAGATTGTTTTTTGTCGGGACCCAAATAAACACCTAAAATCTTAATACAGTCCCGTTTTACATTTATATTACAAACTGAATTACATGGAAAATTATTCCCCAGATACAACAGCTCGTTTTTGTCCAAATTAATTCGAGCATTAGAGGCCTTACAATACAACTTAACTGTATCAAAAGTATTCATAATTGATTGAGAGTCAGCCAAAGTCAAGGTTGTGTCATCCGCATGTTGAAAGGTGACTGAAGTAACACCACTACTAGGAATTGTGATACCTTTTATCCCATCAGACTTTCTAAGGAGTTCCCCCAGCGGTTCCACCGTCAGCACATAGAGCATCCATGGACACCCCTGTCTCACTGATTTGCCAACTTTGAAAAAAGGGAGTAACAAAACCGTTGACCTTGACTGCACTTCGGATATCATTGTAAAAAATTTTTATCCAGTTAATAAAATAATCACCGAAACCAAATTTCTTCAAAACATCAAAAAGAAAAGTATGAGAAACTCTATCAAATGCTTTTTCTTGGTCCAATTTCATAACAAACATCTCGATATTATCCTCTTCAACATATGACATAACATCCCTGACGCTGACAATAGTGTCAGCAATATCCCGCCCTGGGATACAACAGCTTTGAAAAGGGGAGATAATGCTAGCTACTACTAATTTCAACCGATTTGCCATAACTCGAGCAATGATTTTATAATCAACATTTAACAATGTGATAGGCCTCCAGTTTCTTAATTCATCTCTCCCCCCTCGGTTTTTGTATACAAGAGAAATAACCCCTGTCCTCATGGACCTCGATATGGATTTCGCATTAAAAATATCCTGACAAAGTTGGTAAAAAATATCACACAAGTCAATCCAAAAATGGCAGTAAAACTCCACAGTGAGACCGTCGTTTCCTGGACTTTTTCCTTTGGATAAATTTTTGAGGGCAGAGGTAAGTTCCTCTTTGGTCATCACCTGATCACACACTAGTTTATCTTCTTCACTCAGATACTTATCAATATAAGATAAGGTTTCTTCGACGGCCTCACTATCAGTTTCATCCTCACAATACAGTTCGCTATAAAAGTTTTTAACTTCCTCGATAATAGTATCCGTATCAGAAATAATAACCCCAGATTTAGACGTAAGTTGCGTTATATTTTTTTTGCTTGTCTATGTTTTTCTAGGTTTAGGAAAAATTTTGAATTTTTGTCGCCCTCTATTGCCCATTGAGCTTTCGATCTCAATATTGCCCCTTGACAGATCTCATTTTCAAGGGCGCGTAACTCGTCTTCTAATTTGAGGATGACAGATTGATCATACTTATCAATAATGGCAGCTCTCCTGTACTCACTCTCTAGTTTACACTGGAGTTTAAACATATTTTCGTTTCTCTCCTGTTTCAATCTTTTACCGTGCAAAATACCCAACCGTTTAAATTTGTATTTTAGGTTATCCCACCAAATAGATTTTTCCTTGATGCGCAAGGGGTTATCCTTTTCACTTGTGATTGTTTCTTTAACTCTCTGACAAAAAAAGTTGTCTTTCAAAAGTAAATTATTAAAAACAAATAAACCAGGGCCTCTTTCCACTGAACAAAAGTCTAATCGAAGAAAAATTGTGCTATGATCACTGTAACTATTGCGCCTGTGATACACAGATTTTACTGACTTGGTTAAGCTTTGACTTATGAAAAAATGGTCTATTCGACTTTGTCGAAGGCTACCTTGAACTGACCTACGCCAAGTAAAACTGATTTTGTCAGGGTGAAGGTATCTCCAAATATCTCTCAGGTTATAATTTAAGACTGAGCTGTTAAACAAAACACGTGATCGGTCATTTTCAAAGGTCTTATTTGACCGATCAAGCGGGGAAAAACACACATTAAGATCCCCCACTAGAATTGTTTTCTTATCTGGTTGAACAAAGTTAAATAGATCTTTAAAAAAATTACATCTTTCAAATACAGAGTTTGGAGCATAACAGTTTACAATATCTATTTCCTCTCCTTCCAAAATTAAGGATAATACAACTATTCTACCTGAGGTGTCTATTTTAGTATTTATCACATTATTTTTCATAGATTCCGACACGATCGTTGCTACTCCACAACTTGTATCACTTCCATTACTGGAGTAAACATCACCCTTAAATAAATGTTTATAGTTGTCAAAAAAAGTTTTATCCCAATGTGTTTCTTGTAAGCAGCATATATCAGTATGGGCGTTGGAAAATAAACAGTTAATTTTTTCGACTTTGCCCAAACTTCTGAGACTATTGCAGTTTAATGAACCAAGTAAAATCATTGCAAAAAGGACACACAGGAGATTAAACTGAGACATTTTAGTTATTCTAAAGAAGGTTTCTTACGATATGGTGCAACTCTCACTTTTCCTACATTTGGGGTCGGGTTGATACGTCGACTCCTTCTACGGGCCACAGTAGTAAACGAGTTATCGAGATCTGTCATACTAGCGTCCGAAACAGACTGGTCGAAAGTCGCCTCACACTCATTATCACCTGTACACACAGTATCAGAGGTCACACTAACCTGGGGAGTGTTATGAATGGTTTGATTGCCAGTGTGCACTGACACCTCAGCATTCACTTCGTTCACAGTAGATTCTTCACGATGGGGTGTGGTCTCAGTCGGACTACCGCTATTCTCACAGATATTATGGGTCGGCACATTATTTTCACGTACATTTTCGGAATCGCTGTTTGAGGTCTCAGCTTTCCTTGATGACAGGTCAACGTGACATTCACAGGCTTCGTTATCAAACCCACACTGATCGCATAATACTATGGAAGGCTCTTCAGAGCATAAACAATTTTCTCCAAAATAACCACACCCATCACATTTGGGGGCCCGGCAGGCCCTGGAAACGTGCCCCTGGGCGCCACAATTAAAACAAACGAACCGTGGGCATTTTTTGTGCAGATGTGTGTCTGATAGACAAATAGAGCAGACTTTAACTTGTCCATCATGGATCAATCTGAAGTATTCGGGCCCCGACGCTGTGTCAAATTTCATTGCGTATGGTAATGACTTCAATCCAGGGGGTAGTAAAACCTTAACAATCCTGGTACCGTCGACCACACTGGTCCCTTTGTGGTGTCGCCTTTTTATTTGTGACAAAGTCGTCACCCCAAAATCCAATAATTTTTCACGGATTTCTGAGTCATCGGTATAGGAGGGAAGACCCATAAGAGAAACGAACACTGTCTTTTGACATAAACTTGTAACTGCACATACCTCATCTCGTAATTCCAGTCCATGACTGAGAATGTCCACGGCTGGTTTGTCTACCACCGTAACTTCAAAATACTCCACTTTTGGAACACAGGCTATAATGGATCCAATCCCACATTCGGTTTCTACAGCTTCTATGATTTCCTCTGCTGATACCCTCCCGGTGTTTACGATAACCTTCAACGTTAGTAAAATAAGTAACTGTAATGTTTAAACAAGCTATATAGACTACTTACTTTTATACAGACTGGAGTGAGCCCCAGCTCCTGGCTCAATTCATCTCTACTTTCTATACTGATGTAGTTATTAGAATGGAATGTATTTTCTAGAATGTCCAACTGCCATTCACGAAACTCGGTTCTGTATCGTCTTCGTGATACGTGTGTCGAATTGCTCTCTGCTGACTTTAGATGCTTCGGACCAGCTGTTGGAAACGTGTAGCAGGAACACTCATGGCTTACTGGATTATACATTATGCTTTCTAACTGTACTTATTTAGATGATTTGAAATGTTCTTTAACTGTGTTAGTTTCCAGCCTTTATTATAGCATCAACTAAACCCAAACTTGTTTTTGATTGGTTGGCACGACTATTCGGATGAGTCGTAATTGTCAGTGTCCAGCTGTTTTGAATCCACTGTCTGAAAAAAAGGCAAAATAGTAGTTTCCTGGAGATGCCGGGTATCGAACCCGGGGCCTTTCACATGCAAAGCGAACGCTTTTTTTTTTTTTTTTTTTTGAATAGATATTTATTCGTCATCACTACAAGTTCATCAAAAAATTAGAGACAATTGACAGCAATTTAAACCCCCATTTAAAAGCATATATATCACAGAAATTTTGTGTGGGGGAATATTATTTTTGTTACAGCAGATTTAAAACTTCAGGATTAATTCTTCATCTTTACTTATCCGGAGGAGTGGGTTCAAAGAAAGGAAATCATTGTCAAATTTAAGCTTAATACCCTTTGTCTTGTAGTATACATATCTTTCTCGAAGTGATTTTGACAAATAGTAAATAAAAAAAGCCTTACATTGAACATGTTTTCCGTGATACATGTACATGTTCCTGCATTTTACAACACAGAATCTAGCACAAGAGCATACAAAATTACCAAACAAACTGTTAACACGCGGATGTTTTCCTACATACCCAAACAGAATCAAGGTTAGGTAATCTATTCGATTTAGGTGACCCACTGGCGCAAACTGAAAAAGTACTTGAATTAAATCACCTACATAAGAAGTTAGATCAGATAATGTTTTACATGAAAGAAAAATATGTGTGAGCGTCTCCTTTTCAAGTTGACACAAGTCACAAGTTTCATTTAGAGCTTTACCTATTTTGTACAATTTTACCTTTGTAAATAAGGCATTATGACAAATTTTGAAATCGAGTTCTCTCCATTCGGGAGATTTGACATTTAGCGAACAGAGTATCCAGTAAGGTGAAAAATCAAGAACAGGAAATAGAGAAGACCATTTTTCAAGACTTGTACAGTTTTGGTAAAGATCGGTAATTAACACTCTATAGAAATCTCTTGTTTTAAGGTTTTTTACATTGAGTTGTTTCCCTTTGTATTGTACCACCACCTCAAGTTCACCAAAAGGGGTATCGTATCTGGATAATTGTACTAATTTAGCAGGTATACATGATTTAATTAAAACATACATTGCCTTAATCTTCCCTTGATCAGCATCAGGAAATTGCTCTTCGATGAGTTCGAGGATAGCTGCCAAGGGAAGATAACCCGGTATAGTCTCATATAATAAATGCCGTACAAGTATTATTCCTGACTTCATAAACATGAGCGAGTTTAAACATCTATCCTTTACTTGAAAGCGAGGATTACTAAACAGGGGCTGTGACCAAAACTGCTCCCTTGTGGCAATAACAAGTTCTGCCTTCTTAACAAAATCAAACCAACTCTTAAACATTTCTTTATAGACTAGAGGTAGATTACCGAAAATATTATTATTGTAAGACATGTACAGTAATTCAACAGATAGGTTTAAATTTCCACATCTTTTCAAAAATAACGTGAGACAACATTTCCAAACCGACTTGATGTCAGGGTTTAGGTATTTACTTAATGTTTTTAGCCTGAAGGCCTTAACTTTTAAGTCAATGTCTTGGAAATTTAAACCCCCATCGGTTAGCCTTTTAACAATGACCCCATAGGCAACTGAGTGGGAACCACCTTTCCATAAAAAATTAATACATGTACGTTTTATATCAATGAGAAATTGATTAGGTATATTCACAACCGCCAATTTGTACCACAGTTTTGATACAATTAATGTGTTTAGGATTGTAACTCTCCCAAATAGTGTAAGTACACGTTGTTCCCATGCTTTCAAAGTACGTTTAATCAACTGCGATATCTCATCCCAGTTGAGGGCGTCAGATTGTTTTTTGTCGGGACCCAAATAAACACCTAAAATCTTAATACAGTCCCGTTTTACATTTATATTACAAACTGAATTACATGGAAAATTATTCCCCAGATACAACAGCTCGTTTTTGTCCAAATTAATTCGAGCATTAGAGGCCTTACAATACAACTTAACTGTATCAAAAGTATTCATAATTGATTGAGAGTCAGCCAAAGTCAAGGTTGTGTCATCCGCATGTTGAAAGGTGACTGAAGTAACACCACTACTAGGAATTGTGATACCTTTTATCCCATCAGACTTTCTAAGGAGTTCCCCCAGCGGTTCCACCGTCAGCACATAGAGCATCCATGGACACCCCTGTCTCACTGATTTGCCAACTTTGAAAAAGGGAGTAACAAAACCGTTGACCTTGACTGCACTTCGGATATCATTGTAAAAAATTTTTATCCAGTTAATAAAATAATCACCGAAACCAAATTTCTTCAAAACATCAAAAAGAAAAGTATGAGAAACTCTATCAAATGCTTTTTCTTGGTCCAATTTCATAACAAACATCTCGATATTATCCTCTTCAACATATGACATAACATCCCTGACGCTGGCAATAGTGTCAGCAATATCCCGCCCTGGGATACAACAGCTTTGAAAAGGGGAGATAATGCTAGCTACTACTAATTTCAACCGATTTGCCATAACTCGAGCAATGATTTTATAATCAACATTTAACAATGTGATAGGCCTCCAGTTTCTTAATTCATCTCTCCCCCCTCGGTTTTTGTATACAAGAGAAATAACCCCTGTCCTCATGGACCTCGATAGGGATTTCGCATTAAAAATATCCTGACAAAGTTGGTAAAAAATATCACACAAGTCAATCCAAAAATGGCAGTAAAACTCCACAGTGAGACCGTCGTTTCCTGGACTTTTTCCTTTGGATAAATTTTTGAGGGCAGAGGTAAGTTCCTCTTTGGTCATCACCTGATCACACACTAGTTTATCTTCTTCACTCAGATACTTATCAATATAAGATAAGGTTTCTTCGACGGCCTCACTATCAGTTTCATCCTCACAATACAGTTCGCTATAAAAGTTTTTAACTTCCTCGATAATAGTATCCGTATCAGAAATAATAACCCCAGATTTAGACGTAAGTTGCGTTATATTTTTTTTGCTTGTCTATGTTTTTCTAGGTTTAGGAAAAATTTTGAATTTTTGTCGCCCTCTATTGCCCATTGAGCTTTCGATCTCAATATTGCCCCTTGACAGATCTCATTTTCAAGGGCGCGTAACTCGTCTTCTAATTTGAGGATGACAGATTGATCATACTTATCAATAATGGCAGCTCTCCTGTACTCACTCTCTAGTTTACACTGGAGTTTAAACATATTTTCGTTTCTCTCCTGTTTCAATCTTTTACCGTGCAAAATACCCAACCGTTTAAATTTGTATTTTAGGTTATCCCACCAAATAGATTTTTCCTTGATGCGCAAGGGGTTATCCTTTTCACTTGTGATTGTTTCTTTAACTCTCTGACAAAAAAAGTTGTCTTTCAAAAGTAAATTATTAAAAACAAATAAACCAGGGCCTCTTTCCACTGAACAAAAGTCTAATCGAAGAAAAATTGTGCTATGATCACTGTAACTATTGCGCCTGTGATACACAGATTTTACTGACTTGGTTAAGCTTTGACTTATGAAAAAATGGTCTATTCGACTTTGTCGAAGGCTACCTTGAACTGACCTACGCCAAGTAAAACTGATTTTGTCAGGGTGAAGGTATCTCCAAATATCTCTCAGGTTATAATTTAAGACTGAGCTGTTAAACAAAACACGTGATCGGTCATTTTCAAAGGTCTTATTTGACCGATCAAGCGGGGAAAAACACACATTAAGATCCCCCACTAGAATTGTTTTCTTATCTGGTTGAACAAAGTTAAATAGATCTTTAAAAAAATTACATCTTTCAAATACAGAGTTTGGAGCATAACAGTTTACAATATCTATTTCCTCTCCTTCCAAAATTAAGGATAATACAACTATTCTACCTGAGGTGTCTATTTTAGTATTTATCACATTATTTTTCATAGATTCCGACACGATCGTTGCTACTCCACAACTTGTATCACTTCCATTACTGGAGTAAACATCACCCTTAAATAAATGTTTATAGTTGTCAAAAAAAGTTTTATCCCAATGTGTTTCTTGTAAGCAGCATATATCAGTATGGGCGTTGGAAAATAAACAGTTAATTTTTTCGACTTTGCCCAAACTTCTGAGACTATTGCAGTTTAATGAACCAAGTAAAATCATTGCAAAAAGGACACACAGGAGATTAAACTGAGACATTTTAGTTATTCTAAAGAAGGTTTCTTACGATATGGTGCAACTCTCACTTTTCCTACATTTGGGGTCGGGTTGATACGTCGACTCCTTCTACGGGCCACAGTAGTAAACGAGTTATCGAGATCTGTCATACTAGCGTCCGAAACAGACTGGTCGAAAGTCGCCTCACACTCATTATCACCTGTACACACAGTATCAGAGGTCACACTAACCTGGGGAGTGTTATGAATGGTTTGATTGCCAGTGTGCACTGACACCTCAGCATTCACTTCGTTCACAGTAGATTCTTCACGATGGGGTGTGGTCTCAGTCGGACTACCGCTATTCTCACAGATATTATGGGTCGGCACATTATTTTCACGTACATTTTCGGAATCGCTGTTTGAGGTCTCAGCTTTCCTTGATGACAGGTCAACGTGACAATCACAGGCTTCGTTATCAAACCCACACTGATCGCATAATACTATGGAAGGCTCTTCAGAGCATAAACAATTTTCTCCAAAATAACCACACCCATCACATTTGGGGGCCCGGCAGGCCCTGGAAACGTGCCCCTGGGCGCCACAATTAAAACAAACGAACCGTGGGCATTTTTTGTGCAGATGTGTGTCTGATAGACAAATAGAGCAGACTTTAACTTGTCCATCATGGATCACTCTGAAGTATTCGGGCCCCGACGCTGTGTCAAATTTCATTGCGTATGGTAATGACTTCAATCCAGGGGGTAGTAAAACCTTAACAATCCTGGTACCGTCGACCACACTGGTCCCTTTGTGGTGTCGCCTTTTTATTTGTGACAAAGTCGTCACCCCAAAATCCAATAATTTTTCACGGATTTCTGAGTCATCGGTATAGGAGGGAAGACCCATAAGAGAAACGAACACTGTCTTTTGACATAAACTTGTAACTGCACATACCTCATCTCGTAATTCCAGTCCATGACTGAGAATGTCCACGGCTGGTTTGTCTACCACCGTAACTTCAAAATACTCCACTTTTGGAACACAGGCTATAATGGATCCAATCCCACATTCGGTTTCTACAGCTTCTATGATTTCCTCTGCTGATACCCTCCCGGTGTTTACGATAACCTTCAACGTGTACTCCTTCAAATAAGCTCTTCTCGAATTTGAACTTCTCAGTTCATCTCTTTGATTTTGTGAAGCCATACTGGATAGTATGGATCACTCTGATAATACTTTGTTATCTCAGGAGTATCCGACAAAGGGAACAACAACAACATATTCCATTCTGAGAGCCGATTGTAAACACGTCTGCATACCTCGACTCTCTAACCGGAAGTCCACAAAAGCGTCGTGTTCACTGTCCGACAGCCAACATAGCGATCTTCTTCGTTTTCTTGTTTCCGACTTGAATTCCAAATGGGTCGATGTCCACTTGCCTGGAAAAAAAGGCAAAATAGTAGTTTCCTGGAGATGCCGGGTATCGAACCCGGGGCCTTTCACATGCAAAGCGAACGCTCTACCACTGAGCTACATCCCCTAATTGCAACATGTGTAGCCATTTTTCCGTTTTAGGGTGACGTGATGTTGCAGTAGCTATTTTTAGATCAATAATGACGTATTTTTACAGCTCTCTGGTGTATGATGGTAGATTGCTTTAAAAAACAATATGGCGACAAACTTGAAGTGGGAAGATTGTCTCGGAATATATAGGTCAGTATGCAACCGCAAGTCATTTCTTAGCCAAGCCATTGGCTAAATTGCATCACATGACTACTTTATAACGCGCTTAAATTTGTATTCAACAATAATTGGATAAAACTGCAAGCATCCCCTCCCTCGCCCACCCCCACAAGGAACAATGTTGGAAGTAAAAAAATCTCGCGTTTTGGAGATGCCGGGTATCGAACCCGGGGCCTTTCACATGCGAAGCGAACGCTCTACCACTGAGCTACATCCCCCCTTAGTTCAACAAAATGTTGACATGTTGACAGATTTGCGAGAACAGCAAAAGCGACGTCTTCACTGTCTGACAGCCAACATGGCGATCTTCTTTGTTTTCTTGTTTCCGACTTGAATTCCAAATGGGTCGATGTCCACTGTGGTCAACCGCAGGTATTTTAAATGGTCTCCGCTATGGGTGGTCGATTGAGCAATTGACCAATTTACAACTATTGAATAAACAGTTTTGAGGTGGGTGATTTCTTTGTTTAATTCGGTGCTAAAGATGTCTTGTGCTCTTCTTGTCAGTGTGGCTATGGTTCCTGTCTTGATGTGTGGTGGATGGTTTGAATTGTAATGTATGTATTGGTCAGAGTGTGTAGGTTTGCGGTAAACTGTGGTCTGTGTTCCTTCTGTGGTTTGTTGAATGAGTACATCAAGAAAGGGGAGTTTATCATTCTGCTGTTCTTCCATGGTGAATTTGATGCGGGGATGTTGTGTATTTAAATGATCCAGAAGTGTTTTGGCAGATGTATTGTTGTTAAGTGCGACAAAAGTGTCATCGATTTTTCTGATCCAGGATGCCAAAGCTGTATTTTCTAGTTCAGTAACATAAATTGCTGATAGAATAGGTGATAATGGTGATCCCATAGGTAAGCCGTGTATCTGCTCATATGTTTTGTCTCCCCAATTGAAATATGTAGAGGAAATGCACAAGTGAAGAAGTATTAAAATACTGTCAGCTGTAAGTGTGGAGATGTTTGGAGAGGATTATAACTTTGATTTTACTACGTCCATGGCTTCTGGTGTCGGTATGTTGGTGAATAAGTCCACGATGTCATAACTCACAAAATAACAGGGTTGATCCATTTCTAGTAGTAAGCTGCAAAAGTGTTTGGAGTCTTTACTGAGGATTTGGCTGTGTTGGACCATTTGGACAGGATTTTGGTTATGAATTTTGCTGTGTTGTGAAATACTGTGCATTGGGAACAAACTAGTATTCTAGCCTTGACAGGGTTCCTGTGTATCTTTATGAGGGCTCGGGCGTATGGTGGTCGTGGGTGTTGTACGATTAGGTGTTTTTGTTGTTCTTGGTTAATTTCTCCATTTTGCTCGCCTTATCAAGTCCACTACAGGCATTGACACCAGATTTTCACCATCAAAAACCCTTAAAAAAACTACATCCAAGGCACCGGAAAAAACACATCAACCAACCAAACACAACGCAAAGGAGTAGTTTATCGTGTTAATTGCAGATGTGATGCATATTACATTGGTGAGACTTGCAGACCACTTAACATCAGGATAAAAGAACATCAAACATCTATTAACAAATTGGACTGCAAATCTGCTATTTCTGAACATATAATCTCCAACCCCAGGCACCACATAAAATGTGAAACCACTACAGCCCTATCCATCAATCAACAACACTGGAAGAAAAGAAAACTACAGGAAGCCATCCAGATTAGAAGAACAAAACCCAGCATAAACAATGACCAAGGATTATATATCCCCAACTGATATGACTTACTAATCCTTCAAGATAATCCACAACGAACTTAACTCATCTCCATTGTTTCATTGTTACTTAATCCAGATATTCTCACACCTGTCTTAACTTGTATTTCTGCCAACCACTATATAATGAACTTGTACCTGTTGATTGTCATTGACTTTGATAACGATGTAAGAACTACATCGAAACGTCGTCACCCAATAAATTAAGAAGTTGTTTATCCATAAGTAATCCTCGTCTTGATTTGTACTTCCAACTTCTAAATGCCATTGAAAGATTTGAGGCGATTACACTGCGCTTTAGAAACTATCTTGTAATCCACATTTAGTAGACTAATTGGACGCCAATTTTGCATATATTCAGCTTTTTCTTGGTCTTTACGAAACAATGTAATTAGCCCAGATCTCTGCGAATCGCTTAACATTCCATTTGAAAAACATGTATTTACATCATTTGTGTAAAAAATTCGGCGGGTAAACCGTCACTACCTGGAGATTTATGCTTATTCATATTTTTAACAGCAAAATATAGTTCATCTTCACTTAATTCTCCTTCACACAGCAATTTAAAATCATCATTTAGTCTATGTTAATCTTTTAAAAAACTCGTTTGTTAAATCCGAATCTCTCTCACCTTTTGTGTATAGTTTTTTTGTGCTATGATCACTGTAACTATTGCGCCTGTGATACACATTTTCGGAAACGCTGTTTGAGGTCTCAGCTTTCCTTGATGACAGGTCAACGTGACATTCACAGGCTTCGTTATCAAAGCCACACTGATCGCATAATACTATGGAAGGCTCTTCAGAGCATAAACAATTTTCTCCAAAATAACCACACCCATCACATTTGGGGGCCCGGCAGGCCCTGGAAACGTGGCCTGGGCGACACAATTAAAACAAACGAACCGTGGGCATTTTTTGTGCAGATGTGTGTCTGATAGACAAATAGAGCAGACTTTAACTTGTCCATCATGGATCACTCTGAAGTATTCGGGCCCCGACGCTGTGTCAAATTTCATTGCGTATGGTAATGACTTCAATCCAGGGGGTAGTAAAACCTTAACAATCCTGGTACCGTCGACCACACTGGTCCCTTTGTGGTGTCGCCTTTTTATTTGTGACAAAGTCGTCACCCCAAAATCCAATAATTTTTCACGGATTTCTGAGTCATCGGTATAGGAGGGAAGACCCATAAGAGAAACGAACACTGTCTTTTGACATAAACTTGTAACTGCACATACCTCATCTCGTAATTCCAGTCCATGACTGAGAATGTCCACGGCTGGTTTGTCTACCACCGTAACTTCAAATACTCCACTTTTGGAACACAGGCTATAATGGATCCAATCCCACATTCGGTTTCTACAGCTTCTATGATTTCATCTGCTGATACCCTCCCGGTGTTTACGATAACCTTCAACGTGTACTCCTTCAAATAAGCTCTTCTCGAATTTGAACTTCTCAGTTCATCTCTTTGATTTTGTGAAGCCATACTGGATAGTATGGATCACTCTGATAATACTTTGTTATCTCAGGAGTATCCGACAAAGGGAACAACAACAACATATTTCATTCTGAGAGCCGATTGTAAACACGTCTGCATACCTCGACTCTCTAACCGGAAGTCCACAAAAGCGTCGTGTTCACTGTCCGACAGCCAACATAGCGATCTTCTTCGTTTTCTTGTTTCCGACTTGAATTCCAAATGGGTCGATGTCCACTTGCCTGGAAAAAAGGCAAAATAGTAGTTTCCTGGAGATGCCGGGTATCGAACCCGGGGCCTTTCACATGCAAAGCGAACGCTCTACCACTGAGCTACATCCCCTAATTGCAACATGTGTAGCCATTTTTCCGTTTTAGGGTGACGTGATGTTGCAGTAGCTATTTTTAGATCAATAATGACGTATTTTTACAGCGCTCTGGTGTATGATGGTAGATTGCTTTAAAAAACAATATGGCGACAAACTTGAAGTGGGAAGATTGTCTCGGAATATATAGGTCAGTATGCAACCGCAAGTCATTTCTTAGCCAAGCCATTGGCTAAATTGCATCACATGACTACTTTATAACGCGCTTAAATTTGTATTCAACAATAATTGGATAAAACTGCAAGCATCCCCTCCCTCGCCCACCCCCACAAGGAACAATGTTGGAAGAAAAAAAATCTCGCGTTTTGGAGATGCCGAGTATCGAACCCGGGGCCTTTCACATGCGAATCGAACGCTCTACCACTGAGCTACATCCCCCCTTAGTTCAACAAAATGTTGACATGTTGACAGATTTGCGAGAACAGCAAAAGCGACGTCTTCACTGTCTGACAGCCAACATGGCGATCTTCTTTGTTTTCTTGTTTCCGACTTGAATTCCAAATGGGTCGATGTCCACTGTGGTCAACCGCAGGTATTTTAAATGGTCTCCGCTATGGGTGGTCGATTGAGCAATTGACCAATTTACAACTATTGAATAAACAGTTTTGAGGTGGGTGATTTCTTTGTTTAATTCGGTGCTAAAGATGTCTTGTGCTCTTCTTGTCAGTGTGGCTATGGTTCCTGTCTTGATGTGTGGTGGATGGTTTGAATTGTAATGTATGTATTGGTCAGAGTGTGTAGGTTTGCGGTAAACTGTGGTCTGTGTTCCTTCTGTGGTTTGTTGAATGAGTACATCAAGAAAGGGGAGTTTATCATTCTGCTGTTCTTCCATGGTGAATTTGATGCGGGGATGTTGTGTATTTAAATGATCCAGAAGTGTTTTGGCAGATGTATTGTTGTTAAGTGCGACAAAAGTGTCATCGATTTTTCTGATCCAGGATGCCAAAGCTGTATTTTCTAGTTCAGTGATATAAATTGCTGATAGAATAGGTGATAATGGTGATCCCATAGGTAAGCCGTGTATCTGCTCATATGTTTTGTCTCCCCAATTGAAATATGTAGAGGAAATGCACAAGTGAAGAAGTATTAAAATACTGTCAGCTGTAAGTGTGGAGATGTTTGGAGAGGATTATAACTCTGATTTTACTACGTCCATGGCTTCTGGTGTCGGTATGTTGGTGAATAAGTCCACGATGTCATAACTCACAAAATAACAGGGTTGATCCATTTCTAGTAGTAAGCTGCAAAAGTGTTTGGAGTCTTTACTGAGGATTTGGCTGTGTTGGACCATTTGGACAGGATTTTGGTTATGAATTTTGCTGTGTTGTGAAATACTGTGCATTGGGAACAAACTAGTATTCTAGCCTTGACAGGGTTCCTGTGTATCTTTATGAGGGCTCGGGCGTATGGTGGTCGTGGGCGTTGTACGATTAGGTGTTTTTGTTGTTCTTGGTTAATTTCTCCATTTTGCTCGCCTTATCAAGTCCACTACAGGCATTGACACCAGATTTTCACCATCAAAAACCCTTAAAAACTACATCCAAGGCACCGGAAAAAACACATCAACCAACCAAACACAACGCAAAGGAGTAGTTTATCGTGTTAATTGCAGATGTGATGCATATTACATTGGTGAGACTTGCAGACCACTTAACATCAGGATAAAAGAACATCAAACATCTATTAACAAATTGGACTGCAAATCTGCTATTTCTGAACATATAATCTCCAACCCCAGGCACCACATAAAATGTGAAACCACTACAGCCCTATCCATCAATCAACAACACTGGAAGAAAAGAAAACTACAGGAAGCCATCCAGATTAGAAGAACAAAACCCAGCATAAACAATGACCAAGGATTATATATCCCCAACTGATATGACTTACTAATCCTTCAAGATAATCCACAACGAACTTAACTCATCTCCATTGTTTCATTGTTACTTAATCCAGATATTCTCACACCTGTCTTAACTTGTATTTCTGCCAACCACTATATAATGAACTTGTACCTGTTGATTGTCATTGACTTTGATAACGATGTAAGAACTACATCGAAACGTCGTCACCCAATAAATTAAGAAGTTGTTTATCCATAAGTAATCCTCGTCTTGATTTGTACTTCCAACTTCTAAATGCCATTGAAAGATTTGAGGCGATTACACTGCGCTTTAGAAACTATCTTGTAATCCACATTTAGTAGACTAATTGGACGCCAATTTTGCATATATTCAGCTTTTTCTTGGTCTTTACGAAACAATGTAATTAGCCCAGATCTCTGCGAATCGCTTAACATTCCATTTGAAAAACATGTATTTACAACATTTGTGTACATTTTCCCCAGGGGAGACCAGAAACATATAAAAAATTCGGCGGGTAAACCGTCACTACCTGGAGATTTATGCTTATTCATATTTTTAACAGCAAAATATAGTTCATCTTCACTTAATTGTCCTTCACACAGCAATTTAAAATCATCATTTAGTCTATGTTAATCTTTTAAAAACTCGTTTGTTAAATCCGAATCTCTCTCACCTTTTGTGTATAGTTTTTTCATATTGTTTTTAACTCAACTTGGTATCCGTAGATATGACTAGTCAGAGCCTTGTCGGGTTTTACTTTAAGTGTATAGTATACAGGCCTAGATATTTTCCCTGTAGGGCTATGCCTCCCAAAAGGGCACCCTAATATTAACTAAATTGTCCTGGAGGGTATATTAATTACGATAACACAAAACGAATATTGAAAATCAAACCCTAGACAACGATGTTGACAGATTTGCGAGAACAGCAAAAGCGTCGTGTTCACTGTCTGACAGCCAACATGGCGATCTTCTTCGTTTTCTTGTTTCCGACTTGAATTCCAAATGGGTCGATGTCCACTTGCCTGGAAAAAAAGGCAAAATAATAGTTTCCTGGAGATGCCGGGTATCGAACCCGGGGCCTTTCACATGCAAAGCGAACGCTCTACCACTGAGCTACATCCCCTAATTGCAACATGTGTAGCCATTTTTCCGTTTTAGGGTGACGTGGTGTTGCAGTAGCTATTTTTAGATCAATAATGACGTATTTTTACAGCTCTCTGGTGTATGATGGTAGATTGCTTTAAAAAACAATATGGCGACAAACTTGAAGTGGGAAGATTGTCTCGGAATATATAGGTCAGTATGCAACCGCAAGTCATTTCTTAGCCAAGCCATTGGCTAAATTGCATCACATGACTACTTTATAACGCGCTTAAATTTGTATTCAACAATAATTGGATAAAACTGCAAGCATCCCCTCCCTCGCCCACCCCCACAAGGAACAATGTTGGAAGTAAAAAAATCTCGCGTTTTGGAGATGCCGGGTATCGAACCCGGGGCCTTTCACATGCGAAGCGAACGCTCTACCACTGAGCTACATCCCCCCTTAGTTCAACAAAATGTTGACATGTTGACAGATTTGCGAGAACAGCAAAAGCGACGTCTTCACTGTCTGACAGCCAACATGGCGATCTTCTTTGTTTTCTTGTTTCCGACTTGAATTCCAAATGGGTCGATGTCCACTGTGGTCAACCGCAGGTATTTTAAATGGTCTCCGCTATGGGTGGTCGATTGAGCAATTGACTGGTCTGTGTTCCTTCTGTGGTTTGTTGAATGAGTACATCAAGAAAGGGGAGTTTATCATTCTGCTGTTCTTCCATGGTGAATTTGATGCGGGGATGTTGTGTATTTAAATGATCCAGAAGTGTTTTGGCAGATGTATTGTTGTTAAGTGCGACAAAAGTGTCATCGATTTTTCTGATCCAGGATGCCAAAGCTGTATTTTCTAGTTCAGTGATATAAATTGCTGATAGAATAGGTGATAATGGTGATCCCATAGGTAAGCCGTGTATCTGCTCATATGTTTTGTCTCCCCAATTGAAATATGTAGAGGAAATGCACAAGTGAAGAAGTATTAAAATACTGTCAGCTGTAAGTGTGGAGATGTTTGGAGAGGATTATAACTTTGATTTTACTACGTCCATGGCTTCTGGTGTCGGTATGTTGGTGAATAAGTCCACGATGTCATAACTCACAAAATAACAGGGTTGATCCATTTCTAGTAGTAAGCTGCAAAAGTGTTTGGAGTCTTTACTGAGGATTTGGCTGTGTTGGACCATTTGGACAGGATTTTGGTTATGAATTTTGCTGTGTTGTGAAATACTGTGCATTGGGAACAAACTAGTATTCTAGCCTTGACAGGGTTCCTGTGTATCTTTATGAGGGCTCGGGCGTATGGTGGTCGTGGGTGTTGTACGATTAGGTGTTTTTGTTGTTCTTGGTTAATTTCTCCATTTTGCTCGCCTTATCAAGTCCACTACAGGCATTGACACCAGATTTTCACCATCAAAAACCCTTAAAAACTACATCCAAGGCACCGGAAAAAACACATCAACCAACCAAACACAACGCAAAGCAGTAGTTTATCGTGTTAATTGCAGATGTGATGCATATTACATTGGTGAGACTTGCAGACCACTTAACATCAGGATAAAAGAACATCAAACATCTATTAACAAATTGGACTGCAAATCTGCTATTTCTGAACATATAATCTCCAACCCCAGGCACCACATAAAATGTGAAACCACTACAGCCCTATCCATCAATCAACAACACTGGAAGAAAAGAAAACTACAGGAAGCCATCCAGATTAGAAGAACAAAACCCAGCATAAACAATGACCAAGGATTATATATCCCCAACTGATATGACTTACTAATCCTTCAAGATAATCCACAACGAACTTAACTCATCTCCATTGTTTCATTGTTACTTAATCCAGATATTCTCACACCTGTCTTAACTTGTATTTCTGCCAACCACTATATAATGAACTTGTACCTGTTGATTGTCATTGACTTTGATAACGATGTAAGAACTACATCGAAACGTCGTCACCCAATAAATTAAGAAGTTGTTTATCCATAAGTAATCCTCGTCTTGATTTGTACTTCCAACTTCTAAATGCCATTGAAAGATTTGAGGCGATTACACTGCGCTTTAGAAACTATCTTGTAATCCACATTTAGTAGACTAATTGGACGACAATTTTGCATATATTCAGCTTTTTCTTGGTCTTTACGAAACAATGTAATTAGCCCAGATCTCTGCGAATCGCTTAACATTCCATTTGAAAAACATGTATTTACAACATTTGTGTACATTTTCCCCAGGTGAGACCAGAAACATATAAAAAATTCGGCGGGTAAACCGTCACTACCTGGAGATTTATGCTTATTCATATTTTTAACAGCAAAATATAGTTCATCTTCACTTAATTCTCCTTCACACAGCAATTTAAAATCATCATTTAGTCTATGTTAATCTTTTAAAAACTCGTTTGTTAAATCCGAATCTCTCTCACCTTTTGTGTATAGTTTTTTCATATTGTTTTTAACTCAACTTGGTATCCGTAGATATGACTAGTCAGAGCCTTGTCGGGTTTTACTTTAAGTGTATAGTATACAGGCCTAGATATTTTCCCTGTAGGGCTATGCCTCCCAAAAGGGCACCCTAATATTAACTAAATTGTCCTGGAGGGTATATTAATTACGATAACACAAAACGAATATTGAAAATCAAACCCTAGACAACGATGTTGACAGATTTGCGAGAACAGCAAAAGCGTCGTGTTCACTGTCTGACAGCCAACATGGCGATCTTCTTCGTTTTCTTGTTTTTTTTTTTTTGATGATAAAATGGTTTATTCACAAATTAAAATCTTACAAAGGTACATAAATTATGATGTCAATGCTTTCATGAGAAGTTAAAACCTTATCTATCACAGTATGTTTGTTAAAACACAGATTATCAACTAAAACATAAATAAAAGATTATTGTTTCTTATGATACACAGAGCAGAGTTTTTACACCAAATATCTTTAAATATACGTCTTTCCAATCTTTGAAAATCAATATATATTCTGTTTCTTAAGGCGGTGTCTACACTTTTGACAATCAAATGTTGGTTAACAGATACATTTTCAAATACAACTTTGTTACGGTGACACCACGTACAAAACTGAATTAGTGTAATTAAAAGGGTATACATATTTCTATCCCTTTCTGTACCAATTAAGTGTTTAAACTGTTTATGTATCATATCTTCTTTGTTAAATTGAGGAAAAAAACATCCATATGTAATAAAAAGCGGATAAAAAAACCTCAATGTGTTCTTTATAGTGGAACACTGGAAAAATAAATGATCCTGTGTTTCTGTGTCACCACAAAACACACAAGCATCATCAATACAAATGTTTCTTCTAAGCAATCTTTCTTTTACTGGCAACACATCATGAACAAGTTTAAAAGAAAAATTAATAAGATTGCAGTCTAAAAACTTGTTAAAAACTGCCTTCCAAATGCTATTCCATGGGGAAATAGCATCGGATAACATAACTCTTGGTAATTCAATTACTCTGTCCAAAAACAAATTATAAATAGATTTAGAATTAAATGTACTGTTTCTTACACAAGTTAGAGTAACAAACTCTTTCCATGAACCCAACAGATTCGTTCGTTCGTTTTCTTGTTTCCGACTTGAATTCCAAATGGGTCGATGTCCACTTGCCTGGAAAAAAAGGCAAAATAGTAGTTTCCTGGAGATGCCGGGTATCGAACCCGGGGCCTTTCACATGCAAAGCGAACGCTCTACCACTGAGCTACATCCCCTAATTGCAACATGTGTAGCCATTTTTCCGTTTTAGGGTGACGTGATGTTGCAGTAGCTATTTTTAGATCAATAATGACGTATTTTTACAGCTCTCTGGTGTATGATGGTAGATTGCTTTAAAAAACAATATGGCGACAAACTTGAAGTGGGAAGATTGTCTCGGAATATATAGGTCAGTATGCAACCGCAAGTCATTTCTTAGCCAAGCCATTGGCTAAATTGCATCACATGACTACTTTATAACGCGCTTAAATTTGTATTCAACAATAATTGGATAAAACTGCAAGCATCCCCTCCCTCGCCCACCCCCACAAGGAACAATGTTGGAAGTAAAAAAATCTCGCGTTTTGGAGATGCCGGGTATCGAACCCGGGGCCTTTCACATGCGAAGCGAACGCTCTACCACTGAGCTACATCCCCCGTTAGTTCAACAAAATGTTGACATGTTGACAGATTTGCGAGAACAGCAAAAGCGACGTCTTCACTGTCTGACGGCCAACATGGCGATCTTCTTCGTTTTCTTGTTTCCCACTTGAATTCCAAATGGGTCGATGTCCACTGTGGTCAACCGCAGGTATTTTAAATGGTCTCCGCTATGGGTGGTCGATTGAGCAATTGACCAATTTACAACTATTGAATAAACAGTTTTGAGGTGGGTGATTTCTTTGTTTAATTCGGTGCTAAAGATGTCTTGTGCTCTTCTTGTCAGTGTGGCTATGGTTCCTGTCTTGATGTGTGGTGGATGGTTTGAATTGTAATGTATGTATTGGTCAGAGTGTGTAGGTTTGCGGTAAACTGTGGTCTGTGTTCCTTCTGTGGTTTGTTGAATGAGTACATCAAGAAAGGGGAGTTTATCATTCTGCTGTTCTTCCATGGTGAATTTGATGCGGGGATGTTGTGTATTTAAATGATCCAGAAGTGTTTTGGCAGATGTATTGTTGTTAAGTGCGACAAAAGTGTCATCGATTTTTCTGATCCAGGATGCCAAAGCTGTATTTTCTAGTTCAGTGATATAAATTGCTGATAGAATAGGTGATAATGGTGATCCCATAGGTAAGCCGTGTATCTGCTCATATGTTTTGTCTCCCCAATTGAAATATGTAGAGGAAATGCACAAGTGAAGAAGTATTAAAATACTGTCAGCTGTAAGTGTGGAGATGTTTGGAGAGGATTATAACTTTGATTTTACTACGTCCATGGCTTCTGGTGTCGGTATGTTGGTGAATAAGTCCACGATGTCATAACTCACAAAATAACAGGGTTGATCCATTTCTAGTAGTAAGCTGCAAAAGTGTTTGGAGTCTTTACTGAGGATTTGGCTGTGTTGGACCATTTGGACAGGATTTTGGTTATGAATTTTGCTGTGTTGTGAAATACTGTGCATTGGGAACAAACTAGTATTCTAGCCTTGACAGGGTTCCTGTGTATCTTTATGAGGGCTCGGGCGTATGGTGGTCGTGGGTGTTGTACGATTAGGTGTTTTTGTTGTTCTTGGTTAATTTCTCCATTTTGCTCGCCTTATCAAGTCCACTACAGGCATTGACACCAGATTTTCACCATCAAAAACCCTTAAAAACTACATCCAAGGCACCGGAAAAAACACATCAACCAACCAAACACAACGCAAAGGAGTAGTTTATCGTGTTAATTGCAGATGTGATGCATATTACATTGGTGAGACTTGCAGACCACTTAACATCAGGATAAAAGAACATCAAACATCTATTAACAAATTGGACTGCAAATCTGCTATTTCTGAACATATAATCTCCAACCCCAGGCACCACATAAAATGTGAAACCACTACAGCCCTATCCATCAATCAACAACACTGGAAGAAAAGAAAACTACAGGAAGCCATCCAGATTAGAAGAACAAAACCCAGCATAAACAATGACCAAGGATTATATATCCCCAACTGATATGACTTACTAATCCTTCAAGATAATCCACAACGAACTTAACTCATCTCCATTGTTTCATTGTTACTTAATCCAGATATTCTCACACCTGTCTTAACTTGTATTTCTGCCAACCACTATATAATGAACTTGTACCTGTTGATTGTCATTGACTTTGATAACGATGTAAGAACTACATCGAAACGTCGTCACCCAATAAATTAAGAAGTTGTTTATCCATAAGTAATCCTCGTCTTGATTTGTACTTCCAACTTCTAAATGCCATTGAAAGATTTGAGGCGATTACACTGCGCTTTAGAAACTATCTTGTAATCCACATTTAGTAGACTAATTGGACGCCAATTTTGCATATATTCAGCTTTTTCTTGGTCTTTACGAAACAATGTAATTAGCCCAGATCTCTGCGAATCGCTTAACATTCCATTTGAAAAACATGTATTTACAACATTTGTGTACATTTTCCCCAGGTGAGACCAGAAACATATAAAAAATTCGGCGGGTAAACCGTCACTACCTGGAGATTTATGCTTATTCATATTTTTAACAGCAAAATATAGTTCATCTTCACTTAATTCTCCTTCACACAGCAATTTAAAATCATCATTTAGTCTATGTTAATCTTTTAAAAACTCGTTTGTTAAATCCGAATCTCTCTCACCTTTTGTGTATAGTTTTTTCATATTGTTTTTAACTCAACTTGGTATCCGTAGATATGACTAGTCAGAGCCTTGTCGGGTTTTACTTTAAGTGTATAGTATACAGGCCTAGATATTTTCCCTGTAGGGCTATGCCTCCCAAAAGGGCACCCTAATATTAACTAAATTGTCCTGGAGGGTATATTAATTACGATAACACAAAACGAATATTGAAAATCAAACCCTAGACAACGATGTTGACAGATTTGCGAGAACAGCAAAAGCGTCGTGTTCACTGTCTGACAGCCAACATGGCGATCTTCTTCGTTTTCTTGTTTTTTTTTTTTGATGATAAAATGGTTTATTCACAAATTAAAATCTTACAAAGGTACATAAATTATGATGTCAATGCTTTCATGAGAAGTTAAAACCTTATCTATCACAGTATGTTTGTTAAAACACAGATTATCAACTAAAACATAAATAAAAGATTATTGTTTCTTATGATACACAGAGCAGAGTTTTTACACCAAATATCTTTAAATATACGTCTTTCCAATCTTTGAAAATCAATATATATTCTGTTTCTTAAGGCGGTGTCTACACTTTTGACAATCAAATGTTGGTTAACAGATACATTTTCAAATACAACTTTGTTACGGTGACACCACGTACAAAACTGAATTAGTGTAATTAAAAGGGTATACATATTTCTATCCCTTTCTGTACCAATTAAGTGTTTAAACTGTTTATGTATCATATCTTCTTTGTTAAATTGAGGAAAAAAAACATCCATATGTAATAAAAAGCGGATAAAAAAACCTCAATGTGTTCTTTATAGTGGAACACTGGAAAAATAAATGATCCTGTGTTTCTGTGTCACCACAAAACACACAAGCATCATCAATACAAATATTTTAGGGTGACGTGATGTTGCAGTAGCTATTTTTAGATCAATAATGACGTATTTTTACAGCTCTCTGGTGTATGATGGTAGATTGCTTTAAAAAACAATATGGCGACAAACTTGAAGTGGGAAGATTGTCTCGGAATATATAGGTCAGTATGCAACCGCAAGTCATTTCTTAGCCAAGCCATTGGCTAAATTGCATCACATGACTACTTTATAACGCGCTTAAATTTGTATTCAACAATAATTGGATAAAACTTTTTTTTTCTTTTGAAAATAAAAAGGTTTATTCACAGTATTAAAACATTAAAACATTATACAAGTGTACATTTTACGAATTTTTTGCTTTACATTTAAGAGCTAAAATATTACAGTTTACTATCTTAAAACAGTGTATTTAAAACATAAATGAAATTCTTTTGTTTGTTACTGTACAAATCGCAGAGTTTTTACACCAGATATCTTTAAATACTTGGTCTCCTAATCTTTGGTTGTCAACATACATCCTTGTTTTTAAGGCAGATTCTACGTTTTTAACAATGACGACCTGGTTTTGAGTTACCTTGAAATTTTCGAAAATGATTTTGTTACGATTGCACCAAACACAAAATTGAATAAGAGTAATTAAAAACGTGTACATATCTTTATCAGACTTTGAGAGGTGAACATCATTGAATTGTTTATGAACCATGTGTTCTTTTATAAACTGAGGAAAAAAGCAGCCGTAGGACATAAACATGGGATAAAAATATAAAAACACATTCTTTAACATTTTACAGTTGACAAATAAGTGATCTTGGGTTTCTGTTTCCCCACAAAATACACAAGAATCAGTAGTGCAGATATTTCTTCTCAATAAGCGTTCTCTTACAGGCAAAACATCGTGAACTAGCTTAAAAGAAAAATTTGTAAGGTTGTTGTCTAAAAATGGATTAAATACCACCTTCCATATGTTATTCCAGGGAGAAACAGTGTCCGAGATCATAACTCTTGGTAATTCTAAAATATTTCTTAAAAACAGTTTATAAACATCCTTGGTGCTAGGGGTAGGGCTTATCACAGTGCTTATGGAACAGAAATCTTTCCAAGCCGACAAAACAAACTTGTAAAAAGGAGGACAAGTTAACGAATGTGGTATGCCTATTTTACAAAATTCAGGGTTCAAATTCTTTAAGTACAATCCTAACCAATAAATCGTGAAGTACTTCCATTTGGCTGGATTTTTCAGATTCAGTTTAAATACATGTTTGACGGCAAAAGATTTAAGCTTACAAATAATGCTTTGTACATTTAAACCCCCTTGAAGAAAAGGCCGATACGCAACATTTCTTTTTATACATTCTGGTTTGCCGTTCCAAATATATTGAAAAATATTCGATGTACATTCATTAACAAATTTTGTAGGTAAAAAGGAACATTGTGCTATAAACCATAACAAAGGAAGGGCTGCATTGTTTACCATTGTACTTCTCCCCCTAAGGGTCAATGATCGCCCAGTCCAAGATGACAGAGTCTTTTTAAGTTTTTGACTGACACGAAAGCAATTCAATTTACCATGGTCCTTGCCAAGATAGCTGCCACATATCTTGGCGGAATCGACCACTTTAACACCAGTGTCAGTAAGTCTGGTCGCATCAAAAGACCCTAGGGGGAGAACTGTACTCTTTTGGATATTGAGTTTTGAACCAGAAGCTTTACAGAAATTCAAACATGTATCAATAGCAGTATTAACAGATTTAACATTGGCTAGAATGACAGTTACGTCATCGGCATAAGCGCTAACCTTTGCTTCTAATTTACTACCAGGGATTTTAAGCCCCTTTATATCGTTGTTGTTTCGTAAAGCTGTTACAAAAGGTTCCAAAGTAAGGATGTAGATCAAAGGTGAAATAGCACAGCCCTGTCTAACGCCCCGTGATAAATGGAATTGTTCCGTCACATGTCCGTCACATGTCCGTTTCGGTTAGTACCGAAAGCATAAAATGTGTTACCGGGAATGTTAAGAGGCTTGGCATCTAACTTTGACTCAAAGTGTGTTTCTTGCAAAAAAAGTACATCAATTTCATTATCAAAAACCAAATTTTTAACTTTATCCATTTTATCATTGCTTCTAATACCATTTACATTCAATGAGGCAATTTTAATTAGACCCATGAGGAAAATAAAGAAAAATTCTCTACCTGTGAATGTTATTGCTTTGAATGGCCAGATAACTTTTTCGACGATTTCTTTGACTTTTTAGCATCAGACATTTTTTGACGATACAAAGAAAGGGGACTGTCCAAAGGATTCGATGGTATCGGAGTCATCACAGGTTGACTCAAAGAACCTCCCCAGATACTGATTTCATCGTCGATATCTTGGTTTCCTTCCAGTACGTCATCACTTGTCACTTTGGCTTTCTTCGGGGCTTCTGCCTTAGGTGAGACAGAATTTCCATCGTTGTGAACATCGACTTGAACACGTTTCAAGTTGCTAGATAAGTCCATAAGTTCCTCTGGTTCTGCATGCTGTACTGATTCCATTTCCTCCAAGCAAGCAGTATTGCTTATTACTTTGGTCTGCTCCTCCACTACCTTCGTCGGGCTGGTAATTTCATCACCGGAGGAACCCTCGATATCCACGACACAATTGTCATCTGAATCGCCTTCCTCCTTTCCACAAATGTCCTCCTCCTCATGTGTTTCCTCTCCCATAGTAGGGTTTTCATGTAAGGTGTTTTTCTGTCTGAATCCTCCATTCACCCGAGACGCATAAGATGACATGCGTGCACAACAGTTAATTGAAATATGTAGATCGGAGGAACAAATTCTACAATTATTGTCACACTCTTCTGTATAATGGGGGTCTTCGTGGGGGGGTGAACCCATCACAGTTCTCACAAAATATGGCCTTACAAACAGGAGATTTGTGGGACTTTTGCCCGCATCTTTTACACTCAGGAATTTGGGCTGGAAACGTGAACATCACAAGTTCCCCGCCAAATTTGATAAAGTTAGGCACATACCTCGCCTGGTGACACTTGAATCTATAGATCCTAATTCCGGTTCTGACCTGGCCAAATAGAGGGTCCGACAAATAAGGTTTTTTAATACTGAGACATTCTCCATAAGGTTTCAACGCATACAAAATTTCGTCATCGGACATTTCGTCTGGGGCCCAATGCACTGTTACATTCATAATAGCCGAGCTGGCTGGCGTAATACTCCAAGCCCCGAACTCCTTTGTTACCAAAGCTCCCTTTGAAAGTAGCTCGTTGTGGGCACGTTCATTTCCAACATGTAAATAGAAACATTTCTTGAAGTAATTCTTCTGAAAACATAGTAGATCTTTCTTTAGGTTTATAACTTCAGACAAGGATTCAACAAAATTGTTCTGGATTGCAGATGAAAAGTAATCTGCATTCTTCGTGGTCAATGAAACAGACAAACCTCTATTCAATTTCCTGCCGGGTGCTTGAACAGGTCGAGACATGGTCAGGAGTCACGGGCTCCGCCCGGCTACCTCACCGAAACCCCCAGGCAGCACTGTAACTGTAGGCCGTACAAGTCCACCGAACAATCTCAAGGTATACTACCTTCCCACACAACAACAACGACACAATGTTAAGCTGGAGCACTAGGCAACACGTCCTTCCTCTCCAAAGGTTCAAACTGAACTCCTTGGATAAAACTGCAAGCATCCCCTCCCTCGCCCACCCCCACAAGGAACAATGTTTGTTAAATCCGAATCTCTCTCACCTTTTGTGTATAGTTTTTTCATATTGTTTTTAACTCAACTTGGTATCCGTAGATATGACTAGTCAGAGCCTTGTCGGGTTTTACTTTAAGTGTATAGTATACAGGCCTAGATATTTTCCCTGTAGGGCTATGCCTCCCAAAAGGGCACCCTAATATTAACTAAATTGTCCTGGAGGGTATATTAATTACGATAACACAAAACGAATATTGAAAATCAAACCCTAGACAACGATGTTGACAGATTTGCGAGAACAGCAAAAGCGTCGTGTTCACTGTCTGACAGCCAACATGGCGATCTTCTTCGTTTTCTTGTTTTTTTTTTTTTGATGATAAAATGGTTTATTCACAAATTAAAATCTTACAAAGGTACATAAATTATGATGTCAATGCTTTCATGAGAAGTTAAAACCTTATCTATCACAGTATGTTTGTTAAAACACAGATTATCAACTAAAACATAAATAAAAGATTATTGTTTCTTATGATACACAGAGCAGAGTTTTTACACCAAATATCTTTAAATATACGTCTTTCCAATCTTTGAAAATCAATATATATTCTGTTTCTTAAGGCGGTGTCTACACTTTTGACAATCAAATGTTGGTTAACAGATACATTTTCAAATACAACTTTGTTACGGTGACACCACGTACAAAACTGAATTAGTGTAATTAAAAGGGTATACATATTTCTATCCCTTTCTGTACCAATTAAGTGTTTAAACTGTTTATGTATCATATCTTCTTTGTTAAATTGAGGAAAAAAACATCCATATGTAATAAAAAGCGGATAAAAAAACCTCAATGTGTTCTTTATAGTGGAACACTGGAAAAATAAATGATCCTGTGTTTCTGTGTCACCACAAAACACACAAGCATCATCAATACAAATGTTTCTTCTAAGCAATCTTTCTTTTACTGGCAACACATCATGAACAAGTTTAAAAGAAAAATTAATAAGATTGCAGTCTAAAAACTTGTTAAAAACTGCCTTCCAAATGCTATTCCATGGGGAAATAGCATCGGATAACATAACTCTTGGTAATTCAATTACTCTGTCCAAAAACAAATTATAAATAGATTTAGAATTAAATGTACTGTTTCTTACACAAGTTAGAGTAACAAACTCTTTCCATGAACCCAACAGATTCGTTCGTTCGTTTTCTTGTTTCCGACTTGAATTCCAAATGGGTCGATGTCCACTTGCCTGGAAAAAAAGGCAAAATAGTAGTTTCCTGGAGATGCCGGGTATCGAACCCGGGGCCTTTCACATGCAAAGCGAACGCTCTACCACTGAGCTACATCCCCTAATTGCAACATGTGTAGCCATTTTTCCGTTTTAGGGTGACGTGATGTTGCAGTAGCTATTTTTAGATCAATAATGACGTATTTTTACAGCTCTCTGGTGTATGATGGTAGATTGCTTTAAAAAACAATATGGCGACAAACTTGAAGTGGGAAGATTGTCTCGGAATATATAGGTCAGTATGCAACCGCAAGTCATTTCTTAGCCAAGCCATTGGCTAAATTGCATCACATGACTACTTTATAACGCGCTTAAATTTGTATTCAACAATAATTGGATAAAACTGCAAGCATCCCCTCCCTCGCCCACCCCCACAAGGAACAATGTTGGAAGTAAAAAAATCTCGCGTTTTGGAGATGCCGGGTATCGAACCCGGGGCCTTTCACATGCGAAGCGAACGCTCTACCACTGAGCTACATCCCCCGTTAGTTCAACAAAATGTTGACATGTTGACAGATTTGCGAGAACAGCAAAAGCGACGTCTTCACTGTCTGACGGCCAACATGGCGATCTTCTTCGTTTTCTTGTTTCCCACTTGAATTCCAAATGGGTCGATGTCCACTGTGGTCAACCGCAGGTATTTTAAATGGTCTCCGCTATGGGTGGTCGATTGAGCAATTGACCAATTTACAACTATTGAATAAACAGTTTTGAGGTGGGTGATTTCTTTGTTTAATTCGGTGCTAAAGATGTCTTGTGCTCTTCTTGTCAGTGTGGCTATGGTTCCTGTCTTGATGTGTGGTGGATGGTTTGAATTGTAATGTATGTATTGGTCAGAGTGTGTAGGTTTGCGGTAAACTGTGGTCTGTGTTCCTTCTGTGGTTTGTTGAATGAGTACATCAAGAAAGGGGAGTTTATCATTCTGCTGTTCTTCCATGGTGAATTTGATGCGGGGATGTTGTGTATTTAAATGATCCAGAAGTGTTTTGGCAGATGTATTGTTGTTAAGTGCGACAAAAGTGTCATCGATTTTTCTGATCCAGGATGCCAAAGCTGTATTTTCTAGTTCAGTGATATAAATTGCTGATAGAATAGGTGATAATGGTGATCCCATAGGTAAGCCGTGTATCTGCTCATATGTTTTGTCTCCCCAATTGAAATATGTAGAGGAAATGCACAAGTGAAGAAGTATTAAAATACTGTCAGCTGTAAGTGTGGAGATGTTTGGAGAGGATTATAACTTTGATTTTACTACGTCCATGGCTTCTGGTGTCGGTATGTTGGTGAATAAGTCCACGATGTCATAACTCACAAAATAACAGGGTTGATCCATTTCTAGTAGTAAGCTGCAAAAGTGTTTGGAGTCTTTACTGAGGATTTGGCTGTGTTGGACCATTTGGACAGGATTTTGGTTATGAATTTTGCTGTGTTGTGAAATACTGTGCATTGGGAACAAACTAGTATTCTAGCCTTGACAGGGTTCCTGTGTATCTTTATGAGGGCTCGGGCGTATGGTGGTCGTGGGTGTTGTACGATTAGGTGTTTTTGTTGTTCTTGGTTAATTTCTCCATTTTGCTCGCCTTATCAAGTCCACTACAGGCATTGACACCAGATTTTCACCATCAAAAACCCTTAAAAACTACATCCAAGGCACCGGAAAAAACACATCAACCAACCAAACACAACGCAAAGGAGTAGTTTATCGTGTTAATTGCAGATGTGATGCATATTACATTGGTGAGACTTGCAGACCACTTAACATCAGGATAAAAGAACATCAAACATCTATTAACAAATTGGACTGCAAATCTGCTATTTCTGAACATATAATCTCCAACCCCAGGCACCACATAAAATGTGAAACCACTACAGCCCTATCCATCAATCAACAACACTGGAAGAAAAGAAAACTACAGGAAGCCATCCAGATTAGAAGAACAAAACCCAGCATAAACAATGACCAAGGATTATATATCCCCAACTGATATGACTTACTAATCCTTCAAGATAATCCACAACGAACTTAACTCATCTCCATTGTTTCATTGTTACTTAATCCAGATATTCTCACACCTGTCTTAACTTGTATTTCTGCCAACCACTATATAATGAACTTGTACCTGTTGATTGTCATTGACTTTGATAACGATGTAAGAACTACATCGAAACGTCGTCACCCAATAAATTAAGAAGTTGTTTATCCATAAGTAATCCTCGTCTTGATTTGTACTTCCAACTTCTAAATGCCATTGAAAGATTTGAGGCGATTACACTGCGCTTTAGAAACTATCTTGTAATCCACATTTAGTAGACTAATTGGACGCCAATTTTGCATATATTCAGCTTTTTCTTGGTCTTTACGAAACAATGTAATTAGCCCAGATCTCTGCGAATCGCTTAACATTCCATTTGAAAAACATGTATTTACAACATTTGTGTACATTTTCCCCAGGTGAGACCAGAAACATATAAAAAATTCGGCGGGTAAACCGTCACTACCTGGAGATTTATGCTTATTCATATTTTTAACAGCAAAATATAGTTCATCTTCACTTAATTCTCCTTCACACAGCAATTTAAAATCATCATTTAGTCTATGTTAATCTTTTAAAAACTCGTTTGTTAAATCCGAATCTCTCTCACCTTTTGTGTATAGTTTTTTCATATTGTTTTTAACTCAACTTGGTATCCGTAGATATGACTAGTCAGAGCCTTGTCGGGTTTTACTTTAAGTGTATAGTATACAGGCCTAGATATTTTCCCTGTAGGGCTATGCCTCCCAAAAGGGCACCCTAATATTAACTAAATTGTCCTGGAGGGTATATTAATTACGATAACACAAAACGAATATTGAAAATCAAACCCTAGACAACGATGTTGACAGATTTGCGAGAACAGCAAAAGCGTCGTGTTCACTGTCTGACAGCCAACATGGCGATCTTCTTCGTTTTCTTGTTTTTTTTTTTTGATGATAAAATGGTTTATTCACAAATTAAAATCTTACAAAGGTACATAAATTATGATGTCAATGCTTTCATGAGAAGTTAAAACCTTATCTATCACAGTATGTTTGTTAAAACACAGATTATCAACTAAAACATAAATAAAAGATTATTGTTTCTTATGATACACAGAGCAGAGTTTTTACACCAAATATCTTTAAATATACGTCTTTCCAATCTTTGAAAATCAATATATATTCTGTTTCTTAAGGCGGTGTCTACACTTTTGACAATCAAATGTTGGTTAACAGATACATTTTCAAATACAACTTTGTTACGGTGACACCACGTACAAAACTGAATTAGTGTAATTAAAAGGGTATACATATTTCTATCCCTTTCTGTACCAATTAAGTGTTTAAACTGTTTATGTATCATATCTTCTTTGTTAAATTGAGGAAAAAAAACATCCATATGTAATAAAAAGCGGATAAAAAAACCTCAATGTGTTCTTTATAGTGGAACACTGGAAAAATAAATGATCCTGTGTTTCTGTGTCACCACAAAACACACAAGCATCATCAATACAAATATTTTAGGGTGACGTGATGTTGCAGTAGCTATTTTTAGATCAATAATGACGTATTTTTACAGCTCTCTGGTGTATGATGGTAGATTGCTTTAAAAAACAATATGGCGACAAACTTGAAGTGGGAAGATTGTCTCGGAATATATAGGTCAGTATGCAACCGCAAGTCATTTCTTAGCCAAGCCATTGGCTAAATTGCATCACATGACTACTTTATAACGCGCTTAAATTTGTATTCAACAATAATTGGATAAAACTTTTTTTTTCTTTTGAAAATAAAAAGGTTTATTCACAGTATTAAAACATTAAAACATTATACAAGTGTACATTTTACGAATTTTTTGCTTTACATTTAAGAGCTAAAATATTACAGTTTACTATCTTAAAACAGTGTATTTAAAACATAAATGAAATTCTTTTGTTTGTTACTGTACAAATCGCAGAGTTTTTACACCAGATATCTTTAAATACTTGGTCTCCTAATCTTTGGTTGTCAACATACATCCTTGTTTTTAAGGCAGATTCTACGTTTTTAACAATGACGACCTGGTTTTGAGTTACCTTGAAATTTTCGAAAATGATTTTGTTACGATTGCACCAAACACAAAATTGAATAAGAGTAATTAAAAACGTGTACATATCTTTATCAGACTTTGAGAGGTGAACATCATTGAATTGTTTATGAACCATGTGTTCTTTTATAAACTGAGGAAAAAAGCAGCCGTAGGACATAAACATGGGATAAAAATATAAAAACACATTCTTTAACATTTTACAGTTGACAAATAAGTGATCTTGGGTTTCTGTTTCCCCACAAAATACACAAGAATCAGTAGTGCAGATATTTCTTCTCAATAAGCGTTCTCTTACAGGCAAAACATCGTGAACTAGCTTAAAAGAAAAATTTGTAAGGTTGTTGTCTAAAAATGGATTAAATACCACCTTCCATATGTTATTCCAGGGAGAAACAGTGTCCGAGATCATAACTCTTGGTAATTCTAAAATATTTCTTAAAAACAGTTTATAAACATCCTTGGTGCTAGGGGTAGGGCTTATCACAGTGCTTATGGAACAGAAATCTTTCCAAGCCGACAAAACAAACTTGTAAAAAGGAGGACAAGTTAACGAATGTGGTATGCCTATTTTACAAAATTCAGGGTTCAAATTCTTTAAGTACAATCCTAACCAATAAATCGTGAAGTACTTCCATTTGGCTGGATTTTTCAGATTCAGTTTAAATACATGTTTGACGGCAAAAGATTTAAGCTTACAAATAATGCTTTGTACATTTAAACCCCCTTGAAGAAAAGGCCGATACGCAACATTTCTTTTTATACATTCTGGTTTGCCGTTCCAAATATATTGAAAAATATTCGATGTACATTCATTAACAAATTTTGTAGGTAAAAAGGAACATTGTGCTATAAACCATAACAATGGAAGGGCTGTATTGTTTACCATTGTACTTCTCCCCCTAAGGGTCAATGATCGCCCAGTCCAAGATGACAGAGTCTTTTTAAGTTTTTGACTGACACGAAAGCAATTCAATTTACCATGGTCCTTGCCAAGATAGCTGCCACATATCTTGGCGGAATCGACCACTTTAACACCAGTGTCAGTAAGTCTGGTCGCATCAAAAGACCCTAGGGGGAGAACTGTACTCTTTTGGATATTGAGTTTTGAACCAGAAGCTTTACAGAAATTCAAACATGTATCAATAGCAGTATTAACAGATTTAACATTGGCTAGAATGACAGTTACGTCATCGGCATAAGCGCTAACCTTTGCTTCTAATTTACTACCAGGGATTTTAAGCCCCTTTATATCGTTGTTGTTTCGTAAAGCTGTTACAAAAGGTTCCAAAGTAAGGATGTAGATCAAAGGTGAAATAGCACAGCCCTGTCTAACGCCCCGTGATAAATGGAATTGTTCCGTCACATGTCCGTTAACAAGAATACTAGAGGTTATGTCGGTATACAATAATTTTACCCATTTGCAGAAAGATGAACCGAAGTTGTAGGCATTGAGGCATTTTAACATAAATGACCAGTCTACGCGATCAAACGCCTTTTCTTGGTCAAGATTTAACAGACAAACACTGAGGTCTTTCTGATCAACATAATCATGTACGTTCCTTAACAGATGTAGATTGTCAAAAATAGACCTCTCTGGAATACCACAAGTTTGATCTTCCTTAATAATATTAGATACTACTGCCTTAAGTCTATTGCACAAAGTCTTTGACACAATTTTGTAGTCTACATTTAGTAGGCTTATTAGACGCCAACTACATATTGAATTGCTATTGGTTTGATCTTTGGATAAAAGAGTTATTAAACCGTGCTTCTGACTGTCAGCCAGGCAACCATTATCATAGCATTTATTAACAACCTGGACAAAAGTGTCAGCCAGTAACGTCCAGAAACATTTAAAGAATTCGGCTGGTAAGCCGTCACTGCCTGGTGACTTAAAGTTAGGCATCGTATGTAAAGCCTCATACAATTCATCTTTGGTTAGATAACCTTCACAAAGCTGCTTATCTGGCTCATTTAGACTTGGTAAATGACTTAAAAAATCCGACTGAAGATTTGTGTCACAATTCTGAGAGGAATACAAAGTCTTATAATAGTCCGTAATACATTCCGATATCTCGCTTTGTTTAGAGTGAACTTCACTTGGATTACGGTGACATTCTAAATTGCATATTAGTTTCTTTTTAGCTCGCTTTGTTTCTCTCTTAAAAAAATATCTCGTTGGTTTTTCACCGAGATCAAAATCAACCGCTTTGGCTCGAATAATAGTTCCAAATTTTACTTCCCGCTGATTTGCATTGATCGACTCTTTTACTGTTTTGATTTTATCAGAGTTTTCCAGAGGATCGACGTACAATTCGTTTAATTCACTTTGAAGGGCAAGCAGTTTATTACGAGATTCTTTTGCTTTGATTTTAGAAAACCTTTTGATCTCGTTTTTGGCACATTGTTTAAAAGATTCCCACTTATCGATTATACAGCTATCATCGCCGGAAAAAATGCCCTGATGAATTTTAGTAATGTTGTTCTTCAAAACGGGGTCAGATAAATGTGACACATTGCATTTCCAGTAATTTGGACCCCAGGAAATTACATCATCGAAGGTTAGTTCTAAGCATACACAACAATGGTCAGAAAAAGATACTGGGAAGGAGTTAATACAAGAGACAGATTCTAACAAATGCTTAGTTGTATAAAATCGATCTAGCCGACATGCAACGTTACGGCGACTCCATGTATAAGTTTTTACCTTGGGGTAAAGAGAACGAAATGCGTCGACAATATTAAAATCACTCTTCAAATTTGACATTTCATTCCTCCCCCCTGTCCCATTATTTACATCTCCCCCACATTTATCTAAAGCGACATTTTCCACAAAATTAAAATCTCCCCCTAAAATTAAAAGATCACTTCCAATTAACAATTGATCTAGTTCTCTTAAAAATACGTTTCTTTCCCCCACATTATTGGGGGCATAAACGTTTACAAATTTTACAGCAGTACCGTTGATACGAGTTGATACTGCAATAAACCTTCCATAAGGACAACGAGTGACATGCACGATTTCACAATCAAAGGTGTAGCGGATAATTATCCCAACACCACATGACTTGTTAGTACCGAAAGCATAAAATGTGTTACCGGGAATGTTAAGAGGCTTGGCATCTAACTTTGACTCAAAGTGTGTTTCTTGCAAAAAAAGTACATCAATTTCATTATCAAAAACCAAATTTTTAACTTTATCCATTTTATCATTGCTTCTAATACCATTTACATTCAATGAGGCAATTTTAATTAGACCCATGAGGAAAATAAAGAAAAATTCTCTACCTGTGAATGTTATTGCTTTGAATGGCCAGATAACTTTTTCGACGATTTCTTTGACTTTTTAGCATCAGACATTTTTTGACGATACAAAGAAAGGGGACTGTCCAAAGGATTCGATGGTATCGGAGTCATCACAGGTTGACTCAAAGAACCTCCCCAGATACTGATTTCATCGTCGATATCTTGGTTTCCTTCCAGTACGTCATCACTTGTCACTTTGGCTTTCTTCGGGGCTTCTGCCTTAGGTGAGACAGAATTTCCATCGTTGTGAACATCGACTTGAACACGTTTCAAGTTGCTAGATAAGTCCATAAGTTCCTCTGGTTCTGCATGCTGTACTGATTCCATTTCCTCCAAGCAAGCAGTATTGCTTATTACTTTGGTCTGCTCCTCCACTACCTTCGTCGGGCTGGTAATTTCATCACCGGAGGAACCCTCGATATCCACGACACAATTGTCATCTGAATCGCCTTCCTCCTTTCCACAAATGTCCTCCTCCTCATGTGTTTCCTCTCCCATAGTAGGGTTTTCATGTAAGGTGTTTTTCTGTCTGAATCCTCCATTCACCCGAGACGCATAAGATGACATGCGTGCACAACAGTTAATTGAAATATGTAGATCGGAGGAACAAATTCTACAATTATTGTCACACTCTTCTGTATAATGGGGGTCTTCGTGGGGGGGTGAACCCATCACAGTTCTCACAAAATATGGCCTTACAAACAGGAGATTTGTGGGACTTTTGCCCGCATCTTTTACACTCAGGAATTTGGGCTGGAAACGTGAACATCACAAGTTCCCCGCCAAATTTGATAAAGTTAGGCACATACCTCGCCTGGTGACACTTGAATCTATAGATCCTAATTCCGGTTCTGACCTGGCCAAATAGAGGGTCCGACAAATAAGGTTTTTTAATACTGAGACATTCTCCATAAGGTTTCAACGCATACAAAATTTCGTCATCGGACATTTCGTCTGGGGCCCAATGCACTGTTACATTCATAATAGCCGAGCTGGCTGGCGTAATACTCCAAGCCCCGAACTCCTTTGTTACCAAAGCTCCCTTTGAAAGTAGCTCGTTGTGGGCACGTTCATTTCCAACATGTAAATAGAAACATTTCTTGAAGTAATTCTTCTGAAAACATAGTAGATCTTTCTTTAGGTTTATAACTTCAGACAAGGATTCAACAAAATTGTTCTGGATTGCAGATGAAAAGTAATCTGCATTCTTCGTGGTCAATGAAACAGACAAACCTCTATTCAATTTCCTGCCGGGTGCTTGAACAGGTCGAGACATGGTCAGGAGTCACGGGCTCCGCCCGGCTACCTCACCGAAACCCCCAGGCAGCACTGTAACTGTAGGCCGTACAAGTCCACCGAACAATCTCAAGGTATACTACCTTCCCACACAACAACAACGACACAATGTTAAGCTGGAGCACTAGGCAACACGTCCTTCCTCTCCAAAGGTTCAAACTGAACTCCTTGGATAAAACTGCAAGCATCCCCTCCCTCGCCCACCCCCACAAGGAACAATGTTGGAAGTAAAAAAATCTCGCGTTTTGGAGATGCCGGGTATCGAACCCGGGGCCTTTCACATGCGAAGCGAACGCTCTACCACTGAGCTACATCCCCCCTTAGTTCAACAAAATGTTGACATGTTGACAGATTTGCGAGAACAGCAAAAGCGACGTCTTCACTGTCTGACAGCCAACATGGCGATCTTCTTTGTTTTCTTGTTTCCGACTTGAATTCCAAATGGGTCGATGTCCACTGTGGTCAACCGCAGGTATTTTAAATGGTCTCCGCTATGGGTGGTCGATTGAGCAATTGACCAATTTACAACTATTGAATAAACAGTTTTGAGGTGGGTGATTTCTTTGTTTAATTCGGTGCTAAAGATGTCTTGTGCTCTTCTTGTCAGTGTGGCTATGGTTCCTGTCTTGATGTGTGGTGGATGGTTTGAATTGTAATGTATGTATTGGTCAGAGTGTGTAGGTTTGCGGTAAACTGTGGTCTGTGTTCCTTCTGTGGTTTGTTGAATGAGTACATCAAGAAAGGGGAGTTTATCATTCTGCTGTTCTTCCATGGTGAATTTGATGCGGGGATGTTGTGTATTTAAATGATCCAGAAGTGTTTTGGCAGATGTATTGTTGTTAAGTGCGACAAAAGTGTCATCGATTTTTCTGATCCAGGATGCCAAAGCTGTATTTTCTAGTTCAGTGATATAAATTGCTGATAGAATAGGTGATAATGGTGATCCCATAGGTAAGCCGTGTATCTGCTCATATGTTTTGTCTCCCCAATTGAAATATGTAGAGGAAATGCACAAGTGAAGAAGTATTAAAATACTGTCAGCTGTAAGTGTGGAGATGTTTGGAGAGGATTATAACTTTGATTTTACTACGTCCATCACTCTGAAGTATTCGGGCCCCGACGCTGTGTCAAATTTCATTGCGTATGGTAATGACTTCAATCCAGGGGGTAGTAAAACCTTAACAATCCTGGTACCGTCGACCACACTGGTCCCTTTGTGGTGTCGCCTTTTTATTTGTGACAAAGTCGTCACCCCAAAATCCAATAATTTTTCACGGATTTCTGAGTCATCGGTATAGGAGGGAAGACCCATAAGAGAAACGAACACTGTCTTTTGACATAAACTTGTAACTGCACATACCTCATCTCGTAATTCCAGTCCATGACTCAGAATGTCCACGGCTGGTTTGTCTACCACCGTAACTTCAAATACTCCACTTTTGGAACACAGGCTATAATGGATCCAATCCCACATTCGGTTTCTACAGCTTCTATGATTTCATCTGCTGATACCCTCCCGGTGTTTACGATAACCTTCAACGTGTACTCCTTCAAATAAGCTCTTCTCGAATTTGAACTTCTCAGTTCATCTCTTTGATTTTGTGAAGCCATACTGGATAGTATGGATCACTCTGATAATACTTTGTTATCTCAGGAGTATCCGACAAAGGGAACAACAACAACATATTCCATTCTGAGAGCCGATTGTAAACACGTCTGCATACCTCGACTCTCTAACCGGAAGTCCACAAAAGCGTCGTGTTCACTGTCCGACAGCCAACATAGCGATCTTCTTCGTTTTCTTGTTTCCGACTTGAATTCCAAATGGGTCGATGTCCACTTGCCTGGAAAAAAGGCAAAATAGTAGTTTCCTGGAGATGCCGGGTATCGAACCCGGGGCCTTTCACATGCAAAGCGAACGCTCTACCACTGAGCTACATCCCCTAATTGCAACATGTGTAGCCATTTTTCCGTTTTAGGGTGACGTGATGTTGCAGTAGCTATTTTTAGATCAATAATGACGTATTTTTACAGCGCTCTGGTGTATGATGGTAGATTGCTTTAAAAAACAATATGGCGACAAACTTGAAGTGGGAAGATTGTCTCGGAATATATAGGTCAGTATGCAACCGCAAGTCATTTCTTAGCCAAGCCATTGGCTAAATTGCATCACATGACTACTTTATAACGCGCTTAAATTTGTATTCAACAATAATTGGATAAAACTGCAAGCATCCCCTCCCTCGCCCACCCCCACAAGGAACAATGTTGGAAGAAAAAAAATCCCGCGTTTTGGAGATGCCGAGTATCGAACCCGGGGCCTTTCACATGCGAAGCGAACGCTCTACCACTGAGCTACATCCCCCCTTAGTTCAACAAAATGTTGACATGTTGACAGATTTGCGAGAACAGCAAAAGCGACGTCTTCACTGTCTGACAGCCAACATGGCGATCTTCTTTGTTTTCTTGTTTCCGACTTGAATTCCAAATGGGTCGATGTCCACTGTGGTCAACCGCAGGTATTTTAAATGGTATATGTCGGTATACAATAATTTTACCCATTTGCAGAAAGATGAACCGAAGTTGTAGGCATTGAGGCATTTTAACATAAATGACCAGTCTACGCGATCAAACGCCTTTTCTTGGTCAAGATTTAACAGACAAACACTGAGGTCTTTCTGATCAACATAATCATGTACGTTCCTTAACAGATGTAGATTGTCAAAAATAGACCTCTCTGGAATACCACAAGTTTGATCTTCCTTAATAATATTAGATACTACTGCCTTAAGTCTATTGCACAAAGTCTTTGACACAATTTTGTAGTCTACATTTAGTAGGCTTATTAGACGCCAACTACATATTGAATTGCTATTGGTTTGATCTTTGGATAAAAGAGTTATTAAACCGTGCTTCTGACTGTCAGCCAGGCAACCATTATCATAGCATTTATTAACAACCTGGACAAAAGTGTCAGCCAGTAACGTCCAGAAACATTTAAAGAATTCGGCTGGTAAGCCGTCACTGCCTGGTGACTTAAAGTTAGGCATCGTATGTAAAGCCTCATACAATTCATCTTTGGTTAGATAACCTTCACAAAGCTGCTTATCTGGCTCATTTAGACTTGGTAAATGACTTAAAAAATCCGACTGAAGATTTGTGTCACAATTCTGAGAGGAATACAAAGTCTTATAATAGTCCGTAATACATTCCGATATCTCGCTTTGTTTAGAGTGAACTTCACTTGGATTACGGTGACATTCTAAATTGCATATTAGTTTCTTTTTAGCTCGCTTTGTTTCTCTCTTAAAAAAATATCTCGTTGGTTTTTCACCGAGATCAAAATCAACCGCTTTGGCTCGAATAATAGTTCCAAATTTTACTTCCCGCTGATTTGCATTGATCGACTCTTTTACTGTTTTGATTTTATCAGAGTTTTCCAGAGGATCGACGTACAATTCGTTTAATTCACTTTGAAGGGCAAGCAGTTTATTACGAGATTCTTTTGCTTTGATTTTAGAAAACCTTTTGATCTCGTTTTTGGCACATTGTTTAAAAGATTCCCACTTATCGATTATACAGCTATCATCGCCGGAAAAAATGCCCTGATGAATTTTAGTAATGTTGTTCTTCAAAACGGGGTCAGATAAATGTGACACATTGCATTTCCAGTAATTTGGACCCCAGGAAATTACATCATCGAAGGTTAGTTCTAAGCATACACAACAATGGTCAGAAAAAGATACTGGGAAGGAGTTAATACAAGAGACAGATTCTAACAAATGCTTAGTTGTATAAAATCGATCTAGCCGACATGCAACGTTACGGCGACTCCATGTATAAGTTTTTACCTTGGGGTAAAGAGAACGAAATGCGTCGACAATATTAAAATCACTCTTCAAATTTGACATTTCATTCCTCCCCCCTGTCCCATTATTTACATCTCCCCCACATTTATCTAAAGCGACATTTTCCACAAAATTAAAATCTCCCCCTAAAATTAAAAGATCACTTCCAATTAACAATTGATCTAGTTCTCTTAAAAATACGTTTCTTTCCCCCACATTATTGGGGGCATAAACGTTTACAAATTTTACAGCAGTACCGTTGATACGAGTTGATACTGCAATAAACCTTCCATAAGGACAACGAGTGACATGCACGATTTCACAATCAAAGGTGTAGCGGATAATTATCCCAACACCACATGACTTGTTAGTACCGAAAGCATAAAATGTGTTACCGGGAATGTTAAGAGGCTTGGCATCTAACTTTGACTCAAAGTGTGTTTCTTGCAAAAAAAGTACATCAATTTCATTATCAAAAACCAAATTTTTAACTTTATCCATTTTATCATTGCTTCTAATACCATTTACATTCAATGAGGCAATTTTAATTAGACCCATGAGGAAAATAAAGAAAAATTCTCTACCTGTGAATGTTATTGCTTTGAATGACCAGATAACTTTTTCGACGATTTCTTTGACTTTTTAGCATCAGACATTTTTTGACGATACAAAGAAAGGGGACTGTCCAAAGGATTCGATGGTATCGGAGTCATCACAGGTTGACTCAAAGAACCTCCCCAGATACTGATTTCATCGTCGATATCTTGGTTTCCTTCCAGTACGTCATCACTTGTCACTTTGGCTTTCTTCGGGGCTTCTGCCTTAGGTGAGACAGAATTTCCATCGTTGTGAACATCGACTTGAACACGTTTCAAGTTGCTAGATAAGTCCATAAGTTCCTCTGGTTCTGCATGCTGTACTGATTCCATTTCCTCCAAGCAAGCAGTATTGCTTATTACTTTGGTCTGCTCCTCCACTACCTTCGTCGGGCTGGTAATTTCATCACCGGAGGAACCCTCGATATCCACGACACAATTGTCATCTGAATCGCCTTCCTCCTTTCCACAAATGTCCTCCTCCTCATGTGTTTCCTCTCCCATAGTAGGGTTTTCATGTAAGGTGTTTTTCTGTCTGAATCCTCCATTCACCCGAGACGCATAAGATGACATGCGTGCACAACAGTTAATTGAAATATGTAGATCGGAGGAACAAATTCTACAATTATTGTCACACTCTTCTGTATAATGGGGGTCTTCGTGGGGGTGTGAACCCATCACAGTTCTCACAAAATATGGCCTTACAAACAGGAGATTTGTGGGACTTTTGCCCGCATCTTTTACACTCAGGAATTTGGGCTGGAAACGTGAACATCACAAGTTCCCCGCCAAATTTGATAAAGTTAGGCACATACCTCGCCTGGTGACACTTGAATCTATAGATCCTAATTCCGGTTCTGACCTGGCCAAATAGAGGGTCCGACAAATAAGGTTTTTTAATACTGAGACATTCTCCATAAGGTTTCAACGCATACAAAATTTCGTCATCGGACATTTCGTCTGGGGCCCAATGCACTGTTACATTCATAATAGCCGAGCTGGCTGGCGTAATACTCCAAGCCCCGAACTCCTTTGTTACCAAAGCTCCCTTTGAAAGTAGCTCGTTGTGGGCACGTTCATTTCCAACATGTAAATAGAAACATTTCTTGAAGTAATTCTTCTGAAAACATAGTAGATCTTTCTTTAGGTTTATAACTTCAGACAAGGATTCAACAAAATTGTTCTGGATTGCAGATGAAAAGTAATCTGCATTCTTCGTGGTCAATGAAACAGACAAACCTCTATTCAATTTCCTGCCGGGTGCTTGAACAGGTCGAGACATGGTCAGGAGTCACGGGCTCCGCCCGGCTACCTCACCGAAACCCCCAGGCAGCACTGTAACTGTAGGCCGTACAAGTCCACCGAACAATCTCAAGGTATACTACCTTCCCACACAACAACAACGACACAATGTTAAGCTGGAGCACTAGGCAACACGTCCTTCCTCTCCAAAGGTTCAAACTGAACTCCTTGGATAAAACTGCAAGCATCCCCTCCCTCGCCCACCCCCACAAGGAACAATGTTGGAAGTAAAAAAATCTCGCGTTTTGGAGATGCCGGGTATCGAACCCGGGGCCTTTCACAGGCGAAGCGAACGCTCTACCACTGAGCTACATCCCCCCTTAGTTCAACAAAATGTTGACATGTTGACAGATTTGCGAGAACAGCAAAAGCGACGTCTTCACTGTCTGACAGCCAACATGGCGATCTTCTTTGTTTTCTTGTTTCCGACTTGAATTCCAAATGGGTCGATGTCCACTGTGGTCAACCGCAGGTATTTTAAATGGTCTCCGCTATGGGTGGTCGATTGAGCAATTGACCAATTTACAACTATTGAATAAACAGTTTTGAGGTGGGTGATTTCTTTGTTTAATTCGGTGCTAAAGATGTCTTGTGCTCTTCTTGTCAGTGTGGCTATGGTTCCTGTCTTGATGTGTGGTGGATGGTTTGAATTGTAATGTATGTATTGGTCAGAGTGTGTAGGTTTGCGGTAAACTGTGGTCTGTGTTCCTTCTGTGGTTTGTTGAATGAGTACATCAAGAAAGGGGAGTTTATCATTCTGCTGTTCTTCCATGGTGAATTTGATGCGGGGATGTTGTGTATTTAAATGATCCAGAAGTGTTTTGGCAGATGTATTGTTGTTAAGTGCGACAAAAGTGTCATCGATTTTTCTGATCCAGGATGCCAAAGCTGTATTTTCTAGTTCAGTGATATAAATTGCTGATAGAATAGGTGATAATGGTGATCCCATAGGTAAGCCGTGTATCTGCTCATATGTTTTGTCTCCCCAATTGAAATATGTAGAGGAAATGCACAAGTGAAGAAGTATTAAAATACTGTCAGCTGTAAGTGTGGAGATGTTTGGAGAGGATTATAACTTTGATTTTACTACGTCCATGGCTTCTGGTGTCGGTATGTTGGTGAATAAGTCCACGATGTCATAACTCACAAAATAACAGGGTTGATCCATTTCTAGTAGTAAGCTGCAAAAGTGTTTGGAGTCTTTACTGAGGATTTGGCTGTGTTGGACCATTTGGACAGGATTTTGGTTATGAATTTTGCTGTGTTGTGAAATACTGTGCATTGGGAACAAACTAGTATTCTAGCCTTGACAGGGTTCCTGTGTATCTTTATGAGGGCTCGGGCGTATGGTGGTCGTGGGTGTTGTACGATTAGGTGTTTTTGTTGTTCTTGGTTAATTTCTCCATTTTGCTCGCCTTATCAAGTCCACTACAGGCATTGACACCAGATTTTCACCATCAAAAACCCTTAAAAAAACTACATCCAAGGCACCGGAAAAAACACATCAACCAACCAAACACAACGCAAAGGAGTAGTTTATCGTGTTAATTGCAGATGTGATGCATATTACATTGGTGAGACTTGCAGACCACTTAACATCAGGATAAAAGAACATCAAACATCTATTAACAAATTGGACTGCAAATCTGCTATTTCTGAACATATAATCTCCAACCCCAGGCACCACATAAAATGTGAAACCACTACAGCCCTATCCATCAATCAACAACACTGGAAGAAAAGAAAACTACAGGAAGCCATCCAGATTAGAAGAACAAAACCCAGCATAAACAATGACCAAGGATTATATATCCCCAACTGATATGACTTACTAATCCTTCAAGATAATCCACAACGAACTTAACTCATCTCCATTGTTTCATTGTTACTTAATCCAGATATTCTCACACCTGTCTTAACTTGTATTTCTGCCAACCACTATATAATGAACTTGTACCTGTTGATTGTCATTGACTTTGATAACGATGTAAGAACTACATCGAAACGTCGTCACCCAATAAATTAAGAAGTTGTTTATCCATAAGTAATCCTCGTCTTGATTTGTACTTCCAACTTCTAAATGCCATTGAAAGATTTGAGGCGATTACACTGCGCTTTAGAAACTATCTTGTAATCCACATTTAGTAGACTAATTGGACGCCAATTTTGCATATATTCAGCTTTTTCTTGGTCTTTACGAAACAATGTAATTAGCCCAGATCTCTGCGAATCGCTTAACATTCCATTTGAAAAACATGTATTTACATCATTTGTGTAAAAAATTCGGCGGGTAAACCGTCACTACCTGGAGATTTATGCTTATTCATATTTTTAACAGCAAAATATAGTTCATCTTCACTTAATTCTCCTTCACACAGCAATTTAAAATCATCATTTAGTCTATGTTAATCTTTTAAAAAACTCGTTTGTTAAATCCGAATCTCTCTCACCTTATGTGTATAGTTTTTTTGTGCTATGATCACTGTAACTATTGCGCCTGTGATACACATTTTCGGAAACGCTGTTTGAGGTCTCAGCTTTCCTTGATGACAGGTCAACGTGACATTCACAGGCTTCGTTATCAAAGCCACACTGATCGCATAATACTATGGAAGGCTCTTCAGAGCATAAACAATTTTATCCAAAATAACCACACCCATCACATTTGGGGGCCCGGCAGGCCCTGGAAACGTGGCCTGGGCGACACAATTAAAACAAACGAACCGTGGGCATTTTTTGTGCAGATGTGTGTCTGATAGACAAATAGAGCAGACTTTAACTTGTCCATCATGGATCACTCTGAAGTATTCGGGCCCCGACGCTGTGTCAAATTTCATTGCGTATGGTAATGACTTCAATCCAGGGGGTAGTAAAACCTTAACAATCCTGGTACCGTCGACCACACTGGTCCCTTTGTGGTGTCGCCTTTTTATTTGTGACAAAGTCGTCACCCCAAAATCCAATAATTTTTCACGGATTTCTGAGTCATCGGTATAGGAGGGAAGACCCATAAGAGAAACGAACACTGTCTTTTGACATAAACTTGTAACTGCACATACCTCATCTCGTAATTCCAGTCCATGACTCAGAATGTCCACGGCTGGTTTGTCTACCACCGTAACTTCAAATACTCCACTTTTGGAACACAGGCTATAATGGATCCAATCCCACATTCGGTTTCTACAGCTTCTATGATTTCATCTGCTGATACCCTCCCGGTGTTTACGATAACCTTCAACGTGTACTCCTTCAAATAAGCTCTTCTCGAATTTGAACTTCTCAGTTCATCTCTTTGATTTTGTGAAGCCATACTGGATAGTATGGATCACTCTGATAATACTTTGTTATCTCAGGAGTATCCGACAAAGGGAACAACAACAACATATTCCATTCTGAGAGCCGATTGTAAACACGTCTGCATACCTCGACTCTCTAACCGGAAGTCCACAAAAGCGTCGTGTTCACTGTCCGACAGCCAACATAGCGATCTTCTTCGTTTTCTTGTTTCCGACTTGAATTCCAAATGGGTCGATGTCCACTTGCCTGGAAAAAAGGCAAAATAGTAGTTTCCTGGAGATGCCGGGTATCGAACCCGGGGCCTTTCACATGCAAAGCGAACGCTCTACCACTGAGCTACATCCCCTAATTGCAACATGTGTAGCCATTTTTCCGTTTTAGGGTGACGTGATGTTGCAGTAGCTATTTTTAGATCAATAATGACGTATTTTTACAGCGCTCTGGTGTATGATGGTAGATTGCTTTAAAAAACAATATGGCGACAAACTTGAAGTGGGAAGATTGTCTCGGAATATATAGGTCAGTATGCAACCGCAAGTCATTTCTTAGCCAAGCCATTGGCTAAATTGCATCACATGACTACTTTATAACGCGCTTAAATTTGTATTCAACAATAATTGGATAAAACTGCAAGCATCCCCTCCCTCGCCCACCCCCACAAGGAACAATGTTGGAAGAAAAAAAATCTCGCGTTTTGGAGATGCCGAGTATCGAACCCGGGGCCTTTCACATGCGAAGCGAACGCTCTACCACTGAGCTACATCCCCCCTTAGTTCAACAAAATGTTGACATGTTGACAGATTTGCGAGAACAGCAAAAGCGACGTCTTCACTGTCTGACAGCCAACATGGCGATCTTCTTTGTTTTCTTGTTTCCGACTTGAATTCCAAATGGGTCGATGTCCACTGTGGTCAACCGCAGGTATTTTAAATGGTCTCCGCTATGGGTGGTCGATTGAGCAATTGACCAATTTACAACTATTGAATAAACAGTTTTGAGGTGGGTGATTTCTTTGTTTAATTCGGTGCTAAAGATGTCTTGTGCTCTTCTTGTCAGTGTGGCTATGGTTCCTGTCTTGATGTGTGGTGGATGGTTTGAATTGTAATGTATGTATTGGTCAGAGTGTGTAGGTTTGCGGTAAACTGTGGTCTGTGTTCCTTCTGTGGTTTGTTGAATGAGTACATCAAGAAAGGGGAGTTCATCATTCTGCTGTTCTTCCATGGTGAATTTGATGCGGGGATGTTGTGTATTTAAATGATCCAGAAGTGTTTTGGCAGATGTATTGTTGTTAAGTGCGACAAAAGTGTCATCGATTTTTCTGATCCAGGATGCCAAAGCTGTATTTTCTAGTTCAGTGATATAAATTGCTGATAGAATAGGTGATAATGGTGATCCCATAGGTAAGCCGTGTATCTGCTCATATGTTTTGTCTCCCCAATTGAAATATGTAGAGGAAATGCACAAGTGAAGAAGTATTAAAATACTGTCAGCTGTAAGTGTGGAGATGTTTGGAGAGGATTATAACTTTGATTTTACTACGTCCATGGCTTCTGGTGTCGGTATGTTGGTGAATAAGTCCACGATGTCATAACTCACAAAATAACAGGGTTGATCCATTTCTAGTAGTAAGCTGCAAAAGTGTTTGGAGTCTTTACTGAGGATTTGGCTGTGTTGGACCATTTGGACAGGATTTTGGTTATGAATTTTGCTGTGTTGTGAAATACTGTGCATTGGGAACAAACTAGTATTCTAGCCTTGACAGGGTTCCTGTGTATCTTTATGAGGGCTCGGGCGTATGGTGGTCGTGGGTGTTGTACGATTAGGTGTTTTTGTTGTTCTTGGTTAATTTCTCCATTTTGCTCGCCTTATCAAGTCCACTACAGGCATTGACACCAGATTTTCACCATCAAAAACCCTTAAAAACTACATCCAAGGCACCGGAAAAAACACATCAACCAACCAAACACAACGCAAAGGAGTAGTTTATCGTGTTAATTGCAGATGTGATGCATATTACATTGGTGAGACTTGCAGACCACTTAACATCAGGATAAAAGAACATCAAACATCTATTAACAAATTGGACTGCAAATCTGCTATTTCTGAACATATAATCTCCAACCCCAGGCACCACATAAAATGTGAAACCACTACAGCCCTATCCATCAATCAACAACACTGGAAGAAAAGAAAACTACAGGAAGCCATCCAGATTAGAAGAACAAAACCCAGCATAAACAATGACCAAGGATTATATATCCCCAACTGATATGACTTACTAATCCTTCAAGATAATCCACAACGAACTTAACTCATCTCCATTGTTTCATTGTTACTTAATCCAGATATTCTCACACCTGTCTTAACTTGTATTTCTGCCAACCACTATATAATGAACTTGTACCTATTGATTGTCATTGACTTTGATAACGATGTAAGAACTACATCGAAACGTCGTCACCCAATAAATTAAGAAGTTGTTTATCCATAAGTAATCCTCGTCTTGATTTGTACTTCCAACTTCTAAATGCCATTGAAAGATTTGAGGCGATTACACTGCGCTTTAGAAACTATCTTGTAATCCACATTTAGTAGACTAATTGGACGCCAATTTTGCATATATTCAGCTTTTTCTTGGTCTTTACGAAACAATGTAATTAGCCCAGATCTCTGCGAATCGCTTAACATTCCATTTGAAAAACATGTATTTACAACATTTGTGTACATTTTCCCCAGGTGAGACCAGAAACATATAAAAAATTCGGCGGGTAAACCGTCACTACCTGGAGATTTATGCTTATTCATATTTTTAACAGCAAAATATAGTTCATCTTCACTTAATTCTCCTTCACACAGCAATTTAAAATCATCATTTAGTCTATGTTAATCTTTTAAAAACTCGTTTGTTAAATCCGAATCTCTCTCACCTTTTGTGTATAGTTTTTTCATATTGTTTTTAACTCAACTTGGTATCCGTAGATATGACTAGTCAGAGCCTTGTCGGGTTTTACTTTAAGTGTATAGTATACAGGCCTAGATATTTTCCCTGTAGGGCTATGCCTCCCAAAAGGGCACCCTAATATTAACTAAATTGTCCTGGAGGGTATATTAATTACGATAACACAAAACGAATATTGAAAATCAAACCCTAGACAACGATGTTGACAGATTTGCGAGAACAGCAAAAGCGTCGTGTTCACTGTCTGACAGCCAACATGGCGATCTTCTTCGTTTTCTTGTTTTTTTTTTTTTGATGATAAAATGGTTTATTCACAAATTAAAATCTTACAAAGGTACATAAATTATGATGTCAATGCTTTCATGAGAAGTTAAAACCTTATCTATCACAGTATGTTTGTTAAAACACAGATTATCAACTAAAACATAAATAAAAGATTATTGTTTCTTATGATACACAGAGCAGAGTTTTTACACCAAATATCTTTAAATATACGTCTTTCCAATCTTTGAAAATCAATATATATTCTGTTTCTTAAGGCGGTGTCTACACTTTTGACAATCAAATGTTGGTTAACAGATACATTTTCAAATACAACTTTGTTACGGTGACACCACGTACAAAACTGAATTAGTGTAATTAAAAGGGTATACATATTTCTATCCCTTTCTGTACCAATTAAGTGTTTAAACTGTTTATGTATCATATCTTCTTTGTTAAATTGAGGAAAAAAACATCCATATGTAATAAAAAGCGGATAAAAAAACCTCAATGTGTTCTTTATAGTGGAACACTGGAAAAATAAATGATCCTGTGTTTCTGTGTCACCACAAAACACACAAGCATCATCAATACAAATATTTCTTCTAAGCAATCTTTCTTTTACTGGCAACACATCATGAACAAGTTTAAAAGAAAAATTAATAAGATTGCAGTCTAAAAACTTGTTAAAAACTGCCTTCCAAATGCTATTCCATGGGGAAATAGCATCGGATAACATAACTCTTGGTAATTCAATTACTCTGTCCAAAAACAAATTATAAATAGATTTAGAATTAAATGTACTGTTTCTTACACAAGTTAGAGTAACAAACTCTTTCCATGAACCCAACAGATTCGTTCGTTCGTTTTCTTGTTTCCGACTTGAATTCCAAATGGGTCGATGTCCACTTGCCTGGAAAAAAAGGCAAAATAGTAGTTTCCTGGAGATGCCGGGTATCGAACCCGGGGCCTTTCACATGCAAAGCGAACGCTCTACCACTGAGCTACATCCCCTAATTGCAACATGTGTAGCCATTTTTCCGTTTTAGGGTGACGTGATGTTGCAGTAGCTATTTTTAGATCAATAATGACGTATTTTTACAGCTCTCTGGTGTATGATGGTAGATTGCTTTAAAAAACAATATGGCGACAAACTTGAAGTGGGAAGATTGTCTCGGAATATATAGGTCAGTATGCAACCGCAAGTCATTTCTTAGCCAAGCCATTGGCTAAATTGCATCACATGACTACTTTATAACGCGCTTAAATTTGTATTCAACAATAATTGGATAAAACTGCAAGCATCCCCTCCCTCGCCCACCCCCACAAGGAACAATGTTGGAAGTAAAAAAATCTCGCGTTTTGGAGATGCCGGGTATCGAACCCGGGGCCTTTCACATGCGAAGCGAACGCTCTACCACTGAGCTACATCCCCCGTTAGTTCAACAAAATGTTGACATGTTGACAGATTTGCGAGAACAGCAAAAGCGACGTCTTCACTGTCTGACGGCCAACATGGCGATCTTCTTCGTTTTCTTGTTTCCCACTTGAATTCCAAATGGGTCGATGTCCACTGTGGTCAACCGCAGGTATTTTAAATGGTCTCCGCTATGGGTGGTCGATTGAGCAATTGACCAATTTACAACTATTGAATAAACAGTTTTGAGGTGGGTGATTTCTTTGTTTAATTCGGTGCTAAAGATGTCTTGTGCTCTTCTTGTCAGTGTGGCTATGGTTCCTGTCTTGATGTGTGGTGGATGGTTTGAATTGTAATGTATGTATTGGTCAGAGTGTGTAGGTTTGCGGTAAACTGTGGTCTGTGTTCCTTCTGTGGTTTGTTGAATGAGTACATCAAGAAAGGGGAGTTTATCATTCTGCTGTTCTTCCATGGTGAATTTGATGCGGGGATGTTGTGTATTTAAATGATCCAGAAGTGTTTTGGCAGATGTATTGTTGTTAAGTGCGACAAAAGTATCATCGATTTTTCTGATCCAGGATGCCAAAGCTGTATTTTCTAGTTCAGTGATATAAATTGCTGATAGAATAGGTGATAATGGTGATCCCATAGGTAAGCCGTGTATCTGCTCATATGTTTTGTCTCCCCAAGTGAAATATGTAGAGGAAATGCACAAGTGAAGAAGTATTAAAATACTGTCAGCTGTAAGTGTGGAGATGTTTGGAGAGGATTATAACTTTGATTTTACTACGTCCATGGCTTCTGGTGTCGGTATGTTGGTGAATAAGTCCACGATGTCATAACTCACAAAATAACAGGGTTGATCCATTTCTAGTAGTAAGCTGCAAAAGTGTTTGGAGTCTTTACTGAGGGTTTGGCTGTGTTGGACCATTTGGACAGGATTTTGGTTATGAATTTTGCTGTGTTGTGAAATACTGTGCATTGGGAACAAACTAGTATTCTAGCCTTGACAGGGTTCCTGTGTATCTTTATGAGGGCTCGGGCGTATGGTGGTCGTGGGTGTTGTACGATTAGGTGTTTTTGTTGTTCTTGGTTAATTTCTCCATTTTGCTCGCCTTATCAAGTCCACTACAGGCATTGACACCAGATTTTCACCATCAAAAACCCTTAAAAACTACATCCAAGGCACCGGAAAAAAACACATCAACCAACCAAACACAACGCAAAGGAGTAGTTTATCGTGTTAATTGCAGATGTAATGCATATTACATTGGTGAGACTTGCAGACCACTTAACATCAGGATAAAAGAACATCAAACATCTATTAACAAATTGGACTGCAAATCTGCTATTTCTGAACATATAATCTCCAACCCCAGGCACCACATAAAATGTGAAACCACTACAGCCCTATCCATCAATCAACAACACTGGAAGAAAAGAAAACTACAGGAAGCCATCCAGATTAGAAGAACAAAACCCAGCATAAACAATGACCAAGGATTATATATCCCCAACTGATATGACTTACTAATCCTTCAAGATAATCCACAACGAACTTAACTCATCTCCATTGTTTCATTGTTACTTAATCCAGATATTCTCACACCTGTCTTAACTTGTATTTCTGCCAACCACTATATAATGAACTTGTACCTGTTGATTGTCATTGACTTTGATAACGATGTAAGAACTACATCGAAACGTCGTCACCCAATAAATTAAGAAGTTGTTTATCCATAAGTAATCCTCGTCTTGATTTGTACTTCCAACTTCTAAATGCCATTGAAAGATTTGAGGCGATTACACTGCGCTTTAGAAACTATCTTGTAATCCACATTTAGTAGACTAATTGGACGACAATTTTGCATATATTCAGCTTTTTCTTGGTCTTTACGAAACAATGTAATTAACCCAGATCTCTGCGAATCGCTTAACATTCCATTTGAAAAACATGTATTTACAACATTTGTGTACATTTTCCCCAGGGGAGACCAGAAACATATAAAAAATTCGGCGGGTAAACCGTCACTACCTGGAGATTTATGCTTATTCATATTTTTAACAGCAAAATATAGTTCATCTTCACTTAATTGTCCTTCACACAGCAATTTAAAATCATCATTTAGTCTATGTTAATCTTTTAAAAACTCGTTTGTTAAATCCGAATCTCTCTCACCTTTTGTGTATAGTTTTTTCATATTGTTTTTAACTCAACTTGGTATCCGTAGATATGACTAGTCAGAGCCTTGTCGGGTTTTACTTTAAGTGTATAGTATACAGGCCTAGATATTTTCCCTGTAGGGCTATGCCTCCCAAAAGGGCACCCTAATATTAACTAAATTGTCCTGGAGGGTATATTAATTACGATAACACAAAACGAATATTGAAAATCAAACCCTAGACAACGATGTTGACAGATTTGCGAGAACAGCAAAAGCGTCGTGTTCACTGTCTGACAGCCAACATGGCGATCTTCTTCGTTTTCTTGTTTCCGACTTGAATTCCAAATGGGTCGATGTCCACTTGCCTGGAAAAAAAGGCAAAATAATAGTTTCCTGGAGATGCCGGGTATCGAACCCGGGGCCTTTCACATGCAAAGCGAACGCTCTACCACTGAGCTACATCCCCTAATTGCAACATGTGTAGCCATTTTTCCGTTTTAGGGTGACGTGGTGTTGCAGTAGCTATTTTTAGATCAATAATGACGTATTTTTACAGCTCTCTGGTGTATGATGGTAGATTGCTTTAAAAAACAATATGGCGACAAACTTGAAGTGGGAAGATTGTCTCGGAATATATAGGTCAGTATGCAACCGCAAGTCATTTCTTAGCCAAGCCATTGGCTAAATTGCATCACATGACTACTTTATAACGCGCTTAAATTTGTATTCAACAATAATTGGATAAAACTGCAAGCATCCCCTCCCTCGCCCACCCCCACAAGGAACAATGTTGGAAGTAAAAAAATCTCGCGTTTTGGAGATGCCGGGTATCGAACCCGGGGCCTTTCACATGCGAAGCGAACGCTCTACCACTGAGCTACATCCCCCCTTAGTTCAACAAAATGTTGACATGTTGACAGATTTGCGAGAACAGCAAAAGCGACGTCTTCACTGTCTGACAGCCAACATGGCGATCTTCTTTGTTTTCTTGTTTCCGACTTGAATTCCAAATGGGTCGATGTCCACTGTGGTCAACCGCAGGTATTTTAAATGGTCTCCGCTATGGGTGGTCGATTTAGCAATTGATCAATTTACAACTATTGAATAAACAGTTTTGAGGTGGGTGATTTCTTTGTTTAATTCGGTGCTAAAGATGTCTTGTGCTCTTCTTGTCAGTGTGGCTATGGTTCCTGTCTTGATGTGTGGTGGATGGTTTGAATTGTAATGTATGTATTGGTCAGAGTGTGTAGGTTTGCGGTAAACTGTGGTCTGTGTTCCTTCTGTGGTTTGTTGAATGAGTACATCAAGAAAGGGGAGTTTATCATTCTGCTGTTCTTCCATGGTGAATTTGATGCGGGGATGTTGTGTATTTAAATGATCCAGAAGTGTTTTGGCAGATGTATTGTTGTTAAGTGCGACAAAAGTGTCATCGATTTTTCTGATCCAGGATGCCAAAGCTGTATTTTCTAGTTCAGTGATATAAATTGCTGATAGAATAGGTGATAATGGTGATCCCATAGGTAAGCCGTGTATCTGCTCATATGTTTTGTCTCCCCAAGTGAAATATGTAGAGGAAATGCACAAGTGAAGAAGTATTAAAATACTGTCAGCTGTAAGTGTGGAGATGTTTGGAGAGGATTATAACTTTGATTTTACTACGTCCATGGCTTCTGGTGTCGGTATGTTGGTGAATAAGTCCACGATGTCATAACTCACAAAATAACAGGGTTGATCCATTTCTAGTAGTAAGCTGCAAAAGTGTTTGGAGTCTTTACTGAGGATTTGGCTGTGTTGGACCATTTGGACAGGATTTTGGTTATGAATTTTGCTGTGTTGTGAAATACTGTGCATTGGGAACAAACTAGTATTCTAGCCTTGACAGGGTTCCTGTGTATCTTTATGAGGGCTCGGGCGTATGGTGGTCGTGGGTGTTGTACGATTAGGTGTTTTTGTTGTTCTTGGTTAATTTCTCCATTTTGCTCGCCTTATCAAGTCCACTACAGGCATTGACACCAGATTTTCACCATCAAAAACCCTTAAAAACTACATCCAAGGCACCGGAAAAAACACATCAACCAACCAAACACAACGCAAAGGAGTAGTTTATCGTGTTAATTGCAGATGTGATGCATATTACATTGGTGAGACTTGCAGACCACTTAACATCAGGATAAAAGAACATCAAACATCTATTAACAAATTGGACTGCAAATCTGCTATTTCTGAACATATAATCTCCAACCCCAGGCACCACATAAAATGTGAAACCACTACAGCCCTATCCATCAATCAACAACACTGGAAGAAAAGAAAACTACAGGAAGCCATCCAGATTAGAAGAACAAAACCCAGCATAAACAATGACCAAGGATTATATATCCCCAACTGATATGACTTACTAATCCTTCAAGATAATCCACAACGAACTTAACTCATCTCCATTGTTTCATTGTTACTTAATCCAGATATTCTCACACCTGTCTTAACTTGTATTTCTGCCAACCACTATATAATGAACTTGTACCTATTGATTGTCATTGACTTTGATAACGATGTAAGAACTACATCGAAACGTCGTCACCCAATAAATTAAGAAGTTGTTTATCCATAAGTAATCCTCGTCTTGATTTGTACTTCCAACTTCTAAATGCCATTGAAAGATTTGAGGCGATTACACTGCGCTTTAGAAACTATCTTGTAATCCACATTTAGTAGACTAATTGGACGCCAATTTTGCATATATTCAGCTTTTTCTTGGTCTTTACGAAACAATGTAATTAGCCCAGATCTCTGCGAATCGCTTAACATTCCATTTGAAAAACATGTATTTACAACATTTGTGTACATTTTCCCCAGGTGAGACCAGAAACATATAAAAAATTCGGCGGGTAAACCGTCACTACCTGGAGATTTATGCTTATTCATATTTTTAACAGCAAAATATAGTTCATCTTCACTTAATTCTCCTTCACACAGCAATTTAAAATCATCATTTAGTCTATGTTAATCTTTTAAAAACTCGTTTGTTAAATCCGAATCTCTCTCACCTTTTGTGTATAGTTTTTTCATATTGTTTTTAACTCAACTTGGTATCCGTAGATATGACTAGTCAGAGCCTTGTCGGGTTTTACTTTAAGTGTATAGTATACAGGCCTAGATATTTTCCCTGTAGGGCTATGCCTCCCAAAAGGGCACCCTAATATTAACTAAATTGTCCTGGAGGGTATATTAATTACGATAACACAAAACGAATATTGAAAATCAAACCCTAGACAACGATGTTGACAGATTTGCGAGAACAGCAAAAGCGTCGTGTTCACTGTCTGACAGCCAACATGGCGATCTTCTTCGTTTTCTTGTTTTTTTTTTTTTTGATGATAAAATGGTTTATTCACAAATTAAAATCTTACAAAGGTACATAAATTATGATGTCAATGCTTTCATGAGAAGTTAAAACCTTATCTATCACAGTATGTTTGTTAAAACACAGATTATCAACTAAAACATAAATAAAAGATTATTGTTTCTTATGATACACAGAGCAGAGTTTTTACACCAAATATCTTTAAATATACGTCTTTCCAATCTTTGAAAATCAATATATATTCTGTTTCTTAAGGCTGTGTCTACACTTTTGACAATCAAATGTTGGTTAACAGATACATTTTCAAATACAACTTTGTTACGGTGACACCACGTACAAAACTGAATTAGTGTAATTAAAAGGGTATACATATTTCTATCCCTTTCTGTACCAATTAAGTGTTTAAACTGTTTATGTATCATATCTTCTTTGTTAAATTGAGGAAAAAAACATCCATATGTAATAAAAAGCGGATAAAAAAACCTCAATGTGTTCTTTATAGTGGAACACTGGAAAAATAAATGATCCTGTGTTTCTGTGTCACCACAAAACACACAAGCATCATCAATACAAATATTTCTTCTAAGCAATCTTTCTTTTACTGGCAACACATCATGAACAAGTTTAAAAGAAAAATTAATAAGATTGCAGTCTAAAAACTTGTTAAAAACTGCCTTCCAAATGCTATTCCATGGGGAAATAGCATCGGATAACATAACTCTTGGTAATTCAATTACTCTGTCCAAAAACAAATTATAAATAGATTTAGAATTAAATGTACTGTTTCTTACACAAGTTAGAGTAACAAACTCTTTCCATGAACCCAACAGATTCGTTCGTTCGTTTTCTTGTTTCCGACTTGAATTCCAAATGGGTCGATGTCCACTTGCCTGGAAAAAAAGGCAAAATAGTAGTTTCCTGGAGATGCCGGGTATCGAACCCGGGGCCTTTCACATGCAAAGCGAACGCTCTACCACTGAGCTACATCCCCTAATTGCAACATGTGTAGCCATTTTTCCGTTTTAGGGTGACGTGATGTTGCAGTAGCTATTTTTAGATCAATAATGACGTATTTTTACAGCTCTCTGGTGTATGATGGTAGATTGCTTTAAAAAACAATATGGCGACAAACTTGAAGTGGGAAGATTGTCTCGGAATATATAGGTCAGTATGCAACCGCAAGTCATTTCTTAGCCAAGCCATTGGCTAAATTGCATCACATGACTACTTTATAACGCGCTTAAATTTGTATTCAACAATAATTGGATAAAACTGCAAGCATCCCCTCCCTCGCCCACCCCCACAAGGAACAATGTTGGAAGTAAAAAAATCTCGCGTTTTGGAGATGCCGGGTATCGAACCCGGGGCCTTTCACATGCGAAGCGAACGCTCTACCACTGAGCTACATCCCCCCTTAGTTCAACAAAATGTTGACATGTTGACAGATTTGCGAGAACAGCAAAAGCGACGTCTTCACTGTCTGACGGCCAACATGGCGATCTTCTTCGTTTTCTTGTTTCCCACTTGAATTCCAAATGGGTCGATGTCCACTGTGGTCAACCGCAGGTATTTTAAATGGTCTCCGCTATGGGTGGTCGATTGAGCAATTGACCAATTTACAACTATTGAATAAACAGTTTTGAGGTGGGTGATTTCTTTGTTTAATTCGGTGCTAAAGATGTCTTGTGCTCTTCTTGTCAGTGTGGCTATGGTTCCTGTCTTGATGTGTGGTGGATGGTTTGAATTGTAATGTATGTATTGGTCAGAGTGTGTAGGTTTGCGGTAAACTGTGGTCTGTGTTCCTTCTGTGGTTTGTTGAATGAGTACATCAAGAAAGGGGAGTTTATCATTCTGCTGTTCTTCCATGGTGAATTTGATGCGGGGATGTTGTGTATTTAAATGATCCAGAAGTGTTTTGGCAGATGTATTGTTGTTAAGTGCGACAAAAGTATCATCGATTTTTCTGATCCAGGATGCCAAAGCTGTATTTTCTAGTTCAGTGATATAAATTGCTGATAGAATAGGTGATAATGGTGATCCCATAGGTAAGCCGTGTATCTGCTCATATGTTTTGTCTCCCCAAGTGAAATATGTAGAGGAAATGCACAAGTGAAGAAGTATTAAAATACTGTCAGCTGTAAGTGTGGAGATGTTTGGAGAGGATTATAACTTTGATTTTACTACGTCCATGGCTTCTGGTGTCGGTATGTTGGTGAATAAGTCCACGATGTCATAACTCACAAAATAACAGGGTTGATCCATTTCTAGTAGTAAGCTGCAAAAGTGTTTGGAGTCTTTACTGAGGGTTTGGCTGTGTTGGACCATTTGGACAGGATTTTGGTTATGAATTTTGCTGTGTTGTGAAATACTGTGCATTGGGAACAAACTAGTATTCTAGCCTTGACAGGGTTCCTGTGTATCTTTATGAGGGCTCGGGCGTATGGTGGTCGTGGGTGTTGTACGATTAGGTGTTTTTGTTGTTCTTGGTTAATTTCTCCATTTTGCTCGCCTTATCAAGTCCACTACAGGCATTGACACCAGATTTTCACCATCAAAAACCCTTAAAAACTACATCCAAGGCACCGGAAAAAAACACATCAACCAACCAAACACAACGCAAAGGAGTAGTTTATCGTGTTAATTGCAGATGTGATGCATATTACATTGGTGAGACTTGCAGACCACTTAACATCAGGATAAAAGAACATCAAACATCTATTAACAAATTGGACTGCAAATCTGCTATTTCTGAACATATAATCTCCAACCCCAGGCACCACATAAAATGTGAAACCACTACAGCCCTATCCATCAATCAACAACACTGGAAGAAAAGAAAACTACAGGAAGCCATCCAGATTAGAAGAACAAAACCCAGCATAAACAATGACCAAGGATTATATATCCCCAACTGATATGACTTACTAATCCTTCAAGATAATCCACAACGAACTTAACTCATCTCCATTGTTTCATTGTTACTTAATCCAGATATTCTCACACCTGTCTTAACTTGTATTTCTGCCAACCACTATATAATGAACTTGTACCTGTTGATTGTCATTGACTTTGATAACGATGTAAGAACTACATCGAAACGTCGTCACCCAATAAATTAAGAAGTTGTTTATCCATAAGTAATCCTCGTCTTGATTTGTACTTCCAACTTCTAAATGCCATTGAAAGATTTGAGGCGATTACACTGCGCTTTAGAAACTATCTTGTAATCCACATTTAGTAGACTAATTGGACGACAATTTTGCATATATTCAGCTTTTTCTTGGTCTTTACGAAACAATGTAATTAACCCAGATCTCTGCGAATCGCTTAACATTCCATTTGAAAAACATGTATTTACAACATTTGTGTACATTTTCCCCAGGGGAGACCAGAAACATATAAAAAATTCGGCGGGTAAACCGTCACTACCTGGAGATTTATGCTTATTCATATTTTTAACAGCAAAATATAGTTCATCTTCACTTAATTGTCCTTCACACAGCAATTTAAAATCATCATTTAGTCTATGTTAATCTTTTAAAAACTCGTTTGTTAAATCCGAATCTCTCTCACCTTTTGTGTATAGTTTTTTCATATTGTTTTTAACTCAACTTGGTATCCGTAGATATGACTAGTCAGAGCCTTGTCGGGTTTTACTTTAAGTGTATAGTATACAGGCCTAGATATTTTCCCTGTAGGGCTATGCCTCCCAAAAGGGCACCCTAATATTAACTAAATTGTCCTGGAGGGTATATTAATTACGATAACACAAAACGAATATTGAAAATCAAACCCTAGACAACGATGTTGACAGATTTGCGAGAACAGCAAAAGCGTCGTGTTCACTGTCTGACAGCCAACATGGCGATCTTCTTCGTTTTCTTGTTTCCGACTTGAATTCCAAATGGGTCGATGTCCACTTGCCTGGAAAAAAAGGCAAAATAATAGTTTCCTGGAGATGCCGGGTATCGAACCCGGGGCCTTTCACATGCAAAGCGAACGCTCTACCACTGAGCTACATCCCCTAATTGCAACATGTGTAGCCATTTTTCCGTTTTAGGGTGACGTGGTGTTGCAGTAGCTATTTTTAGATCAATAATGACGTATTTTTACAGCTCTCTGGTGTATGATGGTAGATTGCTTTAAAAAACAATATGGCGACAAACTTGAAGTGGGAAGATTGTCTCGGAATATATAGGTCAGTATGCAACCGCAAGTCATTTCTTAGCCAAGCCATTGGCTAAATTGCATCACATGACTACTTTATAACGCGCTTAAATTTGTATTCAACAATAATTGGATAAAACTGCAAGCATCCCCTCCCTCGCCCACCCCCACAAGGAACAATGTTGGAAGTAAAAAAATCTCGCGTTTTGGAGATGCCGGGTATCGAACCCGGGGCCTTTCACATGCGAAGCGAACGCTCTACCACTGAGCTACATCCCCCCTTAGTTCAACAAAATGTTGACATGTTGACAGATTTGCGAGAACAGCAAAAGCGACGTCTTCACTGTCTGACAGCCAACATGGCGATCTTCTTTGTTTTCTTGTTTCCGACTTGAATTCCAAATGGGTCGATGTCCACTGTGGTCAACCGCAGGTATTTTAAATGGTCTCCGCTATGGGTGGTCGATTTAGCAATTGACCAATTTACAACTATTGAATAAACAGTTTTGAGGTGGGTGATTTCTTTGTTTAATTCGGTGCTAAAGATGTCTTGTGCTCTTCTTGTCAGTGTGGCTATGGTTCCTGTCTTGATGTGTGGTGGATGGTTTGAATTGTAATGTATGTATTGGTCAGAGTGTGTAGGTTTGCGGTAAACTGTGGTCTGTGTTCCTTCTGTGGTTTGTTGAATGAGTACATCAAGAAAGGGGAGTTTATCATTCTGCTGTTCTTCCATGGTGAATTTGATGCGGGGATGTTGTGTATTTAAATGATCCAGAAGTGTTTTGGCAGATGTATTGTTGTTAAGTGCGACAAAAGTGTCATCGATTTTTCTGATCCAGGATGCCAAAGCTGTATTTTCTAGTTCAGTGATATAAATTGCTGATAGAATAGGTGATAATGGTGATCCCATAGGTAAGCCGTGTATCTGCTCATATGTTTTGTCTCCCCAAGTGAAATATGTAGAGGAAATGCACAAGTGAAGAAGTATTAAAATACTGTCAGCTGTAAGTGTGGAGATGTTTGGAGAGGATTATAACTTTGATTTTACTACGTCCATGGCTTCTGGTGTCGGTATGTTGGTGAATAAGTCCACGATGTCATAACTCACAAAATAACAGGGTTGATCCATTTCTAGTAGTAAGCTGCAAAAGTGTTTGGAGTCTTTACTGAGGATTTGGCTGTGTTGGACCATTTGGACAGGATTTTGGTTATGAATTTTGCTGTGTTGTGAAATACTGTGCATTGGGAACAAACTAGTATTCTAGCCTTGACAGGGTTCCTGTGTATCTTTATGAGGGCTCGGGCGTATGGTGGTCGTGGGTGTTGTACGATTAGGTGTTTTTGTTGTTCTTGGTTAATTTCTCCATTTTGCTCGCCTTATCAAGTCCACTACAGGCATTGACACCAGATTTTCACCATCAAAAACCCTTAAAAACTACATCCAAGGCACCGGAAAAAACACATCAACCAACCAAACACAACGCAAAGGAGTAGTTTATCGTGTTAATTGCAGATGTGATGCATATTACATTGGTGAGACTTGTAGACCACTTAACATCAGGATAAAAGAACATCAAACATCTATTAACAAATTGGACTGCAAATCTGCTATTTCTGAACATATAATCTCCAACCCCAGGCACCACATAAAATGTGAAACCACTACAGCCCTATCCATCAATCAACAACACTGGAAGAAAAGAAAACTACAGGAAGCCATCCAGATTAGAAGAACAAAACCCAGCATAAACAATGACCAAGGATTATATATCCCCAACTGATATGACTTACTAATCCTTCAAGATAATCCACAACGAACTTAACTCATCTCCATTGTTTCATTGTTACTTAATCCAGATATTCTCACACCTGTCTTAACTTGTATTTCTGCCAACCACTATATAATGAACTTGTACCTGTTGATTGTCATTGACTTTGATAACGATGTAAGAACTACATCGAAACGTCGTCACCCAATAAATTAAGAAGTTGTTTATCCATAAGTAATCCTCGTCTTGATTTGTACTTCCAACTTCTAAATGCCATTGAAAGATTTGAGGCGATTACACTGCGCTTTAGAAACTATCTTGTAATCCACATTTAGTAGACTAATTGGACGCCAATTTTGCATATATTCAGCTTTTTCTTGGTCTTTACGAAACAATGTAATTAGCCCAGATCTCTGCGAATCGCTTAACATTCCATTTGAAAAACATGTATTTACAACATTTGTGTACATTTTCCCCAGGTGAGACCAGAAACATATAAAAAATTCGGCGGGTAAACCGTCACTACCTGGAGATTTATGCTTATTCATATTTTTAACAGCAAAATATAGTTCATCTTCACTTAATTCTCCTTCACACAGCAATTTAAAATCATCATTTAGTCTATGTTAATCTTTTAAAAACTCGTTTGTTAAATCCGAATCTCTCTCACCTTTTGTGTATAGTTTTTTCATATTGTTTTTAACTCAACTTGGTATCCGTAGATATGACTAGTCAGAGCCTTGTCGGGTTTTACTTTAAGTGTATAGTATACAGGCCTAGATATTTTCCCTGTAGGGCTATGCCTCCCAAAAGGGCACCCTAATATTAACTAAATTGTCCTGGAGGGTATATTAATTACGATAACACAAAACGAATATTGAAAATCAAACCCTAGACAACGATGTTGACAGATTTGCGAGAACAGCAAAAGCGTCGTGTTCACTGTCTGACAGCCAACATGGCGATCTTCTTCGTTTTCTTGTTTTTTTTTACACCAAATATCTTTAAATATACGTCTTTCCAATCTTTGAAAATCAATATATATTCTGTTTCTTAAGGCGGTGTCTACACTTTTGACAATCAAATGTTGGTTAACAGATACATTTTCAAATACAACTTTGTTACGGTGACACCACGTACAAAACTGAATTAGTGTAATTAAAAGGGTATACATATTTCTATCCCTTTCTGTACCAATTAAGTGTTTAAACTGTTTATGTATCATATCTTCTTTGTTAAATTGAGGAAAAAAACATCCATATGTAATAAAAAGCGGATAAAAAAACCTCAATGTGTTCTTTATAGTGGAACACTGGAAAAATAAATGATCCTGTGTTTCTGTGTCACCACAAAACACACAAGCATCATCAATACAAATATTTCTTCTAAGCAATCTTTCTTTTAATGGCAACACATCATGAACAAGTTTAAAAGAAAAATTAATAAGATTGCAGTCTAAAAACTTGTTAAAAACTGCCTTCCAAATGCTATTCCATGGGGAAATAGCATCGGATAACATAACTCTTGGTAATTCAATTACTCTGTCCAAAAACAAATTATAAATAGATTTAGAATTAAATGTACTGTTTCTTACACAAGTTAGAGTAACAAACTCTTTCCATGAACCCAACAGATTCGTTCGTTCGTTTTCTTGTTTCCGACTTGAATTCCAAATGGGTCGATGTCCACTTGCCTGGAAAAAAAGGCAAAATAGTAGTTTCCTGGAGATGCCGGGTATCGAACCCGGGGCCTTTCACATGCAAAGCGAACGCTCTACCACTGAGCTACATCCCCTAATTGCAACATGTGTAGCCATTTTTCCGTTTTAGGGTGACGTGATGTTGCAGTAGCTATTTTTAGATCAATAATGACGTATTTTTACAGCTCTCTGGTGTATGATGGTAGATTGCTTTAAAAAACAATATGGCGACAAACTTGAAGTGGGAAGATTGTCTCGGAATATATAGGTCAGTATGCAACCGCAAGTCATTTCTTAGCCAAGCCATTGGCTAAATTGCATCACATGACTACTTTATAACGCGCTTAAATTTGTATTCAACAATAATTGGATAAAACTGCAAGCATCCCCTCCCTCGCCCACCCCCACAAGGAACAATGTTGGAAGTAAAAAAATCTCGCGTTTTGGAGATGCCGGGTATCGAACCCGGGGCCTTTCACATGCGAAGCGAACGCTCTACCACTGAGCTACATCCCCCGTTAGTTCAACAAAATGTTGACATGTTGACAGATTTGCGAGAACAGCAAAAGCGACGTCTTCACTGTCTGACGGCCAACATGGCGATCTTCTTCGTTTTCTTGTTTCCCACTTGAATTCCAAATGGGTCGATGTCCACTGTGGTCAACCGCAGGTATTTTAAATGGTCTCCGCTATGGGTGGTCGATTGAGCAATTGACCAATTTACAACTATTGAATAAACAGTTTTGAGGTGGGTGATTTCTTTGTTTAATTCGGTGCTAAAGATGTCTTGTGCTCTTCTTGTCAGTGTGGCTATGGTTCCTGTCTTGATGTGTGGTGGATGGTTTGAATTGTAATGTATGTATTGGTCAGAGTGTGTAGGTTTGCGGTAAACTGTGGTCTGTGTTCCTTCTGTGGTTTGTTGAATGAGTACATCAAGAAAGGGGAGTTTATCATTCTGCTGTTCTTCCATGGTGAATTTGATGCGGGGATGTTGTGTATTTAAATGATCCAGAAGTGTTTTGGCAGATGTATTGTTGTTAAGTGCGACAAAAGTATCATCGATTTTTCTGATCCAGGATGCCAAAGCTGTATTTTCTAGTTCAGTGATATAAATTGCTGATAGAATAGGTGATAATGGTGATCCCATAGGTAAGCCGTGTATCTGCTCATATGTTTTGTCTCCCCAAGTGAAATATGTAGAGGAAATGCACAAGTGAAGAAGTATTAAAATACTGTCAGCTGTAAGTGTGGAGATGTTTGGAGAGGATTATAACTTTGATTTTACTACGTCCATGGCTTCTGGTGTCGGTATGTTGGTGAATAAGTCCACGATGTCATAACTCACAAAATAACAGGGTTGATGTATTTCTATTAGTAAGCTGCAAAAGTGTTTGGAGTCTTTACTGAGGGTTTGGCTGTGTTGGACCATTTGGACAGGATTTTGGTTATGAATTTTGCTGTGTTGTGAAATACTGTGCATTGGGAACAAACTAGTATTCTAGCCTTGACAGGGTTCCTGTGTATCTTTATGAGGGCTCGGGCGTATGGTGGTCGTGGGTGTTGTACGATTAGGTGTTTTTGTTGTTCTTGGTTAATTTCTCCATTTTGCTCGCCTTATCAAGTCCACTACAGGCATTGACACCAGATTTTCACCATCAAAAACCCTTAAAAACTACATCCAAGGCACCGGAAAAAAACACATCAACCAACCAAACACAACGCAAAGGAGTAGTTTATCGTGTTAATTGCAGATGTGATGCATATTACATTGGTGAGACTTGCAGACCACTTAACATCAGGATAAAAGAACATCAAACATCTATTAACAAATTGGACTGCAAATCTGCTATTTCTGAACATATAATCTCCAACCCCAGGCACCACATAAAATGTGAAACCACTACAGCCCTATCCATCAATCAACAACACTGGAAGAAAAGAAAACTACAGGAAGCCATCCAGATTAGAAGAACAAAACCCAGCATAAACAATGACCAAGGATTATATATCCCCAACTGATATGACTTACTAATCCTTCAAGATAATCCACAACGAACTTAACTCATCTCCATTGTTTCATTGTTACTTAATCCAGATATTCTCACACCTGTCTTAACTTGTATTTCTGCCAACCACTATATAATGACGATTGTAAGAACTACATCGAAACGTCGTCACCCAATAAATTAAGAAGTTGTTTATCCATAAGTAATCCTCGTCTTGATTTGTACTTCCAACTTCTAAATGCCATTGAAAGATTTGAGGCGATTACACTGCGCTTTAGAAACTATCTTGTAATCCACATTTAGTAGACTAATTGGACGACAATTTTGCATATATTCAGCTTTTTCTTGGTCTTTACGAAACAATGTAATTAACCCAGATCTCTGCGAATCGCTTAACATTCCATTTGAAAAACATGTATTTACAACATTTGTGTACATTTTCCCCAGGGGAGACCAGAAACATATAAAAAATTCGGCGGGTAAACCGTCACTACCTGGAGATTTATGCTTATTCATATTTTTAACAGCAAAATATAGTTCATCTTCACTTAATTGTCCTTCACACAGCAATTTAAAATCATCATTTAGTCTATGTTAATCTTTTAAAAACTCGTTTGTTAAATCCGAATCTCTCTCACCTTTTGTGTATAGTTTTTTCATATTGTTTTTAACTCAACTTGGTATCCGTAGATATGACTAGTCAGAGCCTTGTCGGGTTTTACTTTAAGTGTATAGTATACAGGCCTAGATATTTTCCCTGTAGGGCTATGCCTCCCAAAAGGGCACCCTAATATTAACTAAATTGTCCTGGAGGGTATATTAATTACGATAACACAAAACGAATATTGAAAATCAAACCCTAGACAACGATGTTGACAGATTTGCGAGAACAGCAAAAGCGTCGTGTTCACTGTCTGACAGCCAACATGGCGATCTTCTTCGTTTTCTTGTTTCCGACTTGAATTCCAAATGGGTCGATGTCCACTTGCCTGGAAAAAAGGCAAAATAGTAGTTTCCTGGAGATGCCGGGTATCGAACCCGGGGCCTTTCACATGCAAAGCGAACGCTCTACCACTGAGCTACATCCCCTAATTGCAACATGTGTAGCCATTTTTCCGTTTTAGGGTGACGTGATGTTGCAGTAGCTATTTTTAGATCAATAATGACGTATTTTTACAGCGCTCTGGTGTATGATGGTAGATTGCTTTAAAAAACAATATGGCGACAAACTTGAAGTGGGAAGATTGTCTCGGAATATATAGGTCAGTATGCAACCGCAAGTCATTTCTTAGCCAAGCCATTGGCTAAATTGCATCACATGACTACTTTATAACGCGCTTAAATTTGTATTCAACAATAATTGGATAAAACTGCAAGCATCCCCTCCCTCGCCCACCCCCACAAGGAACAATGTTGGAAGTAAAAAAATCTCGCGTTTTGGAGATGCCGGGTATCGAACCCGGGGCCTTTCACATGCGAAGCGAACGCTCTACCACTGAGCTACATCCCCCCTTAGTTCAACAAAATGTTGACATGTTGACAGATTTGCGAGAACAGCAAAAGCGACGTCTTCGCTGTCTGACAGCCAACATGGCGATCTTCTTCGTTTTCTTGTTTCCCACTTGAATTCCAAATGGGTCGATGTCCACTGTGGTCAACCGCAGGTATTTTAAATGGTCTCCGCTATGGGTGGTCGATTGAGCAATTGACCAATTTACAACTATTGAATAAACAGTTTTGAGGTGGGTGATTTCTTTGTTTAATTCGGTGCTAAAGATGTCTTGTGCTCTTCTTGTCAGTGTGGCTATGGTTCCTGTCTTGATGTGTGGTGGATGGTTTGAATTGTAATGTATGTATTGGTCAGAGTGTGTAGGTTTGCGGTAAACTGTGGTCTGTGTTCCTTCTGTGGTTTGTTGAATGAGTACATCAAGAAAGGGGAGTTTATCATTCTGCTGTTCTTCCATGGTGAATTTGATGCGGGGATGTTGTGTATTTAAATGATCCAGAAGTGTTTTGGCAGATGTATTGTTGTTAAGTGCGACAAAAGTATCATCGATTTTTCTGATCCAGGATGCCAAAGCTGTATTTTCTAGTTCAGTGATATAAATTGCTGATAGAATAGGTGATAATGGTGATCCCATAGGTAAGCCGTGTATCTGCTCATATGTCTTGTCTCCCCAAGTGAAATATGTAGAGGAAATGCACAAGTGAAGAAGTATTAAAATACTGTCAGCTGTAAGTGTGGAGATGTTTGGAGAGGATTATAACTTTGATTTTACTACGTCCATGGCTTCTGGTGTCGGTATGTTGGTGAATAAGTCCACGATGTCATAACTCACAAAATAACAGGGTTGATCCATTTCTAGTAGTAAGCTGCAAAAGTGTTTGGAGTCTTTACTGAGGGTTTGGCTGTGTTGGACCATTTGGACAGGATTTTGGTTATGAATTTTGCTGTGTTGTGAAATACTGTGCATTGGGAACAAACTAGTATTCTAGCCTTGACAGGGTTCCTGTTTATCTTTATGAGGGCTCGGGCGTATGGTGGTCGTGGGTGTTGTACGATTAGGTGTTTTTGTTGTTCTTGGTTAATTTCTCCATTTTGCTCGCCTTATCAAGTCCACTACAGGCATTGACACCAGATTTTCACCATCAAAAACCCTTAAAAACTACATCCAAGGCACCGGAAAAAACACATCAACCAACCAAACACAACGCAAAGGAGTAGTTTATCGTGTTAATTGCAGATGTGATGCATATTACATTGGTGAGACTTGCAGACCACTTAACATCAGGATAAAAGAACATCAAACATCTATTAACAAATTGGACTGCAAATCTGCTATTTCTGAACATATAATCTCCAACCCCAGGCACCACATAAAATGTGAAACCACTACAGCCCTATCCATCAATCAACAACACTGGAAGAAAAGAAAACTACAGGAAGCCATCCAGATTAGAAGAACAAAACCCAGCATAAACAATGACCAAGGATTATATATCCCCAACTGATATGACTTACTAATCCTTCAAGATAATCCACAACGAACTTAACTCATCTCCATTGTTTCATTGTTACTTAATCCAGATATTCTCACACCTGTCTTAACTTGTATTTCTGCCAACCACTATATAATGAACTTGTACCTGTTGATTGTCATTGACTTTGATAACGATGTAAGAACTACATCGAAACGTCGTCACCCAATAAATTAAGAAGTTGTTTATCCATAAGTAATCCTCGTCTTGATTTGTACTTCCAACTTCTAAATGCCATTGAAAGATTTGAGGCGATTACACTGCGCTTTAGAAACTATCTTGTAATCCACATTTAGTAGACTAATTGGACGACAATTTTGCATATATTCAGCTTTTTCTTGGTCTTTACGAAACAATGTAATTAACCCAGATCTCTGCGAATCGCTTAACATTCCATTTGAAAAACATGTATTTACAACATTTGTGTACATTTTCCCCAGGGGAGACCAGAAACATATAAAAAATTCGGCGGGTAAACCGTCACTACCTGGAGATTTATGCTTATTCATATTTTTAACAGCAAAATATAGTTCATCTTCACTTAATTGTCCTTCACACAGCAATTTAAAATCATCATTTAGTCTATGTTAATCTTTTAAAAACTCGTTTGTTAAATCCGAATCTCTCTCACCTTTTGTGTATAGTTTTTTCATATTGTTTTTAACTCAACTTGGTATCCGTAGATATGACTAGTCAGAGCCTTGTCGGGTTTTACTTTAAGTGTATAGTATACAGGCCTAGATATTTTCCCTGTAGGGCTATGCCTCCCAAAAGGGCACCCTAATATTAACTAAATTGTCCTGGAGGGTATATTAATTACGATAACACAAAACGAATATTGAAAATCAAACCCTAGACAACGATGTTGACAGATTTGCGAGAACAGCAAAAGCGTCGTGTTCACTGTCTGACAGCCAACATGGCGATCTTCTTCGTTTTCTTGTTTCCGACTTGAATTCCAAATGGGTCGATGTCCACTTGCCTGGAAAAAAGGCGAAATAGTAGTTTCCTGGAGATGCCGGGTATCGAACCCGGGGCCTTTCACATGCAAAGCGAACGCTCTACCACTGAGCTACATCCCCTAATTGCAACATGTGTAGCCATTTTTCCGTTTTAGGGTGACGTGATGTTGCAGTAGCTATTTTTAGATCAATAATGACGTATTTTTACAGCGCTCTGGTGTATGATGGTAGATTGCTTTAAAAAACAATATGGCGACAAACTTGAAGTGGGAAGATTGTCTCGGAATATATAGGTCAGTATGCAACCGCAAGTCATTTCTTAGCCAAGCCATTGGCTAAATTGCATCACATGACTACTTTATAACGCGCTTAAATTTGTATTCAACAATAATTGGATAAAACTGCAAGCATCCCCTCCCTCGCCCACCCCCACAAGGAACAATGTTGGAAGTAAAAAAATCTCGCGTTTTGGAGATGCCGGGTATCGAACCCGGGGCCTTTCACATGCGAAGCGAACGCTCTACCACTGAGCTACATCCCCCCTTAGTTCAACAAAATGTTGACATGTTGACAGATTTGCGAGAACAGCAAAAGCGACGTCTTCGCTGTCTGACAGCCAACATGGCGATCTTCTTCGTTTTCTTGTTTCCCACTTGAATTCCAAATGGGTCGATGTCCACTGTGGTCAACCGCAGGTATTTTAAATGGTCTCCGCTATGGGTGGTCGATTGAGCAATTGACCAATTTACAACTATTGAATAAACAGTTTTGAGGTGGGTGATTTCTTTGTTTAATTCGGTGCTAAAGATGTCTTGTGCTCTTCTTGTCAGTGTGGCTATGGTTCCTGTCTTGATGTGTGGTGGATGGTTTGAATTGTAATGTATGTATTGGTCAGAGTGTGTAGGTTTGCGGTAAACTGTGGTCTGTGTTCCTTCTGTGGTTTGTTGAATGAGTACATCAAGAAAGGGGAGTTTATCATTCTGCTGTTCTTCCATGGTGAATTTGATGCGGGGATGTTGTGTATTTAAATGATCCAGAAGTGTTTTGGCAGATGTATTGTTGTTAAGTGCGACAAAAGTATCATCGATTTTTCTGATCCAGGATGCCAAAGCTGTATTTTCTAGTTCAGTGATATAAATTGCTGATAGAATAGGTGATAATGGTGATCCCATAGGTAAGCCGTGTATCTGCTCATATGTTTTGTCTCCCCAAGTGAAATATGTAGAGGAAATGCACAAGTGAAGAAGTATTAAAATACTGTCAGCTGTAAGTGTGGAGATGTTTGGAGAGGATTATAACTTTGATTTTACTACGTCCATGGCTTCTGGTGTCGGTATGTTGGTGAATAAGTCCACGATGTCATAACTCACAAAATAACAGGGTTGATCCATTTCTAGTAGTAAGCTGCAAAAGTGTTTGGAGTCTTTACTGAGGGTTTGGCTGTGTTGGACCATTTGGACAGGATTTTGGTTATGAATTTTGCTGTGTTGTGAAATACTGTGCATTGGGAACAAACTAGTATTCTAGCCTTGACAGGGTTCCTGTGTATCTTTATGAGGGCTCGGGCGTATGGTGGTCGTGGGTGTTGTACGATTAGGTGTTTTTGTTGTTCTTGGTTAATTTCTCCATTTTGCTCGCCTTATCAAGTCCACTACAGGCATTGACACCAGATTTTCACCATCAAAAACCCTTAAAAACTACATCCAAGGCACCGGAAAAAACACATCAACCAACCAAACACAACGCAAAGGAGTAGTTTATCGTGTTAATTGCAGATGTGATGCATATTACATTGGTGAGACTTGCAGACCACTTAACATCAGGATAAAAGAACATCAAACATCTATTAACAAATTGGACTGCAAATCTGCTATTTCTGAACATATAATCTCCAACCCCAGCCACCACATAAAATGTGAAACCACTACAACCCTATCCATCAATCAACAACACTGGAAGAAAAGAAAACTACAGGAAGCCATCCAGATTAGAAGAACAAAACCCAGCATAAACAATGACCAAGGATTATATATCCCCAACTGATATGACTTACTAATCCTTCAAGATAATCCACAACGAACTTAACTCATCTCCATTGTTTCATTGTTACTTAATCCAGATATTCTCACACCTGTCTTAACTTGTATTTCTGCCAACCACTATATAATGAACTTGTACCTGTTGATTGTCATTGACTTTGATAACGATGTAAGAACTACATCGAAACGTCGTCACCCAATAAATTAAGAAGTTGTTTATCCATAAGTAATCCTCGTCTTGATTTGTACTTCCAACTTCTAAATGCCATTGAAAGATTTGAGGCGATTACACTGCGCTTTAGAAACTATCTTGTAATCCACATTTAGTAGACTAATTGGACGCCAATTTTGCATATATTCAGCTTTTTCTTGGTCTTTACGAAACAATGTAATTAGCCCAGATCTCTGCGAATCGCTTAACATTCCATTTGAAAAACATGTATTTACAACATTTGTGTACATTTTCCCCAGGTGAGACCAGAAACATATAAAAAATTCGGCGGGTAAACCGTCACTACCTGGAGATTTATGCTTATTCATATTTTTAACAGCAAAATATAGTTCATCTTCACTTAATTCTCCTTCACACAGCAATTTAAAATCATCATTTAGTCTATGTTAATCTTTTAAAAACTCGTTTGTTAAATCCGAATCTCTCTCACCTTTTGTGTATAGTTTTTTCATATTGTTTTTAACTCAACTTGGTATCCGTAGATATGACTAGTCAGAGCCTTGTCGGGTTTTACTTTAAGTGTATAGTATACAGGCCTAGATATTTTCCCTGTAGGGCTATGCCTCCCAAAAGGGCACCCTAATATTAACTAAATTGTCCTGGAGGGTATATTAATTACGATAACACAAAACGAATATTGAAAATCAAACCCTAGACAACGATGTTGACAGATTTGCGAGAACAGCAAAAGCGTCGTGTTCACTGTCTGACAGCCAACATGGCGATCTTCTTCGTTTTCTTGTTTTTTTTTACACCAAATATCTTTAAATATACGTCTTTCCAATCTTTGAAAATCAATATATATTCTGTTTCTTAAGGCGGTGTCTACACTTTTGACAATCAAATGTTGGTTAACAGATACATTTTCAAATACAACTTTGTTACGGTGACACCACGTACAAAACTGAATTAGTGTAATTAAAAGGGTATACATATTTCTATCCCTTTCTGTACCAATTAAGTGTTTAAACTGTTTATGTATCATATCTTCTTTGTTAAATTGAGGAAAAAAACATCCATATGTAATAAAAAGCGGATAAAAAAACCTCAATGTGTTCTTTATAGTGGAACACTGGAAAAATAAATGATCCTGTGTTTCTGTGTCACCACAAAACACACAAGCATCATCAATACAAATATTTCTTCTAAGCAATCTTTCTTTTACTGGCAACACATCATGAACAAGTTTAAAAGAAAAATTAATAAGATTGCAGTCTAAAAACTTGTTAAAAACTGCCTTCCAAATGCTATTCCATGGGGAAATAGCATCGGATAACATAACTCTTGGTAATTCAATTACTCTGTCCAAAAACAAATTATAAATAGATTTAGAATTAAATGTACTGTTTCTTACACAAGTTAGAGTAACAAACTCTTTCCATGAACCCAACAGATTCGTTCGTTCGTTTTCTTGTTTCCGACTTGAATTCCAAATGGGTCGATGTCCACTTGCCTGGAAAAAAAGGCAAAATAGTAGTTTCCTGGAGATGCCGGGTATCGAACCCGGGGCCTTTCACATGCAAAGCGAACGCTCTACCACTGAGCTACATCCCCTAATTGCAACATGTGTAGCCATTTTTCCGTTTTAGGGTGACGTGATGTTGCAGTAGCTATTTTTAGATCAATAATGACGTATTTTTACAGCTCTCTGGTGTATGATGGTAGATTGCTTTAAAAAACAATATGGCGACAAACTTGAAGTGGGAAGATTGTCTCGGAATATATAGGTCAGTATGCAACCGCAAGTCATTTCTTAGCCAAGCCATTGGCTAAATTGCATCACATGACTACTTTATAACGCGCTTAAATTTGTATTCAACAATAATTGGATAAAACTGCAAGCATCCCCTCCCTCGCCCACCCCCACAAGGAACAATGTTGGAAGTAAAAAAATCTCGCGTTTTGGAGATGCCGGGTATCGAACCCGGGGCCTTTCACATGCGAAGCGAACGCTCTACCACTGAGCTACATCCCCCGTTAGTTCAACAAAATGTTGACATGTTGACAGATTTGCGAGAACAGCAAAAGCGACGTCTTCACTGTCTGACGGCCAACATGGCGATCTTCTTCGTTTTCTTGTTTCCCACTTGAATTCCAAATGGGTCGATGTCCACTGTGGTCAACCGCAGGTATTTTAAATGGTCTCCGCTATGGGTGGTCGATTGAGCAATTGACCAATTTACAACTATTGAATAAACAGTTTTGAGGTGGGTGATTTCTTTGTTTAATTCGGTGCTAAAGATGTCTTGTGCTCTTCTTGTCAGTGTGGCTATGGTTCCTGTCTTGATGTGTGGTGGATGGTTTGAATTGTAATGTATGTATTGGTCAGAGTGTGTAGGTTTGCGGTAAACTGTGGTCTGTGTTCCTTCTGTGGTTTGTTGAATGAGTACATCAAGAAAGGGGAGTTTATCATTCTGCTGTTCTTCCATGGTGAATTTGATGCGGGGATGTTGTGTATTTAAATGATCCAGAAGTGTTTTGGCAGATGTATTGTTGTTAAGTGCGACAAAAGTATCATCGATTTTTCTGATCCAGGATGCCAAAGCTGTATTTTCTAGTTCAGTGATATAAATTGCTGATAGAATAGGTGATAATGGTGATCCCATAGGTAAGCCGTGTATCTGCTCATATGTTTTGTCTCCCCAAGTGAAATATGTAGAGGAAATGCACAAGTGAAGAAGTATTAAAATACTGTCAGCTGTAAGTGTGGAGATGTTTGGAGAGGATTATAACTTTGATTTTACTACGTCCATGGCTTCTGGTGTCGGTATGTTGGTGAATAAGTCCACGATGTCATAACTCACAAAATAACAGGGTTGATCCATTTCTAGTAGTAAGCTGCAAAAGTGTTTGGAGTCTTTACTGAGGGTTTGGCTGTGTTGGACCATTTGGACAGGATTTTGGTTATGAATTTTGCTGTGTTGTGAAATACTGTGCATTGGGAACAAACTAGTATTCTAGCCTTGACAGGGTTCCTGTGTATCTTTATGAGGGCTCGGGCGTATGGTGGTCGTGGGTGTTGTACGATTAGGTGTTTTTGTTGTTCTTGGTTAATTTCTCCATTTTGCTCGCCTTATCAAGTCCACTACAGGCATTGACACCAGATTTTCACCATCAAAAACCCTTAAAAACTACATCCAAGGCACCGGAAAAAAACACATCAACCAACCAAACACAACGCAAAGGAGTAGTTTATCGTGTTAATTGCAGATGTGATGCATATTACATTGGTGAGACTTGCAGACCACTTAACATCAGGATAAAAGAACATCAAACATCTATTAACAAATTGGACTGCAAATCTGCTATTTCTGAACATATAATCTCCAACCCCAGGCACCACATAAAATGTGAAACCACTACAGCCCTATCCATCAATCAACAACACTGGAAGAAAAGAAAACTACAGGAAGCCATCCAGATTAGAAGAACAAAACCCAGCATAAACAATGACCAAGGATTATATATCCCCAACTGATATGACTTACTAATCCTTCAAGATAATCCACAACGAACTTAACTCATCTCCATTGTTTCATTGTTACTTAATCCAGATATTCTCACACCTGTCTTAACTTGTATTTCTGCCAACCACTATATAATGACGATTGTAAGAACTACATCGAAACGTCGTCACCCAATAAATTAAGAAGTTGTTTATCCATAAGTAATCCTCGTCTTGATTTGTACTTCCAACTTCTAAATGCCATTGAAAGATTTGAGGCGATTACACTGCGCTTTAGAAACTATCTTGTAATCCACATTTAGTAGACTAATTGGACGACAATTTTGCATATATTCAGCTTTTTCTTGGTCTTTACGAAACAATGTAATTAACCCAGATCTCTGCGAATCGCTTAACATTCCATTTGAAAAACATGTATTTACAACATTTGTGTACATTTTCCCCAGGGGAGACCAGAAACATATAAAAAATTCGGCGGGTAAACCGTCACTACCTGGAGATTTATGCTTATTCATATTTTTAACAGCAAAATATAGTTCATCTTCACTTAATTGTCCTTCACACAGCAATTTAAAATCATCATTTAGTCTATGTTAATCTTTTAAAAACTCGTTTGTTAAATCCGAATCTCTCTCACCTTTTGTGTATAGTTTTTTCATATTGTTTTTAACTCAACTTGGTATCCGTAGATATGACTAGTCAGAGCCTTGTCGGGTTTTACTTTAAGTGTATAGTATACAGGCCTAGATATTTTCCCTGTAGGGCTATGCCTCCCAAAAGGGCACCCTAATATTAACTAAATTGTCCTGGAGGGTATATTAATTACGATAACACAAAACGAATATTGAAAATCAAACCCTAGACAACGATGTTGACAGATTTGCGAGAACAGCAAAAGCGTCGTGTTCACTGTCTGACAGCCAACATGGCGATCTTCTTCGTTTTCTTGTTTCCGACTTGAATTCCAAATGGGTCGATGTCCACTTGCCTGGAAAAAAGGCAAAATAGTAGTTTCCTGGAGATGCCGGGTATCGAACCCGGGGCCTTTCACATGCAAAGCGAACGCTCTACCACTGAGCTACATCCCCTAATTGCAACATGTGTAGCCATTTTTCCGTTTTAGGGTGACGTGATGTTGCAGTAGCTATTTTTAGATCAATAATGACGTATTTTTACAGCGCTCTGGTGTATGATGGTAGATTGCTTTAAAAAACAATATGGCGACAAACTTGAAGTGGGAAGATTGTCTCGGAATATATAGGTCAGTATGCAACCGCAAGTCATTTCTTAGCCAAGCCATTGGCTAAATTGCATCACATGACTACTTTATAACGCGCTTAAATTTGTATTCAACAATAATTGGATAAAACTGCAAGCATCCCCTCCCTCGCCCACCCCCACAAGGAACAATGTTGGAAGTAAAAAAATCTCGCGTTTTGGAGATGCCGGGTATCGAACCCGGGGCCTTTCACATGCGAAGCGAACGCTCTACCACTGAGCTACATCCCCCCTTAGTTCAACAAAATGTTGACATGTTGACAGATTTGCGAGAACAGCAAAAGCGACGTCTTCGCTGTCTGACAGCCAACATGGCGATCTTCTTCGTTTTCTTGTTTCCCACTTGAATTCCAAATGGGTCGATGTCCACTGTGGTCAACCGCAGGTATTTTAAATGGTCTCCGCTATGGGTGGTCGATTGAGCAATTGACCAATTTACAACTATTGAATAAACAGTTTTGAGGTGGGTGATTTCTTTGTTTAATTCGGTGCTAAAGATGTCTTGTGCTCTTCTTGTCAGTGTGGCTATGGTTCCTGTCTTGATGTGTGGTGGATGGTTTGAATTGTAATGTATGTATTGGTCAGAGTGTGTAGGTTTGCGGTAAACTGTGGTCTGTGTTCCTTCTGTGGTTTGTTGAATGAGTACATCAAGAAAGGGGAGTTTATCATTCTGCTGTTCTTCCATGGTGAATTTGATGCGGGGATGTTGTGTATTTAAATGATCCAGAAGTGTTTTGGCAGATGTATTGTTGTTAAGTGCGACAAAAGTATCATCGATTTTTCTGATCCAGGATGCCAAAGCTGTATTTTCTAGTTCAGTGATATAAATTGCTGATAGAATAGGTGATAATGGTGATCCCATAGGTAAGCCGTGTATCTGCTCATATGTTTTGTCTCCCCAAGTGAAATATGTAGAGGAAATGCACAAGTGAAGAAGTATTAAAATACTGTCAGCTGTAAGTGTGGAGATGTTTGGAGAGGATTATAACTTTGATTTTACTACGTCCATGGCTTCTGGTGTCGGTATGTTGGTGAATAAGTCCACGATGTCATAACTCACAAAATAACAGGGTTGATCCATTTCTAGTAGTAAGCTGCAAAAGTGTTTGGAGTCTTTACTGAGGGTTTGGCTGTGTTGGACCATTTGGACAGGATTTTGGTTATGAATTTTGCTGTGTTGTGAAATACTGTGCATTGGGAACAAACTAGTATTCTAGCCTTGACAGGGTTCCTGTGTATCTTTATGAGGGCTCGGGCGTATGGTGGTCGTGGGTGTTGTACGATTAGGTGTTTTTGTTGTTCTTGGTTAATTTCTCCATTTTGCTCGCCTTATCAAGTCCACTACAGGCATTGACACCAGATTTTCACCATCAAAAACCCTTAAAAACTACATCCAAGGCACCGGAAAAAACACATCAACCAACCAAACACAACGCAAAGGAGTAGTTTATCGTGTTAATTGCAGATGTGATGCATATTACATTGGTGAGACTTGCAGACCACTTAACATCAGGATAAAAGAACATCAAACATCTATTAACAAATTGGACTGCAAATCTGCTATTTCTGAACATATAATCTCCAACCCCAGCCACCACATAAAATGTGAAACCACTACAACCCTATCCATCAATCAACAACACTGGAAGAAAAGAAAACTACAGGAAGCCATCCAGATTAGAAGAACAAAACCCAGCATAAACAATGACCAAGGATTATATATCCCCAACTGCTATGACTTACTAATCCTTCAAGATAATCCACAACGAACTTAACTCATCTCCATTGTTTCATTGTTACTTAATCCAGATATTCTCACACCTGTCTTAACTTGTATTTCTGCCAACCACTATATAATGAACTTGTACCTGTTGATTGTCATTGACTTTGATAACGATGTAAGAACTACATCGAAACGTCGTCACCCAATAAATTAAGAAGTTGTTTATCCATAAGTAATCCTCGTCTTGATTTGTACTTCCAACTTCTAAATGCCATTGAAAGATTTGAGGCGATTACACTGCGCTTTAGAAACTATCTTGTAATCCACATTTAGTAGACTAATTGGACGCCAATTTTGTATATATTCAGCTTTTTCTTGGTCTTTACGAAACAATGTAATTAACCCAGATCTCTGCGAATCGCTTAACATTCCATTTGAAAAACATGTATTTACAACATTTGTCTACATTTTCCCCAGGGGAGACCAGAAACATATAAAAAATTCGGCGGGTAAACCGTCACTACCTGGAGATGCTTATGCTTATTCATATTTTTAACAGCAAAATATAGTTCATCTTCACTTAATTCTCCTTCACACAGCAATTTAAAATCATCATTTAGTCTATGTTAATCTTTTAAAAACTCGTTTGTTAAATCCGAATCTCTCTCACCTTTTGTGTATAGTTTTTTGTGCTATGATCACTGTAACTATTGCGCCTGTGATACACATTTTCGGAAACGCTGTTTGAGGTCTCAGCTTTCCTTGATGACAGGTCAACGTGACATTCACAGGCTTCGTTATCAAACCCACACTGATCGCATAATACTATGGAAGGCTCTTCAGAGCATAAACAATTTTCTCCAAAATAACCACACCCATCACATTTGGGGGCCCGGCAGGCCCTGGAAACGTGCCCCTGGGCGCCACAATTAAAACAAACGAACCGTGGGCATTTTTTGTGCAGATGTGTGTCTGATAGACAAATAGAGCAGACTTTAACTTGTCCATCATGGATCACTCTGAAGTATTCGGGCCCCGACGCTGTGTCAAATTTCATTGCGTATGGTAATGACTTCAATCCAGGGGGTAGTAAAACCTTAACAATCCTGGTACCGTCGACCACACTGGTCCCTTTGTGGTGTCGCCTTTTTATTTGTGACAAAGTCGTCACCCCAAAATCCAATAATTTTTCACGGATTTCTGAGTCATCGGTATAGGAGGGAAGACCCATAAGAGAAACGAACACTGTCTTTTGACATAAACTTGTAACTGCACATACCTCATCTCGTAATTCCAGTCCATGACTGAGAATGTCCACGGCTGGTTTGTCTACCACCGTAACTTCAAAATACTCCACTTTTGGAACACAGGCTATAATGGATCCAATCCCACATTCGGTTTCTACAGCTTCTATGATTTCCTCTGCTGATACCCTCCCGGTGTTTACGATAACCTTCAACGTGTACTCCTTCAAATAAGCTCTTCTCGAATTTGAACTTCTCAGTTCATCTCTTTGATTTTGTGAAGCCATACTGGATAGTATGGATCACTCTGATAATACTTTGTTATCTCAGGAGTATCCGACAAAGGGAACAACAACAACATATTCCATTCTGAGAGCCGATTGTAAACACGTCTGCATACCTCGACTCTCTAACCGGAAGTCCACAAAAGCGTCGTGTTCACTGTCCGACAGCCAACATAGCGATCTTCTTCGTTTTCTTGTTTCCGACTTGAATTCCAAATGGGTCGATGTCCACTTGCCTGGAAAAAAGGCAAAATAGTAGTTTCCTGGAGATGCCGGGTATCGAACCCGGGGTCTTTCACATGCAAAGCGAACGCTCTACCACTGAGCTACATCCCCTAATTGCAACATGTGTAGCCATTTTTCCGTTTTAGGGTGACGTGATGTTGCAGTAGCTATTTTTAGATCAATAATGACGTATTTTTACAGCTCTCTGGTGTATGATGGTAGATTGCTTTAAAAAACAATATGGCGACAAACTTGAAGTGGGAAGATTGTCTCGGAATATATAGGTCAGCATGCAACCGCAAGTCATTTCTTAGCCAAGCCATTGGCTAAATTGCATCACATGACTACTTTATAACGCGCTTAAATTTGTATTCAACAATAATTGGATAAAACTGCAAGCATCCCCTCCCTCGCCCACCCCCACAAGGAACAATGTTGGAAGTAAAAAAATCTCGCGTTTTGGAGATGCCGGGTATCGAACCCGGGGCCTTTCACATGCGAAGCGAACGCTCTACCACTGAGCTACATCCCCCCTTAGTTCAACAGTTGACATATTTGCGAGAACAGCAAAAGCGACGTCTTCACTGTCTGACAGCCAACATGGCGATCTTCTTTGTTTTCTTGTTTCCGACTTGAATTCCAAATGGGTCGATGTCCACTGTGGTCAACCGCAGGTATTTTAAATGGTCTCCGCTATGGGTGGTCGATTGAGCAATTGACCAATTTACAACTATTGAATAAACAGTTTTGAGGTGGGTGATTTCTTTGTTTAATTCGGTGCTAAAGATGTCTTGTGCCCTTCTTGTCAGTGTGGCTATGGTTCCTGTCTTGATGTGTGGTGGATGGTTTGAATTGTAATGTATGTATTGGTCAGAGTGTGTAGGTTTGCGGTAAACTGTGGTCTGTGTTCCTTCTGTGGTTTGTTGAATGAGTACATCAAGAAAGGGGAGTTTATCATTCTGCTGTTCTTCCATGGTGAATTTGATGCGGGGATGTTGTGTATTTAAATGATCCAGAAGTGTTTTGGCAGATGTATTGTTGTTAAGTGCGACAAAAGTGTCATCGATTTTTCTGATCCAGGATGCCAAAGCTGTATTTTCTAGTTCAGTGATATAAATTGCTGATAGAATAGGTGATAATGGTGATCCCATAGGTAAGCCGTGTATCTGCTCATATGTTTTGTCTCCCCAATTGAAATATGTAGAGGAAATGCACAAGTGAAGAAGTATTAAAATACTGTCAGCTGTAAGTGTGGAGATGTTTGGAGAGGATTATAACTTTGATTTTACTACGTCCATGGCTTCTGGCGTCGGTATGTTGGTGAATAAGTCCACGATGTCATAACTCACAAAATAACAGGGTTGATCCATTTCTAGTAGTAAGCTGCAAAAGTGTTTGGAGTCTTTACTGAGGATTTGGCTGTGTTGGACGATTTGGACAGGATTTTGGTTATGAATTTTGCTGTGTTGTGAAATACTGTGCATTGGGAACAAACTAGTATTCTAGCCTTGACAGGGTTCCTGTGTATCTTTATGAGGGCTCGGGCGTATGGTGGTCGTGGGTGTTGTACGATTAGGTGTTTTTGTTGTTCTTGGTTAATTTCTCCATTTTGCTCGCCTTATCAAGTCCACTACAGGCATTGACACCAGATTTTCACCATTAAAAACTACATCCAAGGCACCGGAAAAAACACATCAACCAACCAAACACAACGCAAAGGAGTAGTTTATCGTGTTAATTGCAGATGTGATGCATATTACATTGGTGAGACTTGCAGACCACTTAACATCAGGATAAAAGAACATCAAACATCTATTAACAAATTGGACTGCAAATCTGCTATTTCTGAACATATAATCTCCAACCCCAGGCACCACATAAAATGTGAAACCACTACAGCCCTATCCATCAATCAACAACACTGGAAGAAAAGAAAACTACAGGAAGCCATCCAGATTAGAAGAACAAAACCCAGCATAAACAATGACCAAGGATTATATATCCCCAACTGATATGACTTACTAATCCTTCAAGATAATCCACAACGAACTTAACTCATCTCCATTGTTTCATTGTTACTTAATCCAGATATTCTCACACCTGTCTTAACTTGTATTTCTGCCAACCACTATATAATGAACTTGTACCTGTTGATTGTCATTGACTTTGATAACGATGTAAGAACTACATCGAAACGTCGTCACCCAATAAATTAAGAAGTTGTTTATCCATAAGTAATCCTCGTCTTGATTTGTACTTCCAACTTCTAAATGCCATTGAAAGATTTGAGGCGATTACACTGCGCTTTAGAAACTATCTTGTAATCCACATTTAGTAGACTAATTGGACGCCAATTTTGTATATATTCAGCTTTTTCTTGGTCTTTACGAAACAATGTAATTAACCCAGATCTCTGCGAATCGCTTAACATTCCATTTGAAAAACATGTATTTACAACATTTGTCTACATTTTCCCCAGGGGAGACCAGAAACATATAAAAAATTCGGCGGGTAAACCGTCACTACCTGGAGATGCTTATGCTTATTCATATTTTTAACAGCAAAATATAGTTCATCTTCACTTAATTCTCCTTCACACAGCAATTTAAAATCATCATTTAGTCTATGTTAATCTTTTAAAAACTCGTTTGTTAAATCCGAATCTCTCTCACCTTTTGTGTATAGTTTTTTCATATTGTTTTTAACTCAACTTGGTATCCGTAGATATGACTAGTCAGAGCCTTGTCGGGTTTTACTTTAAGTGTATAGTATACAGGCCTAGATATTTTCCCTGTAGGGCTATGCCTCGCAAAAGGGCACCCTAATATTAACTAAATTGTCCTGGAGGGTATATTAATTACGATAACACAAAACGAATATTGAAAATCAAACCCTAGACAACGATGTTGACAGATTTGCGAGAACAGCAAAAGCGTCGTGTTCACTGTCTGACAGCCAACATGGCGATCTTCTTCGTTTTCTTGTTTCCGACTTGAATTCCAAATGGGTCGATGTCCACTTGCCTGGAAAAAAAGGCAAAATAATAGTTTCCTGGAGATGCCGGGTATCGAACCCGGGGCCTTTCACATGCAAAGCGAACGCTCTACCACTGAGCTACATCCCCTAATTGCAACATGTGTAGCCATTTTTCCGTTTTAGGGTGACGTGATGTTGCAGTAGCTATTTTTAGATCAATAATGACGTATTTTTACAGCTCTCTGGTGTATGATGGTAGATTGCTTTAAAAAACAATATGGCGACAAACTTGAAGTGGGAAGATTGTCTCGGAATATATAGGTCAGTATGCAACCGCAAGTCATTTCTTAGCCAAGCCATTGGCTAAATTGCATCATATGACTACTTTATAACGCGCTTAAATTTGTATTCAACAATAATTGGATAAAACTGCAAGCATCCCCTCCCTCGCCCACCAACACAAGGAACAATGTTGGAAGTAAAAAAATCTCGCGTTTTGGAGATGCCGGGTATCGAACCCGGGGCCTTTCACATGCGAAGCGAACGCTCTACCACTGAGCTACATCCCCCCTTAGTTCAACAAAATGTTGACATGTTGACAGATTTGCGAGAACAGCAAAAGCGACGTCTTCACTGTCTGACAGCCAACATGGCGATCTTCTTCGTTTTCTTGTTTCCCACTTGAATTCCAAATGGGTCGATGTCCACTGTGGTCAACCGCAGGTATTTTAAATGGTCTCCGCTATGGGTGGTCGATTGAGCAATTGACCAATTTACAACTATTGAATAAACAGTTTTGAGGTGGGTGATTTCTTTGTTTAATTCGGTGCTAAAGATGTCTTGTGCTCTTCTTGTCAGTGTGGCTATGGTTCCTGTCTTGATGTGTGGTGGATGGTTTGAATTGTAATGTATGTATTGGTCAGAGTGTGTAGGTTTGCGGTAAACTGTGGTCTGTGTTCCTTCTGTGGTTTGTTGAATGAGTACATCAAGACAGGGGAGTTTATCATTCTGCTGTTCTTCCATGGTGAATTTGATGCGGGGATGTTGTGTATTTAAATGATCCAGAAGTGTTTTGGCAGATGTATTGTTGTTAAGTGCGACAAAAGTATCATCGATTTTTCTGATCCAGGATGCCAAAGCTGTATTTTCTAGTTCAGTGATATAAATTGCTGATAGAATAGGTGATAATGGTGATCCCATAGGTAAGCCGTGTATCTGCTCATATGTTTTGTCTCCCCAAGTGAAATATGTAGAGGAAATGCACAAGTGAAGAAGTATTAAAATACTGTCAGCTGTAAGTGTGGAGATGTTTGGAGAGGATTATAACTTTGATTTTACTACGTCCATGGCTTCTGGTGTCGGTATGTTGGTGAATAAGTCCACGATGTCATAACTCACAAAATAACAGGGTTGATCCATTTCTAGTAGTAAGCTGCAAAAGTGTTTGGAGTCTTTACTGAGGGTTTGGCTGTGTTGGACCATTTGGACAGGATTTTGGTTATGAATTTTGCTGTGTTGTGAAATACTGTGCATTGGGAACAAACTAGTATTCTAGCCTTGACAGGGTTCCTGTGTATCTTTATGAGGGCTCGGGCGTATGGTGGTCGTGGGTGTTGTACGATTAGGTGTTTTTGTTGTTCTTGGTTAATTTCTCCATTTTGCTCGCCTTATCAAGTCCACTACAGGCATTGACACCAGATTTTCACCATCAAAAACCCTTAAAAACTACATCCAAGGCACCGGAAAAAACACATCAACCAACCAAACACAACGCAAAGGAGTAGTTTATCGTGTTAATTGCAGATGTGATGCATATTACATTGGTGAGACTTGCAGACCACTTAACATCAGGATAAAAGAACATCAAACATCTATTAACAAATTGGACTGCAAATCTGCTATTTCTGAACATATAATCTCCAACCCCAGGCACCACATAAAATGTGAAACCACTACAGCCCTATCCATCAATCAACAACACTGGAAGAAAAGAAAACTACAGGAAGCCATCCAGATTAGAAGAACAAAACCCAGCATAAACAATGACCAAGGATTATATATCCCCAACTGATATGACTTACTAATCCTTCAAGATAATCCACAACGAACTTAACTCATCTCCATTGTTTCATTGTTACTTAATCCAGATATTCTCACACCTGTCTTAACTTGTATTTCTGCCAACCACTATATAATGAACTTGTACCTGTTGATTGTCATTGACTTTGATAACGATGTAAGAACTACATCGAAACGTCGTCACCCAATAAATTAAGAAGTTGTTTATCCATAAGTAATCCTCGTCTTGATTTGTACTTCCAACTTCTAAATGCCATTGAAAGATTTGAGGCGATTACACTGCGCTTTAGAAACTATCTTGTAATCCACATTTAGTAGACTAATTGGACGACAATTTTGCATATATTCAGCTTTTTCTTGGTGTTTACGAAACAATGTAATTAACCCAGATCTCTGCGAATCGCTTAACATTCCATTTGAAAAACATGTATTTACAACATTTGTGTACATTTTCCCCAGGGGAGACCAGAAACATATAAAAAATTCGGCGGGTAAACCGTCACTACCTGGAGATTTATGCTTATTCATATTTTTAACAGCAAAATATAGTTCATCTTCACTTAATTGTCCTTCACACAGCAATTTAAAATCATCATTTAGTCTATGTTAATCTTTTAAAAACTCGTTTGTTAAATCCGAATCTCTCTCACCTTTTGTGTATAGTTTTTTCATATTGTTTTTAACTCAACTTGGTATCCGTAGATATGACTAGTCAGAGCCTTGTCGGGTTTTACTTTAAGTGTATAGTATACAGGCCTAGATATTTTCCCTGTAGGGCTATGCCTCCCAAAAGGGCACCCTAATATTAACTAAATTGTCCTGGAGGGTATATTAATTACGATAACACAAAACGAATATTGAAAATCAAACCCTAGACAACGATGTTGACAGATTTGCGAGAACAGCAAAAGCGTCGTGTTCACTGTCTGACAGCCAACATGGCGATCTTCTTCGTTTTCTTGTTTCCGACTTGAATTCCAAATGGGTCGATGTCCACTTGCCTGGAAAAAGGCAAAATAGTAGTTTCCTGGAGATGCCGGGTATCGAACCCGGGGCCTTTAACATGCAAAGCGAACGCTCTACCACTGAGCTACATCCCCTAATTGCAACATGTGTAGCCATTTTTCCGTTTTAGGGTGACGTGATGTTGCAGTAGCTATTTTTAGATCAATAATGACGTATTTTTACAGCGCTCTGGTGTATGATGGTAGATTGCTTTAAAAAACAATATGGCGACAAACTTGAAGTGGGAAGATTGTCTCGGAATATATAGGTCAGTATGCAACCGCAAGTCATTTCTTAGCCAAGCCATTGGCTAAATTGCATCACATGACTACTTTATAACGCGCTTAAATTTGTATTCAACAATAATTGGATAAAACTGCAAGCATCCCCTCCCTCGCCCACCCCCACAAGGAACAATGTTGGAAGTAAAAAAATCTCGCGTTTTGGAGATGCCGGGTATCGAACCCGGGGCCTTTCACATGCGAAGCGAACGCTCTACCACTGAGCTACATCCCCCCTTAGTTCAACAAAATGTTGACATGTTGACAGATTTGCGAGAACAGCAAAAGCGACGTCTTCGCTGTCTGACAGCCAACATGGCGATCTTCTTCGTTTTCTTGTTTCCCACTTGAATTCCAAATGGGTCGATGTCCACTGTGGTCAACCGCAGGTATTTTAAATGGTCTCCGCTATGGGTGGTCGATTGAGCAATTGACCAATTTACAACTATTGAATAAACAGTTTTGAGGTGGGTGATTTCTTTGTTTAATTCGGTGCTAAAGATGTCTTGTGCTCTTCTTGTCAGTGTGGCTATGGTTCCTGTCTTGATGTGTGGTGGATGGTTTGAATTGTAATGTATGTATTGGTCAGAGTGTGTAGGTTTGCGGTAAACTGTGGTCTGTGTTCCTTCTGTGGTTTGTTGAATGAGTACATCAAGAAAGGGGAGTTTATCATTCTGCTGTTCTTCCATGGTGAATTTGATGCGGGGATGTTGTGTATTTAAATGATCCAGAAGTGTTTTGGCAGATGTATTGTTGTTAAGTGCGACAAAAGTATCATCGATTTTTCTGATCCAGGATGCCAAAGCTGTATTTTCTAGTTCAGTGATATAAATTGCTGATAGAATAGGTGATAATGGTGATCCCATAGGTAAGCCGTGTATCTGCTCATATGTTTTGTCTCCCCAAGTGAAATATGTAGAGGAAATGCACAAGTGAAGAAGTATTAAAATACTGTCAGCTGTAAGTGTGGAGATGTTTGGAGAGGATTATAACTTTGATTTTACTACGTCCATGGCTTCTGGTGTCGGTATGTTGGTGAATAAGTCCACGATGTCATAACTCACAAAATAACAGGGTTGATCCATTTCTAGTAGTAAGCTGCAAAAGTGTTTGGAGTCTTTACTGAGGGTTTGGCTGTGTTGGACCATTTGGACAGGATTTTGGTTATGAATTTTGCTGTGTTGTGAAATACTGTGCATTGGGAACAAACTAGTATTCTAGCCTTGACAGGGTTCCTGTGTATCTTTATGAGGGCTCGGGCGTATGGTGGGCGTGGGTGTTGTACGATTAGGTGTTTTTGTTGTTCTTGGTTAATTTCTCCATTTTGCTCGCCTTATCAAGTCCACTACAGGCATTGACACCAGATTTTCACCATCAAAAACCCTTAAAAACTACATCCAAGGCACCGGAAAAAACACATCAACCAACCAAACACAACGCAAAGGAGTAGTTTATCGTGTTAATTGCAGATGTGATGCATATTACATTGGTGAGACTTGCAGACCACTTAACATCAGGATAAAAGAACATCAAACATCTATTAACAAATTGGACTGCAAATCTGCTATTTCTGAACATATAATCTCCAACCCCAGGCACCACATAAAATGTGAAACCACTACAGCCCTATCCATCAATCAACAACACTGGAAGAAAAGAAAACTACAGGAAGCCATCCAGATTAGAAGAACAAAACCCAGCATAAACAATGACCAAGGATTATATATCCCCAACTGCTATGACTTACTAATCCTTCAAGATAATCCACAACGAACTTAACTCATCTCCATTGTTTCATTGTTACTTAATCCAGATATTCTCACACCTGTCTTAACTTGTATTTCTGCCAACCACTATATAATGAACTTGTACCTGTTGATTGTCATTGACTTTGATAACGATGTAAGAACTACATCGAAACGTCGTCACCCAATAAATTAAGAAGTTGTTTATCCATAAGTAATCCTCGTCTGGATTTGTACTTCCAACTTCTAAATGCCATTGAAAGATTTGAGGCGATTACACTGCGCTTTAGAAACTATCTTGTAATCCACATTTAGTAGACTAATTGGACGCCAATTTTGTATATATTCAGCTTTTTCTTGGTCTTTACGAAACAATGTAATTAACCCAGATCTCTGCGAATCGCTTAACATTCCATTTGAAAAACATGTATTTACAACATTTGTCTACATTTTCCCCAGGGGAGACCAGAAACATATAAAAAATTCGGCGGGTAAACCGTCACTACCTGGAGATGCTTATGCTTATTCATATTTTTAACAGCAAAATATAGTTCATCTTCACTTAATTCTCCTTCACACAGCAATTTAAAATCATCATTTAGTCTATGTTAATCTTTTAAAAACTCGTTTGTTAAATCCGAATCTCTCTCACCTTTTGTGTATAGTTTTTTGTGCTATGATCACTGTAACTATTGCGCCTGTGATACACATTTTCGGAAACGCTGTTTGAGGTCTCAGCTTTCCTTGATGACAGGTCAACGTGACATTCACAGGCTTCGTTATCAAACCCACACTGATCGCATAATACTATGGAAGGCTCTTCAGAGCATAAACAATTTTCTCCAAAATAACCACACCCATCACATTTGGGGGCCCGGCAGGCCCTGGAAACGTGCCCCTGGGCGCCACAATTAAAACAAACGAACCGTGGGCATTTTTTGTGCAGATGTGTGTCTGATAGACAAATAGAGCAGACTTTAACTTGTCCATCATGGATCACTCTGAAGTATTCGGGCCCCGACGCTGTGTCAAATTTCATTGCGTATGGTAATGACTTCAATCCAGGGGGTAGTAAAACCTTAACAATCCTGGTACCGTCGACCACACTGGTCCCTTTGTGGTGTCGCCTTTTTATTTGTGACAAAGTCGTCACCCCAAAATCCAATAATTTTTCACGGATTTCTGAGTCATCGGTATAGGAGGGAAGACCCATAAGAGAAACGAACACTGTCTTTTGACATAAACTTGTAACTGCACATACCTCATCTCGTAATTCCAGTCCATGACTGAGAATGTCCACGGCTGGTTTGTCTACCACCGTAACTTCAAAATACTCCACTTTTGGAACACAGGCTATAATGGATCCAATCCCACATTCGGTTTCTACAGCTTCTATGATTTCCTCTGCTGATACCCTCCCGGTGTTTACGATAACCTTCAACGTGTACTCCTTCAAATAAGCTCTTCTCGAATTTGAACTTCTCAGTTCATCTCTTTGATTTTGTGAAGCCATACTGGATAGTATGGATCACTCTGATAATACTTTGTTATCTCAGGAGTATCCGACAAAGGGAACAACAACAACATATTCCATTCTGAGAGCCGATTGTAAACACGTCTGCATACCTCGACTCTCTAACCGGAAGTCCACAAAAGCGTCGTGTTCACTGTCCGACAGCCAACATAGCGATCTTCTTCGTTTTCTTGTTTCCGACTTGAATTCCAAATGGGTCGATGTCCACTTGCCTGGAAAAAAGGCAAAATAGTAGTTTCCTGGAGATGCCGGGTATCGAACCCGGGGCCTTTCACATGCAAAGCGAACGCTCTACCACTGAGCTACATCCCCTAATTGCAACATGTGTAGCCATTTTTCCGTTTTAGGGTGACGTGATGTTGCAGTAGCTATTTTTAGATCAATAATGACGTATTTTTACAGCTCTCTGGTGTATGATGGTAGATTGCTTTAAAAAACAATATGGCGACAAACTTGAAGTGGGAAGATTGTCTCGGAATATATAGGTCAGTATGCAACCGCAAGTCATTTCTTAGCCAAGCCATTGGCTAAATTGCATCACATGACTACTTTATAACGCGCTTAAATTTGTATTCAACAATAATTGGATAAAACTGCAAGCATCCCCTCCCTCGCCCACCCCCACAAGGAACAATGTTGGAAGTAAAAAAATCTCGCGTTTTGGAGATGCCGGGTATCGAACCCGGGGCCTTTCACATGCGAAGCGAACGCTCTACCACTGAGCTACATCCCCCCTTAGTTCAACAAAATGTTGACATGTTGACAGATTTGCGAGAACAGCAAAAGCGACGTCTTCACTGTCTGACAGCCAACATGGCGATCTTCTTCGTTTTCTTGTTTCCGACTTGAATTCCAAATGGGTCGATGTCCACTGTGGTCAACCGCAGGTATTTTAAATGGTCTCCGCTATGGGTGGTCGATTGAGCAATTGACCAATTTACAACTATTGAATAAACAGTTTTGAGGTGGGTGATTTCTTTGTTTAATTCGGTGCTAAAGATGTCTTGTGCTCTTCTTGTCAGTGTGGCTATGGTTCCTGTCTTGATGTGTGGTGGATGGTTTGAATTGTAATGTATGTATTGGTCAGAGTGTGTAGGTTTGCGGTAAACTGTGGTCTGTGTTCCTTCTGTGGTTTGTTGAATGAGTACATCAAGAAAGGGGAGTTTATCATTCTGCTGTTCTTCCATGGTGAATTTGATGCGGGGATGTTGTGTATTTAAATGATCCAGAAGTGTTTTGGCAGATGTATTGTTGTTAAGTGCGACAAAAGTGTCATCGATTTTTCTGATCCAGGATGCCAAAGCTGTATTTTCTAGTTCAGTGATATAAATTGCTGATAGAATAGGTGATAATGGTGATCCCATAGGTAAGCCGTGTATCTGCTCATATGTTTTGTCTCCCCAAGTGAAATATGTAGAGGAAATGCACAAGTGAAGAAGTATTAAAATACTGTCAGCTGTAAGTGTGGAGATGTTTGGAGAGGATTATAACTTTGATTTTACTACGTCCATGGCTTCTGGTGTCGGTATGTTGGTGAATAAGTCCACGATGTCATAACTCACAAAATAACAGGGTTGATCCATTTCTAGTAGTAAGCTGCAAAAGTGTTTGGAGTCTTTACTGAGGATTTGGCTGTGTTGGACCATTTGGACAGGATTTTGGTTATGAATTTTGCTGTGTTGTGAAATACTGTGCATTGGGAACAAACTAGTATTCTAGCCTTGACAGGGTTCCTGTGTATCTTTATGAGGGCTCGGGCGTATGGTGGTCGTGGGTGTTGTACGATTAGGTGTTTTTGTTGTTCTTGGTTAATTTCTCCATTTTGCTCGCCTTATCAAGTCCACTACAGGCATTGACACCAGATTTTCACCAACAAAAACCCTTAAAAACTACATCCAAGGCACCGGAAAAAAACACATCAACCAACCAAACACAACGCAAAGGAGTAGTTTATCGTATTAATTGCAGGTGTGATGCATATTACATTGGTGAGACTTGCAGACCACTTAACATCAGGATAAAAGAACATCAAACATCTATTAACAAATTGGACTGCAAATCTGCTATTTCTGAACATATAATCTCCAACCCCAGCCACCACATAAAATGTGAAACCACTACAACCCTATCCATCAATCAACAACACTGGAAGAAAAGAAAACTACAGGAAGCCATCCAGATTAGAAGAACAAAACCCAGCATAAACAATGACCAAGGATTATATATCCCCAACTGCTATGACTTACTAATCCTTCAAGATAATCCACAACGAACTTAACTCATCTCCATTGTTTCATTGTTACTTAATCCAGATATTCTCACACCTGTCTTAACTTGTATTTCTGCCAACCACTATATAATGAACTTGTACCTGTTGATTGTCATTGACTTTGATAACGATGTAAGAACTACATCGAAACGTCGTCACCCAATAAATTAAGAAGTTGTTTATCCATAAGTAATCCTCGTCTTGATTTGTACTTCCAACTTCTAAATGCCATTGAAAGATTTGAGGCGATTACACTGCGCTTTAGAAACTATCTTGTAATCCACATTTAGTAGACTAATTGGACGCCAATTTTGTATATATTCAGCTTTTTCTTGGTCTTTACGAAACAATGTAATTAACCCATATCTCTGCGAATCGCTTAACATTCCATTTGAAAAACATGTATTTACAACATTTGTGTACATTTTCCCCAGGGGAGACCAGAAACATATAAAAAATTCGGCGGGTAAACCGTCACTACCTGGAGATTTATGCTTATTCATATTTTTAACAGCAAAATATAGTTCATCTTCACTTAATTCTCCTTCACACAGCAATTTAAAATCATCATTTAGTCTATGTTAATCTTTTAAAAACTCGTTTGTTAAATCCGAATCTCTCTCACCTTTTGTGTATAGTTTTTTGTGCTATGATCACTGTAACTATTGCGCCTGTGATACACATTTTCGGAAACGCTGTTTGAGGTCTCAGCTTTCCTTGATGACAGGTCAACGTGACATTCACAGGCTTCGTTATCAAACCCACACTGATCGCATAATACTATGGAAGGCTCTTCAGAGCATAAACAATTTTCTCCAAAATAACCACACCCATCACATTTGGGGGCCCGGCAGGCCCTGGAAACGTGCCCCTGGGCGCCACAATTAAAACAAACGAACCGTGGGCATTTTTTGTGCAGATGTGTGTCTGATAGACAAATAGAGCAGACTTTAACTTGTCCATCATGGATCACTCTGAAGTATTCGGGCCCCGACGCTGTGTCAAATTTCATTGCGTATGGTAATGACTTCAATCCAGGGGGTAGTAAAACCTTAACAATCCTGGTACCGTCGACCACACTGGTCCCTTTGTGGTGTCGCCTTTTTATTTGTGACAAAGTCGTCACCCCAAAATCCAATAATTTTTCACGGATTTCTGAGTCATCGGTATAGGAGGGAAGACCCATAAGAGAAACGAACACTGTCTTTTGACATAAACTTGTAACTGCACATACCTCATCTCGTAATTCCAGTCCATGACTGAGAATGTCCACGGCTGGTTTGTCTACCACCGTAACTTCAAAATACTCCACTTTTGGAACACAGGCTATAATGGATCCAATCCCACATTCGGTTTCTACAGCTTCTATAATTTCCTCTGCTGATACCCTCCCGGTGTTTACGATAACCTTCAACGTGTACTCCTTCAAATAAGCTCTTCTCGAATTTGAACTTCTCAGTTCATCTCTTTGATTTTGTGAAGCCATACTGGATAGTATGGATCACTCTGATAATACTTTGTTATCTCAGGAGTATCCGACAAAGGGAACAACAACAACATATTCCATTCTGAGAGCCGATTGTAAACACGTCTGCATACCTCGACTCTCTAACCGGAAGTCCACAAAAGCGTCGTGTTCACTGTCCGACAGCCAACATAGCGATCTTCTTCGTTTTCTTGTTTCCGACTTGAATTCCAAATGGGTCGATGTCCACTTGCCTGGAAAAAAGGCAAAATAGTAGTTTCCTGGAGATGCCGGGTATCGAACCCGGGGCCTTTCACATGCAAAGCGAACGCTCTACCACTGAGCTACATCCCCTAATTGCAACATGTGTAGCCATTTTTCCGTTTTAGGGTGACGTGATGTTGCAGTAGCTATTTTTAGATCAATAATGACGTATTTTTACAGCTCTCTGGTGTATGATGGTAGATTGCTTTAAAAAACAATATGGCGACAAACTTGAAGTGGGAAGATTGTCTCGGAATATATAGGTCAGTATGCAACCGCAAGTCATTTCTTAGCCAAGCCATTGGCTAAATTGCATCACATGACTACTTTATAACGCGCTTAAATTTGTATTCAACAATAATTGGATAAAACTGCAAGCATCCCCTCCCTCGCCCACCCCCACAAGGAACAATGTTGGAAGTAAAAAAATCTCGCGTTTTGGAGATGCCGGGTATCGAACCCGGGGCCTTTCACATGCGAAGCAAACGCTCTACCACTGAGCTACATCCCCCCTTAGTTCAACAAAATGTTGACATGTTGACAGATTTGCGAGAACAGCAAAAGCGACGTCTTCGCTGTCTGACAGCCAACATGGCGATCTTCTTCGTTTTCTTGTTTCCCACTTGAATTCCAAATGGGTCGATGTCCACTGTGGTCAACCGCAGGTATTTTAAATGGTCTCCGCTATGGGTGGTCGATTGAGCAATTGACCAATTTACAACTATTGAATAAACAGTTTTGAGGTGGGTGATTTCTTTGTTTAATTCGGTGCTAAAGATGTCTTGTGCTCTTCTTGTCAGTGTGGCTATGGTTCCTGTCTTGATGTGTGGTGGATGGTTTGAATTGTAATGTATGTATTGGTCAGAGTGTGTAGGTTTGCGGTAAACTGTGGTCTGTGTTCCTTCTGTGGTTTGTTGAATGAGTACATCAAGAAAGGGGAGTTTATCATTCTGCTGTTCTTCCATGGTGAATTTGATGCGGGGATGTTGTGTATTTAAATGATCCAGAAGTGTTTTGGCAGATGTATTGTTGTTAAGTGCGACAAAAGTATCATCGATTTTTCTGATCCAGGATGCCAAAGCTGTATTTTCTAGTTCAGTGATATAAATTGCTGATAGAATAGGTGATAATGGTGATCCCATAGGTAAGCCGTGTATCTGCTCATATGTTTTGTCTCCCCAAGTGAAATATGTAGAGGAAATGCACAAGTGAAGAAGTATTAAAATACTGTCAGCTGTAAGTGTGGAGATGTTTGGAGAGGATTATAACTTTGATTTTACTACGTCCATGGCTTCTGGTGTCGGTATGTTGGTGAATAAGTCCACGATGTCATAACTCACAAAATAACAGGGTTGATCCATTTCTAGTAGTAAGCTGCAAAAGTGTTTGGAGTCTTTACTGAGGGTTTGGCTGTGTTGGACCATTTGGACAGGATTTTGGTTATGAATTTTGCTGTGTTGTGAAATACTGTGCATTGGGAACAAACTAGTATTCTAGCCTTGACAGGGTTCCTGTGTATCTTTATGAGGGCTCGGGCGTATGGTGGTCGTGGGTGTTGTACGATTAGGTGTTTTTGTTGTTCTTGGTTAATTTCTCCATTTTGCTCGCCTTATCAAGTCCACTACAGGCATTGACACCAGATTTTCACCATCAAAAACCCTTAAAAACTACATCCAAGGCACCGGAAAAAACACATCAACCAACCAAACACAACGCAAAGGAGTAGTTTATCGTGTTAATTGCAGATGTGATGCATATTACATTGGTGAGACTTGCAGACCACTTAACATCAGGATAAAAGAACATCAAACATCTATTAACAAATTGGACTGCAAATCTGCTATTTCTGAACATATAATCTCCAACCCCAGGCACCACATAAAATGTGAAACCACTACAGCCCTATCCATCAATCAACAACACTGGAAGAAAAGAAAACTACAGGAAGCCATCCAGATTAGAAGAACAAAACCCAGCATAAACAATGACCAAGGATTATATATCCCCAACTGCTATGACTTACTAATCCTTCAAGATAATCCACAACGAACTTAACTCATCTCCATTGTTTCATTGTTACTTAATCCAGATATTCTCACACCTGTCTTAACTTGTATTTCTGCCAACCACTATATAATGAACTTGTACCTGTTGATTGTCATTGACTTTGATAACGATGTAAGAACTACATCGAAACGTCGTCACCCAATAAATTAAGAAGTTGTTTATCCATAAGTAATCCTCGTCTTGATTTGTACTTCCAACTTCTAAATGCCATTGAAAGATTTGAGGCGATTACACTGCGCTTTAGAAACTATCTTGTAATCCACATTTAGTAGACTAATTGGACGCCAATTTTGTATATATTCAGCTTTTTCTTGGTCTTTACGAAACAATGTAATTAACCCAGATCTCTGCGAATCGCTTAACATTCCATTTGAAAAACATGTATTTACAACATTTGTCTACATTTTCCCCAGGGGAGACCAGAAACATATAAAAAATTCGGCGGGTAAACCGTCACTACCTGGAGATGCTTATGCTTATTCATATTTTTAACAGCAAAATATAGTTCATCTTCACTTAATTCTCCTTCACACAGCAATTTAAAATCATCATTTAGTCTATGTTAATCTTTTAAAAACTCGTTTGTTAAATCCGAATCTCTCTCACCTTTTGTGTATAGTTTTTTGTGCTATGATCACTGTAACTATTGCGCCTGTGATACACATTTTCGGAAACGCTGTTTGAGGTCTCAGCTTTCCTTGATGACAGGTCAACGTGACATTCACAGGCTTCGTTATCAAACCCACACTGATCGCATAATACTATGGAAGGCTCTTCAGAGCATAAACAATTTTCTCCAAAATAACCACACCCATCACATTTGGGGGCCCGGCAGGCCCTGGAAACGTGCCCCTGGGCGCCACAATTAAAACAAACGAACCGTGGGCATTTTTTGTGCAGATGTGTGTCTGATAGACAAATAGAGCAGACTTTAACTTGTCCATCATGGATCACTCTGAAGTATTCGGGCCCCGACGCTGTGTCAAATTTCATTGCGTATGGTAATGACTTCAATCCAGGGGGTAGTAAAACCTTAACAATCCTGGTACCGTCGACCACACTGGTCCCTTTGTGGTGTCGCCTTTTTATTTGTGACAAAGTCGTCACCCCAAAATCCAATAATTTTTCACGGATTTCTGAGTCATCGGTATAGGAGGGAAGACCCATAAGAGAAACGAACACTGTCTTTTGACATAAACTTGTAACTGCACATACCTCATCTCGTAATTCCAGTCCATGACTGAGAATGTCCACGGCTGGTTTGTCTACCACCGTAACTTCAAAATACTCCACTTTTGGAACACAGGCTATAATGGATCCAATCCCACATTCGGTTTCTACAGCTTCTATGATTTCCTCTGCTGATACCCTCCCGGTGTTTACGATAACCTTCAACGTGTACTCCTTCAAATAAGCTCTTCTCGAATTTGAACTTCTCAGTTCATCTCTTTGATTTTGTGAAGCCATACTGGATAGTATGGATCACTCTGATAATACTTTGTTATCTCAGGAGTATCCGACAAAGGGAACAACAACAACATATTCCATTCTGAGAGCCGATTGTAAACACGTCTGCATACCTCGACTCTCTAACCGGAAGTCCACAAAAGCGTCGTGTTCACTGTCCGACAGCCAACATAGCGATCTTCTTCGTTTTCTTGTTTCCGACTTGAATTCCAAATGGGTCGATGTCCACTTGCCTGGAAAAAAGGCAAAATAGTAGTTTCCTGGAGATGCCGGGTATCGAACCCGGGGCCTTTCACATGCAAAGCGAACGCTCTACCACTGAGCTACATCCCCTAATTGCAACATGTGTAGCCATTTTTCCGTTTTAGGGTGACGTGATGTTGCAGTAGCTATTTTTAGATCAATAATGACGTATTTTTACAGCTCTCTGGTGTATGATGGTAGATTGCTTTAAAAAACAATATGGCGACAAACTTGAAGTGGGAAGATTGTCTCGGAATATATAGGTCAGTATGCAACCGCAAGTCATTTCTTAGCCAAGCCATTGGCTAAATTGCATCACATGACTACTTTATAACGCGCTTAAATTTGTATTCAACAATAATTGGATAAAACTGCAAGCATCCCCTCCCTCGCCCACCCCCACAAGGAACAATGTTGGAAGTAAAAAAATCTCGCGTTTTGGAGATGCCGGGTATCGAACCCGGGGCCTTTCACATGCGAAGCGAACGCTCTACCACTGAGCTACATCCCCCCTTAGTTCAACAAAATGTTGACATGTTGACAGATTTGCGAGAACAGCAAAAGCGACGTCTTCACTGTCTGACAGCCAACATGGCGATCTTCTTCGTTTTCTTGTTTCCGACTTGAATTCCAAATGGGTCGATGTCCACTGTGGTCAACCGCAGGTATTTTAAATGGTCTCCGCTATGGGTGGTCGATTGAGCAATTGACCAATTTACAACTATTGAATAAACAGTTTTGAGGTGGGTGATTTCTTTGTTTAATTCGGTGCTAAAGATGTCTTGTGCTCTTCTTGTCAGTGTGGCTATGGTTCCTGTCTTGATGTGTGGTGGATGGTTTGAATTGTAATGTATGTATTGGTCAGAGTGTGTAGGTTTGCGGTAAACTGTGGTCTGTGTTCCTTCTGTGGTTTGTTGAATGAGTACATCAAGAAAGGGGAGTTTATCATTCTGCTGTTCTTCCATGGTGAATTTGATGCGGGGATGTTGTGTATTTAAATGATCCAGAAGTGTTTTGGCAGATGTATTGTTGTTAAGTGCGACAAAAGTGTCATCGATTTTTCTGATCCAGGATGCCAAAGCTGTATTTTCTAGTTCAGTGATATAAATTGCTGATAGAATAGGTGATAATGGTGATCCCATAGGTAAGCCGTGTATCTGCTCATATGTTTTGTCTCCCCAAGTGAAATATGTAGAGGAAATGCACAAGTGAAGAAGTATTAAAATACTGTCAGCTGTAAGTGTGGAGATGTTTGGAGAGGATTATAACTTTGATTTTACTACGTCCATGGCTTCTGGTGTCGGTATGTTGGTGAATAAGTCCACGATGTCATAACTCACAAAATAACAGGGTTGATCCATTTCTAGTAGTAAGCTGCAAAAGTGTTTGGAGTCTTTACTGAGGATTTGGCTGTGTTGGACCATTTGGACAGGATTTTGGTTATGAATTTTGCTGTGTTGTGAAATACTGTGCATTGGGAACAAACTAGTATTCTAGCCTTGACAGGGTTCCTGTGTATCTTTATGAGGGCTCGGGCGTATGGTGGTCGTGGGTGTTGTACGATTAGGTGTTTTTGTTGTTCTTGGTTAATTTCTCCATTTTGCTCGCCTTATCAAGTCCACTACAGGCATTGACACCAGATTTTCACCAACAAAAACCCTTAAAAACTACATCCAAGGCACCGGAAAAAAACACATCAACCAACCAAACACAACGCAAAGGAGTAGTTTATCGTATTAATTGCAGGTGTGATGCATATTACATTGGTGAGACTTGCAGACCACTTAACATCAGGATAAAAGAACATCAAACATCTATTAACAAATTGGACTGCAAATCTGCTATTTCTGAACATATAATCTCCAACCCCAGCCACCACATAAAATGTGAAACCACTACAACCCTATCCATCAATCAACAACACTGGAAGAAAAGAAAACTACAGGAAGCCATCCAGATTAGAAGAACAAAACCCAGCATAAACAATGACCAAGGATTATATATCCCCAACTGCTATGACTTACTAATCCTTCAAGATAATCCACAACGAACTTAACTCATCTCCATTGTTTCATTGTTACTTAATCCAGATATTCTCACACCTGTCTTAACTTGTATTTCTGCCAACCACTATATAATGAACTTGTACCTGTTGATTGTCATTGACTTTGATAACGATGTAAGAACTACATCGAAACGTCGTCACCCAATAAATTAAGAAGTTGTTTATCCATAAGTAATCCTCGTCTTGATTTGTACTTCCAACTTCTAAATGCCATTGAAAGATTTGAGGCGATTACACTGCGCTTTAGAAACTATCTTGTAATCCACATTTAGTAGACTAATTGGACGCCAATTTTGTATATATTCAGCTTTTTCTTGGTCTTTACGAAACAATGTAATTAACCCATATCTCTGCGAATCGCTTAACATTCCATTTGAAAAACATGTATTTACAACATTTGTGTACATTTTCCCCAGGGGAGACCAGAAACATATAAAAAATTCGGCGGGTAAACCGTCACTACCTGGAGATTTATGCTTATTCATATTTTTAACAGCAAAATATAGTTCATCTTCACTTAATTCTCCTTCACACAGCAATTTAAAATCATCATTTAGTCTATGTTAATCTTTTAAAAACTCGTTTGTTAAATCCGAATCTCTCTCACCTTTTGTGTATAGTTTTTTGTGCTATGATCACTGTAACTATTGCGCCTGTGATACACATTTTCGGAAACGCTGTTTGAGGTCTCAGCTTTCCTTGATGACAGGTCAACGTGACATTCACAGGCTTCGTTATCAAACCCACACTGATCGCATAATACTATGGAAGGCTCTTCAGAGCATAAACAATTTTCTCCAAAATAACCACACCCATCACATTTGGGGGCCCGGCAGGCCCTGGAAACGTGCCCCTGGGCGCCACAATTAAAACAAACGAACCGTGGGCATTTTTTGTGCAGATGTGTGTCTGATAGACAAATAGAGCAGACTTTAACTTGTCCATCATGGATCACTCTGAAGTATTCGGGCCCCGACGCTGTGTCAAATTTCATTGCGTATGGTAATGACTTCAATCCAGGGGGTAGTAAAACCTTAACAATCCTGGTACCGTCGACCACACTGGTCCCTTTGTGGTGTCGCCTTTTTATTTGTGACAAAGTCGTCACCCCAAAATCCAATAATTTTTCACGGATTTCTGAGTCATCGGTATAGGAGGGAAGACCCATAAGAGAAACGAACACTGTCTTTTGACATAAACTTGTAACTGCACATACCTCATCTCGTAATTCCAGTCCATGACTGAGAATGTCCACGGCTGGTTTGTCTACCACCGTAACTTCAAAATACTCCACTTTTGGAACACAGGCTATAATGGATCCAATCCCACATTCGGTTTCTACAGCTTCTATAATTTCCTCTGCTGATACCCTCCCGGTGTTTACGATAACCTTCAACGTGTACTCCTTCAAATAAGCTCTTCTCGAATTTGAACTTCTCAGTTCATCTCTTTGATTTTGTGAAGCCATACTGGATAGTATGGATCACTCTGATAATACTTTGTTATCTCAGGAGTATCCGACAAAGGGAACAACAACAACATATTCCATTCTGAGAGCCGATTGTAAACACGTCTGCATACCTCGACTCTCTAACCGGAAGTCCACAAAAGCGTCGTGTTCACTGTCCGACAGCCAACATAGCGATCTTCTTCGTTTTCTTGTTTCCGACTTGAATTCCAAATGGGTCGATGTCCACTTGCCTGGAAAAAAGGCAAAATAGTAGTTTCCTGGAGATGCCGGGTATCGAACCCGGGGCCTTTCACATGCAAAGCGAACGCTCTACCACTGAGCTACATCCCCTAATTGCAACATGTGTAGCCATTTTTCCGTTTTAGGGTGACGTGATGTTGCAGTAGCTATTTTTAGATCAATAATGACGTATTTTTACAGCTCTCTGGTGTATGATGGTAGATTGCTTTAAAAAACAATATGGCGACAAACTTGAAGTGGGAAGATTGTCTCGGAATATATAGGTCAGTATGCAACCGCATGTCATTTCTTAGCCAAGCCATTGGATAAAACTTTTTTTTTTTTTTGGATAAAATAGTTTATTCCCATAGCACAGAAGTTACAATAGTCTTTTGTTTAGTATTTCAATTATCACAGCTTGTGTTAGTAATTAAGATCATTTAAAACATAAACATTATTCGATCATTTGCAATGGTACATATTGCATTGTTTTTACACCAGGTTGTTTTGAACATATCATGATTCATACGATGATTATCTACATAAATTCTAGATCTCAAAGCAGACTTAACAGTTCTAATAACTGTATCTTGATTTACCTGTTTATTTTCAAAAACACTACTATTGCGGTTACACCATGTGCTAAACTGTATTAATGTTATTAAGTAGATGTACATATCAATATCGGCTTTAAGTATGTCATTGGATTGAAAATGTTTAAAAATTAAAGTCTGTTTTGTGAAAGTAGGGAAAAAACAGCCATATAACATAAATATCGGGTAGAAATATTTAAAAACGTTTTTCAACGTATAACACTCTACAAAAAGATGAAGCTGTGTTTCGCTCTGACCGCAAAATACACATGCATCATCTGTACAAATGTTTCGTCGTAAAAGTCTTTCCTTGACTGGTAAAACATCATGGGTTAGTTTAAAAGAAAAATTTACAAGATTGTTGTCTAAAAATCGGCAAAAAACTGTTGACCAAATGTAATTCCAAGGAGCTGTACTATCTGACAACATAACTCTGGGTAATTCTAAAATAGGGTTTAAAAATAATCTATACACATCTTTAGGCTTCATTGTGTTTTGTCTTGTTGTAGTTAAAGTACAAAATTCTCTCCAAGAGGATAAAACAAATTGGTAAAATTTTGGACGATTGAGAGAGTGAGGGGCGCTGGTTCTACCAAATTCTGGTCTTAAATCTTTTAAAAACAAACCTATCCAGTAAATTGTAAAATATTTCCATTTAACATTTCTGCCATCAATCAAATTGAAAATGTGTTTAACAGCAAATGATTTTAATTTACAGATTATATTCTGCACATTTAGACCTCCCTCCAGGAAGGGTCTGTAAGCAACATTTCTTTTAATGCATTCTGGTTTTGAATTCCAAAAAAATTGGAAAACTGTACATGTGCATTGCTTAACAAATCTAGGAGAAACAAATGAGCATTGAGTTATAAACCATAACATGGGTAAGACTGAGCAATTTACTAGGGTGCTCTTCCCCCTTAGGGTTAATGACCGACTCGTCCATGACGTAAGAGATTTTTTCAATTTGTTCATAACACGGGAACAGTTCAAATTTTCGTGGTTCTCGCCAAGATAGCTGCCACATATCTTAGCAGAACTAACTACTCGGAAGCCAGTATCAGACATGGTTTCTCGGTCAAAGGAACCTAAGGGGAGAGCAGTGGTCTTGTCTAAATTCAATTTGGAACCAGTAGCTTTGCAAAATTCCGAACTTACTTTGATTACACCGTCAACCGATTTTCTGTCGCTAACAATCACTGTTACATCATCGGCATATGCGCTAACGGTTACTTCTGCGGCAGCACCGGGTATTTTCAACCCGTTAATCTGGTTACATTTGCGTAGCGCCGACATAAAAGGTTCTAGTGTTAGAATATACAATATTGGCGAAATACCGCACCCTTGCCTCAAGCCTCTTGATAAACTTATGCTCTCAGTTACATGCCCATTTACAAGTATGCTGCTTGAAATTTCATTAAAAAGTAGTTTGACCCAGTTACAAAAGGATGGGCCAAAATTATATCGAATTAAACATTTATGTAAAAATGACCATTCAACATGGTCGAAAGCCTTCTCTTGGTCAAGATTTATAAAACACACGTTCAGATCCTTTTGATCAACGTAGTCGTAAACATTTCTTAGCAAGTGTAAATTATCAAAAATTGACCGATCTGGTACACCACATGTTTGATCAACATTCACAATTTCACAAACAACTTGTTTTAGTCTATTACACAATGCTTTTGAAATAAGTTTGTAATCGACATTAAGTAGGCTGATCGGGCGCCAGTTATTAATTGAATGAGAATCAGGAGAATTTTTACATAAAAGTGTAATTAGACCATGTCTTTGACTATCAGATAAAGAGCCATTATTATAGCATGTATTAACAACCCGTACATATGTATCTCCAATAACGGACCAATAACATTTATAAAACTCAGCTGGAAGGCCATCACATTTGGCATATTAGACAAGGCATAATATAATTCTTCCTTTGTTAATTTACCTTCACATGTAGAACTTAATGAATCATTTAAACATGGTAAGTCTGACAGAAAAATATCCTGAAGCTCTGAGTCACAGCTCTGTGATGAATATAAACTTTCAAAATGATTCTTAACACACGAAGAAATTTCGCTTTGTTTTGAATGGACGACATCTTCATTATGTTGACAATTTAGCTTACATATGAGCTTTTTCTTTGCTCGGTTGCTTTCTCTTTTGAGGAAGTATCTGGTAGGTTTTTCAGAGAGCTCAAAATGGGTAGCTTTAGCTCTAATGACCGATCCAAATGTTTTGTCACGTTCATAAGTGCAAATACAATCTTTAACAAGTTTGATCTGATCTGAGTTTTTAATTGGATCGACATATAACTGATTCAGTTCGTTTTGGAGAGCCCTAAGCTTACTTCTAGCTTCTTTGGCCTTAAGCTTAGAGTACAGTTTGATTTCATTTTTCACTTGCTTTTTAAATATTTCCCAACTTTCAATTATGCATCTGTTACTTTCAGAAAAAATGTCTGTGTGTAGTTTTACAATTTTATCAGTTAAAATATCATCAGACAAAAGTGACACATTACACTTCCAGTAACTTGGGCCCCAAGATATTACATTATCTAAATTTAACTCCAATTTAACAGCACAGTGGTCTGAAAATGCGATTGGAACTATAGCTATATCATTAACACAATCTAAAAAACGTTTTGAGGTATAAAAGCGATCTAGGCGACATGCGATATTGCAGCGGCTCCATGTATATTGCTTAGAATCGGGGTAAATATGTCGAAATGCATCAGTAATGTTAAAATCAGTTTTTAAGGTGTCAATTTCTCGTTTCCCCTCTGTGCCCTTATTGGCGTTCCCGCCCAATTTATCTAATGATACGTTTTCCACAAAATTGAAATCGCCGCCTACTACCATTAACTCACTTCCAACTAACAACTTATCTAAATTAGCTATAAACACTTTCCTTTCAGCTATATTATTGGGGGCATAAACGCAGACCAATTTTACTGTGATGTTGTCAATGACAGCTGTGACAGCAACAAATCTACCAAAAGGACAGCGAGACACGTTTAATATTTTACATTCGTGTGAATACCTAACAAGAATACCCACGCCACAGCTTTTTGAAGTGCCATGTGCCCAGAAACAATCTGCTGGGATATTAAGATACCTGGTGTCTAAATTACTTTCAAAATGCGTTTCCTGTAAGTACAGAACATCAATAGCATTATCTAAAACAAAATCTTTAAGTTGAGCCAATTTATCGGGGTTTCTTAAACCATTGCAGTTTAAAGAAGCGATCTTCAAAGAACACATTAGAAAAAATATTAAAGGACTTATACCTGCGAAAGTCATTGTTTTGAGTGGCAAGCCTGCTTTTTCCATGCTTTCTTTGTTTTCCTGACATCTGAAGCTTTCTGGCGGTAAACAGAAAGCGGGCTATCCAATTTGTCAGATGGAATTGGAGTCATTTGTTGACTATTCCATACACTTTCAATTTCATCGATATCAGGGTTTTCTATACAGACATTACTTAAATCAACTGTCGTTACTTTGGCTTTCTTGGAAATATCTGTCTTAGGTGACAGGGAATTTTCATCTGGGTGAATTTCAACCTGGACTCGTTTCAAATTGATTGAGGAATCCATTTCCGCGTCCGGAGCTTCCTTTGGTTCGAGAGGCTTAGGACATGTGACTTCATGATTTGGCACACCACTGCGAACATTCGAGATTGTAGGTGTTTCAACCATTTCTTCTTCACTCTCTGGATTGTTGGTTTCTTCTTGACATTCACTCTCTATTTCTACCTCACAATTCTCATCAGTGTCGCTGTCATAAACAGCAGGTTTTTCAGTAATGAGATGATCCTCGTTCACTAATTGTTTATTTGGCTTTGGCATTTGCTTTACTCTGGCAGCATAAGAAGATATGCGGGCACAGCATCCACTTACAGTATGCTCTTTAGACATACATATCCTACAGGGTTCCATACATTCCTCTGAATAGTGAGGATCTGAGTGAGGAGAGAAACCATCACAGTTCTCGCAAAATATCGCTTTGCAAAATGGGGATTTGTGCCCGATTTGCCCGCACCTTTTACATTCTGGCGACTGACCGGGGTAGGTAAACATAAGTAGTTCGCCTCCAAACTTGATAAAGTTCGGCACACATCTAGCTTGAGCACATTTAAATCTGTATATACGGATTCCCGTTCTTACATTGCCAAATGCTGGATTTGATAAGTGTGGTTTCTGAATTGATAAGCACTCACCATACGGCTTCAATCCCTCCAAGATCTCATCGTCACTCATTTCATCAGGTGCCCAGTGCACCGTAACATTCATTACTGCCGAGCTAGCTGGTGTAATACTCCAAGTTCCATAGTCAGCCGTCTGTAATGCACCCTTAGTTAGAAGCTCATTATGGGCTCGTTCACTGTTCAGTCTGATATAGAAACACTTCTTGTAATAGTTCTTTTGAAAGCACGACATATCCTTGTTTGGGTCGATTATCTCTGTTATTGCATTCTCGAAATTCTTCTGAATAGCAGATGAGAAAAAATCTGGATTTTTCGTAGTCAAACATACTGATAACGTCCTGTTCAGTTTCTTGCCTGGTGCATGGACGGGTCGAGACATGGCTGAAAGACACGGGCTTCGCCCGGCCAGCTCGCCCAAACTCCCCTCACAAGACTATAACTAGTTACCGTACTCAAGGACGGGACACTTTCTATACACTATCTATGCACACAACAACTACAACGCTGTTTGAAACTCAAGCTAACACAGACACGTCTGTTCACTCTGAAGGTTCAAACCAAAAGCTCAATATGGCGACAAACTTGAAGTGGGAAGATTGTCTCGGAATATATAGGTCAGTATGCAACCGCAAGTCATTTCTTAGCCAAGCCATTGGCTAAATTGCATCATATGACTACTTTATAACGCGCTTAAATTTGTATTCAACAATAATTGGATAAAACTGCAAGCATCCCCTCCCTCGCCCACCCCCACAAGGAACAATGTTGGAAGTAAAAAAATCTCGCGTTTTGGAGATGCCGGGTATCGAACCCGGGGCCTTTCACGTGCGAAGCGAACGCTCTACCACTGAGCTACATCCCCCCCTAGTTCAACAAAATGTTGACATGTTGACAGATTTGCGAGAACAGCAAAAGCGACGTCTTCACTGTCTGACAGCCAACATGGCGATCTTCTTCGTTTTCTTGTTTCCGACTTGAATTCCAAATGGGTCGATGTCCACTGTGGTCAACCGCAGGTATTTTAAATGGTCTCCGCTATGGGTGGTCGATTGAGCAATTGACCAATTTACAACTATTGAATAAACAGTTTTGAGGTGGGTGATTTCTTTGTTTAATTCGGTGCTAAAGATGTCTTGTGCTCTTCTTGTCAGTGTGGCTATGGTTCCTGTCTTGATGTGTGGTGGATGGTTTGAATTGTAATGTATGTATTGGTCAGAGTGTGTAGGTTTGCGGTAAACTGTGGTCTGTGTTCCTTCTGTGGTTTGTTGAATGAGTACATCAAGAAAAGGGGAGTTTATCATTCTGCTGTTCTTCCATGGTGAATTTGATGCGGGGATGTTGTGTATTTAAATGATCCAGAAGTGTTTTGGCAGATGTATTGTTGTTAAGTGCGACAAAAGTGTCATCGATTTTTCTGATCCAGGATGCCAAAGCTGTATTTTCTAGTTCAGTGATATAAATTGCTGATAGAATAGGTGATAATGGTGATCCCATAGGTAAGCCGTGTATCTGCTCATATGTTTTGTCTCCCCAAGTGAAATATGTAGAGGAAATGCACAAGTGAAGAAGTATTAAAATACTGTCAGCTGTAAGTGTGGAGATGTTTGGAGAGGATTATAACTTTGATTTTACTACGTCCATGGCTTCTGGTGTCGGTATGTTGGTGAATAAGTCCACGATGTCATAACTCACAAAATAACAGGGTTGATCCATTTCTAGTAGTAAGCTGCAAAAGTGTTTGGAGTCTTTACTGAGGATTTGGCTGTGTTGGACCATTTGGACAGGATTTTGGTTATGAATTTTGCTGTGTTGTGAAATACTGTGCATTGGGAACAAACTAGTATTCTAGCCTTGACAGGGTTCCTGTGTATCTTTATGAGGGCTCGGGCGTATGGTGGTCGTGGGTGTTGTACGATTAGGTGTTTTTGTTGTTCTTGGTTAATTTCTCCATTTTGCTCGCCTTATCAAGTCCACTACAGGCATTGACACCAGATTTTCACCATCAAAAACCCTTAAAAACTACATCCAAGGCACCGGAAAAAAACACATCAACCAACCAAACACAAGGCAAAGGAGTAGTTTATCGTATTAATTGCAGATGTGATGCATATTACATTGGTGAGACTTGCAGACCACTTAACATCAGGATAAAAGAACATCAAACATCTATTAACAAATTGGACTGCAAATCTGCTATTTCTGAACATATAATCTCCAACCCCAGCCACCACATAAAATGTGAAACCACTACAACCCTATCCATCAATCAACAACACTGGAAGAAAAGAAAACTACAGGAAGCCATCCAGATTAGAAGAACAAAACCCAGCATAAACAATGACCAAGGATTATATATCCCCAACTGCTATGACTTACTAATCCTTCAAGATAATCCACAACGAACTTAACTCATCTCCATTGTTTCATTGTTACTTAATCCAGATATTCTCACACCTGTCTTAACTTGTATTTCTGCCAACCACTATATAATGAACTTGTACCTGTTGATTGTCATTGACTTTGATAACGATGTAAGAACTACATCGAAACGTCGTCACCCAATAAATTAAGAAGTTGTTTATCCATAAGTAATCCTCGTCTTGATTTGTACTTCCAACTTCTAAATGCCATTGAAAGATTTGAGGCGATTACACTGCGCTTTAGAAACTATCTTGTAATCCACATTTAGTAGACTAATTGGACGCCAATTTTGTATATATTCAGCTTTTTCTTGGTCTTTACGAAACAATGTAATTAACCCAGATCTCTGCGAATCGCTTAACATTCCATTTGAAAAACATGTATTTACAACATTTGTCTACATTTTCCCCAGGGGAGACCAGAAACATATAAAAAATTCAAGATCATTTTGACATTTTGTCTGAAATTTAACTTCACACAAGTTCTTAATTTTATCATACAAACAACTATCTGGTTTTGAATTCCAAAAAAATTGGAAAACTGTACATGTGCATTGCTTAACAAATCTAGGAGAAACAAATGAGCATTGAGTTATAAACCATAACATGGGTAAGACTGAGCAATTTACTAGGGTGCTCTTCCCCCTTAGGGTTAATGACCGACTCGTCCATGACGTAAGAGATTTTTTCAATTTGTTCATAACACGGGAACAGTTCAAATTTTCGTGGTTCTCGCCAAGATAGCTGCCACATATCTTAGCAGAACTAACTACTCGGAAGCCAGTATCAGACATGGTTTCTCGGTCAAAGGAACCTAAGGGGAGAGCAGTGGTCTTGTCTAAATTCAATTTGGAACCAGTAGCTTTGCAAAATTCCGAACTTACTTTGATTACACCGTCAACCGATTTTCTGTCGCTAACAATCACTGTTACATCATCGGCATATGCGCTAACGGTTACTTCTGCGGCAGCACCGGGTATTTTCAACCCGTTAATCTGGTTACATTTGCGTAGCGCCGACATAAAAGGTTCTAGTGTTAGAATATACAATATTGGCGAAATACCGCACCCTTGCCTCAAGCCTCTTGATAAACTTATGCTCTCAGTTACATGCCCATTTACAAGTATGCTGCTTGAAATTTCATTAAAAAGTAGTTTGACCCAGTTACAAAAGGATGGGCCAAAATTATATCGAATTAAACATTTATGTAAAAATGACCATTCAACATGGTCGAAAGCCTTCTCTTGGTCAAGATTTATAAAACACACGTTCAGATCCTTTTGATCAACGTAGTCGTAAACATTTCTTAGCAAGTGTAAATTATCAAAAATTGACCGATCTGGTACACCACATGTTTGATCAACATTCACAATTTCACAAACAACTTGTTTTAGTCTATTACACAATGCTTTTGAAATAAGTTTGTAATCGACATTAAGTAGGCTGATCGGGCGCCAGTTATTAATTGAATGAGAATCAGGAGAATTTTTACATAAAAGTGTAATTAGACCATGTCTTTGACTATCAGATAAAGAGCCATTATTATAGCATGTATTAACAACCCGTACATATGTATCTCCAATAACGGACCAATAACATTTATAAAACTCAGCTGGAAGGCCATCACATTTGGCATATTAGACAAGGCATAATATAATTCTTCCTTTGTTAATTTACCTTCACATGTAGAACTTAATGAATCATTTAAACATGGTAAGTCTGACAGAAAAATATCCTGAAGCTCTGAGTCACAGCTCTGTGATGAATATAAACTTTCAAAATGATTCTTAACACACGAAGAAATTTCGCTTTGTTTTGAATGGACGACATCTTCATTATGTTGACAATTTAGCTTACATATGAGCTTTTTCTTTGCTCGGTTGCTTTCTCTTTTGAGGAAGTATCTGGTAGGTTTTTCAGAGAGCTCAAAATGGGTAGCTTTAGCTCTAATGACCGATCCAAATGTTTTGTCACGTTCATAAGTGCAAATACAATCTTTAACAAGTTTGATCTGATCTGAGTTTTTAATTGGATCGACATATAACTGATTCAGTTCGTTTTGGAGAGCCCTAAGCTTACTTCTAGCTTCTTTGGCCTTAAGCTTAGAGTACAGTTTGATTTCATTTTTCACTTGCTTTTTAAATATTTCCCAACTTTCAATTATGCATCTGTTACTTTCAGAAAAAATGTCTGTGTGTAGTTTTACAATTTTATCAGTTAAAATATCATCAGACAAAAGTGACACATTACACTTCCAGTAACTTGGGCCCCAAGATATTACATTATCTAAATTTAACTCCAATTTAACAGCACAGTGGTCTGAAAATGCGATTGGAACTATAGCTATATCATTAACACAATCTAAAAAACGTTTTGAGGTATAAAAGCGATCTAGGCGACATGCGATATTGCAGCGGCTCCATGTATATTGCTTAGAATCGGGGTAAATATGTCGAAATGCATCAGTAATGTTAAAATCAGTTTTTAAGGTGTCAATTTCTCGTTTCCCCTCTGTGCCCTTATTGGCGTTCCCGCCCAATTTATCTAATGATACGTTTTCCACAAAATTGAAATCGCCGCCTACTACCATTAACTCACTTCCAACTAACAACTTATCTAAATTAGCTATAAACACTTTCCTTTCAGCTATATTATTGGGGGCATAAACGCAGACCAATTTTACTGTGATGTTGTCAATGACAGCTGTGACAGCAACAAATCTACCAAAAGGACAGCGAGACACGTTTAATATTTTACATTCGTGTGAATACCTAACAAGAATACCCACGCCACAGCTTTTTGAAGTGCCATGTGCCCAGAAACAATCTGCTGGGATATTAAGATACCTGGTGTCTAAATTACTTTCAAAATGCGTTTCCTGTAAGTACAGAACATCAATAGCATTATCTAAAACAAAATCTTTAAGTTGAGCCAATTTATCGGGGTTTCTTAAACCATTGCAGTTTAAAGAAGCGATCTTCAAAGAACACATTAGAAAAAATATTAAAGGACTTATACCTGCGAAAGTCATTGTTTTGAGTGGCAAGCCTGCTTTTTCCATGCTTTCTTTGTTTTCCTGACATCTGAAGCTTTCTGGCGGTAAACAGAAAGCGGGCTATCCAATTTGTCAGATGGAATTGGAGTCATTTGTTGACTATTCCATACACTTTCAATTTCATCGATATCAGGGTTTTCTATACAGACATTACTTAAATCAACTGTCGTTACTTTGGCTTTCTTGGAAATATCTGTCTTAGGTGACAGGGAATTTTCATCTGGGTGAATTTCAACCTGGACTCGTTTCAAATTGATTGAGGAATCCATTTCCGCGTCCGGAGCTTCCTTTGGTTCGAGAGGCTTAGGACATGTGACTTCATGATTTGGCACACCACTGCGAACATTCGAGATTGTAGGTGTTTCAACCATTTCTTCTTCACTCTCTGGATTGTTGGTTTCTTCTTGACATTCACTCTCTATTTCTACCTCACAATTCTCATCAGTGTCGCTGTCATAAACAGCAGGTTTTTCAGTAATGAGATGATCCTCGTTCACTAATTGTTTATTTGGCTTTGGCATTTGCTTTACTCTGGCAGCATAAGAAGATATGCGGGCACAGCATCCACTTACAGTATGCTCTTTAGACATACATATCCTACAGGGTTCCATACATTCCTCTGAATAGTGAGGATCTGAGTGAGGAGAGAAACCATCACAGTTCTCGCAAAATATCGCTTTGCAAAATGGGGATTTGTGCCCGATTTGCCCGCACCTTTTACATTCTGGCGACTGACCGGGGTAGGTAAACATAAGTAGTTCGCCTCCAAACTTGATAAAGTTCGGCACACATCTAGCTTGAGCACATTTAAATCTGTATATACGGATTCCCGTTCTTACATTGCCAAATGCTGGATTTGATAAGTGTGGTTTCTGAATTGATAAGCACTCACCATACGGCTTCAATCCCTCCAAGATCTCATCGTCACTCATTTCATCAGGTGCCCAGTGCACCGTAACATTCATTACTGCCGAGCTAGCTGGTGTAATACTCCAAGTTCCATAGTCAGCCGTCTGTAATGCACCCTTAGTTAGAAGCTCATTATGGGCTCGTTCACTGTTCAGTCTGATATAGAAACACTTCTTGTAATAGTTCTTTTGAAAGCACGACATATCCTTGTTTGGGTCGATTATCTCTGTTATTGCATTCTCGAAATTCTTCTGAATAGCAGATGAGAAAAAATCTGGATTTTTCGTAGTCAAACATACTGATAACGTCCTGTTCAGTTTCTTGCCTGGTGCATGGACGGGTCGAGACATGGCTGAAAGACACGGGCTTCGCCCGGCCAGCTCGCCCAAACTCCCCTCACAAGACTATAACTAGTTACCGTACTCAAGGACGGGACACTTTCTATACACTATCTATGCACACAACAACTACAACGCTGTTTGAAACTCAAGCTAACACAGACACGTCTGTTCACTCTGAAGGTTCAAACCAAAAGCTCAATATGGCGACAAACTTGAAGTGGGAAGATTGTCTCGGAATATATAGGTCAGTATGCAACCGCAAGTCATTTCTTAGCCAAGCCATTGGCTAAATTGCATCATATGACTACTTTATAACGCGCTTAAATTTGTATTCAACAATAATTGGATAAAACTGCAAGCATCCCCTCCCTCGCCCACCCCCACAAGGAACAATGTTGGAAGTAAAGAAATCTCGCGTTTTGGAGATGCCGGGTATCGAACCCGGGGCCTTTCACATGCGAAGCGAACGCTCTACCACTGAGCTACATCCCCCCCTAGTTCAACAAAATGTTGACATGTTGACAGATTTGCGAGAACAGCAAAAGCGACGTCTTCACTGTCTGACAGCCAACATGGCGATCTTCTTCGTTTTCTTGTTTCCGACTTGAATTCCAAATGGGTCGATGTCCACTGTGGTCAACCGCAGGTATTTTAAATGGTCTCCGCTATGGGTGGTCGATTGAGCAATTGACCAATTTACAACTATTGAATAAACAGTTTTGAGGTGGGTGATTTCTTTGTTTAATTCGGTGCTAAAGATGTCTTGTGCTCTTCTTGTCAGTGTGGCTATGGTTCCTGTCTTGATGTGTGGTGGATGGTTTGAATTGTAATGTATGTATTGGTCAGAGTGTGTAGGTTTGCGGTAAACTGTGGTCTGTGTTCCTTCTGTGGTTTGTTGAATGAGTACATCAAGAAAAGGGGAGTTTATCATTCTGCTGTTCTTCCATGGTGAATTTGATGCGGGGATGTTGTGTATTTAAATGATCCAGAAGTGTTTTGGCAGATGTATTGTTGTTAAGTGCGACAAAAGTGTCATCGATTTTTCTGATCCAGGATGCCAAAGCTGTATTTTCTAGTTCAGTGATATAAATTGCTGATAGAATAGGTGATAATGGTGATCCCATAGGTAAGCCGTGTATCTGCTCATATGTTTTGTCTCCCCAAGTGAAATATGTAGAGGAAATGCACAAGTGAAGAAGTATTAAAATACTGTCAGCTGTAAGTGTGGAGATGTTTGGAGAGGATTATAACTTTGATTTTACTACGTCCATGGCTTCTGGTGTCGGTATGTTGGTGAATAAGTCCACGATGTCATAACTCACAAAATAACAGGGTTGATCCATTTCTAGTAGTAAGCTGCAAAAGTGTTTGGAGTCTTTACTGAGGATTTGGCTGTGTTGGACCATTTGGACAGGATTTTGGTTATGAATTTTGCTGTGTTGTGAAATACTGTGCATTGGGAACAAACTAGTATTCTAGCCTTGACAGGGTTCCTGTGTATCTTTATGAGGGCTCGGGCGTATGGTGGTCGTGGGTGTTGTACGATTAGGTGTTTTTGTTGTTCTTGGTTAATTTCTCCATTTTGCTCGCCTTATCAAGTCCACTACAGGCATTGACACCAGATTTTCACCATCAAAAACCCTTAAAAACTACATCCAAGGCACCGGAAAAAAACACATCAACCAACCAAACACAAGGCAAAGGAGTAGTTTATCGTATTAATTGCAGATGTGATGCATATTACATTGGTGAGACTTGCAGACCACTTAACATCAGGATAAAAGAACATCAAACATCTATTAACAAATTGGACTGCAAATCTGCTATTTCTGAACATATAATCTCCAACCCCAGCCACCACATAAAATGTGAAAACACTACAACCCTATCCATCAATCAACAACACTGGAAGAAAAGAAAACTACAGGAAGCCATCCAGATTAGAAGAACAAAACCCAGCATAAACAATGACCAAGGATTATATATCCCCAACTGCTATGACTTACTAATCCTTCAAGATAATCCACAACGAACTTAACTCATCTCCATTGTTTCATTGTTACTTAATCCAGATATTCTCACACCTGTCTTAACTTGTATTTCTGCCAACCACTATATAATGAACTTGTACCTGTTGATTGTCATTGACTTTGATAACGATGTAAGAACTACATCGAAACGTCGTCACCCAATAAATTAAGAAGTTGTTTATCCATAAGTAATCCTCGTCTTGATTTGTACTTCCAACTTCTAAATGCCATTGAAAGATTTGAGGCGATTACACTGCGCTTTAGAAACTATCTTGTAATCCACATTTAGTAGACTAATTGGACGCCAATTTTGTATATATTCAGCTTTTTCTTGGTCTTTACGAAACAATGTAATTAACCCAGATCTCTGCGAATCGCTTAACATTCCATTTGAAAAACATGTATTTACAACATTTGTCTACATTTTCCCCAGGGGAGACCAGAAACATATAAAAAATTCGGCGGGTAAACCGTCACTACCTGGAGATGCTTATGCTTATTCATATTTTTAACAGCAAAATATAGTTCATCTTCACTTAATTCTCCTTCACACAGCAATTTAAAATCATCATTTAGTCTATGTTAATCTTTTAAAAACTCGTTTGTTAAATCCGAATCTCTCTCACCTTTTGTGTATAGTTTTTTGTGCTATGATCACTGTAACTATTGCGCCTGTGATACACATTTTCGGAAACGCTGTTTGAGGTCTGAGCTTTCCTTGATGACAGGTCAAGGTGACATTCACAGGCTTCGTTATCAAACCCACACTGATCGCATAATACTATGGAAGGCTCTTCAGAGCATAAACAATTTTCTCCAAAATAACCACACCCATCACATTTGGGGGCCCGGCAGGCCCTGGAAACGTGCCCCTGGGCGCCACAATTAAAACAAACGAACCGTGGGCATTTTTTGTGCAGATGTGTGTCTGATAGACAAATAGAGCAGACTTTAACTTGTCCATCATGGATCACTCTGAAGTATTCGGGCCCCGACGCTGTGTCAAATTTCATTGCGTATGGTAATGACTTCAATCCAGGGGGTAGTAAAACCTTAACAATCCTGGTACCGTCGACCACACTGGTCCCTTTGTGGTGTCGCCTTTTTATTTGTGACAAAGTCGTCACCCCAAAATCCAATAATTTTTCACGGATTTCTGAGTCATCGGTATAGGAGGGAAGACCCATAAGAGAAACGAACACTGTCTTTTGACATAAACTTGTAACTGCACATACCTCATCTCGTAATTCCAGTCCATGACTGAGAATGTCCACGGCTGGTTTGTCTACCACCGTAACTTCAAAATACTCCACTTTTGGAACACAGGCTATAATGGATCCAATCCCACATTCGGTTTCTACAGCTTCTATAATTTCCTCTGCTGATACCCTCCCGGTGTTTACGATAACCTTCAACGTGTACTCCTTCAAATAAGCTCTTCTCGAATTTGAACTTCTCAGTTCATCTCTTTGATTTTGTGAAGCCATACTGGATAGTATGGATCACTCTGATAATACTTTGTTATCTCAGGAGTATCCGACAAAGGGAACAACAACAACATATTCCATTCTGAGAGCCGATTGTAAACACGTCTGCATACCTCGACTCTCTAACCGGAAGTCCACAAAAGCGTCGTGTTCACTGTCCGACAGCCAACATAGCGATCTTCTTCGTTTTCTTGTTTCCGACTTGAATTCCAAATGGGTCGATGTCCACTTGCCTGGAAAAAAGGCAAAATAGTAGTTTCCTGGAGATGCCGGGTATCGAACCCGGGGCCTTTTTTTTTTTTTGTGACAAAAAATAATTTATTCCCTTAATGTTACAATGACTTGCATGCTTTTACATTATACAAATGATTTCATACGCCAAGAAATTAAAATATAATATCACAGTAGGCAGTGGCGCATGAAATATATATCCTTATATATATACATTTACATATTATTTCAATAACAAGCAGAGTTTATGGTTTTCGACTTTGCAGAAGATATTGTTTCTACACCAAACTTTCTTAAATTGATCTTCATTAAGTCTAAAAAAATCGACAGTGATTCGGTTCTTAACCATACTTTTAGCCATTTTTACAATATTTTCACATGTAACAGATTTTCTATTAAATACTGCGTCGTTTCTAATACACCATATGCAGAACAGCAGAATGTTAATTAGATACAAACAAATGTCATGATTACATTTAGATAGACTGGAATTGAATTCTTTAAAAATCAATACATCTTTTGTAATAGGAGGCAGGTACCCAAGATACATAACAAAGATTCTATTAAACTCGTCAAAAACATCATTTACGATTTTACAATTTACAAAGAGATGATCAGTAGTTTCAGACCCACCACAATAAACACAGAGGTCATCTGTAGCGATATGTCTTCTCAGTAACCTCTCCTTTACAGGCAAAATATCATGCACTAACTTAAAGCTAAAGTTTAATAAATTATGTTCCAGGAATGAATTAAAAACTGATCTCCATATTGAAGTCCAGTTTAAAACAGGGTGTTTCAACATAATGCGTGGCGTTACTACGAGTTTGTTTACAAACTTACTATAAATGAATTTAGTTGAAAAAATTACAGGAGGTAGCTGTAAGCTAAAATTAAATTCCTTCCATGAATTTAGTGCAAATTTGTAAAATGGAGGCAAATGCTGGCTATGGGGTATACTATTTCTGCCAAACTTCGGTCGTATGTTTCTAAGGGATAACCCTAACCAATATATAGCGAAATGAGTCCAGTCAGCAGTTGATCCATACAACAAATTTAGCACATGTTTAACGGCAAATGCTTTACATTTCAATGGAATGTTCTGAACATTGAGGCCTCCTTTTTCATAAGGGCTATATAATACCTCCCTCTTAATACCTTCGGGTTTGTTATCCCACAAAAAATTAAACACTGATTTGGTACAATCTTTCAAACATTTTTGAGGTAAAAAACAACATTGGGCCATAAACCATATTGTACACAATGCTACAGAATTTATTAAAATAGATTTTCCCTTCAGGGTCAAGTATCTGCCTTTCCAAGCTTTAAGAGTTTTATCTAACTTTTGGGAAATACGTTCAGAGTTAAGTACAGTTTGATTTTCCCCAAAATAAACACCACAAATTTTGGCGTTGTCCTTGACTGTGATACCTTGCAAAGAACAATTGTCACATGACCATTTACCAATAGGAAGTAAGGTACTTTTTGCTAAGTTTAATTTTGAGCCAGAAACCTTTCCGTATCGTTCAGCTAAATTAATAACCCCTCTCAATGACGTCTTGTCAGAGATAATAATGGTCGTATTGTCGGCGTACGCCGTCACCTTAGCTTCTTTCGAGGTTCCTGGAATACCAACTCCTTTGATTAGACTATTGTTCTTTACTGCTTGTATAAATGGTTCAAGGGAAAGTATGTACATTAGAGGAGACAAACCACAACCTTGACGCACACCACGTGATAACATAAATTCTTCACTAATGTGATTATTAACTATTACTTTGCTTGAAATGTTGCTGTATAGTAATTTTACCCATTTACAGAAATCGTGTCCAAAATTGTACATTTCCAAACATTTAAACAAAAAGGACCAGTCAACCCTATCGAATGCCTTTTCTTGATCCAAGTTAAGGAAACAAGCATTTAAGTCCTTTTGTTCCACATAATCGTAAACATTTCGCAAAAGATGTAGATTGTCGTAAATACTCCTTCCAGGGATGCCGCATGTCTGATTAGGTGGAACAACGGAGTCAATGACTTGTTTCAGCCTATTACAAAGAGCTTTGGAAACTATTTTATAATCAACATTTAAGAGACTGATTGGACGCCAGTTTTTAATGTCATCGGCACCCTCTGCGTCTTTACAAAGCAAGGTTAACAATCCTGACCTCTGAGAGGAACTTAACTCCCCGTAAGTAAAACATGAATTTACAATATTTGTGAAAATCTCCCCAAAAATATCCCAGTAGTGTACATAAAATTCCGCTGGCAAGCCATCACTGCCAGGGGAGCGGTACTTATTCATGGATTTAACAGCAAAAAGTAATTCTTTTTCGGTTAACATACCCTCACATAAGCTACTTAACTCATCTGATAACTTCGGAAGCTGGTTAAGAAAATCATCCCCGCCCCCATTCGTAGTGTCAGATTGGGTATACAGCTTTTGATAATAATTTTTTACACAATGGGTAATATCTGATTGACAAGTATGATCAACAGAATTATCTTCATGACATTTTATACAATTCATTAACTTTTTCCTTCCCCTTCCAGCTTCCCGACGAATGAAGTATTTAGTAGGCTTTTCACCTTTGTCAAAGTCGACCGCTTTTGCTCTTATTACAGCACCCGCCCTGGATTCTCTTTGTAATTCACTAATAGATTGCTTTACTTGGTCGATTCGGGTTGAATTTACAATGGGATCAGCCTTCAAGCTTTGTAATTCACATTCAAGCTGTGACACTTGAGATCGTTTACTGTGACCAATTTCCTTACAATGGGTTCTTATTACTTCCTTACATTCCGACTTAAAACTATCCCAAGCTTCAATTAATTCAAGATCATTTTGACATTTTGTCTGAAATTTAACTTCACACAAGTTCTTAATTTTATCATACAAACAACTATCTCCTAAAACAGACACATTACATTTCCAGTAACTTTTCCCCCAAGTTATTACATCATAAAATTCAACATCAAAATAAATGCAAGAATGGTCTGAGAAAGAAACATGAATAAAATCACAACAGTTAATGTTAGATAGTAATGAAGTCGGCAGATAGAACCTATCCAAACGACTTGCGCTTTGCCCTCTAGACCAAGAAAAACTTGTTTTGTAGGGATGTAACTTACGAAAAACATCACATATTTTGAACTCACTCTTCAACTCATTTATTTCTTCTTTACCATCATTTCTATCAGCATGTGGACCATATTTATCTAACTGAGTATCTTCAACACAATTGAAGTGTGTTTCAACATAATGCGTGGCGTTACTACGAGTTTGTTTACAAACTTACTATAAATGAATTTAGTTGAAAAAATTACAGGAGGTAGCTGTAAGCTAAAATTAAATTCCTTCCATGAATTTAGTGCAAATTTGTAAAATGGAGGCAAATGCTGGCTATGGGGTATACTATTTCTGCCAAACTTCGGTCGTATGTTTCTAAGGGATAACCCTAACCAATATATAGCGAAATGAGTCCAGTCAGCAGTTGATCCATACAACAAATTTAGCACATGTTTAACGGCAAATGCTTTACATTTCAATGGAATGTTCTGAACATTGAGGCCTCCTTTTTCATAAGGGCTATATAATACCTCCCTCTTAATACCTTCGGGTTTGTTATCCCACAAAAAATTAAACACTGATTTGGTACAATCTTTCAAACATTTTTGAGGTAAAAAACAACATTGGGCCATAAACCATATTGTACACAATGCTACAGAATTTATTAAAATAGATTTTCCCTTCAGGGTCAAGTATCTGCCTTTCCAAGCTTTAAGAGTTTTATCTAACTTTTGGGAAATACGTTCAGAGTTAAGTACAGTTTGATTTTCCCCAAAATAAACACCACAAATTTTGGCGTTGTCCTTGACTGTGATACCTTGCAAAGAACAATTGTCACATGACCATTTACCAATAGGAAGTAAGGTACTTTTTGCTAAGTTTAATTTTGAGCCAGAAACCTTTCCGTATCGTTCAGCTAAATTAATAACCCCTCTCAATGACGTCTTGTCAGAGATAATAATGGTCGTATTGTCGGCGTACGCCGTCACCTTAGCTTCTTTCGAGGTTCCTGGAATACCAACTCCTTTGATTAGACTATTGTTCTTTACTGCTTGTATAAATGGTTCAAGGGAAAGTATGTACATTAGAGGAGACAAACCACAACCTTGACGCACACCACGTGATAACATAAATTCTTCACTAATGTGATTATTAACTATTACTTTGCTTGAAATGTTGCTGTATAGTAATTTTACCCATTTACAGAAATCGTGTCCAAAATTGTACATTTCCAAACATTTAAACAAAAAGGACCAGTCAACCCTATCGAATGCCTTTTCTTGATCCAAGTTAAGGAAACAAGCATTTAAGTCCTTTTGTTCCACATAATCGTAAACATTTCGCAAAAGATGTAGATTGTCGTAAATACTCCTTCCAGGGATGCCGCATGTCTGATTAGGTGGAACAACGGAGTCAATGACTTGTTTCAGCCTATTACAAAGAGCTTTGGAAACTATTTTATAATCAACATTTAAGAGACTGATTGGACGCCAGTTTTTAATGTCATCGGCACCCTCTGCGTCTTTACAAAGCAAGGTTAACAATCCTGACCTCTGAGAGGAACTTAACTCCCCGTAAGTAAAACATGAATTTACAATATTTGTGAAAATCTCCCCAAAAATATCCCAGTAGTGTACATAAAATTCCGCTGGCAAGCCATCACTGCCAGGGGAGCGGTACTTATTCATGGATTTAACAGCAAAAAGTAATTCTTTTTCGGTTAACATACCCTCACATAAGCTACTTAACTCATCTGATAACTTCGGAAGCTGGTTAAGAAAATCATCCCCGCCCCCATTCGTAGTGTCAGATTGGGTATACAGCTTTTGATAATAATTTTTTACACAATGGGTAATATCTGATTGACAAGTATGATCAACAGAATTATCTTCATGACATTTTATACAATTCATTAACTTTTTCCTTCCCCTTCCAGCTTCCCGACGAATGAAGTATTTAGTAGGCTTTTCACCTTTGTCAAAGTCGACCGCTTTTGCTCTTATTACAGCACCCGCCCTGGATTCTCTTTGTAATTCACTAATAGATTGCTTTACTTGGTCGATTCGGGTTGAATTTACAATGGGATCAGCCTTCAAGCTTTGTAATTCACATTCAAGCTGTGACACTTGAGATCGTTTACTGTGACCAATTTCCTTACAATGGGTTCTTATTACTTCCTTACATTCCGACTTAAAACTATCCCAAGCTTCAATTAATTCAAGATCATTTTGACATTTTGTCTGAAATTTAACTTCACACAAGTTCTTAATTTTATCATACAAACAACTATCTCCTAAAACAGACACATTACATTTCCAGTAACTTTTCCCCCAAGTTATTACATCATAAAATTCAACATCAAAATAAATGCAAGAATGGTCTGAGAAAGAAACATGAATAAAATCACAACAGTTAATGTTAGATAGTAATGAAGTCGGCAGATAGAACCTATCCAAACGACTTGCGCTTTGCCCTCTAGACCAAGAAAAACTTGTTTTGTAGGGATGTAACTTACGAAAAACATCACATATTTTGAACTCACTCTTCAACTCATTTATTTCTTCTTTACCATCATTTCTATCAGCATGTGGACCATATTTATCTAACTGAGTATCTTCAACACAATTGAAGTCCCCTCCCAAAATAATAAGGTTACTGCCAAGCAATACATTGTCCAAGGAGGAAAGAAAATGTTTCCTCTCTGACACATTGTTAGGACAATATACACAAACAAGATTTAAGGCCGTGCTGTTAATTGAAGCCTTGATAGATATATAGCGACCAAAGGGGCACCGAACAACGTTGTGAATCACACAATCAACCGTATAACGAACTATGATACCAACCCCACAACTTCTATTTGTCCCATAAGCCCAAAAACAATCTCCCGGAATATTTAACCCTTTCGAATCAGCAGATTTTGAAAAATGAGTTTCTTGTAAAAATAGAATGTCAATGTTATTATCAAAAATAAATTGTGTGACATATGCCTTTTTAGCGCTATCCCTCAAACCATTAGTATTTAAAGAACCAAAGCGAATAGAGCCGTTAACAGTCATAATTAAACATGTGAGAAATAAAATTGGTAACATACCCATTGTGAATGATAATCATAATTTTGAAACATCTTAAGTAGATTTTCCTAAGCGTTTTCGTGCACGCTTAGCAATATTCTTCTTCTTTCGGTAGTCCATCATCATTGTGGTGCATTCCTGACGGGAGACTGGGGTCATTGTTCCACTGTCCGGGGTCACGTAATCCATTATGGCACTGTCTTCCGTAAAACAATCCTGGGAATTGTGTTTATCACCGGTGGGAACTTCGCCGCTATCTTCATGTTGGACAATATTGTCTCTCTGCTCCACCGTACATTCCGTATGGACATCTGATTGGGCTTCCATATCCGTTGCTTGAATAGCATCATCAACATTTTTGCATTGAATAATATTGGTGGTATCCTCCACCATACGTTCTACATGGACATCTGCTTTCACGTTCATAACTGTTGCCTGGTTATATTTGAGCTCACAGTTGTCATCCTCAGCTGCTAAAGACAATTCATGTTTTTTTGCAGCCGGCGGGTCGTCAACATCTGTAATTTCGTCCTCTTCGTCAGAGTCGCTAGTATGGTCGTTTTCGGCCACCATACTTTCGTCGGATTCTTCAGGTCGCTCGTCTCCAGAACCTTCGATATCAACATCCTGGTCTTCCACAGAGGAAAGGTCGTCCACATCAGCAGGTCGCTTAGCAGAAGTAGCTGTCACCCGTGCGGCATAAGACCAAAGTCTTGCACAGCAGAAGGATTTCGTGTGTTCCTTAGATTTACACGAGAGACATGGGAGGTAACACTGTGATTCATCATGCGGGTTTTCGTGAGGTGAAAATCCATCACAGTTCTCGCACCAACGGGATCTGCAATCTCGCACTTTGTGGCCAGACTGGCCACAACGACGACACTCGAAACACATACCTGGATACGTAAACATTATAGTATCTCCTCCAAAGTTAATGAAGTTTGGTACGTAACGAGTCTGGTGACATCGGAAACGGTAAATACGTATGCCGGTATTGACATTCTTCATACGACTGTCGCTGAATTTAGGTCTCTTAATACTCAAAACAACACCGTAGGGTTGAAGGGCTTTTGAAATTACCATATCACTGATATCTTCATCAGCCCAATGCACAGTCAGATTCAACATCATCGAGGAGGCCGGTGTCACCACCCATTCAACGTCATTTAACATAAAACTTTCTTTCCTTAATAGTGCATTATGGGCTGCCTGATTTGAAACACGGATGTAGAAAAATTTCTTCAAATAGTTTTTTTGAAAACTGACTAATTCCTTTTCAATCTGGATGACAGTGTCCAAAAACGGAATGAAGTCCCTCTGGACCACCTTACTAAACGCGTCCGCATTCTGAGTCGAAATGGCGACTGACAATACCTTGTTAGGCCTGACAAAGTCGTCGAAACGTACAGGCCTAGACATGGCTCTACACAGGGATTTCACCCAAACTATTCACAAATATAGAATCCTCAGTCTATGTAGTTTGCAATGTCACCAAAATATAGCAAAAAACCATACCGTTAGAGCAGATGTCAGCGGATTTAACAACCACAAACGAAGGACGTCTTTCTTGCTCGACATTCAATGGCCATCATAACCCCGGGGCCTTTCACATGCAAAGCGAACGCTCTACCACTGAGCTACATCCCCTAATTGCAACATGTGTAGCCATTTTTCCGTTTTAGGGTGACGTGATGTTGCAGTAGCTATTTTTAGATCAATAATGACGTATTTTTACAGCTCTCTGGTGTATGATGGTAGATTGCTTTAAAAAACAATATGGCGACAAACTTGAAGTGGGAAGATTGTCTCGGAATATATAGGTCAGTATGCAACCGCAAGTCATTTCTTAGCCAAGCCATTGGCTAAATTGCATCACATGACTACTTTATAACGCGCTTAAATTTGTATTCAACAATAATTGGATAAAACTGCAAGCATCCCCTCCCTCGCCCACCCCCACAAGGAACAATGTTGGAAGTAAAAAAATCTCGCGTTTTGGAGATGCCGGGTATCGAACCCGGGGCCTTTCACATGCGAAGCGAACGCTCTACCACTGAGCTACATCCCCCCTTAGTTCAACAAAATGTTGACATGTTGACAGATTTGCGAGAACAGCAAAAGCGACGTCTTCACTGTCTGACAGCCAACATGGCGATCTTCTTCGTTTTCTTGTTTCCCACTTGAATTCCAAATGGGTCGATGTCCACTGTGGTCAACCGCAGGTATTTTAAATGGTCTCCGCTATGGGTGGTAGATTGAGCAATTGAGCAATTTACAACTATTGAATAAACAGTTTTGAGGTGGGTGATTTCTTTGTTTAATTCGGTGCTAAAGATGTCTTGTGCTCTTCTTGTCAGTGTGGCTATGGTTCCTGTCTTGATGTGTGGTGGATGGTTTGAATTGTAATGTATGTATTGGTCAGAGTGTGTAGGTTTGCGGTAAACTGTGGTCTGTGTTCCTTCTGTGGTTTGTTGAATGAGTACATCAAGAAAGGGGAGTTTATCATTCTGCTGTTCTTCCATGGTGAATTTGATGCGGGGATGTTGTGTATTTAAATGATCCAGAAGTGTTTTGGCAGATGTATTGTTGTTAAGTGCGACAAAAGTGTCATCGATTTTTCTGATCCAGGATGCCAAAGCTGTATTTTCTAGTTCAGTGATATAAATTGCTGATAGAATAGGTGATAATGGTGATCCCAGGATTTTGGTTATGAATTTTGCTGTGTTGTGAAATACTGTGCATTGGGAACAAACTAGTATTCTAGCCTTGACAGGGTTCCTGTGTATCTTTATGAGGGCTCGGGCGTATGGTGGTCGTGGGTGTTGTACGATTAGGTGTTTTTGTTGTTCTTGGTTAATTTCTCCATTTTGCTCGCCTTATCAAGTCCACTACAGGCATTGACACCAGATTTTCACCATCAAAAACCCTTAAAAACTACATCCAAGGCACCGGAAAAAAACACATCAACCAACCAAACACAACGCAAAGGAGTAGTTTATCGTATTAATTGCAGATGTGATGCATATTACATTGGTGAGACTTGCAGACCACTTAACATCAGGATAAAAGAACATCAAACATCTATTAACAAATTGGACTGCAAATCTGCTATTTCTGAACATATAATCTCCAACCCCAGCCACCACATAAAATGTGAAACCACTACAACCCTATCCATCAATCAACAACACTGGAAGAAAAGAAAACTACAGGAAGCCATCCAGATTAGAAGAACAAAACCCAGCATAAACAATGACCAAGGATTATATATCCCCAACTGCTATGACTTACTAATCCTTCAAGATAATCCACAACGAACTTAACTCATCTCCATTGTTTCATTGTTACTTAATCCAGATATTCTCACACCTGTCTTAACTTGTATTTCTGCCAACCACTATATAATGAACTTGTACCTGTTGATTGTCATTGACTTTGATAACGATGTAAGAACTACATCGAAACGTCGTCACCCAATAAATTAAGAAGTTGTTTATCCATAAGTAATCCTCGTCTTGATTTGTACTTCCAACTTCTAAATGCCATTGAAAGATTTGAGGCGATTACACTGCGCTTTAGAAACTATCTTGTAATCCACATTTAGTAGACTAATTGGACGCCAATTTTGGAAATATTCAGCTTTTTCTTGGTCTTTACGAAACAATGTAATTAACCCAGATCTCTGCGAATCGCTTAACATTCCATTTGAAAAACATGTATTTACAACATTTGTGTACATTTTCCCCAGGGGAGACCAGAAACATATAAAAAATTCGGCGGGTAAACCGTCACTACCTGGAGATTTATGCTTATTCATATTTTTAACAGCAAAATATAGTTCATCTTCACTTAATTCTCCTTCACACAGCAATTTAAAATCATCATTTAGTCTATGTTAATCTTTTAAAAACTCGTTTGTTAAATCCGAATCTCTCTCACCTTTTGTGTATAGTTTTTTCATATTGTTTTTAACACAACTTGGTATCCGTAGATATGACTAGTCAGAGCCTTGTCGGGTTTTACTTTAAGTGTATAGTATACAGGCCTAGATATTTTCCCTGTAGGGCTATGCCTCCCAAAAGGGCACCCTTATATTAACTAAATTGTCCTGGAGGGTATATTAATTACGATAACACAAAACGAATATTGAAAATCAAACCCTGATAAATTGATTAACAGCCATGCCAATTGAAAGGTAAACAGGAAGTGCTTGTATTTTTACCATATAGCACAGAAGAGCGAACGATAACACAAAATGAAAGACTTGAACAATAAACGGAAGACGGATTACTGCAATAGTATTATTTATAAATACACTACATTCCTCCCTTCTTAATGAACCTTAGAAAAAAGAAATATTGATTAAAGGTAAACTTTAACAGTTGGGTGTTCCGTTCAATAAATCTTGAATCGCGAACGCTTACTCTTCTGTCTAATAGCTGAAGTCCATAAAAGAACTGACAAAATTACCTTAAAGGATTTATGAACAGGATTTAAAGCTGGTTTGTGTTTGTTTATGGACTAAATGTATATTTGAAAAACTTCAGTTGAAACGAAACAACCGTCGCGTTAGTTCCCTGGTAGTCAAAAAAGAACGGGGAGGAAATATGCATATTTTCCGTATTTTTCGTAACTACTCGGAAAAAATGACGTCATACACGACCTTCGATGTGTACATACAAAGCATATTAGTGTTACTAGTCAAGATAATGTAGGCTACGCTTAAGTTGATTTTTGCAGGGGCCGTGGAACAGAGAGGTTGGGGGGGGGGGTCTATAGCTCCCCACTTTTTGAGACTAGTGAGAAATCAAATATTAGGCCCACTTAAGTGGGTCGGCTGTTAGTGAGGTTCAGAATCACTGGAAATCTATAATTTCGGGGTTACGCCCCTTTCATAGTATTATGTTGTCACTGAGGACGCAATGTATTTAGTTTCGTACCAACAGGATTTGAAATGTACAACCCTATATGTTATCGTTCTTTACACTGACAGATAGCAAGTAAATAGTAGGCCTATATTGTTTCATTTGCATGTAAATATCTAGAACTTCCCTCTCGACGTACGGCATAAAAGGCATTGTAAATCTGATTTAGCCCATAAAGATTAGTTCCGATATTCCTATAAAACTTTTTAAAGCTTATTTCAATTCCCTTTATAGAAACTATACTTTAAGATCACTGGCTATGCCATAATTTATCTTTCAATGGAGCTGGCTCTCCGTAACCTATTTTATATTTCCAATTATCTTCCTTAGGCCGCTATGTAACTTTCATAAAGTACAATTTCTTTGTGCAATAAACGCATAGTAATTCTACTCATTGGTTGCTTTAGCAGATATTTATTACTTCAGTACTCGTCTCATGCTTACATAACTTATAAGAGCCTTGGCTTCAAGTCTATCGCAGTTGTTCGTGTGCAATTTTCAGGAAAGATTAGCTGTCTGGTGACCCCGGCGCGGAGTGGACAGAACACAAACCATTCTTCAAGAAATGAAAGTCAAACTCCTAACTATATTTTATAGAAAATAATTTTATTCAGATTAGTTAATTCAGCAGGAAAACTCGAGCACAGCTGAAATCATGCAGATTGATTTACAACAAGCACCGTGATTCCATCTCCCTCAAATCTGGTGCAATACTTTGGTTCCTGAAGAAGACATCGCCATCTCTGTTAGCAAAGGTATGTGGATAGAGGAGAAATGGCGGAAACTGGAATATCCGGTCAAAGCTTGGGCTTGTTCCCGGAGAGAACATTGGGGACCAGGGAAGCCTGCAATGGGAAAGGCAATCCAGAGCTGGTTGCGAAACCGTTGGTAAACTCAGAGACGGAAGGCAGCATCTTCCCGAGCCGTGTTTAGGTTCCACTTCTGACAAAGTCAAGGGAAGATGGCGAATTTTCTTTTCTACAGACGGAGAAACATTCTTTTCCTTCTTCTGTTTCTGGCGTCGATTTTGAAACCACATCTATACAAAAAGAACAGTAAATAATTAAAATTCGACCGATCAGAAACATTCGTCTGTTGGTTGTTATGTGAACGTTTCCATGATATGAATGTTAGTAAAATAAGTAACTGTAATGTTTAAACAAGCTATATAGACTACTTACTTTTATACAGACTGGAGTGAGCCCCAGCTCCTGGCTCAATTCATCTCTACTTTCTATACTGATGTAGTTATTAGAATGGAATGTATTTTCTAGAATGTCCAACTGCCATTCACGAAACTTGGTTCTGTATCGTCTTCGTGATACGTGTGTCGAATTGCTCTCTGCTGACTTTAGATGCTTCGGACCAGCTGTTGGAAACGTGTAGCAGGAACACTCATGGCTTACTGGATTATACATTATGCTTTCTAACTGTACTTATTTAGATGATTTGAAATGTTCTTTAACTGTGTTAGTTTCCAGCCTTTATTATAGCATCAACTAAACCCAAACTTGTTTTTGATTGGTTGGCACGACTATTCGGATGAGTCGTAATTGTCAGTGTCCAGCTGTTTTGAATCCACTGTCTGAAAAAAAGGCAAAATAGTAGTTTCCTGGAGATGCCGGGTATCGAACCCGGGGCCTTTCACATGCAAAGCGAACGCTCTACCACTGAGCTACATCCCCTAATTACAACATGTGTAGCCATTTTTCCGTTTTAGGGTGACGTGATGTTGCAGTAGCTATTTTTAGATCAATAATGACGTATTTTTACAGCTCTCTGGTGTATGATGGTAGATTGCTTTAAAAAACAATATGGCGACAAACTTGAAGTGGGAAGATTGTCTCGGAATATATAGGTCAGTATGCAACCGCAAGTCATTTCTTAGCCAAGCCATTGGCTAAATTGCATCACATGACTACTTTATAACGCGCTTAAATTTGTATTCAACAATAATTGGATAAAACTGCAAGCATCCCCTCCCTCGCCCACCCCCACAAGGAACAATGTTGGAAGTAAAAAAATCTCGCGTTTTGGAGATGCCGGGTATCGAACCCGGGGCCTTTCACATGCGAAGCGAACGCTCTACCACTGAGCTACATCCCCCCTTAGTTCAACAAAATGTTGACATGTTGACAGATTTGCGAGAACAGCAAAAGCGACGTCTTCACTGTCTGACAGCCAACATGGCGATCTTCTTCGTTTTCTTGTTTCCCACTTGAATTCCAAATGGGTCGATGTCCACTGTGGTCAACCGCAGGTATTTTAAATGGTCTCCGCTATGGGTGGTAGATTGAGCAATTCAGCAATTTACAACTATTGAATAAACAGTTTTGAGGTGGGTGATTTCTTTGTTTAATTCGGTGCTAAAGATGTCTTGTGCTCTTCTTGTCAGTGTGGCTATGGTTCCTGTCTTGATGTGTGGTGGATGGTTTGAATTGTAATGTATGTATTGGTCAGAGTGTGTAGGTTTGCGGTAAACTGTGGTCTGTGTTCCTTCTGTGGTTTGTTGAATGAGTACATCAAGAAAGGGGAGTTTATCATTCTGCTGTTCTTCCATGGTGAATTTGATGCGGGGATGTTGTGTATTTAAATGATCCAGAAGTGTTTTGGCAGATGTATTGTTGTTAAGTGCGGCAAAAGTGTCATCGATTATTCTGATCCAGGATGCCAAAGCTGTATTTTCTAGTTCAGTGATATAAATTGCTGATAGAATAGGTGATAATGGTGATCCCAGGATTTTGGTTATGAATTTTGCTGTGTTGTGAAATACTGTGCATTGGGAACAAACTAGTATTCTAGCCTTGACAGGGTTCCTGTGTATCTTTATGAGGGCTCGGGCGTATGGTGGTCGTGGGTGTTGTACGATTAGGTGTTTTTGTTGTTCTTGGTTAATTTCTCCATTTTGCTCGCCTTATCAAGTCCACTACAGGCATTGACACCAGATTTTCACCATCAAAAACCCTTAAAAACTACATCCAAGGCACCGGAAAAAAACACATCAACCATCCAAACACAACGCAAAGGAGTAGTTTATCGTATTAATTGCAGATGTGATGCATACTACATTGGTGAGACTTGCAGACCACTTAACATCAGGATAAAAGAACATCAAACATCTATTAACAAATTGGACTGCAAATCTGCTATTTCTGAACATATAATCTCCAACCCCAGCCACCACATAAAATGTGAAACCACTACAGCCCTACCCATCAATCAACAACACTGGAAGAAAAGAAAACTACAGGAAGCCATCCAGATTAGAAGAACAAAACCCAGCATAAACAATGACCAAGGATTATATATCCCCAACTGCTATGACTTACTAATCCTTCAAGATAATCCACAACGAACTTAACTCATCTCCATTGTTTCATTGTTACTTAATCCAGATATTCTCACACCTGTCTTAACTTGTATTTCTGCCAACCACTATATAATGAACTTGTACCTGTTGATTGTCATTGACTTTGATAACGATGTAAGAACTACATCGAAACGTCGTCACCCAATACATTAAGAAGTTGTTTATCCATAAGTAATCCTCGTCTTGATTTGTACTTCCAACTTCTAAATGCCATTGAAAGATTTGCGGCGATTACACTGCGCTTTAGAAACTATCTTGTAATCCACATTTAGTAGACTAATTGGACGCCAATTTTGGAAATATTCAGCTTTTTCTTGGTCTTTACGAAACAATGTAATTAACCCAGATCTCTGCGAATCGCTTAACATTCCATTTGAAAAACATGTATTTACAACATTTGTGTACATTTTCCCCAGGGGAGACCAGAAACATATAAAAAATTCGGCGGGTAAACCGTCACTACCTGGAGATTTATGCTTATTCATATTTTTAACAGCAAAATATAGTTCATCTTCACTTAATTCTCCTTCACACAGCAATTTAAAATCATCATTTAGTCTATGTTAATCTTTTAAAAACTCGTTTGTTAAATCCGAATCTCTCTCACCTTTTGTGTATAGTTTTTTCATATTGTTTTTAACACAACTTGGTATCCGTAGATATGACTAGTCAGAGCCTTGTCGGGTTTTACTTTAAGTGTATAGTATACAGGCCTAGATATTTTCCCTGTAGGGCTATGCCTCCCAAAAGGGCACCCTTATATTAACTAAATTGTCCTGGAGGGTATATTAATTACGATAACACAAAACGAATATTGAAAATCAAACCCTGATAAATTGATTAACAGCCATGCCAATTGAAAGGTAAACAGGAAGTGCTTGTATTTTTACCATATAGCACAGAAGAGCGAACGATAACACAAAATGAAAGACTTGAACAATAAACGGAAGACGGATTACTGCAATAGTATTATTTATAAATACACTACATTCCTCCCTTCTTAATGAACCTTAGAAAAAAGAAATATTGATTAAAGGTAAACTTTAACAGTTGGGTGTTCCGTTCAATAAATCTTGAATCGCGAACGCTTACTCTTCTGTCTAATAGCTGAAGTCCATAAAAGAACTGACAAAATGACCTTAAAGGATTTATGAACAGGATTTAAAGCTGGTTTGTGTTTGTTTATGGACTAAATGTATATTTGAAAAACTTCAGTTGAAACGAAACAACCGTCGCGTTAGTTCCCTGGTAGTCAAAAAAGAACGGGGAGGAAATATGCATATTTTCCGTATTTTTCGTAACTACTCGGAAAAAATGACGTCATACACGACCTTCGATGTGTACATACAAAGCATATTAGTGTTACTAGTCAAGATAATGTAGGCTACGCTTAAGTTGATTTTTGCAGGGGCCGTGGAACAGAGAGGTTGGGGGGGGGGTCTATAGCTCCCCACTTTTTGAGACTATTGAGAAATCAAATATTAGGCCCACTTAAGTGGGTCGGCTGTTAGTGAGGTTCAGAATCACTGGAAATCTATAATTTCGGGGTTACGCCCCTTTCATAGTATTATGTTGTCACTGAGGACGCAATGTATTTAGTTTCGTACCAACAGGATTTGAAATGTACAACCCTATATGTTATCGTTCTTTACACTGACAGATAGCAAGTAAATAGTAGGCCTATATTGTTTCATTTGCATGTAAATATCTAGAACTTCCCTCTCGACGTACGGCATAAAAGGCATTGTAAATCTGATTTAGCCCATAAAGATTAGTTCCGATATTCCTATAAAACTTTTTAAAGCTTATTTCAATTCCCTTTATAGAAACTATACTTTAAGATCACTGGCTATGCCATAATTTATCTTTCAATGGAGCTGGCTCTCCGTAACCTATTTTATTCCCTACTATATTTCCAATTATCTTCCTTAGGCCGCTATGTAACTTTCATAAAGTACAATTTCTTTGTGCAATAAACGCATAGTAATTCTACTCATTGGTTGCTTTAGCAGATATTTATTACTTCAGTACTCGTCTCATGCTTACATAACTTATAAGAGCCTTGGCTTCAAGTCTATCGCAGTTGTTCGTGTGCAATTTTCAGGAAAGATTAGCTGTCTGGTGACCCCGGCGCGGAGTGGACAGAACACAAACCATTCTTCAAGAAATGAAAGTCAAACTCCTAACTATATTTTATAGAAAATAATTTTATTCAGATTAGTTAATTCAGCAGGAAAACTCGAGCACAGCTGAAATCATGCAGATTGATTTACAACAAGCACCGTGATTCCATCTCCCTCAAATCTGGTGCAATACTTTGGTTCCTGAAGAAGACATCGCCATCTCTGTTAGCAAAGGTATGTGGATAGAGGAGAAATGGCGGAAACTGGAATATCCGGTCAAAGCTTGGGCTTGTTCCCGGAGAGAACATTGGGGACCAGGGAAGCCTGCAATGGGAAAGGCAATCCAGAGCTGGTTGCGAAACCGTTGGTAAACTCAGAGACGGAAGGCAGCATCTTCCCGAGCCGTGTTTAGGTTCCACTTCTGACAAAGTCAAGGGAAGAGGGCGAATTTTCTTTTCTACAGACGGAGAAACATTCTTTTCCTTCTTCTGTTTCTGGCGTCGATTTTGAAACCACATCTATACAAAAAGAACAGTAAATAATTAAAATTCGACCGATCAGAAACATTCGTCTGTTGGTTGTTATGTGAACGTTTCCATGATATGAATGTTAGTAAAATAAGTAACTGTAATGTTTAAACAAGCTATATAGACTACTTACTTTTATACAGACTGGAGTGAGCCCCAGCTCCTGGCTCAATTCATCTCTACTTTCTATACTGATGTAGTTATTAGAATGGAATGTATTTTCTAGAATGTCCAACTGCCATTCACGAAACTTGGTTCTGTATCGTCTTCGTGATACGTGTGTCGAATTGCTCTCTGCTGACTTTAGATGCTTCGGACCAGCTGTTGGAAACGTGTAGCAGGAACACTCATGGCTTACTGGATTATACATTATGCTTTCTAACTGTACTTATTTAGATGATTTGAAATGTTCTTTAACTGTGTTAGTTTCCAGCCTTTATTATAGCATCAACTAAACCCAAACTTGTTTTTGATTGGTTGGCACGACTATTCGGATGAGTCGTAATTGTCAGTGTCCAGCTGTTTTGAATCCACTGTCTGAAAAAAAGGCAAAATAGTAGTTTCCTGGAGATGCCGGGTATCGAACCCGGGGCCTTTCACATGCAAAGCGAACGCTCTACCACTGAGCTACATCCCCTAATTACAACATGTGTAGCCATTTTTCCGTTTTAGGGTGACGTGATGTTGCAGTAGCTATTTTTAGATCAATAATGACGTATTTTTACAGCTCTCTGGTGTATGATGGTAGATTGCTTTAAAAAACAATATGGCGACAAACTTGAAGTGGGAAGATTGTCTCGGAATATATAGGTCAGTATGCAACCGCAAGTCATTTCTTAGCCAAGCCATTGGCTAAATTGCATCACATGACTACTTTATAACGCGCTTAAATTTGTATTCAACAATAATTGGATAAAACTGCAAGCATCCCCTCCCTCGCCCACCCCCACAAGGAACAATGTTGGAAGTAAAAAAATCTCGCGTTTTGGAGATGCCGGGTATCGAACCCGGGGCCTTTCACATGCGAAGCGAACGCTCTACCACTGAGCTACATCCCCCCTTAGTTCAACAAAATGTTGACATGTTGACAGATTTGCGAGAACAGCAAAAGCGACGTCTTCACTGTCTGACAGCCAACATGGCGATCTTCTTCGTTTTCTTGTTTCCCACTTGAATTCCAAATGGGTCGATGTCCACTGTGGTCAACCGCAGGTATTTTAAATGGTCTCCGCTATGGGTGGTAGATTGAGCAATTCAGCAATTTACAACTATTGAATAAACAGTTTTGAGGTGGGTGATTTCTTTGTTTAATTCGGTGCTAAAGATGTCTTGTGCTCTTCTTGTCAGTGTGGCTATGGTTCCTGTCTTGATGTGTGGTGGATGGTTTGAATTGTAATGTATGTATTGGTCAGAGTGTGTAGGTTTGCGGTAAACTGTGGTCTGTGTTCCTTCTGTGGTTTGTTGAATGAGTACATCAAGAAAGGGGAGTTTATCATTCTGCTGTTCTTCCATGGTGAATTTGATGCGGGGATGTTGTGTATTTAAATGATCCAGAAGTGTTTTGGCAGATGTATTGTTGTTAAGTGCGGCAAAAGTGTCATCGATTATTCTGATCCAGGATGCCAAAGCTGTATTTTCTAGTTCAGTGATATAAATTGCTGATAGAATAGGTGATAATGGTGATCCCAGGATTTTGGTTATGAATTTTGCTGTGTTGTGAAATACTGTGCATTGGGAACAAACTAGTATTCTAGCCTTGACAGGGTTCCTGTGTATCTTTATGAGGGCTCGGGCGTATGGTGGTCGTGGGTGTTGTACGATTAGGTGTTTTTGTTGTTCTTGGTTAATTTCTCCATTTTGCTCGCCTTATCAAGTCCACTACAGGCATTGACACCAGATTTTCACCATCAAAAACCCTTAAAAACTACATCCAAGGCACCGGAAAAAAACACATCAACCATCCAAACACAACGCAAAGGAGTAGTTTATCGTATTAATTGCAGATGTGATGCATACTACATTGGTGAGACTTGCAGACCACTTAACATCAGGATAAAAGAACATCAAACATCTATTAACAAATTGGACTGCAAATCTGCTATTTCTGAACATATAATCTCCAACCCCAGCCACCACATAAAATGTGAAACCACTACAGCCCTACCCATCAATCAACAACACTGGAAGAAAAGAAAACTACAGGAAGCCATCCAGATTAGAAGAACAAAACCCAGCATAAACAATGACCAAGGATTATATATCCCCAACTGCTATGACTTACTAATCCTTCAAGATAATCCACAACGAACTTAACTCATCTCCATTGTTTCATTGTTACTTAATCCAGATATTCTCACACCTGTCTTAACTTGTATTTCTGCCAACCACTATATAATGAACTTGTACCTGTTGATTGTCATTGACTTTGATAACGATGTAAGAACTACATCGAAACGTCGTCACCCAATACATTAAGAAGTTGTTTATCCATAAGTAATCCTCGTCTTGATTTGTACTTCCAACTTCTAAATGCCATTGAAAGATTTGCGGCGATTACACTGCGCTTTAGAAACTATCTTGTAATCCACATTTAGTAGACTAATTGGACGCCAATTTTGGAAATATTCAGCTTTTTCTTGGTCTTTACGAAACAATGTAATTAACCCAGATCTCTGCGAATCGCTTAACATTCCATTTGAAAAACATGTATTTACAACATTTGTGTACATTTTCCCCAGGGGAGACCAGAAACATATAAAAAATTCGGCGGGTAAACCGTCACTACCTGGAGATTTATGCTTATTCATATTTTTAACAGCAAAATATAGTTCATCTTCACTTAATTCTCCTTCACACAGCAATTTAAAATCATCATTTAGTCTATGTTAATCTTTTAAAAACTCGTTTGTTAAATCCGAATCTCTCTCACCTTTTGTGTATAGTTTTTTCATATTGTTTTTAACACAACTTGGTATCCGTAGATATGACTAGTCAGAGCCTTGTCGGGTTTTACTTTAAGTGTATAGTATACAGGCCTAGATATTTTCCCTGTAGGGCTCTGCCTCCCAAAAGGGCACCCTTATATTAACTAAATTGTCCTGGAGGCTATATTAATTACGATAACACAAAACGAATATTGAAATCAAACCCTAGACAACGATGTTGACAGATTTGCGAGAACAGCAAAAGCGTCGTGTTCACTGTCCGACAGCCAACATGGCGATCTTCTTCGTTTTCTTGTTTCCGACTTGAATTCCAAATGGGTCGATGTCCACTTGCCTGGAAAAAAAAGGCAAAATAGTAGTTTCCTGGAGATGCGGGTATCGAACCCGGGGCCTTTCACATGCAAAGCGAACGCTCTACCACTGAGCTACATCCCCTAATTGCAACATGTGTAGCCATTTTTCCGTTTTAGGGTGACGTGATGTTGCAGTAGCTATTTTTAGATCAATAATGACGTATTTTTACAGCTCTCTGGTGTATGATGGTAGATTGCTTTAAAAAATAATATGGCGACAAACTTGAAGTGGGAAGAGTGTCTTTCCAAAAGAGATTACTGTGGTATTTGTGGATTAAGATCTGATAAATTGATTAACAGCCATGCCAATTGAAAGGTAAACAGGAAGTGCTTGTATTTTTACCATATAGCACAGAAGAGCGAACGATAACACAAAATGAAAGACTTGAACAATAAACAGAAGACGGATTACTGCAATAGTATTATTTATAAATACACTACATTCCTCCCTTCTTAATGAACCTTAGAAAAAAGAAATATTGATTAAAGGTAAACTTTAACAGTTGGGTGTTCCGTTCAATAAATCTTGAATCGCGAACGCTTACTCTTCTGTCTAATAGCTGAAGTCCATAAAAGAACTGACAAAATGACCTTAAAGGATTTATGAACAGGATTTAAAGCTGGTTTGTGTTTGTTTATGGACTAAATGTATATTTGAAAAACTTCAGTTGAAACGAAACAACCGTCGCGTTAGTTCCCTGGTAGTCAAAAAAGAACGGGGAGGAAATATGCATATTTTCCGTATTTTTCGTAACTACTCGGAAAAAATGACGTCATACACGACCTTCGATGTGTACATACAAAGCATATTAGTGTTACTAGTCAAGATAATGTAGGCTACGCTTGATTTTTGCAGGGGCCGTGGAACAGAGAGGTTGGGGGGGGGGGGTCTATAGCTCCCCACTTTTTGAGACTAGTGAGAAATCAAATATTAGGCCCACTTAAGTGGGTCGGCTGTTAGTGAGGTTCAGAATCACTGGAAATCTATAATTTCGGGGTTACGCCCCTTTCATAGTATTATGTTGTCACTGAGGACGCAATGTATTTAGTTTCGTACCAACAGGATTTGAAATGTATAACCCTATATGTTATCGTTCTTTACACTGACAGATAGCAAGTAAATAGTAGGCCTATATTGTTTCATTTGCATGTAAATATCTAGAACTTCCCTCTCGACGTACGGCATAAAAGGCATTGTAAATCTGATTTAGCCCATAAAGATTAGTTCCGATATTCCTATAAAACTTTTTAAAGCTTATTTCAATTCCCTTTATAGAAACTATACTTTAAGATCACTGGCTATGTCATAATTTATCTTCCAATGGAGCTGGCTCTCCGTAACCTATTTTATTCCCTACTATATTTCCAATTATCTTCCTTAGGCCGCTATGTAACTTTCATAAAGTACAATTTCTTTGTGCAATAAACGCATAGTAATTCTACTCATTGGTTGCTTTAGCAGATATTTATTACTTCAGTACTCGTCTCATGCTTACATAACTTTTAAGAGCCTTGGCTTCAAGTCTATCGCAGTTGTTCGTGTGCAATTTTCAGGAAAGATTAGCTGTCTGGTGACTCCGGCGCGGAGTGGACAGAACACAAACCATTCTTCAAGAAATGAAAGTCAAACTCCTAACTATATTTTATAGAAAATAATTTTATTCAGATTAGTTAATTCAGCAGGAAAACTCGAGCACAGCTGAAATCATGCAGATTGATTTACAACAAGCACCGTGATTCCATCTCCCTCAAATCTTGTGTAATACTTTGGTTCCTGAAGAAGACATCGCCATCTCTGTTAGCAAAGGTATGTGGATAGAGGAGAAATGGCGGAAACTGGAATATCCGGTCAAAGCTTGGGCTTGTTCCCGGAGAGAACATTGGGGACCAGGGAAGCCTGCAATGGGAAAGGCAATCCAGAGCTGGTTGCGAAACCGTTGGTAAACTCAGAGACGGAAGGCAGCATCTTCCCGAGCCGTGTTTAGGTCCCACTTCTGACAAAGTCAAGGGAAGAGGGCGAATTTTCTTTTCTACAGACGGAGAAACATTCTTTTCCTTCTTCTGTTTCTGGCGTCGATTTTGAAACCACATCTATACAAAAAGAACAGTAAATAATTAAAATTCGACCGATCAGAAACATTCGTCTGTTGGTTGTTATGTGAACGTTTCCATGATATGAATGTTAGTAAAATAAGTAACTGTAATGTTTAAACAAGCTATATAGACTACTTACTTTTATACAGACTGGAGTGAGCCCCAGCTCCTGGCTCAATTCATCTCTACTTTCTATACTGATGTAGTTATTAGAATGGAATGTATTTTCTAGAATGTCCAACTGCCATTCACGAAACTTGGTTCTGTATCGTCTTCGTGATACGTGTGTCGAATTGCTCTCTGCTGACTTTAGGTGCTTCGGACCAGCTGTTGGAAACGTGTAGCAGGAACACTCATGGCTTACTGGATTATACATTATGCTTTCTAACTCTACTTATTTAGATGATTTGAAATGTTCTTTAACTGTGTTAGTTTCCAGCCTTTATTATAGCATCAACTAAACCCAAACTTGTTTTTGATTGGTTGGCACGACTATTCGGATGAGTCGCAATTGTCAGTGTCCAGCTGTTTTGAATCCACTGTCTGAAAAAAAGGCAAAATAGTAGTCGGAATATATAGGTCAGTATGCATTTCTTAGCCAAGCCATTGGCTAAATTGCATCACATGACTACTTTATAACGCGCTTAAATTTGTATTCAACAATAATTGGATAAAACTGCAAGCATCCCCTCCCTCGCCCACCCCCACAAGGAACAATGTTGGAAGTAAAAAAATCTCGCGTTTTGGAGATGCCGGGTATCGAACCCGGGGCCTTTCACATGCGAAGCGAACGCTCTACCACTGAGCTACATCCCCCCTTAGTTCAACAAAATGTTGACATGTTGACAGATTTGCGAGAACAGCAAAAGCGACGTCTTCACTGTCTGACAGCCAACATGGCGATCTTCTTCGTTTTCTTGTTTCCCACTTGAATTCCAAATGGGTCGATGTCCACTGTGGTCAACCGCAGGTATTTTAAATGGTCTCCGCTATGGGTGGTAGATTGAGCAATTCAGCAATTTACAACTATTGAATAAACAGTTTTGAGGTGGGTGATTTCTTTGTTTAATTCGGTGCTAAAGATGTCTTGTGCTCTTCTTGTCAGTGTGGCTATGGTTCCTGTCTTGATGTGTGGTGGATGGTTTGAATTGTAATGTATGTATTGGTCAGAGTGTGTAGGTTTGCGGTAAACTGTGGTCTGTGTTCCTTCTGTGGTTTGTTGAATGAGTACATCATTCTGCTGTTCTTCCATGGTGAATTTGATGCGGGGATGTTGTGTATTTAAATGATCCAGAAGTGTTTTGGCAGATGTATTGTTGTTAAGTGCGGCAAAAGTGTCATCGATTATTCTGATCCAGGATGCCAAAGCTGTATTTTCTAGTTCAGTGATATAAATTGCTGATAGAATAGGTGATAATGGTGATCCCAGGATTTTGGTTATGAATTTTGCTGTGTTGTGAAATACTGTGCATTGGGAACAAACTAGTATTCTAGCCTTGACAGGGTTCCTGTGTATCTTTATGAGGGCTCGGGCGTATGGTGGTCGTGGGTGTTGTACGATTAGGTGTTTTTGTTGTTCTTGGTTAATTTCTCCATTTTGCTCGCCTTATCAAGTCCACTACAGGCATTGACACCAGATTTTCACCATCAAAAACTCTTAAAAACTACATCCAAGGCACCGGAAAAAAACACATCAACCATCCAAACACAACGCAAAGGAGTAGTTTATCGTATTAATTGCAGATGTGATGCATACTACATTGGTGAGACTTGCAGACCACTTAACATCAGGATAAAAGAACATCAAACATCTTTTAACAAATTGGACTGCAAATCTGCTATTTCTGAACATATAATCTCCAACCCCAGCCACCACATAAAATGTGAAACCACTACAGCCCTACCCATCAATCAACAACACTGGAAGAAAAGAAAACTACAGGAAGCCATCCAGATTAGAAGAACAAAACCCAGCATAAACAATGACCAAGGATTATATATCCCCAACTGCTATGACTTACTAATCCTTCAAGATAATCCACAACGAACTTAACTCATCTCCATTGTTTCATTGTTACTTAATCCAGATATTCTCACACCTGTCTTAACTTGTATTTCTGCCAACCACTATATAATGAACTTGTACCTGTTGATTGTCATTGACTTTGATA